>OY998102.1:1709118-4109118 GCA_963921955.1 Aleiodes alternator | reverse complement strand
TATAGGAGGTTATGGAGTAGTGGGTGAATGATGAGGCTGATAGGATTGAAATTTCAAAAGTTTTTATTCTTTTTTTAATTTTTTATTTTTGTTTATTTTTGTACGAGTAGTTTTGATTGACGAAAACTTTTGAGAGGAGAAAGCTAATATAATTGATTAAAGAAAAAAAAATTATTTTTTATAATTATTGTGAAGATAACGTTGATTAACAAATTTAAAAGGATGCCTGGGACTTACTCCCCTTTGTTTCTAATTGCTTATTCAATTTACTTATTGTTCTGGAGAAATTGTACTGATAAAAAGGCGCAAAAAAAAATATTTCTTTCAGGCTAGTCTAGAATCTGAAAAAAAAACGAAGAAATGTGTGAAGGTACGTCTTTCTGCTTCCGAATGAATGCTATGTAATCATCAGAATTTTTGATTGTAATTCTTTAAATAGAAGATACTTAAAATGATCTAAATAGAGGAAAAATGATATCTTTAGTGTATGTATATACATAAGAATCACAATTACAGCAAAACGATTTTATAGAACAATTTCATATTTTGTGGAAAACTTCCTCTCGAAGAAGTCTATTTTTTTAGCTTTATTTGAAGAGATATGTCCATTTTTTCGAAAATCAGTTTTCAAAAAATTAGTTTTCAGTTGTATCAGTTAAATGCCTGTCAATTTTGAGCTTGTTTGCATGATTAGTTCTCGAGTTATTGCCATTTTAATGATTTTCTTCAAAATTTGATATTTCGATGATGGCTTCAAAAAAGTTGTATCAGTGCTTTTGAAAGTATTGAGGCTCTGAGTGAATGGAGAATGAAATGTTGCATTGATTACAATCATCAATAGTTCTGCTGGATGACTGAATTAGAAAAGAATGAATATAATACATCCTTTTGAGAAACCTCTGTTTTCAGTCATTATTGAGTTCTATGCTTTGAATCGATGACGAATTCGTGAGCTAAATTTATCTATCACTATACATAAATGATAGTTTTTAAATATTCAGGTCAGTATCTTAATTAAGGACAAAACTCATAAGTACTGGAGTTAGGTTAGGCGATTAGTGAGAAAGCGGATGGAAATATAATTAAAAATCACACGATAATTGTTGACAAATTGAATGAATCACCTCCATTCCGAAGCATATTGCTAAAGTATTATCCACTGGTTTCTACTGGATTTTTTGCTGAAATAAATAAAAACAAGTGCATTTTGTTATGATTTTTCTAGAAAATACGCCTTTTTTAATTCTAAAATCCATCATTTTTTGACACTTGCTCCATTTTGATTCTGAGTCAGCGATATATAAGTCGAATGTCAAGGCTCAATTGGTATTCACCATATTGTAATGTATTCGAAATTCATGGTTACTCGTGTTGTTTGAAAAATACTGTGCCGTTAAACGAAACAAGAGGAGATGAAATGGAAGAATTGACAATGGACCACTTTGCGCAATTTTAATAGAACAAAATGCGTAGATTTCGAGTAGACATCGACTGGTGAATCGATTACTCTCAATTACGACGCATCTACTTAAATGTTCGCCTGTAAATAAATATAAGACGTAATACTACTCCGAGACTCTCGAAATTCTGAGATCTAATCGTTAAATGCTGTATTAGAATTAGAACAATGAGAATTTCGAAATTTCTTAGAAAAAAAAAAACTCGAATATTTCACCTCTTTTTTTTTCATTTTTATTCTCTTCTAATCTCAGAAAATGGAGTAGGATAGAAAAAATAGGAGAAATAGTCTTGGATCGTAGCTAAGATTAATGAATCGAAAATTCTAAAATCGCTCTCTGCAGGGAGTTCCACACCTATCCAGACTTCCGCAGCAAAGAGCCAATCTCTTTGAAAAAAAAACAACTATCAATACAGTGCATTAGCCCATGTTGATCGATCACTGTTGTTCGTTTGACCAAATTAATTTTGAACACTCTCAGGACGAGGACCACTCGATTTACCCTCCTCCCCCTCCTCTCTGTATCCACACCCTAAGCCCTAAACTGAATTATTACCGCTTGGTCATTCATGATAAGGCTCTCTTCAAATTTATTCAGTATTAACTCTCAAGAATTTCTTTTTTCTTTCTATTTTCTGCAAACAAATTTATCAAAATGATCGGATTTTTCTTGTACTTCATTTTTTCATGTCTTAGGAACAAAAGGGCCTATGTTTTTTTTTTAAGGAATGAATCCAAAAGAGAACGGGAATAATTTTGAGAAATAAATAGGTATCAATCTAAAAAAAATAGTTCAATAAGAGAAATAGAATGACGCAAGTCCAAAAAAATGGTTTGATGTGAAGAATCGAAAGGGCGTAAGTTCAATGGAAAAACAAGTGGATAGTATTGCTTTCCAACTGAGTATAGCTTTTTCTGTTAATACTTTAGCAATATGCTTCCGAATGGAAATGATACAATTTTTCCCAAACCATCATCAAAATATCAAATTTAATAACTCGAGAAGTTATCACGCAAATAAGCTCAAAATGCACAGGCATCTAACTGATATAGCTCTCGAGATAATATATGAGCATAGATAACATCAGTTGAATAGTTTCCAGAGATTCCATTAAAAATTGATTTTTGAAAAATGGACGTATCTCAAAAAATACGCATCGGATTCTCTTCAAACGAAGCTTAAAAAATAGACTTCGTCGAGAGAAAGTTTCCCACAAAATATGAAATTTCTCTATAAAACCGTTTTGCTGTAATTGAAACTTTCATGCACACACAACATACACAGAGAAAAATGTTTTCTTAATCTAAGAATGTGCAGTCACTTAATTTAAGAACGTGCAGGTCACTTAAATTAAGAAAGAAAAGTCACTTGATTTAAGTGAGAAAACTCACTTGATTTAAGTGAGTTTTACTTTCTTAAATTAAGAAAGAAAAGATCACTTGATTTAAGTGAGAAAAGTTACTTAATTTAAGCGACTTTTACTTTCTTAAATTAAGAATGAAAAAGTTACTTAATTCAAGTGAGAAAAGTCACTTGACTTAAGTGAGAAAAGTCACTTAATTTAAGTGAGTTTTACTTGCTTAAATTAAGTGACTGCACATTCTTAAATTAAGAAAACATTTTTCTCTGTGTACACACGAACAGACATGTGCTACACAGAGAAAAATGTTTTCTTAATTTAAGAATGCGCAGTCACTTAATTTAAGAATGGCAGGTCACTTAAATTAAGTGACTTTTCTCACTTAAATTAAGTGACTTTTTCTTTCTTAATTTGAGGAAGTAAAACTCACTTAAATCAAGTGAGTTATCTCACTTAAATCAACTGACTTTTTTTTCTTAATTTAAGTGACCTGCACATTCTTAAATTAAGAAAACATTTTTCTCTGTGTAAAAATATCATTTTCTCTCTATCCAGATCATTTTAAGTATCTTCCATTAAAAAAAATTACAATCTAAAATTCTGATGATTACATAGCTTCCATCCAGGAGCAAAAAAAGAATTTGAACTAGAGCAAGGAAACGTAAGTCCTTGAAAAACCAGTTAAATAAGAGGAACAAAAAGACCTAAGTTCAAAAAATTATTTAAACGGAAAAAAAGTCGAAAGCCCATAGAAAAAGATTTGAGTAAGAAAAACAAAAAGGCGGTTGCTCCAAAAAAAAAAAGTTAAATACAGAAAGAGAGAGGGCCCGACAGCTGGAGATTTGCCTCTTTCACATTAAACAATAATGCACTCATGCCATTTTGTTTCTGAGGCAATGACATGATTCATTGAATTGAAAATAGTTGAAAGATTACATTTTGCTTCATTCGAAATTAATAACAAATGGTGAGGATAAAAGTTTTGCAAAAAAGGAAAAAAAACGACAGAATCCACGAAATCTTATTGGAGGCCGTACAATACAGATAAACTTCCCAAGATCAAACAATGGCCCATAAACCTGCGGGCTACCCGAGCCCGTCTCAGATGCGATAACACCCACTAGCGAGTACATTCAATGAGTAAACTGAAACAAAAGCAATAAGCAAAAGGTAGAATCAACAAATACAAGTATTGTCAGTGGGAAAGAAGAAGAGAGAAAAAAAAGACGAAAAGTCTGAAGTCTGAAAGAAAAATAAAAAAAAATGCGTGGTGATACGTCTTTTTCACTCTAACAATGATAATTGCGCTTCTTGTTTCAATTTTTAATCAAATAAATAAATTAAAGCGCATTTCGCTATAATTCCGGGAAATACTCCTCTTTAATTCGGAAATTCATAATTTTCGGCACTTATGCCATTTTTTTTGAAGAAACAAAAAAAAAAGGATTTTTGACAATTATCCATGAAAATAACGAAATTGATAAATCAAAGTCTGTTCGACTTACGCCTCTTTGTTTCTTATGACTTTGGTTGAGACGTTGGTGTAACGTTTGATCTAGGCTGAATCTGTCTATACATACAACCCATTTTAAATGGTTATTAATGCCAAATTGACATTTATAAACGTTGAACTGACTTTACAAACGTTAAAGAATTCATTTTTCCCAATAATTTGAAGCATTGGTCAACATCTGGATATTATTATTCATCGTGATGAGTTGCTCTACGAGTTCTCTGAAAAATTCACCTAAATGTTCCTCTGGAAGTTCCCTTGAAAGTTCCTCTGGAACTTTCAACTCTACTTTGCAAGTAGAATTGCTGAATTTTAATGTCTTGATGAGGGTTCATGTTGAATGAGCCGAAACGTTGGCAATGAAAATTCAACTTTTTATTAATTGAGTTTTTCTAATTAATGACCGCAAGGCCAATCATCCACCAAAATATTAATTTTGAACGGTCAAAAAACATTATTTTGTTTCTCTGGTAGTTCCCTTGAATGTTCCTCTGGAAGTTCCCTTAGAAGTTCCCCTAATAGTTTTTAACTACTCATGCCTTTTTTCTCGTCTAATTGCCAAAATTCTTTATTGAATTTTATTTTACTATAAATCGATAATCCTTTACATTTTTGAACATTATTAATGATTTCTTTTGACGAGAAGAAATAAAAAAAGTAAATTTTTTTCCAGCCCATTGCATGACGTCCGTGACTCCAGCAAAAAACCACGAGCAGGGCGTTGAGGAATACGAAAAATGCAATTCTCGCTCTTTTTTTTGCCTGACACAAACGGAAATGGCAGGTTTGTAACTGCAGCCTAATGAGTCGTCAGCCAACACCGATATAATTGATGATCAGTTCAAACATAAGCGCCTGGCGCACGCACTAAAAGTGTCCCCATTTTTCCTTCCTTCCTTCCTTTTTTTTCCAAATAATCCTTGCGATCAGCAGCAGAGATAATCCGCCGACACAACCGGACTGGGACTGGACAGCCCGACGACGTTTTATCACGTATTGTAGCCCCGTATGCCACATTGAAAGTGAAACGAGCAAGAGAGAGAGAGAGAGAGTCCAGCCGGACGCCGTGACGCGTATCCAGCGTGAGATAGCGATCAGTCTTTTGTTTCCGTTTCATCCCTCGTCGCACCTTGCTCAACCCCTCGACAAATAAAAGCAAAAAAAAAAGATAAAAACCCATGCACGAGTGTGTCCTCGATTTATTATCCCAGGAATGTATCCCGATAATAAGATTCAGTTATGCTAATTGACCGTGAGGATTTTCTCATTGCGCATATGGTGAATAACATGAGCAAATTCTGTATTTTTTTTTTGTTATTTTATGGAAAAATTTGTCAATTAGTTCAGTATTAAAAGTCCTCGTTTACTGGAGAGAATTGTCAGTTGTTTTCCAGCGTTGGAACTTGGGAATCCTTTTTTTTTTATTTTTTGTTAAGTAAAGAGTTCTTATCTCAACGACCAGTAACAACTGGTTAGCGAGGTGACTCTCGACTGAGAATATCGATCGTAACCAGTTCCAACACCGGGCACACACGTACACACAGGGATAAATAAAAGGTATACGAGTTTTTCAAATTCCACTAATTTTATCTTTTTCCCTCCGCAAAATAAGTGTTTTACTTGGAGTCTTGAAAAAAAAAGTAAAAAAAAAAATGGGAATGAAAGAGTCTTTATTTTTGTCACCGAGAGAACGAGAGACTAATTGCATAGAGCGAAAAGGAATTGAGGTGGTACTACGAATTATTACAAACGGAAGTTACAAACGGCCCACGACATTTGGACAGCGTGTGTACAGTTTTTCCTTGAAATGTGAAATTTACGAGGACAATTGCTGACTTTAGTTAGTCCTGCCACGTTCCCAAGAAGTACCGGTTAATTTGAAGGAATGAGGCGAAGCACGAGAAACAATTATTTATTAGAATTTTCAATGATATGTAGTGAGAGAAGAGAAAATCAGAAAAATTGTACGATGAGGAGAAAAAAAAATGATCAAATATCGTTATCCTTGGTCCTTATATTACAAAAACTGAAATTTGACATTACGACATTTTCGTAAATGTAATGTTTGTGGATCAGAAGGAAATTGAACATTGAGTAATTAACAATAGCATCAGTTATTATGCAACGAAATACTTTTATTAATTATTGACACGTGTCATTCGTCAAATCTGTACAGGGAAACTGAGACCGAGGCCTCGTTGCTATGTCTTATATTATATTAATTTATGATAGATGTCACTATCATGCAGTCGATCCATTATACATATCTGCGATATGTAAATATATATATATATATATTCATATATATATATAAATCTCATACATCACAGTAAATATTTTCAAAACCTTCTAAAGATTTCTTTAGTAGTGACGATTCAGGTATCTCTGAATGTTTGAGTCTGCCAAAGTGTCTCATTTTTTACTGACATAACCTATAAATGAATTGAATTGAACTGAATTGAATGAATTTCTGGCGACTGGAAGGTGGAAAAAAATCGATTAAAAATTAGCATATTAATTTTTTCTTATTCATTTAATCCACGTTATCAATGTTTCTATATTTGTGTAGGAAATTACAATACTTGGCTGAAACACAAAAAATGTTTTGCACTGATGTGTCTGAATAGCATTTAGCAACTGAGTTTCGCCATATACCTTCAAGCTCCAATCACTGAACAATTGAAAAATATCTTAATTTCAAACATAAAAAGCAGCTGAATATATATTCATCTCAATTTTTCAGATACAAAATAATGTATTGTCACTTTTTAAAACATGTACCATTTCCCAATTTCAAACGTTTTTCATTTCACTTACCCAGCTTCAAGATACTTTGAATTTCAAGCTATTTTTCACTAACTGATATCCTAAATCAAATCACATCATTTGTCTTGATGTGAGAAAAATTAACTCCACTGAAAAGACGTGAAAAAAAAGGTCTTTTTTAATTTGTCCAAGTGAATGATTCTCAGAAGTGTTCCGCCGAAAAAGAGAGCATAAATGATCCTGTTTCTCAGTAGAATTGGAGAGTAAAAAAATAAACTTGTGTTGGCTAATGTTACTTCTCATCGGTGAACAGAAATGCACACAAGATTAGATCTTAGGTAGTACTATACGAGATTCTCATATTACCCGATGTGTTAGGGGGGAGGGGGGAGAAAGAGTTGCCTTTTTATTACAGAGAGACTTTTGCACACACAAACACACACACATACACATATACACGAGTGGCAAAAGCTCCCGTATTACCCTGACCCATTCTCTTATTTTTTTTTCATTTTTACACTAGTTTTACCTTGTGAGCCATTCTTCTCTCGCATCCCGTGCGAATCGCCTCTTTCTTTTTTCATACTTCACCCGTTCAAACCATCCTCCTCCTCCCCCCTCCCCCTCCGTAACAGTGAGATTCCCGTTCTCTCTGGTGGCCATCACCATCACGATTATTACACGATTATCATTACGAATCTGGATAGCTCTAGCCCAACTCTATGTCTATAGAGAAAAAAGAAAAAGGAGAAAAGAAAAAAAAACAAGTTTTTTCAAGGGTTTTTTGATGGTACTCGAGACTTCTTCGTGCACTGCTATGTCTCTCGTCTCGTGTATTCGAAATGAAGCCGTCCTGCGGCCATTACGAGGACACAAGCACGGTTATACCGTTGAGCCTTATCTCGTAATCTTAATTTCACCAGATTCCCCGACTAGGTAGAAATATAATGTTACGGGTGCGCGGGCTCCCCCGAGTGTGACTCGATTGCAAACGCCGATCTACTCTTGAGTCGACCCGTTCTGCTCTCACTCTCTCTCTCTTTCGTTTTTTTTCTTCATTTTTTTTCCTCTAGGAAATACAAATTGAGGAAAAAAGTTGGGGAGAGAACGAATAAATGAAACATGTCATTGCCTTTGAGACAAAGTGGCGCAAGTCCGTCATAAATTTAAGATAACTCTTAAATTTACCTGCTGATTCCTTACGAAAAAACAGCATTTTCAACGTAAAAAATATTTAAGCATCCGCCTTTCTGTTTCTTCAATTTTTGAAGATCACGAGACCTCAAAATAGCTCTTGCCCTTTTTTTCCCCATTTTTCCCATTCAAAACAAGAATATTTAATCGTACGTCTTTCATACTTGTAATTTCCCTATCTGAAATATTTTTTCTTCACTTGCGACTTTTCCCACAAAAACTGTAAAAAAATCCCCATCAAAAAAAAGGGCACATACGCCATTTTGTCCCCAAGATAGATATAATGAAAGAACTCTTTGAAAAAAATATGTAAACTGTTTGAAAAATACGAGACAATCCCGGGTTCGGAGGTCATGTTTGATTCTTGCTATCGAGAAAGTATAAAGTTATGGAGAGATTGAGAATAAAAGAAAAAGAGGATAAGGGTGAGAGGAGGAGGGAGGAGGGGGGGGGGGGTAAAGGGACAGAAAGAGATACCATAACGCACACTGTGGGGGTGCACCGGCAATGGTAAACGGCGTGGTGATTCCTTGGATTCCCTCCCCCTCCACCCCCCTCCTTTCACCTCCTCTCTTTCTCCTCTCATTTTATCTTCTCTTTCATGAAAATAATAACAATGGACATCTATACACATGAGGGTGGCCCCTGTGGGATGGTTTATTAGCGCTTGAGAGACAATAGAGGTCGGGACCCATAAAAGAATGCTGAGGGAAAGGAGGAGGAGGAGGTATAGGTCAGAGAAAGACAAAAAGTAGAAATAAAGAAATAAAGAGTGCAGTTGTGAGCGGCTAAAGAAGAGAATGAGAGAAAGAGTTTGCGGGGAAAAAAGAGGAGAAAAAGAGGAAGGGCGGAGGGGGAAGGGGCAGTGAAGAGGGATGGGTGAACCATATTTAAGTATGCACGACCGCCTTCGGATTTATGTCCGGCGACAAATATTTCAAAACCATCTTCCCTTTCCCGCCCCCCCTTTCCTCAACCCTCTGCCGCATATACACACGCGAATCGTACGAGACTCTTAATGCTGATCATGAGGATATGAGCAAGAAAAAGTTCTGAAAAATAAATTAAAAGAAAAAATGAACATCAGCATTAAAAAGAAGAATTAAGAAAAGAAGAAGAAAAAAAAAGAAGAAGAGGAGAAACATTATCTGAGACTCACCGGTGTGTGCAAACATG
The DNA here is from genome assembly GCA_963921955.1 of Aleiodes alternator. NCBI lineage: Eukaryota > Metazoa > Arthropoda > Insecta > Hymenoptera > Braconidae > Aleiodes > Aleiodes alternator. Next base: position 4,099,649 of record OY998102.1, on the reverse strand, counting down.
CATTCAGAAGTCTCTCTCTGGATGTTGAAATATTTGAAAATTCAAATAATCCACGGTGGAACAGAGAGTCCACGAGCCGTAAACGTCAATATATCCAAACCAGAAATGGGGGAATTATTCCTAGAAGAGGGATCTCTCTTTCTCTGTTCCTCAAGGGCTCCCGGGGACACCGGTAAGAATCAGGAAAGGTGCACAAAGAGACCAAAAAAAGGAACGAAAAAAATAAAAAATTAGAAAAAAAAGGATAAAAAAAAAATAAGAAGCATAGAATTCACTCCTCAGTGAGATCCCGACGTGAGATAAAACAAAGAGGGCGCAAAAGTCTTTGGCTTCTTTCCATTCACTGTAAAAATTATAAAATCATGTGACGACCAATCCAGTTAACCGTGTAGAATAACCCACTACTTCTGGATGATCGCATGGTTCTATTTCCCCTCGTCACAGCTGGAGTCTCCTCTCGGCACTCTTCTATCTCTCTATCTCTCTCCCTTTAGCGAGAATCCTCATATAAACATAACCAATTCTGTCCATAGCCCCTGATACAGTGGAAGCGCCTAGGAGAATTGAATCGTGAATTTCATGAAATGTCCGCCGTTTCGTAACGGCGATTAATCACCCCCGACCCTTCCTCCTCCATCCTCCACCTTCCCCCTCTCCCCCCTCGTTTTCTGAACCTAAAATCGTGAATTACCTATTGCAAAATCGAACACCGGTTGGTCAGCGTGCATATTCGGCTAGTCTCTATTCGAAATCGCTGAATTTCAGAGCTGTTCCGGGGGCCATGGGCACATTACTCCATGAAATAGAGAGAGAGGGGAGGGGGTGGCTGATCGGTACTCTCGATTCGGAACTTAATTTCCATTCGAGCTCGGCAATATTAGAGCTCGTGTGACGTCATATGTATGCAAATTTCAACGGGCAAACTGCCTCCACCCATTCTCGATTCTACCCTCCCCCCTCCCACCCCCCATTTTCTTCTCTATGTGCTCTTCCAACTCGCGCATTGGCGCTTGCCGGCGCCAGTGGTTGAGTTCGATGGTGTAGGATTCGTTTCCGACTGAAGCATTCGGTCTCTGCTGCTTTCACGTTTGTGTTTCCTAAAAGCCCACAACTGTGGATCATGCGCATGGACATGGGGGAAATGTCCGACATGAGATAGCCGTTTTTCACGTAAATACACATGCGAGTGTGCGTGTGGGGAAAACGTTTGTTTTGAGGCTATTTGTTTTTTTTCTGGGAGATGAGGAAAGAGATATGGTTACATGGGAGAACAAAATGGTGTATAGATCATGTGTATTGATGATATATCATTGAGGATATTTGATTCAAATGGCTCTTGAATATTCGAAGCAACTTTGGGTTTTGGAACAGTAGATGATACCCTGTGGATGATCAGACATTTTCGTTTGCTGCATAAACTTTATTTTGGACATTGTTCATTAATGAAGTATATCGGAATTGCAGAATGATTAAGAATGAAACCGTTATCTGTAGACAGCTTGACATGTGTTATGATCACTTCTTTACCATCCTTCAGGCTAAATCGCTTATATAGCGGTATAACAATTTTGAAGAATTTGAAGAAGAAAGTCATGGTAATTCTTGGAAATGGGTGTGATAAATAAGTTCTCAACACAATTTATTCTTTTTAATATTCAAGACTTTATTTTAATGCACGAGGATGGACCGTCAGTGCAATGCATCGGTGAACTCTCTACGAGAGACTAACTACTTGTCACCAAGGCCCGAAAAGTATCGGTACCTAAAGACAAAGAACCCTCAGTTCTTTCTCCCTATGGTATCATTGTTTATGTTTATGTTAGTCGCCAACTCGCCGGCTCTCGCTACGTCGATTCTTTTTCGAAACTCATAATCTCGATTTAAATAAATGATTCTCAGTAAAGATATAAAGTAATAATCCAATAGCAATATATGGAAATTTTGTTAATTCATGTAATATGATGATCTGAAACAAGCACTGGATTCGATATCGATGTGCACATGAACCTACTAATATTTTCTCTCTTCTTCTGTTTCAAACATATATCATGAAGAAAGGATATATGTACATACGAACAATTATTCTTATTTTATAAATATATTTTGCAATTAGTGGAATAGACTGATGAGAGTTCAGGACGCATTGAATGAGGAATGTATATTTCCATATTTGTCATAAATTTCACTGAATTTCACGAATTTGACTCTTTCATATACCTGTTCTTCAACTGAACGGTTCACAAAAACCTTTGGAATCATTGTATTGAGCCTCGGGCACAGCTGAATTTTACACGAAAAGACAAACACTGCAAATATTTCGTGCTTCATAGATAATTCCTTATTCTTAACTTCTTGAAGATTCTCGACATTCATGCACAATGTATTCACATATGCAAATCAATCTAGATCTAAATTCATATTTTGAATATATACCCAAATATGAGATGACACACCATTCCCAAATATATATATGCTATATCTAGCACTTATGACTTCACTTCTACATGTATGTATTCCTAATCGACTAACAGGTAAAGTGAAACACAGCTGCCTCCGCAGGCATTCGGATTTATTCGTTTGTTCTGAGCAGTCAAAGTATCACCTGAAAATGGATGTTGATATTTTTTTGGTCTTTCGATTTCATTATCGGACGAAGTCTCCTCCTGACGTCCAACACTTTCAATAATTGAATTTGCTTTTGCTATTTGAGTTTCATGATCTTTTTATTTTCCGTGTAGTGAAGATACGTGTGAACGTTCTGGCCGCATTATGCATCACATATTTTCAAAATCCATGTCGATATACAATTTTTTTCCTTGTAGAACATCATCATATGATTACAGTTTCTTCACATTACGATATTTTGAGCCATAATAGTTCAATTAAGAGCTATTTTAATAGGTAGCCATTTTTCGTCATCATGAGCTTCATTTGAATAACAAAGTGGACGTATGAATTCACTTGTGGATGAGATCAAGTAATTTTCCATTATGAAATCCACTTTGAGGATATCACAATGAACCAGTTTGATACGTGATACGCACCTGTCATCGAAATTATGAAGAGGTTTTGGATGAGGCAGGGGCAATAAAGATTTTTTTTTCTTAAATAGAAGCTGCAGGATGGATTCTGACCACGATTTGTGATCCCATCCCAACGCCGGATGAAGGTAAAGGGATGACAGTATGGCATGGTCATGGGCTCGAGGATGAGAGAGGCCAGGGGATAAGGGCAGAGACGGTCAGTCCATGGCACCAAGGAAAGGATGATCCTCCATGTATATAGGAATAGAACGTGATTTGCGGTTCGGAAACGGGAGTCTCAGATTTGAATTTATCTTGTCCCAACTCAGTTTTTTCTTTTCATTCGTCTCTAGTAACTATTCGTTTATTTAACTCATGGATTTTCTGGGATATGTCGCGTTTGGTACAAGAGCTATTACTTTTTTTTTTTTTTTTATTACAAGAGCTATTACTAATTTCGAAATTAATAAGAGCACAATATTTGTCACTAGAAGGAAAGAAGAGTTATTTAAAAGTTAAATGTAAGGATCATGGGACATTGGAAATATTGAATTTAAGAATACTAATAATCTAATGACATAAGGTTGTTTGAAAAGTCAAATTTATACTGCCAAATATTTGTACATAATTATAAGCGCCATAACCTAAAAAATCATTCAGTATTTGACATATTATGATTAAAAGACTAATGAAGTTTTGTTGAGATGAATTGAATGATTAGAAGTTCAAAAATCAAATGAGAAATTGTAAGAAGACATTTTTATATCCAGTTATTTTACCGTTTATTTCAAAAGATTGTAAATTGATTGATAATATTGTTAATAATTCTAGAATAAATATACTAAGCACCCTGATGAGGTCCACGCAGAGTGGGCGAAACGTTGGTGCGTTTGATAAGTAGAAGTTAATTAAAATTTGTAAATTCCTTGGGAGTGACCATGATGGCCGATAATTTACCAATTAATAACTTAAAGAATGGTCGGAGAAAAATCTTTAATAAATACTAATAATCGTCAAATGACCAACGTTTAGCATATTTTATTCAGGCTTCTTCAGGTTCTTGACATCATTAGTGTGCAGCCAAATTAGAGATATTTTTCTCCAAGAAGCATTGAAGAAATACTGCCTTATCTCGCTTAATTGTCGAAAATAATCTGCAAAGTATAAATGACAATGAAAAATAGTGCTTAAAGTATGGCATTCATGAAACCTTGTCTTAAATATATGCAAAAAAATCTTCGAGAGTCTCTCCCTCATCCAACTGGGAAAAGTGGTATCGATCTCGCGGTCGCGAGCACCATCCTCCTCATCTCCCTCGCCCCTCCCCCTTCCTGAATTGAGGATAGTCGTTATAGCCACCTTGGGTCCCTGGGTAGTTTCGGACAAATGGTGGCCGAGACGCTGCAAAGCGGATGCTTGCGACATTATACGCGATCGGATCATCCCTTATCTAAATTTTCCAGTAAAAATTCAAGGACCCTCTCCTTCTGCGACGAGCAAAAAATGAAGGAAAAAGAAAGAGAAAGAAATGAACACCCCCCGAGAGACTTCATATTTCATAAAAATTCCAATACTCAATCAAACTGATTTCTTCCTTTTTTTTCTCTCTGTCTTTCTTCATTTGAATAAAGTTCAGGAGGAGAGGGTAGCTTCTGTGTGAAGCCTCATCACTATTAATGATTCCATCAGATGAAAATTAACCTTGGGAAAGTGGTTCGTTAACTCAATTTTCTTTATTAAGCAGTAATAAGCCTTGGCATATATGCTTTTGTGGAATTATTCACTCACTGGCGCCATTATTACGAAACAAATGGCTAACGACCCACTGCTGCGTCACGATTGGACAAATGACGCGTGATATTCTGGGTTCATGTACACGCAACCCAAGGGGGTTGGAAATACAGGCTTACGGTTGCGCATGGAGAAAGGATAATTAGCTGACTATGAATGAGCTTTAATTGGCTTGTCAGACGATAGTATAATTTCTCCCTCTGCATGACCTTCGGGCCTGTGTATGTATATAGACGTCCTTGGGATGGAGAATCGACAGCAGACAGTAGCAGCAACTTCCTGGGGACTGCCACAACCCTTTGACTCTGAAGACAAAGTGATTTGGACCGATGTACCCCATCCCACAATTATTTCAGCTCTCCCGGGTTCCTACTAGTTTTGAGATATTATTAGCATTGTTAACCAAGGAACTTTGCCAGTTACATCAGTGTATCCTCACCGTTATCAACCCCCTTTTCAACGCGTGATCTACCATTCTGTAGGTGGGCCTGGCTCTTCAAATCAACATCTCCCTATTTTACCCTTTCTCTTTTTACTCACCACTGAGTCTCCCTTGTCTCTTTCTCTCCTCTCGATGCTGCCTCCGGCTATTCGCATACACAGTTCTCAGGTCTCCCTCTGTAGTCAGCTCTTAATTGCCATACTGTTACGTTATGGTGATCCTGTCAAGTGATGTCGAGGCTCAACCCTTTTGACACTGTTGCACAATGAGTCATAAAAGATCCATTCATTTAGATATGTTACGTCGAATGATGGAGAGATTAATTTTATGAGCTTTCAGATTAGTTGGAGCTTTAGATTGATAGGGGAAATGAGGATTCTGGCGCAGGATGATTTTTTTTATGATTCTATTGACGACATTTCCGGTGGGAAATAGGTGTCAGAATAGATTTTTAAGAATCTTCCAGGAAATTCGATGTTTTTGAGCACAAAGGATGAGTCCAACGCTTTCCATATTTGCTTTGTTTCAGTTTTTGCCTCAAAAACAGTAGAATTTTGTTGAAAAATTCTCAAACATTAATTCCAGTCGAAAGGATGTATTTCCATTATATTCTGGGAAATGCTTGATAATTTAATCAGACTAAACCAGATTTTCCATAATTTCAAACAATTCTCATCTCCTTTAGAAGAAAAGGCTCCGAGAAATTGGACATTGAAGAGCTTCACTATCTGTATACACGCACACACAGCCACGTAAGCAGTGGTTGGAAAAGGGACACGAGGTTGGCATGACGAGACTCGGGTTGACGTTTCATTCCCGGTGAATTCCCGCACCATGCATACTAACTAGTATTCACAAGTGTATATGGTATACAAGAGTCCTCCTTGGCATTGGGACTTATCATTCCTGGGATAGATGCAGAGGGAAAGAGATAGAGAGAAAGAAAGACAGGAGGGAGGGCTTGCAGAAAAATTTAAGAAGAGTGGACGTCGGAGAAACTTCGTAATCACACGTACAGGGAGGAGGCGTGCCAGCGTTTGACTGGACAAAACCCCTCAGAGGGGAAGTCCCTCTGTTAAGTTTGCAGAAATTGCCGGCAGATGCAGTGACCTCCCCCTTCATACGTCCACCTCCCCCATTAGCCCATGCAGTAACTAAATTTAGCTGCATTTGTTTTCTCCTCGTTCCTTAATATTTCTAGATCAGCGAACATTTGAAAGAAAATTTGGGATTTGAACCCTCGACTTTCGGATTGCTGGTCTGTTACTCAATCAACTGAGCTTTTGGAAGTGTTGATAGTTTCCAATCGTCATAAATCCATCACTTATGTTCTTCAGGCTCTGTTATGTCCACCACAAGATGAGATAAAATTTTTGCCTCAATTGTTAAGTGTACATATCGTCGTTCTAGAAACAAAGTGAAAAAATTTCTTGAAATCATTTGATACTTTTGATTTATCCGCAGAAATATGAATCTTAAGAGCGGTAGTTCTTCCTGCGAGAAATTCTGGGGATGAGAAGAGAGCATGGGAGACACGATTCCATGGACAATTACTCCAGCGAAAAGAGGGTGGAGTAGTAAGAATAAGGAATAAAAAAACCGAAGGAGGGGGGATAGGCAAAAAAGAGAGACGGCAAATAGGTAAACCCTGAGATTAGTGCAGAGAAGAAGACACGTAAAGAGGAACACGTAAAGCATGTAAACTGAGGTAAAACTGCTCTGTGAGAGTAACGGTGGCAGTCACGAAATCGAAGTCAGTCTGGTTAGATACCAACTTCTATTTTTAAACGGTTTCCTATTACCCATGGCAACAATCTTCCACGCGAAATCTACCCATTATTTTGGTCTAGCCTTGTTTTTCCTCATTCCCCTATTCACCATATTCCATGGCCCACCTTCTTTTTTTCTATCTCACCCTTTTTTTTTTATTTTCTCTTTTTTTCTTAACCTATTCCCCACTTCGTTTCTGGTCTCTGCGCTATTTTATTTGCTTTTATTCCGATGTAATTGTTGGGGCCAGTCACCACTATCGCCACTACCTGCAAAGCCTAACCATCCACTTTGCGAATGTTTCTCAGCCACGCGACCCCCGTTTATGGGATCGCGCATAGCTCCGAGCTTCTCCCCCCCCCCTCCATCCCCCCTTTCTTTATTTTTCATTCTAACCCGGGACAGTATCATCGGGAGAGATAGTTTCGTAGTTTCACGTGGAGCAAGGGGGGGGGGGGTTAACAAGAAAATGGAATGAAAATTTTATTTAAAGAAATATATATATAGACTCAAGAGGCATGGCTCTGGGGCGAAAGGGCCCGTTGTATTATTGCGTGCAGAGAAACCTGCCCGGATGAGGGTGTAATTACACCTATTTAGGATTTACGGAATATTTAAATATCCACTTGAGTCTGCCTCTTATTCTCACATTTCGTTCTCATTTATGTATTCCATGAAATTTATTTCATCAGTGCCATTTTCTCACGTTTCTACAAACATTCACGCGAGTCAAAAGACAGAGATAGATGCATTATGAATAGAGAAATTCTCATTTTTGTGATTGTTCACAATGAGATATCTTAAAAACTAATGGAGATAGGCTCTTTTTGCACTGAATTTTTTTTGGATGAGACTTTCAGGAACAAGAAGGAAGGTCAGAATGAGAAAGGCGTATCTCCATCAGTAATGAAATATAAGATCATGGAATCTGTAACGATTGTTTATGTAGTGTTTTCCGCTTTTCGGAGGAAATCCTGCTATTTTCTGAGATGCAGGATTTTTCTTGGAGCAAGAGCTCCTCACGGAAAATTCTGAAAAAATTAGGCGACAATGAATACACCATATAGCATCTATCTGAATTTTAACAGTTTTTCATGGAGCCCTTTACTCAAAAAAACAAAATTTGGTTCAACAAATCTGAGATTCATCAGTCCGATATAGTCTAGTGATGATGATTTTTTTGGCAACTCTTTCTCTCTCTACTTCGTTTTCTTCTTTCTTTTACAGTGTTCATTTATTGAAGCCTGTGAACATCTTTTCTTTTTTCTCTTGAATTATTAAATATATTTGCTAGAATACATTTTTGTCTATTAGTGCACTTTTTTTTAATGCGCTGTTTTTGAGCTGCTTTATGCTCTTATATTCACATATATATGTGATTTTATACGTATTGTTTCCTTCTTAAGGATGTTCTACAGGTATTGTAAGCAAGGGCTGTGCGGCAAGAGCGAGGCAGTGATTTCGTCAGTGTTCCAATCCCTGAACATGAAAAAATAATTTTTTTAATTCTTCATTAAAATTATTTTTAGGGAATTATGGAACGCTACGGATATTCAAATATTATATTATTATCATTACATTTCACAGATACTTTTTTTATTCTTCATTTAATTAATTTGAGAATTATTTTGAAAAAAGCCTTGCATCCTAGGACATTCCAGCGACACAAACTGGCAGCACTTACGCACCAGTGACAATTTTTCAATCATTTTCATCAATTTTCATGTTAATTATTAACCCAATCGTCGTATGAAAATGTAACGTTTATGCCAGGGGTACTTTCTCACCTATATCCGAAATTTCATCGAATTTGAAGAATTTTTCGAAAAGTTTCTTGAGCTTTTGTGAATTTCCCATAAGAACACATGTTAAACGATGGTTTTTAAAAAATTCATAACTTTTGAACCAGGTATGAAAAGAATCCAAAATTTCGCATACGGTTTCTTCATGAATTGGAGAACCTTGGAGAAAATTTCATTGAATTCTTACATTTTCAAATTTTGATAAAATACCGGTAGAACATCCTGAAGATGTTTTCGAAGAGAAAGGCTCTGAAACTCATTTCTTGCACTTTTCTCATCTCTTCCTTTCTAATCTTCATTTCAAAATCCATCAGTCGAACAAAATAAATACAATAATTAAACTGATTTGCTTGTAAATTCCAAAAGTTGAAATGTAAAATAATGAACAGAATAGAGAGAAGTGATAGGGAATCATGTGTATATAAATGAAAGTCCGAGAGTCTCATTAAGAGTAGAGTGGTCCGAGAATGTAAATTTGAAATTGCGCGGGATTTTAATCCCATAGAAGCGACTCTGGCACGCTCTGGCAATCAGCAACACACAACTACATCGGGTAAAAGTGCTAATAGAAGGGTTGGAGGGGGGGGGGGGGTGGAGGTGTGTGGATGAGTTGGCGTTAGTCTAGTTGGATCGTACGCAGAGGTTGAAATGGGGAAAACGAGGGCTGGAATACACCCGACGAGTTTAATTATCGGGTTAAACGTAGCGAGCGTTGATTCTGATGAGAGTTCCGGATTCAAATGTGTTTCTGTCTCTCTCTGTCTATGGTGTTACGGGTCCAGTGTGGAGAGGAGGAGGAGGGGACAGGGGTCGGTGGTAGTGGCCCGGGGTTCTCGGGTACGTGACTGTCACGAGGACGGGCTAGTTAACTAACTAACAGTACGGACAGTAAACGCAAAAGCGAGTTTTGGGAGAGAGAGAGAAAGGGAAAGCAGTAGTAGTAGTAGTAGTAAAGTGATGGAATTGCGAATTGAGAGAGAGAGATGTAAAAGGAGGTGCAGAGAGGTGGATTTTGATGCTGCTGGGACACAGGGCCGATTCGTGGGGGAGATACGGCACGTACCTATATAAGCCCCCGATGACATTGTTCGCACTCGGATTCATATTCAAATTGGCCCAGCCTCGACGGATTGCGATTATTGCGATTATTATTGCCGCACCGTTTCGCCAAAAGCGTGTACGAGAAAGAGACTACTAGCGAGATAGAGAGGAGGAGAGGGAGGGGGGGGGGGGTGAGAGGATGGGGAACGTGGATTTTGGGGTATATAACTCGTATTGCATGGAGTCTGACGAGAGTTTCGAGATTGCCGTCGTCTTTGGCGCTTTCTTGGAGTCTCGGAGAATAATGACGGGGACGTTGAGAGGAGTGAGGGATGAAAAATCGAGAGAGAGGAAGGAGGAGGGGAGGGATGAGAGAGAGACAGTGTATCGGAACCACGGCGAGTCCCTGGGGGAGGACATCCGAAACCGGATAAGAATCCACCGGAGGGCTCTGCGATGTAATAACGTTGTACACTATTGTCAAGAGTGGAGGAGGGGGTGGGGGTGGGAGAGTGACGAGAGGAATAATAATAAAGAGAGGCGCGAAAATACGATGATAGGGGGCGAGAATGGATTAATGTACCGAGAATCGCGCCAATTAAAAATCCAATTAAAGGAAAGAAGGAAAAAAAGAGAAAAACGTAGGGGGGTGAACAAAATGATAAGTTTTAGCAAATCAAAATCATTTCCGGCCGATAAAGCGTGCGTTCATTTGTTAACGTTGATTCTCCTTGAGTTTTCTAAGGTACCACCATCTCTCGTCTTTCTTTCACTTTAATTCTCTTTTCCTTTTTTTTTTTTTTTGTACTCACTTTATTCACGCCGAGTTTGCTACTTTAACTTGGCAGCCGTTAATTCCCGACGGCCACGACGTTAGTTTTATCGCTCGTCATTTTTTTAAGTGCAAATGAGTTCGTTTTTTCCTACTGCATCTCTCTCTTCCTCTCATTCTTCTTCTTACGCTTCTTTTTTTTTTGTCTCGGTAAAATTTTCTCGGGCAGAGGGCCCGGTGGTCCAAGGATCCTCCATTATTTCTTTAATTTAAAAACGGAACGATTTCTACGCAGGGTGACTTGCCGGATTAAAAACCCTGTCACCCTCTCCTCTCTTTCTTTTCTTTTTTTTTTTCCTCATTCAGAGTTCAGCCATCCCTCCGTTTCTTCATCCCTTATTCTCCCGGTGCGACTAGCGTCAGCATTTTTTATTTGCAAAGAGTGTGTATACACCGGCTTCTTTGTGGTGTTCTGAGTTTAAAAATTACAGTTTAATTTGTTCCCTTTTCATTCTTTTTTCAGGTGTTTGTCATTCAAGGCAGCAAAACTCGGGGATTTAGAATGACGTCTGTATGACTGAAACATACAGGATATAGTCGTGGAGGAATCAAGCAGTAATTACCAAAATGCGCGCACTATAACGGATGTTTCGTTCGGCTATACCATCATTAAACAGTATAATTGCTCGTGTCCGCCTTTTTCCTTTATTCCGGACTCTTTGGTAGATGCCTCGCGTTACTCCCAGACGCTCCCATGAAGACCATGTCTAGTCCCTTTCTTTCTTTCTTTTTTTTTTTCCTTTTTTCTCTCATCACATTGCTCCCACTGTGCTATGGTATTTATTGCTGGACAGTATCGTCGACGATCGGCAACGATTAGACCCGCATAATTCGTGCTTCTAGATGACGCGCGTGTATTACGAGAGAATCTGTCAATTTAATCCAACATTTTCGTGACACCGGATGTAAATAAAATCTGTTAATTCATGACGATACTCTTAATGAACTCTTCCTTGTAACATGCATTTGGGTTGAATTGAATCAGAACGCTTGGCTCAATTGACCTAATAACCCTCGGCAGCCTGAGCATGATGGACGTGAAGAAATTATTTTTAACAAAATTATTTGAAGGAGAGACTTGAATCATTTTTTTTCCATTCTCGTGAAGATATCGTGGAAATTAAGCGGGATAGAGTAATTTTACTTTTTTTTTTGAAAATAATTTCGAGGAATGTGATAAATTTTTCGCTGTCTCGTTTAGTTTCCAAAATATTCTAGAAAACCGAGCAGAAAATGTATCAAAGATGATATTTTTTTTTTACATTTTTCTCAATTTTTTTCATGATTTCTGGACGTGCAGTTCATGAGATATGAGTTATCAAAGACACTGGAAATAGTGGTGGTGGGGATGAAACGCCCTAAATTGGACGGAAATAACGTAATTACTAAAAAAACACACGTGACACTTTATTTAGAAACAATTGGCGAAGAGAACAGCATTCTAACTAAATAATAGAAGAAAAAAATATTCAATTCACCGTATAGTTATTGAGAAATTTCAATTAGAAGGTAGTTGAAACTATTTGCCTCTCTCTCTATCTCACCCATGTGATAGGAGATTAATGTAAAAAAAATTCGAGAAAAAAAATGCGCAACGTGCTGACAATCCCAATTTGTTTGATAATTCTGCAATTTCAATTATTTTACTTTTGGTCGAATTTTCTTCATTTTCAAATTTACATGTTTCACTTTTTAAATTTAATTAGGATGAGCCAAAGGTTTTTGACTGCAAATATGAGATATGAAAATATGAGAAAATTGGACAATTTAAGTCAACGCGGTGCTCAAGTATCAGTTTTCCAAAAATTATATTCCCAAGCTGAAAATATGACTTTCGAATAGTTTAATCATTTTTCCGGGTAAATGAAATCCCTTTTACCCCCGAATTATCAGCAATTAACTGGAAACTAACCCCACAAATCCTCATTTTTTTTCCTCCGTTTCATCGGCCGTACTCCAGGATACTGCCTTAATTCAACATCACTATACTCGCCTCCAAGTCTCCTACAAAATCTCCAAACAAATGCACTACAAAAAAAAGCCAACACACACAGACACACACACTGCATGGGACGTTACTCTCGTTATTACAAATTCTTGCGTGGCGATTCCGTAACCAGTAGACTTCAACCAGAAATCCATTGGGTCCTGTCCAATCGGGTGTGAAACGTTCCTTTGTGGTTCGTTGCTACCCCTGCTACCCTAGATATTGCGTTGTTTAATTTCGCCACTGGGCCACTTCCTTTGTTTCCAAACGTTTCAATTTCAAACGAGCACCCAAGAGCGATCGCCAATGAAATTCAAATGTGCCAGTAGTTTTCCCTATCTCCCTCTCTTTTCTGCACGTGTGATTGAACCGGGTGGCGAATTCTTTTTTTCTTCTTTCTCTCGAAAGAGAACTAGCCGATCCGTTATTAATTAGATTGGCGGGAGCGAATAGCGGTCAGGCCTCGCATCGGGTTTCTCGTCCTTTTTTTTTGTTTTCAGTTTCACGGAATTCCACGTGTTCTTTGCACTGACCGTGAATTAAGAATTCGATGGTCTAAATTAATTGCCCCACCGACCGCAACATATCCTCGCAATCAACCAAAATTTAGTGTTCCCAATGGAGAATCTTGCTCTCGGCAATTTACTGGACTTTGAGGGCCTAGTACACATCCACTCGATGAATTACGAAAAAAACAAAAAATACCGCTTATAATAGTTTTTATGGTCTTAATAACAGGATCCACTCGCCGATTTGCGCAATAGCGTATGTGTCTCTCTCGTTCAATAATGAATAAAGAGCTTTTTAGCTTCGATTGGAAACAGTTTCCTTGAGTCTTGTAATATACTGGAGGTGGATAACGTATTTTTCATGGGGTAACGAGTTTCGTGTTGCATCAAAAAATCGACATTATCCGCCAACCTCATCCATTAACGTTTAACATTTTTCTGGTTCTTGTAAAGAGTGTTCATCATGTCTTTTTCGTTTTTCAAACGAAATTCTGTAATATTCTGGGACACAGGATTTTTTTCTGGAGTAAAGCCTTCCACAGAAATATTCGAAAAAATTCGGGGACATTGCACACATTATACACTCTTCTGAATTTTTTCCAAATTTTTCGTGGACTTTTTTACTACGAAAAAAACTCTGGTTTAACCAAAATCTAGATTTTATAAATCCCATATAGTCAAGTGGTTATGATTTTTTTCAATCTCTCTTTAATCTTATTAAAGATTTTTCTCCGACCATTCTTTAAGTTATTAATTGGTAAATTATCGGCCATCATGGTCACTCCCAAGAAATTTACAAATTTTAATTAACTTTTATTCATCAAATGCACCAACGTTTCGCCCACTCTGCGTGGACCTCATCAGGGTGCTTAATATTTATTCTAGAAGTATTAACAAAATTATCAATCAATTTACAATCTTTTTAAATTAAACGGTAAAATAACTGGATATAAAAATGTCTTCTTACAACTCTTTAATCTTCATTACAAAATACATTGATTCAACAAATTGATTTAATAAGGGAATAATTCAAGCGGTTGGCTTGATGCGCCTGATAAATAAAAACATAATAAGAATAATGATGATTTTGATGGAATTGAATAGTCGCAGGAAACGAGGTATTATACTTTGGTGGAAGGCATAATGTAATCTACTTTGTATTTGAATATCTAATAGTTTTTCAATGCATACATCAATGGCAGTGAATGGCTGCAGTATCGACGCCCCGTTTTAGTAAGAGTAACCAGCATGTGTTTATACCTGGAGATGGTAATTTGAGTCATTCAGGACCAAGAATCGTCTCGTCTCTTCGCCCTCCCAAAGATGCCAATAACGTCTAGGAAAAAAAAAAAGACAAGACTGTGTGAGTGGAGATTATTCAACTTTCTCGGTGCATGTGAAAATACGCTCGAGCTTGATTGCAGCAGACGGATGATAAAAAATGAAGAGAAAAAAAAAACGTTTCTATAAAAGTCATACAAACTAATTCGTTCCATTTCGAATCAAGGTAGTGTAAAGGCTTTGATTCATAGCACTCTAGTTGGTACTTTGGATGGGAATTTCTAAGTCGTCGATATGAGTTGCCTTGGTAATCCCGCGTAATGAACCTCTCAAGACTGTCAGGAGACATTTCAAATATTTATCCGGATGAAAAGAGTACCTTCCGGTAGTTTCCAAGACGCACGCCCCTGTGGACCTCTCTCATCCAGTTGGGTACCGAAGCTTTTCGAGTTAATAACATCGGGCGCCCCTGGTACTCCCTCCATCAAGTTTCTATAAAATTCAATTTCTACAAAATTAAAAAAAAAAAAATTAAAAAAAAAAGTCATCCTCCACTAGCACCCATCAAGAGAAGAAAATTAATCTAATGTCGGGTTCATTGATAAAGGATCTCGTTTTCCTTCTTTCTTTCTTTTTTTTTTCCTCCTCTTTTCTTATTCTTTCATTTAGCCCGATTTTTTTTTTTCATTCCTCATTCAGTCGACCTTTCTCGCAAAGTCCATTCACACCGCCGCAATCCATTATCCTTTTCACTCGTAATTGCATTTTTCTCTCCATTTTTGTACTCCTGAAATTAAACATTTTCACATCAATGAGAGGATAAATTAAATTTTTTTCTTCTGTCTATAATATTGATAATAGTTCGATAATGTAATTTTGTTTTTTTTTTTGCTTACAGTTGTGGAGACGTGTAACCGGTGGTGGTGGACACCTTCACTAGTCCGGCGTATGTGCATGGTCCGCAGAGAAGCTCACAGATGGCGCCGATCGTCCGATATACGTTCTAATTGATTCCACATACAAGACTAGAGTTCCTCTTGAAATGTTTAAACTTTAACATTTAGTAACACTAGAAATTCCGTATTCTCCCAATTTTGAAATGTAATAATATCTTTAATTTAATTTTTAAAAATACAATTTTTTCATTATCTCTACTTTTTTTTTTCCTCGTAAACCCATGAAGTCACGAATAAAACTGGTTTAAATATTTAACCGGGCACGTGTTAAACACGCGCTCGAATATACTCTCCGACTCTTCCGACACGACCGAATGCAAGTTGCCTGTCTTTCCGCTATCTCAGGTCAAATCGCACCGGTGATCTCTACTCAGCTACAGTTCTCGTTTCTCGACGTAGGCCATCACAGCTATTGTCTGAATGGCTCCACCAAAAAAAAGGAAGAATCTGATGCACTCCGGTACACACACACACACACACACAGCATCAACCAATTATGCATTTTATCATTTATCTCTATTTCTTTGAGACGAAAAAGAAAAAAAAGAAGTGACAAAATTTTTTTGCAAATAATATTTGATGTATCAAGTGTTGCAATTAATCACGAGAATCGCCCTCGCAATGATTTTCGTAAATTAAACCAAGTGTATCTCGTGATCCGGTCGACCCACTGGTGTATGAAAATAATTAGAATTAATTTAAAACAGAGTACAGCTAAATCTAGGCGAGTGGGCTCTCTGCTACTGTGAACGAGAATGACCCAACTGGCTTTGATTAATCTTAATGTGTTAATTAGAAAAGATTGCTCGTCTGGTCTTCTTCATTCGAGTCTGCTAAATGATACCAAATCGTCTACGCAATATTTCATAATCTTCAATCGAAGATGTCGAGAAATAAAAGGCTTTCCCAATTCAATTATTCTCCTTTTTTTTTCTAGAAGAATGAAATTTTATTTTCAGTTTAAATAAATTTTTTAAACACTCGAAAATCATGCAGAGTCATTTAAATGAATTAAAATCTCCATTAATCTTTCTCGAAACGGTTAAAAAAATGACCACATTTTTCAAATGGTCAATACTTTTACTGGTAGAGTGATTGACCTTATTTCCTCACAGATGGCGCTGCTTGCACCTCTCCTTTCAT
This sequence comes from Aleiodes alternator, assembly GCA_963921955.1. Lineage (NCBI taxonomy): Eukaryota > Metazoa > Arthropoda > Insecta > Hymenoptera > Braconidae > Aleiodes > Aleiodes alternator. The sequence continues at coordinate 4,083,072 of OY998102.1, read as the reverse complement.
GCTTCAACAACTGGCATGTACAGAAAAATAATAACTGAAAAGTTTCTTTTTCTCTGTGTATTCGCACGGATTTCACGCAAGATCATTGATCAATAATGATTAATATCCTGGGACACAGGATTTTTTTACAGAGCAAAGAGTTTCATGAAAAAAAATGAAAGGATTGGACAACAATGTCCATATCTAGTATTTTTCTAAATTTTTCAGAATTTTCGCGTGAAACCCTTCACTAAAAAAAAATTCTTGTTCAAGAAATCTAATATTTATTATTATTATTATTATTATTATTTTATTGCTTACAAGGTACAAAGTCCCATAGCAAGGGGGCAAATACAAAGTATAAAAATAGAATCTGCAAAATACACAAAGATTTCTGATTATAAAAATACATTAGCTCAATTCACTATAAAAATTTCTCATTGTTAATCTATTTTTTTTTTTTTTATTTTTCTTTTTTTTTTTCTTTATTATTACTATTATTCCGGTAGCTTGCTTCTATGCTCGAATATACCAGTTAGAAATTTGAAGGGGTATAATAAATATTTATTAATATTTATTAATCCCATATAGTCAAGTGGTTATGATATCTGTGAATTTGCAGCTGATAGATGAGATAATTCTATTCCAGTTGAATAACCTTGAGCTTGAGTCCCTTTATTTCCATTCGATACTCTTCTTTTTCCAACGAATAAGAAAAAAGCATCCACAAAACAGTATTATGCAATCGTCAGTTTTCCTATAAAACTTATACCATGCACAGCCACTAACTCATCTTCCATTGGCTCGTGTGTCAACTCACTGTTTTCAATATCTCCTCATTTTTGACACACACATTAATTCTTGTCCAACCACTTTGCTTTATTTACACAGTTAATGCGAATACTCAGCGTCAGAGTGACAGAGAGCGAAAGAGACATGGTGGCCTGTATGTAAATTCATTGGTTAGGTGCTAATTCAGCATCACACCAGAGCCACACACCAAAAAAAAAAAAAAGAAAAAAAGAAATAAATAAATTAAGAGAAAAGGAGAATTCGAGAGAGGCCTTCAATACAAGATTTCAGCATCGAACATTTTTCATTCTCTCTCTCTGTATTAATCGGTGTATCAGTGAGGCACGTGGTTGGAATCAGGCATGCAAACTCGTAAATTTAAAAGAAACCAAGGAGTTAAACGAAGTGGTACATAATACGAGTGAAATAAGAGGAGTTGAGAGGAAGAATGAATGAAGAAAAGTGATGGAAAAAAAATTAAAAAATAAAAATAAAAGGGCGGATGAATATAATCTCACTCGACACATTAGCTGTGAGATATTGAATAAGCAAAATGATTAATTGCCTTTTATTTTCATCGGGCAGTGATACCAACGTGCTTACCCATCGAATAGTTATTTGAATACATCACTATTGGGAGAAGAGAAAAAAAAGGAGAAGAGATGATGGGGTGGGGCTTGTGGAATATATTATTATGCTTTGTTATGAAATTATGACGAGGGCAATCTAGTTCTAATGTCACAACAAGTTTGTCCACATCCTGGTGACTGCGAGGAGGTTAAACTGAAGCATCACGATGCTGATACTGGAGAGATCCTATGGCGAGATGATGGGCGACTGGGGCGAACGGACATTAATCACGAATGAGAAGTGTCATTTTGATGCCGGGAGGGGGGGGGGGGGGGGGTCAGAATTCTGCGAGAGTTTTAATGGCTCTTTTTTTCTACTGCATATTCACTTTTTTTTTTTTCATTTTCTTTTTTTTCGTGGATGCATTGAAGAGATTATAAATGAATCGTATGGGCAATCGGTCCTTCTCGATTTCGACGATGAGTTTCAATTTTTTTTTGATGAGTATACTGGTGGGTTTGGATTATTCAAGTTGTGTGTTTGGATGGGCTCGAAATCGCGAGAGCTCGATCCAGATCAATGTGCACTCGTTTAAAATCAATTGATTTATTTTTATGATTCATTCAAATGGAAATGAGGATTGCGGTAAGAGCTGTCTTGTGATGAAGATTATTTTCATGCTAATGTCGAGAGTTTCTGTGGGCGATTTTGGGGAGTGAATTTAATGGGAATTGTAATTATTTTCTTTTCTGAAAATGGGGGTTCTTGTGGAATAGCTTGAGGTGCAGTTTTTTTCGAAGATTTCGTTGAAAAAATTGGAAAATTTCCGATGGAAAACATGTGTCAGAATTAATTTTTGTTTCAATTTTTCGAAAATATAAATTTTTTGGGTCGAAATTTAAGAAACCATAAATTTTTTGAAAATCCATATTTTCTTCTTTGCCGCATGAATTTATGGCAAATGATCTCATCTTTCACCTCCATTCGGAATTTTTACGCTACGACCTCTAGAACCGAACATATCCCGAAAAAAGTGAAATTTATTGAATAAATCAAAAATTGAATTTCCCAAAAATTAAAAAAAATCAATTCCAGTACATAAATTCCATTGAAAATTTCCACTCTTTTTCATTGAAATCATGAAAAATAATATCTCACAAATATTTCCACTCATTCCTAGCAATTTCCATAAAACCATCAAACCTGAACTGTCTTTTTAATTAAAAAATTCATTCAATGAATATTAATGAATTTATTCTAAAAAAAGAAACATGTAGTTTCACCTTCAAATCAATAATCACCCATTGTTTAATTGTTTAATCAATCCAAATGATTTTAATAATAACTCACGTTTATTTTTTTCCATTCCTTTGAATCGCCCACTCGCATACCACAGTAGTGTTGCAGAATATACAATTGTAGAGTCACGAAGTGACCAGTTAAAATCTTGGTTAATTATAATCATTAATAATTGTCCATTCTCTTTATCCGTTCGTGGATACCTTCTCCCACGGAGCAACACTATCGCTATGGTTAGTAAAACAAGAATGAATCCACAAAACTTCTTCTATCTCACTTTTGTGCATGCAGTGGAACGGAGTAACATCGCTTGGTTTAATATTTCAAATAAATGCGTACATTAGCGCGCTATCTCTGTGTGATCCCGTGTTGACTATTAACAACGCTCGCCCTGCTATTATGACTTATCTGACGGGTGGCTGCTCTTCCTCTCGCTCTCTCGTGTTTTTCTCTTTTTTTTTTTCTTTTAAATTGTTTCAATCGTTGAATTATTTGTCATGGATATCTTTTTCCGGCTGTCTGCGAGTGCTGGAGATGTGCTGGTTGGGTCCTGGCCAGGCCCTGGTCGGGGGTAAATGGGCCACGACGACCTGGACTGATCTGGGAGAGTCTCAGAATGAGGAGTTGATGGAAAAATAATATTTTTAGTATTTACACTTCGTGCTGCGAATTGCGATGGGGAATACTTCCGTCTGGAAAGCGATAGTACTATCGAAAATTGGAGGTATCAAAGCATCTTGACGTTTTTTGAAATAATAGTGGGGTTAGGATTGAAATGTTCTAAGAGGAGGTTCTAAGGGTTTATTTGTAAAGATGTCTTTCTACAGTGAATAGATATTTTAACTTGGTGTTTTATTAGAAATAGGAATAAATATCATCGCCTTGGAAACAACTGTTATAAGCTGTAGAATATTCGAATTTATAATTGATTTTTCAAATTTCGAATCGAATATTCGAATTTAGAATCGACCCTGGCAGACCCGTTAATTACCTATTTGGATATGTTCATTCAGTCGGTTTTTAATCGTTTAATGGTCGATGAAAAATTCTGGAATCTTTTAGAAAAAGGAAAAAAATTTTAATTAAAAAAAAAAAATATTTTTTCTTTATTATATATAATATATATATATTTATGTGATGAAAATCATATAAAATCCCACACCGATCTTCCTTCGGCAAATTATTTTATTGGAAAAATTGGACTCGGACTGGTGATGAATTCAAGTCAATCATTTTTGTTTTTCAAAAGATTTCAGAAGTCGTATCGATCATTGACCGATGAAAAATCGAGTGAGGGGACATATCAATATGGATACACGACCAACAATCAATTTTTGAAAGGAAAATCGAATTTTGGATCAATATTTTGAAGACTCGAATTCAAAAATCGAATATTTGTATTCAATTCTTTTCGAATTATTCACTCACCTCTAATCTTAATTCTAAACATTCGATTTTGCAGTGAATATGTCCGATTTCTCGAATCTAATCATGGAGTAATAAAAAAATATTCGACAATTGATTTGAATGTCTAGGAAGATTGGAAGATCATAGAATTCAATACTAAATGATTGTCAATTTGCAGCACTTCATTTGGGACTCAACATGGATCTACTTACGACTAATTTGACAAAATACTAAAAAAAGTCAAGGTTATTTGATTGAAGTTTGTGAATAAGAACTAAGATTATTGAAATAGATTGCTGTAAATTTTTGACAGACCGAGGTTGAACTTAAGAATTCTAATAACGTTAGGGTAGGGAAAGGTGGGGCAAAATGGACATCAGGGGTAAAATGGACACATCTGAATTTTTAGGCAAATATTATGGAAAACTCTCGAAATTAATAGAAATATTGGTGGTATATTGTTTTCGATGATTTTATTAGAAAGCTGAGGAAGTTTTAGGTGAGAAACAAGTGCCGGAATTAATTTTTTGAACTTTTGACGATTTTGACTTTTTTGAGCATTTTAAAGGGGTAAATAGCCTTCCTTTTTTTTGGATATTTTCAGTTTTTTGAGAATATCTTCGTAGCGTAAAAATTTCGAAGGGAGGTGAAAGGCAAAATCATTTGTCATCGATTCATAGGGTTTTCAATTGAAGAATATCGATTTCCGAGGTATTTATGAGCATTTTCGTGTAACAGTTTTGTAAAACAGTTTTTGGCCTATAACTATTCCAAATATTGATATTTTTAGATTCGCAGCCCCATAAATCGATGGGAAATGAGCTCACCTCTCATTTGAGACCAACCTCGAATTACTACGATCAATAGAACCAGATATATTTCCAAAAAATTAAAAAATTTCAAAAAAGCAAACGTTTTCATTCCTCAAAAATGCTGAAAAAATAGAATTATCGAAAAAATCGAAAAAATACATCTGCCACACGATTTCCGGCTAGAATTTCTTTAGCTTTTCCATAGAATCATAAAAAAATCGATCTCTAACCGTTTCATTACAGTGTCCATTTTGCCCCACTCTCTCCTATGTATTCATTATTTATAATTATTTTAATGGTTAATAATTTGTAATTTTTGCCTTGTAGAGCCTGAAGAAGCTTCAATCAGAAGCGAAACGTTGCAAATTGACAATCATTTAGTATTGTATCCTATAACCTTCCAATCTCCCTTGAAATTCAAATCAATTATTATATACATGGAAATGCATCACATTATCAATATTCAACAATGTTTTTAGGACATAGCAGGTGGCGGCGATTTCCTCATATGACAAGCCATCCAGCATTTTCATTCTTATAATTAGATTCTGTTTCTGAACAATTCCAATATGTCTCGTATGAGAGACTCAAAGTGGCTCAAAATAAAAAAACAAAAAGATCTCACATGTGACTGCAGAAAGGTCTCCAGAGTCACTACCGAAGTGGGTCTTATATACTGAATTTTCCCTTTTCACATTGACATATTTCAGTATCTCATATTATAGATTCAATCCAGGAAGGAAAAAAAATTCACCGTATACCCAAGATAAACTGGGGGAAATCTAAATTCTTGGGATTATACTGTCTTGACGAAAATCTGCATTATCTTATACAGGGAAATTATTGAATTCTGGAAGAGAATACTTTTCTTCCTCAATATTCCATCAATTCATTCAATTCAGGATAAAAAAAGATAAGTTAATTTCTTCTTATTCACTTGTTTTTTTAAATGGAGATATGCTCTTTTTGCCCGCACCCTTTACTGTATCTCTGGAAATTTCCTGCAAACATGCCTTAACCAAGAGGAGGGCGTATCTCCATTAGTTTCTGAAATATTCCATTCAAAATAATTTTAAAAAATGCCAATCTTCGTTATTTCTGCATTTTTGCTCCCAATTCTATTTCGTCACCTCACACGGAGAGATAATTCGTTGAATTTCTGCCTAAAGAGTGGATGAAAAAGTGCCCTGCCAGAGGCCAAACGTGGGCCCAAGTGGCAGCACCGTAAAAAATTACCCAACTTTGCCTCAATAAGTCGAGTATTGTCGGTTGTCATCGGCTATGACGAAAGCCGATGCTACGAAGGGCCCTCTAAAAATTGCCCCGTTGCAGGGTAAAAATTCACCCAAGCACAGAACTTTTCATACACTTCCCTGTGGGTTTTTACCAATGCCAGCGGGACAATTGTTGAGTAGCATAAAATTTACCCTGCCAACGGTTTAAAAATTATCCAGCGTTTGTAACTTTTTTATCGACCGTCGGGTAATTTCTGATTAACTGACAATTCGGCCCACGCATCACCTTCTAGCGGGGTAATTTTTCATCAATATTTCTCTCCGTGCAGAAAAAAGGGGCCTAAGTGCTGTGTATAAGCATAGGCACTTACGCCCCTCTGTTCCTAAGGCCACGATTTTTTAGTGACTTTTTTTCAGGGAAATGGACACTTATGTTCAGGATTCTCCAATGGGAAACTTGCATATTCAATTTTTAATTCCTTTTTTTCACTGCAATTGATTGATTAGGATTAGTTGACTATAAAAATAACAACAATTGAAAATGTTCGTTTATGTTGCTTTTTACTTTGAAAATGAATCAATTTCAAACAGTCAGAAAAGCGGAAGTAACGTCGATATACCATATATAGTTTTGAAAATTGTCATTAGCTGCCGCTCCAGCTCCAATGTGATTGGTCAGCGTGTATACTCTGTATAATGCAGAGGTTATGTAGTGGATACGAAAAATCATTAGAATTTTGTTTATTAAGTTTTATTATTCACGTAATGTCTGAAGTAGACGAAAGCATCTTCACTAAACATCTTTAAAGTTGATTTGGGGATGCGTATGGATTGTTAAGCACTGATTAAAGTTCTCTCAACACAGGCTAGACAGGGCTGCTGAATCATTTGGCATTTTGACGTCACTTTCGATTCATCGCCGTTCGAGAAATGCAATTTTCAACAATTCATAGTTAATTAATCAAGTAATAAAACAAGCCGGTTATAACTATAACCGGCTTGTTTTATTAACCGGCTCGCTCGCGAATTTGTAGGTTGTTGTTGCTCGCTCGCTGCGCTCGCTCACGTACGGAAGCCGGGTTGGCTCACGATTAACTTGTGGGAAAGTGGCGCTGCACATGTCCATTTTCCACATGTGCATTTTAAACTTGTGGAGAATTGGCACTCTACAAATGCACTAGTTCATTTGTGAGTTGTGCGCAAGTCCACAAGTTCATTTTTAACTTGTGCACTAGTGGATTTGTGGAGAGTTGGCGCCATATTCAAAATACCCTTGCATTCTGGATGAAAATAGTAATATTCGAAACTCAAAGTTTCCCCTGCCTACATCGATCGTAAATTTCCGGGGGAATCCCGTGGTCTGAATTAAATTGGGCCCAGATCAAAATTTACGGAGATACAAGCATAACGCCCAATCTAGATTGGTCTAAAATGATTCTGCTACGCATATTTGCAAAGCCGAGACTATTCTCTCTTCAAATATGCATGGAGAAATTATTTGGAACTCATCTGGATTGGACCTTATGCCTGTATCTTCGTGAATATTGCCCGAGCCCAATTTGGACCAGCTCACGTGATTCCTCGGAAAATTTACGATCGATATAGGTGGAGAGAACTTTTAAATTCAGACATTTTTATTTTTATCCAAAAAAACAAGCAGGTTAACCCCTTCTCGTTTTTTTGGGCCCAAAAATAAATGTTTGATTTTTAAAGTTCTCCCCACCTATATCGACCTCATTTTTCCCGAGGAATCACGTGAGATGGTCCAAATTGGGCCCAGAGCAATATTCATGGGGATACAGGCATAAGGCCCAATCTAGATCAATCGAAAACAGTTCTACTATGCATATTTGGAAAGCTGAGACTATCCTCTTTTCTAACATGCATGGAAAAGTCATTTGGGACCAACTTGAATTGGGCCTTATGCCTGCATCTTTGTGAATTTTCCTCTGGGCCCAATTTGGGCCAGCTCACGTGATTCCTTGGAAAAAATGAGGTCGATGTAGGTGGGGAGAACTTTTAAATCAGACATTTATTTTTGGGTCCAAAAAAACGAGAAGGGGTTAGCCTTCTCGTTTTTTTGGATAAAAATAAAAATGTCTGAATTTAAAAGTTCTCTCCACCTATATCGATCGTAAATTTTCCGAGGAATCGCGTGAGCTGGTCCAAATTGGGCCTAGAGCAATATTCACGAAGATACAGGCATAAGGTCCAATCCAGATGAGTTCCAAACAATCTCTCCATGCATATTTGATGAGAGAATAGTCTCGGCTTGGCAAATATGCATAGCAGAATCATTTTAGATCAATCTAGATTGGGCCTTATGCTTGTATCTCCGTAAATATTAATCTGGGCCCAATTTAATCTAGCCCACGTGATTCCCCGGGGAATTTACGATCGATGTAGGCAGGGGACATTTTGAGTTTCGAATATTACTATTTTCATCCAAAATGCAAGGGTATTTTGAATATGGCGCCAACTCTCCACAAATCCACTAGTGCACAAGTTAAAAATGAACTTGTGGACTTGCGCACAACTCACAAATGAACTAGTGCATTTGTAGAGTGCCAATTCTCCACAAGTTTAAAATGCACATGTGGAAAATGGACATGTGCAGCGCCACTTTCCCACAAGTTAATCGTGAGCCAATCCGGCTTCCGTACTCACGAAGAACCACAACAGCCCACTATGGTGGGCTGTTGTGGCTCGTTCACTACGCTCACTCGTGACTGCGTAGTGGCTTCAGTGCGCTAAGTTTTTTTTATTAATAACTTCCCGATTGAAAGTTATTTTCTATTCCAACTTTTTTTTGTGACTCCGCAAACGTGTCACAAAATTAACTTCCCGACATATTCACAGCAAAGAACTGCGCGTGCCCTCTGAGTCACGATTTAACCGGGTTCTACGTGGGATGATGGTAGAAATCCCCGAAAAACCTAATTATGCATAAAAAATAGGAGTCCCTTTTGCCCCAGGATCAATTTTGACCCAGGGGTTCATTTTACCGCGAGGTCCATTTTACCCTGGGGGTCCATTTTGCCTACCCTCCCCATATTGTCATATCTTCAACTTTCATGACGATTTTTTTCCGTATCTTGTCTTTTTGGAGATATCATTTTATTGTTTGTTGAATAAATAAAGGATGACTGCACTAAATCAATCCAAAATTTGATCAGCTCTAGTTCTCAGCAGAATGCATCGATCGCGATATTGAAGATCTCGTCCGATCATTATTTCGGGAGAAATCGTTGTCGGAAAAAAATCACCAGATACAGACGAACACACACACATACACATACATACACCCCCTTCCCCCTCTTGGAATCGTTCTAGAAACCTCCCAAACATATGATCTAACCACTCCCCCACCTCTCTGAAGAAGTTCGGTTTCAGGGGTAATCCCTACAACTGCCTATCGAGAAGTTAAAAAAAAGCAAACATGATTTTCTCATTTCAAAAAACTGTCCCCTGCAAGAAAAGAAAATTGAAAAAAATATGCAAGTTCCCTGTTCTTTGGCTGGTGGCCCTTTTTGATATCACGTAATCGGTCACAAGAGAGTATCCCGTCGAGAGGCGATTTTCTCAAGCGAAATCGTTCATCCAGGATCCCTTATAACACACGCTATAGCTGTCGGAGTCTCGGTAGAGGTCAGACCAGTACGCCCATTATGATCGGCTCATTAGATGCCAACATTTTCACGGACACCCGGTAGCCCCTCGGTCTTAATGACTGATAGCCATAGATGCGTCATCGAAAAATAAAGGCAGAGAGAGATACATTCAGCTGAAGGTGCATGTGTATATATGTAGACTCAAGTCTTTGGTCAGAACATCAGACTCGTTCTATTATTCTTTGTCTCTGCTTCATTAATGAATAAACCACTAACGATAATTCAAATGGTAACGTTTTTTTTTTAATTTTTTTTATGGTATAACCGTTATGCGGTAGGTAAATGCTCACTTCCGTTTCCAATAAAGCCTAATCGTCGTTGAGAAATTAGGAGAGGAAAGACAGAGACAGACTTGGAATTAATTATCACTTGAATTATGTCAGACAGAAAAAAAAATTATGCAAGACCTTTTTGTTAGAAAGTTGATTTTTATTCTTTTGTGAAAGAGTTTCTGAAGAATTTTGAAAAAAATTTGAGAATAGTGGAGATATGTTGGAGTATATTTGAGAATTTTTTCGAATTTCTCCACCGAGTCCTTCACACGAAAAAGAATTCTGGTACACTGTTAAACAAGTGAAACTGAAGGTTTTTATTGTTTGAGGGGATAATAAATTGTAGAAATAGTTTTTCATGTCTCGTTATAATTCTGTTCTTCGATGGTGATGTTTTATTAGTTATTCGTGAGCTATTTGGTGAGAGTCTACGATTTTTTTGTTATGTTCTGGAGAAGAATTTGATGAGTGTCTTATTAACCGAGAATAAATTTATGGAAATGGATTGAATTCATACACACGAGGAAGTTTGTGCATGAGCATTGAGAAAATAGTGTTTTTCACGTGGCTCACGAAATACAAATAAAGTGATGGCTGCTTAGGAATAAACTAGCGATAAGATATGACAAGAATTTCTGTTTTTTTTTTATTTCGGTGGAAAAATTTACACTCGAGGTCTCTTGTATTTTTCAATTTTCTCGTGATAATTTCCAGTCAATTAGTGCAAATCAAAATCAACAAAGATTGAGTTAAGAAAGTAATTTTTCCTTGAAAATAAAATATTTATTTCGATAAATCTTTTTTTTTCTATAAAATTTGATAAAATATTTTGTTTAAGAATAATTCCATTGGAAAATGTGTTTACCATTATTATTGTATCATATATAGGGAATGGGTGACATTAATTTCCTTAATAACGAAGTCCTCCTCATTTTTCTGCACAGACTGGAATAGTCTCTGCGAATTAAAGAATTCAAGAATTTAGAAAAAAAAAACGGGGGAGCTCATACACTGTAAGAACTAATGTTTGACATTAAGACACTTTTAAAACATTCTGAAGATTTTTTTGGTTGCGACAATTGTTGCATCTGCCAAAGTGTCTTGTTTTTCATTGACAAAACCTATAAATGTATACGTGTCCTGTCATAGAATAGAAACTGAATTGAATGAAATTGTGGAGACTGAAAGGTGGAAAAAAATAGATTAAAAATTAGTACATTAATTTTTCTTATTTATTCAATCTGCGTTATCCATTGTTCCCATATTTGTGTAGGAAATTACAATACTTGACTGAGACACGGAAAATGTTTCACACTGATGTGTCTGAATGGCATTTAGCAACTGAGTTTCGCCATATACCTTCAAGCTCCAATGACTGAACAATTGAAAAATATCTTAATTTCAAACATAAAAAGCAGCTGAATATATTCGTCTTAATTTTTCAGATACAAAATAATGTCTTGTCACTTTTTAAAAAAATGCACCGTTTCCCAATTTCAAACGTTTTCCATTTCAGTTAACCAGCTTCAAGATACTTTCAGTGTTAAGATATTTTTCTTTAACTGATATCTTAAATTAAGACATCTGTAAAACATTAGTTTTTGCAGTGTACAGAGACGATTGAAATTTAGCTGTTAATATAGATGTTTTATCACTCACTCCGCTGATAATTTTCTCGTAAAAATTCCGGATGATTCGACTCCAGCCATAAACCTTTTCCTTCACGTAATCAACAAGTGATCGAGATGTATCTGTCTGTCGATGCCTTTTCTTCCACCGAGCCTTGGTCATTCCATCGTATATGTCCTATCAAAATGTCCAGTAAAAGAAGCGTTTACATCAAAAAAAAAAAAAAAAAAGAACAGTAATTCCACAAAACTCACATGTAACACACTCGCCACCAAAACTGCCGCAATACAGAGAAAAACAACTGCTTTTGACATTTTCAAGTGATTTCAACGAAGAGTCTAATCTTTTTGGTTCTCTACATGCTTTTATATGTATAAGAGGTACTCACGTGACTCATTTCTATTTCATTGGATCACAAACACATTTCACAGACTATTAAAAGTGTGAAAAAGTTTTGAGACAAGATTCATCAGAAAATGTACATTAGTAAGAGGAAGAAAAGGAAATTTTATTATTTAAAAGTAAAATAATTGGTCGCAACGTGAATAAAAGTGATAATTCAAGATAAATCGTCAGCTTAGAAAGAAAGGTGCGTAAGTGCTATACTTATGGACAGGACTTATGCCTTTTTGACTCTAAGGCGATGGAATGATGAAATTATTGGATTTTATTCCTTTTTTTGAGTTTCTAATGGAAAATCTGAGCTTTGATACTATTCGAATAAATCGATAAGTTAAAAGAATAAATAAAACGTTTTCCAGAAAATATTAAATTTTTCTATAAAACCGTTTTGCTGTAATTGAGACTTGTATGCACATACGGACATGCGCTAAAAATATCATTTTTTCTCTTTTTAGACCATTTTAAGTATCTTCTATTAACAAAAATTACAATTGAAAATTCTGATGATTGCATAGTTTCCTTACGGGAGCGAAAAACAAAAATTCACGATCCTATATGAACATTATTGACTGTCTCATAACTCAGTAATGAATTATTGTTTTTCAGCATAGGAAAATACGTGAATATAGCGTATACGCTAGTCAGATGCGATACCAGTGATTCTGTAATGAATTACAAATAATTCATATAGATTCCTACATTTTCCTTCAAATTCTCTTTAAATATCAAGAAATAGGTTTTTTTCTAAATTATGAATCCTAATTTTCAGGTGGTTTTTCTGTTCTTTTTCTGATTTAAAATCAACGACTAGTGCGAAAAAGTAAAGAACTTAACAAATTTCTCTCAGCTGATGATTCTTCGTATATTGATTCACTTTCATGAAGAATTGATGGTCCAAGATATGAAGAAATTTTTTTTTTTTCATTATGTGAAGGAAATAATTGAAAACTGTCCCATTATGATTGCATTGAAATCCCAGTCTCGTCAAGACAGGCCTCGATCTGACTAACATCACCACAGGATACCAGGTACGTCGATATGAGAATTCAGTGGATCATAACGTTCGTTAAGAGGTGCGTCTCCTCTCTCCACTCACACGACCGCGCCCTCCCTTCAGACTCATACACATTTACATATTATCTATATATATAAACATATTTATACACATACACAGAGAAGTGTCCCCACCCTTTGGCTTGAAAATACCACGACCCCTGCGGCGTACAGGCCCTCAGCATCTCTCTTCTATAATATATATTTAATCAGGCCTCGTAAGTGCACACATACACACGTACACACGTACACATATCCAATGGTGAAATAGTTGAGATGAATATATGCACAAACACCCGCGAAGACAGCATTAAGTCAACACCCACACACATACACACTTGTACACATTTACATCTCTTGCTCTCACCAGGGCACTGCATACTTCAGTCATTTCATCTCACTCCAATGAATTCAAACACCTTCCTTATTTTTTTTATCTCTCATTTTTATTATTTCTTTCCATGATTTTTTATATTCTTATTTCTGAATTGGAATGGGTCAAGCATCCGTAGATCATCTTAATGCCTCCATTGTTATTTTAGGACGTTCGCATGGTGTGTGTGTGTGTGTACAAGGTGTTCAATCTCATCGGAATATCTGGATGCATTTTGTTGGAGTAGAAACAAAGAGGCGTAACTTCTGTGTATAAGCATTGGACTTGTGCCTCTTTGTTGCTGAGATGAAGATTTTATTCTGACGCATTCCCCGATGACAGGAGTGAAGGATTTTTTTCAAGGATAAAGATGCCGACGGAAAATTTGGAAAAAATTTTGGATTATGGGATAGTTTGTCTAGATTATTCACGATTTTTTTCAGATTTTTTTGCGGAAATGTTGATACAATAAAAAATTCTGGATTGAAAAAAAGTGCAATTTTGTAGGGATCAGGTGAAATGAGTGGATTTCCTTTGCCCGATGTTTTTTTTTGAGGATGGATTGGAAAGTAAAGGAGATAGGGCGATTTTCCCTTGATCCAGTTTTGTACAGATTCTTGGAAGATACTAAGGAGAGTGAGGTTAAAAAGGGCGTCCATTAATTTCCGTGATAGTCTTCGTCCTGGAAAAAGGAATGATGAAAATGGAGAAACTTTTTTTTAAGGATGAAGATCATTACGGAAAATATTGAAAAAAATTGGGAATATATCATGGCATGTATACATCATTCCTCAATTTTTCCAGATTTTTCCATGAAGATTTTCCATTTGAAAAAAAATTCTGAAAAGAAAAAACCTGAAATTTTATTAATTTTTTTTTTTAATATCTCAGAATGAATGGAGGTACGCCCTTTTCACTCGCATCCTTTTTTTTAGCTTTAGGAACTTTCAACGAAAAAATCTTGAAGGAAAAAGGGCGTATCTCCATTGGTTACCACAATATTTCCAAAAAAAGTGTCCAATTAAAAATAAAATTCCAAGAATAAATAATTTAAAAAAAATGCAAGTGTTGTCAGTTTCTTCCGAATTTCTCTGTGTACATATGTATATATATATACATATATAAATAACGTGGACCACCAATGGTTTGAGGTTGTATGATATTCGTTATAAAATAGTATACGATACGATCGGGTACGCGATTTCGGGGGGGAGATATCAGTGCTAGGATCTTTATTCGATTTGGAGCGTTTTATATACGTTAAAAAAGCTACCAACACGCGGATTTATATTTCCAAGTGAATCTGGCACAACCTATCCGTTTCTACCACTCTTCCTCCCCTCCACCCCCCTCTCCACCTTTCCACCAAAGTAAAGGGAAAATATACAGCCCTTTTTCCCCCCTCTTCTGGACGCTCATTCGTAATATCCCTAAACCCGGCTTGGTTTTCTGGTAATAAATCACAAATTGTTTGTTTTTTATTTATTTTTTGTCCCTCCTATTTTTGTGTTATTTCAATATCGACTCGAGTAACGTTATCTGAATGCTTGTGTGTACGTCGTTTGGCTTTATCCTTTATCCAGCCACTCGAAGCTCACAAAAATGTATTTAAAAAAAAAAAAAAGCGAAATAAAAAATATAATAACGTGAATATCAACGTATATATATATATATGTATATTTCACCCTTTTCTGCGAGTGAGCGCTCGCGATCTATGTCGTGCCAATAGTCCCGCAAAACCGTTGGCTCCTTCGTGACGCCCGGTAGCGGGTAGAAGTCGGCAGTTGCATCAGTAGTGTTGCAGAAAAAAAAAAAAAAAAGAGAGAATGAGATAGGAAGCCAATTCTTCGTGGCTATGAGCACACATTTCTATCGATTTTATCGACGACATTGAACCTGCGCGTGTTGCGGATATCCATGGGAATCCGGAGGCAAGTTAAATCCGAAACAATGGCCAAATAGAGGAGGAGTAGGAGGGGGGGGGGGGTAGGGAACAGCCGCAATTCAGAGACGAGTGTGGTTTTGTATCAGAATGTTGGCGAGTACTTACAGGCATGACAATCGATATCGCCACGATTTTCTATCTGGTCAAGGGATAGGAGAAAGAGAGGGGGGAAGGAGGGGGGAGAGGAGAGGTTTGGATTACGGTCCCGTAGGCGAATCGTGATCGTGAGCGATAGCAAACACACAGCCGTTTTACTCGAAAGAGGAACGACCGGCACTTGGGACTTGAGATGAGAGGCACAAAAGAGATATGTATATATATATATATAGGCAAATGTGAGATGGACATTGTCCTTCTGGCACTCATGAGCATCACGAGAGAGAAAGAGGAGGAGAGTTGTGAGGGAATAATTGGTGATGTGATACTAAAAACTGACTGGTGAGTTTACCGTCATTTTACCGGTAACTTACACTTAATTGACCAAAGCTGAATAACTGACGGTTTTCGTCAGGAATAAACTGGCCAAATTTTGCATCAGGAAAATGATCCGTTATTTGAATTACAGTCAGCTTACATCTGTATAGCTGAATTTCATTTTTTTCTCTGTTACCTCATTTTGGAGAGCAAAATTCACACGAAATATTGACGTTCACTCCATCGTATTACATAATACAAATTTCATTGAAATGTAATGCTCGATATTTTTCTTTTCTTTTGAAGCTCCATGTGTCTCAAGAAAACAAAGGAAAATTAGACAAAAATGACCGGGAAAGTGACTGAAATAAAAAATTACCGTCAGTTTCCAACAAGAATTACAGATCAGGTCTAAATAAACATGTTAAAATAAAAAAAATAAAAAAACAGATCAGGTCAAAAATCGTCAGGAATCCGTCATTTTACGACTGACCTGACACATCCAAAAAATGACGGTAATTTTACGTCTCGAGGAAATAATTACGCAGTGTTATCGATTGGAATCTTTTAAATTGTTGGTGGAAGAATTTGGGGGGTCCATTTTTTGGAGGGGGAGGGGAGAATGAACAGGAAAGGCCACTCTTGGGCGGCATGTTTAGGGTTTTGTGAACTTAACCCTCTTGCAAATGCCTCTGCAACACGAGAGTTACGATCAACACGAATCGCAAATTACCGATTGCACTACTAAAGCAGAGCATCATGCATGGTGGGTTGGAGTTGGTGACATTGAAAACTACTTCGATTTCACGTGGGTCAAAGATTTGGGTTTTTTTATAAAAAATAAAAGGTAAATTAGGTGAGAGAAATGAAAGAGGAAGAGAGAGGCGATGATGGGGTAAGATATATTTAATTTTTTTATAGGTTGGTGACAGAATTTTTCTGATGATTTCATTGAAAAGTTGAGAAAATTTTAGGTCAAACACATGTGCCATTTTTTCTCTTGAAAATTCAAAATTTTGGTTTTTTTGAAAATTTTGGTTTTTCGGAATTTTTTCAAGTTTGTTTTCATTGCAGAAGGTAAAATCATTTTTCATGAATTCGTATCATTCTCCATTTTTTTCCATCGATTTTCAAGTGTCTAGTACCTTTTTCTAATTAAGATCATGTTTTTTTTACAAAAGCTCTTCAAAAATGAATTGAAAACATTTAGAACCACAAAAATCGATGGAAAATGAATAAAACCATAAAAATATACACCAGACCCCCTCCTTCACGTTCCAAAAAAAAAAAATTAAAATTCTCCAAGAAATTGTAAAAATTAAACCTCTCAATTCCACTCGAAAAAGGTCGAAAGAAACAAAATCTCTAAATCCTCAAAAAAAATCCTATCTTGAATATTTCCACTCATTTCCCCAATTTCCCTGAAACATGTCAAATCCTCAAAATTACTTTTTCGGATTTATTTCGAAGCACTTAAAATTAATTTTTCAATTCCTCGAATTCCTTGAATTTCTCAAATAATTCAAAAATATTGTCTTCTATTTTTTCCAACAAAAATACTCGAAATACCTATAGCGAAGAAAGTTAATAAACGTTCCAAGTTAGTAAACAAACATCCAAGATCCATTTGGTTATCCACTGCTCCGATCTTCGCGTAGGAGTAGAGTAAAAGAAAGAGAGAGAGAGAGACATAGTGACAGGGTCAATGTTACGAGTATACATCCTGAAGAATAGTGAGCAGTGAGCCCTGTTTCCAACAATAATGACGAGAGTATGAAGCACTTGAAGAATAAAAAAAATAAGGATGAAAAAAAAATTGAAAGAAAAAAAAAATGAGAATGTGAAATGAGAAAAAGAGAGAGAGTCTAGAGTACTAATCCAAATGGAGATAGGATCTTAGCATCGATAGCCTTAATAAACCAACAACAATTCTGTGGGCAGAATAACACCGTGTATATTAAGAGAAAAGAAGAGGCGAAGATGATTTCTACGGTTTTGTATGAGGCAGCATTAGTCCCTTTTAGTTCCCTCTGGGCAGGATTTCAAGAGTACAATAGCTTTGGATGCCACGATTGGCATTTAACCCACACGACCCACACACAGTTCCTCTTCTCCAGCTACTTCAAAGCATCCAGGATCAACTGAATAATTCTCTCCACCTGCAAAAGAAAAAAATGGAAGAAAAAAATTACAAAAAAAAATTCTGGGATAATTATTATAAATGATCGAGTAAGACTTTGTTACTTTTCGTGACAATTCAATGAGTCAACACATGTATTTGGAGATTTTGAGAGCTATAAAAATGAGAGAAAAGGGCGTATCTCCATTAATTTCCAAGAAAAAAAGATATCAATTAAAACTGAAGTATTTTTTTTCAGGATGAAAATCTCGACGGAAAATTTGGAAAGATTCTGTGACACGTTTAGCTTGTTCCTCAATTTTTTCAGATTTTTTCATGGAAATCTTCGCTTCCAAAAAAATTCTAAACAGAAAGAAAAAACGAAATTTCCACTGATTTTTTTATGGAAAATATCGAAGAAATTAATGGAATGCGCCCTTTTGGCTCCGATATTTTTTCATAGCTCTTGACACTCTCTACAAAAAAGTTTTCAGAATAAAAAAGACGTATGTCCATTAACTACTGATACTCTCAAGAAAAAATGCGAGGTTGAGGAAAAGATCGTGGAAATGAATGAGAGCAGAAGTGTATTTATTGAAAATCGTTGCAAAAAATTCTGAAAAAAATTTGTAAAAATGCTATAGCATGACTAGCTTATCCCCTCTTTTTTTTTAGATATTTCCATGAAAATGTCCACTTCTATAAAAAATTCTAAACCAAAAAAAATCGTTTTTGTTTGCAAAATATCTTGAAAAATAATGGAGATACGCCCTTTACTCCGAAATCCTTTTTTGGAAATCTCTCTCTCTCTCTCTCTCTCTTTATATTGGAAAGAAAAGAAAAAAATGATGAAAACTCTCGGATAATTATTATAAATGATCGAGTAAGAGTTTGTTATTTTCCATGACAATTCAATAAGTTAACACATGTATTTTAAAAGGAACTAGATAAATGGAGAGAATTTAAAATTAACTTGATCGATGAGTATTTTGGTCTCAGTACAGAATGATTGAGAAAGTCTCATGTCACGTGGTGTAATTCCAATTAAAATATCATCCGAGTCTTCATTACTTGCCTTGAATATTCATGGGGCATTTGGTGAAGGCATTGGAGAATTCTTACATTCAGATGGTGGTTCGTATAAATCAAATGGTAGAAGTGGTGGTACGTTCAATTAACTCATCAGACCGATACCAGTACGAGTTTGCCCAGAGGCTGGTTACATTTTTGCCACTCAACATTATTTTTTTGATGTGCCATTTGTTTCATTTAATTTCAAAGATTTTTTTTTCATTAAAAGAAGATGAAGTTAAATGGACATAAAGGGTGAAACAAGCACATTTAATTTTTTATATCTGAATTGAGCTAATTCAAACAGATTAACTGGCAGAATTAACAAAAATTAGTGAATTCAAGTATTTTTTAATTATTTTGAAAGAAATATTTACTTGGGATCATTGGTATCAATATTTGATTGTTTTTACCACTTTTCTCAATTGCAGCAAAACGATTTTATAGGAAAATTTCATATTTTGTGGAAAACTTCCTCTCGATGAAGTCTATTTTTTAAGCTTCATTTGAAGAGAATCCGACCGGTACTTTTTGAGATATATATCCATTTTTCGAGAATCAGTTTTTAATAGAATTTCTGGAAACTATTCAAGTGATGTTATTTATGCTCATATATTATCTCGAGAGCTGTATTAGTTAGATGCCTGTGAATTTTGAGCTTATTTGCATGATTAGTTCTCGAGTTACTGATGTTTTAATGAATATTTCCTAAATTTGATATTTTGATGAGGGTTTGAAGAAAATTGGATCACTTCCATTCGCAAGCATATTGCTAAACTATTAGCAGAAAAAGCTATATCAGTTGGAAAACAATACTATTATCCACTTGTTTTCTCAGTATATTATGAAAAACACTTGAAATCAATGAAGATGTTATGCCCCATAAGCATTATTCAAAATTATTCAATTATTTCATAATTACAGTAAAGAAGTTGAACACATTAATGTACGGAAGCCGGGTTGGCTCACAATTAACTTGTGGGAAAGTGGCGCCGCACATGTCAATTTTCCACATGTGCATCTTAAACTTGTGGAGAACTGGCACTCTATAATGCACTAGTTCATTTGTGAGTTGTGCACAAGTTCACAAGTTCATTTTTAACTGATATTCAAAATACCCTTGCATTTTGGATGAAAATAGTAATATTCGAAAATCAAAGTTTCCCCTGCCTATATCGATCGTAAATTCCCTGGGGAATCACGTGGGCTAGTTTAAATTGGGCCCAGATCAATATTTACGGAGATACAAGCATAAAGCCCAATCTAGATTGATCTAAAATGATTGTGCTATGCATATTTGCAAAGCCGAGACTATTCTCTCTTCAAATATGCATGAAGAGATTATTTGGAACTCATCTGGATTGGACCTTATGCCTGTATCTTCGTGAATATTGCTCTGAGCCCAATTTGGACCGGCTCACGTGATTCCCCGGAAAATTTACGATCGATATAGGTGGAGAGAACTTTTAAATTCAGACATTTTTATTTTTATCCAAAAAAACAAGCAGGCTAACCCCTTCTCGTTTTTTTGGGCCCAAAAATAAATGTTTGATTTTTAAAGTTCTCCCCACCTATATCGACCTCATTTTTCCCGAGGAATCACGTGAGATGGTCCAAATTGGGCCCAGAGCAATATTCACGGGGATACAGGCATAAGGCCCAATCTAGATCAATCGAAAACAATTCCACTATGCATATTTGAAAAGCTGAGACTATCCTCTTTTCTAACATGCATGGAAAGGTCAATTGGGACCAACCTGAATTGGGCCTTATGCCTGTATCTTTGTGAATATTGCTCTGGGCCCAATTTGGACCAGCTCACGGGATTCCTCTGAAAATTTACGATCGATTTAGGTGGAGAGAACTTTTAAATTCAGACATTTTTATTTTTATCCAAAAAAACAAGCAGGCTAACCCCTTCTCGTTTTTTTGGGCCCAAAAATAAATGTTTGATTTTTAAAGTTCTCCCCACCTATATCGACCTCATTTTTCCCGAGGAATCACGTGAGATGGTCCAGATTGGGCCCAGAGCAATATTCACGGGGATACAGGCATAAGGCCCAATCTAGATCAATCGAAAACAATTCTACTATGCATATTGGAAAAGCTGAGACTATCCTCTTTTCTAACATGCATGGAAAGGTCAATTGGGACCAACCTGAATTGGGCCTTATGCCTGTATCTTTGTGAATATTGGTCTGGGCCCAATTTGGGCCAGCTCACGTGATTCCTCGGAAAATTTACGAGCGATATAGGTGGAGAGAACTTTTAAATTCAGACATTTTTATTTTTATCCAAAAAAACAAGCAGGCTAACCCCTTCTCGTTTTTTTGGGCCCAAAAATAAATGTTTGATTTTTAAAGTTCTCCCCACCTATATCGACCTCATTTTTCCCGAGGAATCACGTGAGATGGTCCAAATTGGGCCCAGAGCAATATTCACGGGGATACAGGCATAAGGCCCAATCTAGATCAATCGAAAACAATTCCACTATGCATATTTGAAAAGCTGAGACTATCCTCTTTTCTAACATGCATGGAAAGGTCAATTGGGACCAACCTGAATTGGGCCTTATGCCTGTATCTTTGTGAATATTGCTCTGGGCCCAATTTGGGCCAGCTCACGTGATTCCTCGGAAAATTTCCGAGCGATATAGGTGGAGAGAACTTTTAAATTCAGACATTTTTATTTTTATCCAAAAAAACAAGCAGGCTAACCCCTTCTCGTTTTTTTGGGCCCAAAAATAAATGTTTGATTTTTAAAGTTCTCCCCACCTATATCGACCTCATTTTTCCCGAGGAATCACGTGAGATGGTCCAAATTGGGCCCAGAGCAATATTCACGGGGATACAGGCATAAGGCCCAATCTAGATCAATCGAAAACAATTCCACTATGCATATTTGAAAAGCTGAGACTATCCTCTTTTCTAACATGCATGGAAAGGTCAATTGGGACCAACCTGAATTGGGCCTTATGCCTGTATCTTTGTGAATATTGCTCTGGGCCCAATTTGGGCCAGCTCACGTGATTCCTCGGAAAATTTACGAGCGATATAGGTGGAGAGAACTTTTAAATTCAGACATTTTTATTTTTATCCAAAAAAACAAGCAGGCTAACCCCTTCTCGTTTTTTTGGGCCCAAAAATAAATGTTTGATTTTTAAAGTTCTCCCCACCTATATCGACCTCATTTTTCCCGAGGAATCACGTGAGATGGTCCAAATTGGGCCCAGAGCAATATTCACGGGGATACAGGCATAAGGCCCAATCTAGATCAATCGAAAACAATTCCACTATGCATATTTGAAAAGCTGAGACTATCCTCTTTTCTAACATGCATGGAAAGGTCAATTGGGACCAACCTGAATTGGGCCTTATGCCTGTATCTTTGTGAATATTGCTCTGGGCCCAATTTGGACCACCTCACGTGATTCCTCGGGAAAAATGAGGTCGGTGTAGGTGGGGAGAACTTTTAAATTCAGACATTTTTATTTTTATCCAAAAAAACAAGCAGGCTAACCCCTTCTCGTTTTTTTGGGCCCAAAAATAAATGTTTGATTTTTAAAGTTCTCCCCACTTATATCGACCCCATTTTTCCCGAGGAATCGCGTGAGACGGTCCAAATTGGGCCCAGAGCAATGTTTACGGGAATACAGGCATGAGGCCCAATCTAGATCAATCGAAAATAATTCTACTATGCATATTTGAAAAGCTGAAACTATCCTCTTTTCTAACATGCATGGAAAGGTCAATTGGGACCAACCTGAATTGGGCCTTATGCCTGTATCTTTGTTGCATGTGACACTGATAATTGACTATAAGAATTGAACTCACTGATGTTCGAGAGGTCAGTTCTCAACCAGACACGACAGTGTGTCATTATACCGGTCACCTCGGAGACTGGTACCTGTTATCTTCATATTCTATTATACATAATGGATATTAATTAGTCATTTAAATTAAATAAATATTTATTCTTTTCTAATAAACCACCGAGTTAAAGTATCTACTCATTGTAGAGGGTATCTCTACAGATAAACCCAAAGAACCTACTCTTGGACCATTTCCAGTCCTAACATTTGGTGGCAGCGGTGGGATTCGAGCCCACGCCTCCGAAGAGACTGGTGGATTAGAAATAGATTTTTTCCTCATTATTTTATTGGAAAGCTGAGAAAATTTGCGGTGAAAATCATCTGTCAGAAATGATTCTCTGCTATTTTTTCTAACTCTACTTCTTTGGTCAATATTTGAAGGAGTTTCTCCCCATTTTTTAGGAAATTCCGTCTTTTCGGAAAAATTTCCAGTTTTGTTGGTCGTAGCGGGAAAATCCAGAATTGAAGTGGAAGGTGAGATCATTTGCCATCGATTGATGCGGTTTTCAATTAAAAAATATGGATTTTCAAGATAGTTATGAAGCAAAAACTGATTTTCATAAAAGTGCTTGTAAATACCTTGACAATCAATTTTTATTGACTGAAAACCCCATAAATCAATGGCTAATTGAGCTCACCTTCCACCTCCACTCAAAATTTTCATGCCTTAAGATCAATTGACTTATGGCACCTGAGATATTTCGAAAAAAGTCAATTTTCACAAAAATAGAAAAGAATTTCCCTTCAAATGTTGCCAAAAAAAATATAAGCCTCAAAAAATGAATTAATAATTCTAGTAGTTGTTTTCTCTTAAAATTTCCTCAGTTTTTCAATGAAATCATCGAAAGAACCCTATCTCCAACCGTTCTCATGCCCATTCTACCCCCCTTCCCCTATTTCTTTTCTCTGCCCATGTTTATTGAAGAATTTCTCAAACAATAATGGAGATACGCCCTTTTTTGGCCTAAGACACTTTTTTAGAGAATTTCAATGGCTACAAAAAAGGATTGAAACAAAAAGGGCGTATCTCCATTATTTTTCCTTCAAAAAACGTCCATTCCTACTATTTCTTGAGAAAAAAAATTCCATTTTTTTTTTAAAAGGTTCATTTCTTTGCGTGTGAAGAATTTCAAACAAAATTTTCTACAAAAATTGTTGAAATAATTCCTGAAAAAAAGATGGAAATTGTTGCTTGAGCTACGTCATCCATAAACTCAGTTCATAATGGCATTTAGTATAGAGATTTCGTTTGGCTCGGGAGAGGCGAGGAAAAGGAAGAGGGGGGAGGGGGAGGTGGTCAGGAGTTGAGTATGAAACGGATGGTAAAAGGCGCGACTGTGGCAAGCCGTTCCAACACCTCTGAACTGTTAAAACTCTCTCGAGCGTGGATGCCTCTTGTTGCTTTTTATATTTTACTTTTTTATTGTTTTTTTTTCTTCAATTTTTTTTTTGTTTATTCTTATTTTATACCTTTTCTTTACCACACCTTTCGTTCTCTCATTTCGTTTTATTCTGCGTTTGGCTTTCGTCCGGCTTCTTTCGCCGGTTAATTAGATTTTGATGGCTGGCGCGAGCATTTGCATCCTTTATCTGCAAAGAGACTCCCTTCCTCGCACTTTAATTTTTTTATTTTTTAATTCTTTTTTTTTTTATCTCACTGCTTCACTCCTTCTTATTATTTACACATTCTTCATCCTCGTTTTGTTCGTTTCACTTCTCAGCCTCAAAAGAGGATAGAATAAACGAGCGTGTCCACCGATGAGAGTGTACCAAGATGCCTCAACTGTACATGGCCTTCTCTCGTTGCCTGTCGTGCCTTTTTTTTATTTTTTTTCCCCCGCGTTATTCTTCTGCACCACGGGGGAGAGAGACGCTTAGGCCGCGAGAACAAACTTAACTCAAAAAAACGATTTAGCAGACGTGGGGCCAAGTGTCAACGAGCCAGCACTGGTCACCAC
Organism: Aleiodes alternator; assembly: GCA_963921955.1. NCBI lineage: Eukaryota > Metazoa > Arthropoda > Insecta > Hymenoptera > Braconidae > Aleiodes > Aleiodes alternator. Next base: position 4,058,200 of record OY998102.1, on the reverse strand, counting down.
ATTTACATGTACTTCAATTTTTTTTTGTCTTTTTTCTCCGTAAAAAAAACGAAAAGAAAGGGGAAATATGCATTTTTTTTGAAGAATGTCTCAGAAATGAGTGGAGATAGGTCCCTTTGGCCTGTCCCTTTTGCAGATAATTTCGAGAGCTGCAGAAGTGGCGAGAAGGTAAAAAGGGCGTGACTCCTTTATTTTTTGATATATTCCTCGGAGAATGACAAAAAAAAATTGAATTATCCTGTTTTCCTTTTTTCCTGTTCTTTGTTGTAGAGAATTTCAAGAGCTACAAATGTTTCACATGGCAAAAAGGGCCTATCTCCATTATTTTCTAAGATATTCTCAAATAATCACACATAATTCGGAATTCCGATTTGCGAATATTCCAGAAATTAATTGGAGATGCCCTTTTCTTTGTCTTAATCATTTTTTCAACAGAATTTCAAGAGCTGCAAAGAAAAATATGTAAAAAATTTTCGCTTTCTCGTTTACTTTCCGATAAATTTCTAGGAAATCATCCAAAAAAAAATAGGATTTTCCTGTTTTAATATTTTTTTTTTTAAAGAAAAATGTGATAATAAATTCGCACTGTCATCGATCTATCAAAAATTTTGCCTCAAGTTTTGATTTTCTCTCTCTCGAAAGAGAGAAAGATAGGAAAAAAAAAAGGAATTAATCAAATGATACTATCCTCTTCCAGCGAATATTCCAACTAATTTCTTATTTCAACATAGTTGAGTTCCTTTCAATGATTATCATCGATTTATCAAAGCCAAGAGAAGGGAAAAGTGCCTGTTGATTGAATTAATAGATCGGACCTGTCTCTCCACCAATACTAATAGATTTTTATGACACTCGAGTTCAGATTATTCTGGATTTTTTTTTTTTTTTTCTTTCAAGTTGAAGAACCAGCACAGTTTGGGCCAGGGCAAACGTCAAAACACACGTATCCCATGGTCTCTGGCAGGTAAACGAAAAGAGAATCACTGGGATACCTATGGAGAGCTATATACAAACCGATGACTGGAATGACTTGCACTGAATGTTCGATTCTGGTATTCTTCTGCCTCCATTTATTCATTTCTTTTCACTTTAATAAATTCATTTATTTTATTTTTCATTAGTTCCTTTATCTCACTCTGGACTTCAGGACTCTCTGCTCATTCTTTTCCATTGTAATGCTTTTCTTTCCTCTTTTTTTTTTTGACAAGCAGATTACCTCGCCAAGGGTGGTGTACAGGCTTAATTTAATTAATTCCATGCGCCATCTTGACAAGTGTTTGTGCTCTGTTAAAATGTGCCAGAATGATTTTCATACTCATCCAGTTTTTAATTCTGAGTCCTTGTTATCGCTTATGAAAAATCGCTATAGACAATTTCTATAGAATTTTTTTTTTTATAGAATATTCCTGCAGAATATTTTCTATTAATAATCGTATGATCTATAGAATATTCCTGTTGATTTCTATAGAAGTCAATAATTCAATATTTTATAGAATATTTCTATCAATTTCTATGGCAATTAATCATCTGGTGTGCTATAGAATATTCCCGAATGAGAAAAACTATATACTGCGAAATTATACTGGAAATTATGGGATCATATAACTTTGCGAAATTCTGTATACTTTGCTATATATTTTTAATTATATAATTCAATTATGTTGTCGTTATATTCATTAGTAGAACTTGTAATATATAGCTCATTATATTTCAGATATATTAACTAGTATATGAGGTATTGAATTCTCAATTATTCAAATTTATATATTTTAATAATTTGAATTATTTAAATCTTGATTCTCTTAAAAATTTATTAATAAAAATTAATTTATTAATAAATTTATTTGTTTAATGGTTAGGTTTATTTGTTTTATAGTTAGTTAGAATATACTAGTTAATATATCGTCATCTTAGAAACAAAGGGGCATAAGTCCTGTGAGCTGTAAGTTCTGTAGAAAATTTCTATAGAACATTTTCATAGAATACTTCTATGGCAAGTCTCGTAGTTCCATCGTATATGATATTGGCAAACTCTTCATAAGCTTCTATAAGAATTATTTCTATGCGTGTGAAGTTTCATGTGATTCCCATAACGAAGTTTTGTGTCTATAAGAAAAATATCTATAGACATTTCCGTTTTTTGAGCTCATTCGTTCAACTTCACTAATGCTTATAGAAAGTATCTCAATATCATACGCAATAAACATATAGAATTCTCTATAGAATAAATCAATAGAAATTTTCTATAGAAAAAAATAAAGGCGGAGATACGATTCTTTTGATGTTTGTATAAAAAATCCCTATAGAGAATTTTTATAGAATATTTTTGTAAATTACTCCTGTAGAATGAATCTATATTCATTCTATAGAAAGTCCTATAGTTTCATCGTATATGTTAGTGGTATTTTTTTTGAAAGTATTGTTTCCATAAGAATTGTTCCTACACGATTAGAGTTTAACGTGATTCTATAGTGAAATTTGGTGTCGATAGAAAGAAAAATCTATAGACTTTGTGCTTCTTCTCGTGCTCGTCCTTCTAAATTCATTGGTGTCTATAAAAAAAATCGCAAAATCATGTACGATAAACCTATCATATTTTCTATAGAAACCTATAAATTTAATTAAAAAAAAAAAAAACTATAAATTTTTTTTTATCAATTATTCATGCAATACTCAATTTCTTCGCAACTATTTGCGCCTTCTCTTTTATTATTATTTTCAATTCCTTTGACCCCAGAGTTTTTCTCCTCTTTATCAGATGATACTGAAAAAGTATCACGAGCAAAAAATTGAAAAAAAAAAGCCAAATTCCTCTTATTATATTCAACAGTGGATTTATCAAATGCATATCTTACTCGAGCGATTTGTCTTTTTTGATGCTGCAACTTAATGGGAATTGGTTAATTGCAAGTGTCTCACGTGAGTGATGGAGACAATGGAATTGAAGATGGTGGTACATAGAGCTGGTACATTGAAGATTTGAATCAGCTGGTTCATCGTGAAATGAGAACTAGAATGCGTGGGCTGGTGAATTTCATTTAAATCGAGCCTTCATGCATAACTTGAAGGCAATGATTATTTTCTCATTGATTTTTTATTAATTTTTTTTTTTCATTATCGTTGTTGTTGTTGTAATAAACTCGAGTTAAAATCATGAAAGATGAGAAGAAAAAAAAAAGGATTAAATAAAACGTTTAACATTGATTTATAGATAATCAAGTGCATCAACGGCATGAAAGAGTTGGAGTTGCATCTTTCCGTGCCCCGAAGACGGATCTCAAGAATGAAGATTAATAAAAGAAAAAACAAGGAAAAAAAATGAATAAGTGGAAGAGTTTATACACAAGCATCCGGAGAATCACTGGATCATGATTATCATCTTCATTTAAAGCGTGTCGTTGCCTTGGGCATCGATATTTAGCCGCTAATTTTCGATCGATCAATAATTTTTCGTGGATATCAAAATGAATCATGAGTTTGAGATGAGAAGGATGTTACGGTATTATTCTGGATGAAATGGAGAGAGAGAGAGAGAGAGGCCGTGGGCGGTCTACAGTCAGCGCTAACTAGGTACACAATAGATCCCGTGAAAATTATTGGTTCTTTCTTGATCGAGGCATTGGTGTGCCTGCTTTTTTTTACATTCTTCATTTGACTGGAGAGCTAGGATTTCACGACTGTGAAGTTTTTAGACAAATCGAATGCATTCCATCATCAGTTTTGTTTTTTTGAGAGGATGTCTTGGAAAGCAAGCGAGATAGAATGATTTCGCTGAAGATTTTACCTTAAATTTTACCTGTAAATAATTACCTTCGTTTTTTGTACATCTTGAACATTTCTGCGAAAGCTTTTGCAGGGAAAAAAGGGCAAATCTCCATTATTTACTGAAATTTTCTTCGAAAAAAGTAGTGCAAAAACCTTTTAATGAAATTTCTAATTCTCGAAATATATTTCTGGTTTTTTTGAGCGCAATTTTGTCCTAATCTCGCTTATTTTCCAAAATATTCACGAAAAAATTGAGTTTCGAATTTATTCAATTATTCTTGCTATCTTTGGAGATATCTGGGTAACTAAAATATTCTCCAAAACTCGTTTTCTAGGGATTTTCAAAAGAGATGTACACAAATGTCGCTATTTCCTTCAATTTCCAAGAAAAAGTAAAAACTATAGACTCGTTCTATTTTACCTGTTTCCTGTATAATAATGAAGAGACAATAGGCATCAAGATCTTCCTCATCGATAAATCCTGAAAAAGTCTGCATAATCACTGGGAAAATAGCTGTCAAACATTCCAGACCCTTTTTAGAGCCTGTCTCTCTCTTGCTCTGAAAGATGCCGAAGACTAATGGTCCTCAGACGTGTCGGCCCTTGAGGACTGGTATAGCCAATTTCCGGCACCCTTTACCACCCCGAAGTGACCCTCCTCCTCCCACTCCCCCTAAAAAAAAAACAAAATTCACCATCAACCTACTCCAGCACTGTCAATACATCAGAAATATTCGAGAAATTAAATTCGCGTCTTGTGTTCTGTTGACTCTGAAAACTCCTCCCACAATACTCAACTCAAATTTTTATGTGACAGTCTGTCATCTCCTCTGATGACAACTTGGGAGGTCTTCACACTCTTCTTCTTCTTATTTATTTCGACTTAAATTCCCTTTTTCTCACTTCACCGAGAGTAACTCTCTGGCACTTGCCATTGCCATTGCCATTGCATTGGCAAATGCTGAGCAAAAAAAAAAAAATCGCCTCACATTGATCGTGATGCGAGAGAAACGAAGTGGCGAGAGAAGCTCACGCATGCTTTCACTCGAACATTCTGGCAAGGACAGACTTTTACTGTTTGTGTCTCTGTATGAGGTCCCAACATGTACGTGTTTTTGAGACCTCGGTTAAAGTCACTGGCAGACACTAGTCAGGATTATGGACGACGTTTGGAAGAGAAACACTGAGGGAAAGTGGATAGAAAGAGAGAGTAAGTATAAAAATTGCCGGTGTGCAAGGGTTGCTTTTGCTATATTTATTTATTTTTTTTCTTCTTTTTTTTTTTGCAGCACCTTAACGCTCCTTGTCGTCTCTATTTCGTCTAACGGCCGATATAAATTTTCCTCTCCCTCTTTCCACGAGAGTGAGAAAGCCCTCAATTCTCATCATCCCCGTGACTTTGTCTCAAGTGCCTCGTTTTCCTCTGATTTGTTCTTATATTTAGACTTCGTGGTGAAAAAAGGGGCTTTTTGCCTCTTGAAAAAAAAAAATAAAAATAACGGATCACGCCTCATCTTCATTAAGAATTAATGTAATAGCCATCTTCGAGGAGAAATTTCGAATTTTCAAAGGCTTCGAGGCACGAATCACAGAGTGCATAAAAGGGAGAAGTGCATTTTGGTAGAAAAATGTGCACATGTGTTATAGCAAGGTATGTATGTGTGTGTGTGTATGTTGCCTCGGGGTGCCAACCACAGGATAATAATTTTATAATTGAGGGAATTACTTGGGCTATGGACGCGTACAGTCTGTGTTCCCTGTTGGCGTGGGAGGGTCTATCGACATTGTTTTTCATCCTTCATGTGCAGGCATTTATATGTGTGTGTTTATGTATGTTGTCTTTTGATGTGTGTGTGTATGTATTGGGGCACCAACTCGACTCTGGATATACTCGACGTTTCGGTGAGATATAGCCGCATAACCATCCAACTATTATCCCATTCCCCTCTCAATCCTCATCCGTGACTGGTGAAATTATGAAATTACTCGATGGCTCGTTAAAAACATTATGAGCACTTTATTAAAAGGAAATTTTGAGGTATTGATGCCCAGTTCACAGTGGTTAATAATGAATAAATTTATTCGATTTTTAATTATTTGTGCTTTATTGCAGTTTTATTTTCTTCATCAAGATGAATTTTAAAAGTCTTTTTCCGTTTATTTCCATTAATTATCGTTTGAAAAAAAAGGTGAGACAGTAAATATTTGGAAAATTGAACAGGATAACACGATTTTTCTTTGTCCCTTTTTTTAAAAAGAATTTTAAGGGTTGAAAGACTAGTGGAGAAAAAATGCAACTCTATCAATATCGATGATAGAATTTTTAAAAAATTCATTTCCTTTAAAAAAAAGGTGTAACAGAGAATTCACGGATAGAAGAGCATAACTCTATTATTTTCAGAGATATTTAAGAAAAAATAGTGATCAAAAAATCATTCATCAAATTAACACCAATTAAATTAATTTTTTTCGCCAATTCGTCATTTCGCCGTTCCTCTTACATCTATCTACACGCAAGGGCGCTTCTTATATATCGTATCATTACATGATGGTTGTAGCATCGAACGTGTTCAGACGTGCTGACAAATGAATATCTTTCTTATAACAAAGAAAATAATTCTTTTATTGCTTAAACCTGCTATAATCTATCACTTTTATTTTCTTACATTCCCCTTTTTTTCATCGATTTTCGTTCAAAAAAAAGGTAAAACAGTCAATAACTCGAGAAACTAAAATAAAAACTAAAATTTCAAGCACAAGTCTCAAGATTTGAAAGACGTATCTCTACTAATTTCAAAGATTTATTCATGAAATAGTGATGCAAATATCTGCAGCATCATCCAACAATTATCCATTTAAATTTCCCGCCTTCAGCGGTAAAATCTGAAATAAAATAACTGCATATTTAATTATTTGCACTTTATTACACTGTGATTTTCTTCATTAGGATAAATAAAAAGTTTTACCTTTCGAATTTTTACCATTGAAGTATGAAGAGAATAGAGCTGTGGAACGAGGGTCGTAAATTCTCTGATACCTCGTGAATTTGTCGGTGGTACAGAGTATAACCAGTGATGCACACGGTGGATACTTTGGCTCTGAAGCGTGTGCAAAAGGCGAACGCTTTTTCACCAAACAACCTGTACGGTCGTTATCCCGAATAATTACCTCGTAACCTTCGAACTCCCCTTTTTCTTCTATCTTTCTCTCTCTTGCCTGCCAATATTGGAACAAAGAGTACTACACAGTTATATATTTCTCCCATCAGTAAATTCCAGGACGTAACACCCGCTTCAAAGGCAGAACTCTGCATCTCATTCTGTCTGCAGTTCTTACATTCTACACTTCAGTTATTTTTGTGATTTTTTTTTTTTTTCAAATACCAATCGAATGGACTCCTCTTATTCTTCTTTCATCAGCAATCAGAGAATGAGATGAATCTCATTCAGGTGTGATATTACTGGTAATAAAATAAAAATTATGACGAGATTACTGATAAAAAAATTTGAGGAATGAACTGATGGAAATTAGCTTTTTTGCTGCTGAATGGAAGCTATGTAATCATCAGGCTTTTCGATTGCAATTTTTTTTATAGATGATACTTAAAATGATTTGGATAGAGAGAAAATGATATTTTTAGCGCATGTTTGTGTTTGTGTGTATGTCTGTGTGTGCATAAAAGTCTCAATTACACTGTTAGAAAAAGATTGAAATTTCATAGGAAATTCGATGAAAATTTTAACAAACGTGATACTGAATGTCTTTTAATGGGAAAATGCTTATGAAATCTGTGAGTTTCCAAAGAAATTCAGACGGATCTATGAGTTTTAAGTAGAATTGACACGAAAATTCTACAACTTACTTGAATTTTGAACTGAACATGAATATTCAGAATTAAAATGACTTGAATTTTCAATTTTTTCTTGATTTTTTCCTATTTTTTCAAAATTTTCATGAAACAATTGAACTGAAATCTACAAATTTCATTGATATTCAGGCTTGAAATTATTTGAAAATCGATGATTTGTTCATTTTTCAATGACATAATTATCTGGAATTTCAGTAGAGATATACCTTGTTTAAAATTTCAGTGATTTTGCATGGAAAATTCAGACAAAAATTTTTAACAGTGTACAACAAAACGGTTTTATAGAAACATTTCATATTTTGTGGAAAACTTCCTCTCGAAGAAGTCTATTTTTTAAGCTTCATTTGAAGAGAATCCGATCGGTACTTTTTGAGATATGTCCATTTTTCGAAAATCAGTTTTTAATGAAATTTCTGGAAATTACGCAAGTGATGTTTTTTATACTCATATATTATCTCGAGAGTTGTATCAGTGAGATGCCTGTGAATTCTGAGCTTATTTGCATGATTAACTCTCGAATTACTGGCGTTTCAATGAATTTCTTCAAACTTTGATATTTTGATGATGATTTGAAAAAAGTTGAATCACTTCCATTTGGAAGCATATTGCTGAAGTATTAGCAGAAAAAGCTACATCAGTTGAAAATCAATACTATCATCCACTTGTTTTTCAATTCGACCCTGTAATTACACGTGGAATCGATTTTTTTCGCAATGAGACGATTAAAAGTGTCACTTTTTTTGTTGTGAAAACTGCAAGCATCTCCGCAATGAAGATATGGGCTTGTGCCTTTTTCTTATCCTAATCCTTTTCTTATATCAAATTTTGAAAGCTAAAAAAGGAGAATCGGGGTGAAAAGGACGTATCTCCATCAGTTTCTTGGAAAAAAAATAGTAATTAAAAAATTTTAATTTTTCAAGGGAAATTTTTGATTGTAGGGTAAAGAGTAAAATGATCCAATTGGTCGAAACGGTTTGGGATTTATTTGTGAGTGAAAGAGGCTCCGTAAAAATTTGAAAAAATTCAACAACAAGCTCTATAGTTTAGAACATTTTATCAATTTTTTTTTATTCTTTTATTGAACTCTTCACTCTGGAAGAAATACATGAATCATGCTGCTCAGGGGGTCCATTACACTCCATTTTCACCTATGCCTGTACATTCAATGGTGAAATCATTAATTAACTAAGATTCTCGTAGAATTCACTCTCATTTCTCTCGTGAATATCCATCAGCTGCATTTTCCTCACTATTTTCCGTTTTTTTTAGCATAATTCCACTTTTCTATTAATTATTCTTTAAAAAAAGTAAAATTGTCGATCGAATTGAATTTCTCATCAGCAATCGCAGATGGATCTCAATTCAGGTGTGATATTACTGGTAATAAAATGAAAAATTATGCCAAGATCCCTGATAAAAATTCTCAGAATGAACTGATGGAAATGATTTTTTTTTTTTTTAATATTTTTTTTTTATTCATTCGATTCTGTTATTACATCTGGAATCGATTTTTCACGTAATGAAATGAATGAAAATGTCATTTTTTTCTTGCCCTCCTCCAGTTGCATAATGGGACAAGCATGGAGGATGAAATGAGATGGCATTCAAGATGTACTGGTGAGGTAAGTATGGTAAGGTCGTCGACTAGTTGCTCGGGAATCGAAATAATGAGGCATCGCCTCCTGGGCATAGTCATTGGATCACGTGCCCCTGCGGTCGCGATCATTTCCTATTATTATTATTGTTGTGTTGTTATTATTGATATCGATCGACTTGGGTCCCTCCTCCTCTGCCTCATCTGTTGGCCTCTCCTCCCCCCCCTCCCTCTCATTCTCTGCTGCCACCTCATCACATTACGAACGATTCCCTCCCCTCCCCCTCTCCTCTCGGCATCGAAACACACGGATCGAAATACCGAGGCACGACCCAACGTCGAGTAAATTTAGCACGTTCGATAGAAACGGATTATCGAAGGCCCGAGAGAATAATAACGTAATTCTCGAATAATTCCTCCTAATTTTCACCGATTCCAAATGCAATATCATCTCGATCTCTCATAAACACCCATTAGAATTAATTTTTCCGTTCACGATTTTTTTTTTTTATTTTTTCTCAACATATTTTGATTTTTTTGTTGATTATTTTGCAGGAAAGAAAAGCAATTGTTTTCAGAAAATAGGCATACGTAAATTTTCATACGGATTCGGGCAAAAACGGCGGATCTCCATTGATTTCCGAAATATTCATGAACAACGAAGGCGAAAAGGAAATGCCAAATATTTTTCGGGCGCTACGACTACACAATAATATTATTAATCAACGTAAGTCTCGTATTTTTATGACGATTTGGTCTTATTTCCTCTCTACTCTTATTTTTCTCTTGATTATTACAAGGAAAATCATGAAAATCGTGAATATTTCCGAAACTAATGGACATACACCCCTTTTCTCCAATTTTTTAATAAAAAATAAAGACTTCCAGAAAATTTCTATTTTTGTTGTCCATGATGATGAATATTGAATTTTGAGGCTATTGGGATGTTGGACAGATGAATAAATAGTAGAAGTCAATCTTCACATTTATTTCCTAAAAATCACGACATTTCGCAGCTAATTAGAAGCTTCTTCAGGCTCTATAAATACAATAAAAATAAAACATACATTGAAAATATATTAAAGAAAAGCCTGTGACAAAATTTCTTCAATGAATTTTCGGTTAATACAAAAGTTTGAAATACCTTTAGATAAATGTAAATTGTCATAATAATATCAAAATTGAAGAACAGTTCTGTTGCACTATATAAGTCTTCTTTGTTTTTTCTATTGTTTTTATCTACGATTTAACGAAACACTATTCCAATAAATTAATACACAAACTGACGGTAACACGACTAAATATCACACGTCAAATTATCTCAAAATTTTAAAAATGATCCAAAATCAAAATTGAAAAGATTAAAATATCAAAATCAGAAAAATCAAAAATTGCAATACAACATTATGTCCACACCTACGCAAAAAATCAAGCATTTCTGGCGGATCATAATTCGCAGCAATATTTTTCAGACGAATATCATAATTAATGTATTCCTTACGTCTAGTATTTTGAGCAATTCGCTCTGTAGCCTGTTAACAGGCTGATAACAGGCAATTACTTAATGAATAATTCATTGAGGTCTTGTTCACTCTTCGAACAATTAAAAAATTCACCAATTCGTGCATGATTAATGCTAATTACTGATATTGATTTACCTTGTGATTTTTTGATCATGTGATTTTTTCTTTGGTCATATTTCAACCATGTGATATTTTATCCAGTGGTATTTTCACAGTGATATTCTAACTGTGATATTTAATCGTAACACCAAATTGACACATTGAACGACAGAAAATATTTCGGCAAAAAGGTCGTATCTCCATTAATTTCCAAGATATTCATGAAAAAAATGAGTGTTGAAAAAAAAGCGCCAACATTTTTTCAGGCGATACGACTAATTCGTTTTATATTCCTCTGACAAATGAGCTGACGTATAATAAATTTCATAGAAATCACAATCTCTCTCGTGCTTTCTCTCCAACGAAAACTCTCCTCATTTTGAATCGCCCCTCTTCCATTTTCACCCTTCTGCCGTGTATTCCCAGAAAAAAAAAAACTACACAGTGTGGGCGCAATGTGAGGAGCTTATACGAGTTTAACAAACTTCAGGAACGTCCGCCGTTTCTCTACGATGGGTTATTAGCAAAGTTCCACTGACCGCGGCATTTCCTTAATTAACGTCGTACAGGGCCCTCTTACCAAAACCCCAGTATCCACTTTAATAATCCAACTTTTAGCAGTAGAAGAAGAAGAAGAAGAAGAAGTGGTTTTGCACCGAGGTCGTGGTTTTCGTTAATAGTGTTCTGGAAGATTACCGCGGAATGTGTATTTTAGTTTTAATCAACGTTGAAAATTTTCAATGTGTTTAATCAAGTTTTTCGAATTACAGAGCATCCACGAGATTGGACTTGTAAATAACTCCGTTAGATAATCAGTAAAAAAAAAAAAAAACCTAAAAAAATGAGGTTTTCATTTTATTTATCGAGAATTTCACGAGAGGTAGCTTGTTAGTGAATTGTTGAGGAGAATTGAATTTCTCACGATAAACTTCAATCTTCATCACTTTATTCATCTTCAGTATTACTATTAGCGGTATAAAATATCCTTCTCATGATTTTATTCATTCAATTTTTTTTTGAACAATAAAAACTAGTGATAGAAGTAAAAAGCGACTTCTTCATTATTATGGAAAAAAAAGGGAAGAAGTTAAAAGTATCCCCGAAATTGATGGAGATGTGCCCTTTTTACTCTAATCTTTCCTCTCCCCATGACCAATCAAAACAATGAAATAAACTGATTTTAATCTCTCTATTTTTCGTATGTTAAGTCCTGAATTTTCAATATTTCCTATTGAATTGAGTTCATAAATTGTGCAATACATATAAATTAACTATAAAAAATTGAAATTGTGGAAGATTTTAATGGAAAATGAAATTTGTGAAGAGGGCACATCTCTACAAACGCGATTCTCTTTAGATATTTCTGAAAAATGATTGATAAAAAAAAGCAAATTTTCACGGCACCAATCACCTTCCTGTCTAATTAATAGTGTCATTATTATATATATGTAAATATTTCCGAAAAATGATGACGAAACGCTTTCCTCTCCATCCTAATCTTTTTTCTTACAGATAATTTCAAGAGTCACAAAGAAGCAGCATTGTCGAGTGAATTAAATTTCTCACGATTAACTCAAATTTTCCATATTTCATTCATCTTCAGAATCAGTTATTAGTGGTATGAATTATCATCCTGATGATTTTATTCATTCAATTCGTTTATATTTTTTTTACGTAGAACCGTTTGACTGAATTTATCCTTTACCTCTGATCATCAACAAACACCTTGACATTCATTCTTACAATTCATCACAGTCATCATCGAGCTTTCACAAAACTGTCATTCCATTTGAATAAAAATCAGCGATCGTATACGAAACGAGCCATAACGGTTAGTGAAGCCATATCTATCGAGAAACGAATAGAATCAGATATGCAGACTGAGATAGTGACATGGTATTTCTATGAATTTACGAGTCCGCGTTAAAGACAGTTAGACAGAACGGTAACGATCACCATCTTGACGACAGTCTATTTCGATGTAAAAAAAAGGAGAAAGGATAGAGATATATAAAAAAAATATTCGTAACGTACTTTTTTTTCTCCTTTTTTTCGCCGATGCAAATTGCATAACGAGAGACGATATGGGACGTAGATCGCATGTCGCTGAGGGGTAGCCGTGCATACGAAAATTATTGGTATCAAAACGGGTTATAGAAGACTGTCATAATGTCACCCGACATTCTGGCGTCATCAGGAGGCATGCACGATCTCGTTATGCTTAATGCCGCACACGTACCTTCCACCATGCTGTGATTTCTTGGATACTATATACGCGCGTCTCACATTAGCTTCTCACCGAATCATCGATTTTTCGCTTATCATTTATCGGTGTTCGAATGCGCCTTTATATTCGCACACATTTTATCAAATAATTTTGATCATCTGGAACTTTTATAGTATTACTATTATTCATTTCTGTAATTCTTATTGTATGAGTCCTCGGATTTTGGCAATTTTTTCGATCTCTTCGCTTGTTGCTGGCTGGGTGGAATGGTTATGCAACTCTAAACTACAGATGAATGATCATCAGGACCCGAAATCTGGTGTAACTAAGAGTCATACTGAGTATACATATTAGTATAACTACACAGAGAAAAATGTTTTCTTAATTTAAGAATGTGCAGTCACTTAATTTAAGAATGTGCAGTTCACTTAAATTAAGCAAGAAAAGTCACTTGATTTAAGTGAGTTTTACTTTCTTAAATTAAGATAAAATTTTTCTCTGTGTAAGAAAATGTCAGATTTCATACAAATTTGTCATTCACGTTTGTACTACTTAAGATTCAATTTATGAACGATTCGCTCAGTAATATTCGTGAAAAAAAGTGCTCCGATTTGATGAGATATAGTGGGGTGAGCCCAGACCGAGAAAAACGGTAATTTTTTTTTTTTTATACTTATTTAACGTCGCCATCTTTTCGCTAAGATTATGCCAATCAGCGACGGAGGTTCATGGTGTGTCTGTGGACAAAGCATTTGTAAATAATTTTTACAGTGGTGCTTGTATCATTCGGCAGAGACTAGGATTCGAACCCGGGCCTTCGAGTTGGCAATCCGAGACTCTGCCAAACGAGCCACCGTTCACCTCTTAAAAAAAACGGTAATTATAACCTGAATTTTGACTCTTTCGTCAGCTGACCTGCCGATCAGAACGGTGTTCTACTTGAATGATCCCCTTCTTGCGACATCATAGATCGACTCCAATTACTGGAAAGCGCTGATTGGTACAGCCAGTCAATCATGCAGAGTCCTACCATACCTTTCTGCCACAATGCCAAGAAAAACGCACTAGCTTCCTCTGCACGCTCAGAAAAATGCACGTTCAGCTTGTAGTTCGAACCCACGAGTGAAACGGTCATGCATCAAAGTAACAACACTTTTTTAAACTACTTAGCTTGATAGATGCCCGAAGTCGCACGCAGCCGAACTTCCAAACTGTCAGTCGATCATCTAAAACTGTCCAATTCCATTGAACCATAATTAATTCACCAATGAATGAATCAGGCCATTGTCACGTTCATGTAGATGTGTTCAACCCTCTCGATGAGACCCCCCGTGTGACCGCGATAACTCTCTTCTTTTGTCGGCGGTAGCATCAATAGACTGAAAAAAAAACACAAAATAGAAGGAAAAAAATTGTTTTGAACACTGGAAAAATTCTCTGGGCAAAAGAAAAGGGTTACGCACTCTTTGAAACCGAGAGTTTAAACCCACCTCTTACCCCCCTCCCCCCTCTCTGTGTAAATGAATGGAGAGTGAATGGAGACGAGGGAGGATGTGCGAGGTATATACGCACACACGAGACAGCATTTCTTTTTAACCAGCACATTGCCGAAGGCTTTGTCCCTATATCTAAAAGCAAAATTAGCTGCCTTCATCCGTGGCATTGTTTTCGATTTGCCCAAGCGCCCTTTTTTGTTACCGCCTCAGAGAGCAAAAAAAAACTACTTATTACGCTAATTATACGCGGGTGCCGCAGCATATATACACGTAATGGGGATGCTTTAAGCGTGGCAGAATAACCCCCCCCCCCCCCCTCTCTTTCTCTCTCCTTCTGTTTCTACCCCTCCGGCGGCTTTGCGATTACCACCAACTGTCGTTTCATTGATGATTTCGTTTAAATACTTCAATCTATTATTTACTGTATATATATATATTTCGATAGAAAATCTCGCAGATGTGCCACATCGGTTTTGTGACTCGTGTGTGTGCGTATGTCGATAAATGAGAATCAAATTTCAGTTTAATAAAAGTAGAGTTATTTGATATTTTACACTGTTTTGTAATTACTAGTATTAGGGGATAATTGATGTAGGAGTCATGAGAAAAACGCGTGAATGAGGAGGAAAAAAAAGGGGCGGACTGGAAAAAAAAGTGGAAAAAGTTGTTTCTGTGATCACAGTGAGTTTGACTGTGCGCACGAGTATTACGAGCTTCTTTAAATATTGACGGAATAAGATAAACGTATAAATTACGAGTGACTCGAGGGCTCTTGTAAGCATTCTACGAATGGAGTGTCTGGATTGTTGATCTGGTTGAAGGTTCTAGTCGTTATAATTCGTATTTCCTTATTACTACCACTCTCTGTGTTTTTTGATGTATTCATGTCATTTCTTTGTATTCGGAAAACAGGAGAGTTGTGAGAGGTCAATGACACGTCGAGTCAGAGGGAAACAATTGGAGATTGAAAGAGCACTCTGGAGGAATTTTCGAAGGGTGATGATCCTGATGGAGATAGAGGAAATTATTAGTTGGATTGAGTCTCTGAGATGGTGATTACCTGCCAACAATGCTCTGCGTGTTTGGAGAAATGCTGAGGGACTAAAACATGTGGCAATATCTCGTGGAACGCGTGCTATTCGACCAACAGGTGCTCTACACGCGCCTGTCCAACAACCAAGATCGAAGGAATCGTCTCCCGGATGTCCAGTAAGCACAATAATAACTCTAGCTGGAGAGGTCATAAGGGGTCGAATGATCACATTTCAGTTTTGACGTTTTAAGGTATAATGAAGAAATGGTTTTCAGAAGGCTTTTCCATTTCGGACCGCACTCTCACAAAAATGCAGATATACAGCCGTTATTAACTCGATACAATTGTAGTGCAAAAACAATGCAAATATCAACGCTACAGTTTTGAAAATGCATGTTGGGAAATGACTTTTTTGTTAAATTCAACTGTTTATAAAATTGTATTTTTCAACTGTACACTGGCTTTACTCAATAAACACTTAAAAAAAATGATTTAAGGTATGAAGTGCGAGAGAAATTAATGAAAATATGGGAGATAGAATTTCTCTGATGATTCCATTGAAAAGCTGAGAAAATTTCAGTAAGAAAACACATTTATGATTTTCTTTTCCGACCTTTTTTTTGGAATTTGCGTTTTTGAGGAAAAAATTGAGAAATTTCAAATTTTTGGAGATATTTCAACTTTCATTGGTAGTAATGACTTGGGATCGATCTTGAATGAAAGATGAGATCATTTGCCATTGATTTATGTAGGTTTGAAGTTACGATTATTGATCCCCGAGGTACTTGTAGGCTCAGAACTGATTTCTATGAAAGTGCCAATAAATACCTCAAAAATCGGTTATTTTTATTTTAAAAAGCACGTAAGAAATGGCAAATGATCTCATCGTTCTATTGAGATCAGCCTTGCGTCACTGCGACAAATAGAACTTGAGATATTCTGAATGAGATAAAAAAATATCGAATGAAAAGAGTTTGACCAAAATCAATTCACGTCCAAAAAACGCAAATATTCGGAAAAACTGCAGAAAATTAATTCTCATATTTCACCCGGAAAAAATCCATCTCAACCCTTTCCACGAGAATCCACCACCCTCTCTTCCCTCTCTCTTAATATATTCAGTCAATACCTCAATATTAATAACACCTCGATTTCTATTCCGGAAGAATTGATGAGCTCAGATAATTTTATCGACCAACGCCCCCGAAGAGTTCTCATTTTGTCCTTTTATCTCTTCGATGCGGATCAGCAGATTCTCATTGGCTCTGATCGACATGATCGAGTCTCTAAGTCCAATCTCCATCCACTCCTCATCTTGGCCCTCTCTCATTGGCTCATACCTCATTTCATCAGTGCAATGTCATATGCCTCTGGATCTGCAGGATGAAAAAAAATAAAGAAAAAAGAAATAAACTCAGTTACCCAGTGAGTCACTCCTGAGGGGACACATCACTAGACCCATGACCATGGATTTAATCGGATGCTCTTACGCTATTACTCGTGTTGAGAGAGTAGAGACCAGGTGTTCAGAAATCGTCGAGCCAAGTCGACGTTCAAGACGCTGACTTGGCCATCGCCTGCATCGTTCTTCTCGCTAACGATCCTTCCATGCCCCTTGGTTCTGCTTTCACAAACCAGCACTGAAACGAAACAAAGTGAGAGGAACATCTCGAGATAAACAAGGACAGCTTTTTACCAGACCAACAGAAGAGAAGTGGGAGGGTTAACTTGGGCTTAAATATCAATCAGCAAGAGAGGAAGAAGGTGCGGTGGAGAGGCGATGCTTAAAGAGTTAGAGGTATGAGGCCCTCCTGGAAGTGAAAAGGAGTTCTCGAGTATTCAACCTGATATGTTGTTTCAGTCCCTACGATTCTCTTCTTCTTCTTCTGGGTGTTTAATTAGCAGCTCTCGGGACGAACCAGACGCCATATACTCAGAACTCAATCAGATCCCTTCATAAGCTCACCTCCAGGGCCCCTTCTCGTGTATGCATAATGCAGACCCCCCCCCCCCCCCTTCCAATCCCAGGTGTGGAAGATGCTGCAAGAGAGTAATTAACCCTGGACTTGCCTTCCAGGTAAGAAAGTCCATGATTCTTATTGTCAATATTTAAATTTTTTCGTTTTTTTTTCTTTTGTCGAATCAAATTATAAATGTGTCAGGAGTGTTAATCTGAAAATATCACCTCTCATTTTGTTTTATTTTATTTTTTGTTCTTCTCGGTTTTTTTTCCAGGCACTTTGATCAATAGCAATTATCCAACACTGATCCCAAGCCCTGTAGATCTCCACGGGAACAGCAGGGTCAACAACAGACGCATTGACCATTCGAAATCGTTTTATCAATGATCGACCGTTTCAGGATTACCATTCCAAATAAAACGTCTCTCTCTCTTTCTCTATCTCTGTCTCATTCCAAGCCCTCAAAAAAGCATGGTGCCTTTTTGCTTCTTCGTGAGGAGAAGTTTTTTACACCGGGTGGTCCGTGACAAGCCCATGGGGAGGATGCTGGTGGTTGATGGTGTTGCAGTCAAAGTGGGGGGTTATTATTTAGTTTGAACCTGAAGTCTATCTCTCATCTCTCTGCGCCACATTCTCACATACACACATACATATATACACATACACAAGTTTAATCCACACCCGCATTTTATTCAGGGTCTAATCTCTAGTCCTCGAGTTTCAATTCTCAAGGCACGAATATCAACCCTGAGAAAATGGAGAAGGGTAGCTGGTATATCATCTCCTTTGGCTGTTTATTATTTTAGACCCATTTGAAACAAGACGGAAATAAAGCGTAAAAAGGCATGAGAAGGTGAAGAAGAAGATGAAAAAAAAAAACAAAAAGAGGAAATCTCAATGGCTTTTGTGTTCGACGAAAGCTATAGCCCTTTGGGTTTATGCTTCGGCGAGTGGTCCAATGGTTAACCGGACACTATTGGCAAGAGGTGTATAACGTCGGAGCACTGTTTGTGTGCCCAGTTAATTACTCGAGTAGTAAATTATCTGGTAATGAGGTGCCGGGTTTGGGCCTCAGGCTCTTCACGTTACTGCTCCACACCCATACACTGACTATATTGAAGGTGCTGCCCTCCATGCACCCCTGAGGAGAAAAGAACCGATAAATCCACCAGGTTCTTTGAGAAAAGAATATTGTTAGTTGTAAGGTAAATCATCTCCACAGCTACAGCACAATGCGCCACCTCAGTCCTCCATTATTTCTTTAAATGTCCCCCTCTGTATTTTAAAACACAAATGCCTTTTTCCATGGCAGACACATCTTACCGCAAATACACAGCATTACTCCTAGCTTCGTGTCCTGGTCCAGTTAGCGTCAATAGGCGTCATGACTCCATCATTAGCATCATCTGATTCTCAGCTAGAAGTAAAAAAAAAAAATCTTCAATTTTTCACGTTTTACTCATTCCTCAGCGTCTCCATAATCTCAGTCGAGATCATTCGACTGGACTCTTCGTTTGTATTTACAATCTCGATACAGTTGACTAATCAATTTCATCACGGGGCGCCACTTGGAAGACACCCGGGTCGCAGTTATTAATGAATACTACTGATGCTCCTCATGCATATCCATATTCATGATTAACATACATCACCAAAGACTTTTACTCAAATGACTCTTTAACATTTTGCCCTTTCTGACACTTTAAGAAGTGAATAGAAAATGAAAAAAAAAAACAAAAAATTTGTGATCATTGATGCTTTTTGGATAAGCTAAACCTGTCAAAAAGTCAACGTTGAGATACGGACAAACGATCTTGAAAACGTCGACTAATCAATTTCATCATGGGGAGCCACTGGTGAAACACCTAGGTTCTCTTGGTTACCATTATTAATGACTGACTATACCAGTGACTCCTCCTTTGGCTCGCCACAATGACGGAGTATTCCTCCCTACCAACAAACTCAGGCAATGCCCATTGCCCCCACCTTAAACTGAAGAGCACTCATTCCTGAAGTGAGCGTTCTTCTTCAGGGTCATTAGCGCTACCGTGGCAATGGTTACTTGGCTCAGCTACTGTATAACGAGCGGTACCCTTCCAACTCTGTCTTTCTCCTTCAAGCTAAACCCGTTCGTTTGTTAGAGTTATCATTTGCGATAGGTGCATTAAACTCGTGCGGTACGTCATGCACAAAACTGGTTCCAATTGAGACCATCATGATTGATCAATCAGAGAAAGAGGCAACTGTTTGCAATACAAAAGATAATTCAGCATTTCTCGTAGGATTTTTGCATGTAATTATTTGGTATTTAATACTTCTTACTTGGAGTTCATTGAAATCCTTTATTTATTCAGATGATTAGATGCTGAATAATTAATTAATTGCTCGAGGCGACTGGTGAACTAGTTGGATTCAAAGCCTGTTCCGCGTCTTATCCATCACTTCAGACACAGATTTTCATTAGGTTGAGGCCTCTAAGCATTCGGCTGTCAACGGTTTTTAAAATGTGTATACTCATTGGTATCTATACGATAATATCGCCGTGAGTTTAATTAGGAGAGACGCAAAAGGTTCTCACGTCTCTGCTAAATGAGTCCCCGGGGCTTTCAATATTTCACACGATACTTGATTGACTATCCTGATGTCAAAGGTGTTTTGGTATATTCATCACAATTTAATTTCTGAATATCGAGTAGTTATTGGAGGAGAATGACGTATTGACTTCGAGCTGATATGCTCACCTGGCAATTACCCAACGTTTCAGAAAGAAATGAAAAAGAAATTTAAAAATAAAAAAAAAAACAGTCGAATAATATCCGTATGGGTCTGAAGGCATTTATCATTCAGCTCGTACTGTACGATGCCCGTTGTTCACCCGGACAACTGACTGGAATATTATATGATCCCCTCATAACAAAAGTAACGCTTCTGCTATCCCATTGGAATACCTCGAAATACAAGTCATTCGTGTGTGGCCGATTAACAACTTGTGTTTTCCACAAGTGACGGCTCATTCGTGTACCATATTACCACGAAATTTAATGAAAGGAATTGAGGAATTTAATGAAAGAATTTTAAGTGAAGTGAGAGGCTTACGAATCGGGAAACTAGCCAATTTTTGCTTTGCTTACTAGGTTTACATGTCCAAACAAACATACCTTCATTTCAACACAGTGCAAAAATTCATCACAAGGCTAATGCAACAAAAGTCAAATTCATCCATTTTCAACATTAACATATGTAATAAATCACATCAAATTTTTATTTTCATTTTCATCAAATGTATCATCTATATGAGCCATATATCGATAATGAAAGTATTATGAGTTAATGATAGATGAAAACTATTAAGACATATGGGATACAAGGCTTCAAAAAGTTGTTAAGAACTTCACCATCGAGGAGGATACACTTGATTTTTTTGGGGGAATATCACATAATATTTTTGCGTATCCCCCCTTCAAATAAATATTCCCTGGGAGGAGAAGAACGAGAATCTAGCAAGGATCGTCTTTTGGAATCAATAAGAAGAACAGATTTGTAGAGTAATCTTTAAAATAAAAACTGAGTGGTGGAGGCCTTGTGTTTCGGCGGCTCCACTAAACTCATGATGACTCGTGTCGTCTCGCGTCGCCTGGACGTGTGACGTTCGATGACGAATTAAGAGTGCGGTTTGGAGAGAGTAGAAGTGAGGTCTGTCCTGGAGTACCGCTCTCACGATGTACTCAACTACTTATTTTTATTAAACCTCAATTTATTTAATTAAACAATAGAATGAAATCATTTATGCCATCCTGAAACACCCCTTACAGATTATTCTTTTGAGAAACATCAAGATCGACACATTTGGTTTGATAAGGTTAGTGTTCACTAATGAAGCTCAGACTCTAGAACCTCATTATGACTTCTGAAACATTTTATATAAAGTTGAAGGTAAATTCGACCGTGAATTTCTAAGATTGATATATGAATCTAATAAGTTCGGGAGTCAAAAGTCAATATTTCTGTTTTTTATTAACAAATCTAATGAAAAAATTTCTGAAACATATCCTTTTCAACTCTCAAAAAATCTGGAAAAAATATATGATAGAGATTGAATGATTTTCGATTCTTGCGTGAATTTTTGCGTTACTTCCGACAATGGTTGATGAGATATCGATTTTTCATTGACTTCACGTGCAAATTACATAGCATCAACTTTTGGACTTTTACATACACATGATGAATCGTTATGAGTCTATGAGAAGTTACGAATTTTTGTTATGGTTTTTTGCTGAATGCTTTATTGAGGAAAGTAGTCTAGTTAAGAAACCCTAATTCTGAAAATGATTGAATTAGTCGAATATTACAATTATTAAATGTTGAATAGAAAAAGTGAAATGAAATATAATGAAATTGACGAATCTCGGAATAAACCAGTGTTGAATTCATGCAATAAAATTGACTCCGTTGAAATGACGTTGTGCTGTTTAGACATGCTGGCTATCCTAGTGAATAGTGTTATAGATTTCTACAGTACTTTTGTATCCATGGGAATTCCTCGGGATAACATGCCTGGAAAAACTCCGTGCGATCAACATTCTCAGCGTTTCTTTTCCCAGCATAGCTACCTGGATGAGGCCTCCTTTCGCCTGTGGCCATCCAGATGAGCCAATCACACAGGAACTTGCCGATATAAAAGTAGAAAATTGGGTCTGATCCTCCGGTATTTCACATCGTCGAGAACTTTCAATTCTTCCGGTTTGCTGAATTCCAAAGATTCGTCTCAACATTTTCTGAAGATTCTAGAAGAAAAAAAAAGAGAATGATGAAAAAAAATAAATGCTCCAAGTGCATCAATAAAAATAATTCTCAAGTCCAAGAGTAATTGCCAGCAAAAATTCGTTTTTCTTTGCTTGTATCATTTAGGGAATATACAGCAGTATAAACGTTTACGTTTGGATATTTATCCTCACTTCATGGTGTTGGCTTTACGATCGGCAGAGAACTGTCCAGTAACTATCATAAAGACTATATCGTAATCGATGAGGAAGAAACAAAAAAGCAAAAAAAAAAGGCTGAGGGGTGATTCCAGGTTCGCGTTAGTCTGCACATTAGCTGTTACTGGAATAGCCATCAAGTGTTTCACGGGTGCCCCAGGAGCCGATCTCTGTTGCTGTTCAATCGACAATAAAATTTGAAGTAAATGTAGACCTCAAGGGCGGTATTCGTTTGACCGGTATGCCTCTTGCCATTTCTTGTATATTCTCTTTTTTCTCAGCTGCATTCTTTTCCTTTTTTTTTTTGCCTTCTTTTTTTATTTTTATTTATCGGCGTGTAGAACACCAAAAGCCACGTAACGACGGGTTTGTTGCCGCCTCATCTTTGTTCTTCTGTATTCCAAGAGCTATTTCCTCGACGTTTCGCACGTTATTCCTGAAGTAAGTATAATTGACGGTGAAAATACAAGTGAAGAGAGAGTTGACTGTTTTTGCTTGCTATCATAAATACACCAAATATAGTACTGTAAGAAATTATCCAAGACTCGTGCTCACGATGGATCATTACAAAGCTCGTATATACGCCCTCTTATCGCGCCTTTGTGACTACTGCAAGGACGTTCATCTTATTTTCTCGATTTATTTTGAAGACACACAATGATTGTCCTGATTCTTTCGATTCTCAATTCTCATCTTGTTGCACTTTTATACATGAGAATCCTCGGAAATTCCGTATTTTTTTTTCTTCTTTCACTCTCCCCCCTTCCAAACTCGGTTCATCATTTTACGATGGTTTTACGATTCAGCCATCGATCATTCTTGTCACGTATTCCACCTGCTCATCGATTTATACCAGTCAAAATATACAAAATACTGGCATTTCAAAATGATGAGTTCGTTTATATATCTTCAATTTCAACCGTTTATATTCATCCTGTAGATATTAAAAATAATTGGACACATTTGCAATTGATGCTGCATCTAATAGTCCTGAAAATTATCATTTTTTCTTTGTTTTTTTGATGGGAAGAAAAAGAAATGACGAGAATTTACAGTGTTGTTGAATGGGGAATGAGGAATGCTTCTTCATGAGGTGAAAAATACAGGAGAAGGGCTTATACGCAAGGTGATGAAGGTCTTTTTTCTTTTTTTTTGAAAAAAAAAAAGGAGAGGATTCCTTCTTCCGACGAATGCGTAGCATAGAAGCAAGTCCATTATCCACTTACTGTAAAATTATTCTCTGCCCTGATGTCTAGCACACTCTGCCTCTTGCTATCTTTTATTTTTCCTCTGGGGTTAAAAATCCAAAGAGCAGTGGCCAACCGTTCATTGTCTACCCAAATCGAAGATCGAGAATGCCTTTTAACAAAAGAGAAAAAAGGAAAGAGAGGGTCAAGTTCATTTGAGCGTTAATCGTCGAAGAGTCTTCAGCAATTTTCTCCTGCAAGGAATCCAAGAAGTTTTAAAAGTTCCTGGTAGTCTTGTACTCTCACCAATAGCTCCACTATGGGACTCCAATGATTTTCCCTTTTTTTTTACTCTTTCTCTCTGTCTCTTGTTCTCTGCTTCTTCTTTGCTCCACAAAAATGCTTTTGTTATTTATTTTCATTCGCTCAGTTGTACTCCTCCACATAGATGCATTCCTTCCTCCTTTTTCCAGCACAAACTCACATATTCAGTTACGCGTAACCCCTTTAAACAAAGTGGCCATATATACTTGAACCAGTTGGCAAAGTTGAGCATCCCGATAATCACGTTTACTGGTTACAATTTCAGCCTTCTAACTCAAACAAATCGAATTACTTGGTGAAACAGTAATCATTCATCATTCGTAAAAAATTACGTGAGTACCTTATTATTTTCGCCAGGTTCTTCAACAAGAGTTTATTCTTAGTTTATTATCCTTTGAGGATGTTGAATGAGTTTTGGAAGAAAAAAGTCTGAATAGTTAGAAAAATGAATAAAATAACGAAGAGTTCATATGCAGTATTCAAGTATATATAATTTAACTCTAACTTATAGTTCATATGTTGTATTATTATATAGGAGTGATTTGAATAAATCAACATTATCTGTATCGTCTGAAAAAATTCT
This sequence comes from Aleiodes alternator, assembly GCA_963921955.1. Lineage (NCBI taxonomy): Eukaryota > Metazoa > Arthropoda > Insecta > Hymenoptera > Braconidae > Aleiodes > Aleiodes alternator. Next base: position 4,033,561 of record OY998102.1, on the reverse strand, counting down.
TGAAAATATGCTTTGTTTGAGATTAGAGATCATGGGACGTTGGAATGATTAAATATAACAATACTAGGTAATTGTCAATTGAACGACATTTCGTCCGTTCAATCCAGGCTTCCTCAGGTTTTTGGGAAACCATAATACAAAATGAAAATTACTACAATGAAATCAGATTGATTAAATTACATTGAATACTGATCACACATGAGCAACAAACTCTTGTTTCCTATCTTAACGTCAAAACAATACTTTCTTTCCTAATGTGTCCAATGAATCTTCGCAAAACAAATACGATAATAATTACAAACGTTATTACCTTGACATCATTAGTATGTAGTCACCATGAAGTTAATATTATCCAATTAGAAACTAAACAGATTCAAAATTATTTTAATTAACATTGCAGTGGGCTCTTTTCTCGAATGATACTTTGTTTGTGTTCACAATACACCTGTTTTTTCACAATACATCATGCCGATCAAACTCTACCCCCCCCCCCCCCCGCATGGAAATTTATATATGTAGAATTTATATATGCCAAATATATGTCACATATATGCGCAGATATGCGATACATAAGTGACATATAAATGACATATATACATCGCAAAATAGATGCTTGAACATATATATTGAATATATGTCGATTATTATATTTTTTGCCGTACATATATGTCGTATGATTTTTATATATGTTCGCATATATATTTTTTTCGTACGTGCCCCCTCCCCTTAAAACAAGGCCAAGGGTAGAAATGGCGTATCTCCATCAGTTTTCATGATATTCTTAAAAAAGTCATTCATTAAAAGAAAAAATAAAGATTTTTTTTTTCAATTTTTTGATTCCTTGGATTACTTGGTGATTTTCCCTGATGACGCAGTCATGCCTGTGTGAGCCCTCTCGGTGAATCAGGCGAGATATACGAAGCGCAGTTGAGGGCTACCTTTGGTATGCCATCATGGCGTGGGAGTTAAACTCTACGCAGGAATAAATTACGCACGTACGAGGTTTGGGCGTGCGTGAATATATACAGTACAGTATGGTCAACGTAGAGAAGGAAAAGAAAAAGGAAAAAAAAGAAACAAATGAGCAAGCAAGAAGAGAAGCACGCTCGAGAGCGAATGAGTGAAAGACGAGAAAAAGGAAAAGAGGAGGGAGGGGGGAGAATGAAAGAAGTTAACGACAATGTTGAGACAAAACACGTGGAGTGGGACGTAGGTAAGAGGTAAAGGTAGAGTCTTCATTTGACAAGAGGGTAGCGATAAGTTAAGCGGTTCACGTAGTCACTGGTAATTATGGATGCGTTTAAGTAGCGGCAGTTTGGGAAACTAAATAAAATAATCTACGTGAGCGGGGCTTTTTATTGCCGGATTAAAGTCGCGCCTCGGACGTCTCTTTGGGTTTAGTTCCCCACCCCTACCCCCCTCCCCATTCTTCCCCCCTTTTTGCCTCAATCCCCAATCTCTTCATGACAGTTGAAAGTAACGTGACTATCTTCCTTCGATCTTCCATAAAATTGGTGAAAAAAAAGGTAAACAGAAAAAATGAAGAAAAAATTTACCTTCGGGTGGTCATCGGCCTATTCATGACACCTCATCATTTATCAATGCTTGTGAAAGAATTCCAATTTATTGTCTACTCCTGTCACTTGTAGCACTTATTGTTTCTTTTTTTCTCCTTCTTCATCACCACTGAATGCTCATCGTAAATTCATCACCGTTAAATTCACTTGGAGAAGTTTTTTCATTTATTTATTATGTCTGTAATGAGTGGAGATTGAAGGAATCAGAGGGAGAGATGATTAACATCCCTCGACTTGTGATTTCATAATTGACGTTATTGAAAAAAGGGAGAGGTAAGGAAGTGTCCACTTGGATTATTCCGGAGATAAATTATCTCCTCTCAGGCAATACCTTCAAATCTCATTAAAATTAATATTCTTATCTTCAAGTGAAAGTGTAAATTTTTCTTATAGAATTGGATTTTATCGAACGCGTTTTTATCATTATTTTTCCAATATTATTATTATTATTGATAATGTTAGTTAGGATAAATACTGAACAGATGAGAAGGATGAGACTCAAGAAAATTGGTACTTCTCTTCATTAGTTCAGTTGAACCCATGAATAAAAAAATCCATTGAAATTGAAGAAGTAAAACAAGACAAATCGAATGATCTTTATGATCATTCCCTCTTGAACATACCGGAAGTGAAGCGATATAGAGCTAGAGATGTCAAATTACCGTCATTCTTTGAATGTTTCAGGTCAGTCGTAGAATGACGGTTTCCTTACGATTTTTGACCTGACCTGTAATTCCTGCTGAAAACTGACGGTGTTTTTTTTTATCATCAGTAATTATGTTTTATGATGGAAGATCATCTATGTAGATAGAAACTGACCGTCACTCTTTATTTCTGTCACTTTTTCAGTCATTTTCGTTAACCGTTTTTTCTTTGAGACTCATGAAACTTCATAAGGAAAGAAAAATATCGAGCATTACATTTCGATGAAATTTGTATTATGTAATACAATGCAGTGAACGCCGATATTTCGTGTGAATTTTGACCTCTAAAATAATGGATCATTTTTCTGATGCCCGATTTGGTCAGTTTATTCCTGACGAAAACCGTCAGTAATTCAGCTTTGGTCAGTTACGTGTAAGTTACCGGTAAAATGATGGTAAACTTACCGGTCAGTTTTTAGTTTCACATCACTAGATAAAGCGTTTTATCTAAAGCTTTAAAGGGGGGTATCTCCAATGGCTTTAGAAATATTCTCAGAAACTATTGAAAGAAAATCCCAGATTTGATATTCCCTCAAAACTCCAAAAAATCTTTTAATTTGCAATTAACCAAAAATTTTTTTCCACCTCATAGCTCATCCTCCCTCCTCATCCATAACACCGATCCCTGATAAACGCTGAGACCTCAAAGATATGCAAAAGCCCCTGGCACTGATAGAGCCTCAGTGGGAGTCTGCTGGGCCTGAGAATGAAAAAAAAAGGAAAAAAAACCGTTCCATAAAACCTGAACGAAGTAAAAGAGTCCATAGTGGGGAGTTGCCACGAATTAAGTCGATCGCAGTGCGTGGAACCACATCCTTCGCGCCCTGGCAAAGAGTAAGACCGATATTTTCGCTTTTCTTTTGTGTCTCTCGGGCGTCCACGACGCCCTTCATTTCTCCCCATATATCCTTCTTTCATTCTTTTTCTCTCTTTCTCCTGCAGAAACTTTAGCCGATGGGCAAAGTGCGCGCGTACCTCTTCTTTATTATCGACATCAAGCATCGTCTTTTGTTTTATAATAACCACACTGCTGCGGTCGTCGAGCATTCTGCTTACATTTTATTTTTATTCTTCATTATTTCATCTCTTTTTTTTTGTTTTATTCCATTGCCTTTTTTTTTCATTTTCTACCTTTTTTTTTTTCATTCAATGCCAATGCCATTGAAACAAGTCTCAGATGCATGAAAACACACCGTGGCAATATCGAAAGCGAAGTGAATTCTTCTTCGTTTCTACTTCCCCTTCGAGCTTCATTCGCTGCAAACGCACGAATAAATTACCTCGGGCGTGACTCGTACATTCCGCCTCTCTTTCTCTCTCTCTCTCTTTTTCTTTCTCTCTTTTTGTTATACCTTTTATTGGATATTGAGTGTATAGTTTGGCATCCATGCGGTCCAGAAGACCGAGGTCGGGTTGATTTTACGTCAAGGCAAGCTACCTGAATTATTGTCGTATACACACATAGAAAGACCTATATGTATATATCTATGTACATATATATATATATACCCCGTTGAATTACCCATGTTGCGCGCGCCATGTCGCATTGAATTATCGCGTCAATGACGGCTATGGTACGTGCAAAGAGATTCATGGGATGAAAGAAACGTGCCGAAGGGCATGCGTGAGAGTCATCGATAGCCATCTGAACAATCTAGTTTGATGTATTTTCATTCGGTTTTTCATCGTTCTCTACACTCTAAACCACTGCCAGAATGTTATCCTCTTCTAGTGGGGTTCTTAACGTTGTTCTTTGCTCATTGCGTTAGACAATACTGGTGGATATTGAATGAGGAAAGGAGAATTGAGAAAGACGATAAGTCAGGAAGATTGTCGACATTGAATCGTTTGACGGTGCATGTTTTTTACTGAATAAATGAAAAATTTTGATGATGATCTCTCAATTAGTGATATCAGGATATTGTTGGCTTAGGAGAAAAGGGGCGCAAGTGCTATTCTCATAAGAAGCAGATATGCCACTTTGTTTTCAAGATGACGATATGTAATTAATTCATCTTCATTTCGAAAAGTAGTGTTGGACATTAAGACACTTTTTAAAATGTTTTGAAGATTTTTTTGGTAGTGACGATTCAGTTATCTCTGAATGTTTCAATCTGCCGAAGTGCCTTATTTTTCACTGACATTACCCATAAAAGTATACGTGTCCCGTCATAGAATAGGAACTGAATTAAATGAATTTCTGGAGATTGGAAGGTGGAAAAAATCGATTAAAAATTGGTATATTAATTTTTTCTCATTTATTTAATCCGCGTTATCATTGTTCCCATATTTGTGTAGGAAATTACAATACTCGACTAAGACACGAAAAATGTTTTACACTGATGTGTCTGAATAGCATTTAGCAACTGAGTTTCGTCATATACCTTCAAGCTCCGATCACTGAACAATTGAAAAATATCTTAATTTCAAAGATAAAAAGCAGTTGAACATATTCATCTTAATTTTTCAGATACAGAATAATTTTTTGTCACTTTTTAAAACATGCACCGTTTCCCAATTTCAAACGTTTTCCATTTCAGTTAACCAGCTTCAACATACTTTCAATTTTAAGATATTTTTCGTTAACTGATATCTTAAATTAAGACATCTGTGAAACATCAGTTTTTGCAGTGTTTGTATGACCTATCAGCCTTTTACAATTTTTCACCCCTTGATAAGTCAATTTTAACCCCTTGATGAGAAGAATTTAAGACACTTGGTGAAACCCTTCTTTAAGCATTGTAAAGTCAGATTTTCTAATTAAATTAAATGCGATAATCGGCTAAAAATTGAAAATGAAATAACGACAAGTATTTTTATGCCAAAAATTGTATCTTCTTAATATACATTTCATGTATTTTCTCGTTCGTACATCTGAGCAATCGACGAGTGAAAAGCTCAGGCAAAAGCTTATAGCATACGTGAATGCAATATCAATAAAAATCGAGTATCAGAAAGATGCGTTTGCAGAAAGTACGAAAATTTATATACTCATAAATAAAAACAACTCTTAGACCTCTGTTTTATCTTCTTAATTATTCAAAATATCGCAATACAAAAGAAAGGAAAAAGTCAAAGCAATATTCAATTGACTGAGTTTACACAGATCAACGATTATCGCCGCAACTTTTGCCAGTTCTCCATATTTTCAAATGCCCCCCCCCCCCCCGTCCTTTTATTCATGGGCCATTGTTTCATCGAATGGCACTCGACAAGTACCGAGTGGCTTTGCTGTTGTTACTCAGGAACTTAAAACGCTAACAAGAGGGACTTTTGGCTCTTTCGCTACGCCACGCGTTTGGGACAATGGACGAGAGTCAAAACATTGTTATTTGGATTTTTTTCTTCTTCTCTTTTCTTTTTTATTTCACACTCCGGGAAGAGTAGCCAATGGGGCTCTTCGTCGGCTCTTCATTCACGATACAATCACTTGTGTGCATTCAAAATTCGAGGAGTTATTTATTTTAATAATCACCAATTTCGCAAAAAAAATCACACCAAAATATCACATCGATTGATCGATATTTGCAAAAAAAATCCAATCAAAATATCCGTTCTTTTTGAAATCTCGGAATTCAAACGAGATAGAACGATTTGGTTCCAATGATTTTTTGAAATTCTGAAATATTTCCAAAAAAATATTTTTTTCTCCTGACGAAATTCATGCAAGAGCGTTTTTTATCAATTCTATCAATTTCAATGTAATCATCCTACAGTATTCTTCAATTTTTCCATCATCATGTGTCAAGGCAAAAATGACAATTCATTATTCTCCATAACGTCCACTTGAATCATCAAATCAGCAAATATCTTCTCTCCATTATTATATTTTAATCTTCTTCTACTGATCCAGAAGCACTATGCACAATGCTTCTTTAAACGCATATTCTTATTTCTTTATACCGAAAGAGTGACTCCTCATTGCAGTAGTCGCCACTGATTGTATAATTGGGAAGGCAACGAGCTACGTGCGTCACTCCAATGATTTAGCCAAACGTTCCATTCGTTCCTCTCTTCCCAACTCAATACCCCCTCATTCCTCTTTTTTTTCTCTCTCTCTCTCTCTCTTACACACTCTCTCATATACTCAACGTACTGTGGTCAATCACGTCGTAATTACTTTTAATGCCAGTTACGACTCACGACTGACACAATATTCTAGCGGACCTCGGGGGCTTATAACTGCGCGCCACTCTGCATACTTCGCACGATCAAATTAATTGGTAATAGACCGGCTTGTCTACGTAGAAGGAGAAGGAGAGGGACAAGGAGAAAGATATCCAGGCAAATATGACGATTAATATTGATAGGGCCCACTTTGTCACTCGTATTTCGCACGTTATTACACACTCGTCATTGATTTTTACACGTATCTCCTTCATCTGTCATTATCAAATGAAATAACTCTTGTCTCATTTAGAAAATCAGCAGAAATACCCACTAAATTCGATTGAATTACTATGCTCGAGGGGGTCACGAGTTTAATCTACTCATTGATATTCCCTTCTTTTTTTCTATTTTATGCAATGAAAAACATTTACAAAATTGCCACACATAGGCGCACACACACAGTGTGTTATGGATACTGACCTACTTTATTTGAAGCAGTTAGCTGGATCACTCGTACGTGAAACATCTCTTTAATTCTGTCAATATTCTGCGATTATAGCTCACAATGATTGCTGGCAAATCAGTGAGAATTGGAGAGACTTGAATTACTAGAGATTAATACTTAGAGTGGTCACTTTATGAGAGATTCTCCATATTCTGCAATTTTTTTTCCATTTTTATGATCGAGTCTACTGCCAAAATATCTGCTACTTAATTATCTATTTTCAGTAATTGCTGATGGCAAAATATCTCCTTCATCTACATTCTGTTGTACATTGAGTATGATGCAGGATTTGAAACGATTGTTGACCAATATGGATCAATTGATTTGCTCAAGTATCCATCAGGTGTTGTTGCTAATCTTGTATTATAAAATTTTATATTATAAAATTTATTCATTGAAGAAATGGAATAAACTTGAATAACTAGTACACAGAGAAAAATGCTTTCTTAATTTAAGAATGTTCAGTCACTTAATTTAAGAATGTGCAGGTCACTTAAATTAAGAAAGAAAAGTCACTTAATTTAAGTGAGAAAACTCACTTGATTTAAGTGAGTTTTACTTTCTTAAATTAAGAAAGAAAGTCACTTGATTTAAGTGAGAAAAGTCACTTAATTTAAATGACTTCTACTTTCTTAAATTAAGAAAGAAAAAGTTACTTGATTTAAGTGAGAAAAGTCACTTAATTTAAGTGAGTTTTACTTTCTTAAATTAAGAAAGAAAAAGTTACTTGATTTAAGTGAGAAAAGTCACTTAATTTAAGTGAGTTTTACTTTCTTAAATTAAGAAAGAAAGTCACTTGATTTAAGTGAGAAAAGTCACTTAATTTAAGTGACTTTTACTTTCTTAAATTAAGAAAGAAAAAGTCACTTGATTTAAGTGAGAAAAGTCACTTGACTTAATTGAGAAAAGTCACTTAATTTAAGTGAGTTTTACTTTCTTAAATTAAGAAAGAAAAAGTCACTTGATTCAAGTGAGAAAAGTCACTTAATTTAAGTGATCTGCCATTCTTAAATTAAGTGCTTGCACATTCTTAAATTAAGAAAAAAATTTTCTCTGTGTAAGATCAGATGATGAGATGGAAAAAAACGTTAAGCACAATTAGTACATATTCTATGTACTGGTACTATTTATACAATTCATACTTTAGCTTCCAGCTTACACTGTACTGACGACGAACCCGCTTGAAGAGGATGCGTGGATTTTTTCGTCATTTATACTGGATTTTTACTGGTCTGAAACTTGGAACTATCAGATCACTAGTCAGCGTCCTTACTTTTTTTTTCTCAAATTTTATTAAATTTAAGGAGTTGCAGTATTAAATTTTTACAGATGTTAATCAGCTTATCGAACGAAGAACCTAACATAATTGCGTTCAATTTTTGTGAAAGACTGATGGCAGTTTGTCACATTCTCTACTTTCTAAGTTCTTTGTATTCATGAAATACTCCAAATAATTTTTTTTATTTTTATTTTTGAGCCTCAAGCACTTATGGCTCTATACATTTTGTTTTTGAGTATTATTCCAAGTTGTCCATTTATTTGTGGCGTTAATTCACGAATTTTGACAACTCGTTAATTAACGAATGATAGAATGTGATAATTATGAACTATAATAGTTTTCGTTATAATCGTGACAAGAAGGAACACTGACCATCATTTCACCTCGAAATAGATGATATGTGACATATCTAGAAAATATTGGAGTAATTGCAATTCAAAATTTCAGGTCAAACATGACGTAATTGTGATGAAAACGGAAATTTGACAGTTATTTTACATCTAATTAGACAATATCCAACGCATTTAACGATTATAACGATAAATCTGACGCGAGAAACGCTTGCCGTCACATGACCGTCACAAATCCGTCATCTGACAATCTTTTCCAAAATGTCCGTCACTTTACATCACTATTAAAAATATGATAATTATCAAAAAATTTACATGTTTTTAGGCAGACGAAAGGGGGTGAATGTGAATTGGAAAAAAAAACAATGGCTGCAGCAGTGTCAAAGTATTGTACCGCTGAGGATCGCAAAGCGTGCAAAGAGCACAGGCGGAGGAAGAAGGAGGGCAGGAAGGAGAGATTTGTTTGAATTATTCAAATTAGATACGAAATTCAATGCGTGCTCTGCTCGTGTGCAGGTAATGACGGCACTTGCATATAAATGGTAATTATTGTCATTATTCTGGCTAGGTAATTGTGAGCAAGGAAATACGTGTGTATGTGTGTATGTGTACTGGTGTGAGAGAGAGAGAGAGGAGAGAGACGGATATCATTGGATTTATAACGCAGACGATGATACGTATGTGTGCCGTCAACGAAACGGTAGAAGAAAAATAATAATAACACGAGGAAGAAAAATAAAAAAGAATTAGAGAAGAGAGGACACAAAATACAGCACACGACCTTACTGCTAATGCCGAGAGCTACTGTAATGCCGCGTGTTCCCATACACTAGTTGAGATAATTATCAAAATTGTTTTATTGTTGATATAATTACGGGGGACATGCTATGTATTCTCTTCCGCTCGAGCCACACTCTAGACTCGTTTTCAGGTACCAACCACCTCTAGGACTGTATATATACACAATCAACCATCCCCTCTTTTTTTTTGCCTCTTTTTTAGAGTAAAAAATCCAATACAACGTGTACAAGCGCTCATTCGCCTCTTTTTCGCTTCCGAGAATGCTCGTCCAGTCGAACGTAATTACGCTCTCTTTTTTTCCATTACCCCTTTTGCCCCACCCCCACTCACTTCTCCGAGAGCCATCACACGGTTTATTATATCCTGCATTGCACTGAAAATGATGTTCAAACTAGCGAAATCAAAAGATTTTTTTAATTCAATTTATCCAACTGTTTTCTCTTCATTGGAAAAGTGGAAAATTGAGATTCTGATGGAATGAGTTGAGATGGAATTTTCTCGATGATTTCATTGGAGAATTGAGATAATTGCAGGTGAAAAACATGTGTCGGAAATGATTTTTTTTGAATTTTTGTAGATTTCAGTTTTTTTGAGATATTTCTGATTCTATTGGTTGCAGCATAATAATTCTGAATGGAGGCAGAAGCTGAAATCATTTGCCATCGATTCATGGGGTTTCAATGGGAAAATCATCAATTTTCGAAGTACTTGTACTACAAAGACTAATTCTCATAAAATACGTCAAAATAGATCATTTTTTCTTCAAAATTTCCTAAATTGATGACAAATGATCTCGTCTTTCACCCCCATTCATAATTTTTGCACTACAATCAATAGAACCAGAAATATCTTCAAAAAAACTAAAGTTGTCTCGAAATCGAATTTTTGAAAAATCCTAAGAAACAAAATTCACCCATGATTTCTATAAAAATTTCATTACCTTTTCAATAGAATCATCGGAAAAAAAGCTCTCTAAAATATTTTTTCCTAATTATTCACAATTCTTCTATCATAAAGCATCAAACCTAAAAGACTGAAAATAAATATAACACTGAAGACATTTGTATGCAAGCCTGCAACGCTTCTCAGTCTCCTTAAATCTCCACCCTTTTCTCTCCTTGAGAAACTCAATTGCGTCACTGACTTTTAATATCTCAACCCCTTTTTCGATTTGTATTTTCCTTTCTTTTCACTGTTCCGTGTTAAAAGTGACTCATCGTCAAATCCTTTTCGGTTCTCTTCCTGTTAAGAATCCAGGCTATTAGACTCTTGAGCCCAGTGAGTAGTGATATATATATATGTATATACATATATATAAAACCGCTATAGAGAGTTGAAGAAAAGGATGAAAGTGAAGTGGAGTCGATACTTCTTCTACTTCTGGTCGACCCTCGAAATTAATAACGAAGAAGAAAACGCCAGTAGAAGGTATTCAAGGAGGACTCTTGTCGCGGATTTAATAAGAGCAAGTGCGAGAAATGAGGGGGACCCGATTGAGCGTGACTGGAAGAAAGATTGACACAAGCAAGAAAGAGAGAGAGAGAGACAGAAATTAGAAAAGTATCTTGGAATAAGAAAAAAATAAATGTCCAATATCAAAGTCTGAGTAGAATCTTCTGCGGCTAGATCCACTTATCTCTGTATATCTATATATGTCTTTTTTTTCCTTCTTATTACCTCTTCACTATGAGGACAAAATAATAATAAAGCCAATAATTAAGCGAGGAACAGCCATTCTGTGGACTGGGATTTCATTGTGTCCAGTTGCTTGAGAAGAATGAGACGAGTCTTCTAAGGAAACAATAGACTCTCAAGCCATTGTAACAATACTGGAATTATTAGTTCTCCTAGTAGAATTAAAAAAAAAATCCATAAAGTGATATTGCTTTTACGTGGATTTTCGTTGGAGATAATTGGAATTTCATTGAATTCTCATTATTGGTCAAATAATTGAGGTGAATTTGAATAGTAATGCTTTCATTATTTGGAGTATAAATTAAACATGGAGAGATAATGATCAACACCAAATATATCACTAAATGGAGCACATTATACATAAATTGATATTCAGCATTTGGTATGAAACGAATTGAAGTAAATTGATATTATTTGGTGATTATAATGCACGATATGTGTCAATGATGAATTCAGAGTTACTATTATGACCAAAAATATCACCAAAGCATAAATATATATGGGCGATTCCACCAATTCTCGAATAGAATTTCGGCTCCAAATTTTGGGGGGCGACTTTTCAGTCCTCATCGATTAAAACCATTAAAATGAAAAAAATCCTAAATTCTAAACCATTTTGCCCCACTATCGAAGCAGAAATCAATGAATTTTTATTTTTGCATCAAAATTCTCTCTTAAGAATGACGTGAGTAGCTAAATGAAAAAAAAAATACAAAATATAGATTTTCATCGCAAATTTTCTGAATTTTCTGAAAAAAATATCCTTTTTCGTCTTTGTCCTTGTTTTCGAGGTAAAAATGCTCTTTGAAAACTTCAAATGCTTGTTTCGAATCGTTCCCTAAATTATTTTTCAATTTTTTTATTTTTTTCTGAAAATTTGGAAAATTTGCTAGGAACTATATGATGTTTAGCCCCTGCTCTTGAAAACTCCGGTGACTGTAATTAAAAATTTGAAATTTAATACTTATTAAGAACTAACAGTAAATGCAAGTTGAAAAGATGGATGTTGCAAAAGACATATGTATATTGATTACATTTCATAATTTTAAATGGAAAACATCAGTTGTTTAAATGTTTTCCATTTAGGATTAAAAATTAGTTGACCCAATTTTCTTTTTTGTTCTCTTCTATACTAATAGATATTGATTTTGTGCTTAATTGGGATATTGAAGCAAATAAAATGAGTAGTTGATCTATGTCAATCTTCACATTTATTTCCTAAATTCATGACGTTTTGCTATTGAATAGGAGTATCGTTAGGCATGTTAGATGAATGTAGAGTCTCATAACAAAAAAAAAACGCAGAGAATAGCTTTGCTGCATTACATCACTTTTCATTGTATCCACCAGATGGTCTAATGAAATGTGATTTGATAGCCTGATAAACAAATTGATCTGCTGAAATAAGATGTCTAAATCTAAAATGTTTAAAGATACTAGAAAGAATTTTGAGCGAATGTTATTATCATTGTGATATTTTTTTTTTATCATCAGGAAAAAAAATCACATGAATTCTCACAAAGGTGAGAATAGATTTATTTTTCACAGCACGGCTGGCTAATAAATTTAGGAGAATGATCAACAACTATTGAGGAAGTTCAATTTAGTGAAGAATGTTGCCGTAGCACTTGAAATCGGTGACAAAGAGGAAAACATTGCGGAGAGAATGAAGAGAAGAAGAGGAAAATAAAAGGAGCAAAATAAGGGAAACAAAAGCGATTGCGTATGAACGGCAATTAGCTCCTCTAATGGGGTGGAGAAACAAAAGAAAGAGCTAACGGGTACAATAAGAACTGGCTCCATGAAAGGCGAGTATGAGGTGAAGAAAAAGGGAGAGAGAAGAAGAGGGAGAGATAAAAGATAAAAAAAAAGGGAGAGAAAAAAAAGCAGCTAAATAAAATGAGAGAATTGGAGAAGCAGAAGGAACAATAGCCAAGGGCCACCGGCCAAACATGCTAGGCTTTCTTCCGCGACACCGAGAAATGGCGATTGTGTTTGAGGTGTGAGTTGGAGACTCGTGAAATGGCTAATAATGAGTCTGAGAGCGGGTACTCTGTGACACAAGCCATTGCAATATTCAGCTGGATTAAACTGATCCTGGGAGTAAACGAAAGGCAGAAAGTATGGAAAGAAGCTGTTTGGATGAACATCATAAGCAAAATAGTCAGATTTTCATCAAATATGACTCATTACACAGAGAAAAATGTTTTCTTAATTTAAGAATTTGCAGTCACTTAAATTAAGAAAGAAAAGTCACTTGATTTAAGTGAAAAAAGTCACTTAATTTAAGTAACTTTTACTTTCTTAAATTAAGAAGAAAATAGTTACTTGATTTAAGTGAGAAAAGTCACTTGATTTAAGTGATAAAAGTCACTTAATTTAAGTGATAAAAGTCACTTAATTTAAGTGAGTTTTACTTTCTTAAATTAAGTAAGAAAAAGTCACTTGATTTAAGTGAGAAAAGTCACTTGATTTAAGTGATAAAAGTCACTTAATTTAAGTGATAAAAGTCACTTAATTTAAGTGAGTTTTACTTTCTTAAATTAAGTAAGAAAAAGTCACTTGATTTAAGTGAGAAAAGTCACTTGATTTAAGTGAGAAAAGTCACTTAATTTAAGTGAGTTTTACTTCCTTAAATTAAGAAAGAAAAAGTCACTTGATTTAAGTGAGAAAAGTCACTTAATTTAAGTGACTTTTACTTTCTTAAATTAAGAAAGAAAAAGTCACTTGATTTAAGTGAGAAAAGTCACTTAATTTAAGTGACTTTTACTTTCTTAAATTAAGAAAGAAATAGTTACTTGATTTAAGTGAGAAAAGTCACTTAATTTAAGAATGGCAGATCACTTAAATTAAGTGACTGCACATTCTTAAATTAAGAAAACATTTTTCTCTGTGTAACATGATTTTTTAAATGTTTATTGCTAGTTGAGCCAGAAATACAGTCTTTTGATGCAATTACATTCAATAAACACAATGTTTCATTTGTTGCCTGATAGTATGAAAATGATGAAATTGAATAAGTATTGGAAAATAAAAGTTGATTAATTCTATTTCTTCAAAATATCATATCATTGCCTTAGAAAAAAAGGAATTAATGAAGATATGCCCTTTTTCCCTGAATTAATTTTCGTAGAGAATTTATAACACCGCTTCCTGAAAAGGATTTGAACAAAAAGGACACATCTCCAGTAATTTTCAAGAAATTCTCTGAGAAAAATTGACCAGCAAAAAATCGTAATTCAAATGCGATTTAAATACACAACTGAGTACAAGAAATCAATTCGTGGAAAATAATGTTGAACTTATTTTTTGAGCTTTTTTGGCCAAACAAATCCCGTGAAAATTTGTATGAAAAAAAAAAAGAAGACATTTGAAGGAACATAAATCCAAATAAACGAGATTGCGGATGAGTGGGCGTTGTATCGGATGGCTCAAGCGGGAGTGAAGATGGAAGCAGCTGACGCCCGGAGTTCTTTAATTAAAACTGACCACCCGTCCCACCACCTCCTATGGCCGTGTGCAATAACGAGATTTATTTCATAATACCTAACACACAGGTCTACGTTTTCCAACAAAATAGAGGGGCCAGGAATCATTTAGAGAAGCTCAGAGAAAAGGAGAAAGGTGAAATGAGAATTCAGTTTTTTTCCGTAACTTTGTGCTCTTTTTGTGGCGAAACTTTTTCTCTCACCCCCCCCCCCCCTCCTTTTTCCAACCGTGACTCATAACTCTTATCGCCTGAAAATTTCCCAGTATCGCGCATCAGTTGCATTATGTTATTAGGATACTCGTATGATGTATAAGTGAATAAAAACGCGTTTCTATGATCAGTTGAGGGTGAAAAACAGGCGTTGCGGATGATTGAGAAAAAAAACTGTGAGATATATATGTTAAAAAATATTGATTTGTATACTCGCGCGTGCCCGAGGTTGGTGTGGCGAATGTGAGGAGGAAAACCCGAAAAAAAAAGGAAAATAAAGAGGGGAAATAAGAAAGGGCGCGTCGTCTTTGCGACGAGAAAATAAGGCGCACTATGTTCAAGTGCATTGTACGTCGTCTGCTCATTCTTCTCCATTATTCTCAACTTCTTCATGATTTTTTTTTTGCTTTGTTTCATTTTACTTCGATATATATATATTTTTTCGGTTCTCATCCGCGTCCTCGTGTTTTGCTTTTTGGTCTCATTTCCCGTTCGAATTATTGAAACATTCACTTCACTTTTTTTTCATCTCCATGAAATCTTGACAGGTTCATGAAGTATTTAGGTTTTTTTTTTTCACTTTCTTTCAATTCATTCCTCTTCATTTTTTCCTGTACTGTACGAATGGAGAAAATACATCGAAAGGGGGCCATTGTATTAAACGACTACTCGATTTGTTCTCTTCAGTTCTGTTTCTTGACATTAATCGCTCTGTATACGAGGTATTTCACCAACTGGAATATATATCCGAGAATAGTTCATACAGCAGTTAGTCAAAATAGTTGGAGTGATGGAGTGAGACGAGACATTTTAACTCTGTATGATTATAATAATGTTGTAGTAGATGTAGAACAAAAAATAGAAAAAAAAAAAGAAAAGTCCTTTGAATCAGAAAAAGATTTGACCTCATGCCAACTAAGTTTAACGTAGGGTCAACGGAGTATCAATTTTTTTTTTTTTTTCAGTGCAAAACTTCACTACAAACTTCAGAAGATATAAATTCACTCATCCGACAGTTTCCCTTTTTATTAAAAAAAAAAAAAAAGGAAGGAACTTTTACTTCAGAGACAAAAAGCTTTTCGAAAAATTCCACATATCGACAAATTCTCTATAAATTTAATTAACCCCGAGTATCATCAAATATTCAAACAAGAGATTACATTGAAGTTATAGTTGTACATTATCCTCGGCTTGTCGTGGTCAATGCACCCGGGCATTCATGTACACTTCCATTTGCATATTCATAATGCTCTATGCCTGCGGTGGTATGCAACGAGAATGTAGAAATGTTGGGTCTACACTGATGCTTAAAGGACTGCATTTGCTACGAGCTTGGGAGTGGACTCGTTCTTGAGAATTTGAGTTAACGGATATCTCTATCCTTCCCTAAGACACATCGATTGCCTATAGGTTGAAGAAAGTATTGAATCAACAGAAAAAAAATAAAAAAGTGTAGAAAGTCCAAAAAATTGTCCAGGCATTTATGACTCAGGTATACGGAGTATAGCACATGCTGAAGGAGAATTATCGCTCAGCGATTAGCAAAAAGTAGGTTCCAATATGTTCTTGAAACCTTAATATCGTTGCCTTACACAGAAAAAAATGTTTTCTTAATTTAAGAATGTGCAGTCACTTAATTTAAGAATGGCAGGTCACTTAAATTAAGTGACTTTTCTCACTTAAATCAAGTAACTTTTCTCACTTAAATCAAGTGACTTTTCTCACTTAAATCAAGTAACTTTTTCTTTCTTAATTTAAGAAAGTAAAAGTCACTTAAATTAAGTGACTTTTCTCACTTAAATCAAGTGAGTTTACTCACTTAAGTCAAGTGACTTCTCTTTCTTAATTTAAGTGACCTGCACATTCTTAAATTAAGTGACTGCACATTCTTAAATTAAGAAAACATTTTTCTCTGTGTAGAATCAAAGAGGCGTGAGTGCTATTCTTATACACAAAACATACGCCCCTTTGGTTCTAAGACAACGATAAGTTCCGAAAATGTCCGATATGAACGGATCTGACGTATTCGGCGTGAAAAATTTTCTATTCTACGTACATCCTAAAAATCTTGCAGCCTTCATTCTGAAGACATACATAGATCTATTATATAGGTCTTCTTCCAAAAACTTGTCGAAAGTATAGTCTGCTGATGTTTAATAAAACGATTTACGAATGTTTTATGAAACATTTCATTCGATATGGATTGAGAGTTGATTCCAGTACGTTCCTTTGCTCATTGGGATAGTACACAGACAATATGTGTGAATATTACCAGAAAAGATTGGATAAATATCGTTGCCGTAGAGAGAAAGTGGCGTAAGTCCCATAGGACCAAAAGGGGATTGGGTGCAATCATAAGCATAGGACTTACGCCACTTTGTTTCTGAATTCAAAGGAAAGGAGTACATGTCTAGTTAACACAAAACAAATTCAACAGAGACAAATTCAACACTCATATATATATCACACTCACGAATATATTCGAATGATGTTGAAAAAAAAAGTTGAGTTACATGTTCAAATGATCAAACGTCAACATTTACAAATGTTAAATAGAGCAGCTCCGCAAAGAAAGGGGTTTAGGAAATAAAAGGGCATAAGTGCACTTACGCCCCTTTGTTTCTGAGGCAAACGAATGATTTACGTTTGTACTTTTACACACCAAAATTCATGCAAATGCTATCGCATACAATAACAAGTATCATTACAGCACACTGCTATTGCAGTAAGATTCCAAAGAATTTCAACCCCTCGAAGTGACGAATTCTCCGTGGATTTTACAGGGAATTGCTTTACCATACTTTATCGAGCGACTGAGAAGTGGCGAGAGAAAAGTAGAAATGCATTTACCCGCCGTTGAAATTTCAAAATTCACATGAGCACAGTGTGTTGACAGTAGAGAAAATACAGAAAGAGTAATTCATTGAAACAATAAGAAATGACGGAAAAATGGAGAAACATTTTCAGAAAAAATAAATAATATGAATGATTATGTTTCTCATCTTCATCTTTCACTTGGCTTCACTTTTTCCTTTCGATAGTGTATGCTGCTCTCAGCTGTTCTGCGCGTAAACACGTGCGCGACAGGGGGGTATTCCTCGTGTGTGCGCGTGCGGGCGGCGCGTGTGCGGGCGTATAGCATGTAAGTCTTGAATTGGTATAAGTATTATTTTTTTTCGTGTGTGCCTGTACGTATAACCGTGTGAAATTAGTGGTATGTGTGGAGACCAAAACGAGGGAGGCAATGCCAGTAGCTCAGGCGCGCCGGAGCAGCTAGCAGCCATTTTACTCGATTCTCTCGTAACAAACGTATCAGAATTTATGAATTTTTTTTTTCCATTAATTTAAGAAAAAAAAAAAAAGAAGCAGTGAAGTGTTCCTTCAACTCTTATCGCTGAATTCAATTACTCTGACGGGGGGAGGGAAAAAAAATTGAGTGTACGAAATTTTCTTCTAGCTTTGATTCCGTATTCAATCTGCATGAATCCCGAATTTTTTTCCGCCAAGTGATATATATATATGTAATTTTCACTGAAGTGTCAGGTGACAATTTTTCAGCTGTGTTTTTATCCACTGGATTCTGACATTAGCACGGCGTCACGTGGCCACACAGCCACTGGAGTGGGATAAAGGCCAGTTGTGTGTCTCTGTGTCTTGTTTGTGTGTGTGTGTGTGTGTGTCTGTGCCCCTTTGGCCGCCCTCCTCCAAAGTGGAGGAAGAGTTGCAGGAAGTTTTTAAAAAAGCTAAAAAAAGAGTGGGAGAATGAGAAACACCGTCAACTGGCCACGAGGTGAGCCACAATTCTCTGCGCAGGACCGTTTAAATTCACCCGCCTGCTTTGCATACCGCTTGCGCTTACCACCTATCCAATGCCACCCACCTTATCCAACCCAGCTCAACGGAGAATCGTCCTGGTAACCGCCACCACCCCCACGTACTCTTCCGGCGAATCCGTGGACGTGGATCCCCGGGTTCAATTATATTACAAAGTACCTTTTCTTGCCCTTCTTTTCTCCTTTTTTTTCCCTACTCTTTCAGTTTTATTTGCAGGTTTCGTCTTCTGCGCTCTCTTCTCCTTCACTTCTCTCAGAATTATAAATATATTTTTTTTCTGCTCATTCTGCTATTTCTTTTCGCTACTCGAGTAATCCGGTAACTCTGGAATTAACCGGAAATCTCGTGATTTTTGTATTCAAAAAAGTAGAGATGGGGCGGTTCTTTCTTTTTTTTTTTTATTCTTCTTTTTCAGCTCGTGCTCCTTTTTTTCAGAGTAATTGTTTGCTTTTTCTGATACAGATACGGATTCTCTTGCCTTTTTTTTCCTGAACACAACCATAGCATACCCCAACATTGGCAGCATTGACCTAGAAATATAGTGCGTGTGGGGGGCGCGCGCCTTTCCCACACGCTTTTGGCATCAGCCACATTATTTTGTACTGAAATTTAAGAGCTCTTGGATTAGTATACATCGCAGAGAAGCATGTTAAATCAGACAGGAGTCAAATTATCTGTCGCTCAATAATTTTTCTTCAATTTCAAATGTTTCTGCGTTTAAATTTGATAGAAAAAAAAATAAACAAATTTACTGATTGATGTTACGTAATCAGCAATTCGATTGAATCAATTGAAATACGTGGAAACTAAAAGAAATAAATGAAAAAAAAAGAAAAAATTGGCCACAACCAGAGAAGCAAATCCGGTCAAGTAATTAGACGCAGGAAATCGTTCAATTGCGTGATTCATTGGAGTTGATTCAAATTGTGTGTGTTCGTATTAAACTACAACACGGTGAAATTTCGTAATTAGCTTGTATCAACTAACGCATCCTGTATGACCATTTATTTGTTGGAAGAATTGCGCACAATTCCAAGTTTAATCCAAAATAATGACTATTTGCAAAAAAAAAAAAAAATTGAACATAACATGTGTCAATAAATTTTCAAGAATAAATTTATCACCAAAATGCAAAAGAGAAGTGAATTTTCCCTGCCACTGAGACATCAAAAAGCCTGCAAAACTCTGTATGCTTCACTCGGCATTAATTCTGTCTCACGTAATGAGTGAGTTGGCTCCACCATGCGCATATTTTCTTTTACGATGCCTAAATATAATCCTGATGCTACTGAGCGCGAGCCCCTGGAACGATTGGCGTTAACCTGAAAATTTAAGACAAAAAAAATATATATATATATATATATTTCAGATTTTCAAGAGTGTTTAAAGCTAATTGCCATTAATTTGTTTATTTTAATAATTAGTTGAAAAAATAAAAAAATCGCGATTTAATTATTGGAGAAATTTTTAATGCAATTTCATGTTCTTCCCCTCCAAAAGAGTATTCATTCACTCTTTTAATATAACTAATATTTAATGAGATATGAGCGCTTGAAGTATTGAGTTTCTCCCGAACTCAGAAGGCACGAAAATTTTGAGAAAAAAAAATTTTTTGACCATTGAAAATGCCTTCTATTCGCCATTTCAACATCATATCCAAAAATGAACAAAATCAAGAATCATGATCCTAAAATCGAGTGAAATAGCGTGGAATGCCTCATATATGTCAGTAGTGAAGAGGTAAAAACCGGAGAAATCGACTTATCTTTGAGGTCATTTCGAAGGAAATATCTCGGAAACTGAGCGAGAAAAGGTGATATTACTCATCTGTTTTTTTTAGAGAATTTCAAGAGTTACAAAAGAGTTTAAGGGCAAAATTGCTCCTTCTCGGTGGTTTTCTGAGGTATTCTCAAAAACCTTGATGAAAAAAAAAGAGACTTATCTTGTTTCACCTCTTCATTACTGATATATCGTCGTCTTAGAGTTAAAGGGGCGTAAGTGATATGTATAAGTATAGCACTTACACCTCTTTGTTTCTAAGACGACGATATAACAGTACTACACACAGTTTGCACTATTATAATGCGAGCCACTGAGGGGGGGGGGGGGAGAAAAGAAAGAATAAAATAAGACAGAGAAGCATCTGGCCGCCCCCGCCCGACAACCGCCCGGTGCCAGACCGATTAAGGCAGCCCGCGTGCACTTTCGTGTCGATCGACTCGCGCTCTCCTCGACTCATTTATTTATGCCCTTCTCCTCTTTTTTTTGTGTCCTCCTCCTCCTCCTTCTCCTCTTCTTTCTCCTTCATTTTCAGCGGTCAGTAAAATAAATGAATGCCCCGATGTCGTGCATCATTTTTCCCTTTGTTCCAACTTTGTGTAACCACACGAGTAATTACGGACCTCGTAATAAGATCTCTTTTGCACACACCTGTCACCTCATCTCTCGGGAAAATTTACCGGAAGCAACCTACTGTTTCTCTCAGGAACCCTATTCTCAACTGAGGAGGATTTTCATTCCACGCAATATCTCAATCGTAAATGGGAAGTTTCACATGTAGTGACTAGTGCAATCAGTAGTGAAGAGGTGAAACAGGATAAATCGACTTGTCTTTGAGGTCATTTCGATGGAAATATCTCGGAAAATAAGCGAGATAAAGTAATGTCACTCATCTGTTTTCGTAGAGCATTTCAAGAGTTACAAAAGAGTTTCAGGGCGAAATTCCTCTTTTTCGATTATTTTCTAAAGTATTTTCAAAAAACGGAATGAGAAAAAAGAGACTTATCTTGTTTTACCTCTTCACTATTGAAATTAATTCCTAGTCGGAATTTAGGATGCATAACCCGAGTCACTGCATTGCCCTATCTGAAGGTTATGATATCGTCATCTTTGCGCGAAATTCGATCAAAATTTGTTTTTCGCTGTGGACAAAATTTAGTGGAGAATTTCATGGAATCCTGTACCTTTCTTTGTTTTCCTTTTTCTGAACTAATGTCTTTAGAAGTCATTTTTTTAATCAATTAAAATGCACTGTAGATCGTTCAATCGCAAACGTACTGCTTTTCACCAAATGAATCCGTGTGAGAAATTTCGATCATGAACGAATAGTTTTTCCGTATGAAACTTTCCACTTATTGGAATTTCACGTGAAATAAAAATCCTCCTCACTCGAGAAAACGACCCTAGGTCATTGAATAATCACCAAAAATCCCTGAAAATTTCCGGAGAATTTGCAGAATTCAAGAAGATGGTGCTATGGGATGTCCCCGGTGTCTTTTTCTATTCTCTACTTATTTTTCGTGCCTCCCGGTGACATTTGCGTGTGGTCGAGCTGTCTCTCTCTCTCTGCTTTCCAACACGCCAGACGACAATTAACCCGACAAACCGAGCGAGTACTCGTCGTCCAAGTCAAACCCCCTTCGAATCTCCCCCTCCCCCCTTTTCACTTCTAGACACACACACGTATACATACTAGCCATTGGGGGTGTAAGCCCGTCATTATCCTGATTATTATTCCGGGGTGCCTTAATCACATGCTGTCGAGCCGTGTCATTGTTTCCTACGGATTGTTATTTCTATTTTCTCTGGACTCCTTTATTTCTTCCTTTTCGCATCCCCTCTTCCTTATTTTCCCTTTTTTTTTTCTTTTCGTCTAAATTGAGGAGGCCCCTTTCGGGGCTTTTGAGCTCATCGGTTTGACTCTAGTTTACTGAAAGACCCATTAAAACCCAAATGAGAAATTAAAATCCCACTGTAGTACGTTGATCGTACTACATGGGGGTAGTTTTTAGCAGTAGTGGGAAAGGAGGTGGTATAGGGGAAAAAAGAGGGGGGGATGGCTCCCGTCAGTTTATTTCAATCGACGTCCGGTCCAACGACGGGACACTTACCATCTCCCCCTCTTTCGAGCCCCAATTTTTGCTCAATGTTTTATTTCTGTTTTTTTCTACTCTCTGCCCTCCCCTTCCCCCTACCCCACCCCCTCTCCACCCCATTGGTTTCCAAGAACTCAGTTTTTTTTTTCGTTCAGTGTCCTTCGCTTTTTCAGCCCCTCATTAAAACCACCACCGCGTTCGTGCGGCTAATTACCTGTCCCTCTTGTCCCCTCTCCAATCCCCCCCCCCCTCCAGTCTACTCCTCTGTCTTCCGATCAAAGCAAGAGCCGTTACTGGCACCTCCGAGTACCAGTAATTTAGAGACTAATCACCGTAATCTTTTTCTTTCTTTTTCAAACGGAGCTTTTTTTCTCTTTTTTTTTCCTTTCTTCAACCACTCGTTTCTTACGATTTCTTTGGGCAAGATCCTTTGCACGTGATTTGCTGCTTCAATTATACAGGGTGATTGAAAACACAAGAAGAAGGGGAGGGGGAGGGGTGAATATTGAGACTAGATACATATTACGTATTTTCAAAGATGAAAACGAAAAAATCCGTAATTAACTCGAAATTAATAAAATTAAAAAGAAATTGAAGAACAATAATCAAGAAGGAAACGTCAAGCTTCGACTAATGAGCCAAACTTGGGACAGCCTTGGCTTACCAAGTCCGTTCGAGGCTGAATAACGATACTTGATCCTGGCTTGATGTTCAAGCTCAGTTCCATGTTCTATACCAAGGTTATACTGAGCTTGGACCAGGCCTAGGCCATTCGTTAATTCGTATCTGGGAACAAATAGTTCGGTAAATATGCAGATAAGCGGCCTGTCAAAATAAAATCAATTTGAAATTGCTTCAAAAAAGGAAGTGGACAGAATAAGATTTATATATTGGACTCAAATTTGAAGGTAAATAGTGGAACTCGCAGTAGCTCAATTGGTAGAGTATTAGACTGGAAATTAGAAGAATGTGAGTTCAAAGCTCGCTTGCGCATTCCCTATTTTTTCCGAAATTCGATACTGAAATTATCAAATTTTATGAAATACGCTCATAATGTGCATAATCACCGAAGTTACCTGAAATAGACTCAGGATACAAGAGCAAATATAAAACAGAATAAATTTACTAGTGAAGAGGTAAAACAGGATAAATCGACTTATTTTTGGGGTTCTTTGAAGAAAATGAGCTCAAATCATGAATATATTAGAGTTTGACTTCTTCGATTATTACATTTTGGTAATTCTGATAATTCAATGGAGTTCATTAAGCATCAACTTTTCGATTTCATAGACAATCCGACGAGAATTTTCATAAACGTGATATTGAATTTTTTTCAATGGGAAGATGGTTATGAAATCTGTGAGTTTCAGAGGGAATTCGTAATTGTGCAGATTGACACACCTATTCTATTCTTTTTTTATTAAATGTTTATTCAGTAAGGCCAGTGTACAGTTATGAGATACAATATCCACAATAAACAAAAGATTTTATAACAGTTGCAATTTTACAAAAAAGTCGCTTCCCGACATGCATTGTTAAGACTCTAGCGTTGTTGGTTGAGATGTTTTTACACTGCTATTGTATAGGGTTGCTAACGATTGACTATCTGGCTTTTTGGGAGATAGTGGTTCGAAATGGAAAGGCCCTCTGAAAACCATTTCTTCGTTTTTTAGGCTCTATGGCTCTTTTAGGCTCTATGGCTCTTACACCTATTCTATATCTCATTCAGTCTGTCCAATAAATGAATTAAATTTAATTAAAGTTGCTGTATAAAGGAACAGCGGAGTGAGGATAAGACTGAGTGAGTGAGATTTCAAGGCAATTCGAATGGAAATTTGGTATAGAACTGGATAGCTCAATCGGTAGAGCGCCCGACATGACATCGGAAGATCCTGGTTTCGACTCTCGCGCAGGACAATCCAATTTTTTCTCAAAAAAATTTTGAATATGGGATAGGTGTGTTAAGAGACACATTTACAGGGAATTCAGAGGAATCTATGAGCCTTAAGTAGAATTGAGACGAAAATTCTACAGCTTACTTGAATTTTCAACTGAACATGAATATTGAGAATCAGAATGACTTATTTTTCAATTTCTTCATGAATTGTTCCCATTTTAACTGAATTTTCAAGAAACAATCAAACTAAAATTTACGAAATTTCATTGATATTCAGAGCGTGAAATCATTTGAAAATCGATGATGTATTCATTTTTCAATGATGTAATTATATCTGAAAAGTCAGATAATTTCGGGAAATTTTGACCTATGTACAATGGCTCCACACAATAACCAAACCATTGGACTAATCAAAATCTTCAAATAAAATTAAAAATCTAATCATCCAGCACGAATCAACGAATACGAATCCATACGTTACAGTCCAAGTCGAAGGATAAATTTATTTATTAAACTGACGAAGAGAAAGTGGAGGGGTGGAGAGTTGACAGGTGACATTTATTCAACCAGTCATTCGTAGAGAATAGGGTGGGGGTAGATGAAACGCTGCTTCTTCGTATTATAGAACACAAGTCAGTTCAACATGAGAGGGATGAGCTGGGGGGAGGGGAGAAGGAGGAGGGGGAGGGAGGGGGTCAAGATACATACCGCTATATAAAATAGCTGCCGGTTAGAATATATGCTCTAATTTTAGGCGATTGCCTCGCTCCCTCACCAAGGATTATAATTAGATACAGAAATATCCACAAGAGTGCCACCCACTCCAACAGAATAACATGTACAGACTGATCCAACCTTCTTCTTGTGTGTTGGAACACAAGCAGCTGTCTTCGTCATCTAGACTGCACGATAGTAATAAACGTCTATGGACTGTGGAGAGAGCTATAAGCTCGAGTTTATGTATGTATATGTGCATATGTATATGTATTTATGTGGAACGGTCATTCGTTAGATCTGAGATTGTTCGCATTATTATACACATACCCGAGAAATTGAATAATTCGAATGGTACGGATTGTGTTCATTTTCAAATATGCGTCTTTATACTCTGACGATGTTTGAATTAATAATGATCCAATCCAATGGGAGGTTTTTATAAATTGGAGGTAAAAAAGGAAGAAAAAAAAAAAGAAATCCCGCGGTTAGTTATGAACTCTCGTATATTTACATTATTCGATTTCTCCTTTTTTTTCCTCCCGGAGTTTAATCAATTGATTAGATGGTGGAATGAAACTGAAGAGTACTTGGGGGAGGGGGGGGAGAGTTCTGATACATAATCCAAAGAAATTCTCGAATCTTGGTTAAAGTAAAGAAGGAAAGGTTTTTCACGGCTAAAGCAGTCGGCAAATATTTATTTACTCGCTTGGGTAATTAATCAATGTACGTGATGGAAGGCCATTGGTAAAGAGCCACTATCACCCACCCCACCCCCCCCCCCCTTGCCTCCTTTTTTTGGTCTAGGGGAAATGAGAGTCTAGCGGAGGGATCACCCGATACTTCGGGGACGGATGTTTCTGTGGCCCCTAATGTGGGAGAGATAATTATTATACGAATCGATACGACGATGAGAAAGCGACAATGAGAAAGAAGCTATAGTTCCAGGGGCTAGAAGGCAAAAATATTATTACTTCATTTATAATGGAATGAGAAGTCTTTATGAAGCGAGTCTAGAAAGTCTATAAAGCCCTATTACATTCGTCGAATATCTCGACCCTTTCGATGTATATGTATATATGTATATGTGTACACCAATCGCACAGTATATTCGGGTATGCAACCCTGTAATTTACGTCTATATGAGATGAATCGAGCCGGAAGTGAGAAGTTGCGTAAGCAATTGTACCACCCGTTGTACGAATCTGCAGTTTTTTTTTTTTTTTTTGAAAGAAAGAATGAAGAGAGAGTACATGGTACTTCCGTTTGGCAGTTACCAGAGAGACCTCAATGATTTCGTGCAAAATAAATTTCACTCTTGAGAAATAAGAATTAGAGTGAATTTAAATTAAAAATAGGTGTTTTTTTTCTGCTTTTTCAAAGAAAAAAAAAAAGATGATTCTCCGGGAATTTTTTAGTTGGACGCCAGAGAGAGAGGGAGAATCCTTGAGAAGTGTTGAATAATGGTTCCCGAATACATGATAAAAATAAATTTGAAAAGGCACTAGAGACGATGAGATTTTCATCCGTTGATTTATTATTCTCCCTTGGTGTTATTCGACTTGGATTTTTCACATTAATATCACTGCTTCATTCGATATCACATAAAACATGAAAATTCTTTGTCCAGTTTTTGTTTTTTTTTTTTTTAAATTCAAATCAAAATAAATCTTGTACTATTAATAATTTGTATAGATTTCGGGTGAGTTGGGTTGGTTAATATCATTAAAAATAAAATTTTGTACGAAAAATGAGAACACGTCAAAGAGGGACACACACTGAGAACGCTGAGGACATGCGATAGTCGAAAATATTTTGTGAGTTTATGCGAATAGATGATACTTGCCAAATGGATGCTCAGAAGAAGGCGTGTGCCAACGGTGGTTTAATTATTCCTGCTTACTATTTTAGCTGATGCCGGAGTTATACACAGAATAGATTTACCCACTGTATAAATAATTAACATCGTAATTTACTTGTGTTTATTGGCGATGCGTCACAGTAACTAACAACTTTGTTAGTTTGCCAAAAGTAATCCTTTCGGCATAACACGAGTAGAAACTCTCGTGTCATTCCTTGAAAAGTTGTCATCGAATTGTCAACTCTTGCATCAGCCCACGCGCTCAAATTAAATTTGAAATTTGAGATGAAACAAGAATTACTAAGCAGAGAGCGAAATCCTCCAAATGCATCATTGCTAATTGACGCTTGAATTCCATCTAAATGCCATGGAATTTCTTCTATTACAGGAACATCAAGGATTCGCTCAAACGTTGCTTTGATGGGCGACCGCTTGCTCGCTCTTGGACTCGAACAACCCGCTCAGTGGAACTACGCATGCGAGCGAATTAGGGTAACAGAAAGGTACAGGGATCCTGCATAATTGACTGTCTCTACTCCTCAAGGTTTTCTCTGGATGAGATCTTGAGTGATGTTAGTGAAAGAGAAGAGAAAGGACGGAATTAAAGTCAAGTGAGAATAGCAGCATCTTTATAATACTGTTGCGAATGAGACACAAGAAACACAATTATCAATTAACATGACAGTCTATTTTTGGGGTGATACGGATCTGTTCATCTTGACGTTTTCCAAAAGAATGAATTCTTCTTCTTATTGATTCCAAAAGATGATCGTTTTCGGGTTCTCTTTCGTCTGTTTTCTTCCTTTTCCCGTGAAATGCGGAATTTAAAGAGGGGATACGCAACAATATAACACTTTAGGCCAAAAAGGAGATATCTCCATTATTTATCGAGACATTCATTGAAGAATTGGCATCCTTCGACAATTCTTGCCTCCATCCACGCACTCGAATTGGATTTAAAATTTGAAATGAAACGAGCGTCACTAGGAAGAGCGTGGAATCCTCCAAATGCATCAGTGCTAATTGATATTCGAACTCCATGTGAATGCCATGAGATTTCCCTTATCATAGAGACATCATGGATTCGTTTGAAAACTGGTTGGATTGGCGACCGCTCGTCTATGCCCGGATTCGAACAACCCGCTGGATGGAACTACGCATGCATGTGAATTGTGGTGACAGAAAGGATAATCAGGGGTCCTGATTATCCTTGAATAATCGACGAAAAGTTTTCCATGCTTTCCCTTCATCCCAGACGAATGTAGAACAGTCATGAAGTGTAACAAAATGGTATACGCAAGAGTAAAATAAGATTCTCGAACGGTCCCACGAAGTGATTGCCGGTTAAGCGATCAGCCAAGTGTAACCACCTCTCTCTGTCTCTCTTCATTCAATTTCTCATCTACATTTAACAAAACGGTTCTTCCCCTTCTATTCTTCAACATTCAGAGTTAAATTTTTACCCAGCCTACAAAAGCCGGAGACACCGAGGAATCATGCTCTCTAATTTTTACGGTGCACCTTGTGGCACACAGTTGGGCCTGTATATTTATAACTGCCTCTCGGTCATTAAATCCGATAATTAATCACAATCGTCTCCATTAACGGACGGCTTAATTGCTATTATCCTACGATTCCAGCGTAACTCTCCGCCTAGAAGCCATGTGCCTTCTCTCTTTGTCGCTCTCTCTCAGTTGCCACGTGTTCTATGCAGTGAGAACTCAAGGATAGCCGTTTCTGTTTCCTTCCACGAGACTGGACATCCGCATGTCCATTTTTCTACGTGCTGAATTTCTGCCTCATGTGGCTACTAAAGCAGGCTGGTTTTTTTCCTTTTTTAATTCACTACTGTTGAAGAAAACTTTTTGGGAGGAGTCGATGAGAAGGTCCACGAGTTTCTGCTACAACGGTAACCGATGCGCATCGTCTGTCTAAACATATACGCATAATTACCTCGCTCGACCTACCCTAGGCTCATAATATAATTGCCCTCTTCCTTCCTCACTCTTTTTTTTCTGATCAAGAGGAAAAATAATAGAATTTTTTTTCAGTATATAAAGGTTTCAGCAAAAAAAATTGGAAAAAATTTGACAACTTGCTCCAATATCTTCAGCTTGTTTCTGATTTTTTTTTTCATCAAGACATCTACTTCTAGAGCGTCGAGCTAAAATTCACAATTTTCGAGTTCATTACGTAGTAGAGTATTGAGACGATTTTGTATCCAAGAGAGTAACGAAGAAAACCCCGGAGAAAATGTGATGCTGTAGACGCACACACAGCAAGCTTCAAACCAATGTGCATTAGCCACATACAAGTATAATCCAACACACGGAAGCACACAAATACACAAGCATACACACACACTTACACACATGTACGTGGGAAATGCGGTGAGATCGTAGCTGAGGGTGGCACATGGCCATTTACTTACTTTAGTGGTCAGCGTGGAAGAAAAGAATTAGCTAGACGGGGGCGCGTCTCATCTGGGTCACTACCAACACTAAAATACCCCCCCTGTGAATGTGTGTGTGTGTGTATGTGTGTGCACACGTGGATAACCAAGCACTCACTAATACACAGTAGCACTCTCATTACTGCCCGGGCGATAGACTAGGGGGTTGCAGCAAAAGAGGCGAGCGTTAATTAAGAACAGACTCACCACCCCCCTTTTATCCTCTAAGTAAGGAGCACTGACCAGGCCAGCCAAGACCTCTTCCACACCCTTTGGCTACCGCCAAACCCCCATTTTTCCACTCTATCCTTCGCCTGGGATCTCGTACGCCACTCGTCTGTGTTATATTCTCACACACACACACATACATATACATACACACACATGCAATCCCGCAGTTTTCCTTGCGGTCATGGGGGGATGCTTAAGGAACGTGCGAGAAGGAGAGACTCATTGGGATCTTTCAATTTCCAAGGAAGATGGAACGCTGAAAATTAGCTAAGACCCGGTAATATGCTGTATTGGACGATGTCAGTTGCCACCTAAGATATAAAAGCCAGTGACCCCGGGGCTATCTCGATGTGTATTGGAAGACCAAGTTGGGGAAATGTGGGGAGGAGGGGGGGACGAGAATTTACCAGTGAATTACTGGGTGATTTATTTTTACTTTCCGCAATGGGGAGGCCCGGGGAGATTGATAGAGATTCAGAAGAGTGGTATAGACTTGGATGAGATGTTGAATGACGTCAGAGTGGAGTGAAGAAGAGAAGATGGAATTAATGTCTAGTGGAAATAGAAGCTTATTCATAATTTAATTCATTTTTGTGGAGAATTTAAGGATTTGGGGTAATTGATTTAGAGAGGAGAGGGCGTATGTCCAGGATTTGTTGGAAAAATGCATATTTGCGAGATGTGATCGAACCGAGATAATCGATATCGAATGTATCAAAGTCCTGTCACCAACGAATTGGAAAAAAAACGAATTTTGTGTATGGGTCATATATGTCTGTTAGAAAAAACCATTAGGATGAGTTTCGAACGATTCATAATTTGAGAAAAAATACTTTCTTTTCGTCTTTCAGTAGTGAGGACTCATAAAAACATGCTCAAGTATTGGTTTGAATCATGTTACGATTCCTCCTCTCTGGATGTTCGATAACACAGCGACAGATCTAATAGAAGAATCGATGAAAATTGAAAAAAGTCAGTTTTATTTCAAACAAATTGAAATTAACCAGAAATCTGGAAATTCGTAGATTTCCAGATACTTCATACTTTTTTTTCATTATTATATTGCCTCCAGACCTATTTTTGTCCATTAGGCATGATACTTGATACTTAATACTTATTGCTTCAGAAGATACAAGAAAATAGAATCTTTCATGCAATAGGAGATTACATCGTGGTATTAGTAGTACTTTCTGATTTATCCATCAATCTTTCCATCATTCTTTGCTCTAAGCATACAACTATTCAGCATAGAGTAATATATGACTTTTCGAATTCATCTCGATTTTTCTTTATTTTGATAATAATTAATGGTTCATAGAGATATTGGAAAATTCATCAGCAACATCAAATCATGACGTTTCGCTGGACAATGCCATCTTCTTCAGGCTCTGAAACCAAACGTAATATTTTTTATTCGTGACTACCTTTTTGGAAGAATAGATTATTTTTCACGTTAAATAATTTCCCAGAGAAATTCATATATAATGTCGCATTGAGGTGAACGGTGGCTCGTTCGGTAGAGTGTCGGATTGCCAACTCGAAGGCCCGGGTTCAAATCCTAGTCTCTGCCGAATGACACGAGCATCACTGTAAAATTATTCACAAGTGCTTTGTCCACAGACACACCATGAACCTCCGTCGCTGATTGGCATAATCTTAGCGAAAATATGGCGACGTTAAATAACTATAGAAAAAAAAAAAAAACGTCGCATTACATTCAAGCTGGCATTGTCCAGCAGAACGTCGCGATTTGACAATGTTTTCATGCTGTTCATAACTTTTCCAATATGCCAATGAATAATTATAATATCTTAATATATTGCTTTTATAATTTTTGTTTCATTCACCCTGCTTAACAGATGACTTAATTATCCCGAAAAAAACGACTAATTTTTCAAAATAATTAATAATGTGGTTGACTGTAGTCGATTGACTTCAAGTAAGATCGATTGCTCAATCCCACTACTTACATCAATTTTCAAAAAATTTTACTCAATGAAACTAGAGGAAGAAAGGCCATAATAAAGAAATCTGAAAGTAGAATGAAAGGAAAAGGGAAATAATGTCACATTAACAACTTTTCAGATAAAAAGAATTAATAATAACAAGATGTTTAGGGAAATTATTGATTTCCCTTGTCCAATTACTAATTTTAGGAATTTTGGAAAGCAATTAGTAATTTATCTCACTTATTAGTATTTTTTTCAAAGAATTAGTAATATGTTCTCACTAATTACTAATTTTTCTAAAAAATCAGTAATATAATCGAAATCGTTGGCGAAAAATTCGATTATGCTGTACACTGTGACTCAGCATATATTTTCCAATTTGAATTTCACATTTTTCAAAACTATATGCTATAACATATAGTTTTGTTCTCTTCGTTTTCAATGCATCGCAGAAGATAACAAAATGTTCAATCGTGTCAGGTTGATCGTTTGCGCAGATAGGGCAACACAAAAACAGATTTAATAACTTCTGAAGAGGATCTCAGATATGAGACCGAAGCGTAGGGCAATTCCGTTTGTAATTTTATGAGTTTTCGAGTCATTCATTCAAACAAACAAAAATGGATCAAGAACGGTCTTAAAAAGGAATTCAGCTTTTGAAGTCACAATTCACGGAGTACAAGAGAACTGCAGATCATGATTCAGTTCTCCAAAAAATGAGCATTATCTTTCAATTGATAAAAATTCATTTGAATCATCTCATATCCAACGATCCATCTGATAATTACAGCTAAAAGAACCGAATGAATTCAATGCGATTAATTCGCATTGTTCAAATGAGGATTTGAACGGGACACTATCCGATCGCGTCAATGAAAGGAGGCACACATGTTGCGATCAGTGTAGCGAACAATGGGGCGAAGTAGCAAAGGCTGCAAGAAAAAAAAGCCATCCAACTGTTCATCCCCCCAGGGCCAATCCTGTATACGTGAAATACACGTACTAGAAGAGAGAAGAAACGATAGAATAGAAAGAGAAAGAGAGAGAGATAAAGGAACTATGTTGTGTGTCCCAGTTAACATGGAAGAGAATCACCAGGGGGGTTGAAGAGAGGAAAAAAAAGCGTCGACCGATTGTTTCCAACAGGTTTACCAAGGGCCTCCTTTGTTTCAGTTGGTTCTCATGCACATTTCAAACTGGTCATCCGCTTTGACCCCGAAAACGGTTGAACAATGACCCCGATGAGCCGTTACCAATTTTCCATCTCTCTCTCTCTCTTTCACTCTTCCTCCATCTATTTTTCTGCATTTGGTCCAACGGCTAGATAAGACCTCTTCCAAAAATTCACATTGACACGAAGAAATGAAAAACAAAGGGAAAAAAATAGATCGTCT
This sequence comes from Aleiodes alternator, assembly GCA_963921955.1. Taxonomy (NCBI): domain Eukaryota; kingdom Metazoa; phylum Arthropoda; class Insecta; order Hymenoptera; family Braconidae; genus Aleiodes; species Aleiodes alternator. The sequence continues at coordinate 4,000,633 of OY998102.1, read as the reverse complement.
TTGCTGTAACATAAATCCATCAGTGTCGATGGGGATAGAGGAGTTTTAGCTCTTCACTGTGACACACTCGCATATAATTCATCGGTAGAAAAGTTAGTCGATATGAAATCCAAGAGGAAGTATATCGAAGCTCTTTCTCTTTCTCACTCGCTCACTCTCTCTTACACGTGGGAAAAGGCGATTCTTTTTTTATTTCTTCTGAATATGCTGTGTATAAGAGTGTACGAGGCGCTCTCACACGCGGAAATCGTGGAATATCTCTCGAAAAAAGCGGAGAAGCAATTTCGTAGATAACGCTAGTCGTTTCGAAGTTTCATCGTATCCTTTTTTCCATCGTTTTGTACTACCGAGTAATATGTTCGACTATCCTCTATTTTTTTCCTACATAAATGCTATTATTATTATTATTATCATTATTATTATTTCTTATTATTTTGAAAAGAAATTTACTCAAGGCGACAAAAGGACGGAGCTCTTCTGTAAATCCGCAAATTAAACAAACATTTTATTGACACGTTGATCCCTCTGGTGAAACCATTGACTGCTATTAAGAAGTCGAACGAAGAGGGTGCAAAATGTATGAAAACAAGAGAGACAGAATGTATTAAATTGAGCAGAGGGCGAAGAGAGGAGAGAATTGGAACTGGGGGGATAGCAATCCGAGTGACCAAAGTACAACTGCCACTGTGGGTCTTAGCAAGGACTTAACGAATATTGCTGTCGATATCCAAGAAGTTTTCTCCCTCAGACTTACCAGTGTGTATCGTCAACCCCTCCCAATGATTTCACTTCTTTGTCTTTTCCGTGACAAGCCACGTGACATTAGAATCTTATTCCTGTGGTTTTTTGTCATCGAATTAATTTTAATCCAGTGGCATTAATTTACACTTTACTCATTTACGTGTTTCATTTGTGTACAAATTACACGGGATTTATCTGCAATTTTTTTTAATTCATCTGCAATAGGCAATTGGATTAGTATCACTGCAAAAACTAATGTTTCACAGATGTCTTGATTTGAGATATCAAATGGAGAACGTTTGACATTGGGAAACGGTACATGTTTTAAAAAGCGACAAGACATTATTTTGTATCTGAAAAATTAAGGTGGATATATTTTGCTGTTTTTTATATTTGAAATTAAGATATTTCTCAATTGTTCAGTCATTGGAGCTTGAAGGTATATGGGGAAACTCAGTTGCTAAATTCTATTCAGACACATCAGTGTAAAACATTTTCCATGTCTCAGTCAAGTATTGTAAGTTCCTACACAAATATGGGAACAATTAAAACGTAGATTAAATAAATAAACAAAAATCAATATACTAATTTTTAATCGATTTTTGTCCACTTTCCAGTCTCCAGAAATTCATTCAATTCAGTTCCTATTCAATTTTGCAGATTCAAACATTTAGAGATAACGAAATCGTCACTACCGAAGAAATCTTTAATATGCTTTAAAAGTGTCTATAAAAGTGTCTTAATGTCAAACATTAGCTTTTGCAGTGTACAGGAGACTATCAATTAAATTTTTTTTAATTTTTTTTTTATATTATTTAACGTCGCGTTTCCGACATCTTAGATTGGCGTATTTAACGACTGATCAAGACTTTTTGTACTGGTTAGATCTCGCCAGTGTCACCGGCGGGGATCGAACCCGAGCCTACCACGTATGAATCATTGACTATATCCACAGCGCCAGACCGCCGGAATCAATAAAGTTGCATTCATTGAACTTTCCTTCCAATTGTTCATAGTTTAATCAACTGCTCAAATGAAGTCAAAATATAATGCATTCCTATTTTATTCAAAGATAAGTGATAGTAATCACAGAAAAAAAAATAGGAAAATTAGTATTAAAAAAAAAAAATTACACACATTGAAGTCATTCTCTCATTAAAGTTCTCAAGATTATTCCATTAAAGTTTCTCATTTTCCCACTCCTATTACTTCAGTGGATCAATCAGAATGAAGTTCCAAAGCGCAATTCTTTCTAAATACACTATTCGACATATTTTTACATCCTTCGCATCAGACTGCACATAGAAGTAGCACTCTACCCTGAAAAAGTAGTAGGAAAAGTACGAAACTTATTTGGAAGTGTATTCTCAACAGCTAGATTACAGGGTAGAAACAAAAGATAATTTCTCTCCGTTTCTTTTTTTTTTTTTTTTTTACTGTATATAAAGTTAAAATACACCGGCGCTCGGGCTTGAGTCCAGAAGGAATCGGGCGACAGGCCAGATAAATTAGTACGGGTAATGAAGACTGAGCTCCGAGTCTGATTAAACAAACACAGGGAAACACAAATGGGCTTCGCGTGTATACGTGGGCGAGTGGACACAAACTAAGAGAATAAAAGAGAGCAAATGGGATGAAGGAATAAGGTTAAGGTAGTTGATGTAAGGGGGGAAAGAGGGGGAAGGGGAGGGGGAGGGAAATGAAAGAGAAACGTGAGAGACGTACTGTAATTCTTCTTTCGACGCTCTTAACCCTCTCCTTTTCATCTCCCCCCTCCCTCCCCCCCTATTGGCTCTTATATCGCTTCTAATTAACCGAGAGACACATTCTAGCGTTATACCTTTCTGTGTTCATCGCGTTATTTTCCCTTTCCTCTTTATTAACTTGCTGTGTATGTTACGTTGTACTTCTAACCGTCCATTATATTTCACTCTCTGGGCTCCTTTCATTCGTACATTCTTTTTACAATCGGTAGATTGGACAAGGCATTTTGTGTGTTTGGCACGACGTACTTGCGTTCCATTCGCCTCTGCACGCGTTACTGCTTGCGTTCCAAAGAGACAGAGAGAGAAAGAGAGTGCCTGTGTGACAATACACGAGTGCAGTAGTACTCTCTTAACGAGCTACGGTGTACCAAGAGATCACACTGGAAGTGAGAGAAACATTTGGTACAACTGAGTGCAACTTGGTACTCGTGTTTCTCAATGTCTGCACTTCAGTTGTCAAATTTATTGATCAGCCATTTCTGTGTCCTCGAATTCTTCGTGTAATAAATTTGTATTTCTTTCTTCTCTTTGAACTAGAATGGGTGTAACTGAAGAATCGTATTTTCATGCGATATATCGCGATACATCTCGAATTCAGTGCGAGATATCGCATTTCGATTGATCGAAATTTTGAAATCACCTTGAATTGAAGCAGACGATCCTCTCGGAAAGGAACAGAAGATTGTAATCGATATATGAATCGATCCGGAATTCGATTAATCGAATTACTACATCGATCAATCGAAATTTACAAATTGATCGATTAGAAGTGATTGATCTCCTTGAAATAAAACAGGTGGAAGGCGACTATCCGGAGGGATACGATATCTAAAATGTAATGCGAGATATCGCATCGATTAATCGAATTATCGTTGCAAATAAATGCGATATCTCGAATTCAATGCAAGATGTTGCAGCGATTAATTTTCAATTTTATATCAAATCATCGAATTTTGAATCCCTTTGAACTAAAATAGATGATATGAAATCGATTCATCGATCAATGCGGAGTTCGATTAATCGAATTATTTTCAGAAAGAAAGGCTTCTTCTGAACTGAAATAGATACAATGGAACTATCGAATTTCATGCGAGCCACTGCATCGATTACTCGAATTATGTTAAAAATAAAATATTCTCAGACAAATGTTTGTATCTGACGATATTAAAAAAAAAAAAACTTGAGAGTTATTAAAGAAATTGAGAAAAAAAAATGTTGTGGCTACTTGCAAGGACGTTCAAGTTTAAACGAAAATAAAAATCTTGTCAGACAACTAATTATAGAATAGCTACGTTTTCGTTTGCCTCGAATCACGAATTACTGATACACCCACACCTCCACTTTTCATCTCCAGCATCCATACATACCAATAGAGCACAATTCAATCTCCGATTAATCTCATAATTTCATGTTTTTTTTTCTATGTTCATAGGACTCAAAATTGCCTGAAGGATGTAACAGAGAAATAAGGAATTTTTCGAAGATCCAGAAGACGTCAGATGGAAAATGTTTTGTGAATCCTCACTGTCCTTGGCCGTGAGTACTCTCGTGTTTTAGTGGTTGAAAGGATCGACGAAGAGAATATAGCCTGGAGCGACGCAGAATCACTCAAGGTACGGCCGTTACTTTATTTTTCTGGCGCATTTACAACGTTCTATCCACTCGCGTGGCATCTTCCTGGCATTTCGATGCATAATAAACGACTGGTTAGCCGTAGGTACAGAGAGAAAAAGGGCCCAACACCTCTTTTCATTTTTTTTTAAGCTCATTCTTTGTGCCCTCTTGATCGTTTTGCAGTGCCCTCTTTGCCGTCGACGCCCCCGCTCTACTCGTGCCCTCTCGACATCCACTCTCTCTTAGTGATGTGAAACTAAAACTTGACCGGTAAATTTACCGTCATATTATCGGTAACTCACACATTATTGACCAAAGCTGAATTACTGACGATTTTTGTCAATGATCAGTTTTCCGCCAGTTTCTGATCACATAAAAATCTATGAAAAGAAGCAAAAACAGTCTACAGACAACAAACAAACAAAACACAACTATTGAATAATTCAAAAAACAAATACAGAATATGTATAAAAATTGATCCACTACGAAGCTCAATGAGTATGTATGTGCCTTAAGAAATGTTAGGTTAAGAAAAAATACTGTTTTCCATGTTTCCCAGTATCTAAGTAATCAAAAATAAAAAATGTATCCATATGTACAAATGCTGGCTCGAATAAACATGTTAAAAAAAAAAAAAAAAAAAAAAACGGTTTTCGTCAGGAATAAAATGACCAAATCTTGCGTCAAGAAAATGATTCATTATTTTAATTACCGTCAGTTTACATCTATATAGCTGAATTTAATTGTTTTCTCTATTACCTCATTTTGGAGGGCAAAATTCACACGAAATATCGGCGTTCACTCCATTGTATTACATAATACAAATTTCATTGAAATGTAATGCTCGATATTTTTCTTTTCCTTTTAAGCTTCATGCGCCTCAAAAAAAAAGGAAAGTAAGACAAAAATGACCATAAAAAAAATTACCGTCCGTTTCCAACAGGAACTATAGATCAGGTAAAAAATTATCAGGAAACCGTCATTTTGCGACTGATCTGAGACATCCAAAAAATGACGGAAATTTTACATCTTTCTTCCCCCTCTGTTGAAGGTTAGTTCCTTCTTTCCCCTTGTCCCTTCACTGTTTCTCCTGTCTTTCATCTACCTCAGGCTCCATCAGCGTTCTGCCCCCGTAAATACGAGACATTTGGACGTACCGGGGGTCACTAACGATCGGAAATCCGATTTGTCGTTTGTAAGAGTAGGAATTTGAAAAGAGGATACAGACACTAAGAACCAATGTATTCATGCTCATGAAATTGTTGAGAAATCTCAATGCGGTATGAAAGCTTCTTCAATGATTCAGTGTTGTCAGGAATAACGGAGTGACTTATGTTGATATGGTTACCTTCAGATAGATAGATGGATAAATAGATGTTCATCATGACTGGAGCTTTGAGAAGCCATCGAAAAATACGCAGTTTTAACGATTGAGTGATTCTCGAAGAACAGGAAAAATGATCAAGGAATAAAAATGATTGCTGGTATTGTTGTCGTCCATGATGATATAATTAATTTCGACGTTAATTGGGAGATTGGACAATTAAATGAATATTCGAAGTCAATCTTCACATTTATATTGCTGAAAAAGTTGTGAGGTGTGAAATAAGATGTTTCCACACGTATTTTAAAGAACTGCAAACACTAAAATATTGAAACATTATTAAAAGCTGAAACTTCTGTACACCTCATGAATTATCATTTCAAATAAGTTACAAAAAGAAAAATAAAGATTTTTAATGGCATTGTTAGTGATTTGATGAATGTTACAATTGCCCCTTGTTACAATTGCAGCACCTCTCCCCTAATTATTTGAATCTCAAAAAAATACTCAAATCGAGTTTCACACAGAAACCTGAATCCAACATAAAAATGAACCATAAGCATAAGATTTACGCCCCTTTGTTTCTAAGGCGACTTTGTGTCAACCAATCTACGCATCATACCTTCGTCTTAACCCACACACACAAAAACACTCTCATGCCAACAAACCTAATCCCTCCTTTATTATCAAAAATTCATCGAAACCTTGTGTTCCAATCCTAAAAAACTATTATTTCTATTTCTTTAATGTTGGCGCATTCATTCTCGCAATCCCCCGTAACAAATCGTAGCTCGTCATATTCGGGCGTTAATCGGGGTAAAGTGCCTCGTAAATCTTGCCCAAGGCTGACCAAAAGGCCGAAACTATCAAACACCATCGTATATCTTTTTGTCCAAATTAAAAAAAAAAAAATAAGGTAAAAAAAAAGAATGGAATCAGTATTTCTGTCGATATGATGGATATGTCCAGTTAAATAGCTCTCCAGTAACTCTGTCAATTTGCCAGTTGGTACAGTGGCAAAATGAACGGGGCGAGAAAAAAAACGAGAGCTTTTGAAAAATAAAGTGAAAAAATTGATTTTATAGAATAAAAAAAAAACAGAGAGAGGCATTTGAATTGGGCTGCGCGCGCTTTTGCGCTAGGCGATAATGGACATGAGAAAGGTGGTTTGAATTCGGCCGAATGGGCGTATGAATGGTAAGCGTTTAGCGCAATTATTGGCGCATTGTCTACTGTACAATGCCAGCCAGTTCGAAATTGGCATGCAAAAATCGGATGCGATCCCATTGTCAGGAGGAAGGGGGGAGTATTGTTCGTTGTAGTAAACGGGGGTACTGCCTGCAGTTTCCGCGCTTCCGAATATTGAAGGCAATCTCGCCCCTCGCAGTTTCCCATATGCAACTGTGGACCTCTCTCTCTCTGTCTATCTCTTTCTCTTCCTCTCGGTCATTCATTTGGTTTTAGTCTCGTTACAATCATCCAGTGGAGCTTCAACTTTGTCCAGTTGTGATTGGCTCGATCGCTGATACAAACGTTTCATCCAGAGATGTAAAATTACCGTCATTTTTTGGATGCGTCAGGTCAGTCGAAAAATAACGGTTTCCTGACGATTTTTGACCTGACCTGTAATTCCTTCTGGTAACTGACGATCATTTTTTTTTATCGTCAGTAATTATGTTTCATGATGGAAAATAATCTATATAGATGGAAACTGATGGTATTTCTTTATTTCAGTCACTTTTTCGGTGATTTTTGTCTGACTTTTCTTTTTTTTTTTGAGACGCATGAAGCTTCAAGAGGAAAGAAAAATATCGAGCATTACATTTCAATGAAATTTGTATTATGTAATACAATGGAGTGAACGCTAATATTTCGTGTGAATTTTGCTCTCCAAAATGAGGCAACAGAGGAAAAATTTAAATAATGGGTCATTTTCTTGACGCAAGATTTGGTCAGTTTATTCCTGATGGAAACCGTCAGTTATTCAGCTTCGGTCAGTAATGTGTAAGTTACCGGTAAAATGACGGTAAACTTACCGGTTAGTTTTTAGTTTCACATCACTAGTTTTATCGTCTATTTTTCTTGCTCTCTCGCTCTTGCTAAATAGCGATTCTACGAATTTTTTTTATTTCCATGAAACTTTGAAGTCGGGTTTTATTTAATGGTTGGATGAGGTATGTTAATTTCATGTTGGGATAGGAGCGAAGAGTCATCAGTGAGGCACTAGAATTTTGGTGATTATTACTCCAAATATATAGATATACATAGCATTTCTTTTCTGCCTTCTTTGGGGCCAGATTCTCCGACATTATGATACAAAATTGGGCCTTAATTGCAGAGGCCTTAATGAGTCTGGGGAGGAACTAATGGCGCAAGCACAAAATACAACGCCATCTACTAGACTGACACTCGTTGCTGACTCTTTCAGGATGCGTTTTTTTTTTATTCTCTCTATCTCTTTTTTTTTGTGGTGAAAAACTTATGTAACGGGTGTTGGTTCCATCTGACATGCCAGATGACTCGGAAGTTATGGGGTTTGGCCTTCCAACTTCCGTTTTGTTTCGGGCTTTATGCAAAACTTTCTCCAAAAAATTTATTATTTATCAAAATGCATTATTTATTCGAGTGGAAAGAGAATCGACAAAGAAATTTCTGTGAAAATATTTCAATTCAATGGAAATAATGAAAAAAAAAAAAAAATAACAGAACAATTCAATAGCTATATTCAACCGAAAATTTATATGATGATGAACAGAATTTGAGAAAAAAAAATTGAGAAATAATTTTCCGTTTCCTTTTTCATCGAAGTGGAAGAATACATTTATTATTTCTCTCTTTTTTTTTTCTTTCGGGGAAGTACTGATACAATGCGGCAATGGAGAATCATTTAATTGCTCTTCTGGTATTCTTTTTTTTTTTTCATTTGTGAGATAATTTGTGTACCTGGATGTGCGGTCGCTTTCTCCACATCCTCTTCAACCCTTGGCACTCAATTCTCTCTTATTTTTCCTCTTTCTAAAATTCAACTCATCTTTTACGTCTGATCATCTATGTCTATCTCTTTTTCTCGTCATATATCCATGGAACTCACTCCAATTTGTAGTTTTCAGTCTTCTCCTAATTGAGCGTAATTACCGTATGGAGTCCAATTAGCTTGGATTGACTTTTGGGCCCTGCTCTCTGAGGCCCCAGGGCACTTTTTCTACATCATAAGGAATCCAATGAAAATTGTCTAAATTAGGACAGTGAATACCGGCAATTTTGGAGAAATTAAAACTGGTGAGAAATGATAGAAAAATAAAAGATAAAATTGAAATAAAAAAAAAGGGCTCGCTCTATATATTGATCCGTAACCGTAACCCCAATTAATCAAAGATCATCGGCAAATTCAACGAATAAGCGGGAATTGAAGAACGAAATGTTTCCCAAAAGTCGAACAATAATTCTTCAAAACCAACAATTTCAGATATTGAAGAGTAGATATTAACGTCAACCTAAAATCATAGGCGAAAGTGGGGTAAAATGGGGATTCTGATGAAATGTTTTTGAGTTGGTTTTTTTTTATGATTCTGTTCGAGAGATGAAGGAATTTTCGGGGGAAATCGTGTATTGAAAATTATTATTTTTTAGTTTTTTGGTAGATTCTAAATTTTTGGGTCGAAATCGATGACTTTTGGGACATTTCTGTTTTATGAAGATATCTCTGGTTCTATTGGTTGTAGTGTGGAAATTGCAAAAGGAAGTAAAAGGTGAGATCATTTGCCATTGATTCATGGGGTTTTGAAACGAAAAATATCAAATTTTGAGATTTTTTGGATGTAAAACCCGATTTTCATGACAGAATATCCATAAATATCTCAAAAATTGATTTTTTCCAATTCAAAACCCCATAAATCGATGGGAAATGATGTCACCTTTCACCCCATCAAAAATACCCATGCTGCGACCAGAAGAACCAGACATATTTTTGAAAGAACTAAAATTTTTCGAAATTTAAGAGAGCTTTACTTTCAAAATTTTGTTCAAATAAATTGAATTTTTCGGAAAAATTGAAAAAATAACAATTTTATCACATTTTTTTCATGGCAAATTTCCTCAGCTTTTCGATAGAATCACCAGAAAAACTCGATCTCCAATATTTTCCCTCATTTCCCTCGATTTTCATCCAAAAACTCATCAAAACCGAAACATGTCTTTCACTGCTAAAAATGTCCGTCTGAATTTTCAGTGAAAAATTCCGGAAGTTTCAAACGAGTTACATTTCTCCCGAAGTTTCAGATAATTACGTTATTGAAAAATGAACTTATCATCGATTTTCAAATAATTTTACGCCTGGATATCACTGAAATTTGTAAATTTGAGTTTAATTGTTCCTTAAAAATATGAGAAATTGAAGAGAAAAATTAAAAATTCAAGTCCTTTCGACTTTAAATATTCATGTTCAGTTGTAAATTCAAGTAATTTGTCAAATTTCTGTCTTAATTCTAATCAAAACTCATAGATTCCTTTGATTTTCTTCTGAAACTCACAGATTTCATGAACATTTTCCCATTGCGAAAAATTCCATATCACGTTTATGAAAATTCCCATTAAATTGTCTATGAAATTTCATTTTTTTTCTTTTCTAACAGTGTGTCCTTCTTCTCGTTGCCTTCCCCTAAGCTTCCAAAGAATAAATCCCTTCAAATCTTCGATCGGAAAAATACGACAGACCAGGCCCTGGGACAATCCGTCATTACCAAACAAATAGTCAAACGAAAGACACCAGGTCTGCGTAAACTAAACAACAATGTATCTATATATATATAGATATATTTCAAAAGTGCAAGAAAAAAGAGAGAAGCAAAACGAACTAAAGTCCAAAGAGAATCCACACCTGGCTAAACTAAGCAACGTAGGTGTATACCTGTAGAATTTTGAGCGATGAAGAGGTGCTCAGACATTCTTTGTGCTAACTTTCAAAGAATCAATAAAAAAAGAAAAAAAATTCCAAAGAATCAAAAATTCACTCTCATTTTTCATAATCATTGGCTCATTTAAATCGACAAATTAATCGTTAAATTTCATTATCGCACCGTCATTCTCCGAATAAATCACGCTGATGCTGATACTGCTTATTATTATTATCATTATTATTTCCTTTTTATTCATTTCAATACACAGATTTATTACTCTGAATAATTTAAACTCGACTTTTATTAATTTCCTTATTTTTTTTTCTCCCATTATTTTCTTTTTTTATTTTTTTTATGTCCCTGAGAATGTCACGGTCGAGTTAGATCGCGCATTTCCCTGCAGCCGAGCGCAACCGATCGTTCCAATGGAATTCCCTCGGATTCGTTCGTCACTTCGATTTTACCCGCAATTCGATTTGCGAATCACGGAAGGGCGTAACCGCACGGGTGCCGCGTTAATTGTCCACTGTCAATGCTAGAACGTTGACCCACGACATTTTTTTTTTTTTCGTTTTTTATTTATTTAAAGCCTCAAAAAAAATTTAAACCAGTTAATTTTTTTGCAATTATAAGGAAATTTCAGAAACTACTGGAAATACGCCATTTTTTAATTTTAAGCCATTTCTGTAGTTCATGAAATTTTTTTAAATGAAGGATGAGAGCAGAAATGATGTATCTACATTTTTTTCGATTTTTTTTAAAGAAATTGATGACAAAAAATGGATGAAACAAAAGTTTAACGAAAAAATGTCAGAATTGAGTCAATAAATTGATGGAAATTTTTTGGAGGTTTATAAATTTTATTCACTTGGACGAATTTTGAAAAACAAAAATTCAGGAATTAATTCTGTAATTTTTGAAGAATAATTCGGAAAACAATGGAGATAAGCCCTTTTTTTCCTAATTTCTGTTGCTTTTAAAATTTTCTACCAAAAGGATTCAGGGAGAAAGGGCGTATCTCCATTAATTTCCAAGATATTCCATTGCCAATGATCACTCTTCACTATCCTGTGAAAAAAAAGTAGTGAAGCTATCAAATATTGATGCCATTGGTCCTAAAAAAATATTTTCTTGGAATGATCAAAAAAATTGTTGAATTTATTGAATGTGGTGAATTCAAACAGATTAACTCGATTAACTAGTTAAATTGAGTAAATTCAGTCAATTTGACAATTTTTTTGTCTAAAAAAAAATAAGTAGTTTCTGAGGAAATATGTAGCAGATGCATATAAGCACGTGGACAGTAAAAGAGAGTTGCGAATGAGTGTATAGGGAGGTGAAGAAAGTGGTTGTGTGAGAGAGGAGTGTAAAGTATGGAAAAGAAAGATTGAAAGAGAGAGAAGGTAGCTTGTAAATGAATGGAAAGAAACGTAAAGAGAAGAGAATATGTGTGATAACTTGTATAATTATGAGTAAAGGACACGGAACTCCTCAAACCCTTAACTGGGACGAGTAAAAATTTAAGAAAATATATTTTCAAAGAACCAATGCCATCAATATTTGATAGTTTTTACTATTTTTTTTTTTTTTTGTGTACTGAATTATTTATTTCCATCAGAATCTCCACTCCCAATGAAAATTATCAGGTATCAGATCGACAATGAATGGTTAAAGTGCATCAAACATCCCCCCAATAATTTCACCCAATTAATAATCAACTCCCCGCCAAAAGCCATTGAAAATTACCAATTATTCAAAAAAAAATTACCCAAAAAAATCGTGAAATTTTGCAATTATTTTTGTCAAAAATCCTAAAAAAAATTTCTCCCCAAATTCAAAAACAACAATAATCAACTGTCATTTCTCTACCTTCTACAAATAATAATAATAATGTCATTCATCTGAACACCTTTCGGCATTAAAATCCATTTGAGTTTCTCAAATTCTCAGGGAGCATGACGTTTTTTCTTTCACCCAAATCAAAAATCCAAATGGGGAAAATTCATTTGTTCGCACGGTTATTCTTCCTGCCCTGATCCCATGTTACGAATATTCATTCGTCTGCCATCCGTCTAATATTTTCACAGTCATCAAAAGAAATCCCAAGAATAATAGACCGGATTTTTTTTTTTTTTTTCATAAAAATCACAATAATAACAATGGGGCGGATTGCCCCTAGTCAATAATAAAAATTCAACAATTAAAACGGATGATCCTCTCTCTTCGACCGTTAGATGACGATTAAAAAAAATTAATGATTCTTTGTGTGTGTGTGTATATGTGTTCGTCACATTCTTGTGCACGTTAAAAAAGTGACTATAATGTCCGAGGACCGGTCCCTCCCTTTGTGTCCTTTTGGGTCCTTGCCCAGCGAATCTCTCTAGACCTAAAGAGAATGAAGAAAATGACATACATATATATATTTAGGGGAGACTGGGCCAAAATGAACCTACAGGGTAACACGATTCATGATTGTTTTTCGGAGTGAAGGACTCGGTGGAAAAATCTGAAGAAAATCGAGAAAATGCTCCAATAATTGGACATTTTTAATGAATTTTTTGAAATTTTTTAAAAAATCCCTTGACTCTCAAAAGAAAATCCCAAATCATTTTGACCCACAAGTCCATTTTGCACCCATCTCCTCTATATAAGATATACGTTTGTGTATAGAAAACAAGAAGAAGCCGGGAATCTCTCGGACCCCAAAGATTAGCATGACAATGTACTCACCGGCCACTCATTATGGCCGATCCCCGAGTGGCATCTTCCTTCTCGTTCCTTTCATTTTTATTATATTTATATATACAGATATATTATTCTCATCATTTTTTTGTTTTTTTTTTTTTTCATCTTACATCTTTTATTTCTGTCCAACCGACTCACCAAAACAAACTCACTTATGGTCTGTAATAAAAAAAAAAAAAAGAAGTTATATTCTCCAGTTGAGAATTCGGAAGAGGGCCGCTCCCATGTAAATTACGAGCCGATAGAAAAGCAGCATTTTTATTTTCCTTTCCCTTCTTCCACTTCATTCTTCTTTGACTCGTGTTTCTTTAAAAAAAAAAAATTTATTATTTTTCTTTTTTAATAACTGGTTTCATCTGGTTTCTCACTCACTCAAGAGGATCATCCAACAAATGAAAATATTCGTTGTTCTCAGAATCACGAAAGGGCGTAAGTGCTGTGTGCAAGGATAGCACTTACGCCCATTTCATCCTCAGGTGTATATATTCTGACGTAATATTTCGATTGACGTTACTTGTTATCGTCTGGGCGTGTAATTAATTTTGGATTTTTCATAAATTTGACATCACCAACCGAGAATCAAAATAAACAATCCAATAGTGTTCAATTTTAAGTAAAAATGAGTAAAATTAATGCCGATTGGTTGCTGATATATCGTCGTCTTAGAAACAAAGAGGCATAAGGGCTGTGCTTATACACAGCATTTACACAGAGAAAAATGTTTTCTTAATTTAAGAATGTGCAGTCACTTAATCTAAGTGATTTGCCATTCTTAAATTAAGTGACTTTTCTCACTTAAATCAAGTGGCTTTTTCTTTCTTAATTTAAGAAAGTAAAACTTACTTAAATTAAGTGACTTTTCTCACTTAAATCAAGTGACCTGCCATTCTTAAATTAAGTGACTTTTCTCACTTAAATCAAGTGACCTGCCATTCTTAAATTAAGTGACTTTTCTCACTTAAATCAAGTGACTTTTTCTTTCTTAATTTAAGAAAGTAAAACTTACTTAAATTAAGTGACTTTTCTCACTTAAATCAAGTGACCTGCCATTCTTAAATTAAGTGACTTTTCTCACTTAAATCAAGTGAGTTTTCTCACTTAAATCAAGTGACTTTTCTTTCTTAATTTAAGTGACCTGCACATTCTTAAATTAACTGACTGCACATTCTTAAATTAAGAAAACATTTTTCTCTGTATATGACCTTTTCCTTCTAAAATGACGATATATATCAAGTCTTAGGAGAAAGTGAGGCAAAATGGACCGGCAGTACAAAATCATCTGAATTTTCTTTGAAAGTGGAGGCAACTACTGAAAAATTTGAAAAAATTCACCAATAATGTTTATATTTTTGAGCATCTACTTGAATTTTTTCGAAATTTTTCAGCAAGTCCTTCACTCTGAAAAAATTCCTGGATCATTTCACCAAAAGGTCCATTTTGTCCCAGTCTCCCTCTCTTTTTTTACTTCTTTCTGTACATTTTTGTCTCTCGAGAATACTTGAATGTCGTTTCGGTGCTTCTAATGATGTGCTATTACTATTCCTCCACTTTTTTTCTTCGTTTCTTATTTTTCACCCCCCCCCCCCCCTCTTCTCTTCTCCCCGCGTGTCCCTTATATTTACCACTCCCACGTCTCTTTCTTTCGGTGAATGAATGCCAAAGATGGATCGTCTCTCCCTTCTTCAGGGTCTATGTGCCTTCGAAATTTCGGCATTGTTATCCTTCATGGATTTGTACGATTTCTTCGAATTCACGCATTTTATAGGCTTAAGAGACAAACACACACACATTAATACACATACAATAACGTAATTTCTGTACGATAAAAAAGGACGAAATATACTTTAGTAGTATTCTCATTTTGGTTGATTGATCGTTTCCATTTTCTCGATAATTTAAGATGATTCGTTAGGAAATTGTTCGGAGATGAAGAAAAAAACATTCATTTTATTGAAAATAGTCGATTATCTAATCTCCATAAATGTTTATAAAAAAAATAGGAAATTCTTAAAGAAATTCAGGTTTTGTAATTTTTTGATGTAACAAAAAATAATTGAGAGTTTGCCATTTTTGTTGCAACCCTTTTTTTGCAGACAAATTTGAGAGCTGAAAAAAGGATCAATGCAAAAAGGGCGAAAGTCCATTGTTCTATAAAAATACTCGATAATTTATTTATTACAAATGCCTAAAAAATATTTAAACTTTTCAAACAAATTCAATTTTTTCACTACATTTTCCTTTGATATCTCGGAAAATAAGGGTGATACGCACTATTTATCAAATTGTTTTTTTTAACAGACAATTTTGAGAGCTACCAAAAAAATAGGATATGAAATAAGGCGTAACTCCATTACTTTGCTAAATATTCTCAAAAAAATGATTTACAAAAAATGATCAGTAATAAAATTTGCAGCAATTTTTTTTGTCAATAAATCATGAATTATTATTTTTTCGTTATTTCGTTGCTTCAGATCAAATGAATATTTATTTAACAGTTATACTGTCAATTTTTACCCTCGTTCATTTCATGCAGGTGTGCACATTTTGTTTTCTTGTGTAAAAAAAAAAAATTACGAGGATTTTCCATTACAAAGGTAAATAAGGCGAAAATGTGGAAAACTTATTGAGCTAATCGTCCGAGACCGTCACAATAGAGTTTACCTGAAGGTTCCTTTTTTTTTTTCTTTTTTTTTTGGCAAACCGTGAGAAACAGTATTCCGAAAAATCTTTAGATTTTCGGAGAATATAAAGGCTACTCTTCAACCTTGGGGAATTAACTAGACTGCATTACTCTTTAAAGAAAAAAAAGAAAAGCATTTTACTCTTCATCCTCTCGGCATGCTCACTCGCGCATACACTATTGATACGTCATTGGCCTGATCTTTATGTCGCGGCATTTCCTGGAAAAAGAGAAGAAAAAGAAGAAGAAAAAAGAAAAAAAAGGTAGTACGCACGGTCATTAGAGGTAGCCTCCTCGGAAATCGTAAAGTTTCTTTAGCTTGGACAAAAGCGTCTGAATTCTCTGCCAGGTGATCGCTCATCGTGACAACTATAAAAGTCTCAACATCCCCCCCCCCCCCCTCCCAAAAAAAAGTAGAGATTTTTCAGATCACAGTGTTCCAATGCCCTTTTTTTTAAACGAAAATCATAATTTTTGTGGGAAAAAGCATTGAAAAAGCAGAGGAAGGGATGAAAAGGGGGAGGGGGGGGAGAATTGATGCAATTAA
Source organism: Aleiodes alternator (assembly GCA_963921955.1). Lineage (NCBI taxonomy): Eukaryota > Metazoa > Arthropoda > Insecta > Hymenoptera > Braconidae > Aleiodes > Aleiodes alternator. The sequence goes on along the minus strand of OY998102.1, from coordinate 3,984,321 downwards.
CTTGAAGATGCTCTCACGGAATTCACCAAAAAATTGTCCCCTTCAGCCTCAGCTGGTCTCTTCAGCTGCTCTCATTTCACAATTTTTTTTTTTCACCAATTTTTTCTTCACTTCCATTCTTTCGAAACCCCAAGAAATAGACAGAGAGAGGGGAATTAATTTATGCGTAATGTCCAGGGTTATGGTATTCCTGACCAGGTGATGACCAGATTGGAGGGTCTCTGATCCACCCCTTGGACAACCAGGGCGTGTGAAAGCACGTGGAGGTGCTATTGTCTTGAAATTTCTCATGAGTTTTTTTTTATGGATATTTTTGAAAAATTTGAAGTTTTTGGAATTTTTTATTGTTTTCGTATTTATTATTCAATATTGCATTTATTGTAACAATAATTATTCATTCATTTTCCAAATTAATGACCTTCTGGCCTCCCCCCTCATTATGGAAAATATTTTTCCAAAATAATTTCTCATATCAAAATATCTAAATATTTTATGTCGATGGCACTGACAATAATTTGATAAAATTCAATGGCTACACAAAGAAAAATGTTTTCTTAATTTAAGAATGGCAGGTCACTTGAATTAAGTGACTTTTGTCACTTAAATCAAGTAACTTTTTCTTTCTTAATTTAAGAAAGTAAAAGTCACTTAAATTAAGTGACTTTTCTCACTTAAATCAAGTGACTTTTCTCACTTAAATCAAGTAACTTCTTCTTTCTTAATTTAAGAAAGTAAAAGTCACTTAAATTAAGTGACTTTTCTCACTTAAATCAAGTGACTTTTTCTTTCTTAATTTAAGAACATAAAAGTCACTTAAATTAAGTGAGTTTTCTCACTTGAATCAAGTGACTTTTCTTTCTTAATTTAAGTGACCTGCACATTCTTAAATTAAGTGACTGCACATTCTTAAATTAAGAAAACATTTTTCTCTGTGTAAAGGGAAGATGAATAATGAAATGAACATTTTGTATCAATATTCGAGTCAAATATAATATTTTCAGTAAAAGTATTGAGTGAAAACGTAATCCAAAAAAAAAAATAAATTAAGTAAAAACATTAACCCAGTGGTTCGGGCAATCTATTTTCCCTTTTCGATTTCGGTCACTTTCGATAAAATAGCACGAGATTTTTTTAGAATTCAGTTTACCCCATGTTACCGGACGAATAAGGCCAAAATTAATTTTTGAAGATAATTGAAGTGACGTTGAAACTCCATAAGCAAGGTTCAGTTTCAGTTTCACTGCAACAACTCATAATCACAGACCTATTTTTTCCTTATATAGCCTTATATGTTTTTTGTTCGTCAGAATGTCTATTAATTTTTGAAATCATGAAAAAAGCATGGTACCGGACATATAACGACGATTAATGCAATTAATTACATGAAAAAATCAACGGCTGCCATATTGGTATTGAAAATTCGAGAATCCTCCAATCCCAGTCCTAGATACTGGGACAGTGTGAGTCAAATGCGGAACAATATTGAATATTCATAAAATTATCTAATAACAATTTATCATCTTGTACATCGTTCTAGTATCGATAGAACGTTGAAAAATGGAAATAGTTATAGTAATTATAATAATTAAAAGGAAAAATAAATGAAAATCGATCATTGGAACCTGCTACTAAGATTACCTCAAACAGAAGTTCTAAATAACTCCAATTCTGCTATTTTCCATCACTAACCCTGGACTTTCCAAGAACACCATCACTTCCAAGTGCCCAAAAAGAGAAAGAGAGAGAGAACAGAGGAAGTGGGATGAAAGGTGATTGTAAAGAATCTTCAAATGGAAAACTGCCAGAAAACCTAAACACAAAACACAGTCGGGGATTCCCAAAGGTAAACAGTTGGGTTTTTACGAAAAATTCTTCATGCACCGCGTGCCTCGAATTTATATGTGTGTGTGTGTGTCGTTGCAACAAGAGAAAAAAAAAAAGAAATCCCACGATCTCATTTTTCGGACTTTATTCACAATTTCGTGATTCCTTCATTCTCCCATTTTTCTCTTCAAAAAACGAAAAGAAAGAAGGCTCAACTGAAATGTCCAAAAAACTATGAGGGATAAATGACAATGGGTTGAGAGAGTTTGAAGTAGACAAAAGCCTGAAATTGTGACACCTCGGATCTCAATACCTGCTGTGCTGTTAATCTCAATTCTGATCTTCGTTGTCTTATTTACGCCAGTCTCTTCTTTTTCTCTCTCTCTCTCTCCTCTCTTTTCTCATTTTTGCCCCACCTTTTTTCCTTTTTTTTTCTTCTTCATCTTCAGTGTACTGGTTCACAAAGCGGGTCTATCGTAATCGACCGTAAAAATGCCTGGGGTGGCCCCGAATTCGTTAATCTCTTTTCTTTCGTACTCCTCAGAGAGAGATTGTGAAACACGACATCCTCGTATATATAGTAGCTGGTGGTTGGTTTCTCCAAGCTCATAGAAGGATCCGTGACACAATAGGCACTATTGTCTCGTCTTCATCCCTCCTGATGGAATGAATCTCTTACAACTGATCATTTCGATTTTTTTTTCTTTTTTTTTTCATCGTATTTTCAATGATAAAATACTTTGTATCATTGGACGTTTTTTCATTTTCTTTTTTTTTTCTTTCTCGTCTGGAAATGAACATTTTAATTCGGAAAAATTCATTTCCTTGAGGAGCTCTTCCAATTCTGTTCATCAAGCAATCTAGGAAAAAAAGGGAGATGTTTATCAGGAATTTTGGTAGTGTGGGTGAAAACTGATGAATTCGTTGATGAAATTATGCAATTTTTGGAGATGATGGATTCATTTTTTTTAAAATAATATTCGATGAGAATTGAATGGGTCTTTTCATCGAAAATTCAGAAGGTTGAGATTTTTAAAGAGCTGGAACTCATTCAATTTGTAGTGAAAAACACTTGAATGAGAAGAATTTTATAGTCTAATTATGGAAATTATTTATAGTTGAAAATAAACAAAAATTAATAATTTTTTGTTCTAATCCTTTTCGTATGACTTTTGAAAATTTTCTATAAGATAGATTCAGCGCAAAAAAGCCAAATCTCCAGCAATTTTGAAAATATTTTCAAAAAAAATCGGCAAAAAAATGAATTGTGAAAAGAATCGTCAGATCGTTAAATTAAAATGATTTTAAGGTGATTCGATTGCGTTTTTCGTGTCGAATGAAGTGTAGTAGCCAAGAAATTGATGAATTAAATTGAAAGATCAATCAAAAATGATATAATTCCAAAAAAAAACATAGCTTGCGATGTATTTACCATTAAAATCGACAATATTTTATTTTCAAGCGATTTGTATGTTTCATAATTTTAATATTCAGTGTTTTCAACAATCATCAGTTCTACTAATGAATATAACCACAACATAATCAGGTCATATAATTTGGACTATATAAATTCAGAATATATAGAATTTCGCTGGATCATATGATCATAATCCCATATTTTCCATGTAATTTCCAGTATAATTTCGCATTATATAGTTTTTTCATTGGGGAATATTCTATAGCACACTATATGATTAAATGCTATAGAAATTGATAGAAATATTCTATAAAATGTTGGATTGTTGACTTCTATAGAAATTAACAGAAATATTCTACAAAGAAAAGCATTTTATAGAAATTGTCTGTAGCGATTTTCCATAGTTTTTACATGGTATTTTTTATTTGGGAACACTACATGAATTCAGGATGTTCTATCGGTATTTCATCAGAATTTAAAAATGTAAAAATTTAATGAAATTTTCTTCCAAGGTTCTTCAATTCATAAGGAAACCGTATGCAAAATTTTGGATTTTTTTCATGCCTCGTTTAAAAGTTATGAATTTTTTAAAAACCATCGTTTAACATGTGTTCTTATGGGAAATTCACAAAAGCTTAAGAAACTTTTCGAAAAATCCTCCAAATTCCATGAAATTTCGGATATAGGTGAGAAATTATTCCCCCGCACGAACGTTACATTTTTAAACGACGATTGGGTCAATAATTGGCATTAAAATGAATAAAAATGATTGAAAAATTGTCACTGGGGCGTAATTGCTGCCAACTTGTGTCGCCAGAATTTCCTAGAATGCAACGCTTTTTTCAAAATAATTCTCAAACTAATTAAATAAAGAATAAAAAAAAGTATCTGTGAAATGTAATAATAATAATATAATATTTGATCACCCGCAGTTCCAGACCTACCTAAAAATAAATTTAATGAGGAATCGAAAACTCATTTTTTCGTGTTCAGGGATTGGAACACTGACGAAATCACTGCCCCTCTCATGCCGCACAACCCCCACTTACGGTTTATGTAAAACATCCTTAAAGTAGACACTATAGCCACTGACTAGAGCAGTATTGGCGGTACTACGTTAATACGACAAAAGAAAAACCTTAGAACCGTTTTCTTCAATGAAAGTCACTCATCCACGTGTGCGTGTGTGTGTCTCAGCAAAAACTCACGATAGACGAGGCATTGTACTTGGCATTGAGACACGTGGGTTCCATTCATGCTTCCTGAGCATAGTGGATTGTGTAGAGAGTGTGTGCCAGTAGCAGGCAGGCATGGAGATGGATGTGTTGGGGCCGGAGAGTAGGTTGAACCAAACAAGGCAGAAGGTAACTGGCAACAGTAGCGTGAGGGCGGTCAAGGGGTCCAACACAGTGGTTCATCCTTCGACCACCAGCACAACCACTGGCTCCAGTGGCTCGTGTTGATGTCCAAGAAACACACAGTCCTTGAGGTGGAGGAAAAACGGAAGACTCTTTACTGTGCTGAAAAAAAGGCGCATTTATTGGTGAAGGAAAGAAATTTGAAGAAAATTGGACATCATGTACGATGATGATTCTAGATTTTTTTTAGTGTGAAGGACTCGATGAAAAATTCAGAAAAAATTCAGAGAGATGGTCCATGATGTTCAGATTGTTGGTGAATTTTTTCAAATTTTTCCGGGCAGACCTTCGTCGTCAAAAAAATGCCAAATCATTTTACCCCACTTTCTCCTGAATATATAGGTTTTTTGCATTCAACGCTATAGGATAAAATGAGTTCAGAAGTGCTGAGAACTAAATATATCCTGTTCAATGTAATAGAATGACCCTTTTAATCGTTTGAATCTGAGCAAAAATCCATCAATTGTAAATGCTCCAAAAAAATGTGTCATTTCCGAAAAAAAAATCCACTCAAAAAGAGGCGAAAAATAATTCCATATTTTTTTCATCATCAAAAACAAGGAGCTCCATGTTTATAGGTCGCTTCGAATTAGAATAGCTCCTAAAACACGACTACTACCATCTCGTTTCAAAGTTTATACAACAGTAGGTAGACACAAGGTGAAATAAAATTTGAAAAAAAAAAATAGATAAAAAGTAAAAATAATGGATTGATCTTCGGTATTTCAGGGCAGAATCCCCGTGTGGATACACACAACAGTCGGTCAGAAATTCCTGCATAAAAAAAACTGCCCACGTCAAAAAAAAAGAAGAAAAAAATCAAAGTACAAGTATAAAAACATAACAAAACAATTTCATAAAAAAAAAATCATGTCTTTTATTTTTTGAGGACAAGAGAGCGAGAAAGAGACAGAAACAGATGGAGAAAAAGAGAGAGAGAGAGAGAAAGAAATTTTTTGAAACGATAAATACTTGGTGGTTATAACTCAATATCGGGGCCAAGGAGGAAGGCGCGGATGTGCAGAACGAGCGGAAGGAGGGGGTTGAAGAGAGGAAGAGGGGGGGAGGAGGTGAAAGAGAGAGTATACGTAAAAATGTTTGAGATCGACCTCGAGGGCAGAAACGAAGAACATTAAAAGGGAGAAGACATTAAGAACCGCCACAGATCTTGTATAAGGATCCTGAGAAGAGAGGAGTCTCTTCTTTCTCTCTCTTTCTCCTCTCTCTCGTGTGTTATTCTCAGATGCGACAAAGGAGGGACGAGGCCCACGAAATTGTGGATAGTAGACAGAGAGACGAGTGCAGAAAAAAAAGATGAGGGGGGGGGTGGCGAGGAGGAGATGAGGGGGGAGGAAAAGGGCAGGAGGCTCACGTATGAAGCAGGACCTCATAACTCCTTGTAATGTCCTCTTGCGGATGCCTAGCATACACCCTTCCTGCCCCTCCTCTTCTGCTGCATGCTCCTCTTGAGAGGACACACAGATAGCACGAGACGCGCCATGAGGCCAAGAGTGTACACACTCCATGGGATCCAAATGCCTCTCGCCACCACCAGAGAGAGAGTAGTATCATGCTATATTTCGACGGTTATAAGGTACATGCATTCGTTTCTCTGTCTCTTCCTATCTTCGTCCCTTTTTGCCTCCCCCCCCCCCCCCCTCCCCTTCTCCTGCACACATCCCCCTGTGTTGGGCCCTGGGTATAAGAGAGTTAATCTTGATATAATGGCCACGACTGTCGCGCGGTATCCGTGCAAGACAATAGTCCATGAGATATATCGTTAAGCTTTGGTCCTCTTCTTCCACTGGCACACACATACACACCACTAGTGTCTCGCCGCCATTAGAAGGCGGGACTCTTTATTTTACCTCGCGGGGTGTCAGCGGGAGGAGGGAGGACTATACGTGAAAAAATAAGAAAGTGAAACGAATTAAAAAAGATGTGTTTTTCATTTTTTTATTTGCTTTTTTTTTTGTGAAAGAATTCTATGGATAATTCTGCTGAAATATTACCGAGAATTATTGGTTTTAATTATTTTTAAAAATATTTTTTTTGAGATTTTAATGGCTCTACAGGTCGGGGCTCATTAAAATCTTGCCATGATTCATGCAAATTCTTTGACCTCCGAGAATTGAAAAAAAAAAAATAATAATAATAAAAACGATCTATTTTTGTAGATGATGCAGGTTGAAGAAAGGAATTCCTTTTTTTTTTATTTTTTCTCTCTACTCTTTTTGGTACGGTAATAAAAAATAATTTTGATCTTTAAAATTGTAGGTAAAAATTTTTGCTTTCTATTGAATAAATGCATCTGGTGATTCTCACAGTCAGCGAGAAATTTCTCGTGAAACAATGAAAAAATCTCTAGGGGTTTATTTTCTGCGGATTTTTTGCATCTTCTGGAACACTTGATCCTCTTAAAATGGAGGGAGGGGGGTTCCGGCGATAATGCTTAATGACAAAACGACGAGTTGAACTCCAAAAATCCCTGTTTATATCTCTACTCTCACTTCATCTACTTTCTCCCCTCCCCCACCCCCTCCTCTTCACTGACTCTTTCCATTTTACTCGCAAACTTTTGCATTTTCTTGGCACTTGCCAGTGAAGAGAAAAGCCCACGGCCAGAGGCTTAATCTGATCTCGTATTAAGGATTGACTCTCGTCACAAAATGCCCGTTCTCTCTCTTTCTCTCTTTTCATCTCTGTACACCTATTTTTATGCAGATCAGGAAGAAGAGTAGTTGAAGCGCCCGAAGGTGGGAAGCTGCATCCATAAATGCTTTATAATCTCCGTAAGTTCGTTCAGTTCAGTAGGCAGCTGGTATATATATACACACACACACACAAAACCCAGTGTTATGGGACTCAGTATATATATATGTATAGGTATAGATTGGTAATCGTTCGAATGCATCGAAATCGATCAGTGAATTACTCGTTTTTTGTGGCTCTTAATGTCCGGTGATATATCAACTCGTCGTTGCCAATAGCCATAACAAGAATTATCGAGCTTTTATTTTTCTCTTCGTGCACTTTCTCGGGCCCTCATTGCTCTTTGAGGGGGGAAAGGGGAGGGGGATTAGACTGTACACATTTTCATTGGAAATGCTTAGGAAATTTCTCATGAAAATCATTTACGTTTTTTTTTGTTCAAACATTTGACTCTTTTGGATTTTGAAAAATTTCAGTTTTTTCGAGGATATTTTCGGTTCTATTGGTTGTATTTAACAAATCAATGTAAATTTCGAATCGAGATGGAAGGTGAAATGATTTTCATTGATTTAAGGCTTTTGCAATAAAAAATGATCAATTTTCGATCTATTTATAGGACAAAAACGTATTTTTCCCTAAAATTCTCATAATTATCTCAAAAATCGATCATTTTTAGTTAAAAATCCTATAAATCAATGGGAAGTGATCTCACTTATTACCTGAAATCAGAACTTTCACTTTACAACCAATAAAACCAAAGATATTCCAGAAAAAGTGAAATTTTTCGAAAACCAAAATAAACATGCAATTTTCCAAAAGTTCCAAAAAATAATTGTGACACATGTTTCTAATCGAAAATATTCTCACTTGTTCAATAGAATCATTTTTCAAAAATTCATCTCAAGCACTATCCTCAGAATCCTCACTCTCCTCTAGTCAAGGCCACACTCGTTACAGCTTGAATTATCCAAAAACGAACATTTCCATCGTTGAATAATGAATCCAAACGCCTTTGGGAGAGCATGCGAGAATTTTTTATCAACCCCCTCTCCTTCCACATCCCCCTGAGACTAGGAATACCCTCTAACCTCTTCAATTAATTCGAAAAATTCATTCGATTGCCAAAAATCCAATCAATTAGCTCCTGATAAAGAGAGCATTTGTCCTCAAATGACTCATGAGACAAATGGAATTATCAAAAAAAAAAAAAAATTGTCATTCCATATAGATTGCTGTATCTGAAAGGCAATGATAATCCAGCCATATAAAAATACAGACAAGTCTCTTCTCTGCCTTTGTTTAAGAGAAAAAAGAGAGAGAGATATGTCGTGGTAGTGATCATAAGAATCTACTTTCGTGGAGCGCCGAGACGCTTCTACATTTAACCCCCCCCCCCCCCTTCCTCGTCCTTATCTCCAAGGGGTAGTTGGGGTAGCCATTAATTCATCTGGCCGTTGATTGCCTTCCCCATCGTGCTGTACTAACCGAAGCACTCCGCACTTTTCTAATTAATTTCTAACCCGGAGGTCAGTAGATTATTCTCCCTCTTTTTCTTCTTCTTCTCATTCTCCTGGAAAAATAAATGCGGGCCTGAATTTTTTATCACAGAGAGAAAGAGAGAGAGAGGAGGGAGAGAGCCACGATGCGTGAAGCAGAATAAAACATATTTGTAATATGGTTACACACGTCACATGAGAGAGTCCATTATTGAAAATAAATTGGAGAAAGAGAGAAAAATTGAAAAGTACTTAGACAAAAGAAGTAGCGCCGCGGGTGCAACGCGGGGTGACGCAGTTATCTTGAAACAAAATTCGTTTTTTTTTTAAATCTATCTCTCTCTCTCTCTCTTTCATGAGAGCCAGGTTAAGTGCCATTATGTCGACCAGTCGCCTTAGACTATGGGGCCAACGGTGGTCGTAATAAAGCAGGGCTGTGTAGCCGATGGTGGGCAGACGCTGGTTATTGTCATGCAAATGTGTCTAATCGGCCGAGCCAGTCGACCATATGTCCGTTGGGCTAAAAACTCATGCAACAAGAATCTCCTTTGTGAAAATAAAGAAAAATAGCCGAAAAGATTCATGAAATCATTGAAGATGGTCATTATTAATGTTGAAGAATTCTTGCTTGATTTTGTGGTGCGAAAGGTGATGGGAAATGGTCCAATTCTGAATTTTGGGAGAACCATGATCCACGTTGATCATTGGCTAGACTGAGAAAAGGATTCAAAAACAATGGTCTTATGAAAATGGTAAATTTGGTAATTCAACCAAATGAGCCTTTTCTAGACCAGTATCATTCGGGTCTTCTGCAGTGAGACACCAAAACTGTGTGTTTTGTTTTAAGAGCTAGTTGCCACCACTGCGTCTTGGGTTTTTTTTTTGGAAAATCCAGTTTTCAGATGAGTATTTTGAAGTTTCATTCAATCCGTATTGAACTTATTGAGGTTTTTTTTTCGTCTTTTTACTTTTTTTCGTTACTATTTTTTAATTGATATTCCAAATTGAAATTGTTCCACGCGAAGTGTACAAATTATTGACAAATGACGGAATTAGTACATTTAAAAAAGCACATTGTGCATGAAGTACTTGTTTCTGTGTAATATAAAAATCAAATTTTTTTTTTTTCTTTTTTCAAGCCATTAAACAAATAAATTTATTGATAAATTAATTTTCATTAATAAATTTTTAAGAGAATCAAATTCCGGAAAAAATATGTAATGCGCAAGCAGGATTTGAACCCACGACCCTCTGATTACATGTCAGGTAACCCATAAAAGAAAATTACCGTCAGTTTCCCGCAGGAATTGCAGGTCAGGTGAGAAATGGTCAAGAAACCGTCATTTTACGACTGATCTGACACATCAAAAAAATGACGGTAATTTTACGTCTCTAGTGATGAGGCGTTTGTGGGGGAAAAACGGCATTATATAGGGTGAGGGCGAGCGATCTTGTACAGAGTCCCATTTTACCAAAAAAAAATTGAATTTTCGGACATTAATTTATCTTTGTGTTTTCAAAACATGAAAACTCGTTTAAAATGTAACTGAGTGAAACGCCTTCGTGCGACACGTAATGCTGCCTCGGTTCTGTTTCCAAACAAAGTACCCATACACATATATATATATATACATATATAAATGAGGTGGATAAAATAAAATTAAAAAAGTCATAAAAAAGAGGTATTATTCGACCATTATCATGTACTAATGACCATCGTGAACACGCTTAACCATTATGTTATTTCGAATTGGAACGACAAAGTCATGGATAACCAACGATTTTGTACCAGTGAAGTTTCGTGATCAATAGCTCCATCAATTTTTTCATTTTTTTTTTTCTTCAAAATTATGAATAAACATGAATTTTTAAAGCAAAATGAAGGTGTGATTTTTATTTGAAATTTTCATGTTTTATAAAACAATTGAAGAAGTTTATTGTTATAAAGTCACGTAGTTGCGTATACATTTTAACTAGACGCGGCAGTTGGTAAACGAGTGAAAACCAGGGACCAAAAAGCTCTAGACGTTATATATTTAGGCTCGATTATTTATGATTACGATTATTTTCGTCGGCTTTTCGTGGCGGTTTATTGAATGTTTAGCATGTGCCATGCCACGCTAATTCTGAAACGCTTTAGTCATATAACTCCAGTGTGGTAGATCACTAACATGAATCTCTTTTGGCTCATTTTAAAAGAGTCCATGATAATCTCAACAAGTACAATCAATCGATGAATTACAATTTTTTTTTCAAAATTTAAGATTATGAAATTTTTTTTGCATAAAATGATTTTATTTTGACACTAGTTTTTTTTTTTCAAATTATTTCGGAAATAGGAATCGTCACTTTTCTGTTGTCAACTAATAATTTTTGAAGCCGATTAAGAATCGATTTTCGATGAATATATCACATTGATTCATTGATTTTAGGCGTGGATTAAACGCTTTTTCCGATTATAATCGATTTTTTCAGTCGACAATCGATTCTTTCGCTTTTCATCAATTTGGACCGATGATTAAACGCTTTTCTTCATTATAATCGATTTTTCCAGACAATCAATCGATTTTTTTTCGATTTCAGTTGATTTTCGCAGTCGATTAATCGATTCTTGCAGTAAATTAATCGATTCTCTTCATTTTGACTGATTCTGGTAGTCGATTAATCGATTCTAAGAATCGAAATGTGTACACAGAGAAAAATGCTTTCTTAATTTAAGAATGTGCAGTCACTTAATTTAAGAATGTGCAGGTCACTTAAATTAAGAAAGAAAAGTCACTTGATTTAAGTGAGAAAAGTCACTTAATTTAAGTGAGAAAAGTCACTTAATTTAAGTGACTTTTACTTTCTTAAATTAAGAGAGAAAAAGTTACTTGATTTAAGTGAGAAAAGTCACTTAATTTAAGTGAGAAAAGTCACTTGATTTAAGTGAGTTTTACTTTCTTAAATTAAGAAAGAAAAAATCACTTGATTTAAGTGAGAAAAGTCACTTAATTTAAGTGACCTGCCATTCTTAAATTAAGTGACTGCACATTCTTAAATTAAGAAAAAAATTTTGTCTGTGTAGAATTGAAGCTGAAATCACTCTTTTCGCCTTAATTCATTCAATATATAAAGCCGTATCTCTCATTCAAACTTTGATCATTAAAATATGAGAAATTATCCGTATAAAATGGTGCAATTTAATGGCACTAATTTTCTCGTCTCTCTCGACATGCCAAAGTGACAAAAACCTTTCTTTTCCTTTTTTTTTTTCATTTTCAAATGGTGTTAAGCCTCCATTAGACACCACGAGATAATCGCGTGAAAGGTATCACAGTACTTGGGGCGTTTTTCCAATTAAGACGGAGAACACTCTGTGTGTGGCGAAAAAAGTTTACAGCTATCTGACATACCATGAACACACAAAAATTCCATACACCACAAGTGAAAATATATACACACACGTGTTGAGAATTGTCAGACAAATCACGAGTCTTAAAAATCACGAGCTAATACCAAACGAGAGACAAATCAATTTGACTTGAAACGAGATGAAAAGAGAAAAAGAGAGAGAGAGAGGAAAATTGAAAAATAGAAATAAAAGGCTGACGTAGTTAATGATGGCCAAGTGTTAGAGGTTGCTCGTGTGTGACGTCACATTTGGTTTATTTAATGAGTTGCCCGAAGGCGTTTCTGTACAGGCGAATGGACCGATGATGTACTGAGAAAGAAAAGACAGAGTTTACAGAGCACTGAGGCGAGAAGGTACACGAGAAGACATAGACGTATGGGCGACAGGGCACGATATGCTCAGTCTAATGATATTGAAATTAGCAAAAATCTGTCAATTTTAGGCATTTTTTTAGGAAAATGAATGTTTTATTAAAGATTATTCTGGGAAATTTGTATTTATGAATATTTAATTTTTTCAAATCTGCATATTTTCACTTTTTTTAAAATAAATTATTTGATTAAATAAAGAAAAAGTCTGAAAATTATCAGATTTTGGCTATTTTCAATTTCATTCAGTTTTCTCTTGCAGTGGCTAAAGTAGAAAATTAAATTCTCAATGATGGATGAAGAAATTCTAATGTTTTTTCGTTTTTTTTGACGTATCTCCATTATTTTTCGAGTTATTTTTGAAAAATTAAGGAATTAATTTTTTGAAATTTTTACAGATACTTCACCATTTCTTGCATTTCTCAATTTTTCTCAATTTGTATTATGTAATACAATGGAGTGAACGCCAATATTTCGTGTGAATTTTGCTCTCCAAGATGAAGTAACAGAGAAAAAATCAAATTCAGCTATATAGATGTAAACTGAATGTGATTTAAATACACAGAGAAAAATGTTTTCTTAATTTAAGAATGTGCAGTCACTTAATTTAAGAATGTGCAGGTCACTTAAATTAAGAAAGAAAATTCACTTGATTTAAGTGAGAAAAGTCACTTAATTTAAGTGAGTTTTACTTTCTTAAATTAAGAAAGAAAAGTTCACTTGATTTAAGTGAGAAAAATCACTTGATTTAAGTGAGAAAAGTCACTTAATTTGAGTGAGTTTTACTTTCTTAAATTAAGAAAGAAAAATTCACTTGATTTAAGTGAGAAAAGTCACTTAATTTAAGTGAGTTTTACTTTCTTAAATTAAGAAAGAAAAGTTCACTTGATTTAAGTGAGAAAAATCACTTGATTTAAGTGAGAAAAGTCACTTAATTTAAGAATGGCAGGTCACTTAAATTAAGTGACTGCACATTCTTAAATTAAGAAAACATTTTTCTCTGTGTAATGGATCATTTTCTTGGCGCAAGATTTGGTCAGTTTATTCCTGACGAAAACCGTCAGTTATTCAGCTTTGTTCAGTTAAGTGTAAGTTACCGGTACAATGACGGTAAACTTACCACGATGTTTTTTCCACCTTCCAGTCTCCAGAAATTCATTCAATTCAGTTCCTATTCTATGACAGGACACGTATAAATTTGTAGGTTATTTCAGTGAAAAATAAGACACTCTGGCAGATTCAAACATTTAGAGATAAACTGAATCGTCACAATTAAAGAAATCTTTAAAATGTTCTAAAAGTGTCTTAAGGATGTTAGGGCGAGTTGATCGGAGATAACCTCAATTTTTTGTACAAAATCTTAAATAATAACGTATACATAACAAATGTCTCAGAAACCATTTTTCTAATGTTCGAAGAATGTAATGAGGAACAAAATAAGCCGTAGAAACGAAAAATTGTATGGAAACTGAAAAATCGGCTGCATTTTTTCCATTTGTTGAATCTTGAGAAATTTGAAATATGTAAAAAATGCAGCCAATTTTTCAATTTTCAATAAATTTTTTGTTCTTACAGCTTATTTTGTTCCTCATTACATTCTTCAAACATTAGGAAAATGATTTTTGAGACATTTATTATGTATACGTTATTATTTACGATTTTATACAAAAAATTAAGGTTATGTCCGACCACCTCGCTCTAACATCCTTAATGTCAAACATTAGTTTTCGCAGTGTGGTCACACAGAAAGTGTCGCGACAGCGGCAGTGTGTGTGTGTGGCGGGGGAGGGAAAAGGGGGGAGGAAGAAGGGAGAGCCGTGGAGCTGCTGCTGAGAGAGAAGGCGCGAGTGGGCGAGCGAGAAGGGGAGGGAGGTAGTATCGTGTTGGACGCTGGACGAGGCGCACGCTCCATGCGAAACTGCAATAAACACACACGCGCATTTTGTAAAAATTTGATTTTCTTTTCTTTTTGTGATCGAAAGAAAAAATGTGCCCTCAGGTTTTTGGGGAAATTTAGGGTGGAAAAAAAAATCGTATTTGGGAAGTGAGAAACGGAGACTACGGAAAGACCCGAGACTCGCCGAGAGTGAGGGAATTCGCGGATGGAACGCTCTCATTGGTCGCTCGTTTGAAAAGAAGAAGTGGATATACACAGGGAAAAACACGAGGGACACTCCGGCCACGTGTGTTTTGATCCATCGAGAATATTCACGTGTTTTTTTTTTTTTTTTTGGATTTTTCGGAAGGATTGTTTTTCCATTTTTGTGGGGAACAAAATATTCAGTTAAAAGAAAATTTTAAAAAAAATATTTTATTATAGTGCAGTGAATAATTTTCGGATGATAAATTTGATGATTTCTTGTGTCTTCAAGTTTCTGATCTGAAATAAAGGAAATACTCGATTTGGAGAGAGAGGTTCATTGTTTTTGTACAGGTGTAAAAGGGGGAGGGGAGGAATGCGAGTGGTGTGAGAGGGGAAAAAAAGTGTTTGGCATTCCATTGCGACCGAAAGAAAAAAAAGTGTGATCTAAAATAATAACAACAGTTATTTTCTGTGATGACCTCAAGATTTATTTTATATTTTGAGTTTTTTTTTTTTTTAATTGAATTAAAATAGTGCTGTTTTTTTTTTCAAAGCCTCATGTTCTAAGTGATTTCATGGAAATAGAGAATAAAAATAAAAAAAATTAAGATTTTTTAGTTATTATAAAAATCACAAAGTTGGCTCATTGTCAAAGATATAAATGCCAAAAATCTTGAAATTCAATGCATTCTATCTCGGTATGTATTTCACATTCTTCTACTCTGAAAGATTTTCGGAGAGTTAAAAAATAAACAATCGTGATGTCATCAGTGGGGAAAAAAAATATAAGAAGAAAAATGATCGAAATTATGAGATTAAATCGTCAGTTTAGAAGCAGAATGGCGTAAGTGTTATATATATCAACATGGCCCTTACGCCCCTTTGTTTCCAAGACGATAAAACATTTCTTTTCCACAAATATTTTTAACAGTATAAAATTTGCAAGAAAAAATAATTCGTTTCATCATTTTTTTTTCTTCAATTTCGATAAATAATGGAGATACGCCCTTTTTGTCCTAAGATGGGTTTGTAACGAATTTCGGGGGCTACAAAGAAGAATATCATCGAAAATTTCGCTATCTCGCTTAGTTTCCGAAATATTCTGAAAGTAGTGATGATAGAATAAATTCGATTTTTCCAAAAAAAACTTCAGAATTTTTTTTTTATTCTTTGCTAAATCAATGTAATATCACAGGATTATTGATCGCGATTAAATATATTAGACGATAATAACGAGTCAATGATTGTCGAGTGCACGAGAGGTAGAGGCATCGAGATATTCTTGAAATTACGAGGCATCTCCATGCGGGCCGATAGAAAAAGAAGGAAAAAAAATATTTAAAAAAGTGCCTAGAATTGTGGAGTGAGAAAAGACGAGTGAAAGAGAGGAAAAAAAAGAAAAAAAGTGAGACGAAAAAATATAAAACTTGCTCATCTGCCAAGCGAAATGTGTTGAGGAGAAGAAAGTAATTTCAAGGATCGTAACGAACTCGCCACGAGTCTTTCTTCTTCATCTTTTTTTTTTTTTTTTTTTCGTTATTATTATTTCTTTATTTATTTTATTCTGATATCAAAAGCTTAGAAAATGAAAATTGAATTTTTGATAAACACTTAAACATTTGCATCAACAAAAAAAAATCAAACATTTGCAGTTTTTCTCTGAGATTTTCCACATTTTATTTGGACGTAACTCTTTAATTTTTTTGAAATAAGACATTTCTTCTATTCTCAAAATATTTTAATTAATTTTTATAATTATTCATTATAATTCTTCCCAATTTTTCACGATTTACTGGATAATATTTTGATAAATAATGGAGATACGCCCTTTTTATCCTACTTTTTTTTTCCAAAGAGAACTCGAACAGCCATAAAAATAGTCCAGAGTTAAAAGAACGTATCTCCATTATTTTTGAAATTTTCAAAAAATTACAAACTTATTTTCAATTTTTTATCCTTCCAAATCTTCCAAAAATTTTTTTTTTTATTTAGGATTTTTCAGTAAATAATGGAGATACGCCCTTTTTCCCTAATATCCAATTTTTCATCCAGCAAAAAGGGCGTATCTTCATTACTATCCAGAATATCTATTCCAAAAAATACAGAATTATAGGTTAAATTCGGATTTTTCAAAAAATCACCTCAGAACATAATAGATATATCTATATATACATTCACCTTTTGACTTTTCCATTCTACCTAATTTTTTCATTTTTACAAAATTAATTTCTATAAATTTCTCTTCAAATGCTAAAAAAAATTTTCTCACCTTTATTTGAGAATTTCTCTTTTTTTTTAATGATGCAGATACGCTCTTCTGATCCCAACTCAATTTTCGTAAAAAAAAGGCGTATCTTTCTTTTTGCAAGAAAAATCATATATTTTTGATAATCACTCAACGATTCTCGTGTTTTTCTGAGATTTTCCACTCTTTTTTTTTTTTCTTATATTCTCTTTATTCTCACAAACCGAGTGTAAATTATTTTATTGCGGGGATCGTTATAAACTCTCCAACATAACGACGATATTTAATGACTAGTGTCTATATACAGAAGAGGGGTATATATATATATATATATATATACACATGCACTTCTCCTCTTTCATTATATTTCTACGTTGAATCGGGTGATTTACGTGTTATACTATATAGGAAGAATTGGATAGTATGCACTTTGCGCCTCACACACCTGTGTGTGTGTGTTCTTCTTCCGTAGCTACTCACAGGTTTTTTTTTTGCATTGTACTTTAATGTCACTGAATAATAACAGAGCATCGATTCAACTCACCTCAATGCAATTGGCTACTTTGGAGCTGCCTATTTCTGCATATCTATATGTCATTGCATTAGAGTCGAAGGGGCGTAAGTCCTGTGTATGCACTGAGGGAAAAAAGTATTTTCTAGGAAAAAAATGATTCTGAGACAAAACTTCTTTCTTATTTGCAATGAACTGTATGAAGAAATTAAAGGATTTAATTGGGAGAAATCCATACCTATTTCTCTCAATGTTCATTTATTTTAGTTTGAAATAACACCGGATCAGTACTTATTTTTTGTCATCATTTTTCGCCAACTGATAACGATAAATAAACAATTGTTTGTTCGAATCTCCATCCTGCATTATTTCAATCTGGATCATCTTCGCCATTAATATTTTCATGTGCCCGCATGGAAAAGAAATATATTGCTATGAATATATTTAATAATATCGGATCAATGACGGGTGATATAATTCGGCAAATATATGTGTGGTGTTCAATATATGATGTAATTATATACATAATTATACTATTCCAATTGTATAGATTTTGATATTTTTCATGTAAATTTCTAGATCAGAGCCATTTGATATTGGAGAATACACATTATATTTGCAATTTATCATATGATAATAGCAGTATACTTCATAGTGTTTTCCTGTTTTGTATGGAAATAATTATAATTTTTATTCTATATTTGATCATATATTTCATTCGAAATGAAGTATATTATATTCCATTTTATACAGCTGCACTTTATGATATCTGGATAGTTTGTATCGTTATCCTAATGCGAATTCAGTGTGATAGACATCTTGAACAATTTCAAATGTACTCATGATCCATTTAAATATTGTGAAGAGTACGTTACTCAGAGAGCCTTCTCTAAAGAATAAATTAAATATCTCCTTCTCTTAAAATTTCGGAATTATATTCTTTTTTGGAATTATGAAGGTATTTACTTTGAACGTGTAATATAATTGAAAGCTAATGATATTTTAAGTTAAAATAATATGTGCAATAGATTAATATATATTGAAAAAATTTTAAATCTTTATAATAATAAGTTTATAAAATCATTCCAGATAATTTGAAATAAAGTAAACACCCTGATGAGGGCCGCACATAGCTGGCCGAAACGTTGGTGTATTTCATACAATTTTTAAATTTTGTTTTCAAAAAAATATTTTTTTTTTATTCATTTGTGCAATGACCGAAACAGCCGAAATTATTTGAGAAAATTAATATAACGGTCGGAGAAAAATCAAAAATGGAATTTATGATTCTTACAAACTAATTTCAACTGATATTTTTCAATATATCTTTGGAGTATTGATTTCATCATATCCGAATATTATGTATCTCATTATATTCTGATTGAATATTAATATTATAATTAGTATAATATATACTGGAACATATTTCAAACTCATAGTTGCTATAATTATATGTTCCAATAAAGAAGAATCATAATGAACCATTACATCTTTCTCATTATCGAATGATATAATAATCCAACAAAAATATGCCTATGGATTCTTATATTGAATTTACGATATCATATAATTCATCAGTTACTCGAAATTATATTTTTAACAATATATATCTTTTCCATGTGGGTGGATTCTTCATCAAATAATCATGTATTTGCGCAAAATATGAAATGTTGAAGCAAATATAACTCAGTTTGGATCAAAATCGAAATGGATTTCCCAGTAACTTTCCTCTGAAAAACTCATCTTATTAATTCATGAGAACATGTTCAAATTCATTTTAATCAAACTTGAATAAGCCATAACATTAATTTCTTAATCGAAAAAAATCCTTTCCCAAACAAATTGCTGATTGATGCAAACTACACAGTATTCCTAAAAAATCGTTTTCTCCCTCAATGTAAGCATAGCACTTACGCCTCTTTGTTTTTAGAGCGACTATATATATATGTATTATATATGTGAGGCTTTCCACGCTATTTCACTCGAATTTCGGTTCATATTTTTTCGATTTTCTTCATTTTTGGATATTATGTTGGAATGGCTAACCGAAGCCATTTCCCATAGGAATAGAAAAAACGAAAATGACTATATATATTTCTGCTATATTTTGATGATTCAATATTTTACATCTTCACTGTGTGTGACGCTATAACTTTGGCATTTACTTGGCATTAACCTTCTCCATGATTCAATGACGCAAATCAAATGATGCCGATAGAAAACTTGCCAGGATTATTCATAGTGTGCCCGTAATTGTTCAGTAATTAACACAGCAATATCTACATATATATACACAAATGCGAGTTCATCGCTGTATCTCATCGTGATTTTTATCGGTTCGCATGGACATTGGTAATAAAGCATTGGACAATTCACGTTTTTTTTTTTTTTAGATTTTTGTCTGATGCATTAGTGCACACACACATTGAATGAAAAAGAATATAAAATGTATAAAAAGAAAAGTTATACGTTTTTTCTAAATCTGATAAATTGTTGTCACACACGAACACACACACAGAGTCTCATCGGGGAAAAAAAATGGCAATTTAGTGCTTGGACAAAAAAAAAATTCATTTTGCGATTAAATCGAGGTAAAATGGATCTGTTCTGTAAAATTATTTGCAAACTTTTTTTCCTAGGGTCAAGCACTTACTGTAAAAATTATAAAAAAATTACACAACAAGTAAGACATGCTGTACCATATTCTCACATTTTTTCAAATTTTTTTACTAACTCCTTCAGTTAAAAAAAAAATCGTGAATAATTTTGGCGAAAAAAGTGCCTTTCGCTCCAATTTTAAATAAACTCGAATTAACTCAAATAATTACAGAAAAATTTTGCCATGAAAATTGCGTAATGAGCTGGAAAACAGTTGGTGAAGTGTACTTTCTGTTATAATTTCTTTTTTTTTTTTTTCGAGAATAGAAAATTATTGAACAGAAATGGTGAGAGCCCTCGCGTGAAACAGAGCCATCAGCATTCCGATCAGGTGCTGGTTAATTGTTCAGGGTGCAATTGCACTGGCAACGAAGAAAAAATAATTGAAATGGTCGTAAGGGGAGAGGGGGGGGGGAGGTGAGGTGGGGGGTAAAAAAAAGTGTTGAACGTGCAGACGGTTTGACACAAAGAGCAATAAAAAAGAGGGAAAAGAGGTGCTCACTAGAGAAAAAAAAGAGAAAAAATAGAAAAAAATAAAAGGACGACCCGAACAATTACGTGGTCAGAGTGTTTACAATCTAGTGCTTAGTGATGGCAAGTGGGCAATCAGTCCGAGGGCAATTAATGAGTGACCGACGTGTTCTGTACGTTCAACAGTTTAAATTCCTTAATTTCCGACAATTATGCGCAGGGAATGATAATTAACGCGTTCGCTTTTATTTCTCCTCCTCCCTTCCCACCTCCTTCTCTTTGCGAGCTTCTTTTTTTTCAAGTGGCGGATGATTGCGCACTGGATCTCGGTGCACAGTGTTTAATTAAATGGGTCGGGATAGTTTGCAGGCGAGTGGGAAAAATTTGAGGATGATTGGAGGGTACAATCAGGAAAAAATTCGATTTTTTTGTTTAAAATCATAATTAACAATGTATACAAGATAAATGTCTAGAAAATGATTCAGTATCTAAAGAATGTAATAAAGAACAGAATGAGCCGTACACTGCAAAAACTAATGTTTGACATTAAGACCCTTTGAGACATTTTAGAGATTTTTTTCGTAGTGACGATTCAGTTATCTCTAAATATTTGAATGTGCCCAAGTGTCTTTTTTTTACTCACATAGCCTATAAATTTATACGTGTCCTGTCATAGAATAGGAACTGCATTGAATGAATTTCTGGAGACTAGAAGATGGAAAAGAATCAATTAAAAATTAGTGTATTAATTTTTTCTCATTTATTTAATCCACGTTATCATTGCTCCCATATTTGTGTAGGAAATTTAATACTTGACTGGGACACGAGAAATGTTTTACACTGATGTATCGGAATAGCATTTAGCAACTGAGTTTTGCCATATACTTTCAAGCTCCAATGACTGAACAATCGAAAAATATCTCAATTTCAAACATAAAAAGCAACTGAATATATTCTTAATTTTTCAGATACAAAATAATGTCTTGTCTTTTTTTGAAACATGTACCGTTTCCCTATTTCAAACGTTTTCCCATTTCAGTTACCCAGCTTCAACATACTTTCAAGTTTAAGATATTTTTCTCTAACTTTTGCAGTCTAGAAACAAAAAGTTAATTGCAGAATTATTTATTTATTATTTGAAAAATGAAAGAAAATTAATTAATCAAATTAATTGAAAAATAAAACATTTTTTACAATTTTCTTACATTTTTTTGAATCTTGAAAATTTTTAAGAAATTCAAAAAATAGTACAATTTTTAAAATTTTCCGACTAATATTGAGTTTTTAACACTTATTTTATTCTTCATCACATTCATTCATACCGCTCAAGCTATTATTAACGATTTAACACAAAAAATTAATTTTTTTTCCCGATTGTATCTCCCAAACATTCTTAAGATGAGTGGAACAATGAAAAAAATTGGTCGATAAAATTAAGGGACGAGCAGTGATGAGAATTTCTCTCTTGGTTTAATTTTGCTGGATTAATTAATCGAGATATTAATTGATCGTAGATGTTAATACTCAAATTAAATTGAGTGTTGGTTAATAATACCGGTTGAGTTGTAATTCTGAGAAAAAAAAATGAACACAATGTCGATTGGATTGGGTATTATTAGGACTATTATTATTCGAAGTCGTTAAATTTTACGAGCCCTTATCACCTGCAACAAGATATTTACGGTTATAATAATTGAGTCACTGTGGAATGCGTAATTAATATCTGTTGGAATTACTAATAATTATATTTGCAGACATTCTTGATAAAATGTCTTAGAATGTAAATGGAAATACACCAGATGGCAGATTTAAACATTTAAAGATAACTAAATCGTCACGATTGTTAAAAATATAATTTTAATGAGAAGGAAATATTTAATAAGGATTCAATTATTCTATAAAAGAGGCTTTCTAAGTCACGTACTCTCCACAATATCTAAATGGATCATGAGTGCATTTGAAATTATTGAAGATGTCTATCACACTGAATTCGCATTAGGCTAACGATACAAACTATCCAGATATCATAAAGGCAGCTGTATAAAATGGAATATAATATTTTTTAGTTTGAATGAAATATATTATCAAATATAGAATAAAAATTATAATTATTTCCATACAAAACAGGAAAACGCTATAAAGTATACTGCCATTTTTTTTTCTTTTCATAAAATTTATTTAATGTCGCTTTTTAACTGCTAAGGTCATCAGCGACATATAAGGTATAATACAAGTTACAAAATTTACAGAGTGTGTGATAGAATATCAGGGAATATTTATACTGTTTGGTCTATTTTATATGTTGTCTATGATTTTCAGTTTCAAAAGGTATTCTATTGTTTTTGTTTGTCCTTCTTTGGTGTTCAGAATATCTTATCAGGTTCCTTGGGAGTCCTAGATTGATTCTTGTCCGTAGTGTTGGTTGACATTCAATGAGTATATGCTTAACTGACAAAACTTCATTGCAATGTTTGCATAGATTTATACTGCCATTATCATATGATGAATTGCAAATATGAAATATATTTTCCAATATCAAATGGCTCAGACATAGAAATTCACATGATAAAATGTCAAAATCTATGTAATTGTAATAGTATAATTACGTATATTATTACATAATATATTGAAAACCACACATATTTTTGCCGAATTATATCATCCGTTATTAATCCGATATTATTGAATATATTCATAACAATAGATTTCTTTCCCATGCGGATACAAAATAAATATTTAAAATGTTTTATAAGTGTTTCAACGTCAAACATTAGTTTTTACAGTGTAAAGAACAATGCCATCAATATTTGATTGTTTTCACCACTATTTTTTTCTTTTTTCTCACTGTAGAAACGATACAAGTGCCACTGTGAACACTGATAGAAACACTCGGTCGTCTGGACATTTAATAATTAATTGCCCCAGAGGGTGGAACATTAATTAATCGGCACGCACCGTATGGCTTGGGCGCTAATTACAATTTATAATTAAACGGCTCTCAACTTCCTCTCTCAGGGCGTGTATCTTCTCAGTTCACTCCTGCTTGAACTGTAAGAGCTGCTCTTCTTTGCAATTAATATGATTAATCGTTCAAGCGAATTATCAGAAGAGAGGATCAATGCGCGTGTACTCGTGGATCGTAATTTTTTTTTTTATTAAAGTGAGAGATTTGTCTGGTATCACACACAAATGTGGTGAAGAGGGGGGGGGGATGTGGTTGAGTGGAAATGCCATTTGTGATCAGACAGTACACACAAAAGACTGCCAAAGTAGCTTCAGAGGTCATGAAAATAAAAGGAGGGGTGGTGGAAGGGGAAGGAGTGGAAGGGCAATGAAAAAGCATATTATTCAGGAAAAAAAATGAGTAAAAGCGAAATAACGAATGGAAAGTTGTCATCTTTCATTAATGATCACACTAGCTGAGCTTGAAGAAAAAAGTTGAGCACTTCCTGTGGGAGCATGGAAGAAGCCATTAGGCAGAGCTAGGACAATAAAATGAGCCAAAAGTGTTTGGATAAAATCAAATAATTCATCGTATCAGGATTTATTCAGTTGGGACATTTTTATTGTTCAATTTTCGACGTATCAAATTGTCTAGATAATAGAGAAAATTACATTAATCATTGATGAATGAAAAACAGACACTATTACGTTGAAATGTAGTAGGAAAAACAGTTATATTGAACTATTTGAGAATTTGAAGAGTTTTTGAGATTATTTCGAAATTTTTTTCAAGGAATCAGTTAAATTTTATCAATTGAGATTTTTCAAAATTTTTAAAATTATATTTGAGATATTGTGAAATTTTTTTCTTCCAATATTCCAATTTTTTTTCTCAAATTTCAATCCAGCAACCTTTGCTTTGTCCTACATGTTCTAAAAAAACAGTTATATTTAACTATGTAATTAAAGTTGATCTCCAATGGACATCTGCAAGAGCTTCCTCCAAAAATTGATTCAAAAAAATCCCTTTTTTTTTAAATACACATTGACCTGAAAAAGTCCAATACTCAGAAAGACAATATCCTGTATGTCTATAGTGTATTGTGTTTTACATTACACTGGGATTAAACATGTAATATATATTTACCACGTAAGCCAGCACATGAAGAATCGTGAACGAGCCAACAATCGTTTGCCAAAGGTTGGGAAGAGAGAGAAATGAAAAGCAGAAAAAAAAAAGAGAAGAACCAATGGAGAGAGAGAGAGAGAGAGGTATGAAAAGCCTGGACTGATTGTATTTTTCCAAATCAATATCATTAATGTAATACAGCAGAGGGCTGCTTGATGAGGACGCGATTACACCAGAAAAATTCCAGGGCGAATTCACCTAATCGTGGAATCTCGTATATTAATAATACACTATGGCAAATACTTTCTTGCCACATATTTCTCTCTCTATTTCGATTTTATTACTACTTTTTTTTTATCATTTTTTTTTTTTTTATCGTTATTATTATATATTTTTTTTTCAACATTCACTTCCATTTTCTCCTATTTAATGTTTTATTATCAGTTGGCTTTTTCTACATTGTTTTGTGACCTCGGGGATGAATTAGCGATCGTGAGATTGATGGCAGAGGCTACAGCATATTTATGTTCATGCGATATGCCTACATTTATGCTTCTAATCGATGAGGAGAAAGAGAGACAATGAAGAGGAATTTCATGTTGATTTTTTCGATGTTAAAAACAGTTTAGATAGGTCGATCTCTTTTTTTTTTGAAAATATCTCGAAAAATCATGGAGATACTTCCTTTTGAATCTCGTGCTTTTAACTGGGGAAGGGCTACAAAAATTGGTTAGGGCCAAAAGGGCGTATCTCCATTATTTTCCGATTTATCCTCAAAAAGCAACGGAATTGACAAAATTCTGAATTTTTTCATTAAATTACGGAGAATAATAGAGATACGCCCTTTTTACAATGACGCTTTTCTTTGCTGTAGGAAATTTCATTTTTTTTTTTTCAAGAAAAAATGAAAGATTATTTTTGGCTACTTTTTTTTTTACTACTGAAGTATTTTAATGATTTTCGGTAGATTTTTTTCTTTATTCCTTCTATTTTCTGCAATGTGAACAGTGAATGGTATTCCATTGTCATATCATGGAGCGAATATACAATGATGAGGCCTTTAAATAGCTGTCAATACCGACATATAGAAAAGGTTTATAAGCATATAAACGTGCGACACATTACAATTGAACAGTTAGATCTAATCATGAGATTAGAGTTCAGGGACACTGTTAGGTATCTCACGTTTTTTCAATAGCCTATACGTATACAACTGGCTTCTTCTTCAAGAAGTGTGACGATGATATTAATTAACAACGATGTTGATTCCATCAGTTTGGGAAAAGTTTTTCAACGAAACGACTGGCGTATTAATACAATCAAGCTGATCGTGATCAGCGTTTGTGGGATTGGACTTATCGATTTCATCTCTAGAAACTTTCATTTTATTTTTAATTTTTTTTCATGAGCAGTTGAGGCTTTTTTTCTGATGGCGTATTGCAGATGTGATTTTTTTACATTTTTCTGAATTTTTTCATAATTTTCGACCGTGTAGTTTATGAGATGAATTATCGAAGTTACTGAAAATAGCGGTGGTGGGGATAAAACGCCCTAAATCGGACGGTAATAACGAAATTACTAAAAAACCACACATGACACTTTATTTAAAAAGCAATTGGCGAAGAGGACAGTATTTTAACTGAATAATAGAAGACAAAAATATTCAATTCACCGTATAGTTATTGAGAAATTTTAATTAGAAGGTAGTCGTAACTATTTGCCTCTCTCTCTCTGTCTCACGCAAAAAAAGAGATGGAGTATTTTTGATGATTCCATTGGATAGCTGAGGAAATTTTACGTGGAAAGCATATGTCACATTGATTTTTGGGATTTTTTTTAGAAAATTCGTTGATTTTGGGGTCAAATTTGGGGTTAAAATTCCAAAAAATCCAAAAATTTCGCAAAAATCTTAAAAATACTTCGCGGCACATGTTTTCTCGCTTGAATTTCCTCAGCTATTCAATGGGATCATCAGAAAAATTCCATCTCCAAGTGCAAGGGACGAAAGAAAATTATATTCACAAGCTAAAGACATGATTTTCGATAACTGAAATCGTTTTTCCAGATAAATTGAATCACATTTCCCCAAATCATCAGCAATTAATCCAAAACTAACCCACAAATTCTCATTTTCTTCTGTTTCAACGACCACACTCCTCTACAGTACCTCAAACCAGATTATTCCTCCACTTAATTAGAAGCGCCTCTCTTTCTTTTTCATCAACTTTCTCCTCCCCGTAATATTAAGAAAGAAGAAAAAATTAAGAAAGAGGGGAAAAATCAGGAGACCCTGAAAAAGGGTTCATGTGTGTGCGGGTGAAAGAGTGTCGCAGTAATATCAGCTACGTGCTACAAGACTGTCGCTTATTAAAAACATGGAGCCAGTGGTCGACTTCACAGAGCCACTGAGCCCCTGGGCTTATTACGTGTAACTATCTCTCTCTCTCTCTCTCACTTTTTTTCTCTCTAATTTTTTTTTCTGGAACGAAGCACAAGCCCCTCCGGGGATTATTGAATTTCGAAATTTTATATTACGCACCTTAGGCCTTTTTTTCCGCAGCCCCTGTAATTGCATTAAAGTCTCCCCCTTTCAATGTCTGCGTGGTGGAATAAAAAAAAAAGAAAGAGGAAAAGTAGAGGCGGAAAATAAAAAACAATTTCGAAGACAAGCCTCTTTGTCTATGTATGTGTGTGTGGGTGTTTGTGTTGGTGAGCGTTATGTATACTTGAGCGAGTCATCATCCCCCTGTGTGTTAGAGGGGGGAGGGGGGGGGGTTCAGAGAGTTGGCAACGTTAACGAGACGTCATAAGGCTGCATAATTACGTCACAGACGGATAATGGAGTAATCGCATGAGACGAGTACATCCCAAGGTGGGGATTATTCAGGGACAGTTGAGTGAATAACACAAGAAGAAGGAGAATAAGATAATATTGAAGAAAATTGAATTTTTGCGTTAATTATAATGCATTTGGTATTTCTCATATTGGTGGATAATACCTAATTGCCAGTGGCCAGTGACACTGTCTTCTTGGTTAAGTCCAGATGATACTTCTTTACCCCTCGTGTGCGCGTTAGTGTCCCCAGGCGATGCGAGAATAACCGAAGCAAGTAGGCCACCCTCGGTCTGTGTCTATATCTATAACACATCCAGTGGTACTGGAGGAAGGGAGGGGGAGGAAAGAGGGAAAGATAGATAGATAGATAATGTTTATTTGACCTTGGACTAAAGAGTCCATCAGATCATTAAAGTTACATTTGCGGTAAATTTGTCACAACTGTACATTTAAACATTTTTGAATTAAAAATTTTCAATAACAATAATGAAAAAAATAATAAAAGAAAATAAATGAAAAAGAAAAATAGCAAACGATTTTCGATAATCAAAATAGATACAGAGGAATTACTTTTCAGATAAAAAAACATTTTTAATGATTAACTACTATTTAACACTATGATTCTTGCTCAAACAATGGACCAGATCGACGATGAGCCTCTGAGTATTCTTTGCTCATTAAAAATTGAAATAATAGGCCCCTGAAACTATTATACGTTGTTGCTGATGTCACTGATGGTGGTAAGGAATTCCAAAACTGCAAAGAAGAGAGCAGGAATGAACTGTTATACGACTCTGTTCTACAAAAAGGAATGACGTATTCATCCGTTCTCTCTATGTTCCTACGTAAGTTATTAGCTGGTCGCCTGTGCAATTTATCTGAGAACAAAGAATGAGTATTTAGACGAACAATTTTGTAAATTGAGCATGCTGAGAGGAAGAGCCGACGATTTTTCACTGTCAGCCAATGATGGTCTCTCCTTATTCCTGAGATATGCTCAAAACGTGATGTTCTTGTTACGAAACGAACACAAGAATTGAATGCTCTTTGCAGCTTGAGCTGTAGCACACCAGAGATGTTAGTGAGCGCAGTTGCACAATAATCGAAATGAGGAAGCACAAGAGACACAACTAAGCGCCTTCTCAACGTTTTTCCAAATATGCCATCATTGATCCTCAGTCGATGAAGTGATGCATGTACTCTCCTACAGATTGAAGAGAGAGAGAGGAGTAGCCAGTGAACGGACATGTGTCCGTGTGCAAGCACGCGGAAAAGCACACAAGCCAGGGTGGCTCTACCCTCCCCCCCTCCCCCCCATTTCCACTGGCACAACCGGAACTGCTCCTAATAGCCTTTACTTCGGCAGTCTCTGTCTCTTCATTGAGTTATACGACTTTCGAAGAAAATATCCCGAATTTTTTGTGGAAAGTTAAGAAATTCTAAGTATCTTTTTATTTTTTTTTTTTTATGCTACTCGGAATTATACACAATATTAACCGTATAATGAAAAATTAGTGAAGAAAATATCTTGGAAAATAATGGAGATACGCTTTTTTATGGCTTTAATCCTTTTTTGTAGGAAATTCTTGAATGTCATGGAAAAGAATTGGGGTGAAAAAGACGTATCTCCATTAATGAAAAAAAATTGTTTTGTTCATTTTTTGAAATTATATGGCGATGGAGCGATTTAGCCTGGATCCTTTTTTTTGTAAAGAATTTTAAGAGCTGGAAAAAAAAAGATTGAAATTAAAAAGGCGTATCTCCATTAGTTTTTGATATATTCTGAAAAAAATGATGCAATTTTATTTTTTTTTGCTGAAAATACCACAGAAGTTAAACGAGATAGGGCGATTTCGTTCTATTTCTTCTTTGCAGTGGTTTTCGAGAATAAAAAAAAGCGTATCTCCACTGAGTTTCTGAAATGTTCTCGAAGAAATTATCTGATTCAATTCTTATTTTTTTATTTATTTATTTTTTTAATAGCTCGAAAATTGAGCGGAATAGTGCAATTTCATCGTCATTTTTTTTCATGAAAATTTTTATGGCAAATCTTAAAGATCATCAGAATGAAAAGAAGGTAACTCCATGACTTCTCAAGATAATTCCCAAATAATTTCATTCTACAAATCTCTTCACTCCGAAAATTTGTAAAAAAAACCTCTCTTGTTTTATTTCCCAAGAAAATTTTATAATGAAACTAATGGATAGAATCATAACCCCCAAGTATGCCATTTATTGTACAAATAGTGTCTGAGAGAAATGAGAACAAATACTCGTGAAAGCGCAAGAGAAAGAGAAAAAAAAGAGAGAGAGAGAGAGAAAAAAAAGAAGACAGTCCAAGAAAACTACCCACCAAGACAGCCAATTACTTTACGCTCGTCACACGTACATAGGGATGAGAAGGAGAAGAGGGGGGGGGGAGGGCGGTGCACTGTATGTATGCATGTACATAGAGAATGAATCGAGAAAAGGGTTTTTCCAAGCACACAAGTGGTAGTATATATATTATATCATTGCCTCAGAGGTAAAAGGGCGTAAGTGCTATGTTTATACACAGGACTTGCATCCCTTTGACACTAAAGCAATGATATATCTATATATATTATATACACGAGAGAGTAGAACGAGTTGAAAACGCAGTTTCTACCCCCAGCTGTGTTATGAATACATTATAACAGTGAGGGATGCTGTACTCTTTACGCGCATGCCCAGTAAATGGTCCATACTCAATTCTCTCGTCCTCATTGCCTCCTCTCTTGGTTTCAGCCGTATACCCATTTTCTACTGTATATATATCTATAGTCACGTGCTAATTATACGTGCTAACCAACCCCAGTTGGTTATTTCACCGGTACAAGAGATGAGGGCGTCTCTCATTGTAAAATCTCTGTGCTGTATCTGTGTGTGTATGTGTGAGAGGGATGCTGCTCTCAGTTTTGCCTCAATCTAGGGAGGAGCCCGGAGATATTTTGCCCCTCCGAGAGTTAATTCAGCATCTCTGTTTTGCTTAATTACACGGAGGCGTTAACTAACTTTCATCCCCTCCATTTTATCAGCATCTTCCAACCCTTTGCTCTTCTCATTATGAGGAAGAGTAAACTCGACGGGGATTGGTCGGCCAATCACCGGGTATTGCACGAGGGGATTCAATCATTTTTTCAGAATTTTTTTATTTATTTTTGTTTAATTTAAGGCATTGTGCAAGTGGTTGGCTGATGAACAGAGGAAATTGAGGACTTTTGGGTTTTTCTGCAATTAATTGTGGGTAATGGGAAAATGCCTAAATTTAATTGGAAATCTGATTTAGCTATTTGGAATTTCATGTATTGAGATTGTGAATATAATTTTTTTCTCGGTTTCTTGCAATTAAAAATTGAATTTTGTCAATGATTCCACTGAAAAGCTGAGAAAATTCTAGCCAGAACACATGCGCCACAATGTATTTTTAAGATTTTTACGAAATTTTTAGATTTTTTGGAATTTTAACTCCAAATTTAACGGCAAAATCAACGAATTTTCGAAAAAAAAAACCGAAATCAATGTGACATATGCTTTCCATGTAAAATTTCCTCAGCTATCCAATGGAATCATCAAAAATACTCTAGCTCTTTTTTTATTTCTCCTATCACATGCGTGAGTTAGAGAGAGGCAAAATAGTTACGACTAGCCTCCAATTAAAATTCCTCAATAACTTTACGGTGAATTGAATATTTTTTTCTACTATTATTCACTTAAAATATTGTTCCCTTCGTCAATTATTTTTAACTGATGTGTCATATATGATTTTCTAGTAATCTCGCTATTTCCGTCTGATTTAGGGCGTTTCATCCCCATCACCGGTATTTTCAGTAACTTTGATAATTCATATCTCATAAACTGCACGATCAAAAATTATGAAAAAGTTCAGAAAAATGTAAAAAGACATCATCTTTGTTACGCCATCAACAGGAATAAAGGGTTAACTGTACTCGAGTTTGCTGCAATACTACCTTAATTAATTTAGAGGCAAATGTGTTCGGAATTCAGGGGAAGAGCAGAGAGGGAGGGGGGGGGTAGGAAGTGGTTACGGTAAATTTGAAGAAATCGAAGACTTGGAGAAACACAAGGGGCTTGCTGTGTGTGTGGGAGAATTCTAGCTTTTCCGCGCAGGCCCTATGCAAAGTAGCCTTAAGGTGGGGAGGGGAGGGGGGGGGGGGGAGGATGAAGTGAGACTGGTGTATACACGACGAGGTAGTGTGGGTTACACTGGAGACGGCCCGGTAAGACGGCACACGACCTCTTTGCTGAGGGGGTGAAGCAGCAGAAAGAGGAGGGAGGGGGGAGGAGGGTTGTGGAGGACCCGAGAGCGCCACGATGAGGCAAACAACCCCTTAGTTCTGGTGTAGCGGCCGCAGACGCCCCCACCACGGTTATATATTTTAACGGAGGCTCTTTCGGAGTGCGATGAGACCAAAGTCGTGTGTATAAAAGCTCCGACAAGAGCGCCACCCACCTGGCTTTTTTGTACATTTGGCGTGGAGAAAATATTATCCCTAGGCCCGGAGGCCGCCTGGACGTGCACACTTTCGAGATTCTATGAAGTTTGCATGGAAGTTTGATGGGATACTGGAGAGACATTTTTAATGAAACTGTTGATATTGTGAGGGGGGAGGGGGAGGGGGGAGAATGGATACAGTGATGAGGTAGCTTCCCCATGTTTTTAATCTATATTTTCATTTTTTATTGCATTTATTCAACTTGAATAAAAGTTGAGATTCATTTTTTTTTAAGGACTTTATGTGAAGGACTTCATGGAAAAATCTGAAAAAATTTGAGAAGATGCTGCAACATGTTTATATTATTGCTGAATTTTTTCAAATTTTTATGTAAAGGCCGTAACTCTAAAAAAAAATTCCTCCCTTTTTTTTCCCCGAAGCCGAATTATCTTGAATTTTTTTTCGGGGTGAAGGACTTTTTCTAAAAATCTGAAAAATTTGAGAAGATGTCCCAACATGTCTGCATGGTTGCTGATTTTTTTTTTAATTTTTCAATAATCCTTTCGCTCTCAAAAGAAATCCCCTCGATATTTCCTCGCAGGTCCATTTCACTCCAGTATTTTCTTCATTATTTTACAACGAAGGAAAATCATTAATTTATAAGACTGAGAATGTTCCCGATGTTGGGAGTAACAAAAAAAAAGGAGTATTTCCTTTGAGATATGAAACAGAGTGCTAATGAAACGAGAAAGAAATAAAATAGAAAAAGGCAATCATTCGCAGACTGCAATTAACAGCGAATCTATCTATAGTTTAATAATACTTAATCATGTGTTAATGTGTACACCAGTATATCTAGTTATACGTCCCAAAGATTAATATCAATTTAATGATTTTTTAAAAATAATTACTGTCTAGTTTCTTTTTTTCTCGTATTTCTTCATTACAGTAATTAATTTTAAATATTTGCAAGTAGATAAAATATGATCGTGAGATTCATTCTTGAAATGAAATAAATTCAGAAATTAATCATAAAAAAAAAAAAATTGATTATTAATTAGTGACATGTTGAAAAATATTGTTTTCATATGATTTTCCATTACATCACAATAATGCATATTTGCAAAAAAAAAAAAAAAAACAATTGCATAAACGTTAATTAGTTATTAACGACTAGTAATTACAAATGCAAATTATACGCAGAATTCCGTTCAATTATCTCAAATATCACTGATTTCACAATAATTCCGCATTAGCTTTCCACCAAGAAAAAAAAATACAAAATTAAGATATTATCGTTTTTTTTTTTTTCATTTCAAGAAATCATGTTGAGAATATAAAATTAGAGTTTTTCGTGAATTAATAAATTTCATGGTTTGATTAACATCAGATATTTTATGTTTAAGTGTTACTTTACAAATACAGTTTTACTCTGAATAATTAAAATTCAATGGAATTTCGTTGAGATTACATAAATTAAGAGTTTCTTTTTATAAATCAATTGATAAGTGTATAATGTCTTTTTTAAGACAATTTATTGATTAATTTAATTGAATTATTGTTTCGATATTTATTCGTGTTATTTTAAATTTACAAAATCTAAAAATAATTTAAATGAATTTATTTATATAACTTTATTTAAAATTTTAATTTTTTTTCGAGACTGTCTTGGTAAATAATGGAGATACGCCTTTCGTGATTTAAGCCTTAATTATTCTGTAGCTCGTGTGAAAAAGGCGTATCTCCAGTATTTTCTTAAATATTTTTAAAAAATTAATTTTCCAATATATTCACGACAATTTTTTTTTTTAATCTGCGAATTACAAAATTTTTTAATCTCAAAATTGATAGAAATTATGCAAATGGAGATACGCCCTTTTTGCCCCAAGTCTTTTTTACACTTCAAAATTGAAAAAATGTGTATTCCCATTATTTCCCAAATTATTCTCAAAAAAAAAAAAAATTCTAATTTTCTTGTTTTTTTTTTTCTATCGAAATTTCCAATAAATTTTTCATAAATAAATAATTTTTTTTCTTTTTCATTCTTAAGAGCATTAAATTCCCGTAATAAATAACATCTCGTATATTCATGAGATACTTCACAGAATGTCGTTGTAAAATTCAATTAATATCCACGAGAAGAAAGGAAAAAACATTGATGAGATCACTAATGATCGACAGTTGGAAGGGAAAGGCAGCAAGTAACGAGTCATTTGTTTCTATTTATTAATTTCGAGGCGAGAGAGACATCTTAAGACTCCGCCCACGCAAAAATTCATTAGAATTGAAATATAGTCAGGCTTTTTTTTCGGAATAAAATAAAGGTGTGGATTCCCACATTTTTTAACACAATAAAATTCCGGAATATTAATTTATTTTACTACAATCTGAGGAGGGGGGGGAGCGATTATGACGAGCCACTGATTGAGATCACAATCGATTATAACGATGATGTTTCATGATTGTATTTTGTGTATAAAACTCGGTCTCACTAGCACGATAGATCTCACTGGTAATTGTCGACGCGTGTAATTACCAGTGATTGGATCTCTCGAGGCTTGGTTTGTTCGATGTATACACGAACATATGGAAGCACTTGCCATACAATATAACAAGTAGAGTAAATGCATTTGTGATCATAGAATGGGATAAAAATAAATATTGCACTAAAAAATGATTTAAAGAAGAAATTTTAATAATTATTTTATGGAAAAAAAATGTTTTTTTTTTTTGGCTTTAAGTGGAAATTATTTGAGAATAGTGGAAATATTTTGAATGTTTTTTTTTTGGGATTCTGGAGAAAAAATGAGGAAATTTTCGTTAAAAAAGAGGAAAAATTCCTTTTTTTCTGAATTTTTTGAGAATCCGATTAAAAAAAAAAAATCGAGAATTCGATTTTTTCGGAATTTTTCAAAAATTTCTATTTTTTTAAAGATATCTGTGGTTCTAGCAGTCCTTGACGCAAAATTCCCAATGTAGGTGAGAGGTGACATAATTTCCCATCGATTCATGGGGTTTTGAATGAAAAATACCGATTTTCAAAGTATTTATAATGCTTTATTTAATTAAGTGTCTTTCTTTCTCTTTTCTCTTCAAAATTCGATTTCTTTCTTCGAAACGCCATAAGTCGATGACAAATGATCCCACTTCCCCCCCCCCCCCCCATTCTATTTTTTTGCGGTTTTATTTAATAAAACCGTAGAAATTCCCAAAAATTTACAATTTTCCTAAAACGAAACAAAAATAAAAAAAATACTTTTCTCCCAAAAATTTCCACTTCCTTCTAATTAAATAATCCAAAAGAAAAAACATCCCATCTCCCTCCATTTTATACAAAAATCCCATAAATCCCCTTTTTTTTCCTACAAAAGACCTTATTTATTTCTTTCGATAATTTTTTTCTTAATTTTTCTTTTTTCGTATCACCCCTCCCCCCCCCCTCCCCTTTTCAAACGACACAGTGTCATTTATTTCTCTCGTGTCTCCATATATACACACACACTTATCGGATTATCGGTTGAAATTCCAGAATCAAAATTTATGAGAGAAGTTTGTGGTGATAAAAATGTGCCCGGTGGCTAATTGATTCGCTCACGTTGACGTAGGTCCATGCACGTATAAGATCTCGTGGCTTTATTCTCCTCTTCTTCTTTTCATTCTCCACTTAGTTGGTTATTTTTTTTTTTTTCCTTGAAAAACGTGTTGCATATAATACGAGTTCTGGAGGCGCGAGAAAGAGGCAGGTAACGAGGGAAAAAAATGCGTGGGGGGAGGGGGGGGGAGGGCCTCAGAGGTAGAGAGACATTCACTGGTTATTACGAGCAAAACCATGGGCGACCAAAAGGGGACAGAAGTGTGACTCCTTCGAAAGCTCTGCTGTAGGTCCACACAACACAACAAGCTGTGCATCATTTTATATGTACGGAGAGAAAGAGAGAGAGAGTGATATACACACGCATACAGACACAGACAGCTTCAGATGACTCCTTATAACGGTTATAAAAAATGATTCTCGCACCCAAAGACATGTAAATTTATGAAGATCCAGAGAGACTGTGGGGGAGAGTGGCTTCACTTGTTTTTTGTACGCGATTAATTTATACGCATCTAATTGTATGGCAAAATGAATAATATTGTTTTTTTTTTTTGGAAATAATAACAATGCGGATTTTAAGGCCTCTGCTATTATTGCCTTTACTTTTTTTTTAGTTCACGTAATAATTGAGGAACAAAATTGAAAAAATCTGGAAACATGCTTGGGTATGTCTATGGTATTGCTGAATTTTTTCAATTTTTTTTGGCAATTCCTTTGCTTTGAAAAAAATTGAAATAATTAAATGAAAAAAAGTGCATCAATTTTCAATTGGATAAAGTAGCCAAATAAAGCGGCAAAAAGATTTTTCACGAAAAAATTTGAAAAAAATCGTGGAAATGCTCCAAAATGTTTCCATTATTCCTGAATTATTTCAAAATTTCTTTTCACCCCGAAAAAAAATTCAAAAACATCGAAATTCATGAATATTCTCTAATTGCATGTGCAAAATGAATAAGATTAGCTTAATTCAAATTCTCCGTTTTCACAGCAGTAACGATTTTTTTTTCTCTTAAGTTACATAATAATTGACAAATGGATAATTGAAAATTTAATTGGTAAGCAATGAGGATTTGCGGCTCATTACTAGTGGAATTTTTTTTTTAATTCGCGTCAGGCAATTAAATTCATTTACAAACCGGTAGAAACGAAATAAGTCTTCTTTTATTGTTTTTATATTTTTTTGAAAAATATCTCGTAAGATAATCGTTGAAAAAAGCGTGATTTTGCCACAATCTCTCTAAAAAAAAAGGTCCAAGATAGAAAAAGGCGTATCTCCGCCTATTATTCTCTGAGATATGTTCAAAATAAAAATCAATCTTGCGTCTATTTTTATGCAGCACTGCAAAAACTAATGCTTGACATTAAGACACTTCTAAAACATTTCAAAGATTTTATTTGATAGTGACGATTCAGTCATCTCTAAATGTTCGAATCTGCCAAAGTGTCTTATTTTTCACTGACATGACCGATAAATGTATACGTGTCGTGTCATAGAATAGGAACTGAATTGAATGATTTTCTGGAGACTGGAAGGTGGAAAAAAATCGATTAAAAATTAGTATATTAATCTTTTCTTATTGATTTAATCCATGTTATCATTGTTCCCATATTTGTGTAGGAAATTACGATACTTGACTGAGACACGAAAAATGTTTTACACTGATGTGTCTGAATAGCATTTAGCAACTGAGTTTTGCCATATACCTTCAAGCTCCAATGACTGAACAATTGAAAAATATCTTAATTTCAAACATAAAAAGTAGCTGAATACATTCATCTTAATTTTTCAGATACAAAATAATGTCTTGTCACTTTTTAGAACACGTACCATTTTCCAAGTGGAAACGTTTTCCCATTTCAGTTACCCAGCTTCAAGATACTTCGAATTTTAAGATACACAGAAAAAAATGTTTTCTTAATTTAAGAATGTGCAGTCACTTAATTTAAGAATGTGCAGGTCACTTAAATTAAGAAAGAAAAGTCACTTGATTTAAGTGAGAAAAGTCACTTAATTTAAGTGAGTTTTACTTTCTTAAATTAAGAAAGAAAAAGTCACTTAAATTAAGTGACTGCACATTCTTAAATTAAGAAAACATTTTTTTCTGTGTAGTTTTCTCTAACTGATTACCCAAATTAAGACATCTGCACATGTGTAACATTAGTTTTTGCAGTTAAATGATTCACCTTTAATTCCTTTTTTCACTCGAATTATCTCATTTCAATCGTTGAAATGAATTTTCTTGAGATTTTTCAATACACAAGGATATTTTATTTTCACTCGAATAATTCCAATAACTTATCTCTCTCTCTCTCTCTCTCTTTCCACTTCTTCTTCTTCTCCTCTTTTCTCCCCTCTCCCTCATTCGATCGAGTTTGACCTTTGATTCTCGAAAAATGTATAAATTTAACGTGATATCGTGGAGTCGTATGCAATCCACTTTTTCGCGCTTCGACGAAATTCAAACATCGATCCTCCCCCCCCCCCCTCCCCCCAATGCCTGAACTATTCCCGTAGGCGTGGCATTCCATGCCCAATGCTTATGTACACTCATACGTGTGTGTATATGTATATTTGTATACATAGGAAATAAGAAAAAAAAATACATGTGTGTTGAGAGGGGAAGGGAGGGGAGGGAAGGGGGGATGGCTCGGAGGGAATTGCTTTCGACGTCAGGGAAGATCTTTTTATCCCGCGAATCGTGACCTGAAAATTTCAACTTCGCGGGCATGCATTATTTTCAATGGTCTGATCGAGAATACAGTCTCTCTTATCTTTTCTGTTGCAGGGACGTGAGGGCGTCGAAGGAGCGTAGATGAGTTCAACCGTTTTGCCGACTGGTGAGTGCAATCGATGATGAATAAATACATTCATTGTGTGTGTATATGTATATATATACATAGGGGAGAACGGGGCACTATGTGCTTCGAAGTACCCCATTTAGCCCCGATCTTCTCTATATGTGACTAAAAAAAATTATTGAATAAATCTCTGTCGGCAATTGGAAAAAATTATATTTTTTTTGTGGTGACTATGTCGATGGAAAAATTTGAAAAAATTCTGGAAAGTGGTCCGGGATGTCCACATCATTGCTGAATTTTTTCAGATTTTTTTATAAAGTAGTTCGAACTGAAAAAAAATGCAGAAGAAGCAAGCTCAATCATTTTCAGAGTAACTAAATTCCCATGAAATCATCAGAAACGAGAAGAGGCAGTGGTGAGGGACTGCACGAAAAAATCTGAAAAAATTCATGTATATGGTCCAGCATGTCTACATCATTGCTGAATTTTTTAAAATTTTTCTCTGGAGTCCTTCATCCTGAAAAAAAATTGAAATAATGCAAAATTCATCAGTTTCAATTTTCTCAGATTCTCAAGAAATAATTAACAATAATAAAAGGCACCGAAGTGATTATTGCCGAAACAATTTGAAAAAATTCCTCAAGACGCTCCGAAATATCCCCACAATTCCCTAATTTTTCCCAAATTACTCCTTCAACTCTTTCCCCACCAAAAAAACCAAGTTCAATAATTTCCAATAACTTGGAGAAAAAAAAAAGTCTAAATTAAATTCCCCAAGTTTGTAGCAACACATCAAAATAACAAGGCGTGCAGTGTATCCAGTTTTTAATAGCACCTCCAGAGATTATTCGTTTGTAGTTCCGGCTGTGATTCAAGTTATCTCATGAAATGTTTCTGGCAGAGGGTGTACTTGTGTTTGTAAAAGGCTTTGAAAGAATTCCCCCTTTTTTCCCCTTTACTTTTCCTTTTTCTTTTATCTCGAAATAAATGAAAAATAAAGGATATATACAGGATAGCTTTGCTACCTTCTCTCTTTCCACATAAATACGGATTTAGTCGTGCGGTTTACGACCAAAAACGTGTCGAGTGTCGCGTCCGAGCTGTGCCTAAATTATTAAAGTCGTAAACGATCGAAATCGTCGTTAAATGGCGCGAAGCCGAGCGTCGAAGAAGCTCCTCCTGGACGTTTCTTCTTCTTTTTTTATTTTTTCTTATTCTTTTTATGTACCAATCGTTCCCCTTGGCCTTAGCCACAACGGCGACACGTCGTTTTTCTTCGAGTTTCATTGTTAAAAGTCGAGAGTAGGTAGAGCTACGTAGGACGTGCGCCGAAGAATCGCCATTTTCTCTTCTTCTCTTTTTTTTTTCTTGCAATACGCAAATAATACAAGCTCACCTCCGATATTCCCCGGGGCCTCGCGCTAATTTAAACGTCCCACTTGTTTTTTATGAACGACCGAAATGCGACAATAGACTACGTTTTTTTTCAAATATAATAATAATTATAATGATAATAATGAAGGTGATTTTGAGAATTTTTTTAATCCCGCGAAAGGGACGTTTTTACGAGGACTTCGAGGGCTTTGAGAATCTGGAATTAATTCATGAGCAAAGATTTTTCAAATTTTTTTAAATTAATTATTTATTCCTGATATTGATAGAAAAAAGGGATTTTCTTTTATTCGATTTTGTGGATTTTTGGGAATTGATGGAGATGGGAGAGTTTTGAGAACTACGGAATAGGGTTGGAGTTGAAAGGGCCTATCTCCATCAGTTTTCTGCAATTTTTGGCATTATTCATTAATGGAGATACGCCCTTTTTCTGCTCTAATTTTTTTTTTATCCTTGAAGTTCGCTTTGAAGAGGGAATGAGGATTTTTTTCCCTCTCATTTTCAAGAGAATTATCTATTTTTAATATTGATAAATCTATTTATTTTCAATCATGAAGAATGAATTTTTCCTTATTTTCTTTGAAAAATTTTAAGAGCTAGGAAAAAGGATTTGGATTTAGAATAAAGGCGTATCTCCATCTTTTTCCAAAATACTCTCAATAATGAATATACGCCCTTTTTCCTCCAACTTCCTTTCAACCCTCGGAATTCTGAAGGAAAAAAAAAATTAAAATTAAAAAAAAAAGAAAATTCCATAAAAAAAAATTCTCATTTTTTGAAAAGAGAAAAAATATATTTTTTCAATTTAAAAAAATGAATTTTCACTTTTTCCCCTCGTAAATACCGTCATATAACAT
Organism: Aleiodes alternator; assembly: GCA_963921955.1. Lineage (NCBI taxonomy): Eukaryota > Metazoa > Arthropoda > Insecta > Hymenoptera > Braconidae > Aleiodes > Aleiodes alternator. Next base: position 3,943,698 of record OY998102.1, on the reverse strand, counting down.
CAATCAACAGTATATTGAATTGTGCGTTCCTGTTATACACATCCCGTTGACTTCTCTCTACTGCCTCGTTTTCTTTTTCGTTTCTCTCGTGTATCTTTTTTTTTTCTCCTATACATATATACACCCGATTACTGCGAATCTCTCCTCGATGACATCGTCGAGTTCTCGTTTTCTCGTCGAGAATACGCAGTGTGGAGGGTAAAAAAAGGAGAATAAAAAAAAAGGGCACAGAGATTTTTAGGGGGTGGATAAGGGGTGAAGGGGAAGGGGGGAAGCTAGGTCGTCACGTATCGGCAGATAGGTACGTAGTATGGATGGGTGACTACAAAGAGGCGAAATCGATTTGCAATTTAAATCGATCTTGGTACGTGCCTGCGGCTCATTCAGTACGACGCACCAATGATTTCAACGTGCTACACTTTTTTCCCTCTACACAGCATCCAACACACAGCCTGCAATATATATGTAACAATCGTGTTGTTGAAATTTTTTTTTCACGAAATGTCTGATTTTTTTCGTTATTTTTAAAGAATTTCAGGGAATTTGGAGAAAATTAATTTTCGATTTTTTTTTTTTTTTGAGAATATTTTGGGAAATCATGGAGATACGTTCTCTTTGCATGAAAAGATGCATTTGCAGCCCTCTCAATCGTTTGGGAAAATGGAGTGGGGCAAAAAGGGCGTATCTCCATTATTTTCCGAAATATTCGCAAAAAATTGAAGAATAATTCGAAAGAATTTTCATTTTTTTGATTTATCTGTAATTTTTTAGGAATCATTTGGAAAATTAGTGGAAATGCGCCCTTTTGTCTGGAAGCAGTCCTGAGGCTCCTTCAATTGTATGCAAAAATAGAGGTGTGTGAAAAAGGACGTATCTCCATTAGTTTTCGCTTTATTTTCAAAAAAAAAAAATCATAATTTTGTCTAGAATTTTGAATTTTTTTTGAGAATATCTTGGAAAATAATGGAGATATGCCCTTTTTGCCTCTGAACAGTTCTATAATTGTCCAAATTCTTCGCAAAAATACATTTAGGACAAAAAGGACGTATCTCCATTACTTCCCATAATATTCTCAAAAAACAAAGCAGAATTTTAAAAAAATTTTCAAAAAATTCTACAAATTTTTAATTTTTTTTAAAATTAAACAATTTTAATTTTAATTATAAAATTATATTTATTGAATCATTTTTTAATAAATAATTCAGAAAATAATGGACATACCCTTTTTTCATTCTGAACAGCTTGTCTGCAATCATGAATTCCTGCAAAAAAGGCATATTTAAAGAGTTATTCTACCAGAAAATAATTTTCACAAAATCTCAAACAGTAAGTCACGAAAAAAAATTCAGAATTGAGTCAATAAATTGCAATTGTAAATAACTTGAACCCCTTTTCCCTTTAAAAAAAAGTAAAGATGATGGCAAACCCCTCTTATGCTCCATCCAACCCTCTTCTTCCCACATACGCACATAGCTATGAAACATAAAAATGCTTTTTCCCCCGAGTTTTTCAACCATCGACACAAGACAACTTCTTTCTTCCACGTATCCACCAGTACATATACCTTGTTTGTGCCTACTGCGAGAAAAAAAAGACATATATCGCCTACTCTCGCACTGTGTATGAACCCATATACGAGCCTTGGGGTGAATCTGTTTAACATAACCCCTAGTTTCTCAATGTGGGTGCATACCAACTTGTTTAGATGGCATGATAACTTCATTCCAGTTCACAAGAATCAGAATATGAGATTTCCATTTCTGATTTGAATTTTTTCATTTTTTTTCTCGATTTTTCCATAGAAAAATTCAATTTAAAAAGTAGAAATGCAATTTATGAATAAAAAATTAAGAAAAAGAATTTAGATTTGAAAAATATTGAATAAACAGATTTTTTACAGTGTAAGTTTTCACGGAATATTTTTGAAAAAATTGGTGGATGTGCTCCAAAACGTCTGATTTCTCACAGGATTTTTTTCAAATTTTTACTATGATTCTTTCATCCTGAAAAAAAAATCGAAAAAAAGAAAATTAATAATTTTCATGTCTAGCTAAATTTTAATGAAATGATTAACAATAATAAAAGGCGGGAGTGAATGTCTCTCCCAAAAAATTTGAAAAAATTCACGAACATGCTCCAGAATGTCTCCCATATCTCTGAATTTTTTCAAATTTTTCCCCCAATTCCTCCACCCCCAAAATAATCAAAAACCACGTCCAAAAATCGAAATTTCCAATTCTCATCGCCAAAAAATCCAACTTAATCCTCGGAAATTTATAATTTTTCTCATTCCCCCAAATTCAAATTTTCCATTCAACAAAGGTGAGAGACATTGACTGAGGATGGTCCAAAGTATGAAAAAAAAGAGAACCGTCCACACCGTATAAGCAGAGGATTCCCAGGGGCGAACAAAGGAACTACATCCCTCCCCCTCATTCCCCTCGAGTTCGTCCGCCCCGAGTCGTCTAATGCCACCCCTTATGCATCCGTAACGTCAGCCCTCACCCCCTTAAGACCATTCGAGACGTTCTAGACCGTCGACGTTTCTCCGCTTATTTTTTTTCCTCTTTAAACTCACTCCACCGATATTTCCCTATCGATTGATCCCAAAGACTACTGGACTCCACGTTAAAACCACGCTTTCCCCTCCCCCCCCTCTTTCTCCTATCGCCATACCAGCCACCTGAGCTCATTCCCAATTTTCCCTCCCCCCCCCCCCCCACTTCTTCCATCATCCATCTTCTCCTCATTCTCTCTTCCATTTCTTTTGTTTTCTTTATTTTTTCCTTCCATTCCACTTCCTTCCCTCTTTTATTCGCCCAGGGACTTGATCCTCTTCTTCTTCTTCTTCTTCGGTCCATCGTTTGGCTTTATTACAAAGTGTCCGCTCTGTCGATTGAGATCCCGTTTCCTCAGCAGGTATATTTACCCATCCCCTCTCTTTTTTTTTTTTCTCTTATTCTGCCGCTTCTCTTATTCTGAATAATCCGTGAGGTAAATTTACCCACGTACCAGCTGCCGTGACAAAAGCCTCACATTTGTATTTTTTTTCTCTGGAAAATCAATGAGATTAATCGTGTATCCATTTTCTATACACAGTTTCGATAGCGAATAGAGAGACAATGAATTGAAAAATTATTAATTATTTCTCAACAGGGGAAACTGCTGGATAAATATTCCTTGGGATAAGTCAATTTTTTTTTTTTTTGGGAATATCTTGGATAATTGGGGAGATACACCCTTTTTATTCTCCATTCTTGGGAATAAATGGGAATTTTCAAAGGGCGTATCTCCGTGAATTGAAGGATTTAGATGGAATTGCTTTATCTCGCTTGGTTTCCGAAATATTATCGAGAAAAAAGAGTAAAATTTTTCTTTCACAAATTTCGATATTTCTTTGGGGTTCAATCATTTTTGGATAAAAATAATTTTTGAGAAACGGCAGTGGCTCAAAAAAATTTGAAAAAATTTGAGAAAATAGACCGCAATGTCTTCGTTATTCCTGAATTTTTTCAAATTTTTTCATAAAGTCTTTCGACCTGAAAAAAAAATTAGAAAAAGAAAATTCAGTAATTTTGAATGTAACTAAGTTTTTAATTAAATAAATCAGAATATTAAACGGCAGCGGTTGAAATCTTCACAAAAAAATTTGAAAAAATTTATAAAGATGCTCCGAAGTGTCTCCATTATTCCTGCATTTTTTCAAATTTTTCCTTCAATTTTTTCACCCTGAGAAAAATCAAGGCAGCCCAAAAAACAATGAATAATCAGGAACAAAATCGAGATTTTTCTGGAATTGATAATTATCAACCCCATGAAAAATCTTGATTTTTTTCTACTCGAGATCTTTCCATAGAGGAATTGCAGAGCTACTAAAAAGGATTAGCGTCAAAAGGGCGTATCTCCATAAATCAAAGCATTCAAGCACAATCTATCTATGTCGCCTCGTTTCCGAGATATTTGCAAAAAAACGAGTAATTTTTTTTTTTTTAATTTTCGTTTTCTGTCACAAAATTCCTCTTTTTCCCGATTAAATAAAGAGGAAAAAAAAATCAAATAAACCGAAAAATCCGATTCAATTGAGCTGCACGCGACCATTAGATCCATATTTGCAACGTGGTTAATGTAATTATGGTAATGATCAGTCGTTCGTTACGTCTATCCACGTTTTGATGAGACCGAGAGGCGAAACAATCTTGCGACTAGTCTATAGCTTCAAATATATATATATACAAAGTACCGCACGCGTTTCGTGAGAATCGACATTTTAAAATCACTCATTTTCGATATTTTTTTCATTCCCATACCAGAAGCCTTGAAGATGCGCTCATTATCGAAGAAATAAGAATGACAAATAATAATGAAAAAAAAAAAATGAATTGAAAATAAAATGGGAATGAGGAAAAAAATAAAGTTTGAACAAGCCTCAGCCACGCGACCATTACTGCATTGCTGGATAATCAAATTATGGTAATGACCAGTTCATTCGTATGTATAGCGATCATTACTCAATACTCCATAGTCTACTAATTTGCAAAGACATCTCTCTCTTTATCTGCAATTTTGAAATAATAAAAAACTGCTTCAAGTACTTGGCACTCTATATTTTCTCGTATCCTTTCTGAAAAAAAAATGAATTGCTAGATTTTATCGAAATTACCGGAACTATCGAATCAAATGCGATACCTGGAATTTCATTCGATATATCGCATCGATTAATCGAAATTTTTTAATTCGTCGATTGGCAGTTGATGTGAAATTGTTTTTCGCTCTTTTTTAATTTGAAAAAAGACAGGTGAACACAAGTTCGATAAATCGAAGTTCGATATCGATTAATCGAAATTTTGGAGATTGATCGATTGAAAGTTTATTTTCCTTTGAACTAAAATCGAAAAAAAGTGAAATCGAATTATCGAACGATATACGACATCTCGAATTGAATTCGATATATCGAATCGATTAATCGATGTTCGAAAATGATTCGCAAAGACATTCCTCTCTTTATCGGCAATTTCAAAATAATAAAAATTTCCCAAGTACTTCGCACTCCATATTTCTCATATTATATCTGTAAATTGTAGCGAGTTAATAAAAAATTGGAAAAAAAAAATAAAATTCACAAGGCACAATACTTTCCAACCCGAGGAATTTAACAACATGAAAGTGCAAATCTCTATAAACACATTTTATTTTTTCTTATTTTTGTTTTTTCATTCAATTCAAATGTTATATGCACTGGTGTGCGTGATCGTGTAATCGTAGGATAATAACAGACGGCGCCGGTTCGTTACAAATTAATGATCGAGACGCGGTAAAGAAAGAAAATGAGTTAAGGAGGGCTGTGCAAGACTCATTTCTTTCCCCTTCCTTGTGGGCAAGCGGGAAGCCGTGATTTCGTAACTGATTTCAGGCTTTATTTTTTAAGGAAAAGAGAAAAAAAAAGAAGAAAAAAAAATAGGCATAGTGTGAAAGCCATTTTGTTTTCATTGGCACGTGGATTAGACGAGAAGAGAGAGATAAAGAAGGAGAAAGAGGTTAAAAAGAGCATATCTCCATCATTTGCAGACATGTTCTCAAGAAAAAATGACAATGATTTGATGAATTTTGAAAAAAATTCCCATAAATTTTGTAATTTTTTTTGGAAACACCTTGAAAATAATGGGGATATGCTCTTTCTGAGCCATTCCACTTTGTAACTCTTTTAATGCTCTATAAAAATGTTTTAAGGTTGATAAAGGGCGTATCTCCATCATTTACAGAAATATTCTCGAAAAACTGATGATGCATTAGGAAGAATTTTAAAAAATTTCTACAAATTCTGTAATTTTTTGGGAATAATTTGGAAAATAATGGAGTAATGGGCTTTTTGCTCTTGTCCATTGTCTAGATCTTCAAATTCTGTACAAAATAGATTTGGATAAAAGGGCGTATCTATTATTCCCAAATATTCTTGAAAAAAAATAAAAAATAAAAACAAATCCAGAATAAAAATTTCAAAAAAATTCCAGAAATTCTGCATTCTCTTTCAAAAAAACTCTAAAAATACTGGAGATCCACCCTTTCTGCCCCTTATCCCCTCTACAACTCTTTAAATTCGCTAAAAAAAAGTCTCAAACCAAAAAAAGGATCCATCTCCATTATTTACCAAGTTATCCTCAAAAACTCAATCCCGAAAAATTATCGAAAAAATTAAAGAAAAACACCTCAAAATTGAAACAAATTTTTTTTGTTAAAAAAAAAAATGGTTTCCAAATTTGCCCTAAACTTTTTTTGTTTAAAAAAAATTAGGAGCATTGAAGCCATTTTGTTTTCCTTGGCACACGTGCATTACACGAAAAGAAAGAGAAAGAGAGAAATTTTTATTTGATGCCTTTGTTCGACGTGAGAACACGGCGAAAGAAGGGGGGAGGGAGGGGGGGGGGGGTTGATGTGGCATCGAAGGTCGATCGAATGCGAATCGAGTCGATCGAGGTGCTCCCATGGGCGACACCTCTTCTCTCTGCGCCTTTTTGACACTCGATATTTTCATTTTTCACTCACACACACACACTCTCTCTCTCTCTTTCTTTATCTTTCTCTCTCGAGTGTCACACAGCGGGACGTGACTCTTGCACCTCTTCTCGTCAAGTTAAAACGGCCAAAGACTCTCTCTCACATATTATCTTTGTGTATGTGTAGCTCGTGATGCTTCGACGCCTCTCAAGAGACCTTACCGGGGCCTCACCCTTGAGGCAACTTCCATGCGAATGAATCCGAATGAATCTCATTATGGCGCCACGAGGTTTTTACGCCTCATACTTTTTTTTTTCATTTTTTTTTATTTTATCATCTCTCTTGCGCCTTATTTTTGCTTTTCACACTGCGTTCTTTCCTTTTTTTTCTTCATTTCTTTTTTTCAACCCTGAAACTACGAAGGGGCGAGTCGAGTGATGACGATACGGATTATGAGGGAGATGAGGAAAATGTCCTTGTGGAATTTCTTCGATCTCATTTTCCAGATTTAAATGCTTCCGGGGGGGGGGGGGGAAGATTCAGATTTATTGTAGAAGTCGAGGAAATGATTAAAAATCTAGGACGACGTCATTTCTCTCCGTTCTGCACTGATTTTTGTAATCGCAAGAGCTGAAAAAAAGGATTTTGGGTAAAAAAAAGGCGTATCTCCATTATTTTCTTCAAGTTATTCTCAAAAAACTACAAAATTAATTTTTATAAATTTGTAAATGCTTTTTAAATTGATAATATTTATGAATATAAAAATTTTCTAATCAGAGCGCTTTCAGCTTATAGTTGATATCAGTATTTAAGGTGATCCCAGTGGTTCGGGCTATTTTCCCTTCTCGATTTTGGTTACTTTCGATAGAATAGCATGAGAAGAATTTTTTAAAATTTCGTTTACCCCGTGTTACCGGACAAATAAGGCCAAAATAATTGAATTAACATTGAAACTCCATAAGCGAGGTTCAGTTTCAATTTCACTGCAGAAATTCATGATCACAGACCTATTTTTTCCTTACATAACCTTACATGTTTTTTGTCCGTCAGAATGTCTATTATTTTTGAAATAATATCACCTCATCTCGCTTAGTTTCCGAGATATTTTCTTCGAAATGACTTCGAAGATAAAATGATGGATCCTGTTTTACCTCTCCACTACTGAATTATAATAACTGAAAGGAAAGAAAAATAAAAATCGATCATTTGAACCTGCTACTAGGATTACCTTCAAGTGTCCTTTTAGGTCTCTGCAAAGTTTAGTATTAATCAAATATCATGAAAAAAAAAATATATAATTTTCGTATCAACCTTCCGGTTTTTATGCAAACCCTCATCAGGGTACAATCATGCATTTATCCACAAGAAATTTTTTTTTTCATATAAACCCAATAATTACAATTCCTACACTGAGAAAAAGAAATTTTTGCAGCAAAAACATTGCCTTTTAACAAAATTTTACTTCACAATTTCCATAAAATAGAAGCAATTAATATGGAGAGAAATACGTATTGATTCCTCTCAATTAAATCCTCTACTCTTCTCATTGTTCATCGCAAACAAGAAAAAAGTTTTGTCTCAAAATTATTACCATTTCTAGAAAATATTTGTTTCCCTCAGTGAAACTGTGTGATACATGGAGATGCTCGAGTGACCCAGTGCTCCGGGGATTCCCAATAGGGCAAACGGTTTTCCGATCTCAGCTGTTTCCATAAAAATCCCTAGGAAAATTCTGTCATTAAAAAAAAAATTGAAATTACGTTCAAGAGGGTATCCAAGAGTATGGAATGAGGTCTTGTAATTAATGTCTCGCAATCAACGATTTCGTTGGTCGAATGAAAGAAATCTTGATTGCAGATTGAACGCTTTCATGGCAAATAAAGAAGAGGAGTGAAAAAGAAGAAAAAAAAATATTGAAGAGTAAAAGAGAAAATAAAAATGGGGAGAGACGTAAAACTCATGGAATAATGTACTCTAGGACCATAGAATTTTCATTCGCACGGTTTCATTTCGATTAACGCACCCTCTTAGGGCTGTTCTTATTATCCCTCGCCTCTTTTTTTTTTCCTTTTTTTTCACTTATATCCTCTTCAGTTCACTGTCTCCACTGATATAATTGCAGTCGCCTAACAGCGTTTCGCAGTCTCTCGAAATCTATCCGGGGATGAGTTTGAGGAAAAGTAAAGAAAAAAAAAAAAAAAAGGAAAATCAGTTTACATTTATGTGCTGGTGTAGCCTCTGGCAAAACCCAGGATTGATTCAACACTACACAATTCCTTTGATGTTTAAACTCGAGAGTGATCGAGTGAGAGTCATGGAAAAATCATGAAAAAATAAAAAAATCTCAGCACACCCTTATGAGGAAATGAGGAAGGAACAAAAAAATGAGATTTTTTTTTACTTTTTAACCCCAGGCGTATTCTTTCGTTTCTCGTGAGGAGAAAAAATAATCGCTTGTCTTGGGTGCTTTTCAAAATGGAAAGATTTTTCGTTCGGAATTCCTGAAGAGTTTTCGTGTCGTTGAAAAAAATTCGATTCTAGATATTCTTGGAAGGAAAAATGACAGTTAAAATATTTCAAAAACGGAATATCTGTTGACATTGTGTTTACCATAGGAGAAGGTGGGGCAAAATGGGCATCAGGGGTAAAATGGGCACATCTAAAGTTTTATGCAAATATTATGGAAAACTCTCGAAATTAATAGAAATATTGGCGGTAAATTTTTTTCGATGATTTTATTGGAAAACTGAGGAAATTTTAGACGGGAAGCAAGTGCCGTCATTAATTTTTTTGAACTTTTGAGGATTTTGACTTTTTTGAGGATTTTAGAGGGCCTTCCTTTTTTTGAAAATTTTCGTTTTTTGAGAATATCTTCAGTTCTAGTTGTCGTAGCGTGAAAATTCTAAATGGAGATGAAAGGTGAGATCATTTTCCATCGATTGATAGGGTTTTCAATTGAAAAATATCGACTTCCAAGGTATTTATGAGCTTTTTTGTGTAACTGTTTTGTGAAACAGTTCTTGGCCTATAACTATTCTAGATATTGATATTTTTGGATTCAAAACCCCATAAATCGATGGGAAGTGATCTCACCTTTCACTTGAGACTAACCTCGAATTGCTACGACCAATAGAACCAGAGATATTTGCAATAAACTTAATTTTCAAAAATGCAAAAAAAATCAAATTTTCACTTATAATACCACAAGAGCTTCAAAATTATCGGGTATTTCCCGATAGGTTCGTTGCAAACAAATGAAGGAGTCAAGTTTTTCAGGTTAAAAAATCACGAGCGCGAAGCGCGAGTGATTTTTCCTGAAAAACTTGACGACTTTATTTGTTTGCAGGGAACCTTGAAGGAAATGCCAGATAATTTTGAAGCTCGTGTGGTATTCGGGGGATTATTTTTCCGTCCCAAATGTCGGCCAATAGAATTGCACCATGAGACGAAATGTACAGTTAACAAATAATTAATTTGACTGGATCATGTTTTGTTTTTTATATATAGCAACTACCAGAGAAAATTTTCAAAAAATTATCAGTATAATACCATGTAGGTTGTACCACGTGACGTCGAATGGTGCAATTCTATTGGTCGATATTTGGGTCGGAAAAATAATCAAAAAAATCGAAAAAAATACATCTGACACTCCTTTTCCGGCTAAAATTTCCTCAGCTTTCCAATAGAATCATAAAGAAAATCCATCTATTACCGTTTCATTATAGTGTCCATTTTGCCCCGCTCTTCCCTATGAGATATTCATTGACTAAATAAATCCCACGAAATTAACTACAAACATGTAGTGATATTGAACAAGTGGATGATAGTATTGCCTTCCAACTGATGTAGCTTCTTCTGCTAATACTTTAGCAATATGCTTCCGAATGGAAGTGATACAGCTTTTTCCAAATCATCATCAAAATATCAAATTTTGATGAAATTCATCAAAACGCCAATAACTTGAAAACTAATCATGCAAATAAGCTCAAAACTCACAGGCATCTAGTTGATACAGCTCTCGAGATGATATATTAATACAAATAACATCAGTTGAATAGTTTCCAGAAATTCTATTAAAAACCGATTTTCGAAAAATGGACATATCTCAGAAAGTACCGATCGAATTCTCTTCAAATGATCTTAGAAAATAAACTTCGTCGAGAGGAAGTTTTCCACTAAATATGAAATTTTTGTATGAAACCATTTTGATGTCATTGATACTTTTATGCACACACAGAGACACACCTTAAAATATCATTTTCTTTCCATTTAAATCTTTTGAAGTATCTTCTATTAAAAAACTTACAATCGAAAATTTTGATGATTTCATAGCTTCCATTCTGAAGCAAAAAAGAACCGGAAGAAAGTATCTGTTCCAAAAAAATTAATTGAAAAAACAAAAGATCATGAATAAATTAACACAAAAAAATAATTGTAATTATTATCAAACATTTCAGGGGATATCTTGTCATGGTTATTCCATCATCAGGTGATAACTCGTACGAGTTAGCTCGTGCAGAAAGCCCCAACAACATTAAAGTGCTTAGTTGCCTCTCTCTTTGCCGGAGTGTAAAAATTCAGGTAGCGAGAATTTTACGCGTTAAAAAAAAATGAAGAAGGGATGTATTGCTAGTGTAATTATTCTGCTCAGTGATTGGCGTGAGTTTCGTGGAACACTAACAAGAGCGCGTGTTCGCGCGGTCTCAAGAAGAGGGGGGAAGGGGGCAGCAGGGGGAGGGGGTTGAGACGTTAGAGAAAACACAGAGGGGGTGAAAGATGAAGGAGAAAGAATGCGCAATGGGTTTTTTTAGCTCGAATTCATTAGAGGTAAAGATCGATACTTGCGAAAAAAGAAAGCACCCCCCTCCACCCTATTCCACTAATCCTATCCCCTTAAAAGGGCCCCTCTAATTCTTTTCTTCCCGTACACATACACACACACATACACACATATATATATATATATATATATATATATATTCGAGGAAGAGGAAAATTTCAGGGATACATATCGTGTGAGTTGAGTAATATCGGTGAGAATTACGAAAAAAAGAGGAAAAAAAAATCATAAAAAAGGGGGGGGGGGAATGAATATGAGAGCCCTTGCTGAGGGCTCTACCCCCGCTCATGCGGCTTGAGCCTCGTAAAAAGACGCGGCATATTATTACACATGCACCCGATCTTTATCCAACGATTCCACGAGGCCGAGGGAGTAATTAGGCCTCAATATTATGCGTTTTTAATTCGATACCCCAGTGTGCAAATCGATCGTTTCAAAGTGTATATAACTCGTTTTATATACACTTTTCTTGTGTCCTGTGTGTCGCAATGCAACTAAAACTTGTCCTGGGAATCGTGCAGAATGACTCAAACGTGGATTAACTTTTCTTTTTTTTTTTTTTTTTTTTAATTTTTTTTTTCTAATTTTTTTAATGGATTACACGATGCACCTGAAAATCGCCGCAAGCAGTAATTATCATTGATTACGAACTTCATAATATTCCTGATTTTTCATCTTCAATAAATTCCCTTTTTCTCAAAAAAAAAATTCAGACACAAGTTGAATAAAAATAAAATCACTTCATTTCCAGGATTATTAAGTCCACTTTTCTTCCTTTTTTTCGTCTTTTTTACCTCGTTATACTGCACTCAGAGAAGCATGCTTGAAGTAAATATTATTTACAACCCACTTTAATTTAAATAAATAGTTGTGATGAAGTTATCGGGTGACTGAATAAATATGATTTTAATATAAAGCAAAAACCGTTGAAATTTTTTCCGATTATTTTTGCCAAGTAAATAAAAACGTCAAAAGCAATTCGTATAAATAAATCACAAAGTTATGATTAGTCAGGGCTGATAACGTGTTTGAGAAACGATAAACCGTCTAATCGATAGCCTCCCACTCTCCCTCCCCCTTTACCGAGTAATTCCATGAATTCCAGTCAATTCTACAAAACTTGTCCATACGAATCGCCACAGTTGAACTCGTGTTTTTCTGGGTCACCCGATAAACACGAGGGAGGACTCGTCCTTCTAGATACGAATCCGCATCGTGTAATAAAGAGGGGGGAGGGGGCAGAGGGGTATGACGAGGTAGGGAATTGCCACTGTGACGACAATGAGAGCTTGAAGGGGGCCATTGCGGTGATGACAGTAGGGAGGAGGAGGGGAGGGGGGGGGGGGTAGTCAGGAAGGAGCCCGAATTAACGGTAACCACTTCGCCGAGGTCATTAGGGAAAAAAACTTTTCTTCTTTTTGTCTTCTTTTTTTTATTTTTTTTATTTCTCGCTCAGAGAATCAATCGAGGAACGCGCGCCCATGCGACCCTCATCGCACGGAGGGAATTTTCAATCCCCCCCCCCCCTCCGTCTTCTTCTATTCAGGGGGGACACGTCTTATGTATATACACATCCCTCGTTTTTTTTTTTTTCATCGAGTAACGAGAACCCAAAGTCTCTCTCTTCTTTTTTTTCGGTATATACCCCCTCGTATTCTCGTGTCGAAGACTCTCGGTGAACTCATTCCACCACCACTTTTTTTTTTTTTTATTTCGTCTTTCGCAAAATTTTCTAATCAATTATTCGAGCGGTGACCGAGCGCTCGAATAAACACACTCGAGTACATTATTTTTTATTTCGTTTGAATGAGAAAGAACGCCATTCTCAAGTTGTGGAGGGGTTGTGGGAGAAAATAAAACGCTAGGAGATATGCGAAACCACTAGAGTATAAGAAACCAAGAGAAATGAGGTGAGGGGTGGGTGGGATGGGGGGGGGGGAGGGAGAGGGTGGAATGAAGCGCTGTCGGCAACGGTAATTAGAGCGAGTAGGAGAGACTACGCTCCAATGTAGTTAAGTTGAACGAGGAAAGTAAAACCCTGGGTTCTTGGTAAAAGCGGCGCCAGATAAGACTTAATATTTGATCGTGGGCCCAGCTCTTGGCTCAACCACGAACTAAGTCGCTCGTTCCTTCTTCTTTTTTTTCTATCTCTTTTTTTTCTACCCCCTCCCCCTCTTCTCCTCCCCTCATAAGCCCATCTCTCTTCGCCCACTATCTTTGGCTCTTTTTCTCTTCCAGCTGGCGCGCCTCACGATCGATCTCTACGTAACGTTCTTTCCACAAAATCGCCCCTTGACCATCCGACTAACCGTCTCTGTAAATCTGTTGACACTCTCAATCGCCGCATTTCTGATTCAAGCCACGAGGGACAATCATCAGTGGATCGTATTCCTATTTGCAGAACTTTTCATGTTTTGGGAATGTTGGATACTATGACGGGAGAGAAGGGGGAGGGGAGGGGGATTAGATTTCTTGAGTCTTTTTTGAGGCTGTGAAATGGAATATTGATATGAATACTGATATTATATTCATATGTGAATTTGGATAGTCGCTAGTTCAACAAATAGTCATGTGAATTCTGACACTTTTTTGTCATATGACTCAATTCTGACTGAATTATCAAGTGACGGTTAGATTAAATCTAAAGGAGATTCTACAATGGCCGCAACGCAATGAATTCCGTACGGAATTCGTTGCGGCTTTCTTATGTTTGCGAAAAAGTGCCGTATGGCAAAGGACGCATTTCCTTATTCCACAATCTAGGATTTACCTTAAAAAATCTGATAAATTCTCTTTCCTGCTTAGCATCCAATTCCAAATTCTTCTCTATTTTCATTCGAAGAATGGACAGGATTGTTGAAAAAATTAATTGCGATTACTAATATTTAGATTAATCGAGGTTATTGTTCGACACTTTTCCGCAAACATAAACCAACCGTAACGATTCCATACGGAAGTCATTGCGTTGCGGCCATTGTAGAATCTCCTTAACAAATCTGATGAGTTCTCTTTCCTGCTTAGCATCCAATTTCAAATTTTTCCCCATTTTCATTCGAAAAATGTACAGGATTATGGAAAAAATTAATTGCGATTACTAATATTTAGATTAATCGAGGTTATGATTTGACAGGGAATGCGTCCTTTGCCATCCGACACTTTTCCGCAAACATAAACTAACCGCAACGATTCCGTACGGAATTCATTGCGTTGCGGCCATTGTAGAATATCCTTAAGTAAATGATGCGCCATCTGTTTCATGTTGCAGTTTTTCCTAATTCATTGAACAATATTTCATTTATAATTGTCAATTACAGTTGCCACTTTGACAAAAGTGTTCCTAGAAGGAACACTGATCGTCATTTTAAATCTAAGTAGATGATATTTGACATGTCTGAATAGTATTGGAATAATTATTATTCAAAAACTCAGATTGAACATGACAAAATGCTGAGGAAAAGGAAAATTTGACGGTTATTTTACATCTAATTAGATGATATCTGGCACATTCGACGGTTGTAACAATAATTCTGACCCGAGAAACACTTGCCGTCACATGACCGTCATAAATCCGTCATTTGATATTTCTCAAAATCACATCCTAACAATTTGATCACTGCCATACTTTCCTCAGGGAGATCGAAATTATTCAAAATTCCTCAAACACAATCTAAGTTAGTGAGAACCAATACATTAGTCCATAAAGCTTGGATTTTGTTTCAATCTCTCATCACTTTCATTCCATTGTAATGGAGACCGGGGCAAAATGGGGTACATAAAGAACATTTTGGCTTTCAAAGCTGAAACATGATAAAAATCCTTTTTCTCATTCATATTTGATTAATTACTCGTTACTTAATTATCAAACATAAAATTATTAAAAATTTCAATGGTGAAAGTTCAGAAATTGTAAATGTTCCGATCTCATTCACATGAATAAATTACATTTTAAGTTTTGGAATATTTCTTTCGCCAATGTTCTTCCAAAAATTGTGAAAAAAAACATTCCTTTGATTAAAAAATATTTTGGGAATTCGTTTTGGAACATTCTAAAATAATTTTGAAAAAAAAAAACATCTAAATCTCTGGAATATCCCATTTTGCCCCGCTCTTCTGTATAAAAATTCTTCGAATTAAACTACGAAACGTAAAATTTCCATGTCGAAGAAGAGCAAATCGATTAGACGCCGGTCAACTTCGACCCAAGACTGTCGATTCCTTCGTCTCTCGCAGGTCGAGCGTATAATTATCAGAGGCACGCGAGCACAGACCCTCTCCAAGTGCCTCAAGCCCTCTCCTCCCCTTTCTCCTTCGTTATTCACCTCCCGCACACACAGTCACATAATCAAAAAAAAAAAAAAAAAGCAACCAAGCCTAGACTTCTACCACAGTCAATTCTCCCAAGAATCGCTCGAAGCTAGAAGTCCGTATACACTTCTCCATTACCATACGATTTTCATGTTAGCGCCTCCGGGTAGGAGAAGCCGATGCGCATTATACTTAGCCCTCACACACACATATACAGCAGTATGCCTCTCCATTGCTGAGTACGTCGCACAAAATGCGCTATTTCACCTCCCGGATCTAGAAATTGGAATACATAACCTTGACACAGGGGTGTGAGAATGATGGCGCAGCAATAATCCATAGGCTCTCGTCAAAAGTGAACTGCCCGTATATAATCGAAATCACGATTTTCTCTTTAATCTTATCTTCAGTAATACTCGAAAAAAAAGGAGGAAAAGATTGTATGTGTATAAATACCGTGTATGAGCACTTCATTTTGCCTCACATGCAAGTCCGGTTTATTTGCCTAATTATCGGATATACTGTGGATGCCGGAGGTTATGCACTCGTTGAAAATCATGGGAGTTGCCTCTTAAATGGACATAACGCGCTTACACACAGTACACATATTCTCATGGCTTCTTCTGCTTCTTTACTTTGTTTTTTTGTAAGAAAATAAAGTTTTTAACATCAATACACAAGCAAGATAGAGAGAGATAGACAGAGAGTAGTCACAATACGAAGTTTATTAAATATTCATAGGAAATAGAAGAGGGTAAAGGAGAATGGCAAAAGAAATGGTGCAATTACGTAACGACATCCGGGCCGATCAATTTTCAACGAAAAGGCCACCGAAGGTTGTTATAACTGTCGTAAGTGTGTGAATGTGTGTATGTGTGTGTGTATGGTTGGCCGTTACAATCGGTACATTAACACTCTTCGTATGCAAACTTAAGCGACTTCTTATTTGTGTCTTTATTTTTCTCTCTGCTCGTTTTACTTCCCTCTTTTTCCTGTTATTGTACCGGTCATATTGTGACGGTGGAGGGCCTATTCTGTGGCGGCTGCCATTTGCCCTTAGTTGCGAATTCAATTGAAAGGGGGATGAGTCCAGTTTATCGATATCAAAGTCTATTCGATGAGTTTTACGGAATTTAATGTCCTCGAACCAAAGAAAGAACAAGTGGATAATAGTATCGTTTTCCAACTGATATAGCTTTTTCTGCTGATACTTCAGTAATATGCTTGCGAATGGAAGTGATGCAACTTTTTTCAACCCATCATCAAAATATCAAATTTTGAAGAAATTCGTTATAAGGCCAGTAACTCGGGAACTAATCATGCAAATAAGCTCGAAATTCATAGGTATCTAACTGATACAACTCTCGAGATAATATATGAGTATAAGGTGGCGAAAATGATATAATATAGGGGAGAGTAGGGCAAAATGGACCCTCATAGCAACATAATTATGGATTTTTTTTCGAAATGAAGGACTCGATGAAAAAATCTGAAAAAATTTGAGAAAATCCTCCAACATATCTATATTATTTGTAAATTTTTTCAGATTTTTTGGAGCAACCGCTGCTCTTTAAAAAAATCTCGAATCATCTCATCTTCCAGGTCCATTTTGCCCCACTCTCCCCTATCTTGGTCAAAAATTTGAAGGAAAGTATAGGAACTCGCAATAGCTCAGCGGTAGAGCACCTGACATGTAATCAGAGGGTCGTGGGTTTAAATCCTGCTTGCGCATTTCATATTTTTTTCCGAAGATTTGACTTTGATAATTATTTTCAGTTTGTGGGCGCTATTCTGCACATTTAATAATATTTTCCTGAAATTCCATCAAAAACTGAATTTCGAAAAATGGACATATCTCAAAAAGTACCGATCGAATTCTCTTCAAGTGAAGCTTAAGAAGAAGACTTTGTCGAGAGGAATTTTCCCACTAAATATGTAATTTTTCTGTAAAACCGTTTTTTCTGTAATTGGGACTTTTATGCACATACAGACATACACACTAAGAACATCATTTTCTTTCAATTTAGATAATTTCGAGTATCTTCTATTAAAAAAAATTAAATCGAAAATTCTGATGATTACTCAGCTTCCATTCGGAAGCACAAAAGAAGCAAAGATTGACATAAACACACACTGTGAAAAGGATACGTTGACAGTTAACTCACGGATTCAGTTGCATTGAACGAATATTAGATGCCCTCAAATACTTGAGCCAGTTCACTCTACAGCTAATTCGTTAAATGTTAACGAATACGCAGTTGCGGCACTACAATGGACAAATGCAATCGCCATTTTCGCTTGGATGTGTTTTCCCTCGTTGAAGTAATTCATTTTAATTATTTTCATGAAAATTAATTTTTTACCGTCAAAAACGGTACATTTTGGGTAATTCGAATCAGTGAGTCCACTTGCCTCAATCGAAGCTCCCTAAACGAATCATTCATCAAATATTAACGAATATCAGTTTGATTATCATTCCAACTACCATTCGTCAACAGTAAACGAGGCTCGTTTCAGCCAAACGAATCAGTTCCTCAGTGCAGTTAAAATTTGTCAGATTTTTTTTATCCAAAAAAAGGAATTTTCTCGCAATACTGAATTTAATGTGAACCTTGTTTGGTAATAAAATCACCAGCTCTTACTGCCCACGCACATACAACAATTGACGTGGACAATGTCCTGGAAAAAAAAAAACGAAACGCTCGGGTGAATTAGTCGTGACTATTGGAATTGCGCGTTGCAAATGTCGTAAAGACCTGGTGAACATGTGAGAGAAACCGGATGTGGCTTTTAAAGCTCGGGGATACAAGAGAATCAATTGTACTCGTGGGTGGTAGATAGAAGGAGGAGGGGGGGGGGGGGGGAGAGAAGGATCTTTATCAAATAATGTATCTTTGACACAAATAAGGATTTTAATTAAATGCGATTATGAGAATTCTCAATTTGAATTTTATGATTCTAATAAATAAATTCTTTTGAATTTCTGAACATGCAATTTTATGCTAATTCAAGCTTTCATGCTACATTCTGTATATCGTCTATTTTTAGGGGTTAAAATTGAATGAATGCAATGTTTTAGCATCAAATGAGTGTTTCAAATTGTCAATTTCACGAGTTAACAATGAATTTTTTTTTTGTTTTTATTAAAACCAACTTTATACCCATGATTTTCACTGATTTTATAACGTGTAATTTACGAAATATATTTTTGTATGCTAAAACACATTGTTGCCACGATCCATGCTCGTGCCAAACTGTTATGAAGAGTTGAATATAACTACTGTTATATATATACATGAAAAAAATGTAAATTCCAAAAGAGTCGAGAAGCGAAAAACGAGAATGGAGATTGAATGTAATTCAGTCGCGTGTCCTATTTTTATGGAGACGATGGTGATACAAAAAAAAATAAAAATTGTTATGCACCCACCAAGAAAGTGTACGAGAGAGTACATTAGAATTAGAATTGCAATTGGACGCGTGCTTGCGCATCACGAATCGCCGCGCACGGGCCAGAAGAAAATAAAGAAGAGAGAAGAAGGAAAAAAAAAAGGGATAAAATATTTTAATTTCGAATCGACACGAGCCGGAAGTCTGTAGCCAGTGGGGTTGTTGCATTGATTTATTCGTGTTTCCAGTTAAATTAGGGGTACCGTACTGTAAATTTGATACTTTGATGAATAATGAAAATTTAGATATCAGAATCATCTGATGTCAACAGTTAACAATGAAAATTGGACGAAACTTGACAGAAAAATGCGATTTTTGTTTGGAATTATCATCATAAAATTAAGAGATTATGAATTAAATTTCATAAATTTGATTAGTTTGATTAAAGAAAAATATGATTAATGTTTGAAGCTTTGTAATGTAATCTTTCTTCGATCAAAATTGCCCAATTGATGTAAAACAATGATGGGTGCAAAATGTTCGCTTCAAAATTACAGTTATAATAACATTTTGGTAATATTGATGTGAACATCAAATTTTGTTGTTGAAATTGCTGAATATTCAATTCTCGTTCCTGGATAATTGATCGTTCATCAATTGTATACTAAATATTTAATTCACAAGATGACAGTAATGCAATCCATAAACTCTCTTGACATTTATTTTTCTCAGCTAACTTCAGAGATCAATTGATTGATCAAGAGTCTTTTTTTTGTCCATTTCATAACAATATGAATATTTATTATATTGAATGAGATTCCAGTCGTCAGGAATTTCTTCTGCATCTGAATCAAAAAATGCTTCAACAAATTAACTCCATTTATGATTTCCAAATTTTTCTCTATTAACTATTTAAAATTTTCAATTTCAATTATAGTAATCTATCAATTAGAATGAATAAACTTGAAGAACAATAGAACTCTAAAATTGAGACATCCTCGTATTTTTTTTTTTTTTTTTTTGAAATAATATTCAAAAAAGCAGCATATTCAAATGATCATGCTTCAAGTTACGCAGCCCAGAAAGAAAGAAAAGAAATATCGAGAAAAAAAGAAATAAAAGAATTAATGATTGAAAAATTATTCATTCTTTTTATTTTTCTGAAAGGAAATTGAGATTGAATAAAAAAAAAAACCAGAAAGTCGTTTATCCGGAACAATGCAACTGTCGATCTTCGACATAACGGTTACAAAACGTGCGATCAAGCAATTTAAATATCGAATGGGTTTAGCTGATCGTAACAATGTATTCCAAGTCTCATCCCTGGATTTGACAGAAGAGGAAGTAGGGTGGGCTTAATTCATTTTCAATCGCACAAACCAAAAAAGAAAAAAAAAAAATTTCATCGAACTCTCAGTGCTTCCTAATGCAGATGCAGCTAACTAATATTCTTCAACAGATGATATTTCCAATAGCACGCGACCTCCAGCACGATTATCATTCAAATTTAACACAGTAGCAAAGGACCTCCCCATTGCTGCAAAAATCATTTGAATATTTTGTTATTCGAGCACGTGGTGGGTTTCCTTCTAGTTTGCATGGCTAATTAATTCGCTTTTCAAAAATTTGAAGCGAAAAAAAAGTATATATATATGTAGGAATCTATACCTGACGTTTCCTCGTAGATATGTCCTATTTCCTGCACTTGTCGTGAGGTAGAAAGAAGAAAAGAGAAAAATAAGCTCTACCTGACGCCCCATCGATAATCAAAATTTGGCCAAAAATGTCTTGTAAAAAGGAGAAAAAAAAAGGGGAGGATTCTTTCGAGTTCAAAGCGAAATAAAAATAATTCAGAAATTGAACCGTTGAGCTCTCTGCATCGGTTTCATTTAACTCCTCGTGTACTGTTCGTAAGGGTCGTTCCGCTCTATCTCTTCTTCACTATGGGAATCAACTTTATACCATGTACATGCTCCACATTTATATATATATATCCCCCTGTCTTTCACCTAATTCCAGTCCCTCCTTTTTCATTATGATATAAATGCAACTGGCATTAGTATGCAAGCATTTACACACCTAAAACCTACTACTACACAGATGTATGTTACACATACAGTCAAAAATAATATTCTGTAAATTCCCACACGCTAGCCCTTAATTCACGATTGTGTCCCCATATGGATGAAGGACAGACACACTGGCCCTATTCTGTTACACCAGCGGAACGATCCCAATGTGTTTTGTTTAATACTGGGTTATACGGTGCTTTTGAAGGTCATCGGGAACCTTGGGAATTCAAGTGAAACTGTTAATTCGTTGGAATAAGTCGTTCTTTTATGGCTTCTAAAATACGTGGATCATAGATATAAGCATTATAATGATGCAGAAAAGGGTTGAATATTTGAGATACAATTTTTCTGATGATCGCATTGGAAAGCTGAGGAAATTCTAGGTTGAACACATGTTGCAGGATTCTATTTACCAATTTCCTGAAAATTCATTACTGATCATGCTTCTTTTTGGTTTTTTAAAAATATTTGTGATTCTACTTGTCGTAGCTCAAAAAATCCAATTGCAGGTGGAAGATGAGATAATTTGTTGCAAATTTATGTGTTTTGGAATCAATTTTCATCAATATTTTGATAAAGCTACCCAGAATTCGATAAAAATCCCAGAAAAACATCTTTCATTACCATCTGTCGCAGGACATTTACTCCATCAAATAAAATCATTGTCTCAGAGTCAAATGGGTCTAACCCCTGTTCATAATCATAGCACTTACGCCCCTTTGTTTCTAAGGCGACAAAATAAACCCCTCATTTTTTCCTTGAATTGAAGAATCCTCCTCGTCACAGTAGTCTAGGTGACAACGTCTCCTTTCCTCTCGAACCAAACGATAAAAGAAGGTAAACTGAATGAAAAAAAAAAAAAAGAAACAGACAATAGAAAGAAGCATCGAGTGTAGACGTGGACAGAAGGTTGTGTTCAGATAAACGGCAAAAAGACGAGGACAGGCTGTTTTTTTCTTTTTCGGGTGCCCCCGTTGAATCAAACCCCGTGAGACAATAATAGAAACAGTGCAACCCCCCTGTACCAAATACCTCGTGAAATAGTACATGATACCTATATAACCCCCCCCCCTCCCTCTGCTCTCTCTCTCTCATATCCTGATACAATTAAAGTACGTTGCGGTAGTTTGGGGCGCGTTTCCTTCCCCCTCCCCCCTCTTTGCCCAAAGAGAGCTTCTTACCAGTACTCGACCTCTTTTTCTCGATTTATGCGCACCTACTGGGTTCGTTAGATATCTGGGCCAGGTTCGATCCTTTTTTTTTTTTTTTCTTCACCTACGAGGGCATAAAGTACATAGATTGGTGGGTTGGCATGGAAAGTGAGAAAAGGAAGGAAAAAAAAAAGAAAAGGTGACTGTACCCCAAATGCGTTAGTTTTTTTTTTGGGGACATGCTAGAGGGTGAAATCTTTGATTTCTTTTATTCTGAAATTGTATATACATGTGTATATATATGTATTGATGTGTGTATGTTATGGGCGCGTACGAAAATCGTCGATAATTCGGAGCGCGAGAAAAAAAAAGAATATATCGGTTGGGTATTTCTTTATTTCTTTTCTTTGATCACCCCGTTACGAAACCCCTCGATGACGCAGGGGCGTTTAACGATCGAATCCTCCCTTTTTTTTCGTTCTCTTTTTCAATACCGTTGTATTTAGTTCGTATGGATTTAAATTCTTTGTGTCATTTGCATTTGCTGCAGAGAAAAATAAAATCTGCTATTTTTCTTCTGCTTCAGTTTAATACGAATTTAATTGATTTCCGTGTTTGATAAGGATTATTAGATAATATAATTTTCTTTTTTTTTTTTTGGATGGTGTTTTAGGAGAGAATCAATCGAAACGATGAATCAGATAATAGCGATCTTGAGAAACTGGAAATTTTCAAGACGATTTCATTAAGTATGGATAAACCATGTTTTCAGTGTTATATTACTTTGACAAAGTGTGCTAATTTATATCACATAATCAAAAGATAATAAATGTACTGCACTCAGAGACTCAATGATTCTTCAAACGTTTAGAATTATCAAGAAAATTACGACGTTCAAGGAGTTTATGGCTTCTTTCATATTCTCAACTAAAATCATTGGTAATTTTACTGCACCTGTTCGATCGTGAAATGCGTGAGAAATAAATTCGAGAATTTATGCTGCAATTTGATTTAATTGAATCAGTGCAGGGTAATAATTTTTTTTTCGATTAATGTGTAATAAATATTTTTTTTTTTAATCTAGAGGATAGATAGATTCCAATTTAAGAACTGTAGGCTCATGTCCATGTAGGCAAATAATACATATATGCATGTATATATAGCATAGTAGACTGTTGAAAATTTCCGTGTGAATTTTCAGTGCAAAATCCTGGGAATTTCAAACGAGTCACATTTCTACTTAAATTTCAGATAATTACGTCATTAAAAAACAAACATGTCATTGATTTTCAAATAGTTACACGCCTGAATATGAATGAAATTTCTTAAATTTCAGTTTAATTGTTTCGTCGAAATTTATTAGAAATAGGAAAGATTCAAAAAAAAATAGAAAATTCAAGCCATTTTGATTCTGAATATTCATGTTCAGTTGAAAATTCAACTCTTAATTCTACTCAAGACTCATGGATTCCTTTGAATTTCCTCTAAAACTTACACATTTCATAACCATCTTCCCATTGAAAAAAAATTCAATACCACTTTTATGAAAATTCCCATCAAATTGTCTATGAAATCACAATTTTTTCCCAACAGTGTATATATATACCATTCACAAAAATAACTGAATTGTTGTGATTCTCAATCTGATTGTAACATGTTTCTTCAATTTTACAACAGTTTGACAGACCTACTTGACAATTGAACAGCATGTTTTTCGTTGCTTCCATATGAAGCTTACAAATTTGGAAATAATGTTCATGAGCTTAGTTTGTGAATTTAATTTGTGATCTTTATTTAATTTGTGAAACAATTTAATTTGTGATCTTTATTTTTTCATTTTTCCTTATTTTAATTATTATTCCTCGTGATCTCACTTTTTGACTGCAATTTTTGTCATATATAGGTTTTCGATCATGTGAATTTTCATCTGAATCAAAATGGAGAAAAGGCCCAAAGTGCTTTAGTATTTAAATTTCTAACCTATTCAGGTTATAGTAGTTAAGATCTCATATTATCGCATAAAAATGGAAATTAAACTATCGAATAAATTAATTAAATTGAAGAACTAAATCAATTGAATCAATTAAAATCCACAAGTTTCCGAAAAAGTCGGAGGTGTCCGGATGAAACTGATTTGGTTGCTAAACATAACTTTTTGATTTATTCGAATGTTTCTATGTTGATCGAATTTCTGAGCACTAAAGGAGGAAAGATGCACCTGAACCATTTCATGCACCTACTAAAGTGGATCATCACAAAAAAGGCGTATCTCCATTATTTTTCAACATATTTCCTGCTTTACTGAAGCAGTTGTTGTTCTGTTGAAGCAGCTGATGCTGCGTTTTCTGGAGTATTTTCCTCGATACGCATACCAGCCACTCAACAATTTACTCACGTGGGAACTCTTTCTTCTGAGCAATTGGTACTTCAATAATTCATCCCAAAGATTACACTAGATCTTTGAAAGCTTCTTCATCTGCATCAACTGTGTATATTCACTTCCTCAATCTTTATTCAGCATTCCATGGAGCCTCTGGACCCAAGCCTAGAAAAAAAAGAAGCAAAAGGGCAATGAATGAAGCATGCGTTTCACCATCACTCACTCAAAGCTACAAAGTAACATTATTTTTAAGAAAAAAAAAGCTATGATGCCCGACCCAAGATACGCACTGACGGTTTTCCCATGATTATTCTCTGAATTTTCTTGAAAGCCATTGTCGAATTCAAATTCTAACCCACACACACACTTAATACACTCGAAGTGGCTAATGATCTATTGATCTCCCAGTTTTTGAGGATCTCCATTGTATTTTGAAGGTTAAATATTTAGAGTTCGTTTATCTTGGAATGATGGGCTCTTTTTTTTTCTTTCTTTCTTTTCAAGAATTAATGAACGAAAATGGTCAACTGATGGATGCGTTTAGGCGAAGAATGATCGACTCGTCAGATGACTTTGGCAGCTTTTGATGATAATACTTAATTTTTTACAGTGAAAATTGTGTTCAATCAAGGCTAATGGATATTTCGTGTTAGCTCATTAGTGAGTGATTAATTTTTTTTTTTTTGAAGTAAATGACATGTTTAACCAATGGAATTTAGGAATCTTCTAGGTGTAGGTAGGTTCCTGTGATGACGTAACAAATTAATGTAATTACAATTGTGAGGACAAGAATTACGGACATGTTGGAATTGGATGGATAAGTGATGAGCATTACTAACGTACGAGCGAGATAATTAGAACCGGGTTCGAGACAGGACGTGCGCATTAATTAATTAGCCCAATCTAAGTCTGTTATTTTCTGTTAACATGTGCAGGAACAGAGAATAGTAGAGTAAGAATTTTTTTTTTAATGAAAGACTTGATGGAAAAATCTGAAAAAATTTGGAAAAATTCTCCAATATGTCTAGCTTCTTGGTGGATTTTTTCGAAATTTTTTCTCAAGTCCTTCACTCCCAAAAAATAGCTTCATTCAGTGATTGTCAGGTGAGTCACAAAAAAAATGAAAAAAAAAAAATGAAGATCATCGTTCTGTAGTTTAGTAGAAACTTGTTTTTCTCATTCTAGACGTATTCCAAGAGCCTGTCCCTTCGTCATCCCAAGTGACATATAGACGGCGAGATAATTAATTACCTCTGGTATTAAATGAGTGTATTTGAAAAATTCAGAGTAAGTTTTCGTTAGCCCCGGTGAATTGATCTAAGAAATGAGCTGTAAGGATGATGAAAAAAAAATTAAGAAAAAAAAAAAAACGTCGATATAAGATGAGGTTTAATTAATTACTTGAGTTATAAGAGAGGGAAATAGCTCCGATCGGAATCTTGACTGGAATTCAAATTTGATTAATGGCCTCGTCTTTACAGTCCTTTTATTTATTTTTTATTTTTTTTCTCTCTCTCTCCTTTTCCTCTTGATGAGACTGGAGGTAAATTTTTCCAGAGGGGTCAACCCTGTCTGGAGCTATATGTATATATATATATATATATATAGTTATTCGAGGATAACAGAGCCAGGAACTTCTTGATGACAATGCTGCTCAGTTATTGGTGGGCGCGATAAGAATAGAAATGAAGAAAAGAATGAAAAAAAAAAAGATAAATAAAGTAAAAATAAATAAAAAAAATTGGAGAAAGGATGAGTCTCGAGTGGTCTTCGCTGACATCAGCTGGCACCGCGGGCTGCGCTTAGCCTGAAAAAAAATAATTAATTTATGCTAACGAATGAGAAGCGTAACGGCTGGGCGCTCTTAAATTCGCGCCATTGAGCCTCCAAGTGTCCGTAAGTCCCTCTTCTTCTTGTGGCATTCTCCTTATATTCTTCTGGTCTTGCCCCCTCTCGCTCGACTGGTTTCCATCGAACTGTTCGAAACTGGTTGCCGTCTGCTAACACAGGAGGTTTATATAGTGCAATAGAAAGTGAGACGAGGAGAATGAAACTGCGAGAAGAGAAAGAACAAAAAAAAAGGAAATAAATAAAGGGAATAAGATGAAATGAAACACAGAGTGTGAGTCCAGTGGGGTCTCTTGACATTTATATGTATATATATATATATATGTGTGTGTGTGCCTTTTCTCTCTACTCGTTACTCCACAGGGTGTCACGGTAATTAATTTTATTATTATGCTCGAGTACTGGACTCTACGTAATCAGCAGTGCTTCGTTACAAGAAAAAGAATGAATGTAAAATGAGAAGAACAAAAAAATAGAAAACGTAATTTTTTTTATCGTCAACTATTCCTCGGAAAAATTTGAAAAAAATAGAGTATATGCAACAATATGTCTGCATTGTTCGTGAATTTTTTCAATTTTTTTTCTTTACATGCACTTATTCTAGAAAAATAAAATAGGTTCATGTCCCCAACCAATTAAATTCAATATATTTGTAATGAGAGTCTCATAATTTCAAGTTAAAGCAATGAGAGAGTGTCACTAATAACCCACGTCATCACGGATGCGAATGATTGTGCGATTATTTGCGTTTGTTTCATACACAGATAGATTTTTGTAGATGTGTGTATGTGTGTGTAAACTGCACGTGGTCCCGCCAACGCTCCATACACAAGTTGAATCGATGGTGATAAAGGAAACAGAAAAAGAAAAAAATGTTAGACCCTCCAACAGTCAGCTGGGACTCAAACTATTCCCAAAGATAAGAATCAACGTGAGCATTGGGGGCTGTAATTAATTGCCATAAGAACTTTGTCCCTCAGCTAGATAGAGATTTACCCCCCGTGGAAAAACCTTGCACGCATTGCTCATAACTTCAAGTCTTTTCTCTCATAGATGTGAAAAAATAAAAATAAGAGAGGCAAAATACGTATAAATTAATGGGCAAGACTTGGTGGCTATGATATTAGCTTAATTTGTATACAGCTTCCTAAACAGCCAGTCATTAATTATTATTTCAGCATTTATTTATACCCTCGATATTCATCAATTTCCATTGAAAAAGGAGAAAAAAAAAACTCATTTAAATTTTTAATTTCCCCCTCATTTTTTTTTCTCTTCATAATATCCCAATTTCCATACAAAATTAGTCGAGACACAAATTTTTGATTAATTCACTTTAATTGATTGTAATTATTCAATAATTTATCGTTCCTCTTTTATTTTCATATGTTTTTGCGAGGAAACAATGATCTCACACTATCAGTGTGTGTGTGTGTGTGTGTGTGTGTGTGTGTGTGTGTGTGTGTGTGTGTGTGTGTGTGTAAAAATTAAAAAATTTCATCTTATTCATTTTAAATATGTTCATTATTTCTTGGAAAAACCGTGACCGGACACGTTTTATATTTCTACGCCTACGTTAATATATGGAAATGCATTCCAAGCATGGTTTGAATCGTGTCACCGAGGTCGCTCTCCAACGCTTTCGTGGACCAGTAAATCTGTTTTGCTTCTGCGAGAGAGAGAAGAATGGATCTCCGGTTCCAACAGCGTGGCAATACAGCATCTTCCTATATTCGTTCTCATTTTGACACGCTCATCTCACTCTCACTCGTTCGAATCCCCCCCCCCCCCCTTCCCCCTCCCCCATGTCTCTCTCTTCCTCTAAATACATAAAAGATGTTGCTCCAAAGCATTCCAATAGAGGCACACCGATATATATATATGTATATATATATATACTCGAAGAGTCCATTCAGGTATTTAGGGAGAATGCATTCTGGTCCTTGTGCATCATTTTTTCCTTTTTTCCTTTCATTTCCCTTGAAATTCATAGATGTCAACCCCAAGAAATAATCTGGGGTGAGTCTATCATGCTTCACATATTTTCAATAAATATTTCTAATTGAATTTTAGGTTAAATTCTTTTTTTTCCCGATATTCCAAGAATTTTAACTATTTTTTTTCTTCTCTTCGTGACATCAGTATTTCGCAGGAAATGGTGTGAAGACAAAATCAATTTTAAAAAACATATATATATATGTATATGTATATGGAGAATGAAATTAAGAAAAATAAAAAAGTTAGTGAGACTCGCCAAATTTTTGACGCTTCCAAATGCGTCCCATAACCGGTTGAAAAATGAATCACCCCTCTAGCAGCCAGCTGGGTGTCGAGAAAGAGAGAAAGATGGACAAAAAGCCTCCATCATAATCCATGTGTGTAGATTATGTTGGTTTGAGTGACTGAGTCAGCGATGGGCGCACGCGTCTCTCCACCTTCTTCACTCTCGTACACCTCAGCACTTCTTCCTCCTCTTCTATACCTGAGGAATGATCCACAGGCGGAATCCCATATATATGTGTATACACTTTTGGGGCTTTATGTGGTACGTGTGTGGTGATGGACCAGTGGGATCTCAACATTTTAGATGAAAAATATAATACGAAGATGAGAGACACACGCAGAGAAGATGGGTTCTTTAGCGAACGAGTTGGTAGCACTCGACAAGACAGCCGACATCTCCGCCCTTCCAGATGCCTTCAGATTTGTAACAGTACCCACCAAACACAAGTCCCTCGATTCTTTCCACAACAAAAAAAACAAAAATTTCATATAAACTTTTATAACTATGAAATTATCAGGACAAATTGTTCTATTTCGCTTAGTTTCCGAGATATGTTATGAAGGAAATGTTAGAACCGTTTGATGTCTGACTGACATGATCACTTTTCTACCATTCTGGTTGATGCATGACTATTTCTACTTTTATTGTCAAATCAATTATCAGATTTTGTCTTTGATTAGTTTTGAAGCTGCCTGAATGACTTGTCCACTTGTTGGGTGGATACATGATATCATACATTTTTCTTCGCGAGCTTATACATGATTATCATGTTGGGATCATGGAACGTTGGAAGAAATCAATGTAACAATACTAGATAATTGTGGAATGAACAACGTTTCGCCTGCTTTGTTGAGGCTTCCTCAGGTTCTTGGCATCATTAGCATACAGTCACCATAACATTAATTGCATCCAATCGGAAATTTAATCCATGCAAAAGAGTTTTCGTTGACATTGCAATGTTTTTACTGAACAGTAACCCTAATTTTATATGATGGTGAGACATAAATTTTTTCCTAATTGGAGTGATAAAGATATTTACATTTTCTATTTTACTCATGTTTTCATGTTAGATTTTCTGGAGAAATCATGAAGATGATCAAAAACTCATATGTTACTAACATTGATCAGATAATCTATGCTAATTTAAAAGACATAGGTCTAAGTTTTATTTTCTACAAATTATTGATGAAGACAGATCATTGGTCCTGTAAAAGAGAAAGTATTGCCATTCTAAGTAATTCACATTTTGAAAATTATCTTCAGATTCACATTTGGCTTCAATGATCAGATGTTAAATCTGAATAATGCTAAATTTGATTCAAATGAAGGTTAACTGTATCAGTAACTGCAGCATTTCAAGGCTCCAACAGGTTTTTTTTAGAACCGAAAGTCTTCCATTGAACAAAGAAAGAAAAGAATGATATTCCGAAAAAAAACTGTTGACAAAATGAGATGAATTCATCTAAAGAAAATTCATATCCTTCAAATTTTGATTGTTGAAATACTGCGAAGGTAGATTCCTTTTCAAAAGTCTATCTCTCAAAAAGGAAAAGACTTTCTAAAGAGCCATTTTCTGGGGAAAGCGTTTTTCCTCTCGAACAAAAGAGCTATATTTTCCAGGAAACAGCTGCAGATATTTGCCTTCAAAAGGTGAACGACAAAATAACCACAATACATGAATCGCACCAGCTATTTCTACCATTCCTGATCAACTCTCTCTCTCTCTCTCTCTCTCTGGTATAATCGATCGACCACCTATCGAGCCCGTTACTTCATCCATCATTTCGTTTGGACGATTCCAAGTACAGCTCTCGATAATCGAATTCCTTGGAACAGCTATATCTGCAGAGTTTGTATTGGCCAGTGAACTTAGTCACTATATAGTGGAATGAGCGTGCTTACCCTACCAGGGCTGAATTGATTTGATTCTTAGAGGACTGTAGAAGCCAATAGTTATCCACGTGAACTAATCGCCTTGAAGGATGTCAGCTAATACTGGCCAATTAGGCTTAATGGCTAGATTAAGATGCTTTACACGCATACCTTGATTATTACGTAATAAGTTAGATTGAAGTGTAGGATAAGGCATTGCAGAATTTAAGTCATCACGTGATTCAGGAAAGAAAAAAAAGGAAGAGAAAAAAAAATTAATCAAGATTTTTTAACTTTAAGAATACAAGTTATTAGAAGCAATTAACACGAAAAAGCTTCTAATTCTTGCGCCACTTGGAAATTCAATTTTCCCCACAATTTTATCATCTCCATAATTTTCGATTTGTTGACTAAGAAAAAAAAAATACCTACAACAACCATCTCCATTATCTCTACCACTCAACGATATTATGGTCTCTCTAAATACCATGAAGATAAGACTGGAATTTGTCACCTCTCACCTACAGACCTCCCACCCAGTTTACCTTGAACTAGACATCTACACAATTTTCCAGTGCTCAAAGATTGTAGCCTCAATTAGTATGATAATTTACGAAGAAATCCAACGGCATACAATTTCTTAATTAAATTACGATATTTTTTGGCCAATAAATTATTGAATAAAATATTATTCGAGAGATACCGTAATCTAGATATGCTTTTCTTAATTCAATTAGCTTTTGATATTATGATCTTCTTCTTCTTTTAATTATCAAGCTATTGTAGCTTTTATTGAATCTAATTGCGCAAGATAGAAACAATTGATTTTTTATATGGATACAATCACATAATGATCATTTTTTCGTTTTTCCTATCTTAATGTTACATTTTGACATTGAAAATGCACATGATCACCTTAGGAACAAAAGGGCATAAGTGCTAAAGATGAGCATAGCATCTAAGCCACTTTTTTTCTAACGTGACACTATATATC
This sequence comes from Aleiodes alternator, assembly GCA_963921955.1. Classification (NCBI taxonomy): domain Eukaryota; kingdom Metazoa; phylum Arthropoda; class Insecta; order Hymenoptera; family Braconidae; genus Aleiodes; species Aleiodes alternator. The sequence continues at coordinate 3,912,070 of OY998102.1, read as the reverse complement.
TCAAGATCTCAAAATTAGGATCTGCAAGAAAAACATATTGTCATGTATTGTATTCTATTGTCATGTATTGTATTGTATCATTGCCTCAGAGTGAAAGGGGCGTGAATGCCAAAAACACGGAATTCTGGTGTAAAAGAGGCGGAATCTCCACTTATTACTTCAAAATGTTTTCCATCGTGTTTTGGGCGTTATTAGGGTAATTGAAAATGAAAATAACATAATGACGTAACTACCAATCTTAAAATGAAATGGACGTATCTCCGCACTTATGCGCCTTTTTTTTTCCTTTTTCCAACCCTAAGTAATTGCTAATGTTAATGTGAAAGGGACGTATCTCCAGCACTAACGCCTCTTTGTTATCAGTGGGTGGTACTGATGCCGATATGTTATTACTTTATTTTTTTCTAACCAATATTGCGTAAAAGGCTTGAGAAAGCTTATTAAAACAAAATGTTGGAGATACACCCCTTTGTTATTTTTAACGAGAAAAAGGAAAAAATCGCACTTACGCCCCTTTCACTCTAAGGTGACGATACAAACTTCTTAGAAACAAAAAGGCGTAAGTCCTCTGCATAATGATAGCACTTACGCCAAACTTTGAGTCTAAATCGACAATATAATATTTCACAGTTTTTCACAATTTTTGAAGTTTTATTTACATATATACAGCATCTATGTACATTCATTTACAAAGAGGTATCAGAATCTTGATCCATGGCAACAGCCCAGGGGCTTTAACGCATATTTATCGTAATGTTAAGCTGTTTGGGTTCACATGATGGTAGGAAAAGGAACAAAATTGCTCAAAACAAAAAACTCTATAGATCGAGGAAAAGCAATGCTAAAATATTCATCACACTCGCAGATAGTCCAAACTGATCAAAAGAATTCCAATGTTCATTGCTATCAGTTTTTCGATGCTGATGACTTTCCATTTCAAAAGTAAGCATTTCCGCACTATATACTCCACAATTGCAATATTTTTGCTGAGTTATTAGAATTGTCATGATCAAGATGACCTTGAAATGCAAAAACCCCTAGGTTTCACTGGAAATTGATGAAAAACATGAGTGACCTTGGACTGACCCTAACCCAGAATTACTCGGAGAAATGAAATGAAGAGAAAAAAGAAAAGAAGAAAAAAAAGAGTATGACCCATTGACATGTCACAAATTGAGCGCTTTTTCTCTTGGCTTGAACCGAGTATTTTCCAAACACACAAACCCTCAAGGGGGTGACTGAGCAATGTGTGTGCAGGCAACAAGTGCTACCACACCGGGCCAGACACACACGTCACAGTTGAGGCTAGCCTCTGCCGTGTGTGGTCGACGACTCGTCGTAATGCCTCGTTTTCTTTTTCAACAATCGATATATCGAGCTTTTTGTGACGGCCACTACATGGTTTTATCTGTCTTGCTTGCTCGCCCACAATCCCCACAACTGTTGGCCTCGGACAAATAGTACTGTGAGGCGACGAAAGAGGAGGAGTAGAAGGGGGAGGGAAGGGGGGGGGGGAGTAAAAGAAAGAGAGAGAAAGAGAAGTGAGGTTGAATCGGACATCGGCCTTACGTGGTTTGCGGTAGGCCATGGACGTGTCCCTCTCCCCAGGGCTCAGCCTGGACTGAGTTTTTCCACCCTCCAAAGGTCTCTGCCCTTTTTTTTCTCTCTCTCTCTCTGTGGTCAACCCTCACTTTTAGGAAATGTCAAAAGTACGTGTTCCGTGGTTCCTCCTGTGTGTTTTCGTTTCCGTTATCGTTGAGCGCCTCTTGCTCCCCTACCACCTCCACCCACTTCAAATGAATTCGGAAACGAAAGTTTAGAGGGAATTTTTTTTTCTTCTTAGAGAGCAAAGATTCTACGTTTATTTTTGACCTGAAATCTTTTCACTTTGACGCGGGCGTCTCGGTGGTGTTTTAGCGTATTGATCCATCGAGGCAATGAGGGTATATATGTGTGTGTGTGTGTATGGAGGAGCTTGAGCGCGTGCTGGAGACGGAGGGGAAAGGGCTGAAAAAGACTGGAGTAAGACAGAAATACAGGGAGAGCTTTACGAAGGAGAGGAAAAACTGGACGGCGCCACTTGCTCGCTCATAATCACTGTCTCTCTTTCTCTTTCGCTTCTTCCAGTCTTGAGTAACTTCCTTGCGGCTGCATTGCACTTCTACTCCAAACGTCACGCACAAATCCTCATTTAATCACACGGATAAGAGATTCCAGGAGTAACTGATACACACACACAGCCAATGACCACGTGACACATTCGGCACGTGTTATACAAATTTATTGATAAATTTATTTATGATAAACTTATTTATTTATCGTGTAATGGCTTAATTTTTTTGTAGAAAAGAAAAAGGGAAATCATGAAAAATAATGATGATTCATGAATTCATCAGTGAAGTTGTGAACAACACAAATCAAGTGGAGATACGACCTTTTTCCCCCAATCTTTCCCTCTTTCTTGCAGTTCTTGATTAGGGAACATTCAAGTATTAGGTAACGTTTTTATCCTAATTTTTAGACCCTCCTCCCCTACCAGAGCACATCGTAACATTTCCATGTGCCCTCCCCCCCTTCAAAATTTGTTGCGTAGCATGATGGGTTCCTTTTTTAAATATCCATCGATAATTAATAACTAATGATTTTGGTGGAAGGCAATTCGTTCCAATAACTTCATAAATATTTGTCGATGATAACCATTATAAAATAGTCAAAACAATTTACTCGAAACCTATAACGTAGTAATATGATAGTTTCGCACTTGGAAACGATAAAAATTTGAAGATGTCAACTTTAAGTTAATATCGTTGGACATTTTGTTAACAAAGACTGGATTAAATTAAAATTAAAATTGCTGTATGATGGAACAGCGGAGTGGGGATAAGACTGAGTGAGTGGGATTTCAAGGCAATTCGAATGGAAATTTGGTGTAGAACTGGATAGCTCAATCGGTAGAACGCCCGACATGACATCGGAAGATCCTGGGTTCGACTCCCGGTGCAGGACTATGCAATTTTTTCTCGAAAAAATCTTGAAAATGGAATAGGTGTGTTTAGAGACACATTTGCCGTTCTCTACTACAGTGCACTTCTCGGATAAGGCGTGTAAGAGTCTTGTAGGGGAAGGCGATTCCTGGAATCGTCGTTCCCCCACTTCTGTTGCCAAATCAACGCGCAGTGTTTAGGGTCGGGCTGTCCGCAATAAGGCATTTGGTTAAAGGAATTGAAAACTGGACATAGAAATCATTGCTCAAGTGAAGGCTATGAATGAGCTTTCGGACAGGTGCAATGAAAGTAATTTGATCTCTGCAAGCCTTGATAAATCGTATTTCGGGCCTGATCTTCATGGTATCCCTGATGAAACTTATAACAATGGTATTATCCCTGATGAAATAAACAATAATGGTAAAACAAAAGGTTCATCAATGTCAGTCAATTTTTTAACAGATTCTTTGAATATTTTGTATGATATGTGAGAAAAAAAATATTAAACTATAATTTTCTTATTTTTGTTAAAAATCAAAAATGAAAGCAAAGTTGATTTAATAATAGATAAATTATCCAAAAATAATTTTATTTTTCCTTTCTCTCACTAACGCTTTATTCAAAACATCGGGACCTGAAGAACAGCGCTGGAGGAGAAGTCCGATGATGGGGGACTTAACTCATCGCGAATATAAACATTGCGCCTTATTCGAAGACGCCTTATTCGGGACGTGCACTGTATTTCTTCGTGTGGAACATCCACAGAGAAAATAATAATATAACGTAACAATGTATTTCTGTATTAATGCATTTCTCCAAGCCCCTTCCCCCGGATATAAATGTTACGTAATGTTTGAATGTTCTCTTAGAAAAGGAAAAAGCGTATCTCCATTAATTTCCGAAATATTTGAGGAATATAATGGAAAAGATTGGAGTGTCTCTATCTTTTTCCTTTTAATCCGGATGGATTAAGAAATTAGAGAGAAATTGGATTAACAAATGGAAAAAAAATTAATTCAATTAAGAGAATTAATTGAAAGACTTACGTTTGTGCTAAAGATTTTTTTTTTTTTAAATGGCTTCACAATTCAATATTCGTCAACTTTACCTCACTGGGTCGCGTGTCGTTAGTTTCATGTATGTCTTTTTCAATAAATACACGGTTGAATTAAAACGACAAGTTTTTTTTTCACATGAATACCGTAATACTAAAGTTTTGCGGAAGAGAACAAAGCGGAATATAATGGTGCAGTTGAGAATTTTAACATGTCTGTGTATTAAATTGGCTATTTGAATTTGGCGACAAATGTGTATGGAAATGAATTGGAACGTCAATGCAAAGAGGACACTGACAGAATAAGAGGGATGAGGAGCAGGGGGGTGGTTAATGAAAGGAAGTAAATGCAAGTAGACGAGACTTTATCACCCTCCTTACGTATGCACACCCCAGTAAAATAATTGCAGTTCATTCGTCTCAAATTATCCGAGAGGTTTTCGCGTGGGGGAGAGACATATATATATATATATGAAATATAATATAATACTTGGACTGAAGGTATATAGCGTGATCACATTGTTCTTGCCTTTATAGCCTTCATTTGTGGACGATAATAGACGTAGCATTTCACAGTACATTTATATTGTCGTTTCATTTGCTGATAAATTCAAAATTTTGCATTATGAAATGGAATAAAACAAGTGGATAATAGTATTGTTTTCTAACTGATAGAGCTTTTTTTTGCTAATACTTTAGAAATAGCTTCCGAATGGAAGTGACACAACTTTCTTCGAACCCTCATCTAAATATCAAATTTTGAACAAATTCAGTAGAATGCCAATAACTCGAGAACTAATCATGCAAATAAGCTCAAAATTCGCAGGCATCTAACTGATACGACTCTCGAGATAACATATGAGTATAAATAACATTAATTGAATAGTTTCCAGAAATTCCATTCGAAACTGATTTTCGATAATGGACATGTCTCAAAAAGTATCGATAGGATTCTCTTCAAATGAAGCTTAAAAAATAGACTTCGACGAGAAGAAGTTTTCCACAAAATATGAAATTCTCCGATAAAATCGTTTTGCTGTAATTGAGATTCTTATGTACATACAGGCATTTTAAGTATCTTCTATTGAAAAAATTACATAGCTTCCATTCGGAAACGAAAAGACAAGATAAATCATTTTTTTTCAAGTTTTCTGAGGTTTCTAGTAATTAATGGAGATAGGCCCTTCCCAGCGGCAAGTGCATATCTGTAGCTCTTGAAGTTCGCTACAAAAGTGAATTGGGGCAAGAAAAAGATATTTCCATCAGTTTTCGAGATATTCTCAAAAATATTATTGTAGCAACATATCTTTTCTCGGCAAAAAAAAATTGATATAAATTTCCAATTTTCTGTTTCAGTGAAACCCTTCAGTTCTATGCCATCCAACCTAATTGGTAAGTTATCAATAAAATAATCAATAATTATTGAGTGCTAAATAAATAAAGAATTTAACGAGCCCCAAGAAATTAATACCGATGACACAAATTATGGGAAAATCTCGTAAGTACTTTGGTCTCACCATTGGACTCTCGAACACGCGTTATAAATGCCCATAAAAATTCCAACGAGTCCTAAAGTACTCGATATACAAGCCCCACACATACAGGCAGACAGACACATACATACACACACACACACATTGATCTCGAGTTTGATCGGTACGACACTGTCCTCAAGTTTTATTTCCCCCGCCTCCCTCCGGTCGTACAGACGAACATAACTTGACACGTCGTCGAGTTGAGCCACAAGCTCGTGCTTATAAAGAGCAATCGAATATAATACACACAAGCATGGTGGTCAAGTAGATATGTGGATGCTCATGTGACTCCGCCATTGCCGCCGATTACTTACTCCTCTCGGGCGAATTAACGACGAATAACCGAGAGAACCGGTTGTCCAACCGTACGTGGCACGCAGCTAACGATTTTTCCCTCCCATCTGCACTTTTTTTTTTAATATTTTTTTTCCATCATATAGCAAAAGAGAATGTGCATTCTTTCTCCGAAAACTCGTGCCTCAATTAGTGATGTTAAATGACGGTCATTTTTGAAAAATTGGTATATGACGGTCATGTGACGGAAAGTGTTTCTCGAGTAAAAATTATTGTTATAATCGTTAAATGTAGGAGATATCATTTAATGAGAGGTGAAATAACTGTTGAATTTTCCTTTTCGTCACCATTTTGTCATGTTCAATCTGAGTTTTTGAATTATAATTATTTGGATACTCTTCGGATATGTCATATATCGTCTACTTCTCAATTTTTGATGTTACATTATTTCAAAATTCATGTCTTGATGATGTTATATTTATTTAAGAACGAAAATATAGATGGCAGGGACTTAACATTAAGATCCCCAAGAAATATATTGTTATACATTGTTTAACGCGAATCTGTACATAAAATCACCAGGAAATTTCCATTATTCAGAATAATATTTCTATTGACGAATATTTACATTTTCATCGTATACTTATTGAGAAATTCAAATATAGTCACTTTAGAAACAAAAATGCGTCCTTCTCCAAAACCTCGTGCCTCCATTAGCGATGTCAAATGACGGTCATTTTGGAAAATTGTCATAAGACAGATTTATGACGGTCATGTGACGGCAAGTGTGTCTCGGGTCAGAATTATTGTTATAATCGTCAAATGTGCCAGATATCATCTAATTAGATGTAAAATAACCGTCAAATTTTCTTTTTCCTCACAATTTTGTCATGTTCAATCTGAGTTTTTGAATTAAAATTATTCCAATACTATTCAAGCATGTCAAATATCACCCTACTTAGATGTAAAATGACCATCAGTGTTCTTTCTACTCACAGTTTTGTCACAATTGGCAATTGTCATTGACAATTATAAATGAAATGTTGCTCAATAAATTAGGAAAACCTGCAACCTGTCACTTGATAATTCACTGGAAATTGCCCTTTTTCACATATCAGTAGCCTCAATAAAAACCACAAATTAATGGAAAATCCAATCCTGATAAAGTGAATCTCTGAAACTACTCTATTAGTTTTCATCTTCTAAAAACTTTCCCCTCACTCGATACTCGCAAATGTATTTGCAGAGAACTGCGAAAGTTTTTTTTTTCTCTTATCAAACCAGCTCTCCTTCCAACATTCCGCAGGATAAAGAAATAGGTTTACATATATATATATATCGAAGGATATCAATTGGTCGCATAAAAATTGTATCATCATAAAGAGCAAAGAGGAAAGTGAAAATTGAATAATACCAAATGGAATTCTCGAGGGAAATTGTCAGATAAATCGATGTATCGAACATGAAAAAAAAAAACCAGGGTAGGTCAACATGTCGCAGTGAGAGTGGGAAAAGCTTCAGGGTTACGAAGGGTGGGGGAAGGTGCGAGGGAGGTGGAGGGGGAAGAGACTGAATTATTTTTGACATGAATTAGCTGAAGGAGATGGGGTAATAACACGATGGGATAACATACACGTATGAATCACGGAAGGCATAGTAATTCCAGACGTATTGTTTCACAGACGGAAGTCACTCTTTTATTACGGACCACTTCCGCTCGTCACTTGACACACGGATGTACCGGTTTTACTATTGGCTCTGTATTATACCGATTCCTTATTTTTTTTTTTTCAGCACATGTGCCACGCGCATGGTCACCATGTACCCCTTGATTGCCCGCGAAATTGTCGCAATTATGAATTAAAGAATTAATTTCCTCGAAATTTTCCGGTTAAAACTAATTCAAGGAAAAAAAAACAAAAGCTTATTTATTCATTAATAATTCCCGTGAATTTTAATCGCGTGTGTTTCTCTTGATGAATAAAATAATGTATATACGTATATTTACAAACACGCAATTGAGAGGACGTTGGCACTGGTAATTAGGGAGCGGCGTTAATTCCTCCAAAAAACATTGGGAGGAGGGAGGGGGGGGGACGTGGTAAAAAAAAATTAAAAAAAAAGTCTCGTGAAAAAAAAATTAAATTCATTTGGAAAAACATAAAGAGAGCGATTACATAAAAACGTGAATTTAAACGAAGGCCATTTGAATTTTCGAATTTTCGTGCGAGTGAGACTCGATGAAACAATAAAGACACACACAGACACATCGAATAGGTATGTATATATATATGTATACACAAAAGAGTGAGAGAATAATCAGAGTGTGTTCTCTCCCGCTTCGTTGATCCTGATTGTGTGTCCCTCCGTATTCCGGTAATTATTATAATTGCTCCACGCCCAAATCGACACTCCTACGGGGCTATTGAAACACACGTGTAAAAGCTGTTGAAAATAGTTGAAAAAAAAAAAGAGAAAAATCGTAAATTGTTTATCGATTATCACTGCAACGATTTGCATTTCCACAATTATTTCTATTTTTGGAATGAAAATTTCCATGACAGGGAAAAGAAATACATTGTGTATGTCTCTTCCCCTCCCTCCCCCTCTTTTAATGACGGCGATGATCGTGGAGTGTAAAAAATGCAGGGAAAAAGTTGCAGTCTCCCCCCTCCACCCCTCCTCAAACTATCATATTTATTGCAATTGCATAATGACACATGAATGATATTCATGGAAATTCTCAATGTCTACATGTCATTTTTATTTAAAAAAAAAGAATCATGTGGAAAAAAAGAGGCAGAGGCCATTGAACGTGTGTATCTTCGTCTGTGTGTATCCCAACCCCCCCCCCCCCCTCCTCCCACCCACTCCCTAACAAGACACATTATAAGTTTTTCCTGGGGGTTAATTCCACCGGCAATAGCACTACACTCTCAACCCCCCTTCCCCCCCTCCTTTCATTCGCCAACTTGGCCGTATAACTCTCTTCTCCTTCTCTCTGGTAGAGAGGTTAGTGGCCGTAAGTACCCACCACAACTGAACTAACCTCATCAGTACCGGCCAGCGTTGAACCGAGAGAAGACTTGGGTAGAAGAAGCGTCTCTATGGTTAATTAAACGCATAGATCACCACCCACCCTCTCTCGTTACGAGCTAGCCTCCCCCCCCCCGCTCCCTCTAAAAAACCTCACCCCTCTCAGAGAGAGTCTCCACACACACTCACAACATCTTGGAAGATGTGCATGTATGGGCAACCCCTTTTTTTACAACAGTATCGTAACCAAAACCTTCATCGCCACTAGCAAAATGATCTTTTTTTTTTTTAGGAAACAGGGGCAAAATGGTGTAGAGTTTTGAAAAAATTCAGTAAAAATGGAGACGTGCTAGAAAATGTTCTCAAATTTTTTCAGATTTTCTTATACAGTTGCCTCTATTTAAAAATTTCTTTTAATCTCGATTTCAAGGGCTTTGGTTAACGATACATGTTTACTACCGCATCATTCAATTCTCATTCTATCTGCCTCCCCCCGTAAATAACGCTGGAACCACATTTTGGGAAGGGGAGGGGGAGCATATGAAAGTGGAGTCAATAATGATTTGGCCGGCTAATAAATGTACAATATTTTACTTCCCAACTGAAAGGAGAATGTCAGTGAAACCCGGGTGGAATCCGTCTAATAAAGTATATTCAGGCCTCTGCCGCCCACGTGTGTCTTTCAGTTCTTGAGAAAAGAGGGAGGGGGGGGGGGGGGGGGTGAAGAATTGTGTTGTGTTTAAATACCGGTTTTCATCGGTGAGATGAGGAACAAGGCGTGACCCCCGGAGACACGGGTACAACTACTGTGCTCATTGTTTTTTTTTCTTTTTTCTTGAGATGAAATTCATTCTCGTAACGTCTTTTTGAGGGTATCTTGCTTGAAAACGTCACGGCACTGGTTACTCCCTCCACTTATACATATATGGGCATAAGAAGACAGGATATTCTTATGAATCGATGAAAGTGCTACGAGCATGCGCGGGACTATCTTAATAACTCATACGATATACCACCCCTCCTCCTCCTCCTCCTGGTGCCCCTCAAGCCAACGGTCCATCCCCGAAGCTGTCCCTATTCTTTCATATGTACTCGCACTTTATATATGTATATGAATATATATCTATACATATATATATATGTGCTTTTCTTGGGCAACAGCTCGTGAAGACGTTTCCCGCAATATGCAGGGATACGAGACGACAGTGTACGTCCATCCCCCCCTCCCTCTTTTTTCTTCTTTGCAAAATTCCACGCATTTCTATTCAGACGCTTCTCGCATCTCCATAATTTCGATTTTTCTCCCTCCACCTGATATGAGCTGACATATATATGTATGGTGGTGTAATAATGTACTTTTCATTTGCTCCAACTGTCCCCAATTCTATTTCCACCCCCTCCCCTCACGGTATTTTGGGTATCTGACTCCCTCTTCAGTTGCGGGCAGATTTCAGCCCGGAATATTCATCACTTTCAATGTTAACCCTTTCCCTCTGGCTGTTTAACTCGCACTTTCAGGCGCTTTATCTTTCAAACTCCTCGACTCAACAGGTTTTAATTGATTCATGAAAATTCTTTGAAAGCCCAGTATTACGTGAAATTGTCATTAATCTGCGTTGTGACTTACACTAAATGAATTTTAATCGAGAATATGACGGAAACTGAGGAAGATGAAGGGATACTATCCTGATTCTGTTTGTAGACAATTTCAAGAGGTACAAAGTAGAATTGGGGCAAAAAGAGCGTATTTCCGTTAGTTTCCGAGATATCCTGAAAAAACGATCGAAAAAAAGGCACTTGTCATTGCCCCCCAAAAATTCGATAAACAGGGACGATTTTCTTTCCACCTCTCGACACCTCATGTGCACCCGACATCTTGATAATTTCGGTTTAATTGAACACAAAAAATTACTCACTAATCTATTCTTCTATTTTCAACAGCTGGTGAAATAGTAAATTCAGTAGCAAAGAGATGAAACAGTTTTTCTCGAATATCTCGGAAACTAATGGAGATACGCCCGTTTTCGCCCTAATTCTCTTCTGCAGAGAATTTCAAGAGCTACAAAAATGGATCAGGACAAAAAACGGCCCTGCGTTATTCTGAATCATTTAGCCCTACAGGTCCACTCTGCCCTGCAAAATGATTCAGGATTTTTTTCCGAGGGAAGGACTTCATGAAAAATTATGAAATAATTTGAGAAAATGCCACAGCATATCTCCACTATTGCTGATTTTTTTCAAGAATTTTCATAAAGGCCTTCACTCTAAAAGAATCCCACTTCACTTTTCCCCTCTCTTTTTATCCAAGAAAAAATAAGTAAATAAAATTGTAAACTCAATAATAATCATTCCACCTGATTAGAATTTCATAAAAATATAATATAAACAATCACCATTATTCCCTCAAATTCCCCAAGACCATTTCCATTTATTCCCCCTTATTTCAAAAAAATCTCGCGGGTGTCAAAAAAAAACAGAAAACATCCATTCCCATTAATTTCCCAAAAATTCAAGAACCAAAAAATTAAAAAATCGATTAAAAAAAGAGGCATTTTCCACTTCTCGACACTTGTGATGTGTCTCTCCTGCATCTCTCGATGATTCCCCTTTAATTAAACCCAAAAAATGAATTCACCAATTCACTCTTTTTTTCTATTTTTTAACAGCAGGTGAATTGAATTCTCTCCGGTAATTAATTCCCTCGGAGATTCCAATTTTGTTAGAGCCATGTGGTGGCTGTCTTTCTGTATGTGTGGGTGTGTGTGTGTAGAGTAAAATCTTCAGCACATCTTCCCCTCTCACTCTGCATTTGGCTTCATTTAGACGATCTCGTGTGTGTGTATGTTCATATGAGGATATTCACCTTCACATACACACAAACAAATGGAGATTTTTTTTCCAGTGCGAACAAATTAGCTCCCTATCTCTGAAACAACTTCTTGGAATAGCCGTTACTCACCGAGACTGAATCGGGGTTCGAGAAAAAGAGAGAGAGATTGTAAAATGTGAATCGATGGAGAATGGAAAAAAATATCAAGAGAATAGGAGAAACACAGTGGAAAGGGGCTCACGACTATATATATATATATATATATATATATATATATATATATATATATCGTTAGTTTAGAGTTAAAGAAGCGTAAGTGCTGTGCTTATACACAGCACTTACGCCTCTTTGCTTCTAATTTCTTTTTTTTCAAAGAAGGTGAAATTCTGAATTTTTTCCTTTCTGGAAAGGGGAAGAGAGAGGGTGAGGGGGAGAAGAGGTTCGTTGAAAGCGTGTTAAACGCACCGTTGAATATTTATTCTCAACTCCTCGCACCTTTTTGTCCTCCCATCCTTTCTATTCTGGCGTATCTCCTTGATTGCCTGGTCCTAATTAATTCCTCAGGGTTTATCTTCGTTTTTCACAGATGAGATCGTAGTACTTGGCCGGAGTCTCTCTCACCCGTGGGACACGATGAAAAAGGATTCCTGAACCTTCATCAGGTTTTTTTTTTGTTTTTTTTTTTCTGAGGGGAAATGGGGGAAAATGGGGAGGGGGTTGTGACGGAATTTTTTCATGGCAGTTTTGGGGAAATTTTGTTATTGAGAAAATTTTGCATGGAAAACATGTGTCAGAACTGATTTTTTTTTGTTATATTTTCAAAATTTGCATTTTGTCCATTTCCATTTTTTTTTTCAATTGTTTGAAAATTTGAAATTTTTATTTTTGATTTTTTCAACATTCTTTGAGAATATTTCTAGATTTAGTTGCTCTAGAAACTTGGGATTGGTCTTCAGTGCAAGGTGAGATGATTTTCTATCGATTTATGGGGTTTAAAAAAAAATTATCGATTTTTGAAAAAATTTTCTCTGAAAATCAGTTTTTGCTCTGTAAATAGAGGAGCTTGGGATTTTTTTGAGAGTGGCAGGCTTTTTGAAAAAATCTGAAAAAATTCCGTAACAATGTCGACATACTGGAGCATCTTCCCAAATTTTTTCAGATTTTTCCACAAAGTCCTTCACTCTGAAAAAAAATCATGAATCATGTTACTCTGTATTGTGACCATCGTAACCAAAATTTTCATCACACCAGCAAAATTATTTACTATTTTGGGAAACAGGGGTAAAATGATCTGGAGTTTTGAAAAAATTCAGCAACAATGTTGACATACAAGAAAACCTTTTCAAATTTTTTCAGATTTTTTTATAGAGTTGCCTCTTTTTTATATTTTTTCAAAACTCGTTTAGAGTGGTTTACCACACTTCCACATTGCCCCAGTTCCCCCCACCTTCAAAATCGATATTTTTTCAATCGAAACCCCATGAATCCATTGCAAATGATCTCACCTTTCATTCAAAATCGGTCCCAAGTCGCTGCGACTACTAGAACCGAAGATATTCCCAAAAAAGTAAAATTTTTCAAAAACTCAAAAATGAAAATTTTCAAAAATATCCAAAAAATCAATGAAAAAAACCATTTTTTCTAATTCAAAAATCACAAAAACAATTATTCATCTGAAAATCCTCAAAAAGATCAATCAATGAAGTGGGAAAAAAATAAGTGGAAGCGATCAAAACAGTAATGAGGAATTATTTATTCCCAGTAAAAATGACTTTACACGTGTAATAAATTACATTTGGAATCTCCAGGCATCCATTGAGAGGTTTCAACACACGTACGTGTATCAGGTATAAAGTGTGCTGTTGAATCTTCCGTACACACGATTTACACACAAATACAGAAGCATCATTGCATATGCGTGCTAGGTAGACACCCACGCGTCATCTCGGTTCTCTTTCCCTTTCTCTCTCTCTCTCTACTTGTGTATATACATAGATACCATAAAGAAAGGTAGGTCACGGTCATGGTCTCCAGCTTTGCCTATTCTCTCACAGTGAATTTATTTGAAAAAATCACGACAAATTCCTCTTTTCCGCGTTTCAGAGAGAAAAAAAGTAGAGATTCCAGAATAAAAATCGAGGATTTTCAGAGGGAGAGAAAGATCAATGACATAGGATTACTTTTTTTTTTGGAAGTCCAATTGCTGATCTAAGATTCTGAAAAAATTCAACAACAATGTAAATATATCAGAGCATGCTCTCTAATTTTTTCAGATTCTTCGGCGAAGTTTTTCACTCCGGAAAAAAATCTTCCTAATTTCTTTTTCGTAGCTGTGGGGTGAAATGGATTTTTTTTTTGAATTTTTTTCTGTGAAAGTGTTGACGATAAAATTTGAAAAAATTCAGCAACAAGCGAGACGTGTTGGAGCATATTCTCAAATTTTTTCAGATTTTTTCATAGAATTGCCTCTTTTTCAAAAACATTTTAATACCTCGCAAACTATTTATTTTTGAATTATATCATTTTTTATTAATATTTTAATTTTTTTAGGGTGAAATTCTCGCTAAAAAAAATTGAAAAAAATCACTAATAAGCAAAATATGCTAGTGAATATGGTGAAATTTTTTCAAATTTTTTTATACAGTTGCCTTTTTAGAAATATTTTTTGATATCTTGCGAACTATTTATTCTTACATTATATAATTTTTTATTGATATTTCAATTTTTTAGGGTGAAATTCTCCACAAAAAAAATTGAAAAAAATCACTAACAAGTAGAACATGCAAGGGCATGTCCTCGATTTTTTTCAGATTTTTTTATAGAGTCGCCTCTATTTACAATTTTTATTTCAAATCATTTACTTTTAAATTCTTCTCCAATTCTTTCTTACCTCTCCATATCAAACGCCAGGAATTTTAACGAGCATTGAATTGAGCAATCTAATTCTACTGATGATATCCACGAGATTTCCACTTAGAATGATGATCATTCTTCAATTGCCACGTCCTGCTAATTTTAATCGTTTCCACACATCGTGCAAGGAGAGAAGGAGGGCTTTCATGGGAATTAGAAGGGGTTGCAGACTCGTAAATGCCCCCCCAAAGTCCTGATGGAGGCCAAGTGTAGGTCCTCTTCTCTGGCTGTTTTATACACTCAGCACGATCGTATGAATCAACAGAGACAATTAATAGCTCTGAGTCTAGACCGTGACTACGATTTTCGCAATTAACGATTGAAATTTACAGATTTATTTCACAATTAAAAAACCTTTTACTTAAAAAAAAATCGACGATTTATTGACATTTTTTGAGAAAATCATTGACAAATAATGGAAATACCCCTTTCTTTTAACTCAATTCACCCTTGTAGCTCTTCAAATTCTCCACAAAAGAAAGACGAAATCCAAAAAAGGCGTATCTTTATTATTTCCGGAGATATTTTAGGTAAAAGAAATAAAAAAAAAAAAATTATTTAAAAAAATTGAAAAATTCTCGAAAAATGGAGATAAAATTATTGAAAAAAATTCCGGAAAATAATGGAGATACGTCCTTATTGCTCTAAGACACTTTGATTGAGAAGTTCAACAGTTACAAAAGTAGCTTGGGGTAAAAAAAGGCGAACCTCCATTAGTTTAGGAGAAATTTGGGAAAAAGCAATGACAAAAATTGAGTTATTTGGAGACTTTTTTTGGAGGAATTAAAGAAGTAAATTGCGACAATTACTTCTTTAGTAGGCCTTTTATTAAAAGTGTCATTAACAAAATCAAAGCGTTGAAATGAATTGGAGAGGGTTGAAAACAAGTGAGTGACAAAATCTCAGCTCACTCAACGAGCCAAAGGGTTCACAACCCTTCGTTGCGGTGGTGTTTCATCGTTTGCTCACCCTCCAACAATATTTAAGGCATGTTTCAAGCATAATTAAATGGGCAGAGGGTTAAGGGACCCATGTCTCACCCAGGCAATACGGCAATCCTCTCGAAGTCACCCCTCTCTCCCACCTCTCTCATCGTATGCCAGCAATACGCCCCCTCCCACCCACGCAAATTATCGCATTTAACCCGTTCTCCCCTGCTCTGGCTCTTTCCTCTGGTGCGGTAATAATGTACTTTTCATTAGCTCCCAACTGTCCCCAATTCCATTGCCACCCCCTCCCCTCACGGTATTTTGGGTATCTGACTCCCTCTCCAGTTGCGGGCAGATTTCAGCCCGGAATATTCATCACTTTCAATGTTAACCCTTTCCCTCTGGCTGTTTAACTCGCACTTTCAGGCGCTTTATCTTTCAAACTCCTCGACTCAACAGGTTTTAATTGATTCATGAAAATTCTTTGAAAGCCCAGTATTACGTGAAATTGTCATTAATCTGCGTTGTGACTTACACTAAATGGATTTTAATCGAGAATATGACGGAAACTGAGGAAGATAAAGGGATACTATCCTGATTCTGTTTGTAGAGAATTTCAAGAGGTACAAAGTAGAATTGGGGCAAAAAGGGCGTATTCCCGTTAGTTTCCGAGATATCCTGAAAAAACGATCGAAAAAAAGGCACTTGTCATTGCCCCCCAAAAATTCGATAAAAACGGACGATTTTTCCTCCACCTCTTGACACCTCATGTGCACCCGACATCTTGATAATTTCGGTTTATTCGTACGCAAAAAATTATTCACTAATCTATTCTTTTATTTTCAACAGCTGGTGAAATAGTAAATTCAGTAGTGAAGAGATGAAACAGTTTTTCTCGAATATCTCGGAAACTAATGGAGATACGCCCGTTTTCGCCGTAATTCTCTTCTGCAGAGAATTTCAAGAGCTACAAAAATGGATCAGGACAAAAGAGGGCCCTGTGTTATTCTGAATCATTTAGCCCAACAGGTCCACTCTGCCCTGCAAAATGATTCAGGATTTTTTTCCGAGGGAAGGACTTCATGAAAAATTATGAAATAATTTGAGAAAATGCCACAGCATATCTCCACTATTGCTGATTTTTTTCAAGAATTTTAATAAAGGCCTTCACTCTAAAAGAATCCCACTTCACTTTCCCTTCCTTTTTTTCTCCAAGAAAAAATAAGTAACTAAAATTGTAAACTCAGTACTAATAATGCCTCCTCATTAATATTCCATATCAATATTATTTAAATCACTTCAAGCCTCTTCCATTCTCAAAGACCATTCCCAGTCATTTCCTCTCATTTCCTCATTAAAAAACCACTTTGTCTCTAAGTCGAGCATATATTCCCATTAATTTCTCAAAAAAATGTTTAAAAAAAGGAAAATAAATTAACCCCCTCAATACCACTTCACTCCCCTTTAAAAAAAAATATCTCGGAAACTAAGCGAGATACAGCAATTCTACCCATGTCCTTTACTTCCAAAATTTCACCAGTTACAACAAAAAATTCGGCAAAAAACGAGTTATCTCCAATAATAATTGAGACATTCTCAAGAAAACCATCTGAAAAAGGCCCTTATCCCCTCTCCCCCTCCCCTCAAATTCGATAGAGACGTCAAAGCTCCTCGAAAAACCCTCTCACACCCTACCCCTACCCCTCCTCCTCTTTTCTCCACAACTCTTCACTCTCAAAAGTAACCTCACAATCTAACCCTTGCTTTGCATCTCACCTGTTGCTCCCCGCCCTCTCGACACCTCCTCCCCTACTGGCACACTCCATGGGCTAATTAAAGAGTCAGACAGTGGCTTGCTTCAGTGTTTAAAATACTCCACCCACCCATTGGCCCGTGCCAGGTCATACCCCGATTGTTTTCTCTCACTTTAAAACACTCATCCCTCTTTCCTCTTGTCCCCTCAAAACCCATGGAATTAATTAGCCTGTTAACCAGGCTCTTTCTCCCTCCCTCCCCTCTCCTCCCACCCTTGTAAGTACGAGTACGGCGACATTGCGGCTCATTTAGGGGATGTTTATTTTAATTTCCAAGAGGTCGCTCGAGTCCACTAGTAACTTTTTATTACTTAATTAACTTATTCCACTCTTTTTTTCTCTCTTTTTCTCATCTTTTTCTTAATTTATCCAAGAGCCAAAAAAAAGTGCTCTGCGTCCTGGGGATAAGATCCAGAATTGACCCCTCGACTCTTTTATTATTCGACCCCTGCCCCTTCTTTTTTCCCCTCTCCCCCCTCCCCTTTTTGCCCATTATTATTTCCTCCCCATCTCGCACTTTTAGATAAAAGCACACATTCGCTCTCTCTCTCTCTTTCTGTGTGTGTGTTGTGAGAGATTCAGGGCGCCTCACATTATACATCAGACTGTGTGTGTGTGTGTGTATGTGTTACTGCATATTTCTCTTCGTCTCGCAATTATTTTCTCGTTATTTACCTCGCGAACGACCTGGCGCGACGTCTAATTATCGCCGTGCAAAATAATCGGTACCACACACACACACATACACACACACAGGCAAAACCCCTGTTATTAAGTCTCGTACCGAATACCCAATTGCATCTTCTCTTCTCTCGCTCTTGCACTCATCATCGCAACCGTACAGACTAAAAATCATTTTTTTCTTTTTTTTTTTACGTGTGTGTGTGGAATAACAGGAGAAAAAAGGTAAAGACGTGTGTCTGTGGGGGAATTGGTTTCTCGCGAAATCGCTCAGGGCCTCTGCATTTCTGCACGAGATCAAGTCCACGAGGTTTGTGGTGTATATGAAATCTCACGGGGCAATATTGGACATCTCCAGAGAAAGAGAGAGAAAGAGATGAAGAAATTTTTCTCTGTTTTGCCAGTGATGGGAAAGAAATTATACAAATTTTTCAGGAATTTTATTCGCAATTTTCGGTGCAAAAGTATGGAAAGGAGATACGCCTTTTTTCGTCAAAATATGCGGTTATAGAGAATTTCGAGAGCTACAAAAAAGGTATTTTCAAAATTTGCCCTATCTCGCTTGGTTTCCAAAATATTTCAAGAAAAGTAGATATTGAAAAAAAAATAATTTCATTTAATTAAATTAAATTATTAATTTTTTCTCAATTTTTTTCATCTTTTTTTTTGTGAGAAATCAGTTGTGAAATGGTAGAAAAGAGATACGCCCTTTTTCACCGATATATGCAATTATAGAAAATTTCGAGAGCTCAGGAAATGTGTCCACAAAATTTGTCCTATCTCGCCTCATTTCCAAGATATTAAAAAAAGTGAACATCATTTAATTAAACTGACTTATTAATTTCTCCTTGAATTTTCCATTTTTTCAATTTGCCCACATTTTTCCTCAATTAATTCCTCCTTCAAGATGAAAAATTAATGATAATAAAAATATTTTTACGAGTATACCGGCGTTTGAAATTAAAAAGTCACTGTCGGATGGACCCTGGATTATTTCGTTATGAAGACTACCGGGGGATGAAAAAAATAAACGTAATAATGCAAGAAGTGTAAGAGATAGGAAACGAAGAGAATGAAACAAAGTAAAGAAAAAAAAAGTGTAAAAAAAAGTAGAAGGAAAAATCCAGCATCATCCGGTGTGCAATTAGCCATTGTATAATTATCTCTCCTGGCTTCTATTAGCCCGATCCGTCCGGCTCTTCTTTTCTGCGGTAAAGAAGGAAAAACGAGAGAGAGAGAGAGAGAGAAAGAGGCAAAAGACTACACAGGCTGTGGGGGTGGATATCGAAACAAAGTAATTCCATTACGCGAGAAAACTTTTACCCATTTATTTCAATCTTCGTTCTGGGTCGAAAGGGGAAAAGTATAAAAAAATAATAATAATCTTGAAGAAAAAAAGGAAAAAATGAGGCAAATGAAAGGAAAGAAAGATAGAGAGAGAGAGAGAGGAGGAGAGATAAAACGAATTGGAAAAATAAGAGTTTTCTTCCCCTCATTGAGATCCGGTGATAATATTTTCCAGCAATTAATGGCAATCATAAATCGAAGCGTTCGAATGAGAGAGGAGATAAAAAAAAGAGATTAAAAAAAAATGAAGAGTTTTCTTTGAATGTCTTGGAAACTTGTGGAGATACACCCTTTTTACAGTTTCAATATTTTTTTTTCAATTGATTAGAGAAGTGATTATTATGCTTATTTATCATAATTTTTATGAATATTATTATTATTATTTTAATATACTGTAATGGCAGAGTTAACATCGTAATATTATTTGGAAGAGCTTCGATTTATTTTCGAGCCTGAAGCTTAATTAATAATTTTAATAATATTAATAATTTTATATATATATATAAAAAAATATTATTTTACGAATTATGCCAAAATGAAGGTTTGGCGGTGAAATCTACATGATATTCATTGTGTAAATATACATTTAATGTATTAAAGTATAAAAAAATATTATTTTTTTTTTTTTTTTTTTTTTGTATGTGAATAAAGAAAGGAAGAAAGAGTTTCAACAGATACAAATATGAATTAGGGCAAAAATGGCGTATCTCCATTAGTTTTCGGATATATGGGCCTGTCTCAAACAAAAATATCTCATCGAAAAATCGCTTGGGAGTGAGAATTTTGGTAAAAATTTCTCAGTTGATATCTTGATTAAAACATCTCAGAATAAAATTAATTTGATTTTAATTTTCGATTTCAACTTTAATTTTAATTTTGAATTTGTATTATTATTATTTGCAGAACCTGGGGAAGCCTCATGTCAATAAAAGAGGCGGAACGTCGTTCATTTGACAATTAATCAGTATTATTAAATGAATTTTTTTTTTTAACGTCCTATGATTCCTACAAAATAATTTATAAACATAGAAATGAGAAAACACAATTGGGAAAAAACCATTTAGATCAAAAAAACTCAACGAAAAATCTTATGAAAAAAAATATCTCAACAAGAAGATCTTAATTACAAAATGATGAGTAAAGAAAAAATATTTTTTCACATTTCCACTCTTCTCTTCCGTGAAATATCTCAAAAATCGAAAGAAATAGAGTGATTTTCCCTAAATCCCTTAACTAAAAAATTCCAAAAGCTGCAAAAAAAAAATAATCGCAACAAGGGCGTATATCCATTAATTTCCTAAAGATTTTCACCAGAAAAACGAGAAAAAAAGTGAGAAAAATGGCAAGAAAAAAAAAGAACACGAAGAAGTATGAAGAATTGTAAAATTTCCCCAGCAATTAATGGCAATCATAAATTGAAGCGTTTCTCTCATGAGAATCGAGATGAAAAATGGAGAAAAATAACTGGAATCTCCGCATTTTCCCCTCTCCTTTCTCTCTCCACTGGCTCTTTAAATTCAGACTTTTGGTAAGAGGATCACAATGAGTGCAAACAATGAACTTAAAAAAAAAAGGCCCCCGAAATGAATGCGAGTGTAAAGAAGCGAGAAAAAAAATGAACGTATCTTTTGTCTCGAATGACATTCGAGTTTAAAAAAAATAAAAAAATTCCCATCTTCTCCGTCTTCTCTTCTCTCTTCCCCACCCCTCTTTTCTCTTGTATAAATTCTCTCGCCCTTTGATAATTATCCTGAGCCATGCTCTTAATCTTTGGGCTGCTGCTTCTTTCATGGAAAAATAAAATAAAAGGCAGAAGCTCCGAACGCTTGTCCCAAATGAATGCCCGGACTGGCAAAATAATATTTTATATACAACAATAGGTGGAGGGGAGGGGGAAGGGGGAGGGGGCACGACCTCGGCCTTACAAGTGATTGTTATCAGGGTAGACGCCACTGCTAGGTCTCTCCGGCTTATAAAGGTTTTCAAGAAACCGTTTTCTTATCGTCAACTTATACGTCTTCGAGAAGATAAAAACTCTTTTTTCCTTTTTTTTTACCTTTGGAATGTGTCAAAAGGATTTTTTCAGAGGGATTTAATGAAAATATCATTGACACTTTGGGGAAAAAAAATTATTCTCTCAAATAAAAAAATCACGTGGTAATAATATGTTTAAATGTTTTGGAAAATAATGGAGATACGCTCTTTTTGCTCGAAGGTTGATCAGCAATGGCATCCTTTCTTTTTACTTTCAGTAGGAATTTTTTTCTATTTTTATTTTATTCTGTAGAAAGGGGAAAATAGGGGCTGATAAATTTTTCACGTGAAATTCTCAAGAGATAGAAAAAATTCACAATTAAAAAAAACTATTCATTTTTTGTTCTTTTATTTTCAAATTAAGACCCTTTGCAGCTCTTGAAATTCTCTACAAAATTGTCTTTGAGGCAAAAAGGGCGTATCTCCATTATTTTCAAAGGGAACAAATATTGGAAAATTTTGAGCAGAAAAAAACTTTTTTTTTCTCTTTTTTTGTTTTTTTTCTGTGTTATCATTAACTTTCACGTTTTCGAAAAGATAATTTGTTTTTTTTTCACCTTTGGTATGTGTCAAAAGGATTTTTCTGAGGCATTTAATAAATATCATTGACACTTTTGAAGTTTAATTATTTTCTCAAATAAGAAATAACATTGAATACGTTTATTTTTAATAGCTTCATTAAAAAGTCATGGATTTTAATGGGAAAGAATGTTGTAGGTAATTTGATCAGACGATTTTTATCTGGACAAAATAAAACATTAACATATCTAATGAAATTCAGATCTCTGAGTCATTCTTCGAAGATATTTGGAGGAATTTTTTTTTTTTTTTTTTTTTCAAAGCGAGAGTGACAGTTTATCATTTGAAATCTACAGAGTCACTCCAATCAACGAGATACCTCACTTCATGAGACAGATATTTGTGGGTGAAGATAAATTTTATTGAGGCGAGAGGCATAACGAATTGATATCGATGTGATATATTGAATTTTATTTGACAATTTTTTTTTAATTTTATTTGGCAACCAAACGAATATTCGAAATAATGGTTCGTTTAGGGAGCTTTGATTGAGGCAAGTGGACTCAATAATTCGAATTACCCAAAATGTTTTACAGATGCCTTCATTCAAGATATCAGTTAAAGAGAAATATCTTAAAATTGAAAGGATCTTGAAGCTGGGTAACTGAAATGGAAAATGTTTGAAATTGAAAAATGGTCTATGTTTTAAAAAGTGATAAGACATTATTTTGTATCTGAAAAATTAAGATGAATATATTCAGCTGCTTTTTATGTTTGAAATTAAGATATTTTTCAATTGCTCAGTCATTGGAGCTTGAACGTATATGGCGAAATCAATTTTTGTTCTATTTCAATTTGAAAAATCGATAATTTTCCATTTATAAAATAGTATTCTCGGAAAATATGTCGAAAATCAATTCTGGCAAGTGATTTCCATCAATAATTTTCTCAGCTTCTTAATGGAATCATCAGAAAGAATCAATCTTCAATATATATCAATTGACTTTAAAATAAATAAAAATATAGAATTTGATAATTTTTGAAAATTTAGTTCACAAAAATTCGAGAATTTATTTAAATTATTTAAAAAATTGTTTATTATTATTATCAATATGATTATTATTATAATCATTATAGCCCCTTTATTCCCGTTATGAATTGAATTGTATAGAATCATAGCAAAAATTCATTAAAAAATAGAAATTCCTTCAAAGATTCCATCACTCATTGCAATTGTCATCGAGTTGAAGTTGAAAAAGTTTAAAAAAATTTGAAAAAAAAGGATTTTTATTATTATCTAATATTTTTCATTCATCATTGATAAGCGATTGGACATCTATCCAACAGATTAAATTCCCTCCCCCCCTTTTTTTTATCTTGATCATCTCAACGCATTTTATTTTTCTGCACCTCATGCCAAAACACACCCGCATATCCATTTTCAAAATGAACAGCTACATTCATCTCCTCAAAACTCTTTGCACATAAATGTTTTTATCATTTTTTTTTTTTTTCATTTTATTTTTCCTCTAAATGTGAGGAGGCGTTTATTAATTTCCCATCGTATCATATAAAACAACAGCCGAAAAGCAGCAATTCTCTCTTTCTCTCTTTTCTTCCATTTGCCAGAGAAGATTTTACTCGTTTTTTTTTTTTTTTTATTCAAGGGTCACGGGTGTCACGTGAGAATAAGGCGCGCAAGAGAGCGGCTCACCGCGCGCAGTTGGTTTAAGTGCAATTAATCTTCGTTAAGTGAGCGAGCATGCCATCCCTCTCTTCTTCTCTCCTGCTTCTTTTCATCTCATACTAACATTCACTGTAGTCTTCTCTGTTTCTCTGTTACTGGACGTCTCGGGTATTATCGCAGTGCGGCAGCTATCCACACCAGTTTTTCTGTGGACATGAAAAAGTATTGACCCTCAAAAATCACGAAACTCTTGTTTCTAATTCTGATGAAATTATCATCGGATTCTTTTCTTTAATTTAACATGTTTTCACTAACATTAATAAATTTATTTTTTTTCAATTTATTTATTCATATTGCTTTTTCAAGGTACACTCTACCGAGTGCATATTGTTATAAATAAATGAATTATGATATAATCATAAATAAATAAAGTTGATAAATGAATTCTACAAAGCAGCAATTATTAACATATTTACATTGAGCAGTGCGAAAACAGTAGGTTTATGGGGATGTAGTCCCAGCCCGTGGGCTTCAACATATATCTACAGAAGAGTGTATTTTAAGAATCTTGAGGGGTAATTTTTTATGTGCATAAGTTATTGAAATACGGGAAAGCGGATGAAAAATCCTATAGACTTGATTATCATCAGATAATAAATTGTCAATTTTTCGTCACCTTTTTTTAAATGACAATCTCGGAAAATAATGGAGATATGCCCTTTTTTTACCTCAAGACTTATTTGTAGTTCTTAAAATTGTGAACAAAATCGTTTTGGGCCAAAAAGGGCGAGATTCAATTTTTCCGAGATTTTCATTAAAAAAAAAATAAAAAATAAAAAATTGACAATTTCTGCTTAAAAAATACATTTTTCATTCTTTTCACATTTTTTTTTCAAAAATATCTTCGTGAATAATGGAGATACGTCTTTTTCGCCCCAAGACACATGTAGAGCCCTTGAAAATCTCTACAAAACCCATTATTCCCCGAAAAATTCTCGTAAAAATCCCTCAAAAAAAGAAAAAAAACATTAAAATTGAATATAAAAAAATTGAAAAATAGGAAAAAGTCAATACTTTTACAGCCACGATAATTCTCTCTCTCTCTTTCTACCACATATCATGCAATTCACGATTCACGTTTACCGTGTACATTATAACCACAATGAAACGATTGAAGAGTGAAGAAGTGTATACGGTTGCTGTGTGGAACGCGCAGTTAGTTATGCCAAACCGTCGTGTGTATAACATACACGAAAAAAGGAGAAAAAGGGGGGATGGAGAGATATCCTGATTAAATCTGAGTAATTAAGGGAGTTAACCTTGCCTTAACTTGACTTAACGCAGTCACGCCCGCTTGCCCACCCCTTTACGTTTACACCGTTTACGCGCATTTTAACATTGTTTCCCAAAGACGTATTACCATCCCCCCCTTTTTTCCCCTCATATCCAGTACTTCGCTTCATCATCTCCCTCCCCCCCTTTTTCCCCCTTACCTGGCTCTTCGTCACCTCTCAGTTAATTACGGGCGCAATTTGTTATGTAAATGAAACGAGTGGTGAAGTGCCCGAGCATTACGTGTATATATATATAATATACATATATATATTGTCGCCTTATAATTAAAAGGGCGTAAGTGCTATGCTTTTATGGAGGACTTACGCCCCTTTGACTCTAAGGCGACGATATATATGATGCGTTGCAATTCGCAAACTATTGGGAAGCAGAGGGATATATATGTATTTATATATATATATATATGTATATGTTTAAGGGCCCGAAGGTGCGGCGCATAATTAGCCTCTGCCCACGCGTGGAAAAAGAGCCGCAGAGTGATGTTGTACTGCATTGTATAGCACGTCTCACTGGCTTAGAGGCCTCTATGTGTGCGTGTGTGTATATCGCACCGTGATGAGGTGAAAAAAAGAGGGAGGGAGGGACGATATATGTAATAGAGCCGTGGGCGGTGATACATGGGAAAGCCGAGGTACAAAGTTGCATTAAACTCGTGTCCTCTCTGATTCTACTGATTCTAAAGTAGCTCATTGTAATTGGAGGAATCTTCGGGAAGGGGGGGGGGGAGGGGGTTGAGAGTTTTAGAGGGACGAATGGGGCACAATGAATTGCTAGGGTTACATGATTTTGGAGATTTTTTTTTTTAATGAAGCAGTTGATAGAAAAATCTGAAAAAATCGAGATGATTGCATTACATGTGGATTTTGTTGGTGAATTTTTTGAAATTTTTTTTGAGACCCCTTCAGTGTGAAAAAATATCTCAAATTTTTATGATTGATTATGAAAATTGGGAAAATGTTTGAGATAGAATTTTTTTCTGATGATTCCAGTGACAAACTGAGGAAAACTCAAGTGAAAATCATGTAACAGTTTTTGATTTAAAAAAAAAAAATTTTTTTTCTTGTAATTTTGAACATTTTAATTTTTTTGTTTTTTGGGCTCTGATGGTTGGACGGTGAAAATTAGAAATTGTGGCAGGGGGGAGGAGGCTGAGGTAATTTCCCATTCAATTCCCAAAATTCCCAAAATATTTCAAAATTAGTAAATCGATGAAAAAAATAAAAAATCACGCGTTTCATACTATTATGATATTTTCACTTAATCAACTATACATTGTTAATTTATTTCAAAAAACAAACCGGAAATGATTGTCTGTATTGAACGTGGTAAAAGGCACCATTTAAATTTATATGAGAATAAAAATTAAACTGTTTGAACATCACTCTGACATTCAATCACCTGTCAAAACAACTCTTCAACGGGCTTATTCATTACTCTGTATATGTAACTTCCACTGTTGAGAGAGATTTTTAATTCATTCCTCTTTCCTCCCATTCCCTTCCTCCCCCCCCCCCCCTCCCCGTACTCTCTCTCCCCCTCCCCTTCTTTCTTTCAGTCCTCTTTTTCCCATTGTCTTCACTCACACACACACAAGAGTTTCGGTCCTTCTCTGTGTGCATATATGCATATATATATATGTATGTATGTCTATGTTTGTGTGTATATATGTTCAATCTCGTAACGATTGCACAAATGACTGGACGCATGAGTTCCCGTAGCATTCGAGCGATACAGAGAGATGCATATATAAGCCATGAGACTCGCCTAATTAGCCCGTGTTGCTATTTCCGTAGCGTGACGTCACGTGAGCTCGTTTGCCTGGCCGTGGGCCAGCTTTTCCGCCGAACTATAAACCATATTCGCACCCACGCAACACAATTAGCCTGTACTCGCGTGAATATGTGTGTGTGTATGTGTGTTTGCGTGTCTTGTGTGTGTGTGTGAATAACCATTGGTATACATACAGTGGTATATAATACAGAGAAAGAGAGAGCCTGTGACCCCAACGGAAATTATAATATCTCCACATACAAATGAAGATAATTCATACCTCAGAATAATAAAATTTTCCATTCCAATTTTTTCAGAATTTTTTTTTTTTTTTGATTGATTTGCCTTAGTGGTTTTTTTTTATTTTGTCTTAGTCATTGTTCTCTATTTAAAATCTTTGGCATTAATGGAGATATGCACTAAAAAAGTTTTGAAGACAATTTCAAGTGATATACCATGAATTGGGACCAAAAGGCGTATTTCCATTAATTTCAAAAATAAAAAAAAAAACATTTGAATAATTCATTACATTTATTTTAAAAAACGTTAATATTATTATCCAACAAATGACGCCATCTTCAGTAAATATTTGTTTCATCAAATCGAAGGTCGCACTATCAGAACCAAGATACACCGTCGACAATAGATACTTCCCGGCCAGTAAAAGTAGTCAATGTATACGTTTTTACTTAAAAGATAAGCCCTGGTGTGTTTTAAGAGCCTCGCCTCCGTCAACGGCATCGTAAAACGTTCTCTTACCTTCTCTCCTTTTTTTTCCACCTAAAGAAAAAAGGAAAAAAAAGTGAATAATAGCATTGATTTCCAACAGATGTAGCTTTTTCTGCTAATACTTTGGCAATATGCTTCCGAATGGTAGTGATACAACTATTTTCAAACCATCATCAAAATATCAAATTTTGAAGAAATTCATTGAAACACCAATAACTCGAGAACTAATCATGCAAATAAGCTCAAAATTTACAGGCATCAAACTGATACAACTCTCGAGATAATATCGATATATATTTTTTCCGGAATTTGATTCTCTTAAAAATTTATTTATTAATAAATTTATTTGATTCGTCTTAGTGTTAAAGGGGCGTAAGTGCCATTTTTCCCGATTTTTTTCGTCAAATAACAAAAAAAAGTGTATCTCTACTATTATTGCTCAAATTGGCTTTCCAAGGCTTTTCACGCAATATTAGTAAAAAAATAAAAAATAATAATATATAGGTTTAAGTACCACTGACTAATAACAAAGCGACGTAAGTGCCAAAATTTAGATAAAAAAAAATCCTCAAAACAAAAGGGCGTAACTCCAAATATACTCATGAAATAAAAAAAAAAAATAAAGAGGCGTAAGTGTGGAGATACGTCCCTTTCATCTTCAAATTGATAATCACGCCGCTTTGTTAATTTTAATTTTCAATTATGCAAATAATGTTCCAGAGGCCATAAAAAACATTTTGGAGTGATAAGTGGACATACGTCCCTCTCACACTAGAATTTCGTGTTCTTGGCACTTACGCCCCTTTAATTCTAAGGTGACGATACATGAGTATGAATAATATCAGCTATATAGTTCCCAGAAATTCCATTAAAAACTGATTTTCGAAAAATGGACATATCTCAAAAAGGATCGATCGAATTCTATTCAAATGAAGCTTAAAAAATAGACTTCGTCGAGAGGAAATTCTCCACAAAATATGCAATTTTTCTATAAAACCGTTTTGCTGCAGTTGAGACTTTTATGCACACACAGACACATGCACCTAAAAATACAATTTTCTCTCTATTTAAATCATTTTGGGGATATTCTATTGGAAAAATTACAATCGAAAATTTTGATGATTACGTAGCTTTCATTCGAGAGCGAAAAGAATGACAAGCAAGTGAGACAGCGGTATACAAGGGTGCGTCAAGAGGGGAGGATGGCAATTCCCATTGAATCCAAGTCCCAGTCCAAGTCACTGAGAAATCAAACCAGCCGTGATAGAGAAGAGACCGGTAGACGGCTCGACGTCCACGCGCACTCGGTAGATAGAGCGTGATGAAACTCCGTCGAGACAATCTTGCAGAACGACAGCCCAACGACGCACACAATTTATTTTCTCTCTTTCTCAAAAGTTCACTCTCCTCGAGAGATTTGTGGGAGGAGGAGGGGGGATCGATTGGGTGGGTAGGAGCGAAGAAAGAGGAAAAAATGTATCGAAACCAGTCACTTTCATCCTCCTCCCCTCCCCCCTTTTTTATATTCTCCCTGATGGGAGGGGGAGGGGGCTTTTAAAATATTCGGGAAAGAGTTCTTGTCAAATGAAGTGTAGTCCTAAAAATTTGACGATTTTTTGACTAGAATGTTTCATGAAAAATAATTTTATTTGAAAATAAATAGTCTGAGAGTCGCAGCGAAATAGACCTAAAATGGTTCAGGTATTTTTTTTTCAGGCAATAAAGACTGCGAATAAATTCTGGAAAAATTTTAAAAAGGATGCTTCAATATGTTTGGCTTGTATGTGAATTTTTTTTTTAAGTTTCCGTAGACCATTATCAATATTTTTCATTTAATATGAGCAGCGATTGCGAAGAGATGGGAAAAAAGTGTTAAATAGAGGCAACTCAATGAAAAAATCTGAAAAAATTTGAGAATATGCACCAATATGTCACACTTTTTGTGGAATATTTTCAAATTTTCTCTCCGATCCTTTCACCCTAAAAAAAATCCTAAACTAGTCTGAATTACGATGTCGATCTAGAAATTTGAAGGATTTTTTTCCGATTGACGAATTTCGTGAATATTCGCGTGCAAAGCATGAATTAATATTTACTTCAAGTAACACAATGACAAGAAACTTCATTTTTGCAGAGAATTGAGTAAAAATATGAAAAAATATGATTTTTATGATTAATTTTTGTTAGAAATGGATTTTAGGGAATGAGTTTGGGACGAAATGGCATATTCTAGAGAATACATCATATTTTATTCTATCATACCATTTTGCCCCATTTTTTTCTGAAGCGAACCTGCAAACATCCAGTCCAACTGCCAAATAACATAAATATTCTATTGCAAAAAAAATATACATACATATCTTTCAAGAGTGTCAAAATCCCAATTTACCACAAAAAGTCTTAAGACTCCATTCAAAATTTCCCATTTATTAAAAATTAAATTCTCGAAAAATTCATCTTATCTAATATTTTCATTTATAAGCGATTAGCAATCGATCCTCCTTGAAGACTATCAGCCCCCCCCCCTCCCCCAACCCCCCTCAAGTGTCGTAAAAAGAGGTTAGAGATGCGAATAAAAGAGGAAAAAATAAAAAAAATAGAAAACTTTAAAAATTCCGGAAATTAAGGTGCAAAAGAGTCGAGCTTTTTTTTCTTCTTTTTTTTTAAAAGCTTCTGATCAAACGTCTACCGTCAATTGAAAGTGTGAATTGAGGCACTGAGGGTTTTTTTATTTTTTCAAAAGACTCCTCGTACGGCCTCCCAAGGAGAAGAAGAAAAGTTAAAGGCGGTAGAAGCAAAGACGTGGGCTGAGGGGTAAAGAGAGGTAGAGATGGGAAGGGGAGGGGGTGAATGAGAGGAAAACGAGGAAAGAAAGACAGAGAAAGTGGGTGGCTTGGGAGGAGGGGGGGGAGCGGAAGTGAGTATTGATTCAGATTCAGCTAGTTAGCTATGCTTGGAGCTGCCACGTCTTTCTTGCGCAGCATCCCCTTTTCTTGTTCTCAAGCCTCCCCCCCCCCCCCCTCTTGCGTCTCCACCACACTTTGCGCTTTCCACTCTTTGACGACACGAACAGGGGGGGGGGGGGGGAGGAAGGCATGTGTGTTGCAGGTTAGAGTATGGAAAACTGCTGAATACGTGTGTATATATGTGGTCCATGTGCTTTTTTTTTGCTTTTGCTTCTTTATCGTAGAGAGGTGTAACACACAGAGGGGACTACTCCATAGGAGGTGACAACCCTCTCTGCCGAACTCTCTTTGTAGCCCGGGCTTTTTTTCCATCCCGACTTCTACACTGTAACCTCCATTTTCTCCATTTTTTTTTTTTCACTCCACACACAACACACTCTTTTCTCTTTCCCTGTGTCAACGTTATTTTGCTTGGATACAGAGCGTATTTTATTTACGCTGAAACGAAGGGAAATATGTTGCCAAATGTAAGACATATTGAATGGAAAAAAAAAGAGAATTTTTTTTGCCTTTTTTTTTTTAACTAGTTTATTTATTCACGTCAAATTTACGACAAATTTATCATTCTGAATTTTATGTACTCTGCATTTTTCTCCTTCCCCCTCTCCCCCCCCCCCCCCCACTCCTTCCGCGCTCGATTCCGGAGTTAAAAAGCATTTGAAAAAAAAAAGGATGAGCATAATTGGACGACAAAGTTTCTTGTATTAATGTATTCATGCAAATGTCAATTTCAAGAGACACGAATCTCGTGAAATAAAAAAAAAAAATGAAGGAAACACGTAAAATGTCAGAGTTACGATGTCTGTATCAAAATTGTTCATAGATTTTTTTTTTCCATTTTCTCTTTTTGAGGAGTGGGAGTTATCTGTATCGTTTTCTGCAGATATAGTATAACTGGTTCAGTCAACTCCACCCGCGTCTCCATCTTACGGATTTTTCTTTAACCAGAAAAAGGCGTCCCGACGCCTTAGTAGCTAATAACTTTTTGTTAGTAAAATTAAAAGTAGTGAAATTTTTTGAGGAATAATCTGACTCTCAAAAAAAATTTGAAGCTCCAAATCGAAAATTTTTGTCACGATCATACATCCTTGAGGGGTAACAGAAGACCCAGTGAATTTCAAATTTTCAAAGCCATTGTTTAGTGATAATTACGATTTTTTGCATTCATAATCAGAAGCATCGACTTCCAAATGTCTTTTCCTAGTCGTTGCCACTTTTCTATCATAAAAATATTGATACATACCGTCGAGGGGCTGCTCACTTGGGGAATCAGTGAACCATTTCATCTGAAATCAGACTAGGAATCACTAAAAATCACTGGAAATCGCTAGAAATCGCTGGAAATCGAACGATTCCTGATTTCCTCGTCATTCCTCCTAATGTATAGGAAATCATTGGGAATCACAAAGAAATCGCGTGATTTCGGGAATCACTGGAAATCACTTATCCCCTCTCCATCGAGTAAGCATTCGTCCAACGTATTCATCCAATATATATATGTACGTTGGATAGATGTACATGGTTATATTAATATCAAGCAATATAATTCAACTATGTCATCTCCTATTATAAGTGAAAAAAGTTTAAGTATTCATGAAAATATTCATAAGAGTATTAAAAAAATTGTTCTAATTTCTTTAATAATTGCTTTTATTGATCAGGCATACCCATAACCGTGAATAAATTATTGTTAATCTACAATGATTAAATACTAAGGTTTTCCAATTGACAGTTTGGAAATCACTGATTTCTGAAATTTAGGAATCACTGGAAATCAGTGGGAATCACGGGAAATCGCAGATTACCTTATTGATTTGGAAATCACGGGAATCACAGTGGAAATCACAAGGAATCGATTCCTTTTGGAAATCACTGTGCTACCGAATCCCCAAGTGAGCAGCCCCTCGCATACCGTCAAACAATTAGTTCAAAAATTCAATATATACAAGGAGTTCCGTTACCTTTTAACCAGAAATCTCCAAATTGAGAGATTTCGAGAAATAATGTGGTCACCAATAAAAAAACATTTAAGTTTGGTTTCACAGTCTAAAGACAAAAATCCGATATTGTTGGTGACTTTTCTAATGAACTCAAAAAATAAAAATGACTCCGATGATTAATTTTTCACGGTTTTGCAGGGGATGAGCTAATAACCTCTCAACCGAGACTCTCTCGCCAAAGTTCCTTATCTTTTCTCCCTTTTCGCAGCATTTATTGTTATTTCGAGGAGGAAAAAAAAAGAGGGGAAAAACGGAAAAAATAAAATTTATGAGATAATGCATTGTATATTCATACGAAGGGAGCACACGTTTGCAAAGAAGAAAGAAAAAAAAAAGCTAAGAAATGGAAAAAAAATGCAAGGCCAGATTCGTTGAGGAAAAACTTTGAGGCATGTCTCTCTTTCTCTTTCACTCGAGGAACCTTCTTCTTTATTGGAATATTTATGGGAGCTCCAGGTACGAGACGAATTTTTATCGATCTGTTGTGTCGCGTCCGATTCTCTCGGACCGCGATATGTCCCCTGTAGAAAAATCGAGATATTTATTCATAAGACTAGGGCGTTCGTGCACATAAAGCCTCTGGATCACCAGCCAGGCTGTCGCGTCACTTGGCATTTATCGTCTTGATCGTTTGCTCCCGTCAGTCATCCCACTCCTTTCATTCTCTATCGAAACAAACGAAAATCCAATTTATTCAGAATGTTCATTTGATTTTTTCATCTGATCGATTATTTCGTTTTTCATTCGATACAGTAATTTCTTCCAGAAATTATAAAAATAAGTATTTTAGCACGATTTTATGATGTGAAAAAAAATTCAATAATTTTTGACTGATTATTTTCAGTATCGATTAATCGATTGCGATATCTCGCATGAAAATCGAGATATCCCACAACATTCGATAATTTCGTTACATCGAATTTTTTAGCTTGAAGGAAAAAAAAATTATTGCATCATTTTGAAAAATTCGATTAATCGATTGCGATATCTCGAATTGAATTCGAGATATCCAACAACGTTTGACAGTTCTGTTTCATCAATTTTAGTTTCAATGCATCGACTTCGAATCGATCAATTTCCGAATTTCGAGTAATCGATGTCGCAATTCGATTAATCGAATTGCGAATCGATAAAGTGATTTCTTTCCACCTCTTTTATTCCCACATGACATGATTCGATAGTTCCTTTTCATTAGTTTTAATTCGAGGGAATCAGCTTTCTAATCGATAAATTTCTATTAATCGATATCAAACTTCGATTAATCGATTGCGATATCTCGCATTAAATTCGAGATATCGCAAACATTTCAATAGTTCCATTGCAGCTGTTTTACATTACAAACCTATTTCCGCTTTCAACATTCTTCAGTACTCATTAATTCCAGCCTGCATCTATAGACACAAAGTCCAGGGTGTTATTAAAAATTAGGATCGAGGATATTCCAGGTTGAGTTGCAAGTCACTGGCCCTGAGGGCCTTGCGAAGAGGTGGCTGATGTAATTAAAAAATTACAGGGTCGGCCTTCCTCATTAGTAATCGGGAGTGGCCCTCAGGAGCTAGCCTCTTCCTGGCGCCATGAAAATACCCCCTCCCCCCTTTTTTTTCTTGTAATTATCCAATTTCTGTTATTTTGCCTTCAAACTTGAGGGAAAATCGAAAATATCTAGTTAACAAAGTATCAATTATGTCTGGTAGTTTTCGTTACATTGACGTTATCATGTTTCCCTTCCTTCTGCTTCTTTGATTGGTGACAGGTAGTCGTTGTTGGGTGGGGGGGGGGGGGGGGGAGAGGGAGGTAAAAATCCATAATGACACAAAACGATGACGCCTCATTGAATATGCTAGACAGTCATCGAGTGGTAAAAACGATTTACTAAATGATAGGTTTCAATGTGCAAAGCGAGTTGCGAAGTGAATATAATGAAAAAATAAAAAACAAAGTGGTAGAAATAAAAAAAAAAAAGGAAAAAAAATACTGTAACCCCGCAAATACACACGATAACTTTAACATCCGGTGTATAACCCACTAGAATAGATATTTAATCGACTTTGTGTGTATTTATAAAGGGGAATGGAATAAGAGATAATTTTTTTTTCCACTGGACACGAACTTTCGAAAAAAAAGAAAGGGTATAAATGCAAAACTACTAGGATACAGTGTTGCGCGCTTTTTTCTCTACTTGTATACTTGATAAAATAAAAAAAGAGGCGAAAAATAGAAGTTTTTAAAGTAACGTTTGAAAAGTGTCGACAAATTGCCTCTGGATGTCACACAGAACTTTGAAAATTGCCATTTAAGCTTCTGAAAAACTCGCGTAAACACGTGGACATGAGAACGTTTTTTTTTTTATTTACTTCTGATTTCTTGAAAAATTTGCACTTTGAGTGCTGATACATAGCACTTCCCCCACTTTGTTACACAGATGACCAAATTCTTCAAATGATCCAAATGCAATTTTCTCACAACAAATTAATTTTATATTTATTTCAATCATTTTTTGCAAGTTATAAGAGTTCCTTCATATTGTTAAGAACGCCATCAGACCTTCGCTTTCGGTTATTATAATTTATAATTATTATTATTTTTCTAAATTGACTCTCGTAAAGACGTGTACATAAAAAATGTTTTCTCTTTCTCCTTATTTTTTCCTGATTTCTTGAAAAAATTTTCACTTTGAACCTCGTTGGTAGTAACATTAACGTGAAAAGCGTGCTGGAGTAATGTTGTAAGCTGTGTAAAAATATTAAATGGCAATACACACACTGAAGATAATGATGGCGCCCGAAGCCAGTCCATATACGTCACAAGTGCATATACAGTTTAGGTTTATGCTTTTATATGCACACATGGAGAGACATGGGGAACTATATGTGTGCAGTTAACAAATACCCAAGCGCTCTGTTATATTAGCATTTAGTAATTACCTTATCGACCAGATCGGCCTGTACCCCTGGCATATCGAGCTTGTATCTACGTAACGTCCTTCGCGCCTTTCCCGGCACGCGAACCGCAAAAGAGAGACGATATAACCTGCAAGAACCTCGGTTAATCCTCGAGAGAATTGTCCACATTTTTTTTTGTGTATAAATGTATGTATGTATGAGTTTTATTAAGCTTTGAGCTGAAGAGTACATCAAATCAAAGATAATTTGCCATGGGATTGTGCTGTGATTGTGCTGATTACAGAAATATACACAAAATATTGGAATTAAAATATTCAATTAAAAATTATGAAGCAATTGAAAATAAACATGAGAATAATTATAGAAAAAGAAAAATTATTAGAGATGATAGAAATTGACAATTTAATGAAAATTGCAATTGTTTAATTGAGATCTAATTTTTTTTCGTTTCTGAGTTATTATAAATATTCTGATTACTCACCTTTTGAGTTCCAAGGAGTCTCGTATTTTTGAAAACATTTACTATTTCTCAACAAGATGCTTCAAACTGAGAGAACAGATTTGATAGAACTGAATGTATAATTTTATTTTCATTTTCACCTTGCTTTGTATTTATGGCTTGATTTATATACTTGCTACCTGTTAAATGTAAAATGCCTGCTATGTCAACCACTTGCTTATTTTACTTGTTCAGTTATTATAAACACTTCTGTATGGCCCTTCCCCATGCTATAGGAGCAACTTTGGCCTCCTTAGAAGCATTATTCAATAGATAAACATTCTGAATATCCCGAATTTGTAATGTTTCATAGGTATCAAAACTATGGTCACCATAATGAATTGTTATGGGATAATATTATAAATATGCGATATTGTTCCGAATTTGACTAACACTGTTTCAGCATCTAGAACTTTGTTTGAAGGATCATTTTTCATGTAATTATATTTTTTTATATTTATTTGCAATAGCTCAGCGGTAGAGCACCTGACATATAATCAGAGGGTCGTGGGTTCAAATCCTGCTTGCGCATTACATATTTTTTCCGGAATTTGATTCTCTTAAAAATTTATTAATAAAAATTAATTTATTAATAAATTTATTTGTTTGATGGCTCAGATCTTAAATACCAATATTACCGCCATTGATGTTTTCATGTAATTCATTGGATCAATCGTCATTAATTGTTCGATAACAGGCGTTTTTCATGATTTGAAAAATTAATAGACATTCTGACGAACGAAAAACATACAAGGTTATATTGTTGCAGTGGAACTGAAGCTGAATTTCACTTATGAAGTTCTAATGTTAATTAAATTCGTTCCAAAACTTATTTTTGGCTCAATTCGTCCCGATAATATGAT
Organism: Aleiodes alternator; assembly: GCA_963921955.1. NCBI lineage: Eukaryota > Metazoa > Arthropoda > Insecta > Hymenoptera > Braconidae > Aleiodes > Aleiodes alternator. The sequence goes on along the minus strand of OY998102.1, from coordinate 3,875,330 downwards.
GCAAAATGAATTATAAAAAAAATCTTCTTATGCAATTCTATCGAAAATGATCAAAATTGAAGAGAACCAATAGATCATCAGAACTACTTGAAGTATCCTCAAACTCTTGCATCAAAGGTTCTAACGTACATCATAAATAACGAGAATTCCCCAAAGTAATATAGATTTTTGATCTCAAAAGACTTTGGCCATTATGTACATTGAGTTTTTATTCTCCATTTTATTTCAAAATTTTTTACAATCCATGAAGTTTCCCCCCTCATCCAGCTGTGATTCTTGTGTTCATAGAAACATAACCGAAAAATTTCAATTCTTTCACCTGCATTTGGAGGAAATTGTTTTATGACTCAGTACCTGTTACAAACTAGTACCAGTCCCAGGACTGGTCCTTCACGCCCTCGCTCGTTCTGTCCCCATTGTCTCTTCCTGAAAATCATAAAATTTCCATTGCAGGTGAGACGCAAAAGTAAAAAAAAGAATAAGAAGGAAGAAGCTCATTCCAGGTATTTCGAGGGGCTTCAACAATAAATTTGTTTTACAATTGACGAGCCATTTGCTTTGACACCTCTTCACCATGAAGCACCAGAACATTTTGGTTTTCTCTTTCTCTCTGTCTCTCGATTTTTCCAAGAATTTTCCCAAGCCAAAATTTCAGGCGCTCGTACAGAGCCAAACTGTCTGGACACACACGAGGTCAAGGCCACTCACGTTCACTCCCCCCCCCTTCTCCCCCTCTGGAAATGTTATTGGGACATCCTGGAGCGTCTACGCGCATCTAAAACATATACCTCTATCTTTGGATACGTGTAGTGGTATCAAGGCACATGTGCGAGGAAGGGCCTTGTACACACTGCCTACTAGAGAAAACCCAGTGAATGGAGGCGGGACGATCAATGACCTCCCACCTTTGTCCAGTTTAATACTGTCGGTGCTTCTGTTTTTGCAGACAGGAATATTTAAATTGAAATGCTGAGGACATTTGCGGTGAAAATCATGTTTCAGAAATGATTTATTGTTCATTCTTTGAAAATTTCACTTTTTCGGACAAGATTCAAAGGCGTTTCTTTTCATTCTTTGGGGGGAAATATTGTTTTTTTGGGGGGAAATCTCCAGTTCTAGTGGTCTTAGCGTAAAAATTCTGAATGAAGGTAAAGGTTCAGATCATTTGTCATCGATTTATGGTTTTTTTTTGCTTCGGAATGGAAGCTATGTGATCATCAGAATTTTCGATTGTAATTTCAGAGAGAAAATTATATTTTTAGCTCATGTCTGCCTGTGTGTGTGTATGTCTGTATGTGCATACAGAGAAAAATTTCATATTCTGTGGAAAACTTCCTCTCGACGAACTCCATTGTTTGAGCTTTATTTAAAGGAAATCTGATGAGTACTTTTTGAGATATGTCCATTCTTCGAAAATCAGTTTTTAATGGAATTTCTGGAAACTATTCGACTGATGTTATTTATGCTTCATATTATCTCGAGAGTTGTATCAGTTAGATATCTGTCAATTTTGAGCTTATTTGCATCATTAGTTCTCGAGTTATTGGCGTTTCAATGAATCTTTCAAAATCTGATGTTTTGCTGATGGTTTCAGAAAAAGTTGCATCAATGCTTTTGAAGGTATTGAGGATCTAAGTGAATAGAGAACGGAATGTTGCATTGATTAAAATCATCAAAGGTTCTGATGATAACTGAATTAGAAAAAATGCATGAAATACATTCATCTGAGAAACTCCTGTTTTCAGTCATTATTGAATTCTACGCTTTGAATAGATGACGAATTGCCATCTAAATGATAGTTTTTGAATATTCAGGTCAGTATTTTGGATTCAGGACATAATTCATAAGTACTCTAGTTAGATTCGGTGATTACACAGAGAAAAATGCTTTCTTAATTTAAGAATGTGCAGGTCACTTAAATTAAGAAAGAAAAGTCACTTAATTCAAGTGAGAACACTCACTTGATTTAAGTGAGTTTTACTTTCTTAAATTAAAAAAGAAAGTCACTTGATTTGAGTGAGAAAAGTCACTTAATTTAAGTGACTTTTACTTTCTTAAATTAAGAAAGAAAAAGTTACTTGATTTAAGTGAGAAAAGTCACTTAATTTAAGTGAGTTTTACTTTCTTAAATTAAGAAAGAAAAAGTCACTTGATTTAAGTGAGAAATGTCACTTAATTTGAGTGAGAAATGTCACTTAATTTAAGCGAGAAAAGTCACTCAATTTAAGTGAGTTTTACTTTCTTAAATTAAGAAAGAAAAAGTCACTTAATTTAAGTGAGAAATGTCACTTAATTTAAGTGAGAAATGTCACTTAATTTAAGTGAGAAATGTCACTTAATTTAAGTGAGAAAAGTCACTTAATTTAAGTGAGAGATGTCACTTAATTTAAGTGAGAAAAGTCACTTAATTTAAGTGAGAGATGTCACTTAATTTAAGTGAGAAAAGTCACTTAATTTAAGTGACTGCACATTCTTAAATTAAGAAAAAAATTTTCTCTGTGTAGTGAAAAATCGGATGGATATATCCATCAAGAATTACACGATAATTGTTGAAAAATCGAATGAATCACTCCCATTCCTGAGTATATTGCTAAAGTATCAGCAGAAAAAGCTATATCAGTTGAAAAGCAATACTATTATCGACTCGTGTTTTCTTTCGTTTTCCATGAAACGCTCGAAATACATAATTTGGCTTCTACGAATAGGAGGAACAAGTGCAAAAACACTAGTAACGTTTCTATGTGCACGTACAAGTTGCCAAAAACCACTGGGGTGGTCAGTTGACATGTCCAGAAGACAGGCAAGGGAGGGGGGAGGAAGGGAGAAGAGAAGCCGAAAAACAGTATTTGGGAAGCTTGAAAAAGGGGGAGCATCGAGCAGTACATAGGGCCGTTGAGCACCTGCGTTCAAGCCTATATAGCATGTTAGTGTGTCTAGATGTGGGGAGAGAGTGTAAGAGGACCAAAACTGACAGGACAATACAACCACCCGCCACTGGCTGACCATTGTCCATCCAGTGTGGTGGATGGTGTGCCCTCTGTCACGCCTTTATAGCATTATTATTCCAAAGGCGTGTAATCCTAATTCTGTCAGAACAGGTACTCTCAACACATTCTCCATTGGCCTTTTGTTTATTCAATATATTTGAGGTAAAATCAACTGTATTTGCCAATTAAGAAGAATTCTTTGTGTTTAAGATTTTAACGAAAATCTCCTTGAATATCTCAGATAATAATGGAAATACGTATTCTTTTTTTTTTTGCCTTAAGACAGATTTTAAAGAGGATTTCAAGAGATACAAAATGGATAAGACCGAAAAGAGCGTATTTCCATTATTTTCTAAATTATTTTCAAAGAATTAACGAATTCTGAGATTTTTTTTCTCTCGAATTCTTCGAAATTTGAGAATTTTAAGAGCCACAAAATGGATGAGAATGGAAAGGGCATGTCTCCATTATTGTTTGAGTTATTTTCAAAAAATTAAAAAATTTCTAGAATTTTTTTTGCAAATTTTTCGAAAACTTATCTCTGCTTTTTTTTTTAAGATATCTTGGTCAATAATGGAGATACGTTCTTTTTGCCTCAAGACAACTTTCGTAGAGAACTTCAAGAATTACAAAATGGATGACAAAAGAAAGGGCGTATCTCCATTATTTTCCGAATTATCTTCAAAAAATTACACAATTTCGAAGAATTTTCCTTTAAATTCTTTTAAATTTTGAGGGGAATTGTCTCAATTTTCTGAAAAATATCTCGGAAAATAATAGAGATACACTCTTTCAGCCCTAAGAACGTTTTGGAGACATTGTCAAGTGCTACAAAATGGAATCGAACAAAAAAAATTGAAAATAGACAAAAAAATCTTTTGGGGACGATGAGAAAAAACCTGTCCACAATAATTTTCAGCAATTTCAAGTGTTTTTCATAGTACAAACATCAAAACTCAAATGTGTCCATTCTACCCCACCTTCCCCTGCATATAATGTCGCCTCAGAAGCAAAGTGGCGTAAGTGCAGTCTATAAGCACACCACTAAAATAAGTGCATAAATAAGAGCGCCATTTTGTTTTTAACGTAACAAATATATTTTTCACTTATATCAAAACAAATATATATATATTCATTTTCGTCTGTTTATTTTGCCATAATAATACCAAAATTCACATGTGTTCCATTGAATACTTTTTATACACATACTGAGGTAATATTATCTATGATGAAAGTTTTTGATGCTCTACCAAAGCAGTTACTATGTAGTTACGAAAAAGACGTTTTTAAAAACTACACGGTTCCCATAATTTTCGGGATCTCAGAGGCTTTTTGTCTCTCTTTCTCACTCTTATTCTCTTCGAAGTTAGTCATTAGGACCTTTTTAGTGTGTATAAACACATGAGAGAAGATTTTAGTAAAGTTTTATACTCCATCCTGCTTCAGATAATCTGACGGAAACCGGAAAGAGGCACAAGGTGGAATGAGACAGATGTTAATATACTTTGAGGAGAGACACAGAAAGCAATATTTTCATCTTTTTTTTTTTTTCCTTTTTTTTCGGGTTTCTTCTTTGGCGCGTCCTCGGAGCCACTCTAATTACGGCTAATTTTGTTAATTACCATTGGGTGGGTACCCGTTGAGAGAGGGACCCACTCATTTCTCGTGTGGCCCGCAACTAATTCAGGGGTCCAACATTGTGTCTAGACTTTAAACAACATTCGCGCGCGCGTCCCACGGCTCAGATAGAAAAAAAAACCAGAGGCCCATGAAATAAATAATAATAAAATTGGAGAATTAACAAAAAAAAAAGTGAAATTTTCATTTTTTTTAACCCTCAAATTTTTTTTCACCCCCTGGAATTGTGAATTTTTGCATTCCTTCAGAATTTTCACGTCAGACATTTATAACCTCATCCCCCCTCTCCGCTAAATAAAATAAAATTTCTAATGGTGAAAAAAAAAGATTTCATTGTTAGTCCCTCATTTGCTTGGAAAAATCCCGAAGGACAATAAACACTGACTGGTATCCTTCCCCCTCCCCCCCGCCTCTATGGAAAGGGCAGTTTTTCAAATATTACCAGCATCACTTCAGGTAGAATTTTTCAGAAGAATTCAGTCAGAAGAGAAGAAAAAAAAAAGAAGGAATATTCATTGGGGAGCAAAAATTGTTTCTGAAAGGCTTATATATATACCTTCTTTTAAAAGGTGAACATAAAAATTCTCCCGGGAGGCTTTTCCTCAGTGTTTCCAACTGGACACAATAGTTTTTTTTGAAAAACGTGTACGATTCACAAAAACGGAAAGAAAGAGAGAGAGAGAGAGAGCGAAGGTTTCAGAGAATAGGAAAGAACAATAATTTCAGTTTTTCAATGCACGGAAAAAGGTAGCACCTGCTATAAAAGTATACCCAGGAGAGGTAGCCCTCCCCCCTCCCCCTCATCTAGGTGCAGAATGGTTTTTCCCATCTACCTGTCCCTCCACACACACACACAGAAGAAGAGGAACTGTGGAATTTGTCGCCTCGGGGAGCCCCCCAGTGTTCTTCTTTCTCCAATCGGTTCTTTCCCGAAAAATTTTCAACAGATAAATATTCTCATATTCATTATTAAATTTCCTTTTATTCTCACTACCAACTCTTAAACAGTTACTAACGTTCGTTTGGACACTTGGGGTGACTAGATGAGGGTATGCCGACGTTTTTGTGGCCGATGAAAAAAGAGAGAGAGAGAAGGAATTGGGCGCCTGAGTGTCTGGTCCGTCCGGTTTCTCACTAAAGAAATGAAAATTAAAGAAAATCTTGGAAATTCCATGAATATATTCTAACGTAAATTATTTTTATTGGAAGATCAAGCTAATGCACACAAAAAAAAATTTATGTTAAAACTGAATAAAAATAAAATAATAATAATAATTTTTATTATTTAATAATGATAAAAATTTATGCATTTTATTTATAAATTTTTTTGCCAACTGTAAAAAAAATTGAAAAAATTTCTGTTGTAATTGAATAAAATTTTGTAAAAAATATAGTATTTAGAAAAAATGATTGAATTTTCACTGAAAATCAAGGAATTTTCAATTAATTTTGAGATTATTATTACAATTTTAAGAGCCACGGAAAGTATTCCGGTAAAATCGCTTCATCTCGCTTAGCTTCTGAGATATTCTCAAAAAAACGTTTCAGTTTTATATTTCAACAAATTTCTGCCTTGACCTTTCTCAAGCGAAACGATAGTGTCCCCCCCCCCCTCCCTTCAGCGTAATGGTTTACGACAACTGATATTTTTTATGAACTAAAAGTCTCATTTTTTTCTCTGTTTATTCAATGTACTGCGTGTCCCTCGGAGAATGCATGTGTGATCTCTGAATTGTCTATTTTACAAGAATTTTAAAATCTGAATCGCCTGAACCTGCCTCAAGCGAAACAACAATGCCCCCCCCCCCCCCTTCTACCTCATGATTTACAACAATTGATATTTTTTTCATTCGCTCAAAGCCTCATTTTTTAAAAATATTTATTCCAAAATATTATCGGGTGTCTATTGGAAAATGCATATGTAACTCCCAAATTATACATTGCACAGAAAGAATTTTTTGGAGTCTCGAACTGAAAAAAAATATGGTAGAAAAAGACTTTAACTATAAAAATATTGTTTGTGAGTATTGTGATCGGAGATAGGATTTTTCATTCTGAAAACCCATTTTATTAGCTTCAAGTTATTTTATTATCAGATAGTAGACACGAGTATGAACTGTTGATTCTCATTGTATGGAATTCGATTGTTACAGTTGTAATACAGACTTAGTTACAGTAAATAAAAAAAAGTGATTTATAATTTTTTATTTTTTAAAAAATTTCTAAAGGTTACTTTAATTGGCAAATTGTTCCAATCCTTCAGATTTTGTGTGATTAGAAACTGAACACACTTGTGATGCTTTAGCACCATATCATCGATGTGTAAACTCTACAAAAAAAGATCAGGATAAGAAAGCCCCGAATTACTTAATTTCTGAGCATAATATAAAAAATGAAAACAATTTTCAATTGAAATATGAAGGAAATTTTCTTTCATTTTTGAAAAAGATTTTGTTTGGGATCATGGGAAGTTGGAACAAATTAATTTAACAATACGATGAGACAGGCTTCTTTTTAAATGAATAAAAATTTGAATAATTTACCAAATGAGATATTGATCTAAATTTGATTTAATGAATTTTAATAAATTTAATTGGCAAAATGGCGTAAAAGAGTAGAAGCCCACACCGAGCGCGGCCTGGGTCAATGGCTGCTCGGGCTCTATTGGTCAAAATTAACGATTAAACAATAATGTTGGGCGCCAATTGATTTTATGGAAAACCAATAAACCGTAAACAATTAGAAGATTGTCCAAGGTATGTCGATCAAAGCGGAAAACAAAGAAGAAACAATAAAATTGGGTTCGATTTGGGTGACCCGAAAATTATGAAGTTGCAGAGCTACAAGAGTGGAAATCAGTGCAATTTTGCTTACAGTTGGTCGATTAATATCTGGATCTCCAAACAAATGCAACGATGTCAATTTGGGTAGATGCAACCATTGAATTGTGATTTTATAGATAATTGATAGTAGATCAGTAAAATAATAGTTAATTGGCACTTTTAATGATCAATGTAATAGATTTATTAATATCAGAGTAAAGATTGAGGTGAAACGATAATTAAATAGAGTTTTACAAATAAATGCGCGTGGCGTTCTTAATAGGATAAAAGAGTGGAAAACGTGCCATACGCAATGACGCCGGAACAACGAGTGATTGGCATCGCTCGTTACGATCCCCGCGTGGTCCTCTTGGCCCTTCTTGATCGACAATTGGGCATATACGCCCTCTTCAACTCTTAACCAATACTTATCTATTATCGCAAGAGATGTCGAGGCAATCTCATTTGATCAACTCTAGACTTCTGTCTCAACGAAATAATTGTTGAATGAATGACGTTGAGTGTAAATGAGTGACTATATGCTGATGATGTCAAGAACTTAAGGAAGTCTCAATAAAGCAGGCGAAACATCGTTTATTTGACAATTATTTAGTATTGCCAAATCAATTTCTTCCAACGTCCCATGATCCCAAAGAAGATAACATTATTCTAAAATGGAAACGAAAAACATGATTGATTTTTGAAAAATCACTGTAATTAATATGAGCACACTTTTCCCAACTGTATTTTTTCATGCTCATTTTCACAATAAAATATTCACTGCTTCTCTGCAGAAACTCCAAGATTCCAAATAATGTAAATGATCAATTTGCTGAAGCTCATAAAGTGTCAGTTCGAATTTGAAACGGCTAACACGTCTTCGCATTTGCAGGCTGCTTCAGCCTAGCGTAGACGCTACACCAACGTCTCAGCCCTAATTATGATATGGAAATTGCTAACAGAACTGAAATATCATAACAGGTATATTACTCGTCTTGATTCAATGTAGTGATGCAAAATAATGTTGGAAAAAATATTCAAATACACCTGCGTTTATAATAAAATCAGTTTTATCGATTGTCTTATCATATCAATTTCATTGATGATTACGAATTTCGCTTCGATCTCTCTCGCCCAACTTCCGATATAATCAAGTTATGTTAATTTGTATTGAACCAAATAATCCATTAAATTATATTCCATCTCTCGATCAAAACTAACACGTTGTCATCAGTTTATTTCAATAACATGGCCTCTATCACATAATAATTTTAACAATATGATTCTCGATCTAAACCATACGATTAAAGTCATTAATTCAACGGATAAGAACTGCTGTCTTTCTTTGTATTTTATTTTATTTATACGTTTCCCCCCCTAGCTAATAGGGATTTTTATGTAAACCCTTACGAAAGCTTGAATAAATAATAATAAAAAATAAAATATGATTCTGGATGTAATAGGTGATTCGAAATGGTTCATTCTGTACTTGGTCATCAAAAAGATAATCATGGCAGTACGAAAAAAATCCTTCAGTGTTTGATAAATTTTCACGTAAAAATCGCCTTAACCTGCCTCAACCAAAATAATTGTGTCTCTCCCCCCCTCCACCTAATGATTTACGACAGTTGTAATTTTTTTTATTCATTTAAAGCCTCACTTTTTTCCCTTTTTTTCACTGTATCGCGTGTATATAGGGAAATGCATTTGTAATTCCTTAAATATCCCTCGGCGTGTTACAAAACACTTTGGACCTTGAAAAAAAAGAAGAAAAAAAAAATGAAAATAAAAGTTGCGGGGGTTGAAGGAAAAGGCGTCGCCGTTGATGCACGCATGTACACACAAGTACGTGAGAGTGAATTTATTTATTTATTTATTTTTTTTTCCCCTGCCGGTAAGCAAAAGTTTGCAAGGCAGGTCAGGATCACAACATTATGAAAGCTTTTATCCTTTGTTCTATTATCACCCAGTGAAAAAAAGGAAGGAGAAATGGGAAAAAAAATAATATCGAGGTTATAACAACGTATTGTCCATCTGCATTATGCCAACTGTCACGTAATATTAAAATTTGTTCAGTTAACCGTGAAAATGGGAACAAAAATTATACACTGTTCTTGTGTTTATTTCGTGTGTATAAAAATATTTTTCAACTTTTTTTTTTTCTTTCTTTTTTTTTCTGATATTTCATGGATACTGGTCGATGGGTCACACGATTATATCAGTTCCGTTGAGGCCTAAAAATACATTTGGATGGGGATAGTCTACCTGAGCCACCCACGGTTCATTCAGGCGCAAATACTGGTTATTTTTACTCACATTTTCGTGCCCAACGGTATATTGTAGTCTCCGTTTCTCTCTCATTCACTCCAGCATCATCTTTTCTGTTTTCTCCTAATAATGAGAAAGGAAAAAAGAAATATTTTGAGAAATCATTTTAAATCGCCGATCCATCAGAAAAACAAAAACAATAAACCAGCAAGAATATGTAAAAAATATGCGGTAAATAATAGAGCATCCATCATCGCCTTGGAAACAAAGTGCCCTGAGTACTTTGCATGACTATAGAACTTACGCCACTTTGTTTTTGAAGCAATAATATGACAACAAAATTATAAATGACAACAATAATATAAACGAAAATATTCATTTTAATTCGTGACATCACTTTTTGCGGCAATTTTGGTCATTTATAGGCGTTCGTTCATGAGAAATTTATCTGAACTTAAATGGAGAGAAGGTTCAGAATGCCTGAATATTCAAACTTCTAACCTATTCAGGTTATAGTAGTTTGAATCTCATATTATCGGGTGAAGATGAAAATTAAATTATTAAATGAATCAATCAAATTAAAGAATTGAATGAATTGAATTAATTGAAGTGCACAAGTTTCCGAAAAAAATTGGAAGTGATCGGATTCGATCTCGAGAAAATATTCGTCATTGAATGTCAGCTATATGTTTGACTTATATATCTTACCAGACATTTTGCATTATGGTATGCTAATATTTAATCATCGAATTCCATCATCTCCATCAATTTTGAATTAATACTCTAATTGTTAACCCATTGACTGATTTGTCCACTGTAGAGGACATTGAGATTCACGCTCTAGAATTAAAATCAGTCAACGAAAGTCACTAACTGCTTTAAATTTTAGAGCCTGAAACTCAATGTTCTCTATAATGGACATAAAAAGTGAACGGGTTAATAGGGAAATTGTAAAATCATTGGGTTCGAATCCCACTTCTGACACCAATTGCGAAGAATTTAGACGTATTTAATTCTTTATTAAATGATAAGCTCTTTATTAGTTGACATTCCGCTTAATAATAATTTCTCTCCCCCCCAAACACACCCTAGCAACCATCCTCACTCACTTCAGTTCATATATCCAATGGAAGGGGAAACTCAATTAACTCATTCTATAACAATAACATGAATTATTGTCAAATCGTCATGTTTCGCTAAACAATGCCAGATTCTTCAGACTCTTGACATGATTGCTGTTTTGTTAATTTCAAATTACTTCTCACAATTTGAGGGAACAAGCAGTTCTCAAAAATTCTTCTTTTCCGGAACATGTCGTGTGAAAAAATAAATTAATAAATGAATAAACCAATACGTTACACGATTGCAAATGAATTAAACAGATAGCACAGGAATTCAATGACACACTCATATCAACTTATATTATATACCATATATATGTATATCATCGCCTTAGAAACAGAGGGGCGTAAGTGCTATGCTTCTCTTTAACTCTTACGCCTTTTCAACCCTAAGGCAATGATATATTGTAGTTACTAGATTATGCCAGAGTACAGGTTACAATCTATTTTTTTCTAATCTTTTCAGTCAGATATTGATTAGAACAAGTTGTTTACAAAATAGTCAACAAAGTTCCTAGCCTATGCCTTATTCTAAATGACTATTTCGAATTATATCCAAGTAAATATATCGTTTTTTTCCGTTTAATTTTTTTCGAGTCATTCTTCATTATTAATGGGCATTTGTGTCTCCGAAAAAGAAGGATGGAAGGGGGGGATGGTGAGGAGGGCTAGAAAGAATCTAAATTTATTGGACAAAGAAATAGGCATCTTTTCATGTTTCTCCCTGATTTTCACTGAAAAGCGACATTTCAGTCATGAGTCGACACGAAAAATCATCCCGCAAAACGGAAGAAACACCCGAAAAATCCGAATGAGAGAGTCACTTTACGAGGTTTCCCTCCTTCATTTGGAGGGACACCTGGCCGAAGGCCATTCGCGTATACACTGGAATTCTGAAAGTGCAGTAAAATCCATGACGAAGAAGAAGAGAGAAATCTCTGTCTCTTCCAACAAGCTGTGTGTTTGAGTGAGAAAAAAGATATATTTCTTTTCATCCATACCAGTTTTCAAGTCCCATTCACGAAAACCTTGGAATTTATCCCCACTACTTTCTTAACTGTTCACAGGTTTTTCGGTATATACAGGGTACCTTGACCTAGCCTCTGGGATTTGTCCATCTCTTGTGATTGAAGGAAACAACAAATTTCAGATAAAATTTGTGAAATTCTGTCGCAATTGTCTTTATTTTTTTTTCTCCCAGGGTATATCAGAGAAGTGAATGAAGGAGAAAGGAGAGAGGGGAGGGGGAAGAAGAGTGAGTTTTCGCTCACATCAGTATTCCCGGGGTAGACCCACGATCTTGATGGTCTCGAGGACTATTTCCCTATTCTAGTGACGCTCTTCTTCCCCACCGGAGAAGGGGAAGAAGAGCTTATTAAAAAAAAAAAAGGACTTTAGACGGAATGCGTTGGAGGCACGCTTTCTCCTTTGCGCAACCCCCTTTCTCTCTCACCCCCCTTTTTCCTCTCTTTTTACAGGGAGATAAACTTTTGAGGAAAACGCGTGTGCGTCTGACGGCTCGAGGGGAATCCAGTTACCATAGTTTACGTATTCTCTCCCCTTCGAAAAAAAAAAATGTCTTATTCCCTAGGAAAAAATTGAATTCAAACACTTGGAGGTATCAGAGTCAATAAAAACGGGGAAATCTAGGATCTTCGATTGCAAAAAAAAATAAACCGTCCAACACAGTTTTTTTCCCAGTGGCGAGATATGTCCGGTTGGAGTATCTCTCAGGGAGAAGGAAAGATTACCGGCAAGATATCCGGAAAGTTCCGGTGAAGAACGAAAATCATAATAATAATGATAATGATAATAAAAAAAATCTTCCGTGCCAGCAGCGACTCCTAGTCTCTTCTCTCCCGCGCTTCTTCAAGGAAAAAAAAAACCTTAAAGATGTGATAAAGGATGGAAGATGTAGAAGCCGAAAAGTATGAGGAAAAGTTTAGTTGGTGGGGGGTCTATGGAGATGTGTGCCTCCCCCCTCCCCACTCTTTTGCGTACTTGTGTGTTCGGGAGGAGAATTCCCTAGCACCGGTTTTTCCTTTTTTTTTTTTTAATTCACCTCTCCTTCACGCAGAGTCGGCGTTCTCGCATGGATCTGCCCAGGCTCCACCTACCAGCAATAACAAGCTCCGCCCATTTCTCCCCACCAGTCTTGCACTTCTGCTCCGATGCTACGGCGCACAGTGCACCAAAGTGGGGGCAACTTGGCTGTTAGAGAGAGGGGTGGAAAGCCAGGCGTGGAGGGGCGGGGAGCCGACAGTTCGGCAGCGCGACCCGACGTGGGCACTTCGCTGTCCGGCCTTTCTTCATTAAAATATATTCCGTATATACCCCCGATCGTTTGTCGTGTGGCCCCGTGTTTTAAATCAACGAGAGTAATCGCGCGCGCTTCACAGGCCACCGGTGTTCTTCTAGACTGTTTCGAAAAAATTAATGAAAAAAAAACGAAAGGAGTAAAGTAATTGAACGTTTAAATAATTAAATATATAATTAAAAGAAAAAGTTTAAATTAATACTATTATTAATTAACAAGGGATAAAGAAGCAGAAGTTTATGAGAATTCGTGCAGTTTTATGAAGAGTAACACGGAAGCCTGTAATTTTTAATAACAACGAGAGAAAACACAGTGCCAGCGCTTATTTTAAAAAGATATATTTAAAGAAGGAAAAAAAAAACAAATAATTAAGTTGTAGATTTTTTTCATGTTTTCCTTTTTAGTTGAGTTTAATTCATAAACTGTATATTTAAAAAAGGAAACTACTTGAAGTATATCTTTGGACATAACTTATTGAGGAGTACATCAACGGAGATAATCAAGAGGATCAATTTTTTTTTTAAATTGACATAAAAAGTGCGTGGTGATAAAGTATAATTTTATTTTTTTTTTTAATTAAAAAAATCATTAATTTTTCCCCAAGTGAAGCATTAAGATTGTTCTTAAATTATTATTATTTTTACTAATTAGATTGACAACGTTCGACAAAAAAAACCCAAGTGTGTGACTTTTGCGAACGTGATTGAATTTCTGTGATCACTGCTTTATTCGTGATCACAGGCTAATTAATTTCCGACCCTCTTCCCCCCTCCATTTTCACCTGTAAATGATTTTTTTATTTCGATATCGGGGTGTTCAAACGTTATAGTTTGGTTGTAATCAAGTGAAATCATTTAATTACTCCTATCTTCTATCTCTACTCTTATTTTGTTGAAAAATTATTTCTTCTCTGATTGAATGAAAATAATTGACATCACCACCCCTCTGCCTTCATCTTATGGTTCCTATTTTTGAATAAAAAATAAATTGTCATCGAAGGAAATTTCGAATAATAATTTTAAAAAAAACGTCACAGTGATTCGAGGATCTTGTGAAGATCGTGCCATTGTGCATTTACGCATGGAGCGTTCACTTAATTTTTAATTTTCGTAATCAACGTTTTTTTTTTTTTTCGTCGCTAAACTGGTGATTTTGAATTAAATTAACTGAGGATAATTATAAAGAAAAAAAATCGCGTCGAAAAAGAAAAAGAAGAAAATTATTGAGGGACTGTGGTGCGCCTCTTGTGTTCGTTTCTTCCAAATTTCACTAAAATGTGCAAAATCAAGTCCATTTAAGTGTTTAAAAATAAGAAAACTCGAATATTTGTGATTATATCAGAAAGAAAAGGAAAAGCATTAATAAAATTAGTACAGTGATTAAATCAATTTAAATAGTGCGATCGCTGACTACAAGGAAACTGGAAGCTTACGGGATATGAACCCAGGTATGTGAAGTGTCTCCCCCGCCCCCCCCCCTTCTCCCTCTTTAATTAGAAAAAATGTGCGCGATAGTGATAAGTTACGTAAACCCGTGAATTTCAATTTTTTTTGTTCTTTTTCACAGTGTTTCTGAATGAACAGTTTTATCGAGCATAAATCGTGTATTCTCTTTGCTACGATAGCCCTCGAGTTTATTTATTATAAAATCCCTCTAGAGAAAAACGGATATGTGTGTACCCGTGCCCTCACGGAAGTCATGAAACGCGTGCGGCACGTCAGATTTTGATCTCAACGAGATAAGGAAAAACCGGTAGGCCTCTCTTTCACGTCGACTGGGCTCGTGTGGCACGTGATATCGTATATATACTTTGCCCGTATATACGCGATTAAACTGCCGTTGTTTACAAACTTCATACCAACAGTTGAAAATATATTGTTTCAATGCATTCGAATAGATAATTGATGGAAATTATGAAAATTTTTTGGTGAAATTATTATTATTTTTTTTTTTCATTCTCACTTTTGTATATGTATAAGTTATGATGCGGATTAATTACTTGTAGTATTGCCTGTATATTCTTGTATATTTAGTTGCAAGATGTTGTTGGTATGGACTCCTTTCCTGGTAGGACGTTGCGACCTGTTGGGTATCGGACTACGGCTCAAGTGAAATAGACTTCAATGTAGTGAATGTGCTCAATTAATTCTGTCAATTTTTCTTGTATATTTTTTTTTTTATTCATTTTGAGGAAAATTTAATGTCCATGTATGATAAATCATGAAGAGGTTACTTCAATTTTTTCCTTTTTTTTTCATCTCCATTTTTAGATTGACAAGTTAAATAGCGAGAGAGTGTGTCCCCGATGGCCAATTAAAATCACATTCACGTAAAACACAAATTCTCGCGGTATCTTCAACTCTTCTATTTTTTTCTCATTTTCGCAATAGCTCTAACTACTTCAAAAAGCTAATTAGAACAACAAACTTTGTTTCTTAAAAGAAAAAAAAAAAAAGAACCTCGTTGAAAACGAAGGAGATTATTTCGTAACACTCACAACGGTCTAATTGAGAAAATAACATTGGATTTTTAGTAGTGTCGATATGGTTAACATGAGTTTAAAAAGAAACATTTAATCACGTGTGTCCTCGTGTGGTTCTTTTAATTTTTATTCATTTTTTTTCCGTCATTTCTCGCAATGATTTCTTAATTTTCACTCAATCTAGTGAAATAATTGGTACTTTTTTTTGTGTGACAGCCTGTGGGAAATTGAATCGTAAGAGTCTCTCAGACACACAAACAACTGCTGTAGCATAAATTTTATGAATATAGTTAAATTATTTAAAACGTAATTAGTGCAATTAAATTTAAAGAATGTCAAAATTTTGGGAAAAAGAAAATTTAAGTGTCTCAAATATAATAAAATATTTTAGTGGCTTTGGGTCTTTGGATTAAGAACAATATCATAGCAATCATATCAAAGTAAAAACTTCCAAATGCAAATTATTTAACAAAATAAATGAACTGAAGAAATAGAACGTGACGCAAACCAAATAATTTTTCATTGACAACTGAAACTTACACTTGTAGATTCGAGATAATTACTCGTTAAAAATTGATGCGATCTTTCGGATTATATGATCAGACCAGAATCTCCAGAACATTATCAATACTAATATATTTACGCCTGCGAGGCTCAGCAACACGGAATCATAATGTTCAAATATCAGAAACACTGACAAAAAATTCTTCTGACAAGAAAATACCTTTATAGCTAAATTTCCCTTTACAATTTTCATATCGACAGATATTTAAAATTTTTTAGAGCGAAGTCTGTTTTTTACAACCAATTCAGTTCAGTTCAGTTCAACAGATTTTATTAACATAAAATATATATACATTACAACAACATTACAATAATTTTTTAGATATATTGAGCAATGAAAACAGGAAGTTTGTGACGATATTGTTCCAGCCCGGAGGCTTCTACAAATATAGCTTAAAAGTATAGAATAGTTCGCTTGAGGGGTAAAAGAAATGAATGTGATTATGTGTAGGGAAAAGCGCATGAAAAACCCTATTTCTTGACGAGTGGAAGAGAGAGGTTTAGTGGCGATTGGTTGACCACTTGGATAAAATGCGAGGATTAATATTTTTGACCAGATTACTTGGATGTGTGGGGAGTTTATCAATGAATTTTTGGGTGAGGTTCATTATATGAGTTTTGAGGAGATCTATGTTCGATATTTCATGGAGAGTGGGGATGGGAGTTGATCGATAGGCCCTATTGATCACCTACAACCAATTCAAATTTCTTGCAACAAATATTGTGCTCTTCTCAGTAGCAAGAAATTCAAGAAGCTTGTCACGTAATTTTTTCACTCTTGATTGAAAAAAAACTTCTTCATGTCCATGATATTACTAATAATGTTTCCGAGTTACGGTATTAACATTTTTTTTTACCATAACATTTTTTAAATAATTATTCCCAAAATGTGACATTATTAGAACTCTGCTGAATCACTGATTGTGGAATGTATTATAGTTCTAAAAATCAGTAATGTGATTGTTTCAAGATTTGCTGGTCTCAAGCCACCTACATCTCTTTGTCAAGCTATTCTGACAGGAATGTCTTGATCAATTGTTGAAATGAATGAATAAATTATTTTTCTCCAATTACACTGTTTAAAAAAAACTGGAAATTCCATAGGCAATTTGATGGGAATTTTCACAAACGTGATATTGAATTTTTTTCCAATGGGAAGATGGTCAAAAATCTGTGAGTTTCAAAGGAAATTAAAAGAAATCTATGAGTCTTGAGTAGAATCAAGACGAAAATTCTACAAATTATTTGCATTTTCAACTGAACATGAATATTCAGAATCAAAATGACTTGAATTTTAAATTATTTTCTTGAATTTTCCTATTTTTACAAAATTTCTAAAAAACAATTCAACTGAAATTATTTGAAAATTGATGATGTCTTCATTTTTCAATGACGTAATTCTCTGAAATTTCAGTAGTAATGTGTCTTCTCAGAGATTTCCGGTATTTTGCACGGAAAATTCAGATGAAAATTCTTTAACAGTGCACATTAAAAACAGATATTTTCACTGTGATCAAAAAGTTGAATATCTCCAGTAACTATATTTTCTGATTCTTACACACAATACGTGTGCACACACAGAGGGGAGATTCATCCGACGGATGCTCGCGTTGAAGTCTCCCGTGACACGCAATATATATATACGCCTCTATTTTATTTTCTTTATTCCCCTTTTATACATAACACTTTTTTTTTTGTTTAGTTGAACGAATCACTCGGTTAGCCACATTATTCGTTAAATAAATGTACGCCACACGAGTCATTTTCTCTTAACCCATGTGTATATATATATATGTATATATGTGTATAATATTTATTCGTGACTATTCAAATCGAAGGACTGAGGCGCGTGGCGAGAACTGAAGAAATTTACGTTTTACCACTTTCTTATTCTCTCTCCTTTCCTTTTTTTTCGCTACTCGAGGGTCGCCCTCTTCGTAAATTCAATGCTGAAATTAAAGAAATGTATTCTATTAAATTATGCACTCCAATCGGAGGAAAAGGGTTACACTCGTGTGTCTTGCGTGTGTCAACTTTTGTGAAAAAAAATAATAATAATAATAATAATAATAATTCTCTTTTTAAAAGCGTGTGGCTTAAAATGTCTATGAATTATAAAACATTGAAAAATCCAAGTGCACTCTGTCCCAGTAGCTGCTTTGTGTCAACATCAAAATGCAATTTATTATCATAATACTGATTTTTTTTATTGTTCACAAGTGTCGAAGAGTACATGACAATGAATATGCTAAAATCCACTTTTTTTTTTTTTTTAATTAAATTTTTAATATTCAAGTTTTGTAAGACAAATTGATGTACAGTTTTTTGTCTGTTCACTGATCAATTTTTCTTCCTCATTCATTCTCATATAAATATTCAAATTTAATTTTTATTGTTGATGACAATCATTGAGAAGTATTACTCTTCGTGATGTCAAAAAGTATAGATAAAATTTCAATTATTTTTTTTTTTTTCATTCTTTCATTGAATGGTGAAAACTGTACAAACACAAATGGATAACACTTTTTATTCTTTTCTGTTCAAAAATTCAAATTTATCATTTCCTTGTGATACTCTGAGAATAGGTTTATTGCGTTCTATTTATGAGTATTTGGAAAATTGATGTGCCTGAAATTATAATAATTATTCATGAAAAAAAAAGAAAGAAAAAAAATGTTATTGCATCACTGATTAGAGTCGAGTATTTCTCATTTTTTTTTCTCTTTCAAAATTCATTCTCCAGTATTATTACAATTGTTATTTTGGGTGTGAAGTATTGAATACTCATCATATGAGTTTAGTCTCTACGGCTGTTTTTTTTTTCCTTTAATGTTGACACAATGCCGTTTATTATCATAATCTATTATCTTCGTTCACACGAACTCGTGCTTCACTTTAATCACTCGTTAACTTTGCGCTTAAAACAGTCGAAGGACCTAAAAAAAAAATTAAAAGCAAAAAAAAGGCGGAAAAACCATTGAATCCGTATTTTTGTATTTAGCTCATAAAAACACCGATAGCTGCACGAAGACCATAAAAATATAAGGAAAATAACGCAGAACTATCTGTTCCTGAATTTGACAACAAATTTTAAAATATGTTAGGATTTTTTTAGAAATACCTCGAAAAATGATGGGAAATATCCTTTTCGCTCCAATTTTTTTTTTTTGTGAAGAATTTCAGAATCTACAAAAAAGGCTCCTAGCTCCAAATTGCTCTATCTCGCTTATCCTCCAAAATATTCTAAAAAATATGAATGCAAAAAGTCGTGAAAACTCGAATTTTCTCGTTCGATTGTAAAAAAATCGTTCGTAAAATATTAAACTCATTTTGATACTCATTTTATTTGATAATTAACCCTCTTTCTCTCGTTCGATCTCTCTGCACTCATGTTATATCGCCTTATCCAAGAGTGATCATTAGTGAACTTAATTATATCTCATACTTAACGATTATTCTGACATTCCTTTAGTCTCTATATCGTACCGATACATAAACCCATGTAGAAAGGCGAAAAACGTATATGGTGGGGAAGATCGCGCGTGAATCGCTATAAAACACTACATATATATGTATATATATACATATATATTATCTTTCTCTCTCTCTCTTTTTCGCATCTGTATCAGCCATGCAATTCAATCTCCGTCTCTCCCTCTCGCGCAATGCGAAAAACCTCTATACACACACATATACATATATCTTTATATATATATATATATATATTTATATACATTCCCCGCCCTCTTCCCACGAGGTAACTCCCGATCGTAAAGATCGACTTTGTCGTTGGAAACTGGTTTACTTCCACCGTATCCACCGCCACACACTCTTTCAACTCCTAAAGTCAACGACACACACGATATATAACCATTGTCTCTGTGTATCTCTCCTCCTCCTCCCACCACCCTCCCCCTCCTTCTCTTCTTTTCCCTAACTTTAGTGTGTATTTCTTTTTATTTCCTTTTTCTCTCTCTCTCTCTCTTGCCCTCTCTGTCTTCTCCTTTGTCGACATTTTAACTTGACCATTTGTGTATAAAGCTCATACGTTTGAATTTCGTGGAAAGCATATAATCGAATAATAAACCTCAATTTCTCCCGTTGAGGTTAAAAACGTGCCTCGTTTACCGTACACACATAACCCATTGAAAACAGCACTGGTCGCATAAAAATCATGAATTAATCCACTTGATGTAGGAGAAAAGATGTAAAATATATTAATAAAATATACATTTGCAAAAGAGAAATAATATTAATAAAAAGAATATTTTTTTTTTTTGAGGAAACAAAAAAAAAACTTAATAAAAGGCTATACGCAGTTGGACATATTGTAAGAGACGAGTCATTTGCATCTGTAAACGAGGCTTAAGTCATGTATGAACGGGGTGTGCTCAGTTTGACCCGCTCCTTCTGTGTTGATACATATATGTATATATATACACATACACTAACACACAAGCTGTGATCGTATATTCCGGGTATCGACCGAGTTATACTTCCTCTCCTGGTAGCTACCCCGCTGATTGTATTGTTGCATTATTAGTTCCTATTGTTGTTTAGCCAATATCTGTGATATACCCAGAATCTGTGTGCAGTGTTGTATTACACTTCATTGGATGTGAATTAAAATAATTTGGGAATTTATAAACATTGAGGGATGTAAAGTGACGGGAATTTTTGGAAAATTGATAAATAACGGTCAAATGACGGCAAGTGTTTCACAGTTCAGAATTATTGTTATAATCGTTAAATGTGACGGATTTCATCTAATTAGAGGTGAAATAACTGTCAAATTTTCCTTTTCGTCACAAATTTGTCATGTTTACTTCTTAATTTTTGATATTATATTATTTCAAAATTCACATTTTAATGTCATATTCATTTAAGAACGAAAATATAAATGGCAGGGCCTTAACATTAGGATTCACAAGAAACATATTGTTATACATTGTTTAACGCGAATCCATAAATAAAATCACCAGTAAATTTCGTTTATTCAGAATAATATTTCTATTGACAAATATTTACGTTTTCATGGTATACTTATTGAGAAGTTCAAATATATAGCGTCGCTTTAAAAACAAAAGGGCGTTCCCTCTCCAAAACCTCGCGCCCCAATCAGCGATGTCAAATGACGGTCATTTTGAAGAAATTATCATATGACGGATTTATGACGGTCATGTGACGGCAAATGTTTCTCGGGTCAGAATTATTGTTATAATCGTCAAATGTGCCAGATGTCATCCAATTAGATGTAAAATAACTGTCAAATTTTCTTTTTTCTCACAATTTCGTCATGTTCAATCTGAGTTTTTAAATTATAATTATTCCAATACTATTCACATATGTCATATATCATCTAATTAGATGTAAAAGAACCATGAGTGTTTCTTCTTGTCAAAATTTCATCACAATTGTATCAAATGACTGAAAATTTAGAATTTTTCTCACATCATTCCTTAAAATTAAAAAAATAATTTAACTAAATTGTTTTTTTTTTTTTTTTTTTTGGAGAGAGATGAAATTTTTTTTTTGAATTCAAGTTTGACATGAATTGACTATTAATAGCCGGTCTGCGAGTCATGCCGGCATTAATCGGCATGTCGTTATCCGTCCAAGCGCGCGCGTGTACCGCATAGAAACAATATTTTACGTTCCTCACCGATTGTCATGACAATAGTACAGTGTATTTCCTACCTCAACACATATAAAATCCATGATGTTCATCATCTGAGATACAAATGTGAAAAAATGAAAAAAAAAAATGGCAATTGAGTGTATCAGGTCAAACGAATGCCCGAGGATAGGTGAATAAATTGATAAATAGCAAAATTAAGTATTTTCTTTTTCTTCTTTTTAAAATAAGAATAACGATTTCAATCGTTTTTCTTCAACGATAAAATTCATGACAGCTATCCTTTTTATCTCCGCAACAATGCTCTACAATTTTCCAATCTCAACACACATACACACAAAACAAATCAATTTCAAAAAAAATAAAGGAGAATTCTCGTTAAAATAAGAGAAAATTCAATGCAAACATATTCCCTTTCATAAATTACAAGTCAATAGATTTTCTTCAGCTGCCAATCTCCAATTTACTGTACTATAATCCTAACTTGAAAAACATCTAACTGATATTAATGCCTTGTACACTTGGAAGTTACAATAATAGTCAAACACAGTAGCTCACGACAATCTGAGATACTAGAAAGGGGGGGAGGTTCTTAAACCGTTGTATAACAACGTGAAATGCGCGTTTCACGATCTCATGCCCTCGTCCAAGACAGGCGTATGCCTAATGAATGCCCCCGTGTACACGAAGACAGAGATACCGTTTTCAAGCAAATTAATCCGACTGACTAACGAATCAAGTTGATTTGAATATTCCTCACCTCATCATTACTCCATTATGATCCTCCTCTCCATCCTCCCTCCCCCCCCCCCTTTTTTTCAATTCAATTATTAATCTCATTCATCTCACCTGCCGTAGGTTTTTTTCACCATTTCAAAAGCATATTTCCTCTCTTATTTTTTGTCTCTTCATTTTGTGCTCCATTCTCTAGGGCCTCTAACGATTTTAATCTCCTTATAATCCCACATGCCCCCCCTCGGCAGCTCTGAGAGTCACTCAGTGGCTGTATATATATATATGGCTCCATGCATGCGCGCGCATATGTGTGACGGACTATATAGTCAGACCAGGGCCCAACAGTGGTCCCAACGCCAACAGACACACACACAATGGGTCCTGATTGCGGATTAGGGATTAAAAGAGACAAAAGCATTCAAGGTGAGCTACAGTTTCATAAATAAATAAGAGCCACCCGGCCACACTGTCATCCTCGACACTATCAAGTATTTAGGTTTTTTTTTTCATTTGTAGCTAGGTTTCTTTTTCGGTTGAAAAAACATTACTCTTGTCATCTGATTTTTTTTGACTGCTATTTTACTTGAATTCTACTGGATTAGCGTGGCTATCTCTGTTGGAATGAGTGAAATTATTAACTCGAATGATTTTCGAATGTATGACTCAAGGTATTGGGGTTGTATGTGTGGTCTCCTTTGTGACCGATGCATAGACTTCAATATTTGCTTATCTTGCGAATGACGTCATGTAAGCCACAGGAGAAAAGAGAACCATGGCAATCAAATTTGTTTCCATAAAAGAGTCAATCTTCGGCGACACTTCGTATCGACAAGTATATAGAACGATAGCTCAATTTCCAACTCAATAATTTTTAAGTTATTTTTGTGCCTTGCCTTTCTTCCATATTCCAGCACTCCCCCCCTCTCTCTTTCTCTTGCGGGTGGCACTGAGATACTTTAATTGATAACGGGTTTTATCCAACGATGAATTATATACCTTCTTACTGCACTGCGAATCGCTGTTGGAGGGGTAGGGGTGGGATGGGCCGAAGGGGCTGGAATCGTCGCCGGTGGTGGACACGAAGAGTATTTTGTCTCTGTCTGTGTTCTTTTCATGTGTCTGTGTGTGCATATGTTTGCTGTGTGTGTTTGTGCTGCTCGTGAGATGAGATTTTAGATAAGATGTGTCCAACTTTGGTAGATAGCCATAGCCATTGGGGCCTCTCGAAGGATCGACGTGTCGCGAAGCGCCAAAAATCGCTCGTATAATCTCGCCTTTTTTTTTCCAATCATTTGCTTTTTTTGCTTCCTATTGTTGTCATCGTCGTCGTTCAACACAGAAGTAAAGCGAAAAGATTGAAGTTTTCGTGTGTGTTTTTACCATTTTTTTTAAGGAACACATTAAGCTTTTTTTTTTTAAATTCTTTTCCTCTCGTGGGCCCCCAAGAGGCACTTTGGGGACTCACTCTCCAAAGAGCCTGTACACATTTCGGTGACTTAATCTCTTGGACACGTACAGACATCCCGGTGCGAATTCAGTGTGGGCGATGCGTACGAATATATATACGCCACACCTCGTGCATATTTGGACAGTGATGCCGAGACATAATACTCACACGGATTGAACGGATGTTGGTAGAGTAAAAAAGAGGGGGGGGGGGGGGAGTGAGAGAGTGCGGAGAGAATGGTGAAGCAGATGAAAATGATGAAAAAAAAAGGAAAAAATGATGAGGATGATCCGAAAGAAGACCCTGAAAGACTTTTTTTTTAGTTTTCTGTGTTTTGAATACACGTGTCGTTGTGTGTGTATGTGTGTGTGTGTGTGTGTCATTGAATTCAGTACATATTTTATTAGTGTTTGATCTTGGTAATGATCGAATGAATCGTTTTGTAGCGTTTGCGTGTCAGTTAACTTTCAATTTGTGCACTTTATGAAGTGCAAAAATACCCTCAATCATCCCTCCTGCTTATTTTTTTTCTTCAGTATCTCACGATGCACGCAATATTACAATATGGGGCTATCCGCAAAATTTGTTGAAAAAGTTTTTAAAATACAGACTTTTTTTTTTTGGTTTTTCGATAAGAAACTCCATTAAATGTGACATTGAATTAATCACTGTGTTCAATTTATTTTTTTGAATATTAAAAATGTATTTCTGAAAAGAAATTTTGTCAATTTGCTTTTGTGAGTGATTGTAAAATGCGAAATAACTATTGTAATTTTTAAGGAAATCGGAAATTTTCGTATTTTTTCTCCAACGCAAATTTTCGACTTCTTTGGGTGGCAAATAAAAAAATTAATTTCTTCGCAGAAGGAGGGGGTTGTTATTTACCAATACATGTAGGGGAGACTGGGGCAAAATGGACCAACGGAGCAATATAATTCATGATTTTTTTTCAGAGTGAAGGACTCGTTGGAAAAATCTGGAAAAATTTGAGAAGATGCCCCAATATGTAGACATTGTTAGTGAATTTTTTGGAATTGTTTAAAGAAGCCCTTCACCCTAAAAAAAAAATCCCAAATTATTTTGATCTACAGGTCCATTCTGCCCCGGTCTCCCCTATGTGTGTGTGTGTGTCTGTTTCAACCCGAGTGACGTGCGGCGAGTTATCGATAGCCTTGAGGTGTCTGTCGGTGATTTAAAAGACGAGCTTGCGACGTGTCGCCGGTATTCCGATTGCGGGTAGACTCTGTTGCCGAACTAGTTTTTGCCCCCTCGAGCTAAAACGTGCTCCCGCAATGCTGGCCAATCCCAAGTTCTCGTACAGACACACAAGCACATATAAACACATGCACATGCTGTCCTCTTCGACTATCGCCACCATGCTGTCCTCTCCTCCCCCATTTATCCCCCTCCACCTCCCCCCTTTTTGCTGAAGAATCAAGCTCGCTTTTATACACACAAACCGCATATTCCTCTTCTCTTTCCGTTTCCAGAGCTATACATCTTCGGGGTATTCTCTCATTTTCATCCTTTTTTTACTCTTTTCCCCATTCTTCATTCCCTCGTGAATATGTAGGAGTACCACCTCTTCTCTGGAGTATCTCAGCGTGTTCCTGTACTCGCGCCGCTTATTAGGCGGTTATCTCAAAGTACAAATGCACCTCAACTTTGTTGCCATTTACAATAATGAGAATTTGAAGGGCTAGGGGAAACGGTAGGAGATGGAATTTTTCTGACCATTCCATTGAAAAGCTGGGGAAATTTTAGCTTGAAAACATGTGTCGTAGTTGATTTTTTCAATATTTTTTGGAAATTCGACGTTTTTGGGCGGGATTTTGAGCGGTGCTATTTTCTAATTTTGGGAGGCTTTACTCTTTTGGGGATATCTCAGGTTCTATTGGTCGGAATGATTCGGGGTTGATCTTAAATGAAAGGTGAGATGATTTGTCATCTATTCATGAGGTTTCAATTATTTTTTCATGAATTTTTGATGTAATTGTACGTCATCTTATGAAAATCAGTATTAGCCGATAAATACCACCAAAAATCGATGTTTTCCTTTTTTAACAGCATAAATCAATGGAAAATGATCCAACCTTCTATTCGAGATCACTCTGAACTCTCTGCGACCAGTTGAATCCGAAAAATTCCCAAAAAAGTAAATTTTCCCAAAAGTAGTTTCAAATTCAGCCGAAAAACCTTAAAATTTGAAAAATTCCGGAAAGTCACTTCATGCACATGATGCCCATGCTAAATTCTCTCAGCTTTCCGATGGAATCATCAAAAAAGACCTATCTCCAATATTTTCCCCCAATTCCCAAAATAATATTACCACAATCCTCCAAATTTATGTAAAACCTCAGAACTGTTCCTCATTCCATCCTTTCTACTCTTTAAAATTTACCTTGAAAATGACTTCTTGGAAGCCATTAATTCCGCATGTATATCGGGGATAATTTGCGTTGATTCTACAAGAGATCGCATCATCTAATTATTCCCATGTTCGACAAGAAATCTTCGTTATCTGTTCACCGTTGATTTATTTAATTCATTCTTCCTCTTTCTCAATAATAAAAATGGAAAAAAAAAATTGTGTAATTTGATGTCTGATGAGTGTGCTCAATCGATATTTCAGGGGGGGGGGGGGGGGGGTGGTTGTAGCCCTAGAAGCCGGTTTTCGTATCAGGTGAATTCAACGGGTCAAACGAGCCCCTTCAAATATTTGATCCGCCCACAAGATTCACCCCATCCGATTACTCATAAATAGACGACTATCAAAATGAATTTGCAAAAAAAAAAAAATCTCAACATCAATTCAAAGATAATAGAATTTGGCAGAGTAATAGTAAAAAGGATGAAAAATCCGTTAGTCATTCTCTTCATTTCTCTCTCGTTTTTTTTTTCCATTTTTTCTCTTTTTTTTCTCCACTTATTTCACTTTATTATTGGACAATCTACATCATTCTTAACTTCACATTATCGGATGTAATTCAGAGAGGGGATCACAACAATCAGAATGAATTGTTATTTATCTGGTGGCATTTTCTTCTCCTTGAGTGAAATTATATACTAGTGTATGTGTATATTGTATGTGTGTGTATGTGTATGTGTGATGTACCTCGGCAGTTAGCTGTAAATTACTTTGTACCTGGTGTGTGTTAGTCCTCCTCTCTCGGCAAAAAGGAGGAGCCTGTTGGTAACATATACGGTTTCCGTGGGAGTCGATTTATACTCTGCGCGCGCTTCTACGTACACATGCTGTACTGAATTCAATAAAGAGGTGATAAAATTTTTGTCATGCTTCCCATGAAATAAAGGAATAAATAAAAAATTCTGTAGAAGGAAAGAGCCCCCCCCCCCTCCTCCTCTCTCTTTCCACCTGTAATTTCATTAAATTTCAATTTTCGTCAATTTGTTAATTAAAAATTGTTCCTTTCTTCTTTTACTATTGTTGTCACGTCTATTGTAGCACGATGAAATATAATTACTCATCAATTAATATTAATTTATGGTAATTTTTTGTATTTCGAGTTCTATTCACGTTTCAATTGGAGAACTTTCATAATGAATTTTTTAACGGTTAATTAATTTATATATTAAATTTCATCATTTCTTGAATATAATTAACAATATATAAGTTATATGGATGATAAATAATACGAATCATATAGAGAATTTGAGTCAAATTAACAAGTGATGGCTTAACAATGCTTACTTTGAAAAATACATCAGGCTTCAAAAAACAAAAAATTACCAAATATTCATTAATGTAAAATCAAAGGTACATTGTATCTTGCAGAAAAATCTCTAATAATAATTAGAATGAAATGATTATTACTATGTTGATAATTCGATCTTACGAATATTGTTCTCTCAAATGATTACAAGAAGCTGGTGAAATGCTTATGATAATTGATTATGATTGTTTATGATTGAAATTTTGAATACATTTCTATAATCAATCTTATCTATAGTACATAAATGATAAATAATGCGAATTACGTAGAGAAATTGAGCAAATTCATCAAAATACGAAATAGATACCTTAATAATGCTCACTTTTGATAGTTCATATGTCAAAAAAATCAAACAGAATATCGCTCGAAAAAATATTCATCAACATGGTATCAAACGTTCATTATATCCTACAGGGAAAGCTCTAATAATAATTCGAATTAATTGAATCATAGGTGATTGGAAGGTTATGAAGACAATACTGAAATATTTTCAATTCGCAACGTTTCGCTTATAATTTGAATTTCTTGAGGCTCATGACATTTCTACTATTTTGTCAGATGAGACTCGAATGGATCCATGTTGAGTCCTATCAGCATTGCGAATTATCCCAAATAATGATAAATAAATACACAATCAATTAATCTTCCACTATTGCACACTCTCTAATAATTAGAATAGAACTCCTAACTTGATATATTATAAACAGTTCTTTAAATCCATTGCAAAAAAAATGTGTCGAAATTCTAAAAATGAACATTACTCATCCCTAATGCTTATTGGTTGAAAATTCCAATATATCCCTATTATTGATGATATCTCAAGTATGTGGATGATAAATAACGTAAATTATCGAAAGAAAATTGAGCAAATTCATGATAACAATAGATACATCAATGATGCTAATTCTGAAGAGGATTCCACATTGGAACCGAAGCTTGACGACAAATTATCCGATTATTTTTACAAACTGCATGGACCATAATTGTCCATCAAAAAACCTAACAACTGTTAATTAATTAGAAAAAATTCATCTCTTTCGCATTCCACGAGTAGATGGATCACTTGACTCTGATTAATCCAATGATTTATTTTCATCACTGAAATTATGAATACATTGTTGCTTCTCTTGATTTTTATTCTTTTTCGACAGACTATTGTCTAATAATTGATGAATATGAACACAATTAAATGTAATCTTTGATGACGCCTTCTTTCATTAATTTTAACGTTCACTATGTGTCGGCCTTCCTCATTGCCAGATGTTCGACAAGCGCCCACCAAACACGTTCCACAAAACCTTTTTCAAGGCCTCTTTTTTCAGAGGTAGGCGAAATACTATTCTTTTCCTTTTTTTAACAACCTATTTTGTGTGTATACACTGTGTTATATAAAATCTAAGAAAGATAATGTCGACCTGGTTTTTTTTTCGGGTCGTGGGGTATTAGTCCCAGAAAACAGTTAATTGCTCACCGGATTTCCATCAATTAATTGGTTAAAATAGAATACGTGCTATTTTACGAATTACCTCTTGTCAATTTAGACGTTTTTGAGTCCCTGAGAAACAAAAATTTTTATACCTGCGCTTGGGGGAAAAACTCGAATTTCTTGAGGTTATTGAAGAGGATTTCTTCTTTTTCTTTTTTGCTTCATTCTGTTAATCAGGAACTTCATTCAGGCGTAATTAATTGAGGAGCTTGTTTTTTTTTACCTCTGTGCTCGCTCATTGTTCCGTAAAACAGGTAACAGAATTTTTTTTTTTTAAGAATACAGGCTTGGGGAAAACATTCAAAATACAATTCACCGACAACATGCTGGTATTATAAAATACCTGTCAGACAATGAAAAATAATTTTTCTCTCTCTCTCTTTTCAACGAGAAAATTTCCCCGCAATTATGCTTGTAACCGTAAAAATAAATTGGGTTCTAGGATTATTGAAGAAAATTGCTTTATTCCATTGATTTAAGATAGTATCCCAGAGTACGGGTGATAAAATGGAGGAAAAAATATGAGGATTTATTCGATAGTTTCCAATTAATTGCTGATAATTTGAGAAAATGTGCTTTAATTTACCCGGAAAAAGTGATTAAACTATTCGAAAGTCATATCTTCAGCTTGTGAATATAATTTTATTTCTCGAATTTTTTTTGCATTCATCTCCTATCACATGCGTTAGATAGAGAGAGAGGCAAATAGTTATGACTACCTTGTAATCAAAAATTCTCAATAACTATATGGTGAATTGAATATTTTTTTCTTCTATTATTCAGTTGAAATGCTGTTCTCTTCGCCAATTGCTTTCAAATAATGGGCCATGTGTGGTTTTTTAGTAATTTCGGTATTTTCATCCTATTTAGGGCGTTTCATCCCTACCACTGCTATTTTCAGTAACTTTGATGATTTATATCGCATAAACTACACAGACAAGAATTATGACAAAATGTGCAACAGTGAAAGATTAATTGATGGTGTATTTATTTATTATTATTTGGGATAATTTGCAATTTTGCTAGGACTCAACATGGATTTATTGCAGTCTAATTTGACAAAGTACTAAGAATGTCAAGAGCCTTAAGAAGCTTAAATTATAAACGAAACATCACGAACTGACAATATTTTAGTATTGTATTCATAACCTCCCAATCTTCCATGATATTCAATTAATTACGAAAAAAATTCTGAAAAATGTAAAAAAAAAACATCATCTTCAATGCAGCATCAACAAAATAAGGACTCCATTGTACTCGAGCTCACTGGGTTACTACCTAAAAAAAGACATCATTCTGGAGAATATCAATAGTAAAATCTCTTGGATTAAATTTTTGTGGATTAAAAATAATACTGAATATAATAGTTACCAAGCAGGTGTCCAGGAACTGCTGTAACTACTGTACCTGTTAAATTAGGACCAAATAACAATAGTAGAAATATTCACAGTTGAGATTAACCAAAGTGCAGTATCCAAAAACGGTATATATAATGTATATAGGACCTTCTGGAGGATGAGGATAGAGGAGGGATATAAATATTCCGTGTGAATTCATTGGTACAAAAGTAGAGAATTGCAACAATGAGGCATCCCATCCGTGAGGTTTCCTGGAAGATCTCGGTAGTTAGGAAGAATCCCCCCCCCCCCCCATTCATCCTATTTAGTACTAGTCTCTGAAGATGTCCAGTACCTACAAGAGAGGGGTGAAGCAAAATGACAATAGAAAAATTTAACCGTGGTTCTTAAATTTTAAAGAAGAATTGGAAAAAGAGAGTGAGAGAAATAAAGGCCTTTTTGGTGTACACTTCAAATGTACAACAATGTGACCAGCTACGAGTTTTATGAGCTTTCGCTTGTCTTTTCAAACTTTGATGGTACGCACCTGGCCAACTTACCTGCGTAGTTATATACAGAGAGATAGAAAGAGAGAGAGGGAGATAGAGACCCCCACCTGAAGGACCGTGGCTAAAACCCCCTGGAGAAGTGGACACCTGCTCGTTTCAAGTTTGTTGCTGGATCCATTTATTCCTGTAAATTTCACCAATTTGCGAATTAATATTGTCTTTTTTTTTAAGAAATCCAATCACTATTCAGTTGGATAAAAAATGTTGAATAATCATAAAAATTCATTTTTTTTAAGCGTACTTCAAGTTGTTACCAATTTTTTTGGAATCCAATTCCAAATAATGTCAAATTTCGTACAGAATCTTATAGAAAATTAGAATCTTGGGACTTTTTTCTTTAATCATACTGAAAATCAACTCATTGAAATAATATTTTCCATTTCAATCATAAATATCTAAATTATTTTCAAATTAAACTCTTTTTTTATTAATATTCTAAATCGATTCTGTTAGATTTTGGGGACTACACTTGATTTAACCCATTTGCGTCATTAACTCCTTCAATTAAATAAATATCTTGAATGAATTCGAAAATTTGATGATCCGAAGATTTCTGCTCTTTTTTTTCGAGAAAATACAGAAAATGATGGAGATACCGATTTTTTTTTTGCCTTAACTTTTTTCTGTAATTATTCAAGTCATCTACACAATTGTTTTAGACTAAAAAGGGGCGTATCTCTATTATCAAAATTCATTATCGAAATTCAAATAAATGAACTTGAGGAATTCAATCATCCGAAGATTTTGGTAAATACTAAAGATATTTATGCTTTAACACCCACACTGATAGATTCAAATGATGATACTAGAAAGATTGGAAATCCCTCCAACGTGTGTGGGCACACAATCTTTGTATTATTATATTGCATTCTAACGATCTTCATATCCACACACATGTGTGTGTGTATGTGTGCAAGACAACAACTATAAACATGTCTACCGGTTTGAGTATCAAGAATAACTCCAGTATCATCAGTTACTGGTATTTTAGCTTATAATATATATGTATTAAATGTGCTTCATTATTTTTTTTCCTTTTTTTATTATCATTATTATCATGCAAGAAGTGTCATCGCGATAATCCCGTGTAATTAATTGCGTTTATTTGATTTATCGTTAATCTCACAAATTGCCGTAAAAATTGAAAGAATTGAAAAAAAAAATAATACGAATCGTGTGTATGTGTGTGTTGGTCTGCAAAAAGAGATTCTTAATGAAGCTAATCTTGTAATTAACAATCTTTTGATGTCGTATCATGCAAGATAACTCGCACCTTCTTTTCCTATTTTTTTTTCTTTTCCTTCCTTCCATTTTTCACACAGTTTGAATGATAAAATACCGAGGGCACGTGCACCACGATTAATCATTTGCGTGAGTCATTGGCTCTCTACCATGGGCCGAGAATTCAAATGCATTTCGTGTATTGATTGCACTGAGAGAAAAATTGACTTGTGCCTAAACCAAATAATTTGACCAGAGGAAAGCTTATTGACCAGAAGAAAATTTAATAATCGTTAAAAAATCTGTTTACACGAAATAAACTGAATTGGGCAGAAACCTTCTCTATTTTTCGTCAGTATTAAACGCATTATAGAAATCCATTGCATATTGTGGAACTATTTTAACATTATTCCATAAAACATAAATTATTTCAATAAGTACAATTCTAATCGCCGTTAAATTTCCTCGATGAAAGTTTTTCTCGAATTTTTTCAAGAGGAGTATTTTTCAAAAGGGAATTTTTTTCCGGGGAATTTTTGCGTTGGGAATGCGATCTGGTAACCGTGAATAAGAGAAAAGTTTCGTCTAAAAATTATTTCCATTTCCAGAAAATATGTTTTTCCCTCACTGAGTAAATTATGAATTTTTGAACCCCTTGTTTAGCATGAATCATCAATTTTTTCTTGAAATAATAGAAACATCGACTTCATAATTACTTTCTTCAGTCATTTACAGTCTTTTATGATGAAAATATTAATGAATATCGTGAAACGATTAATCCAAAAATCCAATATATATATACAAGGGATTCCGTTACCCCTTAAAAAAGAAGGAAATATGCAATAAAAGCCAATCTCTCAATTTTTTCAAATGATTTTTCTACAATCGTACTTCATTTGTGATTCTTTCTTCTTCACTTGCTTCCACCAGCCCAATGTCCAATAATAATACCTCAGAACTCGAAATTATCCTCTTTACGTATCCCTATCTCTCAGTGCTTTCATTCTGCCCCCCCCCCCTTTTTCCCTGGCATCGTAGCATCTCATTCTCTTTCTCTCTCGTGTATACGAGGGCCCAAAGAATCGGCACGTACACTCACAGTCGCCTGTACTATACGAGCGTGTCGGATAATGGTAATATGAATAATTGAATATACCAAGAGTCTCGTGTATACACATCTATAAGTTCCGTTGTTTTGCTTCTTTTTTTTTTGCTTCTTCTTTCCTTCCCCCCTTTATTGTATTGCACGAAATTGGTTAAACCAACGGGGAAAAACGTCCAAACATATTTACACATTTTCTTTTTATTTGTACATGGATGATTAATTTGGTTGGATAATTCAGAGGAAAATAGGAATTTGAAGAGATAAAATTGATGCACATGAGTCAAATGAAATTGAAGCCTTTCTTTAGAAAAACAGATTGCGAGATTTCATGGCAATGTGATTCGAATATATCGGAAGATGACTGTAACGCTTGAATTTCATTGGTTGACGACTTGTGCGCGATGTTCAAGGCATATTTGAGGTTCGATGACTAGAAGATAATTGCTTCCTGTTAGAATATCGTGTATAATATATTAGATTTCTTCGCATCAATAAGAAAAACCATTTATGATTCAGAGAGGAGAAAAATTTCCTTCTTTAGTTTTGAAAAATCAAGACACATGGAAGTATAGATGAATATTGGTTAGATTGGAGTCATAATTCGCAAGGTGCACGCGTCATGATCTGCACTGAGAACTGATTCGTTTGGCTGAAACAAGCCTCGTTTACTGTTACACAGTGAAAAATGTTTTCTTAATTCAAGAATGTGCAGTCACTTAATTTAAGTGACTTTTCTCACTTAAATCAAGTGACCTTTTCTTTCTTAATTTAAGAAAGTAAAAGGCACTTAAATTAAGTGACTTTTCTCACTTGAATCAAGTGACTTTTTCTTTCTTAATTTAAGAAAGCAAAACTCACTTAAATCAAATGAGTGTTCTCACTTAAATCAAGTGACTTTTCTTTCTTAATTTAAGTGACCTGCACATTCTTAAATTAAGAAAACTTTTTTCTCTGTGTAACGAATGGTAGTTAGAATGGTAACCAAACTCATATTCGTTAATATTTAACGAATATGCTGTTGAGTAAACTGGTTCAAGTATTTGAGGGCATCTGTTATTCGTTCAATGCAACTAAATCCGTGAATTAATTGTTAACAAATCCTTTTCTCAGTGCAGTAATATTCAAAATTTGAAAATCTGTTGATGTACTGTACTGAAATTAACCTTTGTCGGAACACAAAACTCTAAGAAATTTTAACAGATATATGATATTCCATTTGTTTCAGCATTTATAATGAAAACATTAAATAATATTGATGAAAATTTGATGAATTAAATTAAAAATGTTGCTAAAAAATAATGCATTTTGAAAATAAATAATTCGCAAGATATTGATCATTGAAAATTATGATTATTATTTCTAGAAAATGATTGAATGAACCGTTAAAAATTAAATGCAGATTAATTACAAATTTTCTATCGCTTTTTTCCATCAATTTATTCAATTTATCAAATTATAATTGAATTTATTTCTAATAAATTCCATCAATTGAACACAAAAAAAGTTCATTACTATTCAATATTTTTCATTCAAACTTTGCATGTAGCAATTGGACATCCACTGAAACCCCATTTCTTAAATCTCAAAATTAATCGGAGCCTTTTGTTTCCTAAAATCACTGCTGCATGAAGCGTCATTATTCAATGTACTTGGACAATGTTGATAGAATCATTGGCTTGGAAGGACTCATTCTTTTTTTTTTATTATTATTCATCTCTCTACCCGGGTGGTCTCTACAATTTCATTTCGTCACACACAAGCGCGTCTCTTTTTTTCCTCTGTTAAACTTCAACTACACATTCATAACGATTAAAAATGAACCTAGTGAGTCCAAAAAAAGAAGAAAAAAAACATTCCGCAGATGATAAATACATTTGTAAAAAATAAAAGATACAATAAATAATAATAATAAAAAATGAAAAAGAAAAAAAAAAAATCACTGATTTGATAAATGACGAGTTAGTTATATTCGAGGCGCCTGATTGATGCTGACTGAGGCGTGGCCAAATATAAGCTGAAGAGAGAAGAATCTTTTTTTTTTTCGTATTTGCTCCCCGGCAGAGGTCACGTTTCAACGATTTTGCGATGGTTGATTCTTTGAATCACATGGCCACAGAATTTTTTTTTCTGCATCTGTATGTGTGGATTAAATACAAACCTTAATGGCCAATACAAATGAGTGATTCTATTATACGTATATATATATGCTTTGATTCAAGAGAAGAGACTACACGAAGGACGAATAGCAATTAGTAATAATTCTGTCAGACAATGAGCCCGCATTTGATACGAGAAACGCGGGAGGGGAGGGAGAGAAGGAGAAGGGGGGGCAGAAGAGAGGGGGCATTTAAGAAGACGGGACAATGAGAGATTCATGTCGGGCATTTAATGGATATGGAGGATATTGAGGCGGGGCGGGGGGGGGGGGGGGGGGTAGGAGGTTGCAGCACAGATTGTGTGTATACTCTTCTGTATGTGTGTCTGTATGTGTGTATGTGACATTAAGATTGACAAAAGGAACGAGAAGCCAAACGACTGAAAAATCATTACCAATGGAACATTAAAGATCCTCATATTCCATTGTTGTTCACTTCACAACAATTATTATAAACATGAGTAGATAATTGAGTCAATTAAAATAGAATAGATTCATTTGCAGTAGCGAAGATTTAAAATTGAGGATAAATCAATTTATTCATCTTCTCTTTTTTTTTTTAAATAAATGTGAATAATAATGGAGATACGCCTCTTTTTTGGACTAAACATTTTTTGTAAGGAATTTCAAGAGCAAAAATTCAAAAAAAAAGGGTAACTCCATTATTTTACAAGACATTTTCAGGCAATTACAAAAAAAATCAATTTATTTAGGTAAATACATTTTTAAGGAATAATAGAAATACTAGTATTTGCCAGGAGAAGATCTAAAGGCAAAGAAGGGCGCATCTCCATCAAGAAATTGTGATTTTTTTTCCATTTTTTTTGAACTAACTGCTTATTTTTTTAATCCCACATCAAAAATAATATTTTTTTAAATTTTTCTGAATGTTTTTGTAATTTTTGACCGTGTAATTTATGAGATGTACTATCAAAGTTACTGAAAATAGCAGTAGTGAGGATGAAAAGCCCTGAATCGAACAGAAATAACGAAATCACTAAAAAAACCACATATAACACATCATTTAAAAACAATTGTCAAAGACAACAGCATTTCAACTAAATAATAAAAGAAAAAAATATCCAATTCACCGTATAGTTATTGAGAAATTTTAATTAGAAGGTAATCGTAACTATTTGCCTCTCTCTCTATCTCACGTATGTGATAGTAGATTCATGCAAAAGAAATTCGAGAAAACACCATTATATTCACGACCTAAAGACATGAATTTCCAATACTTTAAGCACTTCTTTATCCAGATAAATTCAAGCATATTTTCCCTCGAATCATCAGCCAATTAATTCAAATTAATTCGGGAAAAAATCTTTAAAAAATCCGCATTTTCCTCACTTTTATCAATCGCATTAATCCAGTACTCTGTAGTACCACCTTAACATGATTATTCATCTTATTGTCTCAAAAAATATTGTGAAGCTTTATCTTCAATTTCTCGAACATATTAAATATGCACAGCTGTACTCATCGATGCCATTTTCTCTCGCGTCATCGTTAATGAATTATCGTCCAAAGTCCGTGGCCCAGCGGGACACAATCGTGTCTCTTCATATATACATATATATATATATATATATCCATCTCTTTATTTAATTCTTCCTCTTATTATCCCGTTGAATTAAACGAGCGCGATTTCAACGATCAAATTAACGAACGTCGATCGTAACAACTGAAAAAAAAAGAAGCAGATGATAAAGAAGTGGATAAAAAGAGGGGTGGGGCAGGGGGGGGAAGACTTGGAGGACTCAGGAATTATGGGTATGAACTCGAGAAGAATGAATCGTGATGTGGAACGCTGGCCCTCGTTTGGTCCTCATTACTCGGTCAAGTCATATATATATTTATACATGTGTGTGTGTGTTTCGTTGGCTCAGTATCTTGCTGACGTACATTCTCCAATCATCCCGCGTGTTATATCTAGACTTCCGTTGTTATTTCCCTCGGAGTCAATCCTGGACACACTGTAGTGTATATATATATGGACTACTTGCAGAACTACTATTGGGGTTGAACTGTGTTACAACACTACACGATGATGATACCAGGATACGTGGAGGGGCCATCCATTGTTGTGCAATACAATCAGCGACCCCCCTCCCCCGCCCCTCTCTCATTCCCAAGTGCCATTAGATCAGCAAATACATTCTATGAAAGAAAGTGGAATAAGTAGAGGACAAAAAAAGGAGGAAAAATGGAATGAGAAATTATCGATTAGTGCAATAAAGTCATTCGGTCAGTTAATGGAAGCATCATCATTATCATGACTGAAATGTGGAATCAATCTTTTATCTTGAATTGTGGGGGTTTCTCCATTATTTATCGAGTTATTCTCAACAGAACTGCGGAATTTTGCGAACTTTTTAAGTTTTTTTTTTGTTAAAGAAAAACTGTAAAATTTCAATATTCAAATTTTAAATATATTCCAGACGTTAAAGAAATTAATCGAAGTTATTATTTCAATATTAATCAAGTTCTATCAAAACCCTAACAAGAGAGAAAACTAAATAAGCGTCCTATAAACATAAAAATATTATAATTCAAGCTGTTTCAAGATTAATAAAAATTGTCCTCGACGCTGCAATTTAATCTCGGACATAACAGCTTAATTTTTGGCAAACTTTTTAAGTTTTTTTTTTGTTCAAATTTTGTCATTTTTCAAATATTTTCAGTAAATAATGGAGATGCGCCTTTTTGAATTAATTTCCTACGATATTCAAAAGGCTAGAAAAGTGCCTTAGGACAAGAAGGGCGTATCTTCATCTTTTTTTGAAATATTTCTGGAAAAAAAGAGAATTTTTGATTTTTTTTTGACATTTTTCAAAAAATTTCATCAGTTTTTCCTGCAAATATCTCAGTAATTTAATAGAGATGCGACTTTTTCGTCTCAAGATAGTTTTCCCACGATTTTCCAAGAACTCCAAAAGTATTTTAGAGTAAAAAGGACGTATCTCTACTATTTATCAAAATAGGCACGAGAAAAAAAAACACAAACTTTTTTTGAATTCTTGAAAATTTGTATTTTGAAATTGATGAAATTCATAAATTTACAAAAAAAATCCAACAAAAGGATTTGTTACCAATACACCGATTGGCTAAATGCTGGAGTGTAAAAATCAAAATTTTCTGACTCAATTCCAAATTGCTCTCATCAAATTACGATTCTGTAGATTTTTTATTGGTTAATTTTTTCCGAAATAATTTCGGTAAATAATGAAGATAGGCCCTTCTTGCTCTCATCCATTTTCGTAACTTTCCAAATCCTCCGAAAATGTATTCACAATTATTACTTTAAAAAAAAAACTTGAATTTTTATAAATTTTCAAAAAAAAATTAAAATTTATTAAGTTTTTTCTTCTTTCAATATCTCGAAAACTAATGGAGTATGCCTTTTTTTCCCAAACACATGTATCTCCAAATTGTCAAAATTTTCATCTTCAGAAGTATCTCAGAGCAAGAAGGGCACATCTCGCCATTAACCAAATAATTATTCTCAAAAAAATTAACAAAAAAAAAATTGTGGATGAATTAATAATTTTCCATTAAAAAAAAATTTTTTCTATTAAATTCCAGTTTATTGGCAATCGATGGCAACATGCATTACTTTAAATTGTCGTATGTGGGAAGCAACTGGGATTACTTGATATATCGTGCTACGTGGCGATGTATAAACACTCTCAGTGTGCACATAAAGTGGCACGGGGAAAAGACAGAGGGGAGGAAGGGGAAGGGGAGGAGGGGAAAGTGTAAGAGGAGGAGGAGGTAGTGCGCGGTGCGAGTTTAAAGGGTTGAAAGAGGAGGCCAAGCAGTGCGTGCTGGCATTAAACCAACGAAGTGTTTACCCAGCAACGGGCTAATGAGACACATACAGTGTATACTCGAGTGTCGAGTGCACGAGCAAACCCACTCGATCGGCATGATGGTTATCGGGTGTTGTGTATATATATATACATATATGTATACGAATAGTCTTTTATGCCATGGGAAATGCAGCATAGGTGTTTTTGCAGGAAAATTTAGAGCGTGTTACTAGTAAATATCCTTGTTCTGTCTCATTCATTAAGACTTTGTTATTTGAATGATCATGCGTGTAACTATTTCAGTAATGTTTAACTTCCGCTTTCACTTTTGCACTATAATTTTATTAACTTAGTGTTCAAGAGTACTATGAAAGTGAAAAAAAAACAAGAAAATTCAATGTTTTTCCTAGAATTTTTTAGTTTTGATGATTTCAGTGGGAAGAACGGGAAATTCTACCCCGAAAATGTATATAATGCAACTACTTTTGGTCCATTGGCTCAAAAGTTACAGAAGTCCAAAGATTCTACGAATTTCGGAAAAAAAGTCCATCAAATTAGGTTGCATTATACGGTTTTTCGGGGTAGAATTTCCCGTTCTTTCCACTGGAATCATGAAAATTCGAAAATTATCGTTTTAATTGTACAGTTAGATGAACTAGAGTTCACTGGGATACTATACCTCGATAGAAATAAATAAAGGCATGAGCATAAAGAGGGGGAAAAAAATGTAGATATTCAAATTCCCTCGTGCCAACTTATTATCGATTGCAATTATCAAAGGGGGATGTGTTTTTTTTTTCTTCTTTTTTCACTGTAATTCCTCAGGTTTTAACCTGGTTTTATATACCTTTACTGACTTTAATATCACTTGGTGTGTGGCCCTCACTTCGTTGCGCTATGTAGAGTCATATACTTGTAGAGACGCCATTTTTAATTATATCGCATTGATTTTGTCATTAGCAACCCTCAACTGGCCGACTGCAGTTGAAAATACGTAGAGTGGAAATGAAGAAGCAAAAAAAAAGCCAAATGTTTCTCTTTCATGTGCAATTGCAAAAGGAATGAGCAATGGTCATCTCTCTCTCTCTCTCTCCTTCTCTTTCTTTTTTTTTCTCTCTTCTGTTACATTCATTAGTTTATAATAACTGCAAAAGCTCATTTTTTTTTAATTTAATTTTTTTTTAATTTTATTCTCCATTCCACATTTCTTGTGCGAGTTCTTCTGAACTTTAATTAAATAATTTGTGTTTGGTTTCACTTGGATTGCAAATGACGACACAATTGACCGTGTCTTTCTTCTTTTTTTCTGCTATTTTCTTGCGATAACATTCTTCCGGAGGAATTACGAAGACGAGTTTACTGTTATAATTCTGAGGGCAAAAAACGGAGCTTCATCAAAAGTGCATTATTTGAGGGGGGAGAGAGAGAGGGAGGGAGGGGGGGCGGTGATTTATGAATTAAAAAGATTCTAGAATAATTTTGAATGGATTATCATCATTGATTAAAAAAAAATAATCATTAATTAATTAGTGGATGATTCACTTTAGTTTAAATGAAAACTGTGAAAAATCGGTGGAAATAAGGTTTTTCGTTGATGCTTTCATTGAAAAATCGAGGAAATTTCTGATAAAAATTATGTGGAATTTTTTTTATTCATTATTTTTTGAAAATTAACATTTTTTGAGATCATCTAGGCTCTTTTTCATTAAAAATAATCATCTTCCAGCTTTTTTGGAGCAAAAAGTGATTTTTATACTAAAGATTTTCATAAGTACCTTAAAAATCGATAATTTTTCATTGAAAATTACATGAATCGATGGGAAATTATCTCGCCTTTTCATTCAAAATAGATAATTCTCAAGTGATTTTTTCCTGGTATTTCGTGAATTTTTTTTTATTGAAAAAAGTGATTTATTCATATGATTCACATGATGAAAAGAAATAAAAAAGAAGAAAACTGTCGAAAATCGATGATTCGCCACTCATAACCACACAAATCAATGGTAAATGATCTCATCTTTCATTTAAAATCGGTCCCAAATCTCTACGACAGATAAAAGCGAAGATACCTTCAGATAAAACTAAATTTCCCCAAAAAAAACTGAAATTTACCTTAAAAATTTCAAAAATTCATTCAAAAATCGATTTTTCACCTGAAATCCCCAGAAAAAAAATTTCAATTGCGAAAATTCTTTTTGCACCCCTTCAACCAAACCCCATCCCCCCCCCCTTTCCCATTCTCCACCAATTCCTCCTCCTGCACTAAATCTCGTACCCACGAAGAACCACCAGAGCCATAGTTGGTCATGCCTGCAGACATCGTAACATGACATTATAATGGATCCCAATACCAAGCCAGTGGCCATGAAATGCTCGTATATAGAAGCGTGAGCCTAAGACTCAGAAAGGCTCAACTGAAAAAAAAAATGTGGGAAGACACTTTGCCCCAAAAAGAAGCGATAAAAAAAAGAGAGTGAAGAAAAAAAACTACGAAATTAAAAGAAGAAAAAACGAGGAATTGAAGGACAAATTAGCGATTTTTTTAAAGGAATCCACGAAACTGAGGAAAAAATTACGAGGAATAAAAAAAAATCCACTAATTTTTTTTTAAAACTTGCTAAATTTTTCATTGAAATCCACGGAATTGCCGAAAAAAATCAGCGAAATTGAAAGAAAAATCCACTTTTTGAGAGATAAAAACCTCAATTATTTGATTTTCATCTCTCCAAAATAATGCACATCTGCTCCACATCAGGAGGGGGGAGAGGGGAGACGGGGAGTGTGTTCTATCTACCCGCGAAAGTGCGTGATGTAGCTGCGAAAGCAACACGAGTCAGTTACGCGCGTAATGAATCACGCCTCGCTCGATACCCTCATTTGAAATGTACACACAGACACAAACACAAAGTATCCGTACATATACATACATACATACATATATGCAAGTGATAATACACGTATAAAAGGCCATTTCATAGTGGTAACAGTGTAATTGAATTTCCCATTATAGACTCGGCCAACGGACATTCTAATGACCGTTTTCCCCGTGCATTGTTCAACAGTTTTGAGCTCATGAATATTTTAATAGACAAATGTGTGTAGTCTCGGGCATTTAACCTCCACCAAAAAATGCGTATTTAAGGGTAATCCCAGTGGTGGATTCAAATGATCGATTTTCATTTTTTTTCCTTTTAGTTACTATAATTACTATAACTATTTCGATTTTTCAACATTTTACCGATACTGGAACGATGTCCAAGATGATAAATCCTTATTATTTATTTATTTATTATTTTTTCCAGTATCTAGGACTGGAATTGGAGGATTCTCGGATTTTAAATACCAATATGGCCGCCATCGATTTTTTCATGCAATTAATTGCATTAATAGTCGGTATATGTCCGGCAACATGCACTTTTCATGCTTTCAAAAATTAATAGACACTCTGACGAACAAAAAACCTATGAGATTATATAAGGAAAAAATAGATCTGTGTTCATGAATTTTCGCAGTGAAACTGAAACTGAACCTCGCTTATGTAGTTTCAATGTTAATTCAATTATTTTCAACAATTAATTTTGGCCTTATTTGTCCGGTAACATGGGGTAAACTAAATTTTAAAAAAATCTCCTCATGCTATTCTATCGAAAGTGAAATTTCGCATTAAACAAATAAATTTATTAATAAATTAATTTTTTATCAATAAATTTTTAAGAGAAACAAATTCCGGAAAAGCTATGTATTGCGCAAGCAGGATTTGAACCTACGACCCTCTGATTACATGTCAGGTGCTCTACCGCTAAGCTATTGCGAGTTACTATATTTACCATCGAATTTTTGATTCTCACATCTTTTCTCCACCTCCCATCCACGAGGCAATGTCGCCATTGAACAAATAAATTTATTAATAAATTAATTTTTTATTAATAAATTTTTAAGAGAAACAAATTCCGGAAAAAATATGTATTGCGCAAGCAGGATGTTCTGCATAGACCGTAAGCGGGAGTTGTGCGGCATGAGGAGGGCAGTGTTCCAATGCCTATACACGAAAAAATGAGTTTTTCAATTCCTCAATAAAATTATTTTCAGGCAATTATGGAACGCTACGGGTGTTCAAATATTATATTATTATTATTACATTTCACAGATACTTTTTTTTATTCCTTATTCAATTGGTTTGAGAATTATTTTGAAAAAAGCGTTGCATTCTAGGAAATTCTGGCGACACAAGTGGACAGCACTTACGCCCCAGTGACAATTTTTTAATCATTTTTATTAATTTTAATGCCAATTATTGATCCAATTGTCGTATAAAAATGTAACGTTTGTGCAGGGGAGTAATTTCTCACCTATATCCGAAATTTCATCGAATTTGGAGAATTTTTCCGAAAGTTTCTCAAGCTTTCGTGAATTTCCCATAAGAACGCATGTTAAACGATGGTTTTTAAAAAATTCATAACTTTCAAACGAGGTATGAAAAAAATCCAAAATTTTGCATACAGTTTCTCCATGAATTGGAGAACCTTGGAAAAAAATTTCATTGAATTCTTACATTTTTGAAT
Source organism: Aleiodes alternator (assembly GCA_963921955.1). NCBI lineage: Eukaryota > Metazoa > Arthropoda > Insecta > Hymenoptera > Braconidae > Aleiodes > Aleiodes alternator. The sequence continues at coordinate 3,831,333 of OY998102.1, read as the reverse complement.
TTTGATAAAATACCGGTAGAAGATCCTTAAATATGTGCTCTCAAAAAAAAAAGACATGTTTGCACATTCACACACACACATACATATACGCCAGACCCTGTCTTGAATCGAACTGCTATTTATCCAATGAACATAGCTCATTAGTTGATGTCATATTAATCGGAATTTCCGGGAATCGAGGCATATATCACGAAACCCGAAAAAAAAGAAGAAAAAAAATTGGATCAAGTGAATTAATGCTCGAATTGACAATAAGAATCGATGAATTGATAAAAGAATGAGGACTAGAGGAAAAAAAAAAAAAATGATCGCTAATTCGGTACTATCGCGTGTGTTTCGTTGTTTGTCGACTGTCGCGCGTCTTCTACCTCCCCCCCTCTTTTCCTTCTCTCGTGTGCTCTCTTGATGCGCGGCGGTTCCTGGTAACTCGGAAATACCAGGTTAGGACACACACACACACTTGATGTTTCCACGTTCTCTGCGGTCTCACAGAGGTAAACCCATGTCTTGCAACGTGCCTATACTCACTGGTGAATAATGAAAACCCTTTATCCACACGATTGCACCACTACTTGTCTCTTGTATCACCCTTCGCCTATTTTGCGGTAATACCGGATTTTTATTTAATGCGCGGTAACTCAAAAAAATTTGAAAAAAATCAACGACAATGGAAATTTGTCGAGGCATTTTTTCAAATTTTTTCGCAAAGTCCTTCAATTCTAAAGAAAATCAATTTTCGAATTTGTCACTTGTCTTTTTTCTTCCCCCTTTGCGTCTTCTGCGGTGATTGAGTATTTTTATCTAATACGCAATGCCTTCAAAAAATTTGAAAAAATTCACCAACAATACAGACACATCACGGCATCATCTCAGATTTTTTCAGATTTTTTTACCAAGTCCTTCAGCTCCAAAAAAAAAAGAAATCACGTACTTTGAATTTTGAAGACATAATTGAATCATTTTACAACACTTGTAATTTTACCCTTAAAAAAAAAAGAACAAAAAAAAATCATTTTCGGTGATTGGAGCAGTGAGTTTAAAAACCGATGAAATCCTAATATAATCCCAAGAGGCCACAAGAGAGAATCACCTGGGGGCCGTTTCTCGGGCCGTGCGTGCGTGTTACGGGCAAGTTTCTCACGGTGTGTTGTGCATTCGAAGGAAATTATAAGGGAGCGGGTTAAAGTCGGGTTATGGCGGGGGTGTTTTTCCATACTCTTGTATATATATATATATATATATATGCATACAATACTCTTAGTATTCCATACTCTTGTACATATACATATATATACGTGAATGAGAGAGTAAAGATGGTTGTGTCTGTGAAGAGGAGGAGGGGGGGGGGGGGTTGGATTGCTGCTGGGTACCAAGAGGATAGAGAGCCCAAGTGCTTTGATGGAATGAGGTAAATCATACTTAATTGATATCACAAAGAAGCCCTTCGGACGGCGCCGGCACCTAGCCTAACCCAACTTGACTTCATAATCGCCAATTTCTCTCCCCCCCCCCCTACACGCTGAATTAAACGCCGTCCGCAATCCATGTTGAACGTAAATTAACCTCCACCTCTAACATCACCTCTTCTACAATTTTTCACCTTCGTGTGCCACATAAAAGAGGAGGGGGGGGGGGCGGCTTTTATCCCTCTCCTCTTCGATTATTATCCGTTGTCTTCCACATTTCGCCTCAATGTACACCTCTCTTGGGCCTCTTCTTGCCATCTCTCTTTTTCTTGTAATATGAAATACAAAAATTCTTTTATTTTCCAAAAAAAAAATATGATGCATTACCTCAAAAACCACGGAAATAATTGGGCAACAAACCCAGGAGAGGACTTCCGTTCGGGTGAATTTTTTTTTTTTTTCTTAGTTTTGCACACACAATGAATATTTATTTCTTTCGAGAGGAGAGAAGAAAGAGTCTTTTTTTCGATACCCGCGTGAACACACGCGAGGTCCCTCTCTCTCTCTCTCTCTTCAGAATTTTCATCTTTTTTTTGGTTTTTTTTTGTTCCTCTTCATGAATACGTGGATGAGACACGATACATAACGAGAAGAGCACGAGATAATTGCGCTTAATTACGTGTCTCTTTCACTTGATTTTTCTCTTTTTTTGGACACATTCTTCTTCTCTTTCGGGATGATGACCGGAGGTGATGCTGATGATCTCTTCCTCTTTTTTAAAAAGCCACGCACAATAACATTCAATCGAGAAAGCAGGCATGCGGTTTTTTTGGGGCACATTGGTCTTTGGTTTCCGGTGGGTCTCCGAAAAAAAAAAGGAAAAAAAGGTGGTCGACAATGCATTTCTTCATTTCTTCATTTTCCGCTTCTGTCAGGCACTTCGAGCACCAATCAACCACCTGTGTTGGTAATTTCTTCAAAAACTTTCTCCGCAAACAAAAATGTAGCTTTTCTTTTATTTTTGTATTTTTGTGACTTCGAAGTCTCTTTCCTCATCGATTGTTTCTCGATATCGTGAGAGACTCACGTCCATCACGCAAACTCTTGGAAACGACGACGAATACGACGATTCCATGGAAAAAAAAAAGAGATGAAGTGGGGGAAAAGAGAGAGAATAGGCCCCAAGGAGAGAGAGAAAGAGAGGGACCCCCTCCCCCCCTCCTGCCCAAAGGTCCGAGTCTCACGAATCTGAATTTCTTATTCTGTGGAGGGCTTTACAGACACGGAATTATCGACAAAACTATCCTTCTCTTTCCTCCTAGCTTAATTTCGTTTTTTTTTAAAATTTTTTTTTAGTCTACGGATACAATGTTGCGAGTTCCACTGGTACCTTGAGTGCACTACCCCCATCTTCTCGCGCTCCCTCCCCCCTCCCTCCTCTCTCCCCCTTTTTTTATTTCTTTCAACTCATCCTCCACTGTGTCAGGGAGGGGTTCATCGTGAAAAATCGATAGTGTAAGCTTAATCAACGCCAAAAAAGCTCATAGTCATTGGACGAGTCACGAGAATCCTGCAAAACTATGGATTTATCGGGCTTGATTAGTTCAGGCACGTGTTTCCAGTGAAAATTACAGGAAAATTTTACGTTTTTTATTCGTCCAATTCTTGATTTATTCGATTATTCAAGTGGCGAAATGCTGCAAAAACGGGAACAACCCCTCCCCGCCCCCCCCCCCCCCCCAAATAGAGTTAGGCTGATTTTCCACTAAATCCATTCTTTTGAAAATCGAGAAAAACAAATATCTGTACAAAAAAGGCGTAACTCCATTAATTTTGAAAATATTGGGTGAAAAGAACCATTTTTTTTGTCATTTCTTTCTAGAAAAATGTTTCAGAAGAAAAAGGACGTATCTCCATTATTTTCCTAGATATTTGCAGAAAAGATTGAAGGAAAAAAAAACGATTTATCTCGTTTTATCTCTTCATGTTTGATTCTTTTCTTCTGTTTGTAAATTAATCGAATCCTCTTAGATGAGATTTTCTCGCACAGAAAAAGTCCATAAATTACCGAAAAATAGGAAAAGCCAGGTGATGCGGCAGATGTTTTTTTTTCTTTTTTTTTCGTTAAAAGTGCCTGAACCACAGAAACGAAAACAAGCCACCCTTGTTTTTCATCCACAAACTGGGGGATACATATATACACACACCATGGGTGTTGATTCTTCAACGTCACGGCGTTTCACAACATACAATTGTGAAAAAAGAAGAAAACAGTTTGCATGGACGAGACACAGCCGAACGAATCGTAGAATCGAGACAAATTGTGTAGAAAATGATTTTTTCCGTTGAAATCCCGAAGAAATTGATAGAATAAGAGACACACTTTTTTTTTGTTTTTTTTTTTACCTCGAAAAAAAGGTGTTGAAAGGGAGTTCATCAAAGAGGTTACTTAACCCGTCTGTTCATCGCCCGTTTGTGTTTGCACGAGACACACACACACACATACACGCACACACAGAAAGTGTTGAGAGAAGTGTACTCATAACGGTGACACATTCGATCCCAGAAAAGCGGAATTGACTAAAAAAAAAAAAAGGAAAAAAATAGAGCGGAACTCGAGAACAATCGAACCCTTATTTATTGATGCCTCATCAAAGATGATATTTTTCTACATTTTTTCATGATTTTTGACCATGTAGTTTATGAGATATGAATTATCAAAGTTACTGAAAATAGCGGTGATGGAGATGAAACGCTTTAAATCGGACGGAAATAACGAAATTATTAAAAAATCACACATGGCACATTATTTAAAAACAATTGGTGAAGAGAACAGCATTTTAACTCAATAATAGAAGAAAAAAATAATCAATTCACCGTATAGTTGTTGAGACATTATAATTAGAAGGTAGTCGTAACTATTTGCCTCTCTGTCTATCTCACGCGTGTGATAGGTGATTGATGTAGAGAAAATTCGAGAAACAAAAAAGAGATAGAGTATTTTTGATGATTCCATTGGGAAGCTGGAGAAGTTTTAGGTAGAAAGCATATGTCACATTGATTTTTGTTTTTTTTCGAAAATTCGTTGATTTTGGGGTCAAATTTGGGGTTAAGATTCCAAAACCCCAAAATTAAAAAAAAAATCCTAAAAATACACTGTGACACAAATTTTCTGGCTAGAATTTTCTCAGCATTTCAGTGGAGTCATAGAAAAAATTCTATTTCCAATGTTGAAAAAAAAAACAAAGAGAAAAATCGCAAGCCTCAAGACACGATTTTCGACAAGTTCAATCACTTTCTCAACAATTAATTAAAATCTATAAATCCTCATTTTTTCCTGTTTCCCACAAATTTTTACCCATTCCCCAACATTTCCAGCTCGAATATCACAAAAAAAAAAAAAAAAAAAAAACAGAGAATCGTCTCGTCACCGTTGAGCGACAGACAAATTTGCAATTCTCTCCAGATAAATTCCGCGAAAAGTGGCATTAATCCATCATTAGAATTTCCACTCGCCATTAGAACTACCGTTTTCTCTATTCTTTTCCCATCAAAACCGCTAATCGATGAGGCATAATGATAATTCAAAATTTGCATGCACTCATCTTCAATAATAGCAGCAAAAATCATGAATAAGAAAAATAGCAAAAAAAAATTTCTTTTAAAACAGAACTGAAATGAGAAAAAATGGCAAAAGTGCCTGTTACCATTACCATAGGAAATTTTCCTGCAGTGATCAGTATCATCTGAGAAAAAAAGTGTAAGAGAAAGAGAGAGAGACACACATACAAACACATACACACACCCACAAACACATATACATACATATATACACACACATGGAGATGAGAGTTTTTGGTCGTGATAATCTGGGAAAATGACCGCTGGGATCCCGTAACGTACGCATTACAAAGTGGAATATGGTTTTAGTCTTCTATGCTCATGGGGCACTGGATTATGGAGTTTGTACCACAGAATTACGAATGGGATAGGGGCCAACATCAGGGGGGGGGGCAGATAAAGGGGGGAGGGAGAGGGGAAGGTGTATAATGCGATACACGTACGTACCATAATGTCCGATGTTCTTCTCCTATATGTGTGTATTCGCTCACTTGTAACAAGTAAGAGAGAGAGAGGAAAACAGAAAATGGGCGAGAGAAGAGAGAATAAAACCGTAGAGTGAGAGATTCTGCGAGATGAGAGTGCCTCAGGCCGTCACGGCGGGTTTCTACCACCCCCACGTATACGTGGAAGTAAAAAAAAAGTGCATCTCTCTGCCTAGTGTGTGTGTGTGTGTTTTTTTTTTCATAATACACTAATATATACATACACACAGACAAAGACGCGAAAAAGCCAAGAGATGAGATATACTCGCACACCTACTTATCCCTTCTACTGTGTACAAGTTTTGCCACGATCCGTTAGATTCCAGGGATACTACTCGTAAAGGTACACTGCAGCTAACACTGGAGAGAGAGATGATCTCTCGGCTCGATTTCACGTAATTGGGATGCAATTATAAAATGGCCGTGGCGCTCCCGGCGCTTTTACACCGTTCGGTTCGAAGAAAAACTGTTTGAAATATATATATATATGTATATTTCTACAACAGGGCATGAATTAACTATATGGCCTCATAGTGAATATCTCAGAGATTCTGACAAGTTCAATTTTCAGAATGTTTTTCTATTAATTTGAATTCAAATGGTTACGGCGTTCAATTGCATTGTGGATGATTTTTTCCATGAATTTGTTAATAAAAGAGTGCACTGAGATAACTGATTTGGTTGGTGGGAAGAAGCCTCGTTTGAATGTTCATGTGTTGTAGGTAGGGATCAGGACAATTTTGTCGTGAATAATAAAGACAATAAGATCTCAATGAAAAAAAAAATCTCAGTACAAAAATATCTCGTTATAAAAATATCACAATTAAACAAAAAAACTAATTGCTGTTATTGTTGTCGTCCATGATAATATAATTAATTAGGATATTGGACAATTAAATAAATATTCGACGTCAATTTTCTCCTTATTTTTCTAAAATAGCCTGTAATAAAACTGATATTCGTTAATATTTAATGAATGGTTCGCTTAGGAAGCTTCGATTGATGCAAGTGGACTCAATAATTCGAGTTACCCAGAATGAACCATTTTTGACGAAAAAAAAAAAATTTCATGAAGATAATTAAAATAACTTACTTCAACGAGACAAAACACATGCAAGCAAAAATGACGATTGTATTTGTTCATCGTAGTGCATCAACTGCGTATTCGTTAATATTCAACGAATAAGCTGTTGAGTGAACTGGCTCGAGTATTTGAGGGCATCTAATATTCGTTCAATGCAACTAGATCCGTGAATTGACTGTTAACGAATTCTTTTCTCAGTGTAGCGCACAAAAGATCTCATAATTTTTGTGTTCAAATTTTAATTTCCCAATTTTCTTCAATGATTATTCTTCGAGTTGAATCGAAAACAATTACCAATCTCTAATTACTTTGAAAAATTGTTTTATCCTTCATTTTTATTGTTTTTTGAATACTTGGAGAGTAAGAGAAAAGACGTGCATAAATAAAGAAACCAAATTATCCCCAATTTCTCTTCTCTTTGCATTGAAAATATTTCTTCGGTTTTTTTTTCAAAGGCACAAATGTGTACCTTTTCATTATATTTCCGTACACACACACACACTTATAGTATGTAAGGCATCATGATGATCCCATCGTGACTCTCACATGCCTATTTTCTCTCATTTCCATGTGCTATCCTCGTTTCTCTCGTTATACCATCGAAATAGTGTCTCGAGAAGAACCTATCGATACTCAATCGATAGATAAAGTCGGGTCGACGGGTCGCAAACACAGCTGGCCCAGGTATAACCTGGGCACAAAAACGTACCTTGTATATTTACAGACGCGCGCGTGTATGTGTGTGTTTATTGCCCATCTCACTCTCTCATTTCGTCTCTCCATTCAAAGTTTCTTTGTGTGTTAACACAAAAAACGGTTTGTGCCCTCTTCTTGCCGCGGCATGCACCTCTCAGGTTTATAATATCCCTTGTATGTATGTATGTGTGTGTGTGCCCAGCTTGCCGCATTTCTGCGTATTTCACTATCTATTTTACTTACGACTGTTGTGTGTTTGCTCGGATTAACCAGAGGACGGGCTTTCTAAAAATGCCGGCATCCTCTCTCCCACGCACGAAAAGATACAGAATACAATGATTACTCTGTGTTAAAAAGAAAGAAATGAAAAAAACAGAGAAAATAGTTTCATGAATAACGAAATTGTATTTATCTATGAATAGAGAATATTGATTTTAATGAGTATTTCTTTTGATTTTTATGATTACAGGTACGACCTGGGGTTGCGACGGGGTAGCTAGTAAATCAACAATTGTGGGTGAAGAGGATAATAAAACGGGGATAAAGGCGTTAACTAAATTAGATTGGACGTTGTACAAGGTGGGAGAAATAAAAGAAAGTAAAGTGTGCGCAGACGCATGCGCAATTGGTGATGTGAGGCTGGTGGTCGCCTCACGTTTGGGGTGATGCCCTCCAGTGAGCCACATCCCCCCCAGTACCATCTACAGCATCGTACAATTCCATCGTCTCATTTGCAACAGCACACTTCATCACCAACTAGTGCAACAATTGGCCAGCATCAGCTTTATCAACAGCTGGTTGCTGTCCATAATACCCATCAAAATAATCAATCGAGCAATCACCATCAGCACGGAATTGTCTATCAAAATTCCGCGTACGCGCAACAAAAACAGGAGATGAGCCCGGAGGAGGAGGGCGGCCGGAGTGGCGGGTCCCCTCCGGCAGCTGGGGCTGCACTCCATCAGCCACATCATCCACGTACAGCATCACCGCCATCTGGTACAGAGCCATGTACACGTGAGGCAATACCAACGCCTATACCAACTGCTGACACAACAACAACAACAGTTAATCCAAATAATACAATAGCAACGGCATCGGCAATGGCGAGTGCTGGTACAATTACAACGAACGTTGGTATGACGAGTCTGCAAACAGGGCAAACGCAATCACAGCAGCAACAGCAAGGACCAAGTCCAAGTTTAAGTCCTACTGGAGGTGATGTGGAGAAATTTGATGGTAAAATTGTTTATAATCCTGATGGTTCAGCCTATATTATTGAGGGAGAGAGTGAATTGAGCGAGGATGACTCACTTCCAGATGGCTGTATAGTTGATGGTCGTGGTGTTTCTGTACCGCATTCACTCGTATTTCCACAGATAGCAAGCGCCTATTATGTATCACGGCTGTATGCACATCAGGCCTATCAGCAACAGCAGGCCCAACAGCAACAGAGAAATTCAACGCAATCGCACAATCCTGATTTACCGGTTATGCATAGCTATCGGGTCATTAGTTATAGAACAGCAGAGGGTAGTAAAGCGCCGCCGCCAACGCCAGCTCCACCGTCTCCGTCGACATCCGTACCAGTCAAGCCGATTCTCATGTGTTTTATTTGTAAACTGAGTTTCGGCTATGCTAAGAGCTTCGTTGCACATGCTCAGGGTGAGCATCAGTTGACGCTGATGGACGACGAGAGACAGGTGCTGTCGCATGCGACGACGTCAGCTATTATACAGACTGTTGGCCGAGGTAAACAGCCATTGGTTAGCTTTTTGGAGTCAGTAACGAGTTCATCATGTCCACAAGCATCACCTGTGCAATCACAAACGCAGCAGCAGCAACAGCAGCAGCAGCGTGGTTCCGAGTCGAATGAACACGAGATACTGACGACAACGAGTACACCGGCTAGTACACCGGGTATACCGAGTAGTCCGCAGGCACAAACCCAGAGGCCATCGCCGAGTACACCAACAACACCAACCTCTCACTCGAACTCATTGAGCTTTAATCATCAGTCACAGCATCAGTGGACTGGTCAAGTTAGTGCTGCATCATGGGCAAAAGCACCAGAGGCAATGCACTATACATCACCTCCACCACCACCAACATCGGCAAAGGGTTCGCCATCCTCCTATGCTGCATTAACACAACAGCCACCAAATTTTTTAACTGGCACGACAATCGGCGTGTGCCCGGAGCACATGCAGGGACGACCAAGTGGCGTTGAATGCCCAAAGTGTGAATTAATACTGACTAGTAGTCGTTTGGCTGGACCTGGTGGACCATTAGCCGGTATACACAGTCGTAATTCTTGTAAAACACTCAAATGTCCAAAATGTAATTGGCATTACAAGTATCAAGAGACACTGGAAATACACATGAAGGAAAAACATCCGGAAAGTGAGACATCATGTATCTACTGTATTGCTGGTCAACCGCATCCGAGGTTAGCAAGGGGTGAGACGTATACCTGTGGTTACAAACCGTACAGGTGTGAAGTTTGTAATTACTCGACAACTACCAAGGGTAACCTCAGTATACACATGCAGAGTGATAAGCACTTGAATAATATGCAGGAACTACAGCAGGGTGGTGGTGCTGTTGTTGCTGCTGCTGCAGCCAGTAATCCATCATCATCACAGGAAGCACCAATGCCAACGCGGAGTCCCCATCATCAACAGAATCACAGTCCTCATTTGGCTGGACAAGCAGTTGCTCAGGGTAAACCAAAACCTACATTTCGTTGTGATGTTTGTAATTACGAGACTAATGTTGCGAGAAATCTCAGGATACACATGACGAGTGAAAAACACACGCACAATATGCTGGTACTACAGCAGAATGTTAAACACATGCAGACTCTGTCAGCCCTCCAGTCGCATCATCAACAGGCTCAACAGCATCATCATCAGGCTGCAGCTGTACAGCAGCAGCAACTAGAGCAATTACTACATCTCGGTGGCCTTGACAAGCCCCAACACGCGGAGGCAGCTCTGGCTGACATGGCATATAATCAAGCCCTACTAATACACATGGTAGCTGGTGGACAATTACCGCCTCAGCTGCCCCCAGAATTACTAGGCAGTATGGCAAGCATGAGTGCAATGAGTAACCTCGCTGGTGACGTTGGTCTCTCTCCTGACAGCATGGAGCCACCACCTGAACCAGCTGATCCTGATCCGTCTCAGCTCTATCACTGCTGTGTTTGCAATAATTTCAGTACAGACTCGCTCGATGCACTGGGTCATCATCTTGCTACAGATCGAACGAGAACGCGCGAGGGCGAGATACTTGCACTAGTTGCTGGCAATTTTGTCTGCAAATTGTGCTCATACAAGACAAATTTAAAAGCAAATTTTCAATTACACTGTAAAACAGACAAGCATTTACAAAGATTACAGCATGTTAATCATGTAAAAGAAGGTGGTCCACGTAATGAGTGGAAGCTAAAATTTCTAGCGTCCCCAACTAGTGCACAATTACGTTGTCACGCATGTGACTACTATACAAATAGTGCTCATAAACTAGTCATGCATGCAGACTCACCCAGGCATCAGGCAGCAGCATTACTTCTACGTCATCTACTTGAAGCAAGTACGAATACACAATCACAAAATAAATTGTATCACTGTGCATTATGTGGATTCAGTGCTAGACACAGGCTGCCATTGTTACAACATGTTAGATCAATAAGACATCTACAAATGGAGCAACTACATCAATTACACAGACGTAGTGGTATACAGGGAAATGATAATCCACATACTGATATTGGTGATGTTTTTCAAGTTGTTGCTGATCCTGATGCACCAACAACAACAATTCAACAAGCTAGTCCCACAACACCAACGACACCCAATGCCGCTACCACCAACAACGGTGAGTGTATAATAACGTACACTCCCACAATTAATCACAACATTAATCATTCATCCATGACCATTTACACAATACAATTGGTGTTTTTATGTCATTCAGTTATTAGATACTCTTTTTTTTTGTTGTAATTACGCGTTTAGCAGTGTATTTTGATTTTCCACATTTTTTTGAAATTCTTCATTGTATGTGTGTGTGTCTTTTTTTTGTGTATTATGTAACCCGCGATTTTGATTAATCAAAATTACGCATGCAGACATGCAAGAGGACAATTTAAACGCACAACTGTCGTTGAAGCCATTACACAGTCAAATTCTTCATAAAAACATGAAAATTTGAAAACATCTCGCCTTTTCATTCATAATATCATTCTTCTGTTATATTCTGTAATGAATCTACTGCTCCATGAATCCACTCATCGATTACATTTACACTGCAATTATACTCTACCGCAATTACGGTTATTTCATTCCGCTTCTTGTAGCATATGGCAATGGCGTGTGCCCACCTCTGCCACGCATACACAATATTCTCTCTCGATTCTTTTCTGTATATATATATTTTCTTTATTATTTTGAATATAAGTGAGTATTTCTATTATGGGTAGTATGTACTTTACCCCCGATTCATCACACAAGGCCATAGAATATCAAGCAACACGCGCCAATATTTCGCCTTCTTCGCAACTGACGTTCCAATGCGGTTTCGGACAATGTCCGGTCTATGGTCTTTATTTCGCTTTTGTATGTATAATATCTCTCTTTTTTTTCTTCACATTCTTAAAAAAAAAAAAGGAAATATATGTTCTTGCTCCATTTCTTCCTTTCGATCTATAATTCGAAATGTGGTAGTTCTCTTCGACCTTTTCTCATCCCCCCCCCCCTTTCTTCTTCTTTTTTGAACATATCCTCTGCCCTCTTTAAATGGGAGAATGCAGGAAAGAAAAAAACTTTCACCCTCCAAAAAAAAAAACTTTGGCAATACTTTGACCAGTTGGGATCGATTGGTTATGACTAATAATTTGAATCGAAATGCGGTTACTAGGGAATATAAGGGCGAAATAAATACAAAAACCGGACGAAGGCGTCACATATCCGCCCGTGGGCCATTTCGTTTCCGGTTATTTTTTAAAATACATGGGATAGTTTGTAACACATATTAATATTTAGTGAAATTTCAAGGAAAAAGAAAATAAAAGAGGTTTGAAAAAATAAAAAGAAATTTTTTTATCGACAATTGCGTAAGTTTATTGATTTTCTCCACATTTCTGGAATTGAATGCCAATGGGTAATTAAATTTCCCATTGGAGTCACTTGTGAATGGATTTGAAATCCCCTTCAAGAGATAACAATCTCTGACTATTCATGTAATTTTTGAAAAAAATAAAAAATAAAGAATCGATATTATATCTCTTAGATGACGTGACTCTCTCTGTGTAGACTCATCTTCATCAGGCCTAGCGGTTTTTCATTGAAAACTGCTCGTTATTCCATCACGTTGTGTTTCTTCTCTGATTCGTCGTGTCAAAATTAACACCCGGAGATACATTTTTAACCAAAAACAGGTTTTACACGAAAAGTTTCGGTAACTAACCAGATACCCATGAATAATGAGTCATCCTGTACGAAAAAAAAACGATATATGGAAGATATATGTAATCATTGTATCGAACTATATCAAATGCTATATTGATGAATGTGTGGATTTATATACAAATATTCGTCCAATGAGTTACATACAATTTTTCAGATTATTCTGGAAATTATTTCTATCAACCATTTCAACACCATATCCAAAAATGAACAAAATCAAAAAATATGACCGAAAAGTGAGTGACATAGCGTGGAATGCCTCATATAAGAGAACGTATTCTCATATTTAAATGGCAATATATTACGTTCTGTTTACAATTCTATTAGTGAATCCAAATATATATGAGATTTGAATAACTTTGAATTTTTACCGAGAAATATGTGGAATTTGTAGAGAATTTTAGATTAGTAGACATGAGAGAAGTTGAAAGAATCTTACTAAAAAAATGTATGATACTCAATTTATTATTGGATATATTGTCAAATTATATGAAAATACTGCAAAAAGTATGAACATGAATATATTATCAAAACATATGATTATATTAAATTCTGAAAATATACTATACTTATATATAATTTTGACACCATATTCGGCCTTACATTCCCATACATGTTCGAATGGATTTTTTTTTCCAATATATCGTTTTTCCATATGGGACGTGTGTCGCAAGACTCGGAAACGACTGTGAATCTGACTTTCAAAAAATTCAATGAAAAAAAAAAACAATACGCACATTAATGCTTGATAAATTCCTAACGGATTTGACTCAAACACAAAACACACAAATTGATGCACATTGTGTCATCATTATTATTTTATTATTTCTATAAAAATATTATTGAACACTAGTGTCTATTGTCTCAATGATGACGCGTAAAAAATCTTATCTAATTCATTGTTATTTTGTTTTACAGAGCGGCGTGAGGACGGCAGTGAATGCGGCAGTGAAGTGAAGCAAGAGCCAGACAATGACCAAGAACCGGATCAAGAGCCTGAGACTGAAACAGAAGAGATAGTTTGTCCATTCTGTACGTATCAGCCGACATCTAAAGAAGAATTGAAACAGCATCTACAAGTGGCCCATACGCAAGAGAACGAGGATAAAATGGAGGTTGTTAAAGAGGAGCCAGTTCAAGAATTATTGTGTCCATTGTGTCAAGACGGGTTCAAAGAGCGTGCAGCACTTGAAAAACACGTTATGCAGATACATTCAGTTAATTCTGACGGTTTACAGAGGCTGTTGCTGTTAGTTGATCAGAGCCACTGGTTGAACAATAATCCACGTAATACATCAACTCCAGCAGCAACTCCAGCATCACCTAGTACAACGAAGATGAATACAGAGGAAGAAACGGAGAGAACAAGCGAAGAAGTCGAGGAAATTGCAAGGTGTACAATTTGCGGGAGAATCTGCAGATCTTTGGAGGAGCTTCAGCAGCACCACAGAGAATCACATCCTGCTACAACGCCTACACTAGCAGTGAGCGAGAAGCACGTGTACAAGTATCGTTGTGGCCAGTGCAGTTTGGCTTTCAAGACCCTTGAAAAACTCCAGCAACACTCGCAGTATCATGCTATACGTGACGCAACCAAATGTGCACTGTGCAGTAGGTCCTTTCGTTCGGTCCAGGCATTGCAGCGACACTTGGAATCTGCCCATGCAGATCGGCAAGAAGACGAACTGGAACCGTACAAGCAGAGCCTACTGCATGCCCATCCACTTCTTCAGGCGCTCACGGAAGAGGCAATTAGACGACAGGGTGGTGTTGTTGGCGAGCAGACCACCGAGGACGAGGCACGTGCCGACGAGGAAGAGAGCGATGCCAGTGACTCGTCACCCCTTCACAAAGAGCAGAGACTCCTCGAAGACTATCTTAACAGTAAATCAATTGCTGAAGACTCTTATCACGATCCACAACGGAAATTCAAGTGCCATCATTGCAGAGTTGCTTTTACACGACAGAGCTACCTCACTGGACACAACAAGACACTTTCACATCGTAAAGGTGAAAAAATGACTTATCCAATGGAAAAGTATCTCGATCCAAATAGGCCGTACAAGTGCGACGTTTGTAAAGAGAGTTTTACACAGAAGAACATATTGCTTGTTCATTACAATAGTGTTAGTCACTTGCACAAGCTCAAGAGAGCCATGCAGGAACAGGGCAACAACAATACCCTCATCTCTGTGGTTCCACCGGCAAGTCCAACTGAATCGCCTGATTCCCAGCAGGATCAGGACAAGAAGCCGTACAAGTGTAACATCTGTAAAGTCGCGTATTCTCAGGGCAGTACCTTGGACATTCACATGAGAAGTGTCCTTCATCAAACACGCGCGAGTAAATTACCAGATCTTGCTGCTAGTGGTCAATTAGATTTGGCACGACCCCTCATAGAACAGCCACCACCGACTAGTCCAAGCAGTCCACCATGCAATACAAATGCCAATAGTAACAGCAACATGCTGACTTGTCCTCGCTGCAGTGCACTCTTTGTAAATCAGGAGCAACTAACGACCCATCAACAGCTCTACTGTATCTTCAGTAATCCACTAGCACTATTCCAAACACTCGCTGCATCCCAGCAGATGGCTACGTCCACACCCGACAAGACACCACCACCAATATCGACGACACCTGGCCCCCAGGCTCAACAAACACAAGCATCTAATCAAGTTGCTGCAGATATCTTATCACAACCAAGAACCAAAACATCACAAATGTACAAGCATTTGCTCGAGAGTTTTGGCTTTGATCTAGTTATGCAGTTCAATGAGAATCATCAAAGGCGTCAGAGAAAAGAAGAGGAAGACAGGGCTGCTCTACAGGCACAGCAGGAGCAGCAGAAGCAGGAGCAACAGAAACAGGCACTTGCTGCACAACAGGCACAACAGGCAGAGAAAGAGGATCAAGAGATTGAGGAAAACGCAGAAGACGAAATTATCCCCGAATTAACGAGAAGCACGTGTCAACACTGTAACAAGGAATTCAGCAGTGTTTGGGTATTAAAAGCCCACTGTGAAGAGGTACATCGTGATCTAGTGCCACGTGAATTTCTCGAAAAATATGCTCAACAGTTCAAGTGTGAGTATGAAAAAAAGAGTGTTGTAGTTACTGCAGCAACTTCGTCATCTACGACAACAGCGCCACGTAGCTCTACACCGGCGTCCAATCAGCCACAGGACCTGAGCTCAGATAAGGATAAGCGAGATAAGGAGAAAGACGAGTTGGATTGTAAAGAACGTGCCAGTCGTACGCCCGAGGCCACATCGACAACACCGGCTACAACACCGGCACTCAGTAATACACCAGTATCTAGTACAGAATCTGTAACACCAACTGCACAGGCCAATTCACAATCTATGCAGTCACAGTCGCAAACAACGCAGCAACAGCATGCACAACAAATGACACTGGCTCAACAAATGTCGGAAATGCAGGCAGCATTAAATGCAATGGCTGCAAGTCAATTGCAACAACAATTGCAACAGTATCCAGGACTTATGATGGGAATGATGGGATTACCGTTGGGACTCAATGTACCAGCTCTAGCTGCTATGAATTTACAACCACCGCTTGTACCTATGATGCTACCACCACCACCTTATGATGGTAGTAATAATCAGGCTCAGGCTTATCCGCCTATGCAGGCACAGGATCTACTTGCTAAACAACATCTTGCATTGCAACAACAGCAAGCGGCTGCGGTGAGTTTTCATAAAAAATTGATTTTAATGTTTTTATTTTATTTTTTTGAGCGAGGAAATATGAAGAGGGGAAGGGGATAAGTTTCTTTTTATGATTCCATTGGAAAAATGAAGAAATCACTGATTAAAATCATGCGGTTGAATTTTTTTTTTATTTTTTCAAAATTCTTTTTTTTTGTCTTTAAAAAATTATGATTTTTGAGATATTTATGGGCCGTTTCATGGAAATTTATATTCTTCGCTTCAAAAGTTCATAAATTGATGGCAAATTATCTCACCTTTCTCCATTCGGAATTTTCATAGTACAAGCAATAGAACCAAAGTTATCCTCGAAAAACTGGAATTTTTTAAAAAACTATTTCGATGAATTAAAATTTAATTTTCAAAAAATTATAAAAAAATTGGTTTTGGCACATATTTTATACCCGAAGTTTCCTCAGCTTTTCACTGGAATCATCAAAAAAAAAAAGAATAGCATTTCAAGTAACTCCATCAGAATTCGTTTTTTTTTTCTCCTTTTTGATATTCGCATTATCTGAAATTCGCTTCATTAAAAATTACAAAAAATCACGACAGAAAAAACATTTGATTGCACGTTTTCTTTTTTCCCCACTTTTCTATGTTTAGGCTAGTGCTGCAGCCTCGCAGAAACGTGCCCGTACCCGAATAACCGACGACCAGTTGAAAATTCTACGTGCCCACTTTGACATCAATAATTCACCAGGCGAGGAGCAAATTATGGACATGGCAACACAAAGTGGTCTTCCACCAAAAGTAATAAAGCACTGGTTTCGAAATACTCTATTCAAAGAGCGCCAACGCAACAAAGACAGTCCCTACAACTTCAATAATCCACCAAGTACAAGTTTAAATCTTGAGGAATATGAAAAAACGGGTGAAGCAAAAGTAACACCACTGAATTCCTCGACATCCGGTGGTAGTTCATCGGACGATAAGAGTCCAAACAAGCAGTCATCACCACCGCCAAGCAACCTGTCAACAACACCCATAGCTGAAATAAAGCAAGAACCACTGGAGCCATCACCATCCCAGCAATCAATTGCCCCACCACAACTCGAGGAATCACATCATTCACCAGGGAGTTCTGGTGGTCAACAATCCCGTCCTCACTCACCAGCACTAAGTATGAGTTCGGTTTTTTCCGGACTACACCATGAAATGTCTCATGGTTCATCAGCAACAACAACTCCGACAACTCCAATGCTGCCACCAAAGCTGGCTCCGCAAAATTTTGCCAGCCCAAATCCTGGCGCTGTCAATGTTGTTCCAGGCTCAATTGCAGCAATGGCATTAACACCCCAACGCTCACTGAGTCCTGGACGTGGACCAACGGACTTCTCCTTCGGTGGCAATAGCAATGGCAGTAATTCATCAGGTGGAAGTTCCGGGAAACGTGCAAACAGAACAAGATTCACGGATTATCAAATAAAAGTGCTCCAAGAATTTTTCGAAAACAATGCATACCCAAAGGACGATGATCTTGAATATCTAAGCAAGCTCCTTGGTTTGAGTCCACGTGTGATTGTAGTATGGTTTCAGAATGCCCGTCAAAAAGCACGAAAAGTCTATGAGAATCAGCCAGCAGCAGAACCAGTTACACCAGGCGGTAGAGAAGGTGACGATGGCTCTGGTAGATTTCAAAGGACTCCAGGGCTAAATTATCAATGCAAAAAGTGTTTACTTGTGTTTCAACGTTACTATGAATTGATACGTCATCAGAAAACTCATTGTTTCAAGGAGGAAGACGCCAAAAGAAGTGCACAGGCCCAGGCAGCTGCAGCTCAGGTAGCTGCTGTTCTCAGTTCCGAGGACAGTAACAGTAGTTCAACAACAACAACAACGACAAATGCAGCACCAAGTGCACCAAGTGGTCAGTCACTTCCAGAGCAAATACAAAGGCCACTGAGTACATCAACTCCACCTCACATACAGCAACAAAGTATCTCGACGCAATTGCCAACAACACCACAACCAGTACAACAACAATCAACACCAACTGAATCTAAAGAAGGTAGCTTTCAGTGTGACAAGTGTAATCTAATGTTTGGTCGATTTGAATTGTGGCGTGAACATCAGCTGGTACATATCATGAATCCATCGCTTTTTCCACCGGCCTATCCGCCAGATTCACCATTTGGAATACTTCAACAACAAGCACTGAATGCAAGCACTGGAGTAACTGGTGATGCACCACATCCTCTAATTGCAATGATGCAGGATCGTAAACGTAAGTTCGATGATTTTGAAGAGAATACTGGCAGTGAGAGTCGAAATAATTCAGAGCACAGTGAACAGCCAAAAGACAAGCGTTTACGTACGACAATACTGCCAGAACAACTGGACTATTTGTATCAAAAATATCAAATTGAGTCTAATCCATCACGTAAAATGCTTGAAACAATAGCAAGAGAAGTTGGTTTGAAGAAACGTGTTGTACAAGTTTGGTTTCAAAATACACGTGCACGTGAACGTAAAGGACAATTTCGTGCACACAGTCAAGTTATAAATAAGCGTTGTCCCTTTTGTCCTGCATTATTCAAAGTTAAATCAGCCCTTGAGTCACACTTGAGTAGTAAACATGCAGATCAAGTGGCACGTGGTGAAGTTAATATTGACAATATACCAGACGAGGAGCTGTCAATGGAATCAGCTCCATCAAATCCAAGTACACCGAACATGATGCCACCGCTTTTTCCACCATTCAATTCAGACGTTGAAGCATCTCTGAAAAAGTACTACGAGGAGTCAATGAAACGCTACATAAGTGAACTTCAGGCACACACGAGCAATGGTAAAGGTGATAATACGGGCAATCAAAGTGGCAGTACAACTGGTGAATCACCGCTTGATCTCAGTAAACCCGTTGATCTTAGCAGACCAGTCAAACTAAATTTGGGCAGTTTAAGTAATCTACTCGAGGAACAACAGCACACATTGTCCCAGCATTTTCGTGGTGGTAGCGATTGTGGACCACTTACGGATTTTTCTGAACGCAGTATTTGCGATGACGACAGTATGAGCGAGACAACTGAATTTCTCGATGATGAGAGTGGTCCAGCAAGTCCTGCATCAAGTACCCAGAGCTCAAGACACGGTGGTACAACAGCATCAACAACACCAAGTGGTGGCATTACACAAGTGACTAGTGGCAATGCAAGTGGTAATACAACAAGTGGTAATGCATCATCAGGCGGCAAAAGATACAGAACACAGATGTCAGCAACCCAGGTTAAAGTGATGAAATCACTGTTCTCAGACTACAAAACACCGACAATGGCAGAGTGTGAGATGTTGGGCCGGGAGATTGGACTGCCAAAGCGCGTTGTCCAGGTGAGCAACGGTGCTACACCAACCACATTGAAACAAAACTAACTTTAAAAAGAAAAAGCAAAAAAATATATATAAAAAAAACAAAACAATAGTAAATTTAAAGAAAAAAAAAAGCAAAAAAAACTTGTGTTTTCTGTGTGTGTTGTGTGTGTGTGATTAATTAAAGAAAAAAAAGTAAAATGTGAGGGACTAATTGGTGAAAACGAACGGTTGCAGGTATGGTTCCAGAATGCCAGGGCCAAGGAGAAGAAGGCGCGTTTGGCTGCTGGTCTCCCGGCTGAGGGTTCATCAGTACAGCCACATCGTGGACCAACTGGCCCCGATGAATGCCGTTTATGTACAGTACGTTATACACCAAAATCACCACTACAGGAGCATGTATTTTCACGTAAACACATTGAGTCTGTACGTATTGCTGTTGAGGATGGTACACTAGTACCACCAACACCTGGTGCACCAATATTACCTGGAACTGGTGGTTTAACAACAGCCAACAACACTAATACGTGTACTGGTCAATCATCAAATACAACACAGTCATCACATAATGATGAAAATATGATGTATGGATCATTGTTTCTTCATCCAACAGCGATGTTTCAGTCGTCCCAGCAACAACAACAACAACAACAACAGCATACAGCAGGAACAACAGCCAGTACGGCTACCACCACCCCCGGTGAGTGTCTGGCTGACCTCTTAGACTCGTAAAAAAAATTAAAAAAAAAAAAATCAGAATGACATTATAATATTTATGAAATTGAAAAAGAAATATATATATATATCGCGTATATATACATGAAACGTATCATGGATACGTGGTGCGATACAGCTAGCGCGCGCAACGCCACTCCTCTCTCGCAAAATGAAAAAAAAAAAAAAACTATTGTAATTCAGATTATGGAGATTATTGATTAAATTATGATTATGATTACTATTATTATTATTATTATTATTATTATTATAAAACGGAAGAGAAGGAAGTATTATCACGTGGTCTCAGTGTGATTTTAATGAATATATTATGATTGGATAAATCAATTTTTTGTGATCACATTGTTTTTTTTTTCTTTTTTTGGATTATTGAGAGAGTGTGAGAGTCTGGATTTTATAGTGAGTGGTGTGCACGCGTTCGCTGAATTATCGAAATTATATTTTCTTTTTCTTTTGTATTTAGTTGTTCGTCTCGTGCACGTAATTATTCGTTGATCACGTATTTTTTTTTCAATTTTTTTTTTCTCAATATGGTATATCATTCATAATTTTACTTTTACTTCATACATATATATACATATAGATATATATATATATATACATATATGTATATTATATCTATATATATTTACCAATTATGTCTTATAATCATTTTTATTTTCTTTGGGGGCCCGTGTGATAATCTAGGGGGTCCGTTAAAAAAAAAAAAAAAGAAAAAAGATAAGAGAGGGAAAAAACCTCTTCGTCGTGTTTATATTAGATAAAAATTAATAATTTTATTATAGTAATGAATAATATATCCAGAGCTAGGCAATACTGAAAGTTCCTATCAGATGACTATTTGTAGAAAATAAGGAAGAGACACCATTTTAGGATGAAAAAAGAAGAAAAAAAAAGGAAAAAAGTGAAGTAAAAATATAAATAAACAGAAAAATGAATGAAAATGAAGAGAAAAAAAAAATAAATTATGCGATGAATAAAATAACCGCGTGTTATATTGAATGAAGAATAGAATGAGGATAAAATTATTTAAAAAAATGGAAAAAATTGTAGTGAAAAACTGACAATAGTGATCTGCAATAATGGATCCACTATACACATTACACATTAATGAAAAAAAAAACCACGTAAATGAAATGATTTTTTAAAGCATTATGAGAATGAAAGAATGATAATCAATTCTTTTATAAAATAAAAAGTAGTTTAAAAAAAAAAATAAGATCTTCAAGATAGAGATCTTTGTGTCATTGCTGCCGGAGTTGAAAAAAAAAACGAGAAAATAGACGTGTTTGTTTATTATCATCATTATTATCATTATAATTATTATCATTATTTTTCATTTACATAAGCCTGTACAGTGAAGACTATATTAGGATGTAATTATATTGAATTTTAATTAAAAAATTTTAATTGAAAGGAAAAATTAATTAAACTCGAATTACATACAAACGTAGAAGTTTAAATGGAAAAAAAAAACGTTTGAAATTTAATTTAATGAAAAAAAGAAGAAAAAAAATAGTATAGCACAGAGAATTGAAAGATAAATGAAGGATAAAAATGAAGGAAAAAGGAAAAATACGGAGAACGGACTAGATTGCCTTTTTAATTTCTAAGTAGCGAAAGATTTTTTTTTTCTTCTCTCCCAATTTTTTCAAATCTCCTCTCATTGTGTCAAGCATCATCATCTCTATCTCTATCTCTCTCTCGTGTGTGCGCGTTCTCCCCCCCCCCCCCCCCCTTCTTCATTCAGCATCCCTTCTGAGGCCATTCCAAGAAACCGTGTCATCTTTCTGCGACCAGAGAGCTGTTTTATCTCGAAACAACCGGTCGCATTTCACTGTAAATACCTCGAGCCCTTTCGCCTCATGGTAACTTGGAAGTCTAAAAATAGTGGGGGGTGAAGGGATATATATATATATAAAAGAGTGGGTTTTATCTTTCACTCGATTGGTCCTGATGCTTGTCCCCCCCTTTTGCACATACATACACACACATGCGCCAATTCACACACATTCATCCCTTCCTTTTTACCACTTTGCAAAAAATCCACTCATGTACGCCCACTAAAGGGGTGGCAATGCCTCTCTTCTTCCCCCGCTCTCCCCCATCGTGCAGTGAAAAAAGAATTCTGGAGGAGTAGGAAAATGAACAGAAGAGTATTGTAAAATATTCGATTTTCTTAATTTTTTTTTATTATTATTGAAGGTATGGGAGAAAAAAAATGGCGAAAATATGGAAAATTACATGGAAATTTCCCTGTCAAATTTTCATTATTATTTTGTTTTACATAATTATTTATGACGTTTTTTTTCTCTTCATATGTGTGATATCGTCACACTCTCAGTCGCCCACAATACGAGAAGCCTTGAAAGCTTTTCTGTCTCCCTCTTATTATTTTCTTTTATTCTCATTTTTTTTCTTTCTCATTCACCTTTTTTTTTACGAAACGTAATTCTTTCGTTTATGATTTTTTTCCCCACTTTTTTTTTTCTCTCTTTTTCCACTGCTTCAAATTTCAGTTTTATGGTCGGAGGCTGCAGAGAGGGTATGACTGTATGTTTCTTCTTAATCTTGTTTTTCTTTTTTTTTTTTTCATTTCAAATGATCGAACATTGAATATCAAATCAAAAAGAAATCAAGAAAATCCAAAAAAAATCACACAAATACATGAATAATAGAGAAAAAAATTGGGAATGAGAGATATACATATATATAGGAAGAGAGAGAGAGAGAGAGAGAGAGAAAGAGAGAATGAGTGAGAGCAAGATAAAAAAAATGAATTAGAGAGAAAAAAATATACATGAGTAAATAGAGATTAGATGAATGAAGAAACCACATGTAAGTGACAGTACGCTCACGTATATATACAACTCACAATGTTATGTATGTCGCTCCCATAATTCCTGTGTATATAGTTTATTATTTTATATTATTATTATTATCATTATTATTATTATTATTATTATATTAATATTATTTTCTTCCGTTCTAGTCTAAAATAAAGCTATACTATCGAAAGATTAATTTTCCGTTTTGTTATTTTATTTTTCCATTTATTTATATAATTTTCATGAATTTTTCTTGTACAATCCAAAAAAGAAAACGAAATTCCTGATTTCCTATTCCCCATTATTATTATTATTTTTAAAAATTATTATTATAATTAATTATTTTTTTTTTGGTTCTTTTTTGATCGAAAAAGTCTCGAAGGAAATGCGATGTACGCATGCTCTGTAATGATGTTTTACTAGTGCTGTTGGATTGCCTGTAAATTTAATTGATGAATTAATAAAGATTGAAAAAAAAGTACAGGTAAAAATTCTGTTATAAAAAAAATCTTTATTATTGATTGAAAAAAAAAAAAAAAATACTGTCTAGTCTCAAGGTTCATGATTCAGTGGTAAAAAATTAATGCGCTTCACTCAATCAACAAATTAAATACGACAGGGAAGCACTAATGTGATATCCACCACCCCCTCGTGACCTAAAGATCGGTAGGTTTTATTATTTCATTTTATTCTATATTTAATTGAATTAACCCGGGTGCTAAAGGCTTTAATACAGTGTCTTGTAGACGTCATTGGGTGGTGACTAGGACAGGATTGAAAAATGGGTTGAGAAAAAGATTTAGATGAGTTAATTAGGTTTTCTTCTTCATTTCTATTGATTTGAGCTGGAAAGAAAGGGGCGTAAGTAGTTATGGATAGGGAATAGTGGGGTAAAATGGATGTTTCAATTGAATGGTTCGAGATAGAGATTTTCTGATGATTCCATTGAAAAAATGAGAAAATTTTAGGTGGGAAGTAGGGGAGAGATATTGCAATTGTAACAACGGGCAGTTGTAACATTCATTAAATCACCAACAATGCCATTAAGAATCATTATTTTTCTTTTTGTAACTTATTTGAAATTGTAATTTATGAGGTGTGCAAAAGTTTCAGCTTTTAATAATGTTTCATTATTTTAATATTTGCAGTTCTTTAAAATACGCGTGAAAACATTCTTTTTCACACCTCACAACTTTTTCAGCAACCATTTTGTTTTTTTAATATTATTATGCGGGGCTTGTATGAATACTTTGATAGACATATTGCGAATAATATATATCATAGTATTTTATACTAATTTTTTTATTGTTTTATCATAATTCGAGTTCTATTATCAATTGATTAAAGGGGTACTCCTTTTGAAATTGAAAAAATTCACTTTTTCGGGGATATTATCGGTTCTGTTGATCGGAGCAACTTGGGGGTGAACTCAAATGAAAGGTGAACTCATTTCTCATCGATTCATGTGGTTCAGATTTTTTTTTCATCAATTTTTGCAAATACTTATGGGCCATTCTTAGAAAATCAGCTTTTTGCTCTATAAGTACTTGTAAAAACTGATAATTTTTTTTTAACCACATAAATTGATGTAGAATGAGCTCACCTTTCACTTGAGATCAACCCCAGATCACTACGACCAATAGAATCCGAGATATTCCCAAAAAACCTGAAATTTTTCAAAAACAGAAGGATTTCACCTTCAAAACTTGAGAAAAAAAAATGGAATTTTTCGAAAAATTCCAGAAAGTAACTTCTGACATATGGTTTCCATGATAAATTTCCTTGGCTTTTCAATGGAATCATCAGGAAAAACTGATCTCCAATATTTTCATCGATTTCGAGTAATTTTCATAGTTTAAAATGCCAAAACTTATAAGTGTTCGTTTTTACCCCTTTTGTGTCTATCTTATCCCATCTCTCTCTAATCATAACACTTACGCCACTCTCTCTCTAACACGACGATATTGATTTGCGAGTATGTATCATTTTTCTCATAGATATAGAGCAGGAGTCTCATTCTTTCTTATTCTACTCGTAAAATTATGACATTTTCGATCTGTTTTACAAACAGCAGCAAGAATATCTGGGATATCTTCTGTCTGTTTCTTGCATTCAGAAAAAAAGTGGTAAAAATTATGAAATGTTTATACCATTGATCCTCAGCAAATATTTTTCTGAAATAATTAAAAAAGTTGTGGAATTTACTGAATTTATTTAATGGAAATTGACTGAATTAAGGTGTTTCTCTGTCAGTCCAGTGGAAAAAAAGGTGAATTTTTGTATAAAATAGTTAATAAAAATTTATACTAGATGAAATTCTCAAATTTGATGGAATGAATCTGTACAGAATGCCACGAGAAATGAAATAAGTCCTAGAAATAAGGAATTTGTTGAAAACTGTAAAATTTCCTGTGATTTTGAAAATTCCTCCAGAACTTGAAAAAATGAAGAGATGTAAAAAGCACAGAAAATTTTCCAATTATCAATTAATTTTCTCATTTCCAAGACTTATTTCATTCCTCATTACATTCTTCACCGATTCACTTCACCAAATTTGAGAGTTTTATTATTAAAGTATAAATTGTTATTAAAGACTTTATACAAAAATTTAACTTTTTTTTGACTGTACGAATAGGAGCACTTTGAGTAAATTGAACAATTTTTTTAATTATTACAAAAAAAAATGTTTTGAGCACCAATGGCATCAATATTACATAGTTTTTACCACTTTTTTCCCCTCAATGTATCATCATCAGCTACTATATATATATATGTAATAATTCTCTCCAAAATTTCTCTAATGTAATCTTTCTTTTTTTCCATCTTCAGTCATCAAAAAAGAAAAAATCATCAGATTTTGAATTCATTATTGCATCAATAAAGAATAATTTCAGAAGAAATTTTTGAGTGGATTAAGAAAAAAAGAGTAATTACCACTAAATTTTCGAAAATTATGAAGAAAAATGGTCTTCATAATTTTCGAGAACTTGGTAGTAATTATTTCCTTTTTCTTCTAAATTAACTTAAAGGATTTTTTTTTTGAAAATGTTTTTTTTTCTTTTTTTTTGGATGATTCCTTCAATTCAAGACTGATTCTTCTCGGGTGGCCCTTGAAAAGTTTCTTTCGACCTATCAATACCCCTCATTGAAAAGACTCGTAGAAAAAAACCGCTTACACTAAAAAAAAAAAGAAAAGAAAAAACCAGTAAAAAAAACTGAAATAAGTGAAAAAATAAAAGTACAAAAATTATGACGATTTACCAAGTTCGTAACGACAACCGTAATTATCCCCCGCAGTTTGTGAAGTTTCATCGTAGAAAATTCAGTGTTTTGGCCTTCGTGGAAAGAGTTCCTTAAGGATTTTTTTTTTTTTTTTAAGAAGCTTGGCATTTTCTCATCTTTTCGCTTCTCTTGCTTTTCGTCTTATTTATCCTTCAGTCGTCCTTCTCCAATTTACTTCACGAGTAATAACGTCGTACAGCCACCGATTAACAATCACAAACTCTCCGCATTCTGGGTTTCCACCCAGTGATTCCAATTTTTTTTTTTTTTCGAAAAAATACCAACATCCTCTTCGTGCTGGAGTAATTAACCGTATCCATTTATTTACCTCTTCCTTTTATTTATATTTTTTTTCCTTTCAATTCTCCATGTCCTCATCTCAACGAACACACACACACACATACTATCAAATAAAAATGAAATTCCTGCGGTTGTCCGCAGAGCTTGCGTTGAATCTTCAAAAATAGAGCAGTAAATTAAAGAAATAATTCTACAGAAATACTTCAGTAGTTTGAATATATAGTGAAAAAAAAATTGAAAAAAAAGAATATACAATGAAATGAATGAATTCAGTACTGAAGAGGTGAAACAGGATAAATCGACATATCTTTGAGGTCATTTTGAAGGAAATATCTAGGAAACTAAGCGAGATAAAGTGATATTACTCATCTGTTTTTGTACAGAATTCCAAGAGTTACAAAAGAGTTTTAGAACAAAATTGCTCTTTCTCGGATGTTTCCTAAAGTATCTCCAGAAAACCTAATGAGAAAAGAAGAGACTTATCTTGTTTTACCTCACTACTGAATTTTTATAAATGAGGCTGATTATTGAAGAAGTCCAATATTTTTATAATTGGATTGCCTATTTTTTATTTGTATTTGTCGAAATTATTGATTTTAAGGATGTTTTGGAGGTGTGAAATGGTTAGTAACAATTCATATAAAATGGAATTCTCAAATCTGATTCAGTGAACGTGTTGAGAATGTAATGGGGAATAAAATAAGCTGTGGAAATACAAAATTAAGGAAAAACTGAATGATTCATATGATTTTTTATATTTCTTTAAATTTTAAAAAATCTAAAGAAATTGAAAAAATTGCAGCAATTTTTGAATTTTCAATTATTTTATCGATTTTAGAGCTTATTTTGTTTCTTATTACATTCTTCAAATACTTAGTGACTAAGTTTTGAGCTGTTCATCTTGAAAATTACCAAAAAATTGAATTTTTTTGAATCGAAAAATTAAATTGAAGAAATACTTCAGGAAAAAAAAAAACTAAAATCCTAGGAATGAAATAAAATTCTTTTTTCATCCTGATTGAACACAACCGATAAAAAAAAAGAAAATTCTTATGATTCCCTCGAAGGCATGTATTATCCCCCCCCCCCCCCCAAAAAAAATTTCCCTCGAATATTCCCTGATTTTGCACATCGTAAATATCAAGAGAGGATGCCCATCATTTTCATAATAAAAAAATCACACAATCGTTATTCGTGAAAATTTAAATTCCCTCAAAAAAAAAAATATTTCTTTCACCAGCACCCCAAAACCGATTTCAGTGCCTCGATTCCTTGACTTTCATCACTTTTTTTTGCTCTCGTTCATTCCAAATAACATACATACCCTATTCCGTAAATTTGGCCTCTCCCCCCACTTTATTTCACTCGGCGTGTCTTTCCGTCACATTTGAATGCGAATAGAGGTGCTTAAAAAAAATAGCTCCGGCAGAAACTAGATCTCCTTTCACAAGGACACACACGCGTACGTTGACTCAAAGAAGGAAATAAAGGAGGTGGCACTTGAAAAAAAAATTCCATTTTCATTTGCATAGATTGAAAATATTCAGGTATTATTTACGAGGTGAAATGAATCTGTTAACACACTTACACACACATAAAACAACCCTTTCCTCCTCTTTTTCATTGCTCTACACCCGATTATTATTACTTGTGCGTTTTATATATACTGCCACGTGGCAGAGGCGTTCAGTCTTGCTATTTTCGTAGACCTTTATGCTAATTTAGCTGGAAATACAAGCGTGTGCGACACGAAAATGCCGGTACTTTTTTTTTTCTTGTGTATGTGTTACTACTCTATCCTTTAGCTGGATGATTATGTGCGATTCGATGAAATTATACTAAGTATAGTAACAGAGAAGCGACTCGCGTGCAAGAGATGGCCCTTTCTACTTGTAAAAGGGTTTGAATTCATTATTTCTCTTTTCTTTTTTTTTTTTGCGTATTACTCGTGCTTGTATTATGCATCTTGGATAATGTGGTAACGTGTGTCTCTCTCTTTCTCTCTCTCTCTCTCCCTTTTGTGTTCATTTGCAGAAGGCCAAAATCATAACTTCTCGTAATGCCAAAGTAATTTTGTCAAAACTACTATACAGATGTTCGATGAGACTCCATTTATTCCCTTGGCATTGTGTCGGTGTCCAATTTTCAGAGCCTAAAGACGAACGAATTCCTCAAAATAACTGGGAATTAATTAAATTTTTTTTCTGGAGGAGAATAAAGGAAGTAGATCGTGATCTTTTCGTGGTATCCAAATTAAATTTTATTCTGAACAAGAAAAAATAAAAAAAAATAGGCGACTGAGGCCGCAAAATTAGCATGTGACTCGAAGAATCTTATGTTTTTTTTTGTTTTTCGTTTTTTGTCAAATCTTTTGTCTTCTTTGCTACTCATTTATCTTTTTTTATCGAAGTCCTTTTTATATTAGGCTAATCCCAACAAAAAGGCGGTAAACTTTTGAGGTGGCGGCGTTGGTCCTCTTTCTCTCTCTCTGTGTTTGTCTCTTCGGGCAAAAGAAAAAAGGAAAAAAAAAGGCTGAGGGCCATATGTTACCCGATCTCGTGCCAAACCTATTAATTATATCGATTTATATATATTATATGTAGGTCGTGTTTAGGACAGAGTCAGGACAGACTGTATTAAAGGTTTTTCACCATCCCTCTGAGTAAAAATTCTATTCCCGCCAACGGAAATTCCCCTTTTACCAGGGTGAGAGAGTAAAAAAAAAGTTTAATGCTGCTGCACAAGAAATACATAAAAGCCGTTGAGTATAAATCATTAGGCCTGTATGTCGCGTATAGAAAAGCCATTATGTGAGTCACACACAAAACGGGGGAATATTGGCTGGATAGGAAAAAAAAAAAGGAAAAAATAGCCTCGGGGGTGAGAGAACGTT
Organism: Aleiodes alternator; assembly: GCA_963921955.1. Taxonomy (NCBI): domain Eukaryota; kingdom Metazoa; phylum Arthropoda; class Insecta; order Hymenoptera; family Braconidae; genus Aleiodes; species Aleiodes alternator. The sequence continues at coordinate 3,801,492 of OY998102.1, read as the reverse complement.
TGGCATGGATGGAGGAAAAAAAACATAAAAAAACTCAGGGACGAAGGAGGGAGGAGGGGGGGGGGATCAATCGGATACTGTGATATACATGGAGAGAAATATCAAGGTTATAGCAATGTCACAATCTCCCATTATTCCATTCTGGTAGTGATGTAAAATGACGGTCATTATTGGAAAATTGCTATATGACGGTCATGTGACAGAAAGTGTTTCTGGGGTCAGGATTATTGTTATAATCGTCGAATCTGCCAAATATCGTCTAATTAGATGTAGAATAACTGTCAAATTTTCTTTTTCCTCATAATTTTGTCATGTTCAATCTGGGTTTTTTAATTATAATTATTCTGATAGTATTCAGATGTCAGTTATCGTCTACTTCTCAATTTTTAATGTTAAATCATTTGAAAATTCATATCTTAATACTATATTTATTTAAGAACGAAAATATAGATGACAGGGCCTCAACATTAGGATCCACAAGAAACATATTGTTATACATTGTTCAACGCGAATCTATAAATAAAATCACCAGTAAATTCCTCTTATTCAGAATGATATTTCTATTGACGAATAGTTACATTTTCATGTTACACTTATTGAAGAAATCAAATATATATCGTCGCTTTAGAAACAAAAGGGCGTTCTCTCTCCAAAACTTCGTGCCTCAATTAGCGATGTCAAATGACGGTCATTTTGAAGAATTGTCATATGACGGATTTATGACGGTCATGTGACGGCAAGTGTTTCTCGGGTCAGAATTATTGTTATAATCGTCAAATGTGCCAGATATCATTTAATTAGATGTAAAATAACCGTCAAATTTTCATTTTCCTCACAATTTTGTCATGTTCAATCTGTGTTTTTGAATTATAATTATTCCAATACTATTCAGATATGTCAAATATCATCTAGTTAGATATAGAATGACGATGAGGGTTCCTTCTACTCACAGTTTTGTCGCAATTGGCAACTGTAATTGACAATTATAAAGGAAATATTGTTGAATAAATTAGGAGAAACTGAAACATGACACAGATGGAGCATTATTTACTTAGATGTGATCTAACCGTCAATTGATAATTCAGTCAGAAATGGGCCATATAAAATGTCCGGATCTCTTTTCACTTCACTGTTACCAATGAAAAAGAGATAAGTCACGTTTATTTTTCTATAATTACTCCAGATTATCTCGGAAAATAGTGGAGCTACGTCCCTTTTCACCCTCACCCTCCTCTGTAGCTCTTGAAATCTTCGACAAGAAGAGTCAGAATATAAAGGCCATATCTCAATTGAAAAATGAATTCATTCTGTTTTATGAAAATCGAGAGATTGAGTTACAAAAAAAGCCGTATAAATATTCGGCACGCGACCCCCTGAGATGCAGCGGCGTTTCCCTCCCTCCCCTCCCCCCTTCAATCGACGCCTGCGAATCCTTCTGAGATAAAAAAGAGGAATGAGGGAAACGTTCCTCCCTATGGAAGACATTTGGTCACATTTGGACGATTTTAACAAAAAAGCACAAGACTCTTTTCGGCCACTTGATATCCCTCCCCCCCCCCTTTCCCTCCTTTGCCCCCTCTGAATTTTTCGGGGTGTCGAGACGGCTACCGTAAGTCCACGCGTGAAACCAGATACGGCCTGAACGCGCCGGCGTCTCCAACTTTTTTTCTCTCATTCCAAATACTTATTTTTTTTCTTTTTTTTTTGTTATTTTTTATTCATTTTATTTTTCTTTTTTTTCCTCTCTTTCACCTTATTCTGTCTTCACTTCTCATTGGGAATTGAAGTGACGGTAAAGCCCAACATTACCTGGAAAAATAAAGGAATAAAATGGAGAGGGGGGGAGGGGAGGAGGAGGAAAAAAAGAGGAGGATGGAGAGAAGAAAGAGAACTCCCATGGCGTCGTCGCAAAACTCGTCCAACAGATACTCTCGCTAAAGCATTTCTTTCTCCCCAATGTGAGTTTCGTGGTATCGTAAAATATCGATTTAATTTTAAGCAGTACTCTTGGTGTTGGATAGGATACCTGAACTATCTGTACTTTTCTCTCTCTTTCTCTCTTTCTGTCTCTTTTTCTTCGTTCACGAGGACTCTCTCGGGGACTCTGACGCTTCAGGCAAAAAATAAGGGGAATTGAACCAGTCAAGAAGAACATTGCTCAGTTATTACTCAAGTATTAATATTTAAGGTAGTATTTCAGAGTACAGTCGATAAAATAAAGAGAAATAAAATGAGGATATGTAGGTTAGTTTACAATTAATTGCTGATAATTCAGGAAAAAGTGCATTAATGTGATCCTAGTGGCAGGTTCAAATGATCGATTTTCATTTTTTTTTCCTTTTAGTTATTATAATTACTATAACTACTTCGATTTTTCAACAATTTACCGATACTAGAACGATGTCCAAGGTGATAAATTGTTCTTAGATAAAATTAAGAATATTCAATATTGTTCTGCATGTGACTGACGCTGTCCCAGTATCTAGGACTAGAATTGGGGGATTCTCGGATTTTGAATACCAATATGGTCGCCATTGATTTTTTCATGTAATTAATTGCATTAATCGTCGTTATATGTCCGGTAACATGGGATAAACTAAATTTAAAACTAAGGGTGAGCAATTTGCTCGCTCGCGAATGGAGGAGTGCGTTACTGCTGATTAGAAGGAATTAGTGAGAATGTATTGTGATGAGTGTGACTTCAAGCCGCACTAAGAACTTCCCGATAATTTCTCTCACTTACTATTAGAAAAAATGATGAATGATAAAAACGATAAATAACAGCAGACATAATCGTGGAAACTATCAAAAAATGTTGGGAAGATTTCAAAATATGGAGATCAATAAAAAAATCAATTTTTCCTTTTCTGGGGCAATGCGTAGACTCCCCTTCTTGGAAATTGAGAAAAACTTGATAAGGTTTTTCTTAAAAAACTAAGAAAGTACTGGATCGATTCCAATCAAAATCTAATGATCGCGAATTTATGTCAAGATGCTTCGATTACGACTCTAAAACCGAAAGTAAAAAACCTTTATTGGTGACTACAATATATCTGCCTCGAAACAAATAATATAAATCATAAAATTGGAATAATTAGTTGTATTAAACATGTTTATAAAATCCTATATATAACGTCCGATTATTTATAACCTCTATCAATAATCCATATTTCATAAACTAAACGGTCAAAAATTATAAGAAAATTCAGAAAATTATAAAAATAACATCATCTTCAATACATCATCAAAAAAAAAAAAAACTATCTTCTAAAGCTACAACACAAAGAATTCAATAATAAAATCCATTTGCATCCCAAAAAATCCCTAGAAACTAATTAAAATCCGAATGAATTCCATCCATCCAAGAAAAAAAAGGCAAAAAAAAGAGCAAAAATTATGATTATTTCCTTATGAATGTTTTTGTCCAATTTTCGAGGGTAAAAACGTGACGGCTGGTTGTTGGAAAATGATGCTCATGTAGGAATAAAACACGGTATACAATAATTCGTTGGATAGCAAGGTAAAGAGGTACACGTACAGCGTCAGCATGCTTCCCTCCCCCTCCCCACCTCCTCCTTATATCTCCTACCACCTACCTCCTTCAAGTGGGCCGCGCGGGGGTGAGAAGGGTGAGGAGGAGAAGGAGGAGGGGGGAGGTGGAGGGGGGAAAGTGCCTGAACCCGCACAACTGTGCGCGCGACCGCAGATCGGCAAGTCAGTTGGCGTTGGCGGCGGCCCCTGGTTGAAGTTGTTGTCTGAATTATACTCTGATTATACTCCGAGCTCAAGATCGGGTATGATTAAACATTAAACAACGCCATTATACGGCATGGGCCCACGATGTTACCGGGCAGATGCCGGGAAGGAGCAGAGAGAGATAGGGATGCAAGACTAAATAAAAAAGGAGGAGGGGGGAGGTAGGATTGAGAGGAGATGGGGGAGGAGGTGACCGCGGACGCTCGTGTCCTCCTACGAGGCCTCCTTCCGAGAGGCTTGGATTAGCTTGTAATCCCTGGGTAAGAAGAGTGGTTGATGCCGGCACTTGGATACCTTACAATTCGCGTATATATACAGTGACTAACCAGAAACAAGAATCCCAAGAAGCGTAATTAGCTATTCGCTCAGAAGAGCAGCAGCAGCAAAGGCCTATTTGTTTTACTGCATTCCGCGCGCGCACCACTCGAGATATTGCTTTCTTTATTTTTGCTTTTATCATTCACAATTGTGTTTTTTTTTTCAAGAATTTTTCAATTAAAAGTAGGGAGAAATCATTGAGTATGATAAAAGGAATGAGAATGATTTTTTTTCAGAGAATGTAATACTTATTCATTTTTTAAAGAGATTTTCGAGAGCTACGAAAAAAGACTGGGGCAAAATAGGCGTATTTCTATTGGTTATCGGGATATCTTCTGAAAATGAGAATAGTTGAGACTCGAGTGAGATTTGCTTGTCGCTCAGAAAAGGAGCAGAGGCCTATGTGCTTTACTATATTCAATGTGCACTACTCGAGATATTATCTTCTTTATTTTTTCTTTAATTCGCAATTTTTTTTCAAAATTTTTAATTCAAAATAGGGAGAAATTATTATGTAGAGAAAATTGGGGCAAAATGAACCTGCAGGACAAGAGAATCCAGGATTTTTTAAAAGACTGAATGCTTCTGCGAATTTTCTGGGAAAAATTCACCAACAGTATGGACAAGGTGGAGCATGTTCTCGAATTTTCTTCCCATTTTTTCGTGCACTCCTTCCCTCCGGAAAAAAATCCCGTATCATTTCAGCCCTGACGTCCATTTTGCCCCGATCTCTTCTATAAAGAGAGAAAAATTAGGAAATCAATGGAGATACATCTTTTTTGCCTCAGTCTTCTTGGTGCAGTTTCAAAGGTAACAAAAAAAATTAGGGCTAAAAGGGCGTATGTCCATTGATTTCCAAAATATTCCACAGAAATCAAGAAAAAAATGGAAAAAAATCATTTCATTTTCGAATTCATTGAAGTTAATAAAAAATAAATTAAATGCGTCTGAACTTTCCCTGGACATTGGCCAAAGTGGAGAGAGGAATATAATCCAGTAGCGAGGGGGTGTGGAATGGCTTCATATTAGGAATTCATATCTTGGGTAGAAATGGGTGGGCTTCTCAAGTGTGATCAATACGATCTCATTCTTACTGAGCCAGCGATACTCAACTCCTTTTTTCCCCTCAAAAATTCACGCAGAGCAGTATTACCCCATTCCCCATTTGCATGTACAGAATGAGCCTAAAAAACCATACTATCCAAACGAGCCAAAATACCTAATTCATCAGAAGCCACATTAAAATTAATATTAATCATGCTATTTCTCATCATTGAATGAGAACCACTGATTTTTCCCTCATTTTTCTGATTTTTTTGTAATTTCGCGTTTTTTTCCTCAAGCAAGAGTCCAAGAAAATTCGTGGCAGTGGGAGGACCAGACGTACATTAATAACCAAGCGGATACGTATCTCCCAGGGCTCACCCTTCAGCTGCCAAGGTAGCGCCAACACTTGGCCAAGACTCCGCCAACACTCCCCCAATATAAATGCATGACTAACGGGTAGAATCTAGCTGAGCTTATTAGGAGAAGAGACTCCGGGGCAATTCCTCTCTCGCATTTTCTGGGAGATATATATTCCCTCGTATCCTTACACCCTCCCCCCTCTACCCCTTCATACCTCAGAAAGAGGGAGAGGGAATCGAGGAGAGCTGTGTGTGTTATCTCGCGCGTTTTTCCGTGGAAAATTGGTGCTTCGAGGAACTCGAGTGGTCTCGTTACGAGACCAAAACCCATAACCTCTTACGAATATGTATATCGCATGTGTGTGTGTGTGTGTATGTGGGGAGAAAGAGGCGCACAGAGGAGGAGAGGGTTATACACTCGATTAAATAAGATGGAAGTGAGGAAAAATGCGAATAGGGTTGGAAATGCAAAAACGGAATTCGAGGTGCAAAAAAGGATGGGGAGTAAATTGCTGAGGTTTTGCGGGAGTATTATACTGTGTGAGGGCCTCGATTATCTCGCATGGTTTTAATAGACTAGCGCTCTCTATGTGAAGAAGCTTCAGGATTTTGAGTGTGTGAAAACGATATAACGGAGGTCATGAGTGAGAAGAGGGGGAGGCGATTTGGAATATTCAAAGGGACTTGTCTGTAATCTTGGTAATGTCTTAGAAGAGAAAGAGAGAGGGAGAGACACGGAGTTGCGGACTTCACGCGCGCTAGCATGCACGACTTCTGCCAAAGAAGATGAGGGGCAACGGGGCAGGGGTGGGGGATTCGTCGATGCTTTATGGCTCGTAGACATCGAATCCTGGCAGTTAGGGTATCGCGAAATGAATAGACAATTAGGATAGATACACGCGAAGTATTGCAAGAGGTTTTGTAAGGAAATATCGAGTTTTTTTTTTCAAATTTATTGCTTGATTTGAATAATTTTTGGGTTATTCTTATTATTATTTTTTCTCATTTTTAGACCTTTTTATCGTTTCTATGACGGTGGATTTCCGGCGGTTTAGGGAGATACATGCAATTGTGCATGACCCTAGTGGACCTTTTTGTCAAACTGATGAGAAAAGCACACTAATCCTCTGCCATGCGTACAAGCCAAGGTAGGAATTAATGGATTGTCCAGGCTTGGTACAACTCTGGACCAAGCCCGATCAAGTCTGTCCTGGCATCCAAATCAGGGCGCCCAAAAATTGTCACGTCTTTTTCCGATACAAGGAACATCAGAAAGTCGTCCAGAAATATTCTGAGATCAAAATAAAATTAAAAAAATAAATTGTTGGTCAGGACGACACTTTTTCCGATAAAATCCAAAAATAATCATCAAAACCAGAAAATAAATTCTCAGGTGAATATCCGACTAGTCAGTAACAAAAGAATAACTTCAATTGACGGCAGAGGCAGCTGGGTTCTCAAACTTCACCTGAAATTGGAACTAGGAATACAGAGCCAATGAATAAAAGAACACACATCAATCTAGACTTGAACGAGTCCGGCATTTCATATAGTCCCATGCCCGGTACTTGGTTTGGATCGAGCCAAGTGCCAGGCATGGACCAAGCTTGCCTTAGAACATCAGTCCAGACTAGATGTGAGCCGGGTGTTTCAGCTCTCTTCAAATGTGACATGTAAATCCACTGTAATCGAGCCTTGGAAACCAAGCTTGGAAATAGTCTGGGCCAAACTTGGTATTTCCATGGCTTGATGTACCAGAGTTGGGAGAAGACTGGTCAAGCCCTGGTTCCCCGTGGTTTGGTGTCCCAGTCTCGGGAGGAGGAGGCTGGCCCAATCCTGGTGTTCCAGGGCTTGGACCCCAGTCTTGGGCTGAGCTTGAACTAGGCACAATCCTGGATAATCCAAGGCTTGTATCATGCCTGGGACTCTATTCTCAACTGAAGAGGATTTTTATTCCACGTAAAATCCCAATTGTAAACGAAAAGTTTTACACACAGTGACTAGTGAAATAATGCATTGCTGTGTTTGGAGGTTATGATGTCGTGATTTCTACGTGAAAATTCGATCAAAATTTGTTTTTGCTCTGTACAAAGTATAGTGGAGCATTTTATTTCATCACTGTAAAAACAAATGTTTGAATTCAAGATACTTATGTGGACAATATTGAAACACTGGGGACGTTGTTGTTTGTGAATGGTAGTTTTAAGATATTTTTTGATTTTAAGATATTTTTTTCCAACTGATATCTGAAATTTAGATACTCGTTTTTACAGTGATCCTGTGCCCTTCTTAGTTTTCCTCTTCTTCAACTAATGTCTTTGGAAGTCATTTTTTATCAATTAAAATGCACTGTAGATCGTTCAATCGCAAACATACAGCTTTTCACCAAATGAATCCGTGTGAAAAATTTCAATTGTGAACGGATAGTTTTTCCGTATGGAATTTTCCACTTTCGATTGAGATTTCGCATGGAATAAGAATCCTCCTCACTTGAGAATTTGGCTTCTGGCTCGGTTGTTAAAGCTTGGCACTTCCTACCTGGGTGAGCGTGTGTTATTCAATCGAAACAGTCATGCATCCAAGTAGCGCTCAATCTTTTCGAGTTTGTTTAGCTTCACGATTTTAATCATCATTTATTAAATGTATTTTTTCTTCATTAAATTATTCAGTAAATCCAAGCGCTTCTTCAAACAAAAAATAAATGATAAAGAGATTCGACTGGATTCTTGACTGCCGCCTTCTGTCCAACATTATGCGCATTCCATTAAGTGAATAAGAGTAGAAATGGAAAGAAAAGAAGATTGGAAGAGGAGCGACGGTTTGTGGAGAACGATTGGAGTCTACCTTGAGAGGCCCAACGGATCAAAAAGAGGACGCGATCGCTAATAATATCGGTGGATGCCGGGGAATCCGCGAAAGGGACGAATGCTCGTCTGCGTGGCAAGCCGACCGTAAATCTGCCAACCATCACCCTGCGCACCCAGGAATACTTTTCTCTCTCTTTCTCTCTCACTATTCTGCGTCTTCTTAAACTGAGGAGCGTTCATTCTACCAACAGAGACGCATTGTATGCGAGAATTTGGTGGAGAACAGAGGGAGGGAAAACTAAAATTCATAATGGTGAAGAGGCATTTCTGTAAATAATTGCAGTAAAAAATTCAATCTTGAATTTTTTTCAATTTAAATTTTTTCTTTCAATCATTTTTCAAAAATAACTCGGTAAATAATGAAGATATGCTCTGATTGTCCTCATATCCATTTAAAAAGAAATGTCAAAAGTTACAGAACAAGCCAAAAATTACAAAGAAAAATCGGTTAACTCCTTTTTTCAAGCAGAAATTAAATTCAACCGCTTTTTTCTTGCTGTTTCAAACTCATGGAGCAACTAACGTCAACGTGCACATTCACGAATACAATAAATACCATGTTGATTTATGCCTGAAAGTAAAAGTATAGGGTAATAAGTGAAATGCGTAAGCAAGGGCGATAAAAAATATTTCGGTGGAAAAAAAAACCGCAGAGAGTAAAATATATATATAATGTCTCTTCTCATACGGCCCCCCTCCCCCCATTGACTTTTTCTCTCTCTCTCTCTCTCTTTTAATTTATTTTCTCTTTCTCACGTGACACACACACACACATACACACGTGAGGGTGGGGAATGTGAGAAAGAGATACACAATGTTGTATGCGGTGGTTACGCCCCTGCAAAAGAGGTGGTCGTGATTCACGGGTAGGAAGCGCAAATACCCAGGATTGGTTCTCTGCGTAAACGAGACACGACACTGACTCTCTCTCGGTACAACCCGAGTGCGCCAGCAACTTGAGCTTCGGTTATTCTATACTTGCCTCTCCCTCACTCGCTTGCACTTCTATCAGGCGGTATTACATTTTGCGTTGGAGAATGGAGGAGGAGGGGGAGGGGAGGGGGGATATGGATTCCCTCTTGACGCGCTCTGGACCGCACGCTCCGATGATTCTTCAACACATGCACGTGTGTGTGTATGTGTATGTGTGAGGGACTCGTGTCGACGTCCAGTTTACGGATGGATGATACATTAACCTCTTGACCCTGTCAGCCTCTCTCTCCACTCGCCTTTTTCACGCGATTCTTTTATTTCTGCCCTTGAATCCGTCACGAGTTGCTGTAGTGCACAAACAATACTCGTGTAAACTGGCAATTAAAATTGCAGTATCAATTATTTTTGATTATCGATTAATCGATTCGATATATTGTATTCAAATCAAAAATCGAAGAATTGGCATATTCGATAGTTTTTTTGCGAGTATTTTTTTGGAGGGACTAGCTGGTTAAAAATGTAGGATCGATCGTTTTTGAATATCGATTAATCGATTCGATAACTCGCATTTAATTCGAGATTTCGAACAACGTTTGATAGTTCAGTTGCAGATGTTTTACGTTAAAATGAATTTTCAGATATCAATTGATCATTTCGATATCCTGCTTGAATTCAAAATGTCGCAGATCGATTAATCGATGCGATATCTCGCATTAAATTCGAGATATCGCCCATCATTTGAATAGTTCCGTTTGAAAAATTTTAGCTCAAGAGAAAAACAAACACTATCGATAATTTTCAAGTATCGATTGATCAATTCGATATATCGCATACGATTCGATACATCGCATTGAATTCAAAATGTCGCAAATCGATCGATCGATTCGATATATAGCATTAAATTCGAGGAATCGCATATCCTTCGACAGTTCGAAAGGTGCAACCTTCTTCAGCTTACGTGAATACAATGAAAAAAATTATATGAAAAAATTCATATAATTAATTAGAACGCGACAACTTTTGTAATAAATTTATTGCACAAAGAGTCACAAAGAAGCAGTAGAAAAAAAAAAAAGAACACTAAAAAATCTTGGAGATCGTAATCTTCTGGTCCTTATTCGTGAACGAACGATAAAATTCTTATAGTGTCCTGGAGGCGAGAGTAGCGGAGAAGAGAGAACAAGCTACACCTTTTTGGCCATTGTTCCCCGGGGTTGCAGACGTTACACACACAGGCACTCAGCCAAAGAGAGAGAAAAAGAGAGAAGAGAAGAGATTCCTGGATGCTGTAACGTCCTGTAAATCCTCGCTTGCACACCTGGCTGGGTGGCGAACGTCTTTTATCCCTCTTTCATTCCTTTTTTTTTGTTTCGTCCATCTTTCTTCCTTTTTATCCAAAACATTTTTTTCTCTTCTTTGTCAATCTCTCTCCTGCTCTCTCTCTTTCTCTCTCCCACACTCTCACACCCCCGTGTGCAGCGGAAACATAAATGACAATAGATACGTATGTGTCCCTTCGTCATTTCGCTTCGGAAAAATAACAAAGAATCCATTTTTCGTATGATTACAAGATGAAAAAAGAATGGGAGACGCTCTTGTTCCACTTCTTATTTTTTTTTTCACTTTTTTCTGAAGAAGAAGAGAATATCGTGTTCCAAAAAGGGATGACACTTTTATGCGGGTGTCGAGTGAATTCGAGGAGGGGCGGATATCTTTGATTATGCGCATTGATTAAGGGATGAAAAATGAAAAATAAAGTAATTGAACGAAAAAAAAAAAAAATTGTCACGCCCTCTTTTGCACAGATTCGTTGCTCATATTGTGACAATACACGACCTTGCAGCTCTTTTTTTTCTTTTTCTTCCCTTTTCATCTTCTAAATAATAATTGAAGAAGATTAAAAGGTTTGTCCTCATTATGCGACAGTCGAGAAGAAAAGAATAAGGTGGATGCGAGTTTTTTCCCAGTCTCCAGCGACTGTGTGCTCTCATCCCCCCCCCCCCCTCCCCCTGTTTTTTTTCGAGGACAACCGGGCGGCCGCCCCGTCGTGCTGAAGTCAACCGTCAGATCTTGATGAATTCCCCGTGATATATATATTCGAATTGTGATTTTCATTCTTCATTTTCTTCTACTTCTGTGAGAGGAAAAAAAATATGTAAAACTTTTATTAATTATAATGCTGTATCGAAGATGATGTTTTTTTACACTTTTCTGAATTTTTTCATAATTTTTGACCGTGTAGTTTATGAGATATGAATCATCAGAGTTGCTGAAAATAGCGGTGGTGGGGATGAAACGCTTTAAATCGGACGGAAATAACGAAATTACTGAAAAATCACACATGAAACATTATTTAAAAATAATTGGTGAAGAGAACAGCATTTTAACTAAATAATAGAAGAAAAAAATATTCAATTCACCGTACAGTTATCGAGAAATTTTAATTAGAGGGTAGTCATAATTATTTGCCTCTCTCTCTATCTCACGCATATGATAGGTGATTGATGTAAAGAAAATTCGAGGAACAAAAAAGAGATAGAGTATTTTTGATGATTCCATTGGAAAGCTGAGGAAGTTTTACGTAGAAAGCATATGCCACATTGATTTTTGTTTTTTTTCGAAAATTTGTTGATTTTGGGGTTAAATTTCCCAAAAAAAACGAAATTTTCGAGAAAAAAAATCCTGGAAATGGATTGTGGCACATGTTTTCTGGCTACAATTTTCTCATCTTTTCAGCGAAATCATCTAGAAAATTCTATCTGCAAGCGCGAGGAACAGAAAAAAATTATAATCGCAAGCTGAAGATATGATTATCGAATAGTTCAATCACTTTTTCGGATAAATCGAAACACATTTCGAGGGGCTATTCATTTAGTGATTTTTGATGAAAGATATTTGATTTGACTGCATCAACGTTCTCAATATCGACAATCGACTCGTTTCTATACAATAAACATTATCAGTAGATAGAAACTATACAAGAAAATTATAGAAATTCTAACAACAGTACAATATTCACACATTTCTAATATCGACATTAAATTTGAATTTGGTATCGATCAAAAGTGTTAATTAAAAAAAAAAAATTAATTAGCTTCCAACTATATCCCTGGACAAAATGAGATCTTCACCCAATGGAAGATTTACTGGGTCTTCCGTTACTCCTTAAATGGAATTTTTTAAATTCTCTGAAATTTTATAAGTGGAGTAAATTCATCCGGTTCTACCGAGCCAACATCATCAAACACCAACCCAATCATGTTGATTTACGTGGTGTTTATACTTATTTATATTTCGAACGTTTAGTGCACGCGGTCGGATGATCTATGACTCGCATTAACTTGAGTCTTGTTAAACGTGCGCCTCCAGGCCCGTTTTGTGATGAGGTAGAGTCTGGTAGTGGGGCAATGTGCTCCAAGGAAAATGAACAGTGAGCACCAAGTTCATATCGGTGGGTCCATATATATTTTTTTTTCTTCTTTGCCTTTTGTTTCCACCTCACTCTCGTCTTCACTCACGAATGCACTTTCGAACTCTTTCTTCGGCCAAGTGCCTTGGGGCTAACCCCGTGCCCGTGACCCGACCCTTCATAAACTAGGACCCAACTGCGCTATATTTTAAATGCATATAGACGTAGGCGTGTATGCAGTTAAAATAAGTGCAGTGGGTACGCACACAAATACGAGAAAAACGAAGTGAATTGCGACGAATGAGTCGAAAAGAGGATTTTTTGCAGGTTTTATGGTTTGGGTTGTGAAAATGGGAGGAAATTAGGAGAAATTGTTGAGATAGGATTTTTTTTGAGGATTTTAGTAGAAAACCGAGGAAATTCGAGGGGGAAGTCATGTGTCATGATTGATTTTTTTGAAAATTCTATTTTTATTAATTTTGAAAAAATTCCATTTTAATGAATTTTTTAAAAATTGTATTTTAATTAATTTTTAAAAAATTATATTTTGATGAATTTTTAGGAAAATTCTATTTCGTTTGTTTTTTGAAAAAATTTCAATATTTCGAGGATTTTTTAGGTTCTATTAGTCCAAACGACTTGGATTCGATCTTGACTGCAAGTTTCGATCATTTTTCCTAAATTCATGAAATTTAAAAAAAATTGAATTCAAAAACTGAAACTTTTCGATTCACCCAAAAAATTAAAATTTTCAAAAACTTAAAAAAAAAAAAATTTCAAAAATTTCCTCAACTTTACAATGCAAACATTATTTTTGAAAAACTCGATTTCGAGCTACTACGTTAGAATCCCCCCCCCCCCTCCCCCGCATAAAAAGGGGAAATTCTATTCAATCAAATTTATTCTTCAATAAATGTTCGGCCAATTAAGAATCTTCTTTATCCTGACTAAGAATCCTCCTTTATTTATTTTTTTTTTTCCATTGAACTCGCATACATTCACCTGGCGTAGGGAAAAGAGACAAAAATATACTGTATGGTTTAGCTTCTTTGAATCACTCCTGAGGAACGACTCCAAGCTGTCTGGAGGCCCAGGCATCCGTTGGGCCCCTTCTTTACCAGACCTCAGGGGTTATTGCCGTGTCTCTGCTTCTTTTTTTTACCACACTCTCACCATTCTCGGCAGCTCTTTGGTTCCTCTCCTCTTCCACTGTCCTCTTCTTCATCAACTTCTATGAAGCGAGAGGCAACGAAAAAAAAAAGAAAAATAATCGACCACCTAGTTCTCACTGGTTTATTCCCTCTGTACTTTTCACTCTAGTTTTCAGCCTTAAATGGTCCTCAAAGGGGGGGGGGGGGGTGGTGTGGGGAAGGGGAACCCTTTCGATTTTCATTTTCCTCACGATCAATTCCCTATCTGCAATCAGATTCCAAGCTAAATTGAAAGCCACCGCCTGTCGTCAAATTGAATATATTATCCACTCAACATTCTCGCTTCTCATCAACACTTGTCCTCGTCCAACCTGTCCAGATAGCTTCTTTAAGGTAATCCCAGTGATTCAGGCAATCTATTTTTCCTTTCCGATTTTGATCACTTTCGATAGAATAGTATGAAGAGATCTTTTTTAAATTGAGTTCAACCCATGTTACCGGACAAATGAGGCCAAAATTAATTTTTGAAAAAAATTTAATTAACATTAAAATTCCATAAGCGAGGTTCAGTTTCAGTTTCACTGCGAAAATTCATGATCACAGACTTATTTTTTTTCTTTATATAACCTCATATTTTTTTGTTCGTCAGAATGTCTATTAATTTTTGAAATCATGAAAAGTGCATGTTACCGGACATATAACGATGATTAATGCAATTAATTACATGAAAAAATCAATAGCGGCCATATTGGTATTCAAAATCCGTGGATCCTCCAATCCCAGTCCTAAATAGGGGAGAAGGGGGTCAATTGAACCAAAAATTCTTTCACAATTTTTTTAGAATACAATTTTTAGAAATAAATAATTTTTTTTTCCATGGAATAGTAGTTTGTTATTCACTTTATCATTTCCGATTGGTAAATTAATCAGCAGATGATTCTAATTAAAAAGAAATATATAATTGTAGCACCGCGTCAAGTGGTTCAACTGTCCCTAGCTCAGGGGCAATTGAACCACTAGCTGGGGTCAATTGAATCGGAAGTATTGGAAGCGAAAATAATTTTTTTTCAATAAATAATTTTAGATATATCAACTCGTAGAACACTTATAATATACTTTACTAAAAATCTATTATTATATCACTGTGTTTCAGTAGTTTTCATTTTATTCTTTCCCACTACTCCATATTTTTTTTAATTTTCCTGAGGAATTCATTTTCTTAGGGTTTTTTTTATTTTGTTTTTTCGTCTCTATTCTCAATTTTTCTGCAGTATCGGTATAAGTGACAGTTTGCCTTGTTGCACGATCTTTTCTACTTTTGCTACTTGATATAGCTTTCGGTAAAGGACGTTTTGGTTATGGTTCAATTGACCCCATGTGTTTTAGTGACGGTAATTAGCATATTCAAAATTATTACGTAATTATTTCTGCATAAATCGGATTAAAAGTGATGGAATATAGTTATATTGAGACATTAAAATTGAAATTGCATGATAATATTTGAAAATGAGAATATTATTAACAATTTCGTCGAGAGTCGAAAAAAAGTTTGCATGCCCAAAATCATAAAAATTGGAATTTTTCAAAATTGAACAATCATAATGATTCCAAATTTCATGCACATCAAGGGTTAATATATTAACAGCTCATTCTGGAAGGGCACTTTTTTTTTTTAATTTTTTCCTATTTTTTAATCGACTGTTTCAATTGCCCCGTGGTTCAATTGACCCCCTTCTCCCCTACTGGGACAGCGTGAGTCAAATGCGGAACAATATTGAATATTCATAATTTTATCTAATAACAATTTATCATCTTGGACATCATTCTACTGTCGGTAAAATGTTGAAAAATCGAAATAGTTATAGTAATTATAGTAACTAAAAGGAAAAAAAGATGAAAATGGATCATTTGAACCTGCCACTAGGATTATCCTAAGGATGTATAATCATGACAAAAATTTTCCATTTAAGGCTTCAAAATTTCTTTATAATTAAATTATTCCTTAATGAATTTTATTACAAAAAGTTCGAAATAGGTAACCATTCATATGAGAAAGAAAAAGATTATTGAAAATTGACAGAAAATGCATGGGCTCTTTGGAAAAATTGAGGTTATGATTGTAAATTCATAAATATCAAATTTTCAAGCTCTCGTAGTACAAAGAACAAATATTAATAAGGAAAATGGATCTTGTAGTAATTCGGAAATATTTTGAAAATACTATGTATTCATTCATCCTGAAGAGAAAAATAGAATTAAAATTCTAATTAGTTCGTTTCATCATTCATTTCTCGCAGTGATTGGTCAGATTCATAATGAACAGTCACATGGTCATTTACTTCAGCTCACCCCGAACTTCGTTCGAGCCTATCCCCACCCATCAAAATTCACGGTTCCCCCACTCTCACGATCATACGTCCTTAATGCCTGGAAATCCTATAAAATTACTAGTGAAATAGAATGGATCCCTAGAGCGGAGTTATGGAAAATTTTTATTTTCAATACGAAACAATTGACGAAAAAATCTGAAAAAATTTGAAAACGCGCTCCAACATATGTCCTTTGTTTCTGAATTTTTTAAAATTTTTCCAAAGAACTCTTACTTATTTAAAAAAATCTCAATTAATTTGAGTAATTAAAAAAAAAAAATTAAGCTCAAACTTTCAAAAGTATCCTGAATTTTTTTTCCATGAGAAAGATTCTCTGAAAAAAATTGAGAACGTACTTTGACATCTCTAATTATTTCTTGAATTTTTTCAAACTTTTCCACGCAGCCTTTTCTTCTCACAGAAAATCCCTTATCATTCAAGCCCAAAATCTGAAAAGTATTGAGCAATTTTTTTCGATATGAAGGACTTCGCGAAAAAATCTCAAAAAATTCGTGACAGCACTTGAAAATGTTTACCATGTCTCTGAATTTTTTCAAATTTTACCTCAAATTCCTTCAATCAAAAAAAAAACTAAAACCTCATATTTCCAAGTCTCTCAACTTCTTCAATACCTCATCCGATAGTTTGCTCTTCTGAATTCCATTGATAGCAATAACCCTGAGCCACAAAATGCGTAACACAATGGCAAAAAAAAAATAAAGTTATTTATTGTTATGGCAATCGTCTTCTCGTGCGTTAGAAGTACGTTTCTTCCAATCCTTTTATTTTCACCTCTTAAAAAACTACACAACATTTGTGTGTAGGTGTCTCGGGGGCAAGAAGAGCTGCTCTCGTATCTGTATCTACCAGATAGCTGTGTAACACACTCTCTCCACATGCCTACATCAGAAGGCATGCATTCGTTCGGATTTTCACTCTTTTTTATACCATTGAAATTTCTTATTCTTCCTCTTTTTTTTTTATTTTTCGCTTCTCTTGTCTGTGTGTGTGTGTGTCGTGCGCTTCAGTTTGCCGCCCACATCAACAATATATCCCGCTGTGTTTCCAACACCTACCACCTCACTCGATTTTCTCATTTTATCCAATGAATACGACTTTATTATTTCAATCTCAAATTATTACTCTTCGAAAAAAAGCAAAAAATAAAAAATAAAAATTCTTAATTCGAATTTCATGAATACAATACACGTGACCCGGAATGTCTGCGGCTAACAAATACGCACAGCCGAAGTAGACACATACTGGAGAAAAAAAGAAGAAAAAAAAAGAAGAGTATAAGGAACGTATATTTTTACGAGTCTGGTCTGAGGTTAGTCCTCGAGACTTCTCTTTGGAGAGAAAGAATCTCTCTATCTCTCTCTTTCTTACTTGTACTCCCCTGGCTTTTGCGAAACGGTGGAGTTATAATTTACAGCCCTATGCCACGGCCTCCTGTGCTCTCTCCGAGAGAAGAATACGAAGCGAGAAAAGGAGAATAAAAATAATGGAAAAGAGAGAAAAAAGGAGGGGGTGGGAAGGGGAAAACGAAATGAGAAGAGAAAAAAAAATAGTGTATGCACCTTAATAGTGTCTGTGCACGTCTTCCCTTTTCCCTTCTGATTCCCTCTTTTCTCCACTACCCCCCCCCCCCCCCTCCCCCCAACATCGAGAGTGTATATACGTGTGGGTTGTTAGTCGGGCAGTTTATGTTGGCCTCTCTCGTCTGCACATATGTGTCCTCCCCTCCTCCCTTACCTTCGGATTTTGTGCGCCTCTTCGTTTGCAAAACTCTCATTCCACCTCTTATTTCTCTTATTTCCTCACCCCCATTCTCTTGGTTTTATCTCGTTTCACGTTCTCGTTCCTCTCAGACAATGAGGATACAAGCCAAGGTTTTTCTTGCCTCCTTTTTCTCTCTCTCTCTCTCTCTCTCTTTCTCTTTCTCTGTATATATAGCACCACCACGAGTCACTAAAACATCTGGGGGAATAAGGAATGAATACGATGAGGACTACTGGACGTTTTATTCTTCAAACACACACACACACACACACATATGTAGTGGGTAAGTGTGTGTATGTGTGTATATCATTGCCTATGTTTATACACAGCACTTACGCCCCTTTAACTGTAAGGAGACGATATGTATGTGTATATGTGTGTATGCGTCTGTGTATGTATGTATGTGTGTGTGCGCGGTTGTGTGCATGCCTGTATATCTGTGTTCATATGCGTGCGTCTGTGTGTATGTGTACATGCCTGTATGTATGTGTTCATATGCTTGTGTGTGTGTGTGTGTGTGTGTGTGTGTGTGTGTGTGTGTGTGTGTGTGTGTGTGTGTGTGATGAGCAGCGTGGTGATGCCACATTGTTACAGGTTTTGCGCGGGCTCTATTGCGAATATCTGTCCTTTATTCGTGAGTTTCTTTTAATTCGTTGTCCAGCCGCGGAGTGGCGATTCTTCAGGAGAGAAGGGCGAAGAGAGTGGGGGGGGGGGGGGGAATGGTGGTAGCATCGGTAACTCTCGGTCGTAAACTTTCGCCTCCGGTCGGATTGGAACTTCTTCACACTTGTTTCTGGTCTCTTTTTTTGAGCATTTTTTGAGAGCAGGGGGAGGAGGGGGTGCTGTGTCACAGATAAGGAGTGAATGAGCTATCACCGGAAAAGAATCGACTCTTGAAGAATCGATCCTTAGAAAATACGATTTTTTAAGAATCGATTCTTTCAAAAAAAAAATATCTATAATCGATTGATGAAATTGTATCGAAATTCCGTATTGACGCATTTTCTATACATCTCAAATCTTTGACTGGATTTTCATTATATCGATGAGGAAAACTTGCTATTTTTACAGAAAAGCCTTAAACAAAATATCCCAAAATAATTGTCAAATGTTCATACAGTGATGATTGTGATGATAATAAAGTGAATGATATATATCATTGTTCTAGAGAGAAAAGGGTGTAAATGGTACATATTACATATGTTGTTACGCCCTTTTCACTCTAGAACTACTATATAATGCAATATTAAAGTGAGTAAGCTAGTTGGCAGCTTGTTGGGAAAAAAAATATTTACTGGTTAAATAAGTGGAATAGGACGAAAGGAAAAATATGATGATAATCGATGCAATATCTACCATTCGATTCAAGGGAATGTTCCTTTCAAAAATAGGAATTTTCGATCAATCGAATGTTCAAAAAAAAAAATCGATTAATCGCGTTTCTTGAAATCATTGAGAAAAAAAAATCGATTTTGCAAAAATTCATTCAAAATCGCTCATCACTACAGATAAGTCGAAATCGACTAGTCTCAAATATGTTCTTTTTTCCTTTTTTTTTTTTTTTTAGCAGTTTAATTCTTATGCAGATTGCGAATTGTGGAATTATTGCGAACGGAAATACTGAGGAGGAATACATTAGGCTGCGGTTTGAGATGGCTCTTCAATTCAGTAGCGTGTAATTTTTACTTCTCTCTTTCATTCTCCTTCACGGCTGATTCGTTGCCTTTTTTCTTTTCTACAGTCTTTTTTGAACCTTCCAGGACACGTGCTGAGCCGCTTGTTTATCTGAATAAGGCACACATGGTATTTTTGAAGATTAGGTATTCCAAGCCCTGTGTCAATCAAACGAGAAAAAAATGCTTTTTTTTTCGGGGGCTATACGCGATGGGTGAGAGGTTGCAGAGTGATCGATTGAGTTTGCTCGCACGGTGATATTCGGCTGTTGAACCCAGATGGATTTTACACCCCCCCCCCTTCTCCACTCTGGAAAATTTTTTCTCATATATACATTTCGGATGGAGGAAACGTAAAAGACAAACTTTCAGGGTATTGATCAGTTTTGATAGAAAAATTTTGGGAGGGGCGAAGGGGAAGATGAAATTCTGATCAATCAATGACAAGTACAAACATTGAAGAGAACATATTTTAAAATATACGTCACTAAATTTTGGGTTTCATTTATGATAATGAAATGAGCGGACATCTGACAATTTTTTGGATTTTTTTAAAACAAATTAATCATAATTAAAAAAATATGAAATTTTTTTTTTTCAAGTGCATTGGTATACTCAGAAAAAATTTCGTATCCCAAAAAAAATTGGGTAATTGTGTCTAATAGAGCCCAAGAATGAAATTAATTGAAACTTAATTTAAATTTGTGTCAGGAAGGGAGGTGGTGAAAATGAGGAAATATATCGAGGTCGGAAATTCGAGGGTAAATATATAGGAACTCGCAAAAGCTCAATTTGTAGAGCATATATATCGTCGCATTAGAGTGAAAGGGGCGTAAGTGCCAAAAACACGAAATTCTGGAGTGAAAGGGGCGTATGTCGACTTATCACTCCAAAATGTTTTTTATGGCCTTTGGAACATCATTTGGATAAATGAAAATTAAAATAACAAAGTTACCAAGTCTACCAATTTTAAAATGAAAGGGACGTATCTCCACACTTACGCCCCTTTGTTATTTCCTTTTTAATCGCTATATAATTGTTAAAGTTAAAGTTAAAAGGACGCATCTCCGTACTTACGCCTCTTTGTTTTTATAAATTTTTTTATCTCAGGAGAATTTTTGGAGTTACGCCCTTTTGTTTTTAGGATTTTTTATTTCAATTTTGGCACTTACGCCCCTTTGTTATTAGTTTTTTTCCGATGATTCGAAAAAATTTAATGAAAACATTAAAAACAAAGGGGCGTATCTCCGGCACTTACGCCCCTTTGTTATTAGTAAGTGGTACTTACGCCTTTATGTTATTATTTTTTTTTTATTCCACTAATATTGCGTAAAAAGCCTTGGAAAGCCTATTGGAGCAATAATGGTGGAGATACGCCTTTTTGTTATTTTGAAAAAAAAAATCGGGAAAAATGGCACTTACGCCCCTTTCACTCTAAGGTGACGATATATCTGATATCAGATTGGTAATTTGAAGGATGTGAGGTCAAACCTAGCTTGCACATTCCATATACTTTCCAACGATTTGATTCTGGTAATTAATAAAATTTAGGATAGCTGCTATTCTGCATAAATACCTCATATATATAGAAAGAAAAAAATATATAAACATGTGCATAATATTCCTTGGTAAGTTTACAATATTCGATATAATTTCTTGTGTAATGTCTTATATCGGCGTCATGTACTTTCCCATATATTTATAGCTATAGATATATGTATAGTTTTTTCATTCTAGACTCTCGGTCCTTCCCTATTTATTCAATCAAAATTCATTGAAATTACATAATTAAAACATCTCTCTCTCTCTCTTTTCATTTATTCATCACTAACTGAATGTTAATAATTATGAATAAACAACTGAAAAGAAAGAGAGAGAAATAGATATTAAAAGTCCATCAGACCAAAGAAATACAAATTTGACAGCTCTGAGGCCTCTGTACATTTCCATGATGAAAAATAATAGAAAATAATAATTATAATTTCACAAAAAAAGAAAATTGATTTTAACAATTGTAAAAATTGAATGAGACGGTAAAAGCAAAAATTACGTCACTGATAGTGACATGAAATTGAATTGATTTCTGAATTATTTTTGCAAAAAATTATAGAAAATAATAATGAAGAATAATAATAGAAAAAAAAAACATGAAAAATAGAGAATAAAGAATAATGAAGAAATAAATGATAATTAATAAGAGAGAGACAGAGAGAGAGAGAGAGCAAGAAAAAGAGAGAACGAGTAGGTTGTCACAGTGCTGATATGAATTAACAGCTCGTCAAGAGAATGAATAAACAGTGGCTCGGGTTTTCGCCTCGTTGGTAGAGGCTCTAATTGAGATGCGCCCTCGAAGACACTCATCGCATTCTCGCTAACACCCCGTGTCAACAATCATTCTCAGTTTAATTATGCACGCCTCTAATTACGAAGAGGTGCAGAGGAGGAGGAGGGTTGAGGTGGGGGGGGGGGGGTCAAGTGAGTGAGACAGAAGAGTGAGCAGTACGCCTACCACTTAACGTTTCCTCAGTCTTTTTCCTTTCCCAAAAAAAAAGAAAAAAAAATGGGGAAAAAAAATTCGAAGAACTCCAAATGTAATTTGTTCAAGCAGAGTTAATTATTTAATTACACACTCTTCGCGTGAAGAAAGTCCTCAAAAATAGCCGGAAATCTTCATTAATATTGACACATCTCAAAAAATCCCTGGAAAAAAAAAGAAAAAAAAAAGGGTGTGGGAATATTAGTTTTTTTTTCTCTCTTTGTTTATTCAACAAAATTCCAAAGAAATTGAAAATAATTTTACCATTTTGAAGGAGAAATAGAAAACATGAGAAAATTGAAGCCACGACTCTACGTGATGCTCCTCTTCTTCTTCTTCTTCTTTTTTACACTCAAATGTACACGTTTGCTCCGTGACTCTCGACAGTTTTGCGTTTATCAGTAATTCCCGACTGGCCAATTTCATCCATGCGCCTATGGACCAAAGTAGAAGAGGAGAGTAAAATAAAGCAGAAGAAGAAATAGTAAAGTTTGTGTATGTTAGTAATGTTTTGTGTATAGTTTGAGTCTCTGTGCTTGGGTACTCTTAAGACAATCAGGTAATGCCTGCTCGGTATGCTCAGTTGGTACGCGTTATGTCCGGACGCCTCGGGGGTGTTGTATAATTCTAAGCCATCTCCGCATTTTCTCTGTGGAATATTCCTCGGTTCTCTTTTTTTTTTTGGTCGTGTTAGAAGCCTGAATTTTTTAAGAGGAGTATATTTTTACGAAATATCACTTGAATTAAAGCGATAGTTTATCTGAGTTTTCTTCATGGATTTTTAGGATTTTAGTGGAATTTTATGATTTTTATCAATGATAAAAATGCAGTCGAGGCGGTATCAATGCATTTTTACGAACCAACACGATATTCACGTAAAATTCGAATTTTTTCCTTGATATTTTTAAATGTGAGGAAATTTTAATTTTTTTTAAATGAAAAAAAAATTAGAATTTTTAATTTAAATAAAAAAAAAAAAAAAAAATTTTAATTTAGGTTTTTTTTTTGAATTTTTTCACAATTTTTGTCTGTGTAGTTTGCGAGATATGAATTCAGTAGTAAAGAGGTAAAACAAGAGAAGTTTCTTTTTTCTCATCAAGTTTTTTGAAAATACCTTAGAAAACAACCGAGAAAGAGCAATTTTGCCCCAACACTTTTTTGTAACTCTTGAAATTCTCTACAAAAACAGATGTGTAATATCACCTTATCTCACTTAGTTTCCGAGATATTTCCTCCGAGAAGACCACAAAGATAAGTCGAATTGTCCTGTTCTCCCTCTTCACTACTGAATTATCAAAGTTACTGAAAGTAGCAGTAGTGGGGATGGAACGCCCTAAATCGGACGAAAATAACGAAATTACTAAGAAATCACACATGACACGTTGTTTAAAAACAATTGGTGAAGAGAACAGCATTTTAACTAAATAATAAAAGAAAAATCAATTCAATTCACCGTACAATTATTGAGAAATTGTAATTAGAAGGTAGTCGTAACTATTTGCCTCTCTCTCTATTTCATGCATGTGATAGGAGATGAATGTAAAGAAAATTCGAGAAACAAAAAAGAAATAGAGTATTTTCGATTATTCCATTGGAAAGCTGAGAAAATTTTACGTGGAAAGCATATGTCACATTGATTTTCGGGATTTTTTTCGAAGATTCGTTGATTTTGGGGTCAAATTTGGGGTTAAATTGAAAAAATCCCGAAAGTTTTGAAAAAAATCCCGGAAATACATTGTGGCACATGTTTCCTGGTTAGATTTTTCTCAGCTTTTCAATGGAATCATCGAGAAAATTCTATCTTCATGCGTGAGGAACAAAATAAAATTATATTCACAAGCTGAAGATATGACTTTCTAATAGTTTAATCACTTTTCAGCATAAATTGAAGCTCTTTGCCCCTAATTATCAGCAATTAATCGAAAACTAGCCTAAAAATCCTCATTTTCCCCTGTTCTATCAAATATTTTTTTCCTCTCGGACACTCCCTCAATTCAAATTTAATTGTCCGCATAAATACGTTAATTCTCCCGCAAATATGAAACTTCCGGTAGACAATATTTCAACATGGCAAATTCAAAAAACAACTTCAATTAATTATAACTCTCAAAGTGAACGTTCGAGATTGATGAAATTACACAGGAAAATACTGGAAAAAAAATATGTTACTTCAAATGAGCCAGAAAAAATAAGTGGTTAACTTATATTACCGATGTTCAGATAATACCTTAAGTGGTAGAAATAAAATGAAAAAAAAGAGGAGCACTCTCTCGTTCCATGCATGTGTGTATGTGTGCATCCACATTTTTCGGATACATTAATGCCAGGCAAAATTGCCCCCTGCAACTAACTGTATTTTCACCTCCGGCGATGACTCACAATTTTTTTATCCACTTTTTTTTCCTTTTTTCTCTTCTTTTTGAGGCTGCTGATGATGATAATTTACGTTGGGGTGTGTGACGCCATTAGGAATCGATAGTATGAAATATCCAATTCCCCTTCTTTTGATTTCTCCTCTACTTTTTTCCTTTTATTTTTTTCTCTCATGTATCTACCATTGGGTCATTAAGAACTACCCCATACGTCTATTGACGGGGCAAAAATAAAAGGAATGAGAGAGGAATACAAGAAAAGGAAAGAAATGATTCTAATGCACATGATAAATGTATGTCCCCTCTGATTCGATGAAAAAAAAAGTGCAATTTCAAGAGGCATTAAGGGGTAACACCACTGTAAAAGTCTGAAAAAAGCGTTTTTTGGCTTTTTTTTCTATAGAGAAAGTGGCAATGAAATAATTATATTTGAGGAAGTGATTGAGCATATATTTGAGTCTTCAGAAAAAAAAATCATGAAAAAATATCAAAAAATGACGACACAAGAGCCATTCTTGCGGGGACCCTCGAATTTAAAACACTCTGCTACACGCAGTGTAACTGCTGCAAATTTTAATTGAATTAAAGAAAATTGGCTCATTCTAGATACATATAGCTACAGAAATACATAGGGAATTTCAAAAATATAGTTTTTTGTCTGATTTGTGAGCATTTGAATGAAGAAACTCAAATTTCGGCCAAAAAACCGGCAATCTTTTATCAATAATAAATGTGCAAATCAATTTTTTGGAAATTTCCTACGTATTTCTGTTTGAAATCTTGTTTTCAACATGCTGTGGGAAATTCAAATGAAAATAATGAAAATTATTGGAGTTATGCTGCGTACCAATTTGAAAAATCATATTTCGAGAAAAACACGATTGAAGTTTCGACTTGGGCTATGAATATGAAGAAATGCCTTTGGAAAAATTCAAAATTTCATGTGAATAATGGATTTCAGGTGATAACTTTTCTTGCCCGTATTCTGGAAGGCCCAAAGTAATTTTTAAAGCAAAAAAAATCGATTTTTTGAAAATTCTACAGTGGTGTTACCCCTTAAGCACAGCGGGTATACACATCGGATTTCATTCACATAATTGAGTTATAAATTTATTGAAAAATACCAAGAATCACACGTGTGTCCACGTGTTTTCACAGTTGTGGAGAATTTCGAATTCCGTGTCTCTTTAAAAGATGAGAAAAACGAAAAGAAAAAGAAGAGCGTGAGTTCCAATTGCGGCGAGTTTCATAAGAAGAGGCCTAATGACATTCCCCGATCAAAAGAGCCACCCTTCGAGAAAGTCTAGAAAATTTAAAACTTTTTTTTTACATTTCTTTTTAACATTTTCCCCTTTTTCCCTTTATTTTCTTTCATTTCACTTTTTTTTACCATTGGAAAGCCTCGTCATTGACGAGGGTTAATTCCGATCACGTATCCCACGTACGCGAGTGCAAGCCCCCTTGAGGCTCCCCTATCCCCACTCCTCCCCCTCTCTCTCTGCCCCCCCCCCTGCTTACCCTATCTCAAAGTCAGTCCATAAGAAGTGGAAAAAGGGGGAAAAAAATTCTCGTAAAATCAATAGAAAATGTGATAGTTCAATTTTACTTTAAAATATGAAAATACTTGAGAGTTTTTTTTAAATTGAAATCCATGAGTTTTGGCGGGGGGGGGGGGGGGAGGAAAAGGAAACTGGCAAATTGCTCATTTAATGAGGTGAATAAATGCACTAAAAAAATTAATCAACTATTCCGAGTTGTAAATTATTATTTTTTTTCAATTTCCTTTGGAAAAATGTGAAAATTCAGTAAAATTGAGTGATGAGATTACTTAAAATGAAAAGAGTGAGGGGGGGGGGGGGTCCTGTAAAATCAATGAAAATACTGAAAAAAATTTGATAAATATTGTGAATCATAAATTATTTTTTTCTAATTTCATTTTTGAAAACTGAGATAATTCAGTGAAATTAAGCGATGATAGTTTTGAAAACGAAAAAAAAGGAGGGGGGAGGGGATTTTTTTAAAATCAATATAAAAGGTGACTGTTCAGTTTGACTATAAAATACGAAAAATTTTCTGTAATTATTGAAAAAATACTTGAAATACATTGAACAAAAAGAAAATAAATCATAAAGTATCAATTAATAAAAAAAGATTCTTAAACAATTTCATTTTGTTTTAAATTGAATTATTTTATTTCGAAAACTGAGAAAAATGAGAAAAAATGCTCGTAAAATTGATAAAAACTCGGATAATTAAATTTCTTATAAAAAAAATGTAGAAATCCCCTCCAATTATTTAAAAATAATTCAAATACCTCGAAATTGCGATAGAGAGAAAGAGACAGAGAAAAAGGAAGAAAAAGACCGAAGAAACCAGGTAAATTGCTAATTTAATGAAATGAGTAAATAAATGAATAAATGCGTAAAAAAGGCTTTGCGCATTCCGTTGAGTGCGTGGACAGCCATTCGTCTACATACTGAAACCGTCTGAAACGAGGCAAACACAGAGGTAGAATTTGCAGCGCGGTGAAATAACAGAAAAGAAGAACACAGAATGAATCTGAGAGGGACACACACACACACACATACATATATATACAGAAAAGGGACAGGATCTCGTCAAGCAGACGGGCTCCAAATAACTTCTTTCTTCCCCTATATCCTCGGCAACAAAGTGCAACTCTTCGAAGAGACGAGATGCACACACAATTCCTCGTTTTTTCAACTTCTTTTTTTTTTCATCTTTCTGTGTTTCTCTCTGCCTTCTGTCCAGCTCCAAAATACCAGCAGAATGAGATACACACATATTTCCAGAAGCCTGAATGCATTTGTGTTTGAAGATTCAGCCAGTGGTACATAAATAATTTTATACCAAGATTATGCATGTATGCCATGCAATACACCTATATGTAAAGCCACCACTTGTGCTACAGTATACATACTCGCATTTTATTTCAATAAATGGAATGCCTCGGCTGAATTCGAGACTTCTACATTTTAAATGAGACTCCGTATAGGGGAAGGTGGGATAAAATGGAGGGATTCCAATTGAACGGTTCGAGGAAGAGATTCTCTGATGATTTCGGTGGAAAGCTGAGGAAATTTTGGGCGGAAAACATGTGAAAATCAATCAATTTTGAAAAAATTTACAAAATTTCACAATTTTTTTGGGTGAAAATTATTTTTCTTAATTTTTGGAAAATGTAACTTTTTTGAACGAATTTTGAAGGGGTACTGAAGTTTTTGGGTAGTTGAAATGATGAACACTTCGACTCCAAATGAGATAGCTTCGATTTTCCTTCATTAAATTCTTGAAATAACTGTTGATTATACAAGAGTTTTTAGCAAACTGATCGTTTTTACAGTTTTCGAGATTTCTTCAGAAATTGCTTTTCTGAACTTAGAGGTTCTCATGCCAAATGTATCACGTGGAATGACGACATTGATAGCCAATCAGAATTATCATAATTATTCTCAATAATTATGATTTGTTGCACAGAGAGGTGTGATCCTTGCGTGAAGATCTGCTGGACTAACTAACACAATTAAACACTAATAAATGAGGGTGAACTGTTGTGTCGATAAAACATAAGTGGTCCTTCTTTCGAAAATCGAAAAAATTCACTTTTTCAACGATATCTCTGATTCTGCTGGTCCTAGCAATCTGGGGTTGATTTCAAATGACAAGTGAGCTCATTTCTCATCGATTCATGAGGTTCGAATTTTTTTTCTCATCAACTTTTCTAATACTTACTGGCAATTTTCTGAAAATCATTTTTTGCCCTATAAATACATAGGCTGATCTTCCATTTAAGATCAGCCCCAAGTCGTTGGGACCAATAGAACTCGAGATATTCCAAAAAAAACTGAGATTTTTCAAAAACAGAAGAATTCATCCTTTAAATTTTGAGCAAAAAATCAAAATTTTTGGAAAATTCAAAAAAATAACGTCTAAGACATGATTTTCATGGTGAATTTCCTCAGATTTTCCATCAATTTCACGTGATTTTCCTCGCATAAATCACCAAAACTAACAAGATGCCCATTTCACCCCTTGTCTATCCATTTTACCCCACTCTTCCCATTAGGAGAAAAGAGGAACAGGGCACCTTTGACCAAAATGATTATTTTCTAATTAATAATATAATTGTGCTTCATTATTTTTTTTGAATTAACAAAGATTCCTATGAACGTTAAAAATCCAAAGTATTGATTCGAGATGAAAAATATCAACAATTAACTATTTCATTATGTTGAAGTTAATTATTAAAAAAGCAAAAAGTGTTCAAAGATGCCCTCCTTCTCCCTCTCACCCCTACGCATTCATTATAACCCATTGCAATACTGCCTATCGATAATTCCACAATTTCTTTATTTTCCATTATTTATCAATTCCCCAGGAGTAAATCGCTATTGTGTCTAGTCTATCCGAGGCTTCCAACTTTTTTTTTCTTCTCTCCTTTCTCTCTCTACCGCAGACTAACCCCTCACGCGATATACGTAAAACGTATTGAGGGGTGGATTTTTATATCGATTTTACTTTTCGGAAGAGAATACGTTCCCTTTTTTTTCAGCGATTCCACGAGAAAAAAAAGGAGAGGTGTCTCGTTATCTTCATGGGAATAGGGGGAATGAAAAAGAGGGGGGGGGGGAGGGGGAGAAGCCCCCTTCTGGTGCTTCACTGACACTGGGAGGTCCTCTGGCTGGGCGCCATTATCACGAGAATCCTTATTTATTGAGAATCGATCCTATTCAAATAGTCGAGAGTTCTCGTTTTCTGCGTATTCGAATTCACCCCCTCTTCCACCCCCTCCCTCTCCTTTTTCTCACCACCAAAGAGCTTTTTTAGATCAGGCAAATCCCTCCTCTCTCACTCGAGAGCTCGTCCGTCACTTTTATTATTGTAATCTCAAATTTGTTTATTTTGAATTTCATTCGGAAGTTTCGTGGACTGAGATTTTAAAAGGAGACTTTGAGGGGTGGAGGGAGGGAGGGGAGGAGGGGAAGGATAATGCGTATGTTGAGGAGTATGGTATTTCATTTAGAAAAGGGGTGGGTACTAGTCGGAGGCGTAGCCGGACCTACAACCCCCAAGTAAAGGCGGTCGTGGACCGCTTTGAGGGTGTGATCCCGCCTCCTATTCCACATTCGTACGAGCTTTCACTCACGTATGAGTTACACTTCTGCGCAAGTGTCATTCTTAAAATTCTACCAATTGCCCACGTCATTTCATTGGGTTTTTTTTAAATTCTACTTGAGGTAGCGTCCTAGAAGACTGTTGATAGAAGAGGAAAAAAATTAAGTTTTTTAGATTAGTTCTGGATTGATTGCTGATAATTCGGGGAAATGCACTTTGATTTAGCTGATAAAGTAATTGAACTATTTGGAAGTCATATCTTGAGTTTGTGAATGCAATTTTCTTAGGTTTCTCGCGATTAAAGATAGAATTTTCTCGATGATTCCGTTAAAAGGATGAGAAAATTCTAGCCAGAAAACATGTGCCACAATGTATTTTCGAGATTTTTCCGAAAAATTTGAGTTTTTTCGGAATTTAACCCTAACTTCGACCGCAAAATCACCGAATTTTTGAAAAAAATACCAAAAATCAATGTGACGTATGCTTTTCACGTAAAATTTCCTCAGCTTTCCAATGGAATCATCAAAAAAACTCTCTCTTTTCTGTTTCTGGATTTTTGTTTACATTAATCTCCTATAACATGCGTGAGACAGAGAGAGAGAGAGGCGAATAGTTACGACTACCTTCTAATTGAAATTTCTCAATAACTATACGGTGAATTGATTATTTTTTTCTTCTATTATTCAGTTAAAATGCTCTCCTCTTCGCCAATTGCTTTTAAATAATGTGTCATGTATGATTTTTCAGTAATTTCGTTATTTCCGTTCGATTTAGGGCGTTTCATCCACACCACCGTTATTTCCAGTAACACTGATAGTTCATATCTCATGAACTAAACGGTCAACAATTCTAAAAAAATTCAGAGAAAGGTAAAAAAATCGCATTTTTCATGCATTAAAAGCACAAGATTTAAACCATTCCCAAGTTCCCTACGATACCACCTAAATTCTCGTCAAAGTGCAGAGATTCAGAATCACTGAAATATAATAAAAATAACTTCCTCCATTTTTTTTTGGCTACCAAGAAAACACACGTGAAAGTGGATGAATATTATTGGAGAGGGGGAGGGGGGGAGGATGCCGAGGACTTAGGAGCGATAGTAGCTGAGTCAAATAGGATATAACCACATTGAAGTAAAAGCATAGGAAAATAAAGGGATAAAAAGAAATGAAAAGATAGTTGGAGCAGGAAAATTGACTGTGGAAAAACCCTGGGCAAGTACGTAGGAGACTTTTTTCAAGCTCGTGTGTAAACTTTTCTGAATTTCCTTAGGCAAATATTGGACGGGTGTTCACGCCGGGGGTCTTCCCTCTCTCTTTCGTATGTGTAACGGGCCAACTCCCAACTATGTCAGTGTGTGTGTATGTGTGGGGCTTCGTGTATTGCTAGTGCCTCCAGTGAAACGCTTTTCAGAGTAGCTGCAGAGGGACCCTAAAGGCAAAGAAAATGAGATTTTTCTACGAGAAAGAGAGAACCGGACGGTTCTTGGGAGCAGGGGAATGAATTTGAAATTAGTTCGTACTGCTCGTGTCTCGGTATATTCACTCACTCCTTGTATTACCTGCCCTCAAACTACCCCCCCCCCCCCCCCCCACGCAATTCCACCCCTTTCTGCCGGTGTACACGTACATACGTGGATGCGAGAGAAGCCGTTTTGCTCATGAAAGTTGTTTGTACGGTTTTTCCATTCGGGCGAAAGAAAAAAAAAACCCTAAGGTTTTTTTCCGCCTGTGGAAAACTATTTAACTCTCGTCATATGTGCATTGCGTATGTGTGGCTTCTACGACCACTTTGGATTGCCGATGAATTTCAACCGTTTTATATTGCATCTTTTCTTCAGAACTTTACATGAAAACCTCGAAATTCATTTTACGCAATTCTTTTTAGAAGTTTTTTTTTGGGATTGAAGGACTCTATGGAGAAATGTGAAAAAATTTGAGAAAATGCTTTGATATGTGGAGATTGTTGGTGGATTTTTTCAAATTTTTTTGGACGGCCCTTCTTTCCCAAAAAAATTGCAAATCATTTTGACTAGATTTAATTGATTATTCTACATTTTAATTTAAAAAATGAATTTATAGGATTTTCAATAACTTTCAATCTATACATGAATGAATGTTAACCATTTGCATTGATCATCATCAATCGATAAATTAGAATTTGATCTCAATCGACAAATTCATCAAAAGAAATAATTATTATTGTTTTCAATCATTTTTTTAACCCGATAAATACTTTTTTCATTGATAAAAAATGGTTTGGAGCATTTCAATGGCTTCAGAATCATCAGAATTCGGAAAAACTCTTAATTGTATGTTTCAACCCCTCAATAACACGAGTTTTTGGGGAGAAGAATCCTCCAAGTGGCTGGATTACTAGAGGGTAAAAAAGTGTTGGTCCGAGGCCCTACGAGTGAGCTTGTGTATTTGTGTGTGTGCAGCCGCAGGAGCCAAGATATCCACTTTTTTTACGATTAAAGAAAGAAAAAAAGGAACAAAAAACCACCAGCAATTGTGTCCCTACTTGATGAGTTTTTCTTATTTTCCCGGTGGAGTTTTAAAAACGGCAGTTTGGCATGCAAGTCCTCCTTCCGCTCACCTCCAGCACACGGATTATTTCGATTACTTTTTTTCCCCTATTTTCCTTCATTTTTTATCCCACCCCCCTCTCCTCCCCCTTTTGTCAAGACGCTAGTTCTCTTCTATCATGTAAAAAATTTATTTTCCTATTTTCTCCTTCTTTTTCCACTTCTCTCTGAAATATCCCATTTCACAGCCCTCCTCCTCCCCCTCCCACCCCCCCCCCCCTACTCCAAAAAATGACTTTATTTTAATGCCCATCGCCTGTCTCTTAAACTACAAAAAACTCTCGTAATTTCAAAACTCAGACGAAAAGAATATAAAAATGAAATAAACACACACATATATATATATATATATATATATATATATATATATATATATATATATATATGTATATATATATAATGTCTTTGTTAAATAGCAAATAGTTCTCATTTACGTCACTGAATATTTCCGGAAAAATGAAAATAAAAGATAAATATGGGGAAGATGACACACGATAATGTGCGGGCAAACAAGTTAAGGTTTTTTTTCTCCCTTCTTCTTTTTTTTTTCATTCTATTGCTATCGTTAAAATCAGTACTCCTCATTATTGTCACGATCATTAACGTACAACGTGAATTACCAATGCCATGACAACCGTCAGTCCAAACAAATCGTTTCACATTTGCTGATACATAATTAACATTGATTGTCTGATGTAATAATAAATAATGCCGATGATTTGTTTTTTTTTTTTTTCATTTATATTTTTACATTTTTCTGTTGTATTCAACGTTATTGTGGCCAATGGAATATATCGAAGAAATGACACAACCCCAATTTCACAACCCTCATCAGTAGCAAAAGCCCTCTCTCACTCCTCTTATTTCTGTACTGGATTATGAAAGTCTACGGGCAATCATCGTGCATTGAACGGAATATTGTATTAGAGATAAGCCATTGATATTTCTTCAAAGTAGGATAGTCCCAGGAGACTCCAATCAGCTACAAGTATAATTTTTCCCTTTTTTTTTGGACTAATAAAAATTTCCCTATACTCGCCTAATGAGGCGTAACCCAATTTCCCGTTGATTTCTTGGATAAACGGGAAATTAAAAGGGTTCGATTTTTTTTTGGTTGTTAATGTCATTGTTTTTGTTGTTTTATTAAAAATCATATTTT
This sequence comes from Aleiodes alternator, assembly GCA_963921955.1. Lineage (NCBI taxonomy): Eukaryota > Metazoa > Arthropoda > Insecta > Hymenoptera > Braconidae > Aleiodes > Aleiodes alternator. The sequence goes on along the minus strand of OY998102.1, from coordinate 3,768,038 downwards.
TTTATGTTTTTCGGAATTTTTTTAGAATTTCTTACGGTGTAGTTTATGAGATATGAATTATCAAAGTTACTGAAAATAGCGGTGTTCGGAATGAAACGCCCGTAATTGGACGGAAATAACGAAATTACTAAAAAATCACACATGACACATTATTTAAAAACAATTGGCAAAGAAAACAGCACTTTAACTATATAATAGGAGAAAAAAATATTCAATTCACCGTATAGTTATTGAGAAATTTCAATTAGAAGGTAGTCGTAACTATTTGGCTCTCTCGCTATCTCACGCATGTAATAAGAGATTAATGTAAAAAAGATCGAGAAACAAAAGAGAGATAGAGTTTTTTGATGATTCCATTGGAAAGCTGAGGAAATTTTACGTGGAAAGGATAGTCACATTGATTTTTAGGATATTTTTCTCGAAAATCCGTTGGTTTTGGTGTCAAATTTGGGGTTAAATTCCAAAAAAAAAACAAAATTTTCGTAAAAATCCCGAAAATACCGTGTGGCACATGCTTTCTGGCCAGAATTTTTTCAGCTTTCCAATGGAATCACCGAGAAAATTCTATCTACAAGCGCGAGAAACAAAAAAAAAATTATATTCACAATCTGAAGATCTGACTTTACAATAGTTTAATTGTAGTGATGTGGTTATTTAAATGAATGCATCACTCACACTGCAATTAAAATATATAAAATTGCGTTTAATAAATTACGTGATATAATACAAGTCAATAGTGTAGGTGATTTAGATGCGTTCTCGTGAACTGCCGATACGCGAGTGTGATTTAATAATTACCATATAAGGATACCCGAAACTCGGAATATCCACACAAAAGGAAATTGAAAAGAATACGCGTTACAATGGTCAAGAGCGAGACAGGTATAATTAATATGAGATAGAAAATATTATTTGTGCTCTTCAAGTACACGCGTACTGTAGCGGTTGCTACATACACAGAGAAAAATGTTTTCTTAATTTAAAAATGTGCAGTCACTTAATTTAAGAATGTACAGGTCACTTAAATTAAGAAAGAAAAAGTCACTTGATTTAAGTGAGAAAAGTCACTTAATTTAAGTGAGTTTTCCTTTCTTAAATTAAAAAAGAAAAAGTCACTTGATTTAAGTGAGAAAAGTCACTTAATTTAAGTGACCTGCCATTCTTAAATTAAGTGACTGCACATTCTTAAATTAAGAAAACATTCTTCTCTGTGTAATCACTTTTTCGGGTAAATTAAAGCGCGATTGAGTCCAATTTTTTTTTAATTCAATGCATTTCGAACTATACAGTTCATTCTGCTGAAGAATACCTACTACACATTTAGTTACATTCCACAAACATAAAAAAAAATACATGCATAGGGGAGATCGGGGCAAAATGGGGTACTTTAAAACACTTGTCCTCGTACCCCATTTTGCCCTGCTCTCTCTATATATATAAATATAATCATTCCTATAATCAATTCAATTCCATTCAAAAAACAATAATCAAGCAAACTATTTCAAAAAATCCCTTTTTTTTCTTTCGATCACCCATCGATTTTGAATGCACGAAGTTGAATTGAATTGGATGAAAATTTTTCGAATTAAAGAATCCCAAAAGAAACATCGTTTCGTCACACCTCAGTCCAATCTCCCTTTGTTTTAACCGCCTTTCGTTTCAAACAGTGCACTCTTCTCCCTTTCTTATAAACATAACATATATCTATATATATCTATATATATTCTCCATTTCTTCATTCTCTTATTTCTTTCGGGCTCTTCATCTGTGTTTCTTGTCCGCGCGTTTCGCCACTTAACTCCAGTAGTGTCGCGTCATCACGTTACAGAGACGATTCAAACGTTGGCTACAACAAACGGTATGCGAGTCAAAGGAAGAGAGGAAAAGAGTAGGAGAAAAGGGGCCTTTGGGTTGTTGATACTGTCTGTTTCTCTCATTTTTTTTTTCCCGCAAACTTTTCATCTTCTCCACTGTCCAGTCTTGGGCGAGCCTAATTCTCCGAGACAATGGATTCATGTAGAGAAATAAGCTGCCGATTAAAACAGGATCAGTGTGGCGAGAAGTGGGATAAAAGGATTGAAAGTAGAGAAAAAAAAATCAATTTCTTTACCTTCGAAACAAAAGGCGCGAGGGGGGAGGGAGGGAAGAGGTAGCTTGTTGTGTCGTGGGAGTTTGAGAGCTGTCGAAGTCCTTGTTTCAGCCCACGTGGAAATTCAATTAGGACCGGTATTCGATATCTCAAAACTGTTGTTACACACTTTTTTTTTTATTTTTTTCAACAAAAGTTTGAAAATGAAAATAATATTAACGTTTTTATAATGACTTTTATTATTGTATTAAAATTCTATTGGGGAAAATCGTGATTTTAATTCAATTAGTTTGTTTTTTTTTGTCTTTGGCATCGAGAATACTAAAAGCGCGAAGGGCCTCAGCCACCCCCCCCCCCCCCCCCCGATTGGAGAGTACACGGGCGTCTGACTGTCTGTGGATATGTCTGACAGCGGTGGATAGTTGTCTGAATGGACCATGGAATGCAACGCCCAACTTACATATATATACATGCAAAAAAATGTTTGTGTCTCGTTTCTCCTCACTACTTTGCTATTCTGCACGTAATACAACGTGTATGTGTGTGTGTGTGTGTGTGTATAGCTACCTACACCCACGTATTTTGCGGATAAAAGGCATATGGAAAAAAGGAATACGAATAAAATCGATAAATCCAATCAAATGTTCATTCCAATTGGGGATGAACGTATTTTGATATGTCTCGGAAAACTTTTTATTCAGCTGGAAAATGTTGAGTTTACCTGAAAATTTTTTTTGATTAAACTGCAAAGTGTCGAATTTTCGTCGAAAATGTTTGATTTTCCTGGAAAGTTTTTTATTTTCCTGGAAAATATTTGAATTACCTGGAAAACGTTCGATTTACCTGGAAAATGTTTGATTTCCCTTGGGAAATCTTAATTTTACAAAGAGTGCCGAAGAAAGGTCGGTGTGGAAAATGTTTAATTCACCTGGAAAATATTAATTCAGTTAGAAAATGTCTGATATTCTTGGAAAATTTCTCGTTTTCCTGGAAAATCTCTAATTTTCTTGAAAAATCTCTCGTTTTCTTGGAAAATTTCTGGTTTTCCTAGAAAATGTCTGATTTTCCAAGAAAATGTCTGATTTTCAAAAAAAATGTCTAATTTTCAAAAAAAATGTCTAATTTTCCAAGAAAATCTCTCTCTTTCTTGGAAAATGTCTAATTTCCCTGGAAAACCGTTCATTTTCTTGGAAACCCTTTAATTATCTTGGAAAATCTCTGATTTTTCTAGAAAATGTCCAATTTTCCTTGAAAATCTGTAATCTCACCTGGAACATTTCTAATTTTCCTGAAAAATCTTTGAATAATTTTGAAAAAGATTCGATTCACCTGAGAAAATCTCCATTAACCTGAAAGAAAATTACTTCCCATTCCTCACAACTCTGCACTTCTGCACGTAATTCAGCATGTGTGTGTATATATGCAGTTACCTACTACCCACTCCATTCTCGTGGATAAAAGGCAATACGAACAATCGATAAACCCAATCAAACGTCGATTCCAATGGGGGGATGGACGTATTCTGTGGAAATTCAATCATACTCACGTACTCTGACGCACTTGATTGGACTTTTTTCTTTCCTTTCCATTCTCCTGCATTTATTGAAATTTGTTGGTAGCGAAAAAAAAACGTGGAAATGAAAGGCGACTGAAAAAAGAAAATAAATCAATTTTTTTTTCTCTTTTTTTTTCCAGTTAACAGGAAAAAAAACGACGTGATTTTTTATTTTTTGCACTTTTAATTAGGAAAAAATGGAAATAAGTGTCAACGTGTTAGTCACCCTTTTTTTTTCACCATCTCCCCAATTATTGCCGAATCTTTTGTCCTTCCGCCTGAAGGTAAAAGGACTCTCTCTCTGCTTTCTCAAGGCGGTCAATAGCTATAGGCGCGATGGTCCACAAAGAGCATTTCGACCACGACGCACTGATTAAAAATTATCACCCAACGACTACAAAAGAAGGGGGGAAAGGAGGAGGAGGAGGGAGGAAGGCCCCTCACGATCTTTTTATTTATTCCCTCCCTTTTTTTCTCTTCATACTTTTTGCTCCTTATTTCTCATTCCTCTGGATCCCTTGGATTTTTACGGTGACGCCTAAACTTGCCAGACGAATTAAAAGTTACAGTGTTTTTTTATTTTTTTTTTGTTTTGAAAAATACACGAGCACTTCTTATCCTCAGTGAAACTGTTCTGCCTCGAGAATGAATAAATATTTGATTAACAAAAAAAAGTGAGCATTTCTATTCACATTTTGTGTGAAAAAAATAATTCATATCTTTGAATCTTTTCCCCTTGGCACTTTCTTGGAGGATAGATTGAATAACTCATTGATCTTTCAATATTCTTGGAGTTGTGACTCAGTCCAGAAGAGGGGGGAGGGGGGTATTGCCCACGGAATATTTATTTATTGTAATATCCTTCACTTCAGACACAATAGCGACTAGACATATAGATATATATTGATTTGAGGTATTTTTTAAAGTTTTCAGTTAAAATAACACTACTTGTGTAATAATTCAGAATTTTTTTGAGCGTCAAATGCTTTACCCAAAAATCTGAAAAAATTTGAGAATATGCTGTAGCATGTGTCCATTGTTCCTGAATTTTTTCAGCAAGTTAATGTTATTTTTGAACTATTTAATTGAATTGGTATCATGAAGGACACTGTAGAGTAACTCCCTGATAGAATTAGAATTCAAACTTTTGAAAAACAAAAAAATAATAGTGAAGAGCAAATTTTTTGTTATAACTACAGCATCTCTCCCCTATCTCATGGCACAGTGGTCCCCGGGACGACTATAAAAATCTTATCGTCGATCCATTGCCCACGTCGTCATGCAGAAGAAACCGCGTGCGTTTTTGGGAGGCAAAAGAGGGGGGGGGGGGGGAGAAACGCTTAATATTAATGTCTTCTACTACCACACACTCTGAGAGGTATCCACACATCTGCGGATGTAACGGGTGATCCAATTTAAATGAATCCCCAGTGAGATTCAATTCAATCTCATCTAATACCCAAACTCTCCCTCACCCCCCTCCTCTTTTTTTACCACCCCCGCACGAGGAAAAGGCGAACATTATTACTCTCTCTCTCTTTAGCTTTTGTGCAAGAAATAAAAAAAAGGGAAAAAGTCCATTACTCTCACACTCAACTCTCCCTCCATTAAATTTCCATGAGGCAATTACTTTTTATGATGAGTATGTAACTTGACAAATGGAGTAACTGAGCAGACAATTTTTCAAATTCACCATTTTTATTCTAGTCTAAAATGTCAATCAATTCTTATCACGTGTGTGGGAATAAATGCGATTAAATTTTTTTTTTTTTTTGTAGAATTTTTAGAAAAATTGAGGGGTGATTAATTTTTATACTTCTATTACTTCGGCCATTACGTAAAGAGGCTCTAAGTACATTCACCCCGTACGGAGAAATGTCCACGATGACGCACGAAGGCAGTCGTTTATAAGTTCAGTTCAATTATAAAATATAGTCAAGTTCAATCAGAGAGATCAGAAAATAACTTTCTTTTATCATAAAAAAGATATTAAATAATTCTTTCTTATCATAAAAGAAATATTAAATAATTTTTTCGTTATCATAAAAAAAAATATTAAATAATTTTTTTTGTGAAAGTCTTTTTTTGGAGAATATCTTGGAAATTGATGGACATACGCCCCTTTTGACTTAAGGTGCTTTGGAAGAGTATTTCAAAAGGTGCAAAACAAGATTAAGGCAAATTCGCCGTATCTCGTCTACTTTCCAAAGAATTTTGGAGAAAAAACTCTGAAATGAAAGAATTAATTTTATCCTCGGAATTTTTTTTCAGAATCGAGGAGTCTGCGGAAAAATTTGAAAAAATTTGAGAATGTGGTATAGGATGTGCAGATTGTTTCTGAATTTTTTCGAATTTTTTTATGAACTTGCCCATTAATGAAAAATTCTAGGCCGTATCACCTCGTGTATCACTACTCTTTTTTTTGGGGAATATTTCGGAAATTAAGCCACATAGCGTGATTTTGCAGTAATATTCTTTCAAAGAGGGTTTTGAGAGCTGCAGGAAAGTTCGATGAGCCCAAAAAAAACGTATCTCCATTACCCAGAAAATGAAAAAAGTTTTTTTTTATGAAATTCATGGAAATTGAGGGAGATTCGTTTTTTTCTCTCTTTTATTTCATTTTTTTCCACTCTTGAAATTTCTCACAAAAGAGATCGAGGCGAAAAAAGGCGTATCTCCATCACTTTGCGAATTATTTTCAAAAAAAAACAGTTGAAAAACACAAAATTCATGCTGGAATTATTCGAATTTTAGTGGAAAAAAAAAATTATTTGAACAATTTAAAATTTAACATTCACCCAGTATATAAAATCATAATACCTGTACATGAGCACCAAGCGACCTCTTAAAATTGTGTACGTGTTTAATTGGAAGTAATATGAGTGGTAATATAATCGGCAATCAGTCTCTCTCCGGGTGTCTACATAAATTGAAATAAAACTCATACACATGCGCATTATTATCACGCAAAATATCGATTATATTATGATGAATAAACGAAGATCATCGAAAAAAAGGCGAATTTATCCTTTAATTATTACAGATGTCATTTCATACTAATAGGGAAGACTGAGGCAAAATGGACTTATTAGTCAAAATGATTTGGGATTTTTTTTGAAAGTGAAGGAGTCATCAGAAAATTTTGAAAAAATTCAGCGACAATGGAGACATACTACAGCACTTACTCAATTTTTTTCAGATTTTTTCATCGAGTCCTTCATTATGAAAAAAATTCTCAATAATGTGACTTCTTCAAGGGCGAAAGAATAGGGATTTTTTCAACAGTGAAGGCCCTTGCGAAAAAATTTGAAAAAATTGACCAAAAATGTAGACATACTGAAGCATTTACTCAATTTCTTTCAAATTTTTTAATCGATTCCTTCACCCCGAAAAAAATTAATCCATCATGTTACTTGTTCAGGGACCAAAGAATCCGGGATTTTTTTAAGAGTGAAGACGTTTGTGGAAAAATTCGGGAAAATTGACCAACAATTTTAACACACTGGAGCATTTTCTCAAATTTTTTCAATTTTTTTCATCAAGTCCTTAACTCCGAAAAAAATCCCTGAATCATGTTGCACTTGTCCATCTTGTACCCACTTCTGATTATCGAATGACATAAGATCAATAAAATTACAAAAAAAAACATACACACCCCCTAATTTCAGGAGAAAAGGTGGCGGGGGAGGGGATAGGTGATTTGAACATTCGATTCCCACAATACTCATTATTATCATAACAACCAAAGAAAAAAGTGCAACAAATGTGAAAATCTCTCTGAACCTATAAAGAATGTTGGGAGGAGATGTCGTACACGACTGGTTGGAGATAAACGAGTCGCCACATTTCACCATCCGGTAAATTAAGAGAACGCTTTTCGACGCCTCACATCCTTTCCTCTCTCCCTCCCACTCCCCTTCCCCTCTTCCACTGATTACGAAGAGAAAAGAAAGAGAAGTTTGAAAGTCTCGCAGACCCTCTCGAATCTCTCGATCGAGAAAGATAAATACCCGTAAAGGGATTCTGAGCTTTTCCAACTCTCCAAAAAGGATCGGTCTCTCTTCTCTGTCCGTCGTCCACCCCCTCGTACTCTCTAATGTATTCACAAATCTTCGTTCTAAACGTACCGTTATCATTCTCCAAGCAGCTTCCACTGCCTCTTCTTTCTTCTTTTTTTTTCTATTCATTTTAACATGGGGAAGGAATTTATCCTGTGGACCAACGCCCTCTTCTATGCTCTCGTTGTTCGATTGCTTCGATTATTCACCCGGAATTTCTCTTATTTCTCAATCTTGAATTAATCTGGATTTTATGCCGGAGGAGAGGAGAAAAAGAAGGGCCCGTTAAGGTAGTGTTGCAAGTGAACTCGAGTGCAGTTAATTCCTTATTTTTTGATGCTGGGTTGAAGATGATACTTTTTTACATTTTTCTGAATTTTTTAATAATTTTTGACCATGCAGTTTATGAGATATGAACTATCAAAGTTACTGGAAATAGCGACGGTGGGGATAAAACGCCCTTAATCGGACGGAAATAACGAAATTACTAAAAAATCACGCATGACACATTATTTAGAAAAAACTAGCGAAGAGAACAGCATTTTAACTAAATAATAGAAGAAAAAAATATTACATTCATCGTATAGTTATTGAGAAATTTTAATTAGAAGGTAGTCGAAACTATTTGCCTCTCTCTCTAGCTTACGCATGTGATAAGAGATTGATGTAAAAAATTTGAGAAACAAAAGAGAGATAGAGTATTTTTGATGATTGAATTGAAAAGCTGAGGGGATTTTACGTGGAAAGCATATCTCACATTGATTTTTGTTTTTTTTTTCGAAAATTCGTTGATTTTGGGGTCAAATTTGGGGTTACCAAATTCTCGAAATTCGAAAAAATTAATTGTGGCACATGTTTTCAGACTAGAATTTTCTCACCTCTTCAGTGGGATAATCAAGAAAATTCTATCTCCAAGCCCGAGGAACAAAAGAAAACTATCTTCACAATTCCCCGAATTATCAGCCATTAATTGAAAACCGCCTTAAAAATCCGTATTCTCTACTCTTTCATCACTTTCCATCTTTTTCCAGAGTGAACCAATCAGTAAAAAAATCTGAAAAAATTTTGAGAGGATGCCCCAGCATGTCCAGATTATTGGAATTTTTTTTTCAATTTTTTTTCTCAAAAATCCTTCATTCTCAAGAAAATTCTCAAAAAAATTTTCCCCAATCTACCATGATAACGAAAAAAAAAAAAAAAAATCAGAATAGTTTCGAGGGGTCCCAGAGAGGGAAAAAATACGATATATAAGCTGGAAAGACTCACGAGGAAAGGGAACTACAGTGAAAAGAAAAGTTGAACTCGCTTCGTCATTGCGGAATATGAGATTTTCACCAAGAAGAAGTATAAAGAAAACGAGGGGAGGAGACTTTGGGGCTCGCGGAAAACCAGAAAGGGAGATGGCAGTGTGTGGAGTCTCTCTCCCCCCCCCCCTCTCTCTCTCTCTCTCTTTCCCTCTGTATATACATATCTCATCGAGTTGAATTTTCTCGGAGAAAAGATACGGGATGAAAGAGGAGTGATGGGGGGAGGGGGCGGGGAGGGCATTACGTACGCACACACATAGGAGACCGCGTCCGCGCATGAAGGAGACGAAAGGACATTATTGGATTCTGAGCATTCCCGCAGTTATTAAAATTCGAAGCCAGACGCGGGCTTCATAGGGGAAAAAAAAGTTTTTTTTTTTTCGAAGCAGAGAGAAATTGGCCCGCGAGTGGGGATAAAGTCGATATATGGAGAAGATAGTGTAGGCTGAAGGTACTTGAAAGGGAAGGGGGTTGGGGGAGGAAGGGGAGAGGCGTTTTCCACTCCCTGGAATATTAAAGTCGTTGATACTTTTCTGCCTTTTTTTTTTTAAAGAAGTCCCGTGTACTAGTCTCATGAAATGGGAAATAATGGAGATACGCCTTTTTTAAACTGATCTGTTTTTTGTAGAGAATTTCGAGAGCTACAGAGAGTGATTAGCATAAAAAGGGCGTATCTCCAGTAGTTTGCATTCAAAACATTCTAAAAAAACAAAAATCTGAAGAAAAAAAATTAATTTATATTCGGAATTTTTTTGGAAGTGAAGGAGTTCATGGAAAAATCTGAAAAAATTTGAGAACGCGGTCTAGTATGCCCAGACTGTTCGTGAATTTTTTCAAGTATTTCCACCAAGCCGCATCATAAATAAAAATTCCAGACTAATTCACCTCGCATGTGCCTACTCTTTTTTCTTTGAAGTGAATATCTCGGAAACTAAGCGAGATACAGCAATTGTACTTGAAGTCTTCTTTGTAGAAAATTTCAAGAGCTACAAAAATGTTCCGGAGTAAAAAGGACGTATCTCCATCAATTTCCGAGATATTCTTAAAAGAAGATGAAAAAAAAAATTATTCGTGCTCGGAATTTTCTTTAGAGTAGAAAAGTTCTCGAAAAAATTTGGGAAAATTTGAGGAGATTGTCTAGTATGTGTAGATTGTCCTTGAATTTTTGCCAATTTTTCTATAAAGCCGCCGCATGAATAAAAAATAATCTTTCAAGTTACTCTCTCTGCAGTGATTTTATCCTAATTTTTTCCTCTTTTTTAGAGAATTCCAAGAGCTGCAAAAATTTCTAACAGAAAGAAGGGCGTATCTCCATTCGTTTTCAATATATTTAGAGGAAAATGACAAAACAAGTTTCAATTTGATTTAATGCCCGTTTTTTTTCGAAAAGAAAAAGCCTTCATTTGTTTATTTTTGATGCATGAAAAATCCGTTGGTTTTCGGGGTCTCACAGGATAAAAAGATACATTTACGTAATCTGTATAATCACCAGTGACGCATGACGATCAATCATACTCCACAATAAAGTTAATGCATAAAGTAGATATGAAATGATATTAACAATGTAACGTCCACTTTTCTGATTGATTGATATTAATATTTCTCATTGGGAAAATTGAAAAAAAAAAAAAATCCACGAAAATCAATGAAATTGGTTTCCAAAAATAGAATAATTCAATTCACTTGATTGAATGTACATTTCGAACTTTCGTAAATTTAATATTGAAAAGCGTTGAATCACGTACACAATAGCCTCGTAAAAACATTCAAATAAAAAAAAATAAAAAAGGGATGAAAAAAAAACAATATCACGCTTATAATCCACGAGCATTGCCCTGGATTTTGTTTCTCTTTTGCAATGACAATCAAAGGGGTAGGGGAATTTTATACACGATCAACTCGTAAATTTAAAATTACCCCAATATGCCCGATCGAAGGGTGTTCGATCCGCTGGGACTAATTCGCGCCCATTCTTTTCATTTCCTCCCCTATTTTTTTTTGTTATTCCTCTACTCCTCTCATCTTTCCTCCTTTTTTTTCTCTTCATGCATTTTCTGACATTGTTCCACTCTCCACCCCTTCCATTTGTTACTTGCGATCAGAAATATCAACTGGCCAATTATTTTGTCTCTCTTTTGCCCCTGAGCGCATAAATTGACCCACAATTTTTTTGTATATTTCCTTCAGTTCACAGATACAACCCCCCCCCCCCCTCCCTCCTCTTTTTGCGAGAGGGAGAAAAATCGAGTAACCCGTTGAAACATTAATTTTATCATTGCGGCACTGCTTTAGCTCTCAAATGCTAAAAACATCTCGGTCGAGATATTTTTCTGTTGAGATATTTTTTGCTGAGTTTTTTTTCGTCTTAAACTTTTTTGTCCGTGATTTTTTTTTTGAGATGTTTTTGCTTGAGATATTTTTGCCTGAGATGTTTGAGTCGAGATATTAATGGCCTGTATCATTAACGGCCCGTACAATAACATCTCAATAATAATATCTCAATCAAAAATATCTCATATCAAAAATATTTGTCACGCGATTTTCTTATTGAGATATTTTTGTCTGACATTTTTTTTGAGATATTTTCGCCTGAAATTTTTTTTCGGTTGAGATGTTTCAGCCAAAATATAAACGGCCCGTACAATCACATCTCACTGAAAACATCTCAATAATAATATCTCACTAAAAAATATCTCATACCAAAGATATCTCAGTCAAGTGTGATTTTTTTGTTGACATCTTTTTGGCTGAGATTTTCCCTTGAGATATTATCGCGGAAGAGTTTCAAACTTTTTTTGTTAGGATGTTTCATTCGAGATATTAACGGCTCGTCGTTCCTCACGTATTGATCCCACCGTGCCGATGAATTCAATCATTAAAATCCCCTCCCCCCTTCCCGAAAAAAAATCAAATTCACTGCATTAAAAAAAAAGAATTAACTCGACATCCATTACCGCACATATTTTCATCACAAATGGGAATTCCAAAATAAAATACCCAATACCTCTGCATCAATTCCATTTTTTAACATATCCCTCATACAAACTCTGCATCGAAATAAATAAATACAAAATGAACTAAAAAAAAAAGGGCAGTCTGCGCCTCTTTCCCCCTGCATTGAAAATCTCGGATGCCCCACACAGTTCAGTCCACGTTTGATTTTTAGTTAGCATTGCTATCCATTGGCCCGTGAAGAACCTTTAGAGACTTTTTCCGCCCGGAAAAACCGTATACGGAATATTTGCCCCGTCTATCACAACTTGAAAACTCCCATCTCCATCCTCCTTTATATCCCCAAAAAGAGCTTTAATTTTCATGATTGATGTTTTAACCCTCTGACGGAGAATCTACAGTTCCTGAGGGCTCACTAGAGCGCAGGAAATTTTGCTCGTTGAAAATTCGAAATCACGTGATCATAAATATTAATTCAAATGAATTACTTGTTTTTTTGTATATTTTTTCAATTAAAAAAAATTGAAAAAATTTCAATAATAAATTTTTTTTTGCAAAAAAAAGTAATAATGGAGATACGTTTTTTTAATAGGAAATTTCAAGAGCTACAAAAATGGATTAAGATAAAAAAAAAGAGCGTATCTCCACTGGTTTTCAAAATATTCTTAAAAAAAAACAGAAAAAAAATTAATTTATCTTGGGGATTTTTTTCGGAGTAAAGGACTCGATTCAAAAATCTGGAAAAAATTGGGAACATGGTCCATTCTGAGCAAATTGTGCCTGAATTTTTTCGAATTTTCCCAGAGAACCGCCGATTAAATAAAAATTCCGGAGCATATAACCTCGCAAGCTACTCCCTTTTTTTCAGAATCTCGGAAATTAAGTGAGATACGGCAATTTCATCATAATTTTTGTTTTTTTGATAGAGAATTCGCAAGAGCTACAGAAATATGGGGCAAAAAGGGCGTATCTCCATTTCCCATTTTTCTATTTTTTTAATTTACTCTATTTCAAAGTTTCATCTCCTAAATTTCGTTTTCTATCAACAAACACATTTTTCCTTTTTTTTTCGTAGCAAAACTCACCCTCACTCCTGTCCCGATACAATATATATATATAATTCGATCTACGTTTAAATCTACCTTCAATAGTAAAGTGAAGAACTTGAATCGCCGTCACGTTCCATGTGAAACCGAGAAGAATCACTGTATAACCTCGCGAAGACTCGTGTGACCCAGAGTGGACGGCTTATCATTATTATTATTATTATTATCCTTATTATTTGGATTGGGGGAGTCGCGAGAGGTTAGAGTCACGTATGTAAAGAAATGAAAAAAAAAAAAGAAAAAAAAAGAAGAATACGAGAGGAAGAAAATTATTAAGGATAGGAGGATCTGAAGGTAATGCGAGAATTTTTTTTATTTTTTTAAATCCATTTTTCGCTACGAAGGCAATGATTAACCGAGGGCAGCAGATTTTTTTTCGTTCAACGAGCACACATACACACTTTAAGAAATACGATATTCTCGGGGATGTTCTCAGGGGCAGTTTACTCATTTCATCGAGATTTTTCTTGAGATATTTTCGTCTCAGACTTTGTAATCAAGATATTTTTGTCCACGATTTAAGTTTTTTGAGATGTTTTTGTCCGAGATGTTTTGTTGAGATATTAATGGCCTATACCTGAAATGACGACGATGCCTCTTCATTCCTGAGACAATTACATCTCGGTGAAAAACATCTCAGTAATAATATCTCGTACCAAAAATATCTCAGTCAAGAGATTTGTTTGTTGAAACATTTTCGCATTAGATTTTTCTGGTTGACATGTTTTCACCTGAGATTTTGTTGTTCTTGAGATATTTTAGACGAGATATCAACGGTCCGTACAATAATATCTCAGTAATGATATTTCACTCAAAAATATCTCATATCAAAAACATCTCATTTTCTTTGGAACAGCGACAAAGTAGATCTGTAAATGAGTGGTCTCTCGTCTTCGAAATATCATTTTTTTTTTTTTTATTTTTTAAAATTTTTTTTCGAAATATCATTCATGTGAATTTTTTGTTATTATCAATTATTTCCTGTAAATTATGTCTCACGCAGTGTAAAAAAGTATGTATGTGACTGTACAATTGGCTTTTGAAGGTGTTAGGTCTTGATTGAAAAGATTGAACGAAAAAATCCATGTCACGAGATTTTTCTTGAGACTTTTTTCTTTTAATTCATTTTTCTTTTGTTGCGAAAATCGAGGGCAGCGAAATGTTTTTTTTCAACGAGCACACACACACTCACACACACCTCAAGAAATATGATATTCTCAGGGCATGTTCTCAGGGGCAGTTTACTCATTCCATCGAGAGTTTGAGAGTTACGCATGTATAAAAAGCAGAAAGAAAGAGAGAGAAATGGGGACGAAGGTCCTCGACGCGATCGATCGTCTTAAACCACCCTCCATTGTGTTCACAACACCCTCGGGGAAAAAGAAGAGCTCATTTTTCCTTTTATTTCGGGATGGATGTGGACGTTCCGATGGAATTTACATCTCTCGCACCAGAGATCGACCCACGAACTCTCTTGGCCACCCCCTCCCCCTCCTGTCCCTTCCTCTTGCAACTTTAACTGCCTCTTTGTGATAAAATAAAGAGATGCGAAAAGTGAGAAGTTTACAGAAGAAAAAATCCTCAGGTAGCGGGTGATAACGACTATTTGCATAATTTTGAATAACACAATGAACTTAGTCTCAAAGGAATTAAAATAATTCAGAAAAAAAAAATCTAAAACCTTTTTATGGGGAAAAAAACCTTTTTTATTGAAAAATATGAGGGAATTGGAGATACGCCTTTTTCGGATGGATTCCTTTTGTTTAGAGGATTTTGAGGGCTACAAGAATTAATTAGAGCTGAAAGGGCGCATCTTCATTAGAATTAAGATAATTCCGAAAATTCTAAACTTTTCATGAAAAAAAAAGTGAAACAGATTTTTTAACCGGAAAATAGACGTGAATTGGGTGGGCGCAAGTACATTTTTATGTATATGTGTATGTATGTGTGTGTCCGGGGGCGTCCGAATAAAAAAGAAAATTGCAAAAGAGTATGCAGTGCTAAGACCCCAACCTGGGGTCCCCACTGGGGGCTCAAACAGCCAGAAAAGAAAGGTTTTATCTGCTACCCAGTTATTTATCGCTTTCCGTTGTAGCTGTGGCGGTCGGTCCCTGGGCCAATCAGAAGTCAGTATTCTACAGTACCAGTCTGCGCCATTCGCATACATTATCGTGTTGGATTGCGCTTGTTGAAGAGAGAAAACGATAGCGCTAGTGCGCACAGGGCCCTTCTTCTTCTACCTCGGCCATTGTCTTTTCACTGTTGTAAATCACATTTTATTCCCTCGCTTACGGTCTTATTTTATTTATTTGTCGGGGAAACGTATCGCTACCGTGGCCTCAACCACCCCCCCTCCCTCCCTCTTTTCCTCTCTCTCTCTCTATCTTTTCCTTTTTTCTTCTCTTTTCGCTCACTCTCCTTCTCCATGGCATTGGTCCGAGCCAATATACGTACACGCGCTACACCCAGGATTTTTGCGGATTCTTCGTGCGAGTAAAAGTGATTTTTGAGGTTAAGGTGAACGTGAAACTGGGGGAAGAGGAAAAAGACGCGCGTTTATCCCCTCTTAAGGTAATTCTAGTAGTTCGGGCAATCAATTTTTCCTCTTCGATTTCGGTCATTTTCGATAGAATAGCATGCGGAGATTTTTTTGGAATTTAGTTTGCCCCATGTTACCGGACAAATGAGGCCAAAATTAATTCTTGAAAATAATTGAATTAACATTGAAACTCCATGAGCGAGTTTCAGTTTCAGTTTCACTGCGAAAATTCATAATCATAGATCTATTTTTTTCTCATATAACCTCATATGTATTTTGTTCGTCAGAATGTCTATTAATTCTTGAAATCATGAAAAGTGCATGTTACCGGACATATACCGACTATCAATGCAATTAATTACATGAAAAATCAATGGCGGCCATATTGGTATTTAAAATCCGAGGATCCTCCAATCCCAGTCCTAGATACTGGGACAGTGTCAGTCAAATGTGGAACAATATTAAATATTCATAATATTATCTAATAAGGACTTATCATCTTGGACATCGTTCTAGTATCGATAAAATGTTGAAAAATCGAAACAGTTATAGTAATCATAATAACTACAAGGAAAAAAAATAAAAATTGATCATTTGGACCTGCCACTAGGATTACCTTAAAATTAAGGCCCTCGAAGAATTCTCATGAGATTTTGGGAATTAATGATAAATTTTTTTGGATTAGATTACTAGTAATTTAATATTTTTTAAATTTACTTTTGTAGTTCTAAGTGCTCAACTATTTTTTAGGAATATTGCGGAAATTAAGTGAAATAGTGCGATTCTCTGGAAGATTTTCGCTATCCCACTTGGTTTGCGAGATATTCTGAAAAAAATGTTAAAGGGGGAAAATGGGGTAAAATGGACACATTTAAATTTTGATGTCTTTATTATGAAAAACCACTTGAAATTGATGGAAATATTGGGGATAGATTTTTTCTCATGATTCCATTGAAAAGTTGAGAAAATTGGAAGTGGAAATCATGTGTCAGAAATGATTTTTTCACATTTTTCGAAAATTCTACAATTTTGGTCAAGATTTAAAGAAGTTTCTTTACATTGTTGGGGAAAATTCAGTTTTTATGGAAATATCTCCAGTTCTATTGGTGGTAGTGTAAATATTACGAATGGGAGTGAAAGATGAGATCATTTGCTATCGATTTATGGGATTTTCAATTGAAAAATGTGAATTTTTAAGATAGTTTCAGAGCGAAAATTGATTTTTACCAAAGTGCCCAGCAATATCTTAAAAATCGATACTTTCAAATTGAAAATCCCATAAATCGATGGCAAATGATCTTACCGCCCACCTTCATTCAGAATTTTCACGCTATAACCAATAGAACCAGGAATATTTTGAAAAAAGTGAATTTTTCCAAAAATAGAAAAGAGCCCTTTAAATGTTTCCCACAAAAAAATTGAATTGTTAAAAAATTCAAAAAACTTGATTCCAGCACTTGTTTTCCACCCAAAATTTCCTCAGCTGTTCAATGAAATCTTAAGGAAAAAACAATTTTTAACCACTTCATTCTAATTTTCATGTTGCCCCACTTTCCCCTATTTTAAAATTTAATATAATCCAAAAATTGATGTCTAATGAATGTTTCAATGTAGCTGTGATGTTAGTGTAATGCTTGTGCCGTAGAATTAAAAGAATTGTAAGAATTCTACAAATTATCGTTGGAGGCACACCGAACCAGAGGCGTGGAGGAGTTTGGCCTGACAATATGGTCTCTTCCAAAAAAAAAACAACGAAAAGAAAAAAGAAAATCTTGAATAATTCTTGAGAAAAATTGATTATTCCTTTCTAATAATTTCGGCCTGCTTCGAAATTCGTAGAGTTCGTACTGCCAACGTAATTATCTGTATTTTTAAAAATTAAAATTTTTTTGTAGTTGTCTCGCCAGAGTCTCGCTTGCTCATTATTTCTTGTAAAAAGAAAAAAATTATTTTCCTTTTTTTTTCCAACAAAAAAAAAATACAAAAAAATCTTGCACATTTTTAAAAATTAAGATAATTTGAAAAAAAAATCAAGAGAATCGGACGGAATAAAAAAACAAAAATTGTTGATAATTTCAGTGGTGCAAGTAGACCATGCAGGCCAGGCTCACTCACAGTCTCAGTCGCGTCCTGGCCACCAACAGGTCAGTAACATTCGAGATTACTAATTAAATCCAAGAAAAAAAACAATTACATCCAAGAACCCAACTAAAGGAAACTCCACTGTGACTCATCTTTTTTCCCCAATTAAATTACTGAAAATAAGAGAAAAAAATGGAATTAAAAAAAAATCTGCCATTTATATCTGTCGTTTCTCAATCTGATATTCAAGCATTCGGAAATAATGTCGTTAATTTTTTATCACTCGCACTAATCAATCCAGCTGGCGTTAGTCTTTTCCCCTCAGTCTCGGAAAAAAAAGTACAGAAATTAAATATAAAAAAAAAATAAAGGTCTATCGTTATTCCTCAGTCGTGAACAATTAGTAAATGCTCAGTGGAATAAAAAAAAATTGGAGACTCCTGTTTGTGGATTTGTGTGTGTGTATGTATGCGTGTGTAGTGAGAAATAAATAATTAGGGGCACCTGCATAGAGGGAGGGTTAAAGGTACATAATTGCGTCCGTCTGACGAGTTCATTATCACGAATACCGTACAAATGTAGAAAATTCGGCACGCGTCACTCAGAGTTACAATTAAGAATGTTAAGGGCAAGGTGGTCGAACATAACCTCGTTTTTTTGTATAAAATGTTAAATAAAAACGTATACACAATAAATGTCTCAAAACTGCTTCTCTCAATGTTTGAAGAATGTAATAAGGAATGAAATAAGCCTAGGAAACAGAAAATTGATTGAAAATAGAAAAATTGGCTGCATTTTTTACATTCTTTGAATCTTGAGGAATTTGAAATATGTAAAAAAAATAGCCAATTTTTCTATTTTCAATCAATTTTTCGGTTCTAGGGCTTATTTTGTTCCTCATTGCATTCTTCAAACATTAAGAAAATCAGTTTGGAGATATTTATCGTGTCCGCATTGTTATTTAGGATTTTATATAAAAAAAAATTAAGGTTATGTCCGATCACCTCGCTCTTCACCATCTTTAAGGAGATATAATTACTGCGGACCCGTTGCTGAGCTTTCGATTATTGGTCGTGAACTCATATCGATATGTCCATTCAGTCTATCTTTCATCGATCAATGGTCGATACGAATTTTGGAATCTTCGAAATACAAAAATGAGTGACTCTTAATCCTTGCTTGTCTCAGTCGACTTATTTCCATTTTTCATCAAATTACAGGATTTGTAACTGACCAGTGACCAATAGAAGATCCACTGAGTAAACGTAGCGATATATGTTGAAGAAATTATATTTCATAATAATGAAAATGAGAGTCAGATATCATGCCGCTTGACTATACCGTATAATAGTGAAAAATTATCACTTTTCATGATAGTTTAAGTACCTGTCTAAATTTTCGAGAATTGAGTTTTGGAAATGGGAAATTTCCATAAAAGTTACTCGAAAAATTCGAATTTTGGCGCTTTTTTTGGATTACAGTTTTTTTCGATTAGATGAGGGTGAAAAAAAAAGAAAATTCCATTTTTCAAATATATAAATTATTTTTTTATAGAATATTCTACTTACTGTGGATTTTACTGAATTAATTGAAAGACATTACACAAAACATGAGATTAAGGTAGTATCCCAACAAACTCGAGTGCAGTTGACTCCTTATTTTTTTGATGACATATCAAAGATGATGTTTTTCTACATTGTCCTGAATTTTTCCACAATTTTTGACCCTGCAGTTTATGAGATATGAATTATCAAAGTTACTGAAACTAGCGGTAGTGGGGATGAAACACCCTAAATCGGACGGAAATAACGAAATTGCTAACAAATTACACATGACACATTATTTAAAAACAATTGGTGAAGAGAACAGCATTTTAACTGAATAATAGAAGAAAAAAATAATCAATTCACCGTATAGTTATTGAGAAATTTCAATTAGAAGGTAGTCGTAACTATTTGCCTCTCTCTCTATCGCATACGTGTGGTAGAAGATTAATGTAAAAAAAATTGAAGAAAAAAAATTACATTTACAAGCTAAATACATGACTTTCGAATAGTTTAATCGTTTTTTCAGCTTAATTGAAGCACTTTTTCCCGAATTATCAGCAATTAATTGGAAACTAATCTACAAATCCCAATTTTATTCTATTTTATCGACCGTTTCCCATGACACTACCTCAATCTGCCACCCAATCAAATTTTAAACTGTTTATTTCTCAATACATATCATTTTTTTCATGAAAATTTCGATTTAATTCGTCGAATTCCGGGTAAAACACCTCATTTGACTCTACCACAGCAATTAGAACTCCTTAATCGCATTTCATTTTTTTACCATTTCCCTTTCTCTCTGCCTTTCATCAACCTGCTCACTCCCCTTCCCCCGAGCGTTAAAAAAGCGATGAATGAAACAATGAAAATTTAAAAAAAGTGTTTCAAGTACCCGTTAGAATTGTAATTCGTTTTCATGAGCTTTTTCCCCTTCCTGCGGCCACCCGAGATTACTCTCTGGTCCCCATTGTTTTTTTTTCCACGCAAAAATTTTTTTCTTACGTAGAAAATTAGTCAAACCTCAAATTAGCCAGAGCACATTCTCCCCCCAGGTTCTTGTCAACGTTGTCACAGTAACCCGATGCTCTCTGGGGTTTGTTTTGAGTCTCCACGCGTACGTTTTTTTCCGTTAGTTTTTTTTTTCCTCGTTTTTTTTTTAAAAGGCTCTTTGCCACCCCTCATGCAAATTAGACTTTCCGGTACCCGGACGGTTCTGTGTTAATTCTCCCAAGTGTAAACAGTACAAAATCATTTTGAAGAAAAAAGAAAAAAATTCATAAAATTTAATAAAAATGAATAAAAATTTATAGATATTAATCAATTCAATGAAGGAGAAAAAAATCAATTTTTTTTTAATTTTCAATGGGAAATCTTGGAAAATAATGGAATTTTACTCTATTGATCCTTGGCTCAATTCGCAGAGAATTTCGAGAGTCAAAAAAAGACTTCGGGTGAAAAGGGCTTATCTCCAGCTTCTTTTTTTAGAAGACGCTTTGCCACCCCTCATGCAAATGACACTTTCTGGAGCCCCAGAGGCTTTGTATTAATTCGCGTAGCTGTAAACAGTAGAAAACTATTCTCAATAATGAAAAATAAATAAATTTAATGAATTTAATTTAAAAAAAATATCAATTTCGATAAAATATCTCGAAAAATGATGGCGATACGCCCTTTTCTAATTCAAATCCATTATCGTAGAGGACTTGAAGAGCTGCAAATATCAACTCAAGAAAAAAGGGCGTATCTCCATTGTTTTACAAAATATTCCATTGAAAGAATGAGCGAAAAACAATTTTTTAATAAAAATTTCCTCTCCGAAAAATATAGAAAAAACAAATATAAACCGCTAGATCCTCGGATAAAAGAATAAGCCATTCTTTCATCTCGTTAACACATGAAACAGATCGTTGGGGCGTCACCCAGACCCCTGACCCCCTCGTATTTTTTTCAATGTGACAAAAAAAAAAGAATTAAATGCTAACCAACACGAGTCCCATTGTAATGCAAACAGCTTTGCACTGGCTCATTGTGTCAGTCTTGTGTTTGTAACCCGGTGGTAAAAGTCCACGTTACACAGGGCAATAATACATACTTCTGTAAACATACAATTTTTTTTTGTCTCAGTGTCACTGGCACATTTTTTATTCTTTTCCTTTTGTTGCGAATGAGAGTGTCTAATCCACCCCTTGGGGAGCATTTTCATAAATTAAACAGTGAGAAACAGGTCGATTGGGGCTGATGGACAGGATTGCCCCCTCCCCCCAAGAAAATGGAGATGCGTTTGAGAAAAAAAAAAATTGCGAAAAAATATTCCACTAAGTCGAAATTTTGATAATTGGCTACCGGATTGCATTTCCCCCTCCAAAATTCCCCGAAAAAATTTTCCGGAGAAAACTCTCCTTTTGAAATATCCCCCTCTTAAAAAAATTCAAGAATTTTTATCGAGGAAATTTTTTCTGGAAATCTTCTGAAAGGAAAATAGACGCCTGTTAACAATTGAACTCTAAACTAATTATGCATCATCATGGACGACAGTGATAACAGCAATAAATATATGGTCGATTCCACCAATTCTCGAATAGAATTTCGGCTCCAAATTTTGGGAGGCGACTTTTCGGTCCTCATCGATTAAAACCATTAAAATGGAGAAAATCCTAAATTCTAAACCATTTTGCCCCACTATCGAAGCAGAAATCAATGAATTTTGATTTTTGCATCAAAATTTTCTCTTCAGAATGACGTGAGTAGCTGGATGAAAAAAAAATACAAAATATAGATTTTCATCGCAAATTTTCTGAATTTTCTGAAAAAAATATCCTTTTCTGTCTTTGTCCTTGTTTTCGAGGTGAAAATGCTCTTTGAAAATTTCAAATGCTTGTTTCGAATCGTTGCCCAATTTTTTTTTCAATTTTTTTATTATTTTCTGAAAATTTGGAAAATTTGCTAGGAGCTATATGATTTTTGGCCTCTGCCATTGATTTTTGCTTCGATAGTGGGGCAAAATGGTTTAGAATTTAGGATTTTCTTCATTTTAATGGTTTCAATCGAAGAGGACTGTAAAGTCGCTCCCCAAAATTTGGAGCCGAAATTCTATTCGAAAATTGGCGGAATCGCCCATATATGTATTCTAGTTTTTCTAAAAACTAAATATCGACTAAACAAAGTGTCACCGTGGCAAAGTGACAAGTCTTCTTTAACGTGGCGTGAAAACGATCTTTTTTTTTCTCTCTCTCTCTCTCTTTCTATCCTCTGGTAATCGAAAAATCCCTCTCCACTAAGGTACGTTTATTAGATCGACTGTCTCGTGGTAGTTTGCCGTGTTATTTATAAAACCCCGTATAGGATATGTATCCGATTGGCGTTGAGACACTTTTATTTTCCACTATCACGCCTCTCAAGACACTTTGAGCCTTTTTCTCCTTCTTTATTCTAGAATCAATACATTTATTCAGTTTCATAACGCCCAAAACATTCGTATTATTTATCTCTGCGCATTTATTCATATTCTCGTCAATCATGAGGCAAAACTGTTGAAATAAATGGAGAATTTTAGAATCGAATAAATAGAAGCAATGTTTTTGACACATGTCAAAAATTCTCACACGATCCCATTCTAATTTAACCATTTCTCCCTTCTTTTATCAAAACTATCTCATTTTTCTCAATTTTCGTTTTCTCGTGAATGTTTCGGAAATTTATATAGAGATAATTGAGTTTTCTTGTGTCACTTATTTCATTTTTTTTAGCTATCATTTTTGGAAAAATCTCGGAAACCAACAAAAAAAGAACTTGTTAATCGAACTTAGAAACCTCAAATATCAACAACTCTTTAGTATTCAGGAATTTCTGGCTGCAACGAACCCCTTAGCACTCTATGTCATTCATGAATTTCTTAAAATGTGTAATATAAAAATATAATACCTTGTGGATCTATATATAATTTATAATTATAGATTAAAAAAAAAAAATCTCGGAAACTAAGAGAAATAGCGCGATTTTTCTCTTTTTTCAGACATTTTCAAGGAAAGGGCAAGAAAATTAGGATAAAAAAGGCGTATTTCCCTTAGTTTTCAGGATATTCTCAAGAAATGGATGAAGAAAAAAATTGTCCTGATTTTTCGTCTGGAAAAAGGGCGTATCTTTGTTAGAATGATAAAAAAGGAGAATTTTCTTGATTTACTTATTCCTTTTTTTATATCTCGGTAACTTAACGAGATGACGTGATTGCTTGTATCCTTTTAATCTATAATATTTTATACATAAGAGGATTGAATCAAAATCGAACTATCTCGTTCAATTCCCGAGATATTCGAGAAAAAAATCGCACGACAATGGCTTTTCACAAAAAAAAAGCGATAAAAAAGGGAAAATCCCCCACCCTCTTATAACGCCCAAACATTTCTATTATTTATTCCCCCCTGTATTTATTCATTTTCTCGTCACTCACGAGGAGTAACGTTGAAAAAAAAAATGGAGAAATCAAGAATCGACTAAAAACAATGTTGCCAACAGGCGTCAAAATTCTCACGCAATTCCACCCCCGATTCAACGTTTTTCCCTTTTTTTTCCACAAAATTATACACTTCTTTTTCTCTTTGAATCCCTTTTTTTTCTTAATTATTCAAACGTAAGAATGAAGTCTACGCTCATACACTACACTCAACATATTATTCATCTTGAATTTTCAATCGCACGATTTTTACCCCCTCCCCCCTCTCTCCCCCTAACTCCTAGTATTTCCTAGCAATTTTCTCATTCCCCTCCACTTTTCCGTTATCCACCAATATCTCGTCTTAATCCAACATGTGCCGAAGATATTCAGGCAACTACTGTATTTCAATATTTCATGAATAACCGACTGAGTGCTCATTTTCATAATGCGAGGAAAGTTTTTTTTTTTTTTTACCTTTTTCATATAACATTTTCCTCTAAAAGTTGGGTGAAAAAAAAATCGATTTGAAAAATGCATGACTCATTTTTTCTCTCCCCATATGATTATCATTTTTTTTCCTTCTTTCTCAAGAGACTCTTTTGTTTTTAGCATGAGTTGAAGTAGTTGAGAGATAAAAAATTTATGCGCTTTGATGATTTTATTGAGGGTACTACACAGAAATAGAAAAGTTTTGCGCCTCGAGTAATGATACGTCTAGTGTAGTCATGTAAAATGACGGTCATGTGACGGCAGGTATTTCTCGGGTCAGAATGATTGTTGTAATGGTCAAATGTGCCGGATATCATCCAATTAGATGTGAAATAACTGTTAAATTCTCCTTTTCGTCACAATTTTGGCATTTTCAATCTGAGTTTTTAAATTATAAGAATTCTGATACTATTCAGATGTCAGATATCGTCTATATCTTAATTTTTGATGTTACATCTTTTCAAAATTCATATCGTCATATTATATTCATTTATGAAACATATTGTTATACATTGCTTAACGCAAATCCATAAATAAAATCACCATTAAATTCCTTTCATTCAGAATGATATTTCTATTGACGAATATTTACATTTTCATGTTATACTTATTGAGAAATTCAAATATATATCGTCGCTTTAGAAACGAAAGGGCGTTCTTTCTCCGAAAACTCGTGCCTCAATTAGCGATGTCAAATGACGGTCATTTTTAAAAATTGTCATATGACGGATTTATGACGGTCATGTGACGGCAAGTGTTTCTCGGATCAGAATTATTGTTATAATCGTCAAATGTGCCACATATCATCTAATTAGATGTAAAATAACCGTCAAATTTTCTTTTTCCTCACAAATTTGTCATGTTCAATCTGAATTTTCGAAATAAATTATTCCAATACTATTCAGACATGTCAAATATCATCTATTTAGATGTAAAATGACGATCAGTGTTCCTTCTAGTCACAGTTTTGTCGTAATTGGCAACTGTAATTGACAATTATAAATGAAATATTGTTCAATAAATTAGGAATACCTGCAACATGAAACAGATGGCGTATCATTTCCTCAGACACAATCTAACCGTCACTTGATAATTCAGACAGAATTCAGCTTCGACATATGACGGTCACTGATCGTCATGCCAGGCATTTTTTCATTTCACATCACTAGACACTAACGTCAGCGATATTTGCCGATTGGTAACAAATTGCATTGGAATAATGAGTCGATACATTTTCTCCTTTTATCTAGGGTGAGTGGAGCATATTCGATACACCCCTGCGTTCCCCTAAAAAAAAATGCGCCGTTTCATTTTTTTATTCTATACTCTCCCTGCCCCCTTCAGCCACGGAAAAAACTCGCACCCTGCGCCAGAGTGTGTCTGAAGTTATTAACGTTAAAAAAAAGGCCGGGCATTAATACCCGTGGCCATAAATATAAAGGCCACGTATTTTCCACCCTACCCATGGGATACTCGCCACGGTTATACGGATCCCTTGGATCATTTCGGTGAGATCTTACCCCTCTTCGCTTCTTTTTTTTTCATTTCACGTAACTGCGGACTAGATGCGTATTTACAGACCGTGGTAAACGCGATTCGAAACCGACATATGGGAGAGACGTTCGGAAATTGGTACTCAAACGTTTTTCGTTGAATTTTTCAAGAAAAATTTAGATAAAGGTTCTTGAATCTTCTTCTTTTTTTTGGGGAAATATTTTAGAAAAAAAATGGAGATGTGCCCTTACTATTCTGATTCTATTTTCAGAGAATTTCAGAAGCTCCAGCGAACAAATTAAAGTAAAAAGAGCGTATCTCCAGTAATTTCCGAGATATTCTCCTTAAATTAATAATAAAAAATTGAGTTTTTTCAATTTGACTTTCTCAATTTTTTCTATCTCTCGTTTTTTTTAGAATATCAAGGAAATTGATGGAGATAGGCCTTTTTATCCTAATTTTCATTCTTTAAAAATTCAAAGAGCTACTTGAAAGGATCAGGATCAAGAATCAGGTCAAAAACAGTTCATCCCCATTAATCCTCGAGATATTAAAAAAAAAATTAATGACAAAAAATCGATTTTTTTCTTTTTTAATCACTTATTTTATTTTTTTGTCTCTTGTTTTTCTTTGAGAATATCTCGGAAATTAATGGAGATAGATCCTTTTTGGGCCATTTTTTTTTTATAGGGAATTCAAGGGTTTTTGCAAAAGATTCTGATAGAAAGGGGCGTAACTCCATTAATTTTCATCGAATTTTTCAAAAAAGTGCAAAAAAATGGAAGAAAATTTCTTTTATTTTTCATTTAATTTTTTCATTTCTTCAATCGCTAGGTTATTTCCTCATCTCGGAAACTAAGCGGGATAGCGCAATTTCCCTTTCACCTAATTTGGCAGAAAATATTTACGAGCTACAAGAAAATTGGGGCAAAAGGGCGTATCTCCATTAATATCCGAGATATTTCGCGAAAAAATGCACGAAAAAATATCACTATCAATGTGTGATGAAAAAAAAAAAAAAAAAAAAAAAATGTGTGATAGAAAAAATAACGAAAATTTACGCTGTGTATAGATATATATATATATATATATATATATATATATATATATATATATATATATATATATATATATATGTAGCTGCTGATGCAACAATGAAATTCCTTCATTCTTCCAAAAAAAAAGATGATAAAAAAGTAAAAATCCAACCCTCTTCTAATCCTCATCATCAAGATCTACGCCCTCCACCAATCCCGAATACCTCATAACCCCTCACACAAACGCACACACACACACATATATATCTATATTGCCAGTACTCTTGTTTCTCACGCGAAAGCACGGCACGTTCTCCATGTCACAAGGATTACGTTGTATTACACTCGTACAATGGTGAAAATAATCCGCACGAAATGCTTCAACTTGTGCAAAACTATCTTTTAAATCATGAAAAACGCATCGAAATTTTTGAAGAAAAAAAAATGCTATAAACCCAGAATAGTAGACAAGTGCATGAACAAAAAGAGCAAGGAAAAATCGTCGAGTCACGAGAGAGGCAATAAAGAAGAGTATTTCAGCATAAATAATAGCCATTATCCATTGCCAAAACAATAATGATAATAATGATAATGATAATAATAATAATAATGATAATGATAAAATCGAATACCAAACTCTTTATATTTTCATATTTTCAAGAAAAATGCAGATAAAAATCATTTATTTTCCTTGAGAATTAAAGGAGTTACAAAAAAAAGGGATTTCGGAGAAAAAGGGCGTATATCCATTATTTTCCGAGATATTTTGAAAAGATAAAATAAATTTTGTAAGCACATGGAGATACGCCCTTTCTATCTTCATGATTTTTTTTTGCAAAAACTTCAAAAAGCTATAAAAAATCATTACAACGAAAAAAACTTATGTTCATTATTTTCCAAAATATTCTATTAAAAAAAAGTAGAAAAAAACAAATTTGAGTCATCTTGATTTACTTCTTTCATTTCTTTTATCCCTCCATTTTTTTTTCTCGTATAATCTTGGAAATTAATGGACATGTGTCTTTGTTCCCTCCCATTCATTATTGTCTCCCAAAATTTTCTCAATTTTCATATTTTTTTCCTCAATCTATATTCATGCCAATAACCCCCCCCCCCCCTAGTTCTCGTGTGTGTTTGTCTGTCTGTCTCTTGATCTGAATTCTAAGTACCAATAGCCCTTGATAAAAGAAAAATAATGACGTATTCTCTTTTGTACCACAGAATAAAGCTCATTTCTTGTATCGAGTTATTAAATTGGCATTTAGCCTAGATTCTGCGATGAAAATCTCTCTCTCTCCTCTCTATCTTCACGGTCACTTGATCTCCCTCCAAATGTACTCTACGAATATACCTATATATATTGAGCCGAAAAAATATCTCATCCAGAAAGAGAAGATGGCGAGGGGGGGGGGGGGGGAGGCAATTTCAATGTTAATTACCGACATAACGGCGCCTGGGGAAGAGAAAGAAGCCGACGCATTGGTTATACCCCTCCTGGATTTTTTTTTTTTTTTGCTGGATGGAGTCATAAATGTGAGTTATGCCAGGCCGTTAGATAGTTGAATCTCAGTATTCTGCGGTGCTCGCTTTCGCGCTCCTTGCTCCGTTAATATCTTCATTACTAAATCATCCCTCCATACAGCTCTCTCTCTTTTTTTTTACTCCCTCCTCAATTCTCGTGTCTAACTGCCACTGGTCTTGCACACGCGTTTATTTCTTCTTCTTCTCCCTCGCATTTTCATCTCATCGTTTCTCTCGTTTTTCTTACTTTTTCCCTTTTTGAGGCTTCATTTCTCTTGAATTCACTGTCTTTTACGGGTTTACAGTGTAATGTACGGGCAGGGCGCCAGACACTTTGCGTTAGAAGGAAAATTCGGATTTTAGGGATGTTGGACACATCTTGGGCACGTTTTCAGGCAGTAGAGTAGTAGCTGGATGGAGTAATGGACTGTACATTAATGTTAATGTTAATGTCTTCGTGAGGGACAATTGAATTTTTATCATTAAGAAGAGTGAACCGAGTATTTGGCTGTTTGGATACGTGCGGATTTGGGGATTTGTCAAGTTCAACTGTTGAAAAGATTGAGCGATATCACTTGAAAATTTTCGTCTGAATTTTCCGTGCAAAATCCCGGAAATTCCAAACGAGTCACTTTTCTACTGAAATTTCAGATAATTACGAAATTGAGTAGTTAAGTAGGACCAACGTGGTTGGCCTCCTTAGGAGGAGGGAATTATATCTGCGATTAAAAAAGCCAGTTTTTGAATATTTT
This sequence comes from Aleiodes alternator, assembly GCA_963921955.1. Lineage (NCBI taxonomy): Eukaryota > Metazoa > Arthropoda > Insecta > Hymenoptera > Braconidae > Aleiodes > Aleiodes alternator. The sequence continues at coordinate 3,739,075 of OY998102.1, read as the reverse complement.
CAAGCTTTGGTATGTTTTTACAGATCATTTCATTCATAATCAGTGAAAAATTTCAAATTTAGTTCGAAAAGGTTGCCATATCGAATCCGCCATTTTGTATTTTACTATTCACGAGTGTAGTGGAATAACAGGTTAAGTCGATTTTTCTCGAAAATGAGATTTTACCGGAATTTGCTTCAGGATACATCCTGAAAATTTGAATAGATCATAACATGTATAATGTGATCATTCTATTATTAATATTAAGTAATATGTATTATTAGTAATACATAATATTATTAATATAGTAACTCGCAATAGCTCAGCGGTAGAGCACCTGACATGTAATCAGAGGGTTGTGGGTTCAAATCTTGCTTGCACATTACATATTTTTTCCGGAGTTTGATTCTCTTAAAAATTTATTAATAAAAAATTAATTTATTAATGAATTTATTTGTTTAAGCTAGCTTTCCGATGAAAAAGTTGGATTTACTCGGAAAATATTATTTATTTTTTATTTTTTTTTTTTGTAAAAAAGCCAATCTTTGGCTTTTTTGTATGGCCACGTGGCCCACAGAAAGTATTTGGCTCAATATAACCATTTAAGGCCTCATTTTTGAACATGCATAGCAGGTTAAGTTCGCTTTTCGCAATTTCTAGAAAAATATTCGACTTAACTTGAAAAATAATAATACGTGCCAAAGTTAAGTCGACATAACTCAGTCTCTCTCCATTGGGTTTATATTGTGTTATGATCTGCTCAGACGATCTTACTCAATATAAAATAAATTCTTCGTATACATCAAATAAATACTCATCGATTATAATGATTACAATCGATAAGTATTCATTTAATATTAGTATTTATTCCATTTGGGGAGTTAAGTCTACATTACTTGAATTTCTTTTCAGACATTTCAAGTTAACTCGTTGAAATTATAGAAAATAAAGACTTCCCACAATAATAGCTTTTGAATATCTAAATTGACTGCGAATCAATAACGCTCATCATGAATGTAGCGCATAATCAAGATCACATCCTCATTTTACGGTTTTTCAGCTCTTCTGGAAAATTCATTTTCTTCGACTTAACCTGTTATTCCACTACACTCGTGAATTGATAGTTTTGCGAATTCTGAAAAATCTCAACTAGTGAAATAATACTGTTTTTAAAAAAGTAGACCTATGAAGGCGCAAGGGATAGGGGGGGGGGGTACAAGGGAGGGGATTCAAAAAATTGAAAAAAACTGACACGTCACACAATAAGCAATAAAAGAGATTAAAATTTAAAAAAAGGAATTATTGATGAAAATCAAAAATTCATATTTTTGTGGTAGTAAAAAGGTACAATTGATATTCCAGAACTTTCGCATTGAAAAAAATCTAGAAAAATACTTTGATTTATTTATAAATAGAATTAAATAAATCAGGTTTTATTTTATTCTTGTACTGAGAAATGAGTCAAACGACCTTAAATTAAACCGTTCATTCCATCACTCGTCTTGAGGTCGTGGCCGTTTGCCTGACAAGTGCGATAATTCACCGGTTAAAATACTGTCCCGCATACGAATTATCAATGGAAAAAAAATTGAAATAATGAAAAAAAAAAAAGAAAGAAAATTCCAGCAACGATCGTTAAACTCTGGTGAAGTTGAAAATAAAATAAATGGATATAGAAGTGAAGGGAATTGAGAATTATCAGGTGGATGAAAAAATCACTGAGAAATCAGTGAAAATATTTGAGAAAGGATTTTCCTGAAGATCCTACTGGGAAGCTGAGATAATTTTCAAAAAAAATCATGTACCAATTGCAATTTTTAAGAATTTTTCAAAAACTCAAGTTTTTCAATTTTCGAAAAATTTCAGTTTTCTGAGGATATTTTCGGTTCTCTTGGTCGTAGAGTAAAAATTCCGAATAGGGTTAAAAAAAGAATATCAATTTTAAAAAACAAATTTTCGAAAAAAAAACGATTTTAACCGCAAAAATTCAAATTTGAAAAGAAACATTTTGACACATTTTGGAATTTTTCACCTGAAATTTTCTCAGCTTTTTAATGGACTTATCGAAAAAACTCCATCTCCACCCCTTTCATCAATCCCCTCCCCTCTCCATCAATCCTTCTTCAATATTCCCTCCAACAAGGATTCCCGAATACTCTTGAATTTCGTGCGTCGATGCATTTCGTATTTTGTATTAATCATAATGCAGGGTGTGAATGGTGCACTGCGGTTTATGTACCACTGGTGAACCGATTGAGCCACGATTTTCGATACAGGTGGCGCCTTTTACCCGTGCGTATATCAGGTATTCAGCTATCGGTTTGTCACAGCAACGCTTCAAGAATAAACTACAATGCTAATACACATGTTTAACATTCGCAACATGGAAAAGCCTGAAAGAGCGAGTCCCCCATAATTCCCCTGATCCCATAAACTCAAATGCGTCACGAAAAAATTCATCAAACAAACAAAAAAAAGTGCCTATAATTAACTTAATGTTAATCTCAAAATTTTTTATTAAAATTTCGGTTTCATTTTTTTTTCAAGATATCTCGGATATTGAGCGAGATAAAGGGATTTTGCCCTAGTCCTTGGGGTAAGAAGGACGTAACTCTATGAGTTTCTGAAATATTTAAAAAATACTGACGAACTCAAATTGAACTTCTGTAAAGAATTCACATTGAGAAAAATGGTGCAAAATGGATCAGGATTTTTTTAAGGGTGAAAGGGCCTCTCAACAAAATATGAAAAAATTCACCAACAGTGTAGACAGTATCGAGCACCTTCTCCAATTTTTTCAAGATTTTTCGTGAATTCCTTCCCCCAGAAAAAAATTCCCCGATCATCTTGTCACAAAGTTCTATTTCACCCCATTTTCCTTTCTTTTTTAAATTAGTAGAATATAATTCCGCAAATAAAGTACGAAATTACCCCTAATTTTAATAGCCCCCCCCCTTCCCCCTCTAAAAAAAGTCCAGAGTTTTTCCCAGTAAAATTACTTGTCTCTCTGGCAAATTAAGACAGAAAAAGAGTGTCAGTGCGTGGAGTAACTCAGTGGGTAATTAATTAACAGGGTGTTTTTGCATTCAATTTAGGGGGTGTAAAACGAGTTGGATTCACGAGAAGATGAGGAAAAAGTGTCCACACAGAGAGGGAAAATGGAAAAAAGAAAAAAAAAAAAAGAAGTGCGATGAGAAACGTTTTACAAGAGGATTCACTGGTAAAAACAACCTGTTGCTCCAGGGATGTGGCGTCAGGATGGGAATGAGAATTCGTGTAACGGTATGAGAAAAATAGGGTGAGAAGGAGGAATAAGGGAGGATTTTTAGCAGAAAGAGAGGTGGGAGGAGGGTTTGAGGCCTCTCTCGGACCTTTCAACTCATTCTCTCTTTCACTGGTTTTTTGATGCTGCAGAGCTGGCAATTAAGCTATCAACCCCTTTAATGAATGAACTCGCCTCAATCACCGACTACCCCAGCATTCTCTCTCTCTCTCTCTCTCTCTCTGTTTCTCTTTGCTAACAACCCCATTAGCTAACTAACCCCCGCGAGTTATTTGCATGTCCGGGATAGTCAAGGAAGGGTGTGCCCCATGATTTCTCGAGACAATTATGAGACTTTACTGCCAAGGTGCTTAAAGGATTAAAGCTGATGACCTCTTAAATTGATGATTTTATGAGATTTTAACGGGAGGGAAGCTTTTTTTTTCTTACATTTTCATTAGTGAAATGAGGGAAGAACTGAGGGAGTTTAATTGACCTGAATTTAACGATTTAATCAACTGTGTTTTTGGATTTGTGTAGAAATTACGTTAAACAGGATAAATTGTCTTGGACTTTCTTTTTAGAATCTTCGAGTGAATTTCTTCGAAAATAATGGAGATACGCCCTTTTTTGGGGAGGTATTTGAAAAAAAAAATTTAAGAGCTAGGGAAATTGATTAGTGCAAAAAGGGCAGATCTCCGTTGGTTTCCAAGACTTTTGGGGAAAAAAATTGGAAAAAATCCGTTTATCCTGCTTTTTAAAGGAAAATCTAGGAAATTAAGCGAGATATGCAGATTTTATTCTCTCTAATTTTTGTGTAGCATTTCAAAAAATCAAAAAAAAAAGATTTGGACAAAAAGAGCGTATCTCCATTAGTTTCCAGAATATTCCTTTTTTAAATCCCTTCATTACCCTTTTTTTTGCGAATTTCTTTGAAACTAATGGAAATATGTCCTTTTTGTTCTCCTTCATTTTCGTAGCCCTGAAAATTCTCTGCAAAGAAATAATTATGATAAAAAAGGCCGATCTCCATTACCTCCTGGAAAAACCACACAAAAAAAAAGAGGAAAAAAAACGATTTATCCTCTCTTTATCATTGAATAATATTTAGAAAAAAAATGATTTTATTCCATGTAAGAAGTGACGTGCCATTTCCGGTTGGGGGTTAAGGAGCGTTTAATTAGTACAAGTTGCCTCGTACACGAGACCACACTATCTCAAAGTGACCGCACGATCTCCTCACCCTTCTTGGTTCACTCACACACACTAACTCTCTCTCTCTCTTTTTTATTCTGTTCACCTTCTTCAACAAACGTAAAGCGCCGTGAAGCCCGATGAGATAGTCAAGCTCCTTGACCACGTGGCTTTAACACAGACCCTCCCACCCAAGGAATCTACAATCTCCCCCCTCGATCTGTTTTTTCACACACAGGCACGTTTCATCACCTCTCAAAATCCCGTGTTTCCTTCGGGCAGGTGTTAAAGATTTCGTGTCGATTAACATGGATAATTAAAAACAGGGGATGTGGGGGGGGGGGGGAGAGAAATGCGTTTATTAGAAGTCTTGGGATACACTGCAAAAAAATTTTATCAACGATTACTGTCCCACCCAATAAACGTGGAACCAAGAAGGGTATTGCAGAAAAATTACAATACCTATGGAGTAGAAATTACTAAACCTTTTAGTAACATTAATGAGAATCCCATCAATTTTTACTGTGTCAACAGTAATTTTTACTCCGCAGATATAGTAATTTTTCTGCAGTCCCACTGTTTACTGGGAAAGCACAGTAATTTTTGATGGAATTTTTTTGCAGTGTATCAATATCCCCTGAAGACTAATCAATAAGTTACACAATGACTACGATTACAATATACAGATTATTTTCATGAATTTATTATTGTTTTTTCTAATTATTGTTATTCCTATTGTAATTATTGATACTGTTACATCGGAATACGAGCATTCATTGAAAATCTATCATTCTTTATTGAACAGAAAACGAAGAGAAAAAGAAAAAGTAGAAACATAAAGAATACAAGAGTATTCCATCATTTGATTTGAGTCCAATTCATATTCAGTTTTGCATTTCTTCTTTATTTTTTTTTCCTTTTCTCTCATACATTATAATTAATCATTCCTTTCTTTATTTCCACTTTATTCATTCATCTATGTTATTTTGTTTTATTTAATTTTATTCATTTATTTTTTGTTTTTCCATCATTTTTTATATTTTTATCTTAATTTTTTATCAAGATATATTCTCTTACATTCAATCATTTATATGCATTGTTATTGATATTATTGTTACAATTCTTAAAATTGAGGGGAGTGGAGGGGAAGAATTTTGAAGAATTTATGGAGTCTTGCCTTTTTTTTTTTTTTTGAAGAATTGTGGGAATTCTGATGCAATTTCTCTGCACTGAAAAATTGTATGTAACACGTGGGGAGGATCGCGTGCTACAACGCACTTTGTTCCTCTTAAACTCCTCGTGCCTTATCCAGTTCCTAGTGCGGAAACAGTAATTTGTTGATTACCCTAATGACTGTCAAGAACTTGCTTGGTAGTGAAAATTTATTGAAGGTAACTGATATTCAGTACTGGAATTAAAATGTAACTTCAATTGAATTTTCAGAGTGAATATTTGCAAGGGGGGGGGGGGGGGGGTAAAATGTAGAGAAGGGATGAAACGGACTCATTTGAGTTTTGATGTCTATATTATGGAAGAACAATTGAAATTAATGGAAATATTGGAAATATGTTTTTTTCTCGTGACTCCATTGAAGAGCTGAGAAAATTTGCGGTGGAAATCATGTGTCAGAAATGATTTTTTGATATTTTTTAAAAGTTCTGCAATCCTGGTCAAGATTTGAAAAAGTTACTTTACATTTTTAGGAAAATTCCTTCTTTTTTTTTTTTTTTTTTAATATTTGCTGTTTCATTCGTCGTAGCGTAAAAATTACGAATGGAGGTAAGAAGTAAGATCATTTGCTTTCGATTTATGGAGTTTTTAATTGAAAACCATGGATTTTTCAATAGAAAATCCCATGAATCGATGGCAAATGTCCTCACTTATCACCTTCATTCAGCATTTTCACGCTATGACCAATACAATCAGAGATATTTTGAAAAAATGTGAATTTTTCTAAAAATGAAAAAGTACCCCTTCACTTTTTCTTTAATTCATAGCTTGAAAGAAATTCATTATCAGAATAGTTTTGTAGACTTGTATACAGTATATACAGACATATATATTTTATACACTGTATTGACATGAATAACTTTCACTCAACTTGAATCAAATGTCTTTATAGTTCAAAATTTTATTCATTACAACCTTTATACCTCAAAATACTTGATAAGCTGAAAACTTGTTAACACAAAAATTTGTTTTCCTCCCGTCAGATTCGAGTTAACGAGGTTCTACTGTATATAATTTTTCTATGAAGAATATCTGACAGAATAGCTGCTCTTAGTGTCATTAATTCGGTCATTGACAGTACATATCAGCTCGTTTGTTCTAGTCCACGAGCAAGATCGACCAAATTTTTTTGAATAATTTAATCCAATTCATTCATTAATTGCCAATCAATTATGATCAATTATTCCTAATTATTTGCCCCAAGGGAATTCTGAACTCCTCATGGAGCCCATTAAACAAACCACTTATTTATTCGGGCATCCAAAAAAAAAAATATAAAAATAATAATAATAAAATTCTTATTTTCATTGACCGGTAATTGTGATAACAAGGGTTATATTTTTTCATTCTTGAAATATAAACGTATGTATCGACTAATCACAGGTTCGTTTTACATTCGCCCCTTGCGGCAAACGATTTCACTTAATTCACAAGCAATTTTCTTTCCACCAAACTTCTCCAACTCTCTTCACCGTCTCTCACATTTTTATTGAAAAAAAAAAAAAAAAATCTCGGATCACAGTGACTGATACGCACATTTCTCTCCATTCTCCAATGGCCGTTTGTCAATTGATTTTTCTCAATTTATTCACAAAATTGAGAGGAAAATCACCACTGTCACACATGTATCAATGACTTCCTTAGTTTCTTGAATAAATTCACAATTTTTTTTTCAATTGCTAATATTTTTCTCACGAAAGTGAAGAATTCAGTTTGATTCACTGGAAATAACAGACGATTGGGTAATTGGAGCTATGGATAATGACGATGTAGGCCTCTCCTCTCTAATATAGCCTCGGGAGACAATCAAATATAAAATTTCTCCTCAAACTCTTTCACTTCATCATTTAAACTCCATTCAAAAGGCCCTTGCACAAATTAGAAATAACATTCCACACAAATCTTCTATAATTCATCCAATTCTCGGGGTTTGTTTTTGCAAAAAAAATGAAACACATCCATTTTTCAAATGATTCGGGATTCTTTTTTTGGGGAGGGATCTCCTCGAAAGAATCGGAAAAAATTCAAGAACAATATAGACATCTTAAAGCGTCTTCTTTAATTTTTCACATTTTTTCGCGAACTCGTTTGCTCCAGAAAAAACACCCTGAATTCATCCAATTTCTCGATTCTTTGTGCTAGAAATGAAATATATTTAATTTTCAAAAGATTTGCGATTTTCTTCAGAGAGGCCTCTGCACCAGAAATTCCGAAAAAAATCACCGATAATATAGGCATGATAAGAGCATCTTCTCAAATTTTTTCAGATTATCCGCAAGCTCTTTCGTCACCAAAAAAAATCTTGAGTGCATCGAATTCTCTATTTTTTCATACAAAAAAATGAAATATGATGATTTTTGAAATGGTTTCGTATTTTTTTTCGGAAAGGCCTCTCTTTGAAAAAATCTGCAAACAATATAAACATCTTAGAACATCTTCTCGAATTTTTCAATTTTTTTCGCGAACTCCTTCGCTCAAAAAAAATCTCGAATTCATCCAATTATTCGATTTTTTTTCTCAAAAGAATGAAATATATTTATTTTTCAAAAGATTTGCGGTTTTTTCAGAGAGGCCTCTCGACATAAAATTTCGAAAAAAATCACCAATAATAGTGATATGTTAGAGCATCATCTCGAATTTTTTCAGATTTTTCGGCAAGTTCCTACGTCTCGAAAAACAAATCTTGAATTCATCAAATTCTCCATTTTTCGATGCAAAAACAGGAAAATATTAATTTCTAAAATGGTTTGGGATTTTCTTTTGGAAAGCCCTCTCTTCGAAAAAATCTGAAAAAATTCACCAACAATATAGACATGTCGAAGTATCATCTCAAATTTTTCTAGATTTATCCCCATAACTTTTCCGTCAAAAAAAAAATCCCAAAATAATTTTTCGCCACCGGTCCATTTTGCCCCAGTCTCCTCTATTATTATAATTTTTTGTAACGTAATTTAACAGATTTTTTTTTCTCTATAAGGCTTCTTAATCCCTCTCGCTCACGCCCTAGTTCCCTATATTTGCCACTTCTATTTCCCTCGTGCTAATTACTCTAATCACGTGTACCCAGTGCCATAAGGGTGATATGATAGAAAAAAAAAGAGAAACCACGACATGAGGTCAGAGTCCAAAGAGAAGACCCTAGTGTGCCTGACAATCTTCAATATTTCATCCCACTCATATTTCCACAATTTATTTCCTCCAGAAATTCAAAGGAAAAAAAAACGAAAAATATGTGATTGTGTTTCGCTTTTTCCAGTAAAAATTTTCCATTCGTATTTTGTCGCGACTTCCGTCACGAATCGAACGTATCTCTTTCGCATCCGTCGTTTCATCATTTTTTACTGAGATTTTACTTATTTCCTCAGTCAGTTCCCGTATGCCTCATCTCATTCCCCTTTTATTCCGGAAATCCATGGTCGCGTACCAGCCGGGGATCGTCCACAGCCCCCTCACCCCTCTTCCACCCCTACCCCCCTCTTTTTCCTTGCCTCTGGGAATCGATAATCGAGCCGATCGAAGATGTCTCAAGACTCCCACGAAATCTCTCGCCCCTCTCTCATTCATAGCAGTATAGAAATGTCTATTAGATGACGTGAAAAAGAAAAAAAGAGGATAAAAAATAGAATAAGAAAAAATCCGGGAAGAATTGTTTGCATATATACATATATATGAGTGGACGGTATCAACGGAGAAATCGAAAACACGATTTTTTTTACCGTCAGTCATTTTTTTTGCGTTTTTTTCTTTAGTTTCAACGTGAATTGCACTTTTAGTCGATGTAAAAAGGTCGTGGCTCCAATTTAATTAAAAAAAAAGGCGAAAATAATTAATTTTTATCTTCATTTTTTGACTCTTTTAATAGTCTTTTCTTTTGGAGAAAATTGGAAAACTGAGGGAGATGCAAGAATTTATTCCGTTTTTTTTTCGTCGAGGAGAATTTTGAGATTGAAATGGAAATGACAGGGCAAAAAGGGCGTATCTCCAGTAATTTCCAAAATAGTCTAAAAGGAAAGCAAACAAAAATGATTTATTCCTTTTATTTAAAGTCATATGGGAAATTAAGCGAGACACAGTGATTTCGCCTTTATTGTTTTTTTTTCTTAACGGAATTTCAAGCACAAAAAATATGGAGCAGGCCAAACAGGGCGTATTTTCATCTGTTTCCCAAAAATTTTTAAAAAAAAGCTCAAAAAAGTCGAATTCTCCGGATTTTTTTTCTCGAAAAATCAAAAAAATCAAGCGAGATGAGGTAATATCACCCGCATCCTTCTTCTAGAGACTTTCAAGAGCCACAAATACAGATTAAGTCAAAAAAGGGTGTATCTCCATTAGTTTCCAATATATTCTCACAAAAAAATAAGCCAGAAAATCCTGAAAACTCGAGATCTTTTTCGTTTCGCTCATTTTTTCCGTATTTTTTTCCTCCCTTTTCCACCACTGATCGCACTCCTGGCTAGTGGAAAAGCGGCAAGAGGAAAAAAGGAGAGGGGTAGGAGGGGAGGACTGGCAAAGGGGAGCATTGTAAATATTAATGCGGCCAAGGAACGGCAAAGGAAAATATTTGAATAATAATTACCGCGCCACCCTCTCGTCCACCCTTGTTACGTCCTTGGTATAATAAAAAGGTTCATTCCTTTTTATTTTCTATCTCTTGTCTCTTATTTCCCTTTTTTTTCTCCTCTCTCCTCTCATCGAGAGGCCGGGAAGAAAGAATAAGAAACAAGAAAGGGATAAGAATACGGGGGCAGCAGAAAAAAAAGGGTCGCACGAGGAATTTTCTAATTAGAAAGATCTTTGGGAAACCTCGGGCAAACAATGGGACTTTGCCACTTCCTAGCTTCCTATCCTCAAGAAAGTGAAAAAAAAAATGAAATGAAAAGAAATATAAAAAGTAAAACGGACTCTTGGATTTTAATATTCGTACTCTCTGCGACGTTTTTACTCTCGTTCTTTTTATTAACGAATGACTACAATCTTACGAATGCTATTATCTCGGTGGCTTTAATTGGAGAAAAATAATACCGAGTTTTTCTTTCAAAAGTCGTTAAAAACTGGGCAAACAGAGGGTATAAAGAAGCCGAAGCTAATTTTTTTTTCTTTCTTTTTTTTTTGTTAAATAAATATTGTTAAAAGATTTAGTAAAAAGAATGAGTTCGAATTTTCAAATGAAACAGCATAAATTTTAGGTAATTTCCCAGATAATATTAGAATGAAGTTGATATTTAAAGTGTATATGGGCGAAGGAAGGCTGCCGGAGTTGAATTTGAGAAAATATCCGAAAGAATTTGGAAACAAAAATTTTCTGAGAATTTTCTACTAATTTCATGGAAGTTTCGAAGATTCTCAAAAATCTCAAATTTGAGAATAAAAGAGATTTTTTTTGGCAAATTTGAACAGTATTTTTAGTAAATAATAGAAGAAAAAAAAATTCAATTCACCGCATAGTTATTGAGAAATTTTAATTAGAAGGTAGTCGTAACTATTCGTTTCTCTCTCTATCTCACGCATGTGATAAGAGATTAATGCAAAAAAAAGAGAGGAAAAAAAATTACATTCACAAGCTGCAGATATAATTTTCGAATAGTTCAATCACTTTTTCCGGGTAAATTAAAGTATTTTTTCCCCAATTATCAAGAATTAATTGGAAACTAACCTACGAATTCTCATTCTTTTCTGTTTTATCGACCGAACTCTGAGATACTACCTTAACGTAAACATAGTTACCCCAAAGAAAAACCGAATCTTCGGTTCTTTTCCCTCAAAAAAATTTGATTTCTTCTCCGCCTGATCTAACACAGAAGCTGCAGTAACTTTCCACTCGCATCCAGTGCGCTTGAAGATTTCCAAATGTAACTCCCAACATACGTGCAGCATTTGCCTATTGCCGAGAGAAAAGCCCTGGAAAAGTGGGAGGCCTGAACTAAAAAAAAAAAAAAAATAGCAAGAAGTTGAAATCTCATACCCCCGTGTTCTCGAATCAAGGCACCCTCTCGGCCGACTAACGATGTGCCAACAAAAATACAGACGAAGGATAAAGAACAGTTCCAAGGAGCGTAAGCAGATTGCGGAGAGACAAGGGGGGTTAGGAGACGTTCACCTAAGTCAAGGAAAAAAAAGAGGCAGGAGAAGAAGAAAAAGTAGAGGAAAAAAAACGTAAGAAAAGAAAGCGCAGGAATCATCCGGAGTATTTCTTTCCCCCCTTCTAAAAAGGGGTTTCACCCCTTAATTATCCGGCTGACAATTATTTTTAACGACTCTTCGCGATATCTTAACGAGCCACGATCCGCCAACGTAGCATCTGGTGAGAGTTCAAGGGTCAGAAGGGTGTCTTTTCTTCATTTCTTACAAATTTTCATCTCTCTTTTTTTTCCCTTACAATCCGTTAAGTTTCAAATCTCTTCGACAAAGAAAAGAAAAAAAAGAAAAAAAAACGAAAAGAAATGCCTTTTTCTTTATTTCAATGTAAACTTGATCCTTGACCGTTGATAAGGAGTTTGAAATTACTCTTTCGTGACATTTAATTAGCTCTGAGAATTAATTTTGATTGACAAAGTAATTATTTTTGTCATATAACCCAATTCTGAATGAATTATCAACTGATGGTTAGATTACGGCTGAGTAAATAATGCCTCATCTGTTTCATGTTGCAGATTTTCCCTAATTTATTGAACAATATTTCATTTATAATTGTCAATTACAGTTGCCAATTGCGACAAAAGTGTGACTAGAAGGAACATTGATCGTCATTTTACGTCGAAGTAGATGATATTTGACATGTCTGAATAGTATTGGAATAATTTTATTTCAAAAATTCAGATTGAACATGACAAAATTGTGAGGAAAAAGAACATTTGACAGTTATTTTACATCTAATTGGATGACATCTGGCACATTTGACGATTATAACAATAATTCTGACCCGAGAAACACTTGCCGTCACATGACCGTCATGAATCCGTCATATAACAATTTTTCAAAATGACCGTCATTTGACATCGCTAATTGAGACACAAGGTTTCGGAGAAAGAGCGCCCTTTTGTTTTTAAAGCGACGACATATATTTGAATTCCTCAATAAGTATAACATGAAAATGTAACTATTTGCCAATAGAGATATTACTCTGAATAAGAGATATTTACTGGTGATTTTGTTTATGGATTCACGTGAAACAATGTATAACAATATGTTTCTTCTGGATCCTAATGTTAAGGCCATCTATATTTTCGTTCTTAAATAAATATAGTATTAAGATATGAATTTTAAAATAATGTAACATCAAAAATCAAGAAGCAGACGAAATCTGACATATCTGAATAGTATCAGATTCCTATAATTCAAAAACTCAGATTGAACATGTGAAAATTGTGACGAAAAGGAAAATTTGACAGTTATTCTACATTTAATGAGATCATATTCAACACATTTAACGATTATAACAATAATCCCGGCTCAAGAAACGCTTGCCGTCACATGACCGTCATAAATCCGTCACACGGCAATTTTCCCTCGAAAATTACCGTCATTTTACATTTACTCTAGAATTACCCGGTAATTCTTTTTAAATCTCAGTTACATTATTTTTTTTTCCGCATTCAAAAGAGAGACAAAGAAATTATTACACAGGTACGAATTATATAAATGCGTCTATTCACGGAATGTGTACGTGATGGTAACACCAGTGTGCACATATACCAAGGTGGATTGTCCACCTCCATTACCACATGGTATGGGGTCTAATCGTCTAATAATCGAAGCAAAGGTAATTACACGAGCGATGATACCCAAGTGCACCGTCCCACGTCCGGCGCGCCTCGATCATTAAATCGTCGTTTAATGATAATGACAATCGCCGAGTCTCCGTGCTGTTCACTAGTTTTTCCCTCTGTCTTTTTTTTATTTATTTTTTTTTGTTATTCTCTGGACAGTTTATTAACTAGGAATATCTAGTGGCACTCAGGCTATTTGGCGACAAGAAGCAAGAAAATTGTCTTTTTTCAAAAATTTTCTTCACAATTTTTATATCTATATATATTGAAATTTTCTGAAGTGAAGTAAATTTTCTTCAACTAGGGTAACATGACTAATGGATGAACGATTAAGGAAATATTAGACTTTATTGATTCACATGAAAAAGGCAGCTCACGTTAAAAAGTTGCAGGAAAGAATGATGTACAGAAAAATATACAGTGAATCGATTAAAAATCAATTAAACTCGGATAATGTAGAAATAATTAATGAAAATCAAGGGAAAACTGGGGAATCACTTGAACCCTCAATAGATGGACACTTGCATATTTGCAGTGGTATAATTTTGAATTTCGATCAATCGGTATGTAATAAATAGTTCATGAATCTATATAAATCAGGAATTGACGTGAAAAGTATAAGAATCATTCATTTATTTATGAAAATCCTCGATTATAGAAACCGTCCATTTTTTGGTCAGTGTCCATCTATTGGTCGTGTGACCCCAAGTGAATTTTCTTACAACAAAATTGTTTCCTTCTCACTGTAATATCGTTTTCCTAGAGTGAAAAGGGCGTGAATGCCACATTGCCTATGTTCTTAAGCCCTTTTCACTCTAGAACCATAATATTTTTTTTTATGCTGAATTTTTAATTTTTTTCCGCTGAAGTTCACAAGTGTTTATGAGAGATTTGAAGTAATAGTCATGTGATATCGAATAATTTAGAGATACTTCCTCTAGCCTCGATGAAGATTTATATATGGCACTCTAAGTGCATGATAAAATTAGAATAAACCTCTTTCACTCATTATTGAAGTCTATAGACTGACCGTTTTGATATCGGGGGAAGATTAAATTCTTATTTATAGATAATAGCTCGAATTCTCATCTATTTTTTCATTAAATTTAGTTTTTTTTAGAACAGCCGTATATAAATAGTGTGAATAGAAAAAAATTGGGATTTCAATGGATTTATTTGAAATTTCGTTTCTTTTTTTAAGGATTTTTTTCGGAAAAATTAGAAATTTTAGCTTCTTTTTCCTATTTTTTGTTGAAATTTCGAGTGTTTCTCTTTCTTCGGAAATTTCAGTTTTTCTTTTAGATAACCCTGGTTTTATTGGTCCTAACGACTTGGCATTGATCTTGAATGAAAGATGAAATGATGCCCCATCAGTTCATGAACTTCATTTCTTTTTATGATTTTTTCCTTTAATTTTTTTTATAAATTTTTTTTTTCACTAGAAATTCACGAAAAATCGATTGAAGAAAATTAAAATCCCATAAATTGATGGAAATTTGATGAAAATTGTGTATCTCCCCAAAAAATCAGAAATTTTCAAAAAGTCCGAATTTTCCAAAATTCATTTTCTCTCGAAGTTTCCCAACTTTATAATAATCAAAAGAAAATCATCAGACACATGTTTCCCCACTGAAGTTTCCTCAGCTTTCCACTGGAATTATCAGAAAATGCCTCTCTCAAATATTTTTCTCAATTCCCCGTCATTCCCATCATCTCAAACACTCCCTTAAGAATGTTCTACCGGTATTTTATCAAATTTTAAAAGTGTAAGAAATCAATGAAATTTTTTCCCAAGGTTCTCCAATTCATAGAGAAACCGTATGCAAAATTTTGTATTTCTTTCATACCTCGTTTAAAAGTTATGAATTTTTTAAAAACCATCGTTTAACATGTGTTCTTATGGGAAATTCACGAAAGCTTGAGAAACTTTTCGAAAAATTCTCCAAATTCGATGAAATTTCGGATATAGGTGAAAAATTACTCCCCCGCACAAACGTTACATTTTTATACGACGATTGGGTCAATAATTTGCATTAAAATTATTGAAAAATTGTCACTGGGGCATAAGTGCTGCCAACTTGTGTCGCCAGAATTTTCTAGAATGCAACGTTTTTTTCAAAATAATTCTCAAACTAATTAAATAAAGAATGAAAAAAAGTAACTGTGAAATGTAATAATAATAATATAAATTTGAACATCCGCAGCATTCCATAATTTCCTAAAAATAATTTTTAATGAAGAATTGAAAAACTCATTTTTTCGTGTTTAGGGATTGGAACACTGCCGAAATCACTACCCCTCTCATGCCACACAACCCCCCCTTACGGTCTGTGTGGAACATCCTTAAAATAAAACAAATTCATTTTCTATTGAATAATTAAAAAAAAAAAAAGAAAATTATAATAATTACCATTTATCGAGCATGACCCTGAGCACCAGCCCCTCAAAATTAATTCGAAAAAAAAAATGAAAAAATCCGTCCACACGTAGTCATTGACATGCCCGTGTACGTTAACTCGTTTGTTTGCGACTCTCCGTGCATTTAAATAATTAAAGAACGTTTTGGGTAGCCAAGGGCCAATGATCAGTGTGTCCATGGGTATTAATGGGATAATCGCAGTGCCAGAGGCAAAAAAAAGGCTCGATACACAAGAGGAACACAAGCATGTGCTCAAGATGGGCAGAAAAGGAGGGAGAGGGGAGGGGTACAGTGATAATGATTTTATAGTTAGTTGAAACTGAAGGGGGGAGGGAGGAGGGGAGAGAGTGGTGAGACAATTGGCCCGATAATACGGGCCTTCCTGCCTGGCACTCGGTGATACCGATGGCAAATCAAGTGACTCGTATATAAAACGACT
Organism: Aleiodes alternator; assembly: GCA_963921955.1. NCBI lineage: Eukaryota > Metazoa > Arthropoda > Insecta > Hymenoptera > Braconidae > Aleiodes > Aleiodes alternator. The sequence continues at coordinate 3,722,786 of OY998102.1, read as the reverse complement.
AAACTCCAATGGTTCAAAGAGAGACATGGATAAATATCCCATCAGCTAATGACCGAGACTCCTTTGATTTTTCGTGGGTGTCATTGATGCGAATGAGCATTAAATTTGAAATGAAATAAAAATGAAATTTAATTCAATTTCTTTATTGATTTTTTTTATAAAGTTGTAAATCTTTTTTTTGTCAAATTCATTTGGCGAATGAGGAGAGATTCTTTGGGGAATTTTAGTGGCAAAGATGAGATCAAATCCACCCACACAAACACGGTGACAATGTTCTTATTGGGGAATCGAAGAGATTCGAGGCAAATTGAGGGGAATAAGGAGGTGAAATGGATTATTTGTTAATTGAGGGGCAATGTTATGGAAAAATATGAAAAAATTAGACAAATGTAGCGGCTTTCTGAGGGATTTTCGTGAATTTTTGGGTTTTTTTTGGAGAAGCCTTGATTCAATGCATTTAATCTGGTGTTGAATTAGTTAAAATCATGAAAATTGAAGAATTGACACAAATTATTTATTGATTAAGAGGCAACGTTTCAGAATTTTTTTTTTTAATTGCAGAAGATTGAGAAAGTGCTAATGCATTTTCATGAATTTTTCCACAATTTTTCGTAGAGTTCTCCATCCTGGAAAAAAAACTTACTTTCATTAATTAAAGGTTTTGAGGACTTGAATCAGAAAAATCATCTTTATCACGTGATATTCAACATTCTCTTGACGAATAAAATGCAGCTGTTTTTCTTTATCAGTTTCTGATAATGTTATTAGTATAGTCCCGAAGAAACTCAAGGCATTCAGTCTCACGTCGAATTTGTTAGAATCATGAAAATTAAAGAATTGACGCAAATTATTTGTTGATTAAAAGGCAACAAGATGAAAAAATCTGAAAAAATTACATAAGCATGAAAGGTTACTGGAGCATCTTCATGAATTTTTCCAGATTTTTCCGGATAAGCCTTCAATCACAGCATATAATTTGATGTCGAATTAGTTAAAATCATGAAAAGTGGAGAATTGACACAAATTATTTATTGATTAAAAGGCAGCATTATGAAAGAACTTGAAAAAATTACACAAGCATGAAAACATGCTAGAGCATCTTCATGAATTTTTTCAGATTTTTTTGTAAACTCCTTCACCCTGAAAAAATACACTTCTCATGATAGAATCAAACAGACTGAAAACATCGAAAATTAGTCGTTCGAAAAACCTTCTTTTTTTCTAAATCATTATTTCCCCCGAATTTGAGTTATCTCAAGGTGCCTCGTAAATAAACCATTCCACCCCCCAAAAAAGTGTTTTATCCATTGCGTGATGGCAGCTCAACGAAAATGGTCTCGAGACACGTTCAATAATTAATTAGTAAAACTTATCGTTTCTCCAAGACATTATATCCAAAGAAATACTGATAAAAAATAAAAAAAGAGAATTTCAATCGTGTTTTCAGGACACGAGATAAAAGTTCATTTTCAGCCTATTTGCATGAATTCTAAGGATATCTAGAAAAAAATCCTCAATTAAATAAATCAATTAAAACTCTGAATAATATCCCATAATCCCCCCTAAAAAAAAAATCACTAAAATCAGAAAAATTCAAAGAAAATGAAAAAAAACCCCGAAATAAATCAGATAAACTAATCTCTCAACATCCTATCCAATTTTATTTTAATTCATCCCACGCATTTTCTTAATTGATGAACTACAAACATATATCCGTACATCTGTACCTACATATATATCCACTATTCGACAGGGCGGTCGATGAAATTTACGTTCGGTCCAAAAAAAAAAGAGTGCCTTTTTTTTTATTTTTACATTCGAACTGGTTTCAATCTACCAATGATTCTCAATCTACATGTATGGTAACATACGAAAGCATAAGAAAAAAAAAACACACAGACTGAAGCCCTAAGAAAGCGAGAGAAAACCACTACATAGAGAAAAAAAAAGGAAAAAAAAAGCCAGAAAGGTATATAGGTATGAGGCATCCGCATCGACGAAACCAGATAACAAAATTAGTCTCGCACTAATTTATTTCCTAATTCTCGTGCGAGCGGAGGTGTGAAACAGCCATTCTGTACGGGGCATCAAGCGATAACGGGGCGATTTTTTTTTTGTACGTATATATGTGTTTTTTAACGTATAATACAACAAACATGAAAAAAGTGCGAGACAAGGACAGAAAAACACAAAAAAACGTGAGAGGAAGAGAGACATGGAGAAAGAGATGGAAAAAAGAGGCATGTGTGTGTGTGAGGGAGGGAGAAAAATAGGGGGGTGGGGAGGGAGGGAGGGGGAGGGGAGAAAGAGAAACTGGAGAAATACGCGAGAGAAAGAGACGGAAAAAGAGGCACGTGTATGTGTATGTGTGTGTGTGTGAGGGAGAAAAATAGGGGAAAGGGGGGGTTGGAGGGGGGAGGACGAAAAGAGACGGAGAATCACGAGGCGAGAAACCGAGTCAAAGAGGCGCGAAGGGAGGTATTAAAAAATAAAATGAAATAAAGGAATAAAAGTGAGATAATGCGAGATGGGGCCTGAGGAATTTACGCCTACGCTCTTGTATTTTTCTTTGCACTTCTCTCTTCTTGTGGTAGTTACAACGAGGGGGGCACAGGCGCATATCTCTTCTTTGCTTCTCTTTTCTTCTTTCCCCCCACTTCTTCCCCATTTTTTTTGCGACTGAATTTCTATGTATCGCAATCGGCTCATTCGGTGCCCCTCTTCTTCCACTTTTTTTTTTTTTTTTTTTCGTTCATTTGCCCGATATCCAAACGCGTTCATGGTCAATCCAGAGGGAATCAGGATATCCTGCGATTTTTTTTTTAATTTTTTTTTTTTTTACTGTGCTGAGGGAACACGTTTTACTAACAGTTGTGTACTTGAATGAGATAAGAAGTTGAAATCGTTCGGTCTAAAGTACTTGATATATATATGTATATTTCAATTCTTGACTATCTGCATTCATTATTTTCCGGGGATTTTTTTATGGATTCAAACGTCTCTATTTCACTGCATGAGTTTTCTTCAAAGTAGGCCCTTTTTTAAAATTGATTTTTGTTTTTTTTTTTTTTTTTTTCAATTTTATCAATATATGTCGATTGATTAAAAATCTTTCAAATTTTTATTATCACTCATTTCGGTGGGAAATTTTACGATTATTTTATTACACGAGTTCTTTCTCGTGCCATTGATAGCCATTTGCAATTAACAAACACCTTGAGAAAAAAGAGAAAACACATGTGCAAAACATATACCGGGAATCTTCCGTGGCATCGTTTAATCGTAAATTTTGCAGACAAATTTTCATTGCTCTTGGGATATCTTTACACTTGGGGGCTATGAAAATACCGAGGAATTTCTAGGGAAATAATGGAAGATTACTGAAGCTCAATGGATTATTTAAAAATAAAAGAAAATTATTTTTTTAAATGATGATAGGATTTCTTATTTTTTTTTCAAGAGAAGAAGTACTTAAAGAAATTTAGAAAAATTTGAGAATATACTTTGATATGTTTGGATTGGTTTTGAAATTTTTCAGGATTTTTTAACACTGCCTTCACTCATGCCACTTAATCTGGTGTTGAATTAGTCACAATAGTGAAAAATTGAGAATTGAAACGAATTATTTATTAACTAAGAGGCAAGATTACAAAAAAATTTGAAAAAATTACAGGAGCTTGAGAATGTGCTGAGGCATCTTTGAGAATTTCTTCAGATTTTTTCGATGGGGCCATCACTTCCATGAAAAAACAGATCGGTTCATTTTGCTTCAAAGGTCTATTTTACCCCTAGTCACTTTTTGTGCGTGATACTGAGAGTTAGAGAAGGGGTGCGGTGATGGACAAGCAAATCAGAGCCACTCAAAGAAATAACCAGTGCTCATTAAGAGTAATAATGTACGTCGATGCCCCCCACCCTCTCCATCCTCTTCGCCATTTACATTTGATTTTTTTTATTATTTCATTTCGTTTGCTTCTCCTCTAATTTCATATCAAGAGGCACCCAGTTACGATTGTTTCAAGGGTGTCGCACGACAAATGGACGTAGACCAGCTGCAGCTATATTGCTTTTGCTAATCTACTTAATTTTCCACGTCCTTCATTGATACTTATTCCCACGAATCATCAATTAAAGTATAAATTTTTCATTTTCATCCAGGCAAAATGATCGAGGAATTTTTTTCACAGTGAAAGATTCTTCGAAAAAATCTGAAAAATTCGAGAAGATGCTTCAATATATTTTTCTTATTCAGTCATTTTTTCAAATTTTTTTGGAGAAGTCCTCACTCAAGCTCTTTAATCTAGTGGCAAACTAGTTACAATCATGAAAAATGAAGAATTTCAACGAATTATTTACTAATTAAAAGGCAACATTATGAAAAAATCTGAAAAAATTCCACAAAATTGGAGCTGTGCTAATGCACTTTTCAGATTTTTTTCAGATTTTTTCGGCAAGTCCTTCACCCAGAAAAAAATCACTTGAATTAATTGAATCCTTCACTTACTTTGAACAAAAAAAAACATATTTATCACGTTATATCTAATATCGAGTTGATGAATGAAATGCAGCTGTTTCCCCTCTATTCATTGAATTCTACTTCAAACCTCAGAATATTCATTTTTTTATTTGTTCAAACTATCTCAAATGTTTGACCTTGTACGTTGAAATTATCGATTCTGATAATTCATGAACAAATAATTTCAGATACAGGCATTCCTTTCAAAGAAATTTTTATCTCTCACGTCTCATTCGAGGGGTCGCATTTCTAAAAAATAAAAAAAAAATGAAGAAAAAAGGTGAAAAAAATGTTTTTAGAAGATTCGTTTACACAAGAGGCGTGATGGATAAACGCATTCGTGAGAAGAGCCTTGGTCAAACACGAGATTGCCAGAGACACGTCAGAGATTCTCATATGTACTTTTTTTTTGGTTTTTCTCCTTCCCCCCCCCCCCCCCCCCTCAACTTTATATTAAACAAGAATCTAATCTATTAGTTTTGGGAATGGAAAGTTTTGAGTCAATTAAACTTAATTTGTGTGACACTGAATTGTTAACGAAGACCTTAATTTGTTATTGTTGAGTATCCACTTACCATTGGACCTATTTAATCATGAAAATTAGAGAATTGAGAGAAATTATTTTCTATTTAATAGGCAACATGAGATAAAAATCTGAAAAAATTACACAAGATTGAACATGTGCTAATGCATTTTTGTGAATTTTTTCAGATTTTTTCGGAGAAGTCTTCACTTGATGCATTTAATCTAATGTCTAATTAATTAGAATCATGAAAATAACAAAATTAACAGAAATTATTGATTAATTAATAGGCAGTGTGAGATAAAAATCTGAAAAAATTACACAAGACTGAGCTCATGCCAATGCATCTTCCTGAATTTATTCAGATTTTTCCGTCAAGTCCTTCCACCCATATTAAACAAACATCTAATCTATTAATTCCGGAAATGAAAAGTTTTGACTGAATTAAACTTGATTTGTGTCGAATCTTCCTGGGAATATTCGAGTGACATTGAATTATTAACGAAGACCTCAATTTAACATTGTTAAGTGTCCAATTTCCATTGGACAAATGTCCAGACACTTAATTCAATTATTAAAATTAGAGAATAAAGTGAGAAGTTTGATCAAATTGAATTTACATAATTTGAATATTAATAATGGAAAATTATTGATTTTCAAATTTTCCCAAGTTTTGATGTATTTAATACGTGTCAAATGCTTAATCAAATCATTTCAATTTGACCTAGAGAATGATGGACCTGTGATCGTGTTAACGAACTTCCTCTATTACCATTCTCCCACTACATAAACTCAATCAGTACGTGTCTCCAATGTGTATCCCAGCCTCCCAGTCATTGATAATTACAGTTGGCTCGTTCATGTGAATGAACAGGGGTATCATTAACACTTCCTGCCTTATAACGACTCTTATCTGGCTATTAAGTATTATCCCACGTATGTGTATAAACATGTCATCTAATCTGGCGTTAAATTATTTACATTGACAATCATGAAAAACAGAGAATTTAGAGAAATTACTTTTTAATTAATAGGCAACATCAGATAAAAATCTGAAAAAATTACACAAAACTAAGTTTATGCTAATGCGTTTTCATGAATTTTTTCAGATTTTTTCGGAGAAGCCTTCATCTGAGCCATTTAATCTTATGTCGAATTAGTTGAAATCATGAAAATTAAAAAATCAACACAAATTATTAATTAATTAATGAGCAACAAGAGATAAAAATCTGAAAATTACACAGAACTGAGCTCATGCCAATACATCTCCCTGAATTTTTTCAGATTTTTCTCGTGAGTCCTTCATCCAGAGTAACCTACTTTCATAAATTAACCACATTCATTCCAAATTAATTGAATAAAATTTTCGCTTCATTGTGAAAAATTATTTACTCATTTGTTAGATAGAAATTCTTTTATGAGACTTCGTTAATTATGTTAATCATATGCAAATTACCGCAGAATTCTAGGGAATTCCTAGGGGAATTAACATGGTCAATTGTGTTTTCAAATGTTCAAATAAAAGTATCTGGTCAAATGGTATTATTCAAGAATTAGACAACCAGTGAAAAAATGAGAATTCCACGTATCGCCCACGTTTATGGACAATTTTTTTTTTTCGACTAATCCGCCAATTAAATTTGTCAGATTTCATCCTCTTATAAATCGGTGGAGAAGACGATAGATAGATATATACGACGAGGAGAAATTATCCCGTCAATGTACAAGCACGGAGGCCTCAACAACACAGTCAGGCTAATAACTGCCAATTTACCTGTCCCACCTCGGAAAAACAGGTTCCACATAAATTCAATATGGCTCGATCACTCGTAAAAAAAAAATCAAGAAAAAAAATGAAAAAAAAAAAAAAAAAAAAAATTAAAAAAAAATTTCACCCTCTGACCCAATCTACTTATATATACAGCATTACTTGGTGTATATTATGACAAGCATTGAGTCGATACGAATCAATTATAGATGAGCTAAGTTGAATTGCACAGTACATAATAATCCAACTGATTTTACTAATGTCGTGTGTGTATCGTATGTCCTATGAGAACATTCGCCCGATAACTAGTGGACGAATGACTCATTGGCGTGTAAACCTGGAGGAACAAATCACGTCAAGCCCACGTGGTACGTTCAATGACTTTTTCATGATTATTAGTCAGCTGTTTAGCATAAAATGAGTGGATGAGAATTCTTTGGTTTTTTTTCAACATAAAAGCTCTTGAATAATTATCTGAGGCATTAGAATGTGAATGGAGTTAAGAGAACTCGAGGAGCTAATGGCTGCTATTTTTTTTCCATTAATTCAATTATTCAATGGGAGATAGAGAGGGGATTTTTCTGGTCTAATCGGAAATCAATTGAGCGATTGAGTTGAGAGAGAGAGAGGTGGAGGGAAATGTAAATTAGATAGTTTTTTCTTCTCCGTCATTTAGGATTTTTTGGGATTTTTTCTTTCTTTACATATATTTTAGGGAAATCGGCTTTTTTCACTCAATTTGCACCGATTTTTCAGAACTTTTCCTATTTCAGAAATTTTCCGGAATTTTCAAAGATTTTCTCCAATTCTCCCTATTTAAGATATTCGGTATTTTCAAGGATACTCCCAGAGTGAAATTTTCCAGAAAATTTCAAGAATTCTCTACAATGTTCCTGGATTTTCTTGTGAATTAAATTTTCTCCTGCTTTCAAGGATTTTGCTAATTAAAAATTTCCATGCATTTTCAAAAATTTTCTCTTATTTTCCAGAATTTCCCTAGATTCTTTCAACTTGAGTTCCAACAACCCTTCTTCATCCACACGTTTCCCAAAAAATCACGATTTCTCACCAAATATGGCATTTTCCAGAATTTCCCAAGATCTTCCTGAATTGAATTCCAACAGCTTCTTTTCATCCCCCCCCCTTTATTCTGCCCTAATCCTTCCATATCAAGAATTTCAGCCCCTCCCCCCCAAAAGACATAATTCCCCTACCCTTCTAAATTTCCAAGAAAGTCCCCCCCAAAAAATTTGAAAAAATTATGTTTTAAAAAAAAAAAAATTCTTGAAAAAATCATTAAAATGAAAAAAACTATTTTTTTCTTTCAGTAGCAACTTCAAGCCTGAGTGGAAACATTAACGTTGGTCTGATGTCGCTGCAAGTTGAAAATGGTACACAGATACAGGTACCACGTGCCCTAATTCAGGCATTTTTGAAGCAGGATCCAAATAATCCAGGCCTAGAGACTGTTAGATTGCCAAATTTGAATGGAGATGAGCCAATTAATTTACCATTAAATTGCCGTGAAATTGAAACAGAAGTTTGCCTGGTATGTCGTAGATGTGGTAGAGCTTATCCCCAGGAGTCTACACTTCTAGCACATCAAAGATCATGTTATCTTGGTAATCAGCAGTGTCGTGGTGCTCTGAGACTCGTACAATTACGTTACAGCTGCAGTATCTGTGATAATGTTGGATCAGCACGTACATACAGCAGTATGATTGAATGGCGTAGACACACAGAGACCATACAGCATCGTTCAAGATCAGATAATACAAAAATTGGACAATTTACTAATCAGTACTGTGTAATAAATGATACGAGTATTGATGAAGAGGCAAATCCATTGACTGACGAAATGGAAGATGTTGTTAATCAAATAACACTACTTGCTGCACGTGCTGCTGCTGAAAGTACAACAACGATAACAGGTACAACAACAACAACAATAACAGCAACAAGTGGCCAATCACAGGCCAATCAGGACAACAATAATGGACCTGAACCTAAGAGGCAAAAATTAGTGCAGGAGGTAGCTGCAATCGCCAGTGCACGTTAAAAAAAACACACACACACACAGGGTGCTCAAAATAAGTGTGACCTTGGGAACTATTTTTCATTCAATATTAATTAATTAAATTAATTAAATAAATAAATTTAACGAAATGACAAATGATATTAATCAAGTAATCAGCATCACGATGACTATACGTTTATCTACGTAAAAATGAAAGAAAAATTAATGAGGAATTTAATTATTACCGGATGATTATAAATTATTGTAATTCTTAAAAAAAAAGATGGTTATGAGAAGAGAACATATTGAAAATAACATGATAATGCAAAAAAAAAATAGGTGTGCGGGAAATTTTAAGAGACACGAGTGATTTCGTAATACAGGCTGCCAAAAAAGAAACGGAAGTTTTGTAATAGAGAGAAAAAAATGAGATAAAACGCAGATTGAACAGTTACTCTTATTAAATGGTTCAATTTAGTAAAAAAAAAAATTGGTGATTGTTCTCCGTTTTGCCTGTTATTTTTGTAGCCAAGACGCGTCTCATTGCTCGCGCGCACTCAACGAAGTTCCTCTAATTAATGAAAAAAAAATAAAAAAATTTAACGATAGACCACATTAATCATTACGAATTTTCAATGACAATTCGATACTGACTGATGACGGTGATATATACGGTGAAAATTTTGAGAGAAATTGAAATTAATGGAGAAAAAAAAAAATTGAAAAAAAGAAAAAAAGTAACCGTAACCCGTTGTGGGGCTTTTTTTTCTCGAATTCTATAAATTAATTCAGAAAAATTCGTAATACGACTGAAATTTTTGAAGAATCATTGGTCGTCGATGTGTGTGGTCTGGCAAAAACGTTCCTATGTAAAGTAAAAAGTAATAAATGAAGAAAAAAAGTTTAAAAAAAAAGCAAAAAAAAATGAAGAAATTAAGAAAAATAATTCTGCGCATTAGCGAGGGCGTAAAAAAAACTTTTTAGGTAGTGGATACTGGCTGGAATAATCCCGCCATTTTACTACGAGTACGTACGTATCACACACTCTCTCTCTATCTCTCACCCTCTCTTAGTCTCACACATTTTTATTTTGATATTTTGAAGAAAAATAAAAAAATGTAAATTATTGATATTCAAAAGTGCGCGCGCAAAACAAAAAAAACACGCTTCGTTCTATTTTTTTTTTTTTTCTAAATAATTTCTGTCATATTCCCCAGCACTTGAGTAATGAAATCGCTGAAATAATTGTATTTAAAAAAAACTAACGAGAAAAACCTGATTGATAAATAGAAGTATAAAATAATTTACTTTAATTTTTGTCAGCTCGAATTTTAATGCGAAATTATTATCAAAAAATGGGGAAATATCGAAGAAAAAAAAGAAAGTGGTCTTAGAATTAAAGGGGCGTAAGTATTATGCTTATGTATATTGCATTTACGCCACTTTATTTCTCAAGCGATAAAATTAAAAGAAAAGACATAAGAATCATCAATTCTTGATTTTGCGGCGCAATAAAATTTTTTTTCGCAAAAATAAAAATAAGAGAGAATAATCGAAGATAGAAAGAAGCAAGTGGCAAAAAGAATGAAAGAGATGAAAAAAATTAAAAAGTGAAACGATATCGAAATCGATGCGACCGCCAAGATAGCACGGACGGTGTGCGCGTCATCGACTACGAAATTGAAAAAAAAAATTAAAAAAAAAAAAAAACCCAGCAACATGGTTCCTATATTTAATAAAGTATATTTAATAACGGTAAAAAAAAATGATTAATAATTACATAGTAAGAGTAATAATGATAAACAATAATAAACAATATTTATAGTTGTTAATAGTAACGATTTCGATTAACGATTAATTAATGAATGCGAATGGGAGAATTAGGAACGGTGGTAAAGTTGAAATTTGAATTTTTTTCGGGTAAAAATTTGTGAGTTTTGTTGATTGGAGAAGAAGTCACGAATGATTGAAAGTGTGCGAATTTTTATTTTTTTTGCAAAGTATGTGAATTATTGGGAGAAAGAACGACACACACACACACACAGGGGCGCACACGGTTCGCGAGCTTGATTCTCCTGCGAGCAGCGATATTTGCACAGTGAGGGAAAAAAAATATTTTCTAGAAATAAAAATAATTTTGGGACAAAACTTTTTTCTCATTTGCGATGAACAATGTGAGAAAAGTAGAGAATTTAATTGAGATAAATCAATACGTATTTCTCTCAATATTAATTGCTTTTAGTTCGAAATTGCAACAGATCCATACTCATTTTTTGTTATCAAAATTTGCTAACTGATGACGATTAATGAACAATTATTTGTCCAAATCTCCCTCCTGCATGGATTCAATTTCGATCATATTTGTCATTAATATTTTCACGTGGAATTTTCATCAAATAATAATTTATTTGCACGAAATAGGAAATTTTAGTCCAAACATAGCCCAATTTGGCTCAAAACTGGAATATATTTTTCGTCAACTATTCGGTAAAAGTCTTATCTTATTGATTGATGTAAATGTATTCAAATTCATTCCAAATAGGTACGAGGATTCGTCCAAAACATAAATTGTTTAAACGGAAAAAATCCACTGAAAACCATTTTCCGATTGACATGAACTATATAATATTCCTAGGAAATATTTTTTTCTCTCAGTGCACGGAAAAAGAGAGGCGAGAGTTTAGAAAATTTCGAAATAACAGTAAAAAAAAGAAAAAATCACTATTAGTCCGTAGAAGTACTTCTAAACAGTGCGGTAAAGAGAATTATTAATTTAATAAAAGAAAATTCATATGCACACATACATACACCAACACACAGATATAAATCTACATCTGAACGAGGAGAAATTCAAGAAAAAAACGGGAAATTTAAAGGGGGGGGGGTATGGATGATCAAAATAGAGAAAAAGAAGGGGAAATGGACCTGTAGCTCAAAAATGATTCGGGATTTTTTCAAGGGTAAAGGAGACTTTAGAAAAATCCGAAAAAATTCAGCAACAATCTACAACTATTGAAGCATGTCGTCAAATTTTTCAAATTTTTTCATCGACTCCTTTCCTCTGAAAAAAAATTTCCAAATCATGCGGAGATGGACTGAAATGATTGGGCGATTTTAAATTATTATAAAACCGTTTTATGTAATTTATTATTATTTCATAGACATCTTGACTCGAAGCCCAAGAGAATAATGAACTCTTCTCAATTTCTCTATTGACAACCGATTGTTCCGCTGCTATCTCCATTAATTATTTATTGATCGTTATTCAGAAGAACCAATAAAGAGTTCTACATTTCGTTACAGGAGGTTCATTTTCCCCCATTTTTTTCTATCTATATATATATACATATATATATTTATATATATATAGGTGAATCTATGAATTAAAGTGGATGCGGATAATTTAATGAAAAAAATGATATGTATATATGACGTACTAGAATCCTCGCGAAGACTGTTCGGTTCGTGGCACGTTCTTTACACGCGTACGTATGTAAATTTATTTTCTATAAATTTCACATCAGTTGTACTGAAAAATTCCGATGGATTAAGTTTAATAAAAGTGAAGGAAGAGGGGGGGGGGATTAAATAAAGAAAAAAGTAATCATGATAATAAGACGTGCTTCGTGCTCATGAAGACAGACTAACCGGAAGTGCCATGGAAAATTGTAAAATAATGAGAGAAAAAAAAAGAATAGAGTTTTCACATATTTTGGAAGAAAAAGTAAATTTTTTAATGTATTTAATATGTTTTTGATAATTTATTTTAATTAAAAAATATCGGGAATTTTTTTTTTTTCACGTGAAAAATTTTAATTGGCACGTGAGCACGAATCACTCAAAGTGGGTGCTCGATTTATTGTGGGTTGTGTATGGAATTATTTAATAAAATAATAGTAAATAATAATAAAAATAGTAATAATGATATAATGGGTCATTAGAAAGGTTTAAAATTCTAAATGAAAAAGAAAAAAAGTGAAGAAAATAAAAAACGTGAATGTAATTAATATTTCTAATTTAAGTAACTCGAGGTTCCTGTCGCAAAAAATGCTTTTCTATGTAACGTTGGTGAGGTTTTATTATTAATATTATATTTGAGCTATTAATTACGATTAAAGTGAAGAAAAAAGAAACAAATTATTAATATAAATATTTACATGTATTTTGAGGTCATATGATTTAGATAATCGGCGGTTATTTCGATTGGATAAAGAGAAAGAAAAAAAATATTGAGAAAATTTGAAAGTGCTCTTTTATCAGACAAATTGATGGTGAAAGTATAGAATTTCAAGGGGGTTTATATTTTCTTGCACATGCTAAATAAATGAATAATTTCAAAAATTAGGTGAACATTCAGAATGAGAAGGAAAGTGAAATTAATTTGCGTATTTTTTTTTTGCTACCGACGATTTTTTTTCAAGAAAAATGTTTAGAGAAATTGTAGGGTAAAATGGACTCAAAATCTGAGTTTTTATGTCTATATTGTGAAAAAACAGTTGAAATTAATGGAAATATTGGAGATAGGTTTTTTCTAATAATTCCATTGAAAAAATGAGGAAATGATTTTCTGCCATTATTAAAAACTCTACTTTTCTGATGAAGATTCGAAGGAATTTCTTTCCATTTTCGGGAAAATTTGTTTTTTTTTAATATTTTCAGTTTAGTTGGTCGTAGCATGAGAATTGCGAATGGACGTGAATGGTAAGATCATTTGCCACCGATTCACTAGGCTCTTAATTAAAAACTATGGATTTTTGAGATAGTTACGGAGCAAAAACTGATTTTCACGAAAATGCCCATAAATACCTTAAAAATCGATATTTTTCAATTGAAAGCCCCATGAATCGATGACAAATGATCTCACCTCTCAAATTCATTCGGACTTCCCATGCTATAACCAATAGAACCAGAAATCTTTTAAAAATAGTGAATTTTTCCAAAAATGACGAAAAATATCCCTCCAAATATTGCCAAAAAAATCGAATTCTCAAAAAAATTCAAGAAAATAAATTCCAGCACTCGTTTTCCATCCAAAATTTCCTCAGCTTTTCACTGAAATCATCAAAAAAATCTATCACCAACCGCCTCATTCCAATGTCCATTTTACCCCACTTCACCCTATATCCAAGTAGTTATATAGTATTATGTACAGTGACTGCTAATTTTCATTTTCGCTCATTTTTCATCCTGCACTTCTTGATTCTCGTAAACTTAATGCAAACCGACAGAATAAAACAGGGGAGATTGTTTCATCAAGCACACACACTTAGATGCGCAGCCATTTCGGAAGGGTGCTTAATTTTTTTTTTTTTCATTTTGTCTTCAAAGGGGGAGAAGTGAAAAAAAAATTGGGGTGACGAAAAAAAAAAAATCAATGGGCTCGTTCGCGCCTCCTTTTTTTCTATGGTAAATAAAATATATATTCAAGGATATTCGGGAGAGAAAAAAAATACAATTGTCACTGAAAAAGAAAAGAGAAATCCGTAATTTTTTTTTCATTTTTAGTAAAAATCTTTATTCTCAGACAACGAAAAAAACGAGAAATCCGTGATAAATTCAAATTAATTTCACGTAATTTATTGAAAAAAAGAGAAAAGAAAGAACCATGTACATGGTGACACACACAGACATACACATGCACACATACACAAAATGACACTTTGCCGCCATTTTGTAATGACTGTTCTCACCCAAAAAAATAGAAAAAAATGAATAAATAGATAATACGTACGTACGCGTGTACAAAATAATTCATTTATTGTAAGAAAAAAAAAGGAAAAAATTCAGGTGGATTTTTCTGCGGGATGGTAATTTGATTGGGGGACTGAATTTTCCATTGAGCTTTCTTTTTTTTGTTAAAAAAAAAAATAAAACATTCGAGAGAGAGGAAGAAAGATTGCGTGATAGAGTAACAAAAACCTCGCTACTAGTTGTTCCTAAATCAACAATGAATGAGTGATAAAACGTGTGCAGAATTTTACATAAGTGACTTTAAAGAATACTATCATTGTGTTTGTATGATTAAATTTAAAAAAAAGATAGAGAGAGTGAAAATGGTAATTTAGAAGTGAAGTAAAATAAAAAAAAAAAAGAAGAGAAGTTGATGAAAAAAAGAAGCGCCGTTGCCACTCCCCTCCAAAAATTTTCCCATTTTCCACGAATTTGTGTATTTTTTTTCTCTCATTAATTTGCACATTTGTACATTGTGTTTATATTATCATTAATTCATTGTAATTAATCAATTGTAATTCTTTAGTTAAGCTACGTCGCGTTAATCATCCCCCTCCCCTCCTCCCCCTCTCTTAATCGCTCTCGCTCTCTCATTACTTTCGTTGCCCTCCCCCCCTTTTTCCCCCTCAAATGAAAAATTGAGGAATTAATTGAAATCACGTAGACCCCTTCGTTAATGAATATTCAAATAAATTAACAAATAAATTGGGAATTTTCTCGAATTTTCACGTAATTTTAATTGTAAAAGTGAATTTTTATACGAAATAAATGCAATCTTTTTTCTTTTTATTTATAAATACACGAAATATGTAAAATAATTATAAATACACGGATATATATATGTGGGGGGGGGGGGGTGAGGTCCATGTGGGAATGAGAAAAAGGGAAATTATGGGAAATGAATTAGTTGTAAATCGTTGAAAAAATTAATTTTAAAGGATAATAATAATGTTTTTTTTTCTTTTTTCCTTGAATTATTGAAGATAGAGGAACAAATTAAAATTAACTGAGTATATTAAAAGCGATAAGAGGGATGGAGTGGTGCGAGCGTGTGCGTCCCGTTTGTATGTGAATGGGATATAAAATAAATGAGGGGCAAAAGCGATGATATTGGAAAAAAAAGAAGAATGATGAAAAAAAATTGAATTAAAGAGCGAATTAAATGCGATGCAAATGCGAGAACGTGAAAAAAAAGCGTTGAGTGGATTTTTTTTTTTTTTAGTTTATCGTTGAGTTTCAACATGTGTTAACGCGTCTATTTATTATTGAAAATTCATTGATTGCTTATTTGTATATTTATTTAATTAAATTAATTGAAACTATTATTCGACTGGAGTGTCGTAAAAAAAAAGAGAGAAAAAAATTGCGGGCATTTAATCACAGGCAAATTTAATAATTTCATTAATTATCAATGATTTTAATGAATGAATTATTATTTTCTAAATATACAAAGAAAGAAAAAAAAATTGGGATATCGACATTAATTTTTTCGTCTTTGCTCCAATTTTTTTTTGCTTCTTTTTTTCGGCAATAACGAAATAACTGGAAAAAATTCACTTTTAATTGACTATTTAATTAACTGACTACTAATTGATAATGAGTAGTGAATAATTCTTGTGAGAGATTGCCATGTGTATATCTATTAATGTACTCGCTAAAAAGAAGAAGAAGAAGAAAAAAATTGAAGTGATGAAAAAAAGAAAAAATTGAAAAAAAAAATATTTAAAAAAAAAGCAAAAAAAAACGTAAAATAAAAATACTGGGCATCCGGGGAGCCTTTGGGGCTAGCCCCTAGGCACGGGGCCCAAACACTGGCTCCCAGTTTACGTGGACGAAGGTAATCCGTTGGCACTCAAATTTAGTCGGTTATGTCTCACCCGTTTGCGCGAATTTTTCAATTGAAAACCATTCAAATTAAAAAAAAAAAATCTCAATCAATTGGCTTAATTTTTTTTCAATCATTATATTTTAACGTCCAATAGCAAAGGTGTTTTTTGGATGTACTGCCAATAATTCCGCTCGGCTCTAAATTCCTTTTTTGTAGAACAATTGAGCCGATCGGAGGACTAGTTTGACAATGAAAAGATTTTTTTCTTGGAAATTAATTTTTTTTGTCAATAAAAAACAAAATTGAACTAAAAAAAATTTTTTAATAGAAATTTTTTTTTGTTTTCAAGAGAGAAACGAATTTATACATATATATATATCAATTTGATGGATATATATATATATGCATACATGTACTTGTTAAATCGAATGTGATGAGAATTTATCAACGGGGGAGACGAAGCATGAAGTTTTTTTAATTAAGTGATTATCAACATCTCGAAGGAAAAATTGAAAAAAAAAAGACAAATCATATGAGAGAATGATGAGAGTGAGAGCGCCAGCGTGATCGCCAGACTCCGATATAAACGTGGCTGCTGGAGCGGTGCAATCATGTTCCTATTAGGTTTCATATCTAAGCAAGTAATTAATTATACTAATAATTATAATGAATAATGATGAATGATACGATGATATTATATATTATTGGATATATATATTAAATATATATATATACATAATGATATGACTAGCTGTAGTCTGTAACACTGCAACGTACTGTTTTTTCCCCCTTTATACACGATGAATTGAAGATGATTAAGAAGAAGAAAAAAAAAAGATAAATAATGAGAAAAAAAAAGTTTAAAAAAAGGAAGAAGAGGATACGAGAGATCATATGAATACACACGCAGCTGACACATAATATAAAAAAAATTATGGAAAGAAAAGAAGAAAAAAAATTACTAAATTTTAAAAAAATAAAGAGTAAAAATGAAAAAAAAAATAAAAATTAAATAGTTATTACACTGGAACACTTCAAAGGGGTTTGGAAATGCATTCTACCTTCACACACATGTATACGTATAACTCATCAACACCAACTTCAACTCGTGGTTTGAAAAAAAAATTAAAAAAAAAAAATGAAAAATGAAATAAAATGAATTTAAGAAATTTAAAACCAGAATTGCTTGAATTTATGAAAATTTGTGAAAAAAATCCTTCGGGCCTGATGGATTTAAAGAGATCTCGTGGTTATTCCTAGGGTAAAACAATACTTTCCATTTCCTAATAAAAAAAAAAGAGAGAAATCAACGTTGGGCTTGATAATTGCAGCTTTCATCGAAAGTGGAAGATTTTTTTTTTTTAAGTTTCTAGTCTAGTATAAAATGAAAATTAACCTTTTTTTAACTCATAAAAAAATGGAAGATTGATGAATATAAATAGTTTTATTGTTTTTTGAAATCGCAATGATAAATGGGAATAGCAGCGCGGGATTTTTGAAAATATTTCACATTCTTAAATGCTGTAATATATAAATTTTCTAGTGAATGAAAAAGAAATGAAGTGATTAATTAAAGTTCTCGTATACATATCAAAATTCGTGAGATGATAAAAATGATTTTTTCAACTTTTTTTTTATGAATTCAAATAAAAAACGTGTTTGTTAGTTTTGAATCGTGGCAGACGGGACAAGTTTGTTGCGGCAAAAAAAGAAAGCATTTTGACATTAACTTCCAAAAATTATTAGGGGAAAATGGGTTAAAATGGACAAAAGGAGAAAAACCGGACATGTTTGTTAATTTTTTTGGGGTTTCATATTGTGAAAATTACTCGAAATCGCTGGAAATATTGGACATTGTTTTTTTTTGATGATTCCATTGGAAAGCTGAGGAAATTCACCATGGAAATCATGTGTCAGAAGTTATTTTTCGGAATTTTTCAAAAATTTCATTTTTATTCTTAAGTTTTGAAGCTGAAATTCTTCATTTCTCGACAAAAATGTCAGTTTTTGGGAATATCTTGGTTCTATTGGTTGCAGCGACCTGGGGTTGATCTTAAATGAAAGATGAGCTCATTTCCGATTGATTTATATAGTTTAATAAAAATTATCAATTTTTCAAGTACTTATGGGACAAAAACTGATTTCCAGAAAATGACCTATAAGTATTCGAGAATTTGATGAAAAAAAAATTTGAATCACATGAATCGATAAGAAATGAGCTCATCTTCCATTTGAGATCACCCCCCTGTCGCTAGGACCAACAAAACCGGCGATATCGCTGGAAAAGTGATTTTTTTCGATTTTTGAAAGGAATGCCTCTTCAAAATTAGCCGAAAAAAACAAACTTTTCAAAAAATTGAAGAAAATTAATTTTTCCACACATTTGCACTCAAAATTTCCTCACTTTTCCAACAAAACCATCAAGAAAATCTCTATCTCGAACTATTCAATTGAAATATCCATTTTACCCCATTTTCTCCTATAATAATTCACTAAATCAACATGTGTACAGGTATTTCATTTCAGTTCACAAGCGCGTGAATTTTCCTCGGTTAAAATGTGAATTGACTTTTGTCCGTATGCACCATCATCTCTCTCCGCCTCCCCCATCCCCTGCACCCTTCTCCCTGAAAATTGTTGAAACTAAACATGAATTGTTGTGTTCCCGATTATGCCAGAAGTTCGTTTTATTTCCGGACACACGAAGCGTCCCATTTCCGGACAGTGAATATTAGTTACAATTTCTCTTCATTCCTCCACCCTCCTCCTTCCCTCCCCCTCTCGACTACTGCCCTTTTGTCTGATCGTGGCAATTTGCATAGAAATGTATTCATCCCTCCCCCACCCCCGCCCCTACCTTTTCCCTCGCATTTTCCCCCTGAAATGAGTCAATGTCGCGTGATAACACGAGCAATGGTGCAATCTCATCATTTTGAAGGTGCAAGGGGTTAAATGAATTCTCGATTTGCTTGATTCCTCGATTGCCCCCCCCCCTTCCCCTGAACCGCATGTGGACCGTATTCACTTCAATGCCTCGATACCATCCACACAATCAACATATGCAAAGCATATGTTGAATAAAAAAAATATAATAATAATGATAATAATAATAATAGTGGCAATAGTCCTGGCTGCCACGAGATAATGCTGCATCAACCTGAATCGAATTTTCCCACAGAGAAAAGCGACGAAAAGTCACTGATAACAGGAAAATCCCAAATTTTCTGAAAAGTCACCAGTTACCTCCTCCCCCCCACCCTTCCCCCCTTTACCACCTCCCACAGGGCACCCAATCCTTTGTACACCGTATCGCAAGCTCGTCTGGTTCACTAGAGAGAGAATTGAAAATAAAAAAATAGAGAATTAAAGAGAAATTCTAAAACAGAGATTAATTCAAAAAAAAAAAAAAATTGTACTAAAACCTCGACGTATTCTATTAAACGCTAGTTTGTCAGAAAAATTCAAGCACTGTGTACTCATTGACCTGAAGAATACCTTCTTTCAAATAGATGTAAGGAAATTTGGAAAAAGTCCCTAGAAATGTTGGTTCAGTTTAATTATTTGATTTTCTGCGGATGCCGGCAATGCTGGAGATCACAGATCTCCCCTTGAATGTAGGGGATTTTTGAGGTAAGTAATGAGTTGAGTCATTGGGTGCTCATCAAACTAGGGAATTTCGTTTTTTCCACTAGATATCAGAGCTGAAAAATTCCCTTTAATTCTGCTGATTTTTCTGGAGTCAAGGGTCCAATTGAATATACGATTTTCCGCTGAAGTGGCAATGCTGGAGATTCCAAATTTTCCCTAGATTCCTGGTGATTTCAGAGGTAAGTGATGATTTCTCTTCGATTCTATATGAAATTTTTAACTGAAAGTGAGAAGAGTCGGGGAAAATCTCTAGAATTCTATGAAAGTCGAGGCTAAGTTCTGAAATTCACTGCCAGTATTGAAAATGTACAGTGTCAGTGACAGAAACTATACATTTTCAGTACTGGCAGTGAAGTTCGGAACATACCCATCGTAATCAATGGTTCACTGGAGTATTCGATTTCTTTCATAAGTGCACTGTATAGATAAAGTAGTAAAAACTATCAAATATTGACGCCATTGGTCCTCAGCAAATATTTTTCTGAAATATTCGAAGAAGTTGGTGAATTTCCTGATTTAAGGTGAATATAAACTGATTAATAACTTGAATTGACTGGATTCAGTAAATTTAATAGTTTCTTGAATTATTAAAAAAAAATGCTAAACACATCAATATTTGACATCAACAGCATCAATATTTGATTGTTTTCATCACTTTTTTTCTCAGTGTGACAACACTGGAGATTTCGAGTTTTCCCTAGGATTCTAGGGATTTGAAAGGTGACTCCGGCTGAGTTTTTCATTCGATGGTTAACTTAAGCCAGGGTTAACTTACCCCAGGAATAATTATTTTTTGCGGATTTTGACTACCTGCGCCACCTTCGCAGGCAAGATTTCAATTATTTTGTAGTAATCATAATCGTATTCCTCTTCTGTTTTCAAGATTGATGTGTATTTTCACCCCCGACCAGCAAGCCGCGCAGGCAGTGAAAATCCGTAAAAAAAACCTATTCCTACGGTAAGTTAACCGTGGCTTAAGTTAACCATCGAATGAAAAACTCAACCTCATGATTTCACTCTAATTCTATACAAAACTGTTGGAATGAGCGCCTCTGCGCTTACGCTCCATCCCTTACTATCCACGTATGCTCTCTCTCTCTACTGAGGAGCATGCGCGGACGGTAATACTGAGGGCGCTCGCGAACCCAGTGAGCTGCCGTTGCCAAGGCCCACGGCTTCACTTCGCCATGGCGATTCACTGTTGATACACACGTGCTGATATATATGAGAAAAACGAGTGCTAATAAATACTTTATATAAAATAAACTCTGCGTACTATTTATTACTAATAACCCATCAGGTTATGGGCCCAGCACGCTTCCACTGCGCCAGAAAAATAAAAGTGCATTAAATAAAATAAATAAAATAATCGAGTGTGTGGAGATTTTTCAATGAGTAAAATAAAAAGAAGATTTGACGATGCCGTGTTACTCAAAATCCACCAGATATTCAGTGAAAGAAAAGGAAAAGTCAACGAGAAGAAGAGAAAAGGAAAATTAGAAGAAATTAACGAGAAGGAAAAATGAACGAACGACGAAATGGACGAGAGAAAAATGGACGAAGGGACGCCGAGAAAAACGTGGTGCCTGCCAGCGATAAAGGAGACGCGCTAGAAAAAAAAAAAGGAAAAAATGGCGGCGATTGCAAACAAGGCTGGATCCAGCAGTAAGTAATGCATTACAAATTATTAATCAATTAATCACGACCCCGGGGGAAATTAGATCGATCAAAAATGGAAATCATGATAGCGTCATGATATATTTAATTAAAATCATGTAAAATTAATAAAGCGAGACGTCGCTGAAAATAAAGCCGAGTGACGCTGCGTGAGCGAGACAGAGATGAAACGATGAGACGAAGACAAACGATACGAGGGGATACGAGCGAGAACGAAGACTCACGAGCAACGAAGTGAACGAGGTGAGCACGAACGACTCTCGGCATACGCGCCTGAAAGAAACGGTTCTCAACCTCACAGGAGATTTATTAAAAAGAATTATTGTGGAGAATTAATAAATGATTAATTTATTAATATTATTTCTTTCTGCCTTATCACAATAATTCAGATAATGAGGAAAAGACCTGTAGAGACTTTGTAGAAGTGACTATCTCAGAAGAATCTCAATTACAACGAATTATGAAACGAACGGATTACGATTACACCAATAAATGAGACCGGAGTATTTCAATTGAAAAAGGTGCAAGGTACAAAACTGGTAAAGGATTGCGCAGTCTACTTGATCTACTCAAGTCTAGTTTAATTTGCAAAAATTAAACATTGTACAAATAATCAGCTGAATAAAATTACTAATTAATATAAAACCACTGTTGGGTCATTTGTGTGAGAATCCATTGTAGTACGTGGATTGTTGCCCGAATGACTAGAGTGAGAACAGACTCAATCTTGTGTTCAGATGAGAAAGCCATCACTCGTTCCAACTCAGCCATACTTGTGTTCGGTCAACTGAGTTGGGAGCATACTTCTTCCTGACCACAAATACATATTCACTCAAATAATGAACTGAATAATGAATCAGTGAAAATAATAATAGAAAGATGAGAGAACGATAACGAAGTGATTCTAGTGAGACTTTCTAACAAGAAATTTGTATTGTCAAATAGAGCATAGGAGCGGTTTACAATCACGACTTGTTTGACGATGCGAATACACATCAGCTGGTGGTCAGTAAGAATAAAAACCAACTGTTGGATTCAAAGGCAGAAAACGAAGGGACTAATCATAACGAAGTGGCAAAAGAAAACAAAACGATAAACGAAATTCCAATGAACGAAAAACGATGAATACCATAAACGATGAAGTGAAATCTAACGATGTTAACGATGAGAATGAAGCTAAATCAGAACATGGATCACAAGAAGCCAACGAAAAGACTGCATCAAGCCATCGTGTAGATGTGTGAGATGAAAGTCAACTTCTAACGAAATGAATGGAGTCAATAACAAAGTAACTGACATTCATAACAGAAAATCTCTCTGTTACTCAAGAAATTAACTCTAGATTAAGAAAAGTCAAGGGATTACTGAAAACGAGCGAACAAAATGAAAGAGTCGATTGATGAGCGATGGAAACGATTGGGACTGCGGCATAACGATGAGAACGAGCAGATAAGAATGAATTTCTCTAATTCATCAATCATTGATGAAGGTATACGTCAAGGCTTTCATGAAAACATGAGTATGGATGTCATTGGGTGGAATTATATCCGCTACTGCAAAGCACGAATCCGAATATGTCAATTTGCAGAAGATAATACAAAACAATGAATCCAATTGGTAACGAAATGAGGATAGAGGTACTGAACGAAATTTCACTTGAGACCAGAAAACGTGAACTGACGACTCAGACGCGAAAGTACCATGACTATATCATATGAGAATTCTAAAATGCCTTGAACTCAGTCGATCAACGAAAGATACGAAAAGCATGTAAGATAATGTACGAAATTACCGACAGTTTGAGAGATATTTCTACTCAATATTACCATTATTCAAAATCGGGATTGATATTCACGATTAATGTGTAATACTCGAATCAATATTATTATTCGAAAATATTAGTGTCATTAGACCTAGTAAATTTTAGAATTGTCTCGAACGAGTTGAAACGATGTGTACTGGAATTCAGTATGGAAACGAATACATAGTTTTCAATACTTTCCCGATGGAAGACAGCACCTCAGAATTTTTGGATAAATTCGAGGAGTTGTTGAGAGAGAATGACGGTTTGAATGAAGCGGATCTCCTTCCAGAAGAATTGAAAGTAGATGCACTTTACGAAGTGATCATGGCATCTGCTCTCAAAACACAGTCAGTAGAATTACGACGAGGAATTCTACAGGGAGACGATTGACGAACGAGAAATTGGAAAGTTCATCATGCTGAAAGGTAATAACATGAGATGCGAAATGATTGCCGGAGAAGAATTCCAAACTGAACGAGAACGAGATCCAAGAAAATGATGTTTTAGATGTGACGATTATGGACACATTGAAAGAGCTTGTGATCAGAAATATACTGATTTCAAGAAGTGTCATGAGTGCAATCAATTTGTTACTCATGTAAAAGGGGAAAATCTATTACGATCGGCTGAACGAAAGGGTGGACCAAGATTTTGAGAGGACAGGGTACTCAAAATTCACAACGATGGGCATATTGATCGAATGTAAAGTTTGAAAAGCAGAGCGAAAATTAGAAGATATCGATTAATGACAAACGAAAACAAAACATCTGAGAGGCGATGACTACGAAATCAAAGAATTGTTTTCCAGGGTCAACGAAATTGAAAAATCTCATTTAAGCATCAGAAGTCAACGAATTTGATAGAATTCTCTAACGAAGATTCAACAAAACGAAAAGTGAAAAAATTACTAGAAAATTCTTTCAAAGTTGATACAAGTTAAATTAATAAATAAACGATTGAATAGAACGAATCGAAATCAGCTAGCAGCACTTCTAGCAGACTCTGGTACCACCGATCCCTCAACAAACTTGAAATTATTGCTTGAACTATTGATAGAACGGAAAGAAACGAAATTGAGTGTAACGAAGAGCCCTGAACGAATTTGAAAACGGAGGGAGTAGGTTCAATGACAATTGATATGAAAAATGATGAATGAATTCAAATTAACGAATATGTTTTATGTAAAAGTTTTCTAAAAAGCTAATTTACCTGAGAAAATCGGGGAAATTCGTGTAAACATCAGAATAGACGATGGACGAACGAGCAGTTTCAATCACGAATTGAACGGAATATTCATTTACCTCATTCATATTAAAATATATTGGAGAACTGAATTAGGGATAAATCCAACGAACGAAGAGATCAATTGATCATAACAAATAAAATTAAAACCACGAAAATTGACGAGTGATTTATCAATAGTATACTATTAAAATAAATCGAACGACTGAATGACGGGAATGATAAAAACAGAG
Source organism: Aleiodes alternator (assembly GCA_963921955.1). NCBI lineage: Eukaryota > Metazoa > Arthropoda > Insecta > Hymenoptera > Braconidae > Aleiodes > Aleiodes alternator. The sequence goes on along the minus strand of OY998102.1, from coordinate 3,697,800 downwards.
AGGAACGAACGAATGGGATACTCAAATGTCTTCGACTGAAAATGAAGCCGAAAACGAACTGATGCACTGCAACTGAAACCAACAGGCAGTCAGAAATATTAGATGGGAATGATCATGAGAAATTCAAAGACGAGTGTCAGAGTGCATTAACGAATTGCATATAAATAACGAAATATCGAAGTAAACGAATAAAATAGAAACTAATCTGAGTCAAAATTTTGGTAAAACGATAAATAACTGAAAATTCATGAATCTGGGAAATTCAGAACTAAACGAAATGCAAAACGAAATGTCATCATTTAATGACGATGAGAAAATTTATCAAAAATAACGAAGTAATAACAAATATAATGGCGAATCAGATTAGGATATGTATCACTCAACTCTTTAAAGTCATTGAGGAATAATATTGAGAAAATAAATAAATACAATCAATTATCATCAGTGGATCCATTCTTGATTACGATACACTTGTCAATTAGCGAAATTAAAATGAACTTCCATCTAAAATTACGAACACGAGTATCACGAATACTACATATTATTCACTTAGATAATATGGAATTTAATTTCTCAATCTCCCAATTACAGAGTATATCGATGAGCATGTATACTTGATGACAATTAGACGAGACTTGCAACGATCTGTAAAGAAACTCAAGAGTAATACAAAGAAGAGTATAGAGTCTTTCATACGAAGTGGAAAGAATGCTCTAGGATACGATGCGAACGTATGCGACTTACGAGTAGATCGCTACTTAAAGAATATTGGTAGCAAGACGAGTGATGTTCTGTGAAAAATTGGAGCTAAACAGCAATTTACTAGTCCAAATGATTCAGAACATAACGATGTGGCTGAACAACATAACTAAACGATTTAGAAGAAAATGTAAAATATACCTGTACAATTCAGGATCGTTGGGAATATACGGGATTTAGCTCTAGATGCAACCGTTGATACATGGACCAGGACTCCCTACGAATTGAACGAAATGAAAATGCCTCTGCAATGATTTAATCCCAAGTATCGCTACGATACGAATCAATTGCAAAACGATACACTTCATATTGAAGTTTAGCGAAAGGCACAATAAAGAGTTACGATGAGAAAGACGAAGAACAGTTGATACTGGTTACTCCTAAATTGGATACCAATTTCTTAAGCCTGACGAAGGGAAATACTACGAATACAGAGATGTGTGCTATAACGGAAAACTCGTACATAGGGATTTCCTTGGTGGAGACAAAATCAAAGTATGAATTGCGAAAAAATGATAACGATCTGGAAAACGACAAGAAGATGACATGTGATAACGATGTGATGAACGCAAACGATAGAGAAATAGGAACTATGTGAACGAGGGGTTATCAAACGATGAGGGTAGACAGCTTACCAAAATAATAAGTAATAGGAAAAATTACTGACGATCAAATACAATATACTCGGTAATATGAATCTCCATGAGCCCACCACTAAATTTACAATGAAATAACCAATGAGATTTATAAAACCGGAGGGAGAAATCTTTTAAAACTGGAGGGAGAAACGAAATGAAAACGAAGACGATCGGGAAAATTCAAAATATTGAAAATAAAATTAAACGACAGATATGAAACGAGCGGAGCACGTAATAAAACGACCTGTAACGAACCGTAAAGAACGAGAGCATTACTATGATCGAAATGAAGTGATTAACGATGTGGACTTATTAATCACAGACTCCAAAAAACAAGACACTAATGAACAAAGTTGAATTCATTATGCGCTTTGGCCCAAGTAGCAACGAATTGATAAAGTAACGAGGGAGACAATGAAAACGAATGAACGAAGTAAATAGAAAAGACTCAATAATGAATAGAACTCGATGGGATAAACGATGTGCAAAAATTATCGACAATACGACGAAATGATAAATGGAAAAGAAATCAATAAATTCGATTCGAAATCAGTCAGTTCAGAGTTCAAACGAAAAATCGAAATAAATAACGAAATGGAATCATAGAATACGATTGGTAATACGAGAGGTCAAATACGAAAGTATCATTGATACAATGGAGGCATATGCACCTGTCTCAAATTTGTCGCTAAAACGATTGGTAATGACAAATATTAATAAATTGGGTAAAATGTCTGTGGAATGGATCCAAGCGTTGCATTCCTGAATGAAAAGTTGAAAAGATTATTCTACGGAAATTCTCGAACGAATAAACTATTCACAAACGAGTGAGCGAACGAAAGGGGTAAATTATACCGAGCACTCTATGAATTACAGACGAGATTCATACTGATGAAATGAACGGTTTACGAAGGTTGATATAACGATCAGACTAACTAATGACGAGGAATAACCATGTGTGTTTGCTAGGAAATGAGGAAAATAACTCATTTTAATATTGAACGTTGACGATAAACGAAGAGTATGTGACGAAGAAGAAAACGAAATGGAACAAACGAATAAACTTACAGGAAAGTTCGAAATGTCAAATTTAGGCGAGCCGAAAGAATTTGTAGAAAGATCTAATGAGCGAAACAAGAATGATCAAGTCGAGTATTGGGATGAAGCGAAATACATCTATAAAATTCTGAACGATTCAATTTTCACAAATCCCATGCCTAACGAACAAAAGTGATAACGACTCGCGTGGCCAATTATGAGGAGGCATTACGAGGGAAAGATTTGCGATGATGGAATGAAGGAGGGTACAAATAACACAGAGAATGACCCATGTAGGGAAGCTGTAAGAGGCACATTGTGTCTGACTGGTACAACTCGTCCTGACATATTCTTTGCAGTCACCATACTGAACAGAAGCCGAATAAATCCGAGCGATGACGACTGAAGATTGGTTGAACGAGTGTTTCAATATCTCAAACGAACGAGAGGTCTGAGAGTCAAATACACAGAAAAACGAAACGATTTTCAAGCCGATTCAAATGCAAATTTCACTTTAAGGAAATTTTCATTAAGGACGCACAATTCAATCATTAAAACTTCAATTACTATTATCTATATCATTGAAACTATAATAAAACAATAAAGTTACAAAAGATCTTATGAGAACGAACGGTGAAAACGAATTAAGACATATGATCAAAGTCAGGGGACATGATATGAACGAATACGTGAAACGAAGGTCATAGTAATTCAATAGCGAATCAACGAACGGAATTCTTATCTATTGAAAGTCATGAACGATTAACAGACATAATAACGAACGATTAATCCCAATGAATGATATGAGACGAATTTAACGATGTGCACTTAATAATCAATTTATGTTTCAGGAGCGAAATTAACGAAGAACGAAAAACGACGTGTAAATGATGAATTATCATTATTACTTTTCTATTTAAATTGTTCTAATCCTATAAAATGGAGCTGTGAAAAGAAGCTGTGATTGATGTAAGCGGCAGAGTCGGGAGGGAGTGTTGGAATGAGCGCCTCTGCGCTTACGCTCCATCCCTTACTATCCACGTATGCTCTCTCTCTCTACTGAGGAGCATGCGCGGACGGTAATACTGAGGGCGCTCGCGAACCCAGTGAGCTGCCGTTGCCAAGGCCCACGGCTTCACTTCGCCATGGCGATTCACTGTTGATACACACGTGCTGATATATATGAGAAAAACGAGTGCTAATAAATACTTTATATAAAATAAACTCTGCGTACTATTTATTACTAATAACCCATCAAAAACTAATGCACAATTCTCTTGATGAATCATCGACCTGGAGAATACTTTTTCGACGAGATTTAAATAGAGTTGGTAAAAGTCCCTAGAATCCTAGGGATTTAATTAATATTGTCGTATTCACTACTTTCTGATTTCCTTCAGAAGTGGCAACGTTGGAGATTCTAAATTTTCCCTAGCCTTTTGGTGCAAAAATTCGGGAAGAATTAGTTTAAATTATCATGGGAAATTGGGAGGTTCCTTTCAAACTAATAATAATTCCAACTAATTATAATATGGAAATCAATTCGATTATTAATTTGGGAAGATGTCCCTAGAATAGGGAACTTGCATAATTTTTTTTTCATTTCTATGCATTCTACAGTATTGTCTGAGACAGGGGAAATTTTTTTTTGTTTTTGAATTGTTAATTATGAAGAAATTTACAATTAAAAATCTCCAAATTTCATAGTGCTCTGATACGGATCTGACGTCATAATATCACATGCGTAATTCAAGTTGGTGCCAGCAATGGTGCGGCTGGAGGATATTTGAATTTTCGAAGCGCGATACTAATAAAGAGGTTATGTGTATAAATTTCTTTGGAAGAAAACCAGTTTTTAATTGAAATTCTCTAAACAATGTTCGAAGTAAAAAATAGGAAAATAAAGAAATACGCATTTGTTGACAATCAGCATCACCCTCGAACGCCTGTCAACGACTAACGACAGGTGACTACAGATGGTGCATCCAAAGATTTTTCTGTACACTGGGACGAAAGTGAGACTTTCGGCCCTCGCTGTGCTCGGGCGTAAGCTCACTCCCGTCCCAGTGTGCAGAAAAATAGTATACATACCTCGGGCAGTAAGTAAGAAAGCCTCAGAGCACATGTTTGTTGACCTCGGCTTCGCCTCGGCCAACAATTACATGTGCTCTGAGACTGTTCTTACATTGCTGCCCTAGGCATGTAATATACTATTGGTATTCTGACGTCATGTGCGATTTGGAGACGTTCAAAAAATTACTTTTTAGACCCAGTTTCATCCCGAGATAATGGCCATTACTATAATAGTGATTAAAGAAAGATTAAGGTAAAGTCGGAAATTAACTTAATGCCGATTATCGTAATTTGGTGGTGGGGGGAAATATGGCGGTGATATAGGTAGTGGAAGTAACTGCAGTAGCAGGATTTGTAACCTATGAAAATTACTTTATCGAACAGAGTTCAATCTGATGGATTGAATCAAGAGAAAGTATCGAAAAAAAATGTTTCCATTACTTTTCGTCCCATTGAGGACTTAATATTTTAAGAGGTTAAGTCGCCATTTTCCTTCCCCTCCGGCGAATTGAGATAATCGCCATTAACTTAATCCGACTTTAACTTTGCTTGAAAATTAGATAATGGCCATTATCTCGTGGTGAAACTAGGCCTTAATTAGTGTTTATGAATTAATTAACGAGTAAAAAAAAAATTTTCTTGCCTTTTCTGTTAATCACTATCGATAAATATTGAGAAAGAAAAATTGAAAAAAACAATATGCAAGTTCCCTATTCTGTCAATATCGTGATTGATGGTTCATTGAACCATCAGTGGCAACGCTGGAGATCCCAACAACTCTCTAGTGATCTAGCGATTTTTCAAGGTGATGATTCCCCTTCAACTCCAAAACTAATTGATACGCAATTCCCCAGATGAATCATTGAGTTCTAATTACCCTAGAAAACACCTTTTTCCACTGGATATGAAGAACAGTTGGAAAAAGTCCTTAAGCTCCTATTAATATTGTCGTAATCAAGGGTCTAGTCGAACATTTGATTTTCTCCAAAAGTGGCAACATTGCAGATGACAAATTTTCGCTAGATTTTCGATGAAAAGATTCGTAAAAAAGTCCCTAGACTCCTAGGGACTTGATTCATATTGCAATAATCAATAGTTTAAGTTCAATTTATGATTTCCACCAGAATTACCAGAACCAAAAATCGCAAAAATTCCCTAGAATTCTAGTGATTTTAGAGATAACTGATGATTCCTCTTCAATCCTATACAAAATTGATACGCCAATATCCCAGATGAGATATTTTCCGAATTCATAGCTCTGTGCCCAATAAAATAAAAACTCTGAGACGTTCGCCGTACTAAGATACTGCCAATTCCTGAGAAAAAAAAATGTTGAGAAGTCTCTCGTGGGTGATGCCTCGATCCAGAAGTGGATGCAGCCGTATATGGAAGAACATATAGAATGAACCCAAGTCCAATTCCCCTCACCCCCCCCCTCCTCCACACAACGTCAGAGTGTTTGCTCGCGAGATGGAACGCAAATTAGGTTTGTACTGGGATCGAACTTGGGCTCGTATCGAAATAAAGACACCACGTAAAATATATACGGCCCCCATATCGGCTCTTTGGGATAACCTTTGGGGTTTCATCCCCCTGCTACTCTGTTTCCACTTCCCATATATACTCCTCTCACCTTATACTCCATTCTCTCTCTCTCTATTGAAAAAAAAATAGGGAATTCGGAGAAACCCCGTCAACCGTATACTGCGTGACATTGGATTCAGCGTTGATGTTCTATCGGGGCTTTTTATGAAATTGAAATTGAAACATCCACTCCATTATAAGAGTACTGTATGATATATACCAGTGAAATGTATTATACATCTCCACTGAGTTTAAAATTGACCTGAAATTTCATACTAGAAACCAAAAAAAAAGCCATTTTCAAATCAAACAAGCAGGCGCTTCACCCTATGAGCATTTTTCGTAAATTTCAACCTCCGTTATTCACTCTATGATGTCTTTACTAGTGAAGAATTAATCACGAAAAACATTTAATATTATGCCAATGCAATTGCCATAAAGCTTCCAAATGGAATTTCAACTCTTTATTTTTCATAACTTTGAAAATGAAAATCAAGCAACAATTTTGATATTGAAAAACCTCGAACCCTTGAACCCCGAGGAAACTTGATTCTTTAACTATTTCATTTTGAATAAGACTTTGGATAATAAATATAGCATATAGTACAGAATAAATATAAGATTCATTTTAAATTACAAATCTGGAAATTAGAGTTTAGGTTTCAGGAATTATTCAAGTTCTTCTCTTTATGCTACCAGGATGAATAGGGTTTTATTTTTTAGCAAAAATGATCTACTTTCTAATGATAAAATAATAAATACTAGTGTTCATTAAAAAAAAAAATTAGAAAAATTTGATTTTATGGAAAAAAAAGCATTCTTGTAAAAGAATCCTTTGAAAAATCTAAAATATTTAGGATTAGTGATGCTCATCTAAATTGATATTTTCCGCTCAACTTGGATGTAATCAGACAAGCAGTTCCGTGTATATACCCTCTTTTCATCCAATAGTTTTTCGCAAATATCTTAGGAACTGTTGGGTCAATTTCGCTGAGATACAATACCGAAGTTGGCACTCATAAGATGTACAAACTCACGAAAGTTGAAGCCTCTAGCTCAAATATTTCTTAAGTTATCGCAATAACCGCGATTTTTCGAAAATTACAGTAAAAAAATTATAATGAAAAAAAAAAAAAATCGGAGCACTGATCACCCTTGGGGTTTAATGTGCGCCCTATCAACGCGCATCTCCTCGCGAAGGATAGATGCTGTGAGTTGATTTTTCGCTGAGAAAATTCGAAAAAACGATTTCTTGAAAATTCGCTTTTTCTCGAGAACCATTCAACCGATTTAGCGGAAATTTCGCAGAGAACATTGCGCTCGCGTAGTGAATATGCCCTAAAAATTTCATATCGATACATGCAGCCGATTCCGAATAAAGTCATAGAATGTGTCATCACACACATATATACATACACACACACATACATACACACAGACATTCGAAAATAAATATTTTTTTCCGACATTTCAGATCATTTGGAGTCATAATCCGATGAATTCTCAAACTCAAAAAAAATGACGATTACAAAGCTTCCATTTGGAAGCAAAAATAGATGTAGAGAAGACTAGGCCAAAATGGACCTCCGAGTGGAAATGATTCAGGATTTTTTTTTACAGAGAAAGACTGTGCCAAAAAATTCTAAAAAAATTGAGAAAATGCATCCAGCATGTCTACTGTGTTGATGACTTTTTTCGAATCATTTTGGGAAGGCCTTCATCCTTTATAAAAATCCTGAGTTCTTTCGTACTCCAAGGACTTCCCGAAACAGCGTGATTCAGGATTTTTTTTCGGAGTGAAGGACTTGATAAAAAAATCTGAAAAAATTAGAGAATATGCTCCAGTATGTGGAGCTTGTTGGTGAATTTTTTTTTTTAATTTCGGAAACTTCTTCAATCTCAAAAAAAATTGCAAAATACTATCGACCAGGACTCACTCCGTATTAATTCGAAAAGATGAATCTCATCTGAAAAAAAAATAAAATAAAATCTTCGCAATAATCGCATTTTCTTGACCCTAATAACAAGCCACATAAGACGTTTTCAGCAATACATTTGCTCTCAGCCATGGTCGTATCTTCTCGTTAGTCCGGCAACATCAGCCAACACCCGTTTCAACCAAGAAGAGGAGTCACGTTTTTAATTTCTCTCCTCTCCATCTCTTAGTTCATTTTCACACTACTTCCAAGTCTCTCGTTCTTTTTTCCTCTCTCCACTACCGCAGACACATCTGCCTCCCTGTGTATACTCACCGTCAGCCCCCTAATAAGTAAATAATAACTCGTTGCCGGACATAAGTTACTCGTGGATGGAAGTTAAGCCGTGGTCGTTTCCCTCTGACTCTCAGATATATATATATATATATTTATTATATATATATATCTACAACGCAGGATTATTCCTCCAACCCCCTGCACTTTCGTTCTTCTCCTCTCCATTATTCTCTCGCTCCGCTTATCCCACCGATTGTCGTACATTTCTTCTCTCTCTCTTCCTCTTTTCACTCAGCGCACTCAAACCAGCGTACATTCAATTTCAAACAAGTTAAACTTGTATCCCCAGTAAAGACCATAATTCACTTTGAATTTATCATTCCACCCATTCTTACATACTTTAAAATACATTACATTTGACATTCATATCGCAAATGCAGACATTTTCATGGTGAAAAGTTAAAAATAACGAGTAAAAACTACGTTGGAAAAAAAAAATTTTAATATGAAAAAAAAAAAATTATTTCATATTCTTGAGCACAAACTGCAACTATTTACCTCCATGCCCAATTCCTTCATTCTTTCTCTCTATCCCTCTTTTCCCATCCATTTATTATCTCTTTTTCTCTCTCTTAAGCATTTGTATTATAAAACATTGCTCGTGGATTTCAGCAGAGGCGTGAAACTGACAAGAATGAGGCAACACATCCATTACGATAATTTATGCAGGGCAATAACGCGGAAACGCAAATTGCCAAGGCTAATCCCCATCCCCCTCCTTTCCAAAAAAATGTTTCTCAACATCTTTTCTTCATCGTTTTGCGCACGCTTCTGCAAACATTCCATGAATACCTGGATTGTGTGAAAGAGGTGTTGCATTTTTACCCCCGTTATCCTGTCTACGTTGCTCAGGAGAAAAGACACAAGGTTTTCTTTTTTATTTTTTTTCATGCAACTGTTTGAATTTTTCTGGCACTGGCACTCAAAGAATTTGGAGTTCGCGTGCAAGACCATGAAGAAGGGGGAGGGGGGTATTTTGCGAGTGAGACGTGGGCGTAAGGACATTTAAGGTAATCCTAGTGGTTCGGGCAATCTATTTTCCCTTTTCGGTTCTGGTCACCAATGTACAGTAACTCAAATAGAATATCGACGCCTTAGAAACAAAGAGGCGTAAGTGTTATTCTTGTTCTTGTTATTTGTACATGTCACAACTGCAAAAGAAAAAAATTTCTTTTCATTATGATCTAATACTATATTTCTACTTTTTTGCGTTCATATTCTTCTACATTTAATTTGTGGTTATCTGGGATATTTGGACCAAATAAAATGAATTGTAAATGTCAATCTTCACATTTATCTTCTAAATTTACAAAGATTCGCACCTAATCAGGAGCTTCTTCAGACTCTTTAGATAAATCTAAGCTATCATAATATTAAAATTAAAATTGAAAAACTCAGAAAATATTTAGTTTTCTCCTTGAAACACTAATCATCATCAACTAACTATAAGACTTAACTAATTCACAACATTCAAAAACCAAAATTCAGTTAATAAGTACATAAAAATAAATTAATTAGTTGACTGGTGACTAAATCTGTGAGCGTGTGAAGACTAGAATAACAATGATGCTCCGGGACAGCTGATGTTTTTATTTTATTCGGTCCAAATATCTTGCATAAACCTCAAATTAAATTATCTCATATTTTTTATTCGACGTGAGCAGTGATTGGACCCCCTTGACTCAATCCCTCAAAAAAATGCAATCAAAAGCACTTTTTTTAAGAGAATATCTAATTCAACAATTTTACCTAATTTCATCATTTCAATAAATAATTTAAACAATTCACGAGATATTCCTGAAAAATTTCTCCTTTCAAATCCTACCTCCCCCCTCCTCCCCCTCCTTGTCTTGACTCACTGCCTTTTTTTTTATAATTCCTTTCTCCTGTTTCCACTCAACAAGAGACTGTCCAGTGTCACGTGTGCCTGAGCACCCCCTCTCACTCTCTTTTCCACCCCCTCCCACCCTCTGCTCCTGTCGATAACAGAATTCATTTAAAATATGAGCTCCTCGTGAAGGGGCTGCGTAAGTCCTCTCTAATCAGGGTACCGAGTAAACAAGACCTGGAATAATGTTTGCATAACAAGGGCAGAGTCAAGGAGATCCTGGAATATCATTTTTCCATCCACTTCGTGTGTCATCCCCTCTCTAAAAAAAATTCCGAGACTGAAATTGAAGCTGATATTGTTATTACAAAAAAATTCCGTGTATGTTGTGTGGAAGATGAAGTTAAAGGAGAAAGGTGAATTTTTTAATGGAAAATGGAAAAATGTGAGTTTCGAAACTCACTCGAGATCGATCCAGCACGCACCTCGAAAAGTTTATTCGGAAATTTGTGCATTTAAAGGCTCTTCTCACTTTTCAATTTTCAAAAAATATATCTTTTTCGAAATTCGCTGTTTCAGATGCGAATGAACGTTATGAACTAGTACCCAGGTAGGAATTATTCAGGGCTGAAACCATTTTCGAGCCTTATACAGGCCTGACTCAGTGAGGCTACAATCAAATGAGGCTCAAACCAGCTTACTCCCGTCAGACTAGGCTCAAAAATAGGTTAGTAGTAGACTATGTCACTGATGTTGTGCAAGAGCAACCTCAAAAGAGGCTCGTATCAGTCTCAACTGAATGAGGTTGTTCATAACGAGACTCGGAATAGCCTGATACTAATCTGAGTAAAAATAGACTCGTCGGTATTGAGCTCAAAAGTCTCTCCTGCCAGGCTCACTACAATCAGACTCAAGAGAAGCTCATTTGAGCCTCAATGAGACAAAATATGCTTGATTTCGATTTCCAAGAAAAAGGGGTAGTAGTTCTTCACTCGTCTTCATTTTTTTTAAATTCTTTTTCAACATTTTATCTATAACTACATTCATACATTTGTATTAAAGATTTTTCTCCGACCATTCTTTAAGTTATTAATTGGTGAATTATTGGCCATCATGGTCACTCCCAAGAAATTTACAAATTTTAATTGATGAGTGAAAGGTAATTAAAATTTGTAAATTTCTTGGGAGTGACCATGATGGCCGATAATTTACCAATTAATATATTCATACATTTGATTTGAAAGTTTATGAGTTAGTGGATTCAAATTCAAAGTTTATGCTATAACCTTACTTGAAGTGAATAAAAACTGTTGACGTTAATCAACATAAAAATATGTATTTAAATTTATTCTCAAAAACTAATGGGGCTGACCTGAGGTCCGACGAGGTCTCACAAAAGGCTCAAACCAGCCTCTTCTTCGTAATCCTTAAATGATGGTAGTGAGCCTCGAACACAGACCTTAGACACCCTCCAAATAATGACCTGATTTAAACCCTGAAGAGACCTTGGGAAGAGCCTAGAATTCAGGACTTTTTGAGTCTTAAAACTATATTATTAAAAACTTGAAATGAGCCTGCAAACCAGGCCTTTGAAGGGTCTGTCATTCAGGGCTCAAACTGTGTTATCATTTTGAGGTTCCTCAGGGCCTTACCAAGGCTTGATTTCGAGGCTGATTTGAGATTCAGCCAGCCTTGTGAAAGGGCTTGGTCAGCCTTGATAATGACCTGAATTCCTACCTGGGTAGGAGGCATACTCTATGGTGCAGATATCGGTTTGAGCACAAGTAAGATTTCCTGCGATTTTACAGTTGAAGAATCTTTAATTGTGTTTCTCTCGAAGCAACGTTTTTTGAACAGCTTGTTGGTAAGATCTTCGGAACTAGTGAACTGATGCTCATGAAATTTTGAGCAAATATTCTTTACTAATATAGCTATGGAGCATATAATGCCATTTTTGATGTAAGCGAAAATGATGAAATGGTGGACATTTCTAGAAAGAGCTAGAAAAAAAACATGACTTTCTTCACGATTCGTGGCAAAAACAAGTGGCTAATGGTATTGCTCTCCAACTTATATAGTTTTTTTCGCTGATCCTTCAGCAATATGCTTTCTAATGAAAGTGATACAACTTTTTCCAAACCATCATCATAATCTTAAATTTGGAAGAAATTCATTAAAACGTCAATAACTCGAGAATTGATCATTTAAATAAGCTCAAAATTTACAGGCATCTAACTGGTACAACTCTCGAGATAATATATGAGTATAAATAACATCAGTTGATTAGTTTCCAGAAATTCCATTAAGAACTGATTTTCAAAGAATGGACATATCTCAAAAAGTACCGATCGAATTCTCTTCAAATAAAGCTTAAAAAATAGAGTTCGTCGAGAGGAAGTTTTCCACAAAATATGGACTTTCTCTATAAAACCGTTTTGCTGTAATTGGGACTTTTATGCACATACAGACATACACACTAAAAACATCATTTTCTCTCTATTTAGATCATTTTAACTATCTTCCATTGGAAAAATTACAGTCAACAACTCTGATGATTACATAGCTTCCATTTGGAAGCAAAAATGGCAAATATAAAAATTCATAAAAATCCTTTATATGCGCTAGAGCTATAGTAGTAAAGAATATGTGTTCGAAAATTTCGTAGGAATCGATTCAGTAGTTTCAAAGATTTTATCAACAAGCTGTCAAACAACGTTGTTTCGAGAAAAACACCGTTAAAATAGATGTCACAAATCAATACACTGAGGAAAAAAAATATTTTCTAGAAATTAAAATAATTTTGAGACAAAATTTTATTCTTATTTGCAATGAACAATGTGAGAAAAGTAGAGAATTTAATTGAGATAAATCAATACGTATTTCTCTCAATATTAATTGCTTTCAGTTCGAAATTGCAACAGATCCTTACTCATTTTTTGTTATTAAAATTTGCTAACTGATGACGATAAATAAATAATTATTTGTCCAAATCTCCTCCTGCATGGATTCAGTTTCGATCATATTTGCCATTAATACTTTCACGTGGAATTTTTATCAAATAATAATGTATTTGCACGAAATAGGAAATTTTAGTCCAAAAAAACCCAAATTTGACACAAAACCGGAATGTATTTTTCGTCAACTATCCTCTAAAAGGTTCATTTTATTGATTGATGTACTCAAATTCATCCTAAATGGGTACGAGGATTCGTCCAAAACATAAATTGTTTAAACAGAAAAAATTCACTGGCAAACCATTTCCTGATTGACATGACCTATATGATATTCCCAGAAAATATTTTTTTCTCTCAGTGTAATAGCCAATTCATAACGATTCTACGTAATAGTAACAGAAGTATGTGAACAAATGACTCGAATATTCAAAAGAGTTCAAAGACCCTTTTGGTGCTATCACACGTGTGTGTGCGTTTGTGTGTGTATGTGATCGGTGCAATTTGATCTGGATGCATTATATCACACACGAGATAAAGTTGTTTGAATGCATATACTCGTGCAGTCTATCTCGGAAGAGCCATTCTATGATGGCAGTGCACGAAAAAAAAAACAAAAAAATAAGGAAAACAAGGACAGAAAGACTGTGTGTTAGGCGAAAGTTCTTCGAAGAGTGTTTGTCCAGGCTGCCGAAGGGGTAGTGAAAAAAGAGGAGGAGGGGGGGGGGGTGCAGAGGAAGGAGGTCGTCCTCTCAGAGCATTTCAATATATGGCGAAGGCCTTTGAGGTTGGATCCGGTGGAGGAAAGGGGAGGAGGGGGGGAGGGACCCGAAGTAGTGGTTATTTGATGGTAAGGGGACACCGAGGAGCTATTGATTCTTCTTTTAATCTCGTCGCGACTCATCCCTCTGCAAATCGACCCGCAGAGGGAGGGCGTGAGGATAAAGAAGAAGAAGAAGAAAAAGCGAAAAAAAAGGGGTGGGTACTTATTTGAATGTGTTGTCGCGCGTGCCGAGACAAGAACGAGAGAGAATCCGTGAAATCGATGTGTCCCCTGGAGAAGCCTCCCCCCTCCTCCTCCCCCTCTCCACCATCACCACTGGCTCTTGGATAACCACATTCGTGTACATACACAACTGTGATATTTATCGCTTTATATTTATCCCGAGGGTGGATCGCACCCCACTGGCACCTTGAAAAGAATAGAAAAAAAAAGAAATGACCAGAGGGCTTTTTCTCCTTTTCTCTTCAATCGATGAAACTGTCATTTGAAATTGTTCTGAATGGTTTTCACGATTCGAGAGTATAGATTTCATGGGATTTTATTTTCACCCCCCCCCCCCCCATCCACCCCTCATCATTTTTTTTGCGTATTTACTCACAGATCAGGTGTCGGATGCCATTTTAGATTGAGGCATTTTCCGTGTGTATTAAAAGTTTAAAAAAAAGAGGGGGCGGAGGCGGAGAGGATGGGGATAAAAGCGTCGTTATGTATGCATATGAGTATAAAATGCGGGAAACGCAATAAGCGTAACGCAATAAAATTGCGCCAGAGTCTCTTCCGTTATCCTGGCTCATTTCTTTTCCCTATCATTCCTGCAGTTTCTACATACTTTATGTGCCCACCGTTCATTCCCTCTGGAAGCCACTGGGAAAACACAGACTAGAGACCCTTTCTCAGGAAAAAATGAAAAAAAAAAAAAATCATACACATACACATACATAGTTTTAATGTGTGTGTGTATATGTGTGTTGGGGTGGCAATGACGGGGGATGGGGAGAGTCACCCATTTTTTCTTACAAAAGAGAGGAGAGAGAGAGAGGGGGAGTACTTCTGTGGAGTTGAAGTGAGATGAAGAAAATCAGGGATAGTGAAAAAAAAATGCGTGGGGTAAGATATTGATTTTTTTTATTTTATAATTAGGGGCGCGCACCCCTTGGCTGCCAGAAAAACACGTCACCCATACACACACACACAAGCATACTAACCCTCAAGAAACCCTGTTTTCTATTTCTCTTTTCGTTTTTTTTTATTTTCGAAAGGTCCTAATGCAGCAACCCCCTTCGTGACAGACGTCCGATCTTAACCCCCTCGATACATCCACCCCCTTTTTTCTCTCTTTCTTTTTGTTGCGATCGACATTCGTCAATCGGAAAAGGGGATGACAAAATCGAGGGGATAAAAAAATACAGCTCAGATGAATTCACCGGAGAATCAAACTATTCAAAGTGCCAAGAAATAAATAAATAAAAAAAAAAAACAAATTCTTTTTGCGCAGTCGAGTGGAATATATTCATCTTGAAATATTTTTATTATCCTGTGGCTTTCTTCCACCGCATTCGACGTGTCGATAAAGAGCCCCCTATAGTGGAGAGACATCAAAATCTTTCTGCAGTCACGACACTACGATGAAAAACGCACGAGATTTTTATTGACGAATTTTTTTTCGAGAGTCGAGAAGAGACACTAGTTGGAAAAGATATGAATGAATGAAGTTGAGAGGAAGAAAGACGGATCTTTGTTTCATTTAGCTATAGACTTGAGGGTTCATCAGGAATCACAGAATACAGAAGTTGACAGCTTCAACATAGAGGCTCTTTAGTTTTGCAAAAATCTAAAATAGTCGAATTTTGCTCGTGGTCCTACACTGAGAAAAGGATTCGTTAACAGTTACACTTGAAAAAATTTTCGTTTGAATTTTCCGTGCAAAATCCCAGCAATTTCGAACGAGTCCCATTTCTACTGAAATTTCAGATAATTGCGTCATTGAAAAATGAACAAATCATTGATTTTCAAATAATTTCACGCCTGGATATCAATGAAATCTCGTAAATTTCAGTTCAATTGTTTCTTGAAAAATTAGAAAAAATAGGAATGTTAAAAAAAAATGAAAACTCAAGTCATTTTTATTCTGAATATTCATGATCAGTTGAAAATTCAAGTAAGTTCTAGAATTTCGGTCTTAGTTCTACCTGAGAATCATAGATTCCTTCGAATTTACTCTGAAACTCACAGATTCGATAGCCATCTTTCCATAAAAAAAATTCAATATCACGTTTATGAAAATTCCCATCAAATTGTCTAAGAAATTTTCGTTTTTTTCTAACCGTGTAACTTACGGATTTAGTTGCATTGAACGAATATTAGATGCCCTCGTTGAAGTAATTTATTTTAATTATCTTCATGAGAATACATTTTTTCCGTCAAAAAAGGTACACTCTGGGTAATTCGAATTACTGAGTCCACTTGCCTCAATCGAAGCTCCCCAAGCCCATACATTCGTTAAATATTAACGAATATCAGTTTGGTTACCATTCTAACTACCATTTGTTAATAGTAAACGAGGCTCGTTTCAGCCAAACGAATCAGTTTCTCAGTGCAGAGTAAAAAAGGCATAACAAAATAGGAAACGTGTACCATTTACGCCCTTCTCATTCCAGGACGATGAGTTATAAAGTTTAGTGTAGTCGCATATTTATAAATGTCATGTATGTGCACAAGAACATCCATTACATACTGTTTTTTTTTAAAGTTCTGATTAGAGAGTTTAACTGCACAATTCATGAAGCTTAACAATAAAAATGAGAGGAAAAATGTTGCAAAAAAAGCGCGAAAATAAAAATAATAAAAATATTTATGACACAGTTGTTGTAAATATCAAAAGTGAGAGAATTATTCATTGATTGATTAAATTTATTACTATACATTATGTTGAACAAGCAGCACCAGGTGAATTATACAAAGGCTAACAAACAGTACTCTTGGAATTCCAAGTACACTTGGAATATAAAATTTGCAAGTAGCATTGATCCTGAATTACAATTTTTTGAAGGCTTTAAATCGGTATCCAAGAGTACTCTATCAAATCACACACTCACGCACTAATCGTCTCATTCTTTCATTACTAAGAAAAAGTAAAAAAAAAAAAAACCTCCATTGCACGTATAAAAAGGGAGAAAGTAAGAGCCAAGACCCTTCTCTCTTCAATTTTTATTTCCATTATTTTCATCATTTTCAAAAACCTCCTCAAGAATGAGACAAGAGGTGACAATTCCTCATTCCACCCCCGCCTCACCTATATATAGCTATATATATACATATAAACACAATTTCCCGCACTCATCTGAGCCCCAAAACCGTTCACTCAGATACACACGATAAACATACACACACACAGATTTTTTCCTGATCACACATGCAAATATACCTCAATACATAACTAATAGTTCTCTCTGTGTCACACACAGTTGTGTGTAATATGCAAAAGGCCCGCCTTCCCACGTAGCCATGGTAACGAGCCCCGTGAGTGAGGTGCCCAGGGTGAAAAGAGGGGAAAAGAGGGGAGGTCAAAGAGGGGGTAAGAGAGAAGCTCGGTGAGTTATGCTCGGGAGTGAAGAGAAGAGGAGCTCCTTGAGGGGAGGGCAGACACTCTTGAAAATTTGTATAACTATCCCGAGAGAGAGCGCATCGTGACTCTAAGGATGAGGGAGCAAGGAAGATGGAATTTAAGAAGAAGTAAAAAAAAAGGGGGGTTCCTCTGTCTGTGGACGTCTTGAGGCGGTAAGGGTAGGCTACACACATCGATCGAAAACCCCCCTCGTTTTCTCCGTCATCCTGCAGAGCTCCTTTCATCCCTTCTACCTTACTACTATCTATCGTCTCAATTTCGACTCGATTCTGTACATGCAGGCACCGGTGAATGTTTATGCTTGCATTAAAAGCCAGGATGGTGCCTTTATTAGGAGAATGGGATTAACTCGATTTGCTTTCTTCTTTTTTTTTTTTTGAATTTACCTCTTTTATCATTTATCCTGGATTTTTTTTATGTATTGGGGTTTATGAAATAGGGTTAAATGGAGATTATGATGAAAGGGGGGGGGGGGAGTTGAGATGAATTTCGTTGGATAGGATTGCATCGGAGAGCTGAGGAAATTTCAAGTGGAAAATATGCGTTGGAAATGATTTTTTTTTTGAATTGTGTAAAAATTGCAGTTTTTTGAGGATATCTCTGGTTTTAATGGTTGCAGCGTAGAAATACTGAATGGAGATAATAGGTGAGATCATTCACCATCAAGTGATGTGGTTTTGAAAACAAAAATCATCAATTTTTTATGAATTCATGAGCATTTTTGTAAAAATCCATTTTTGCACTATAAAAATATCGTTGCTCTTTCCAATTTCAGAAAGTCCATAAATCAATGGAAGATGATCTTACCTTTCACCTCTATTCAAAATTGTGGCTTTGGGAATAAAAAAACCGGATATATCCTAAAAAATTAAAATTTACCAAAAACTGCAAAAATTTCACCGTCAAATCTTATAAAAAAAAATTAAATTTCTGAAAAATTCGGAAAAAATGAATTCTCCCACGTGCTTCGAATGTAAAATTCTTTCAGCTTCCCAATGAAATCACAAGAACGAATCCATTCCAACGATTTTCACCAATTTCCGCCATTTTCCAAAACACCAAAACTCAGAAGTCCCTGTATTTCTCACCTTTATCTCCTCCCAATTATGAAAATACCAGAAGTACTACATTAGCCGCACGTGGTGATATATACGTGTACATAAAGAGCCAGAGTACTTGCCTCACCCAGGAAAACCGCACGTATTATTTCTGTTAACATTACATTTTTAAGCGTCTTTCATTCGTTCGAAGCCTCCTAAAAGCCCTTCTTCTCGCGAAACTGCGGGTCGTTAACTCAACGGTAGTGCCAAGCACACATGCATGCACACACAGAGACAATGTTACGCGAGAGAGAAAGACTTGCAAAGAAAATCCGAATAAAAAAAAAACAAAGCCAACCGGAATACCCAAGAAAACTCTGTCGAATGTGCCATTGAGGTAGAAGGTACGAGAGAGGGCAAAAGAAAAAATAAATTAAAAAAAAAAAAACCCAGGCAGTAATGCCAAGAGCTCATGAAAATAAGTCAACGTGCACCTTGATGCATCGTCCGCGCTCTGGTTGTGTCGGAAGTTTCTGTTCATTCTTGGTAAAAATGCGTTCATATACGCATTAGGCAACAAGACACGTTCACTACTGTGGTGAAGAAAACGTGCCATGTACAAAGTTGGCTCGGGTAAACGATAACGCGACGCTTTGGATTTCATATATATATATATAACATGCACACTGGTAGAAATGAAAGATGCATCTACTTTGCCCATGAGGGTTAAGATTGCTACCCAACTTTCGTGAAAGGCTTTATCCTTTATTCCCTCCACCCCCCCCCCTCCTCCCCACGTTTTATTTCTTCAGAAACAAGGCAAGAAACCAGGAATCCATTGGACCCTATGTGTTTGCTGCTGCCTTTGCTTGCAAACTCTGCTTGTACACAGTCATAATCATCATAAGTATAATTATGTAGGTAAATGCGAGTAACTGCAGAATTCATCTTGGCTTGGAGAGATGAAAGAGAGGTCTTTTCCACGCTGACCAGCTGCCCCATTCGATCCTCTCCACTAATTATCATCGTAAGCATCGACTTAATTGCTATACACCTCTCAGCTTCGATATATCCCTCCCCTTCCCCCCTTGGTTTATACACAGTCTTGATATTTCATTTTATTCTCCTCTCTCATTCTCAGAGATGCCTAAGCCCCGACCCCCCCCCCCCCTCTCTCTCTCACTCTAGTTGTTTTTCTTTTTCTTTTCTCATTCCGTTATATCCCCAATGCTCTCTGTGTGGTGTTTCTCCTGTAACAACCTTCATCGTTCGACGCCTTCCACAAAAGTATAACGTGAGACCCTGGGACCTTTTACGTATATACCATCTTCATACCTAACTATATAAAACTACCTCGTGATCGTGAGGTATCAAGGGGCCTCTCTCGTGATGGCTACCAGCGTGGATTTATCATTTTTTTTTTTTTTTCAGTTTTTTATTATTATTTCTTCTCATCCTTTTCTCACCCTCCACCCGTTGATCTTGTAGTTTAACTGGAGTAATCGTGAGTAACAAGAGAAATCGTTTCTTTCATGTATTATTTTCTGGTGAATTTTTTTATTTTCATAAATCAGTATCTACATGCATGAGGTGCTTGTATTTAATTGGTGCTAGGATAACTCGGGATTATTGAATAATTGTGGTGATGAAATTGATGAAATAAGGGAAAGAAGGAAAAAATCCTAATTCTGACCAATCTGGTCATTTTACGCAAATTGCGGTGAAAAAAGGGAATTTAACAGTTGTTTCACATCTAACTAGATGAAATCTGATGCATTTAACTATTTGAACAGAAATTCTCACCCGAGGGACACTTTCCGTCACTTGACCGTCACCTCAATTTAATAATTTATTCTTTAAATGACCGTCATTTTACCCTAGTCTCTGCATATGAGGCGAGAATTCGTGCGTTTAGCTGTCGCAAGATAACCAAGTACAGTTGGATGATTACAATGGTCGTACACTGCGGAGCCAATTGCAGTCAGAGAGAGAGAAAGAGGCTGTTTTAATAGAGAAAGAGAGAGGAAAGAAAAAAATAAGACAAGACAGTTGATACTCATCCACGGTTGTGCGTGGCGTGGGTGGAGCGACTGGACCCCATGGACCCCTCAGGGCAGAATTATCATACCCACACACCAACACCGTGGTCTGATCTAATCACACTCTCCCATATACATAAAATAAGCGCTCTCTACTGGTACCCTATGGGGGCACAAACGCGAGATCTCAAGAAAACTAAAGAAGGGGGAGGGTGGGGGTGGGGGAGGGGACGGTAAGAGAGAGAGAGAGAAAGAGAGGGAATGAGGAGTGAGGCGGATTGTTTTCAGCTGGGACTCGAGTATAAATTGGCCAATTATTCGGAAATAAGGTAATTATATAAGAAGGGAGTGATCTTCGATACTGTGGGGAAAACAGGGGGGGGGGGCAAGAGAGGGCGAGTGATCGGTGAAAGAGGGGGAAAGAATCGAAGAGAGAAATCAAAGGCGATTATCTGCCTATGAGGTAGAAATCGACGTGGCTATCCAACTTATTCTGAGGCGAAGGTATATTGTTGTACCCTGAGGAGATACTGGACTCGATGTATTTCACTGGCAAATGCTAAACTTTTGAGCATATCAATGAATATTGGCAGATGTTTCATTTTCTAAGTGTGCCGCAGAGGTGGATTAGGTGAGATGAGTAATGATGCAGTTGTTGGATTTTTTTTTGCTGCACATTTCAATCTCAGAAGGTTTTTGGGACACTGTGTGTACCTGTTGGGGCTAACAGGTGAAGACTCGGGGACTTGCAGGTGCTTTTAGCACAATCAAATCTACTCATCTAATATCTCGGATTTCATCATTGCGTAATCATTGCGAAAATTCATATTTTATTTTTTAATGTTTTTTTTTCACTGTCAAAATCAATAAAAAATTTTTTTTTTGGAAATTCTATATGAAAGTTATTTAAATATTTGAACATTGCTATTTGTAAACCTGTAAAATTTATCCCGTTTCCATATCTCAAAAATCACACGAATTATTCGAGAAAATAGCGTTTCTCGCAAGTGGTTCTCTTGTACACTACTCAGTATATAGTAGTACATTGCACGAGTATAATGTTGTGTAGTATGAAAGGAGAGATGTTTAGCACTCCCCTAGACAAGGACGGAATACACATATACTGGTAAGGCACCGTCGTCTCTGACGACGCTTACCACAATTTTTTCGCGATTTCCAAAACGTTTGTAAGAGTGGGGCAAAATGGACCTCTGTGGGCAACATGATTGAGGATTTTTTTTCTGAGTGAAGGAGTTGATGGAAAAAATCTGAAAAATTGAGAATGTGCACGTATACATGTGCAATGCTGTTGAATTTTTTCAAATTTTTTTCATGACACCTTCACTCTCCAAAAAAAATGGCGAGCCATTTTTTCATTGGTTTCCCCTAATTATCCATGATTTTCATCATCACTCCACCTTTTTTGAATTTAATAGAATTGTTTTTCGATTCACAAAACCTGAAGAAACTCATCGTACCAAAAATAGTTTCCAATTGCTTCAAAAACATATCCATTGAATAAAATAATACAACCTATTTGGGGGGTCTAAGGGAATAATTAAGATTGAGGCGAGAAGAGTACTTCTAGAAGAAATAAAAGAATAGATCTAAACTGGCATTTCTGATGGCAATTGCTTCTGGTAATTAGTGTGTATTAAAAGATATTATTGTTGTTATTAATTTCGTTTTTGATTATTATTATCATTAATTTAAAACTCTGAAGCTTGACACTCAACTGTTAATTTTTATTGCATACCTGACAAGGGCCTCCATGAATGAATTAATAAATAAATAAATAAAATAAAAATGTTCAAGTATTTCCGTGTGAATCACAGCATGAAATTGAACTTGACATTATTGATAAAAATGCAATGAAATTTTTTTTGCATAAAATAAAAGAGAAAACGTAAAAACTATTCCATAAGAGGAGTCTTTCAGCTGTGGAGCCATTAAGGGCTGCGTGGTGGCCCGAGGCCCAGAATTAGCATAGCCCTCGTACTGACTCCACCTCCGTCTTCTCTTGGATCTTTTCTCTCTCTCTTTTCGAGTGCTCCGATACCGATGGCCCAAGGAATATAACTTAAGTTCAAGCGGATATTATGCCACCATTCTTACCTCCATAATGCGCGCTTAACCACAGGTAGATGAAGCCTCTTTCAATAGCGGGGTGAGAGAGGCATACCGCATGAACAAGAGAATGAAGATGATGGAGAGAGAGCAGTGAGGGATGAGAGGGATGGAGAGACCCCGCAAGCAATCTGTATCGGCTTGATCACTTTTAATTATAATTATATGCAGTCCCGGATGCCGATAAGGATCAACGAGGAAAGAGAAGCGAAGACCTAAGAAAACGAGAGTCCCACCCAAGCGCGTGCCATTGACGCCCAGGACCACGGAACTCTCATCCTCACCGCTGAATTTACGTTTATTTTCATCTCGTCGCCTCAAAGGGGCGTAAGTCCCATTTTTTCCGATTTTTTTCTTCAAAATAACAAATAGGCGTATCTCCACCATTATTGCTCCAACAGGCTTACCAATGCCTTTCACGCAATATTAGTAAAAACAAAATTATTTTGTTGTCGTCCATGATGATCAGGGCCTGGAAGCTGGAGCACAACAATGAGACCTGAAGAGAGTGGTTTTGCTGAATGCCATGCTAGATATCTTGGTGGTAATCTTGTTCATTGTCTTGCTAGTCATCTTGCTAATTATTAATAATCGGATTCATTTCCATGTAGTAATTAATTGAAAAAGTGTCATGGGAGATTAGAAGGTTATGAATTCGATACTAGAATATTGTCAATTCGCGACGTTTCGTAAATAATTTGTAATTTTTGTATTTCAGATCTTGATGAAGCTTAACTTATAAGCGAAACATCGCGAATTGACAATATTTTTGTATTGAATTCATAACCTTCCAATCTCTCTTGCTAATTATATTGCTGGTTGTCTTACTAGGTGTCTCTCTGTTCATTTTTATATCTTATTGTTGTGCTCCAGCTTCCAGGCCCTGATGATGATGAATATTGAATTTTGAGGTTATTGGGATATTGAACAGAAGAATAAATATTAGAAGTCAATTTTCACATTTATTTCCTAAAATCGCGACGTTTTGCTTCTGATTAGGAGCTTCTTCAGGCTCCATAAATACAATAAAAATAAAACATGCATTAAAATACATTTTAAAAATTGCCTGTGACCGATCGATTGATCTCGTTTTTTTTTAATTATTTCTTCCTGTTTTCGGAAAAGAGAAAATTCATGGAATGCATTGAAAATTATCATTCCCATTGGTTTAAGTAAACGTCACGTTCAGCATGACTTCCTCAATCTTTTTTCTTTCAGCTATAATTCTTCCGTTTTTCACTTAACGAGACCAATTACTAGAATTTAACCTATTCAATCCAAAGTGTTTTGAGTCAGATTTCTAATCGCTTTAGCGGTGACCTCAAAGAACGACAGAAATCACCATCGGCATCTGTCTGAAGCTGTTTTGAAGAGGTCGAGATAGAAGTAAGTCACGGATCATGAAGTTTAATATCACAGGATCTCTGTCAGTGCATGTTGGCGGCCAATAGTTTTGAATCTCCATGGATATCTTGAACTTCTAGCTTTCTCCAGGTGAAGAGAACAGTTGTCGATTAATCCAGAGACCAGAAAGCCTCAACGATCCCATAGCGCTGATAATTGCTTGGTCAGAGAGATATAGGAGTTGGAAAAATTACAAAAAGTGCTGTGGAGATGAAAAACGATCAAATGTTTCCATTCTTCAAGGGAAAAAGGAAGTGGCAAATAATCATTAGAGAAAATATGAACTTGAAAAAAAATGTAGATTGTTTCCTAAATTTGGGATTTTTCGGAATTTTCATGAGTTTTCTAGAATTTTATAGAATTTTCACGAGTTTTCTAGAATTTTTATGGGTTTCTTAGAATTTTTATGGGTTTCTTAGAATTTCCATGAGTTTTCTGAAACGTTTAGGAGTTCTCTAGAATATTGTGAAATTTTCACGAGTTTTCTCGAATTTCATAGAATTTTCATGAGTTTTCTATCATTTTCATGAGTGGTCTATAATTTCCCAGCATTTCCACAAATTGAATTCTGGTAAGCTTTCTTCGCTCACACGATTCCTCAAAAAATCAGAATTGGTTCTCTCAATTTGGGATTTACCAAAATTTTCGAAGGATTTCCTGAAATTTTCAGGATTTTCTCAAATTGAACTTCGGCAATTTTTTTTTGTCCAAACGGTTTCTAAAAGGATCAGTATTTTTCTCCCAATTCGTGATTGTAATTTCCCGGATTTTCCACAATTTCCCAGGAAATTTCAGAAATTAAATTCTGGCAACCGTCTGATACTTGCACAATTCCTAAAAAATTAGACTTTTCTTTCCAATTCAGAATTTGCCGCATTTTCCAAGAATTTTCCGGACTTTCCTAAATTGAACTGCCGTCATTTTCGCCGATCAATTCTTTAAAAAATCAAAAAATTCTTCCCAACGTCGGTTTTTCCTAGATTTTGCAGGATTTAAAATTCACATTCAGCTCTGCTGCGTCTCCCAAAAAAAATCTGATGTTCAAAAGTTTTTCATCGAAGAAAACGAACAATTATTCCCATTATTTTCGCCTCAATTAATACAATGTCCGGGTAGAGTTTAATTTTACGATGCCGACAGCATTTTATCGCCAATTAAACTCGACGAGAATATGATGGTAAAGAAGAAACGATCTCAGTTCTGAAAAAAAAGGAGCAAATGTTTGGACCCCAGTCAAACCGACACCTCTCTGACATTGAAGAGGGCAACATTGTTACAAGCATCTGACGATCCTCATATTTATCTCAGCAATTTCCACTCGTTCCTATTTATTTTCTCCTCTCGAATTCAATTTTTCTCTTATTTCTCCATGATTTTTTTTTCTTCTTTATCCTCCATCTCCTCGACTCACGCCAAGTGTCCATATGTCCGAGTAATTGAAAAATGCAGCGCATTATCGTCCATGCCTGGGGACGGGTGTTTAAGAAATGCGAGAAACTTAAATAAAAATATATATATGAAAATAGGAAGAAAAAAGAACTAAATGACACATCGTTCACCGTACAAAGTGGATTTCCCATGACAAACGAGATGGCAATTGAATACGGCCCGTAAATAATTTGAAACGCAGTGGTTCAAAATTATTTTTATAAATTGTGACTTCCATCATCGAGTTCATTGCTCTACATCATATTAATTCATTTGCAAAAAAAATCTAAATAAAGGTGAAAGAAAAAGAGTGAGTGAGATGAATAGAAGAATAATTAACTTCCCGATAAGGGAAGTTTATGTAATGTCCCCGAAAATGGAAACTCGATTTTTCGATCGATCTTCATGTTTTCAGACCTCCCCAACATTTTTTAATAGTTTTTACGGTCATGTCTGTGTGTGTATGTATGTGACCAATTTTTCATGTTTTCTCATTAATCAATAACGCGATCGAGATGATCAATGTTGCAATCGAAGCATCTCCATACAGATTCGATCTAATTCGTTTTTGATTGAAATCGATACAGTACTTTCTTAGTTTTTCAAAAAAAAACATTATTAAATTTTTCTTAATTTCTCAAAAAGTGGAGTCTATGAACAGACCCCGAAAAGAAGAAATTGATTTTTTCATTGATCTCCATATTTTGAGATCTCCCCAATACTTTGTGATAGTTTCCACGATTATGTCTGTTGTTATTTATTGTTTTTGTCATTCATCATTTTTTCTAATAATAAGTGAGAGAAATTATCGGGAAGTTCTTAGTGCGGCTCGAAGTCACACTCATCACAATACATTTTCACTAATTCCTTCTAATCAGCAGTAACGCACTCCTCCATTCGCAAGCGAGCAACTGCTCACCCTTTGTTTTCGTCATCGTTAGGGACGTCCAATCTGCACATAAGTCAAATGATGTGTAGTTACCAAAAATTTGACGAATTGAATGAGAATATTATTTTTGAAAAATGATTAAAGTCAACGATGCGAAATGTTTCGATTCCATTGTAATGCAAGTTAAGGGGTAACGGAATGCATATATTCATTGATGAGATTTAATGCAAAAAATCATTATTTTTACTAAACAATGGATTTGTCTTCCGTTACCCCTTAAGGTAGTAATCTCAGGATACGGTCGATATTACAGAAGAAAAATCGGATTTGTAGGTTAAATTCCAATTAATTGCTGATAATTCAGGGAAAGGGCTTTAATTCATCTGAAAAAGTGATTAAACTATTCGAAAGTCATATCTTCAGCTTGTGAATATAATGTTTTTTACTCGATTTTTTTTGCATTGATCTACTATCACGTACGTGAGATAGAAAGAGAGGCATATAGTTACCACTACCTTCTAATTGGGATTTTTCACTAACTATACGGTGGATTGAATTTTTTTTTTTTTCTATTATTTGTTAAAGTGCTGTTCTCTTCATCAATTATTTTTGAAAAATGTGTCATATGTGTTTTTTTTTAGTAATTTCGTTAATTCTGTCCGATTTAGGGCGTTCCATCCCCACCACCACTATTTTCAGTAACTTTGATAATTCATATCTTATAAACTACACGGTCAAAAATTATGGAAAAATTTAGAAAAATGTGGAAAAATATGATTGATGAGGCATCAAAAATACAAGTGATTGAACATTCTCGAATTTACTGGGAAACAACCTTAATCTCAAATTTCATGTAATTTCTCCCAATCAATCCAGTGAACTCGACGACAAGTCAAATATTTTGTTGCAAATATTTTATTGTAAAAACAAAAAAAATGATTGAAAATTTAAAAAATTGGCTGCACTTTTTGAATCTTCAGAATTTTAAAACATGTAAAAAATGCAGCCAATTTTTCAAATTTCAATCAATTTTTTGTTTCTATGGCTTATTTTGTTTCTCATTACATTCGTCAAACATTAGGAAAATCATTTCTGAGACATTTATTATGTATACGTTGTTATTTACGATCTTATACAAAACACGGAGGTTATGTCCAGCCACCTCGCCTTAACATCCTCAATGAGTGACGTTGTGTTTAAATTAAAAGCATAGGCCTAAATGGGATAGGCTTAATCATGAAAGACAGCGATGCCGTACGATCGCATGAATGTTGAAAGGAAATCCCTTCTCTTCTATTATACGCTAATTGCGTAAAAATATTCATCAAAATTTTATATTTTCACAATTTTAATGTATTTTTTTGTATTGTGATCGTACTTTGACTCTATTATTGTGTTCGGCTATTGGATCTCAATGAAACAATGAATAGAATAAAATGAAATAATCATTGAAAAAAGTCATAAATTTTCATCATTATCAAATTTTTTTTCATTCATCATGCACAATTGTACGTTCCTTATAAACAACAAAGAAAACAAAAGAACCTGATTTGAAAAGAATACGAATTACAAAATAGAATGTTATATTCTACCATGCCCTCGTGCGATTCCGGTACACGTTCTCAATTTCTCCACACTTTCTTTGGGGTTCTCCCTACTAATCGAACTGCCCATCCGATATCCCATCGTGGAATTGATTTCCTCCTCATCTGAATATAATTTTCCTCGGACGCGATCTGGCTACGGCAGAAAGGAAGAGAAAGATATATATATATATATATATATATAATGACGGAGTTATGCCGTAACACCTTGGAGGCATATCGAGGCAAAGAAGTGGAGGAGGCTGCAAAAAAAGCGAATAGTAAGAAGTGAATGAAAAAAAGTAAAATAATGAATAAAAGGAGTCGAGGTAAAAACAAGAGGGAGAGATAAAAAAAAATTGAAAAAAAAAATACGAAGAAATGAAGAGAGCCCATTGTGTATAGTGTCGGGACTTCTATCTGCCTTGTTCTGACTCGTGACGTTACCTACTGTAAACTGGTGTAAGTACCCACGTTCTTGTGTGCAGAGGTGAATTTATGCAGTTGTAGTGGTAAATGTGTTTTAGAGGTTACTGATATACGTACCGGGGCGCGTTCATCGAGGCGTGATTCGTGACGGGATAAAACAGGCGAGAGGAGGAGGAAGAGGAGGAAGAAGCTCGAAATGAGAGAGGAATGAGAGGGAACAAATGCAGAAAAGGGGGATGCCGTATATGCACTACCAATCATTTCGATGATTGCCAGTCGAACTATACCGTTTTTCTTCGATAGGTCCAGGGGGAGAGGGAGGGGGGGGGCGTCAGGTACGAGAATCCACTCCAGTATAAAAAGGGCTACTAATGCATTAAAAAAAGGCATTACGTGATAAATAAAAATCAGGATTTTTTTTTAATGTGAATGTTAAATTAAATTTTTTTTTTTTATAAAAAAAATTCTCATCTCAAATGGATAACGTGATAAATGAGATGAGTTTCGTAACGAATTTTTTTTTTTTTTTTGTTAATAAATTTTTTAGATAGACTAACAATTGGATAAAAAGTTTGTTATAAAAATAATTTTCGAGGATTATTAAATTTCAGTGTAATCAAAGTTTTCTCACTATGCTGAGGAAAAAAAAATGACATCAAAGTTGTGCATGAACGAAGGTTATGGATGTGAGAAGAAAAAAAAATTGAAGAATGAGGAAAGAGAAGAAAAAAAAAGGAAAAGAGGAGAAAAGAAATTATGATGAGATGAGAGAAGACTGGGGGAGAGGCTCTGTGTATTCCTCTCTTTTCTCTTCTTTTGGCATTGGCAGGCGTTTGAAATACACTCGACTGAATTATGAACCGTAAAAACTTGCGAGTCCAAGACAACTTACGGGGCCTTAACCTGGCATAGTGGACCATACCAGTAAAACCGTATTCACCCTCACCCCATTGGGGGTTATTATCGTACGTATGGTCTCAGTGTGGTCTGCGGTTCCAAAGGCGTACACAACACAACGATGGACTGAAAAATACCTGCACGAGTTCGAGTAGAAAGAGGAGAAAAATAAAAATTTGAAATGTGTAGAACGAGAGAACACAAGAGCAGCTAAAAATAAAAGGAGAATGGAAAAAAAGATTGTGTGAGAGAAAGAGAGAGAGAGAGAGAAGAAAGGGAAATAAGAATATGAGAGAAAGACTAGTTGGTTTGGGCTTCCTCAGCTAATATTCGAGTGGCAACTATACAGGTCTCGTTAACGCCGTCTCGTTTTGAAAATGGACACGAGGAATCCACAATAAATGACGGTTGCTCGACCCTAATGCCCTGGCTGTAACAAAATCGAGTATCAAAATTTTTAGACAAGTGATTTAATATTAATTTTTCAGAAATTTATCAAAAATCTTGAAAAAAAAGTCAGAGGATCTCGAAATCTCCCCATTTCCAAATTTTGGATGAAATCTTCAATTTTTTTGTAATAAAACCGATTTTGATGTTGGAAGTGGCAGACAAAGGAGGCCAGAGTTAGATTTCAGAGAATTTTCGAGAAAAATTTTGAAAATTAGTGAATTTACTAAAAATCTGAAAAAAAACTTGAAATCTCCCCATTTCCAGATTTCTGGCTGAATCGTTAATTGTTTAAGATAAAACTGATTCTGTTTCTTTTCTGAGAACAGTCACTTTCGATTGATCGATCCCGAATATTCGCTTAGTCAATGCGATACGTCACATTCAATTCGAGATATCGCATGCAACACGACAGTGCCGTTGTACGTATCTTAGATTGAAAGGAAGAATAGCAGCTTGCAAATCGATTGATTTCAAAATTTCGATTAATCAATGTCAAAATTCGATGAATCGATATTGAATTTGAATCAATCGATGTTAAAATTCGAATAATCGAATTTCAGATCGATTGATAATTCGATTGTGGTCCACCGGATCTAGTTTAAGGAAAAAGAACAATATCACATCAACTTTCGATCAATCGAATATAAATATTCGATTAATCAGTTAGATATCTCGCATGAAATATTGAGATATCGCCTATCATTTCATACTTATGTTTCACTAACTTCAATTTGAGGAAAAAACCAACTAACTCAATTTTTTTGGTTATTTTCCAAAAATATCTTGGAAATTAATGGAGATAGGCCTTTCTTCTCCTCATTCACTTCTCGAAATTCGATTTCTCGAAATTCTTTACGAAAAAAGTAAAATATTTATTCAAAAATATTTCTTCAATAATTCTTCATTCTAAAAATAATAAGAGAAAAGGTTAATTCTTCATTCAACTTGCGAAATGTTTTTCTCTCAAATAAATTGATAAAATTGTCTTTACAATTATAAATAATTATCGTATAATGTCATTTTTATCGAGTAAAAAAAAAGCAAAAAAAAAAATGAAAAAATCCATTAATTCTGTAATGATTCAGAATTAACAATACTGTTGGAGCTCAATCACATACAAAACTTTCATCGAGTCCAAGCCGCCATTCACTTTACATCGGTAATCATGCGCACGCGTAATGTAGATGCTAAAAGAGAGTCACAAGAAAATGCACCTGGATTATACAGGATTGCATAAATACGCAAAAGCCAACGTCAGACATTGAGGAGAAAGAAAAAAGCATTTTATATACACACACGCACCTGTTTTTTTTTCGCATAAAACTAGTAGGTGAGGTGGGGGCATCGCATGCACACGATTTTATTTCATCCCTGTGAAGAGAGAAGGAAAGGGGTGGATAGACTAGAAGCGACCGCTATTTTTTCTGACATCACTTAAAATTTCATGAACTTCCCGCTTTCCCCTTTTCCTCTTGGTAAAGCACTTTTCAACGCCTCCGACAAGTCACCTTCCATGTATATAAATTCTTTTTATTCACACGTATAATGTACCTGAATTTTTATTGATAGATTTGAATTTTAAAATTAAAAGTAAATAATTTCCACTTTTTTGAATGGCTTATTGAAGATGATATATTTTTACGTTTTTCTGAATTTTTTCATCATTTTTGATCGTGTAGTTTACGAAATATAAATTATCAAAGTTACTGGAAACAGCAGTGGTGGGCATGAAAAGCTCTAAATCGGACGGAAATAATGAGGTACAAAAAAAACGACAGTGCGTTTTAAGAAAACGTCGACGAGTACGCGCCCCGATTTTATTGGAAAAAAAATATGAAGTACAACTTCGTATATCTCCTGTGGATCACTTTTTCGAATTCATTCATCATCTCATTATTCGGATTATCCTACGACTCTTAGTTTCTGAAATATGATTTTGTCAATGAAAAATTCCAAAATAGCGCGCGAGGCTCTAATTATTTTTTTCTCACTCATGCCCAAATTCCGGTCTTTTTCAGACCGCCGGGCGGCTGAAATCTGGTACTTTTCTGTATTGGTAGGGCAGTGGCGCCACCAGTCTGAGAAAAATCTTTTCACTGACTGCTCAAACTGTCTAGGCTGAAAAAAGACTTTTCTCAGACTGGATCCGTGAGAAAAGGGGCGTATCTTAAGCCAAACCGAGCAGTTGCATGTTTCTTCGGTGAAGCCACTGCATTACTTCGGTGATGTCACTGTTCCCAGCCGAATATCGAGTGTATTCAAATAGTCGATTCATATGAGTGAATGAAATTTAGTCAATTCAAATAGTTGAGTTATGAAGATGAACAAAATTCAATAAATTGAACATTTTTTTATTATTTTAAGAACATATTTGCTAAAGATCGATGAAACAAATATTTAATAGTTTTGATTCATTTCTTTCTTCTCAGTGTATGACTCCATTGATTTCGAAGAATTCACCAAAGTAAAATTCCAAATTATCAAAGAGATAATTTTTGAAGAGTGCAATTCAAGATTTACTTATTTGTAATTAACAAATGTTTTATTTATGAGCTTATTATTGATTCACGTATGTTGGATAAGATTGAGACCGTTTTAAGTATCTCTCTTCAATTAATTGAAACGAAATCATTTGGAAATATTTTAGTGCATTCAATCTGAGAGATTTCCTACAATATTAAAAACCGTTACAACTACCAATTATTTTGTCTGTGTTCCAAAATCCTTTCGCTGCAGAATTTCAATACATTCCTGTATTTTTCAGTTTTTAGTTTCCATTATAGTTTCTTTCTTTGGTTTTGTTTTTATTGAATTTTTTTTTGTTTGAATGAGGGGGCTCCACCCCCAGCCCCCCTCCCCGGCTCTCCCATTTTGGGCATTCGTGAGAGAAAATAGTATATGCCATTCGGCTGAAAAACCCTCGATTTTCAGCCTCATAACATAATATACTATTTCTGAGGAAGAAATTGCCGCAAAAAGTGATGTCACGAAAAATAAAAATAATCTATGCATGGTCGGTAAAATCAAAACTCTGTTATTTTTTCTCAGGTCATTTTTTCGCACGTCATTGTTAAACTTTTCAGTAAAAAATTAATATCTCGGAAGCTACAAGTTGTAGGAGAACGCGGTTTTGCTTATTGTCTTCGTTAATCTATCCTCTAAATTTTATTCACAGAATGTCTCGATGAATTTCTAATAGTTTTCGAGATATTTCCATTTGAAGCCAAGCGTGTCTGATGTTCACTGTCTGCCTTTGTGTGACGCATACTTCTACGTAGTGTCGGTGAGGCTCTAACACAGTTACAATGTCCACTAAAAATTTCGATTCGGAGAAGAATTCTGGCCAATGTTTTTAATTAATTATAAAATGTCGTTGTTTCAATTTTCTTTGGACATAAATTCGAAGATGACGCTAATATCAATATGTTACCGGAAAATTGTCTCACGAGATGGAATTCGACTATAGAAAAAGTTATTGAATTTTTTCGAATCCTATTCAGCCGTACAGGAGTGCGGTAGCCTTTTCCTGACAGAGAGTGTTGGGCTCGAACTTGTCAAGAGATGCTGCCGCATCTCCTGAAATTACTAAAAAATCACAGATGACACATTATCTGAAAACAATTGGCGAAAAGAACCTCATTTCAACTGAATAATAGAAGAAATTTTTTTTTCAATTTACCGTATAGTTATTG
Source organism: Aleiodes alternator (assembly GCA_963921955.1). Classification (NCBI taxonomy): domain Eukaryota; kingdom Metazoa; phylum Arthropoda; class Insecta; order Hymenoptera; family Braconidae; genus Aleiodes; species Aleiodes alternator. The sequence continues at coordinate 3,664,269 of OY998102.1, read as the reverse complement.
AGAAATTTTAATTAGACGGTAGTCTTAACTATTTGCCTCTTTCTCTATCTCACGCATGTGATAGGAGATTAATATTTATAAATAAAATTCGAGAAACAAAAAAGATAGAAAGTATTTTTGATGATTCCTTCGGAAAGCTGAGAAATTTTTACGTGGAAAGCATATGTCACATTGATTTTTGGTATTATTTTCGAAAATTCGTCGATGTTGAAGTCGAATTTGGGATTAAAATTCAAAAAAATTCGCAAAAATCTCAAAAAAACATTGTGGCACATTTTTTCTTACTAGAATTTCCTCAGCTTTTCAATGGAATCATCTATAAAAGTCTATCGCCAAGCGTGTAAAACAAAAAAATAAAGTCACGACCTGAAGATATGACTTTTGAATAGTTTAGTCACTTTTCCTCTTAAATTAAAGAACTTTTACCGCGAATGATCAGAAATTGATTGAAAACTACCTGCGAATCCCCATTTTCCACTGTTTTATCGACTGTAATCTTGGATACGACCGTAAAAAATAAATTATAAATTTCAGAGTCTCGTTAACTCAACTCAAACTAATCCCCACTCTTGAATCACGTAATGACAGTCTCCAATGATTGATACAATGTTTCAAGGGGGCTGCCTCGAATACGGCACTTTCATCAATTCCCAATTGGAATGAAACGCCGCACAGGTCTTGACCAACAATAATTCTTACTCGAATTCAATTTGAATAATGCCGCGTGCGGTTACCATCGGCATCTCCCAAGCACACCTTATTATCTCACGTATCCACTCCCAATATTCCATCGACAATAATTTAAAATAATTCCGACATTTTTCGCGTCCGAAACGAATCGAATTTTCGACAATTAAAATAATTTCATAATTTAACCTCTCCAAGACTGGGATCCACTTTAGTGGCACAGGGGCATATAGTACATGTTTTTCAATAGATATATCGCATATATATATTCTGAAATATAAATTTTAAAGTAAACAAAAAATATTCAAATTATATTTCATGATATTTCATATATCATGGAATTACATTTAACATATTCCATCCGAAAAGTGGCATATATGTTGCATATATGTGAGTTATTACATTTTTGGCCGCACATAGGAGAGACCGGGGCAGAATGGGGTACTTGAAAGCACATGCCCCCGTATCCCATTTTGCCCCAGTCTCCCCCATATTTCTTATGGCTCACATATATTGAAAATATATTTTCGCATTTATTTTTTTTCCATGGGGGCAGAAATTCATTCATCTTTTTCGGTATACAACTCATATATCATAATATATAAAAATTCTAAAGCTTAACTGAAAACGTCGTTGAAAATACGGTGATTCCAAAAATGTTGAGAATCATTTTTTTCGATGAATTTCCACTTTTTTGAGGATTTCTCTGATTCTATTTTTCGCAGCTTAAAAATTCCGAATGGAGGGGAAAGATGAGATCATTTGTCATTAATTCATGTGGCTTCGAAAAAGAAAATATCGATTTTTGCAGTACTTATAAAGGAAAAACTGATTTTTACCAAAATTACCATAATCTTCAGAGTTTCCTCAAATTTTGCCCCAGTTCACTATTTTCTTGAGGTAATCCTAGTGGTAGGTCCAAATGATCTACTTTTGTATTTCATTTTTCTAAGTTATCATGAATATTCTAATTATTTTGATTTTATAACATTTTACCGTTATCAAAACGATATCCACAATGGCAAATTGTTATTGAATAATATTATAAATATTCAAAATTATTCCGAATTTGGCTCGCGCTGCCCCAGCATTGTGGACTGGGATTGGAGGATCCTTGGATGTCAAATACCAATATGGCCGCCATTGATGCTTTCATGTAATTAATCGAATTAATCGTCGCTGTATGTCCGGTAACATGCATTTTTCATGATTCCAAAAATTAATTAACATTCTGACGAACAAGAATATACATAGTTATACAAGGAAAAAATAGGTCTGTCACCATGAATTGTCGCAATTAAACTGAAACTGAACCTCCCTTATGGAGTTATAATGTTAACGTAGTTGACTCCCTGCCATTCAGTTAGAAAGTTTTGACTCTGAGACGCCACCCTATGTCTTGATAATGTACTACTATGAACCTATACAATTTCGACTTGACTGTACACTCACACAGTAGTATCCTCTATATGAATACACACAACTGTGAAATATTCTCCCACAACACGCTCACGCGGCCATCTTGATATCCCTTCCACTGAGAATTTCGTAGAAATTTCGGTTTTATTTTTAATTATTGGCCGAAACCATGTGGTCAATAATCTCCATATTTTCAAAAATAATTCTAGATGTATAGTTCTGATAGGTGTTAGTTTTTCATAATGATGGCGTTTTTTTTTCAACGTGAAAAAAAATAAAATTAGTAGTTTTCCCACGCTTCTCTCATACTGCCCGTACAAAAACGATGATTTTAATTGTAATTATTTCATATATACTGTGGACCATCGTTCTCAAATTTCATTATTAGATGCATTATGCATTTAATTATTTATAGCCCGATTTTTAACCAAGTCTTGAACTTTGTCATTAGGGAGTCAACTATCTTAATTTAATTTTTTTCCAAAAATGAATTTTGCCCTTATTGGTCCGGTAACATGAGGTAAACTGAATTTTGGAAAAATCTCCTCATGCTACTTTATTGAACATGACCAAAATTGAAAAGGAGAAATAGATTGCCGGAACCACTAGGATTACCTTAACACATAAGTACTTCAAAAATTGATATTTTTCCTTTCAGAACTACATGAATCAATGACAAATGATCTCACCTTTCACCTCTGTTCGGAATTTTTACGCTACGGCCAATAAAACCAGGGAAACGCTCAAAAGAGTGAAATTTTCGCAGAAAAAAGTCTTAAAAATAAATATTGACATTTGTTTCTCGCCTAAAATGTCCTCAACTTTTCAATGGAATTGAAGCAATTTTCTCATCCACGCAAAATTCCTAAGATTTATCACAATTTTAATTCTTCAAGTAACTTCATTGACTTCTGCATCAATCTCTGGTGTCTCGCATTCATCCAATTGAAATTGTATATCTCCTTTGCTGGAAAACAGTCAACTGACATATCCAGCACCACTGGGTGCCGCTTATGTGCACGATCAAAAAGGGCACTTGAGGTAAAAGAAGAGATATCTCGATTGACACGTTCAAACGAGGAATTATACTCGCGTATTAATTTAAACTTTCCAATGGTCCAATTGGTGACTCGAGGGAAGTCACGATCTCCAGTGACCAATTACATTTCAATTCTCATTCTTTTTTTTTGATTCTCAAGAGTCAGGTGATTCATGATGGCTTGTTGTCTATTTTCTCATTAGTTTCTTAATTAAATTGCTGAATAATCCCAAAAGGAAATGCAGGATTTTTTTTTCCTTCTCTTTCTCCATTAATTATCTGAAGAATTTTCTTCTTCGGGAGTGATTTTTTTATTTATTTCACTCGTAATAACTATTTTTAACTTCATGAAAATTTTATAAAAGTTTCATAAAATCATGAAAATTTCGAAAATTCTGAAAAATCTCAAAAATTGGAATAACATTGATTTTTAAAACGGATTTTCTGTACAGATGCTTAACAATTTCATGCTTATGCATGAAATATAGCGGAAAGTGGGGTAAAATGGACATTAGAATGAGACGGTTGGAGATAGATTTTTTTGTTATGATTTCATTGGAAAGCTGAAGCAATTTCAGGTGGAAAACAAGTGCTGGAATTAATTTTCTCGATTTTTTTTTGAGAATTTGATTTTTTTGGGCAACATTTGAAGGGCAACTTTCTTCCATTATTCGAAAAATTCACTTTTTTCAAAATATCTCTGGTCCTATTGGTCTTAGTGTGAAAATTCTGGATGGAGGTGAGAGGTGAGATCATTGGCCATTGATTCATGGGGTTTTCAATTGAAAAATATCGATTCTCAAAGTATTTATGGGCACTTACGTGAAAATCAGTTTTTGCTCCACAACTATCCTGAAAATCCATATTTTTCAATTGAAAACCCCGTAAATCGATGTCAAATGATCTCATCTGTAACCTCCATCCGTAATTTTTACGCTATGACCAATAGAACTGGAGATATTTCCAAAATAACAGAATTTTTTAAGAAATGGACAGAAATCCCTTCAAATCTTGACCAAAACAGTAGAATTTTTTTAAAAATGACAAAAAATCATGATTTCCACCGCAAATTTCCTAAGCTTTTCAATGGAATTATGAGAAAAAACCTATTTCTAATATTTCTTTTAATTCCAAGTGTTTCTCATAATTGAGACATCAATATTCGCATGTGTCCATTTTACCCCACCTCCCCCCACATTTTTTTTCTACTTCTAGGATAACTACAAAAGTCAGTGTTCCCCTTTTTTCACATTCTATTCCCGTAACGATACCTTGGAGGACATGTGTTCGTTTTATTTTACAAAAAAATAAGCAAAAAGGGGGAAAATAAGAGAGAGAGAGAGAGGAAATATTGAGTCAGACAATTGACGATTATCGATTACCTGTCGTAGAAATTGAGCGAGGACTAGAAACGACACACTGACGAGCTGGAAACGGAAAAAAACACTATAAACACTTTGTATTTCCACATTTCCACAGGAAAAAAAAAACAAATTCAAAGTGTGCATATGTGCTACTCTACCCTCGAGCCTTGGGGTGTGTGCTTTTTATCGACACCATTATAGAATTTTTTTCGTTCTATATATGTATATATATATTTTTCAAAAGTTATCAAAAGCCCCTTTCTCACTTTCCGTCTCCTCGGGATTTCAGCCCTGTTGTCTCGCATGGATGAATCGGATAAAATAAGGCTGAGAGAAATAGAAGAAAATTCTCTCATGAATGTTTAAACGCTGTTGAAGATAATTTAAAAAAGAAGAAGTTCTTCATTCCCATTTTTTTTAAGGAAAAAAATATCATGGAGTAATAACAATTATATATATATATAGATAATTGAGAATTAATAAAATTATATATTTATCATATTTGTATTTTTATAACATAATATATCACTGTTAAAAAATTCCCTCTGAATTTTCCGTGCAACATCCTGGAAATTTCAAACGCGTCTCATTTTTACCGAAATTTCGGATAATTACGTTATTGAAAAATGAACACATCAGCGATTTTCAAATAATTTTACGTCTACATATCAATGAAATTTCGTAAATTTTAGTTTAATTGTTTCTTGAAAATTTAGTGAAAATAGGAAAATTTTTTTTAAAAATTAAAAATTCAAGTCATCTTGATTCCGATCATTCATGTTCAGTTGAAAATTTAAATAACTTGTACAATTTCCGTCTAAATTCCACTCAAGACTCATAAATTCCTTTAAATTTCCTCTGAAACTCACAGATTTCATAACCATCTCCCCATTAAAAAAAATTAAATATCACGTTTATGAAAATTTCCATCGAATTATCAATGAAATTTCCATTTCTTTCCATATTCGAAAATGAAATTTTTCAAAAATGTCAAATGTTATGCAGACTCATGAAAAATCAGAATATTGGCATTTTTTTAGAAATTATATCATCAATTGTTGATTAGATGAAAAAAACATAAAAATGAGCTTCTATGGAATTAATGAAAAGAAATCATTCAAAATTCAAGATTAAGGTTGTATCCCTTGAACTTCAATAAATTCAATTTCTTATTTTTTTGATGCCGTATCAAAGATGATATTTTTTTTACATTTTTCTGAGTTTTTTCATAACTTTTGGGCGTGTAATTCATGAGATATGAATCATCAAAATTACTGAAAATAGTGGTGGTGGGGATGAAAGGCCCGAAATCGGGCAAAAATAACGAAATTACTAAAAAAAACCACACATGACCCATTATTTAAAACAATTGGCGAAGAGAACCGTATTTTAACTAAAAAATAGAAGAAAAAATATTCAATTCGCCGTATAGTTATTGAGATATATTTCAATTAGAAGGTAGTCGTAATTATTTGCTCCTCTCTCTATCTCACGCATGTGATAGAAGACTAATATAAATAAAATCCGAGAAACGAAAAAGAGATCAAGTATTCTTGATAGTTCCATTGGAAAGCTGAGGAAATTTCACGTATAAAGCATATGTCACATTGATTTTTGGTATTTTTTTTTTAAATTCCTCGATTTTGAGGACAAATTTGGGATTAAAATTCAAAAAAATCCAAAAATTTCGCAAAAATCTTAAAAATACATTGTGGCACATGTTTTCATGCTAGAATTCTCTAGAATTCTATGTCCAAGCGCGAGAAACAGAAAAAAGAATTAAAATTCACAAACTGAAGATAAGACTTCCGAATAGTTCAATCATTTTTTGTGTAAATCAAAGCATTTTTTCCCGAATTATCAGCAATTAATTGTAAACAAGCCTACAAATCCTCATTTTCCACTGATACACTTCATTTAATTCATGAAAAAAAAAAAAAAATTCTCTTCAATGAACTAGAGTTAATGAAACCAGCATTACCAATAAAATAAGAAGAAAAAAAAGAACCCACATACTTTTTTTCCATCGGCCAACGAACTTTTGGATTTTCGAGAAGAAATCAAAGTCTTTACTTCTTCACTGTCCCTCTCTCTTTCTCTCTTGCTGTACCTTTAGTCCTCCATTCGTGATTCGTGATTCAGTTAGGAGTTTGAGGTTTGAGGTCGGGTGGCATCATTATGTCGCCAGGCGTTGACGCCGGGGACTTGCGGTACACAAGAAATATAAAGAAGTGAGACAAAAGCACAGAAGCTGGCAGTGAAACTGAAGAGAGCATCCACAAGGTGGTGGTGGTGGTGTTGAGTGACGAAGAAAAGGTGGATATACACCAGAAGGTTGCGTGGATGTGGCAAAAGACCGAGAATAAAGAGAGAAAGAGATGGAAAGAAACTTGAGATGAACAAAAACGAGAGGCATTAGCGAGCTGTCGAGCTACCGTGCTGGTTGTACTCTCGTGCAGTTCACCTCGACCGCCCGCTGATGTCCACTTCCACTTACCAAATTAGCATTATTACTATCCCTCTCTTTCTTCATTTTTCTCATCTTCCTCTCTCTCTCTCTTTTGCACAAAACTCCCACCAGCCCCAGCAGCAATCAGCCACAAAAATGCAATCAATGCATAAAGCCAGTCGGTAATTCGAATAAAATAAATTTTCTAAAAAAATAATAAATAAATAAAATTAATGAAAAAAAAAATCATAATAATGAAAGAAAATCTTCCTTCATCTTCATCGCCTGACTTAACGACCACAAAGTGCGTTACCCTGGGAATATACCACGAAGGCCAATATAACTCACTTTCACAAACTCACAGGAGTTGAAAATATTCACGCTCTATATATAGGGGAGGGTGGAATTAAATGGAGATTCTCATTAAATGGTGGGAGATACATTTTTTTGGGGGGTTCTATTGAAGATTTGAGGAAATTTCCGGTCAAAAACATGTGTTGCACTGAATTTTTTTTTATTTTTAAACAAAATTTAATTTTTCTTTTAATTTGATTTTTTTAAGTTTATGGGGATTTTTTGGAAATTTCAGTTTTTTGAAGATACTCCCGGTTCTGTTGGTGTAGCGTGGAAATTTTCAATGGAGAGGGAAGGTGAGATAATTCACCATTGATTTATGGGATTTTGGAATGAGAAATATGGATTTTTGAAGCACTCACGGAGGAAAAATTGATTTTCCATAAAAGTGGCCATAAGTACTTGAAAAAATTGATTTTTGCTTCCGAATGGAAGCATTACTATCGTGAAAATTTTCGATCTGGATTTTTTTTTTGGGAACTACTTAAAATGATCCAAAAAGTCCAAAAATCATATTTAGAAAAAATGTCTGTGTGCGTGTATGTCTGTGCACACACATATGTCTCAATAACTTATGAAGTTTTAAATGTAGGATTCTGAAATTTCGTTAGTATATTCCGGTCAGTGAATTCTTCACTTTAAGCTTTTTTTATTGTAATCGGTTCAGTAGTTTTTGGGATATTAACAAATTTCGGAATTTTGTATTTCACAAAAATTTTGAAAACTTATGAATCGATTTCGTTCAAATTTATAGGCTATGCTGGCAATTATATGAGCTAGCTCGCTACGGATTTTCATCTATTTATGAATGATAGTTTTTGAAAAATTTTAATTTTAAGGATTTTTTCAATATTATTCTTGTTAGCAAGATAACTAAAAAAATGTTCAAGCTAGAGACTTCCGATTTGGTAGATTTATACTTCTTATAATACTGATGCATGGAATTGTTCGTGGGCATAATTGATTGAAAAGTTTTTGATACACGGAGAGAAATATTGATGAAAAATTACCCCGCTAGAAGGTGATGCGTGGGCCGAATTGTCAGTTAATCAGAAATTACCCGACGGTCGATAAAAAAAGTTACAAGCGCTGGATAATTTTTAAACCGTTGGCAGGGTAATTTTTATGCAACTCAACAATTGTCCCGCTGGCATTGGTAAAAACCCACAGGGAAGTGTATGAAAAGTTCCGTGCTTGGGTGAATTTTTACCCTGCAACGGGGCAATTTTTAAAGGGCTCTTCGTAGCATCGGCTTTCGTCATAGCCGATGACAACCGACAATACACGACTTATTGAGGCAAAGTTGGGTAATTTTTTACGGTGCTGCCACTTGGGCCCACGTTTGGCCTCTGGCAGGGCACTTTTTCATCCACTCTTTAGGCAGAAATTCAACGAATTTTCTCTCCGTGTAGAGAAAATTTTTGCGGTTTAAAAAAATTTCAATTTTTCAGAAATATCTGCGGTTCTATCAGTCGTACTGATTCGGCCTTGGTCTAAAATGGAAGGAGAGTTCATTTCCCATCGATTCATATATCTGTAAGAAGGAAATTATAGATCTTTCAAATAGATATAACGTAGAAATTGATTTCCAGAAAATGGGCTATGAGTAATTGAAAAAACTATAAAACAAAGATTCGAGTGATATAAATCGATGAGAAATGAACTCACCTTCCATTTGAGACCAAATTTGAATCAGTACGACTGATAGAACCGTAGATATTTCTGAAAAACTGAAATTTTTGATTCTGAATGGGAGTTTTGCTTTCGTAAAATTTTTTGAATCAATCTGAGATTATTAACATTTGAAATATATGATCGGAAAAAATAAACGAATTAGAGGTAACTTCATCATAATCAAACTAATTAAATATTTGGATAGTAATTTTTGATTTCATCATCAAATAAATTATAATTTATACTGGATAATATATATTGAAAATGGATCTACAACTGATTGATCACATCCAAATTCCAAGTGACAAGTATGAATTCGAAGAACAATTAACATGGTTGAATCAAAGAGATAATTCAATTTATATCGAATTAGTGAAACAGAATAGTGAGCCACTTGGGTACCCAGCATTTTGAGCTGAGGCTAAATTATCTCATCAAGAATATCTCGGTTATAATATCTCAGGCATTAATATCTCATGACCAACTCATCTCAGCTCATTATATCTCAGGCATTTATATCTCATGACTCAATTATATCAGATGATAACATTTTATAATTAGTATCTAATAATTATTATGCAACGAAAATAATTAAAGCAGATAACACAGGATTTCCCAGAGACGGAATATGTTATCATCTGAGATAATTAAGTCATGAGATATAAATGCCTGAGATATAATGAGCTGAGATGAGTTGGTCATGAGATATTAATGGCTGGGATATTATAACCGAGATATTCTTGATGAAATAATTTAGCCTCAAATCAAAATGCTGGGTACCCGAAAATAAATGTTGAAGGTAAAAATTTCAATGGATTTTCTATCTAATATTATCACTAAATAACGATAACTTATGAGAATAGTAAAAAAAAATAACAATGAGTTTTGAATGATGAAAATTGTGCTTTTCATGAGCAAAATAATGAATATTCATTTCAGTATCAACGCTGAAAAATCAGATTTCCATTGAAGAACGTATATAGAAAGACTAAATTATCAATTATAATGAACAATGAATTATGTGAAATCAATCAATACTCATAAAGTGAAGTGAATCCTCCAAACATCCTTTCTAACTAGTGCTCATATATCAATGAGAAAAAATCAGAAGAAATCTATCCAATTATACTCTGTTTATTTGAAATGACCATTCGGAAGCAAATTGCTAATGAATTAGCAGATAGAGATATAAGCATAACATGATAATGCGATTTTCCACTTGTTTTTCTTTCGAAACCATATCAATTGATTGGAAATGATCTCACCTTTCATCTCGATTCAGAATTTCGATGCTGTGACTAATAAACCCGAAGTAATTCTAAAAAAAAATTGAAATTTTTTCAATTTTGTCATTTTTTTCCTAAAAAAAGTGGGAATTTTCAAGAAAATTCACGAAAATAAATTTTGACACCTGTTTTGCCCTCAAATTTTTCTCAGCTCTTCAATGAAATCATGAGAAAAATCCTATCTCAAATATTTACATTGATTCCGAAACATTTTTGAATGGAATAACGTAAGAAAATAATATTTCAAATTGTTTGATATGTACGAAGATGAAAATGCCATAAAATCAGATTTAATACGAGCAATAAAACATGTATCAATATAAAAAAAATCATGATACCGAGATATTATGGAAATTTACAGTTTTGTAGGACAGAGTAATTCTCAAAATATTCAAAATAACCTTACAATGTAGTGAATTTAATGCCAGTGAATTGGAAAATTTTCGCGAATCGAGCTTTGAATATAAATTCGGAATATTTATCCATGAAAAATAATTATCTATACTCTCAATCGTTCCAGTAAATTTCTCGTTTCACAAAGTATTCATGAATACAATTTCCATAGAATTCCAACAGCTCAACTTCCAATTCCTTAATTTCAAGAGAAATAGATGAATGAATTAAACTCTGAAAAAAAAAATTGATAAAAAAAAATTCTTCACTTTGATACTCACAAAATTTTGACTTCGACATCAAAAATTGAGAGAAATATAATCAATAATTAATAACAATGATGATAAAATTAGAACAAATTTGGCAAAAAATTTTAGATTTTTTTTAAAAGATAAATTATTATAAAAAAAAATTTTGAAAAATTGTCACTTAACGTTTTTTAAATTTTCTACCCTCGTATTTTTTTTTCAATTAATTCATCGAAAAGAGGGAGAAATCTAAATAAAAAAGTGAGATGTCTGTTATTTTCAGTACCGTTCAATGAAAATATTTGAGAATATCGTCACCTTAGGAACAAAGGAGCGTAAGTGTCATGTATTTGCATAGCACCTAAGCCCCTTTATTTCTTAAGTGACTATTTTGTTTAAAAAAATCCAGAGAATGATTAATTATGTTGGATTTGTGCTGATTTCATTATCATTCACTATTTGAAAAAATGGAAATTTCATAGACAATTCAATGGAAATTTTCATAAACGTGATATTGAATTTTTTTTTATGGGAAGATGCTTATGAAATCTGTGAGTTTTAGAGGAAATTCAAAGGAATCTATGAGTCTTAAGTAGAATCTAGACAGAAATACTACAACTTACTTGAATTTTCACCCGAACATGAATATTCGGAATGAAAATGAGTTATTCATTCAATTTTTTTTTTTATTTTCCCTGTTTCTACTAAATTTTTGGAAAACAATTAAACTGAAATCTACGAGATTTCATTGATATCCATTCGTGAAATCACTTGAAAATCAATGATGCGTTCATTTTTCAATTACGTAATTATCTGAAATTTCAGTAGAAATGTGGCTAGTTTGAAATTTCCGGGATTTTGCACGAAAAATTCAGACGTAAATTTGTTAAGTGTTCCAAAACACGTATTCTATGAGATACACTTGACTCGAGAGGGCCCTTCGGGGCCTGTAAGACAGCATGAGCTCCTCGTCTTACGCATTCCCCACCCCTTCGCCCCCTTCCTCCCTCGTCTCCCTCCCAAAACTCGGCATATATATCACTCTCCACTTGCACGGTGCGAAATTGGCGCACGGGCATTACTTGTGCAAGTGAGTGAAAAACAAAAATTCAAGAGAATTATCTCGTAATTACTATAACCTCGTGTGTATTTGTAGTTGTGAGAGGCCCATTGCCAGGACGAAAAGAAAAAAAAAGGCAAATACCCAAGAAAAAAAGGAAGATCGGTGCAGATTCGGTGCTTCCCCTGTAATCAGTGTTAGGCAAATGGAGGGCCAAAAAAAGTGAAAGAAAGAGAGAGAGAGAGAAAATATGCGGATGAGAATGGAAATAAGATAAATGAAATCGAAGAGAAGAAGAAATGCACGTATGAGCTCTACCTTAAATTTTACAATTTCGTCCTTTTCTCACGTCAACCTCAATTTACGAAATTCTCTATTTTTTCTTTTCCTCCCCCTTTCAATTCTCGAAGAGTTGGATTGGATTCAAAATAGAAAAGTTTTTTGGTGCAATATGCGTACACTTGAGTGAGTCACACTGATGATATTCGAGATAAAAAAAAATGAAAAAAAAAGACCCTTTGTACTTTCAAACTAGTTTCCGATGGCTTCCACTTTTATCAATGCTCCGTATTGTTCTTCACTTTTATTCAGCGCAAAATTCTTTTTCCCGGAGTGGAAAAAAAGTTCTTTTTTTCTGAGCGAAGAGAAAAAAGGAGAAAAAAAAATAAACGTAAGAATATCATTGGCAATGACTTCGGGGCATGAGTTAGTTAGACTCTTGGGTGGCTTTTTACTCTTCACGAGTTTTTCCATTTCTACCAATTTAACGTTTTATTATTCTGGTCGCCTCAGAAACAAATGGGCGTGAATGATGTGTTTATACTTGAGACTTACATCCCTTTGTTTGTGAGGCGATGATTTTTTTTTCAATTTTTTTGACTTCACTCACTCAGTTTATTCTCTTCAACACGTTTTTCCTTTTTTTTTTTGCAGCCTATTTTATTTGGGGGCTTTTTCTTTATTTAAAAGTACTAGCAGACTTCTCTTTAGCAATCGTATCGCTTGTAATAAGCAGTTGCTGCTTTTGCCCCCACGATTATGAGGCTTCCTGAGTTGTCGAGTTAAAGCCTCCTTCGAAGAGAAATTGTGGGCATAAAATTGTTTCTTTTTTTTTTCCTTGAAGGGCATATTTAAATTCATTTACACAGAGAAAAGTGGAAGGCTTTATGAGAAATAATTGTTATTGGATTTTCAATGGCACGTGCACTTCTATTTGTCTGAAAGAATGAAAAAAAAACTATTTAAAATAAAGAAATTAATGATTTCGAGTAAACAATTAGGGGAAGATGGAGTAAAATGGAAATTCCAATGGATAGGTTTGGGATCGAGATTTGCTAATAATTTCATTGGAAAGCTGAGGAAATTCTAGGGGAAAACAGACGTGCTAAAATTAAATTTTTTTAATTTTCTGAAAATTTTACGTCTTTGACAAGTTTTGAAGGGGTTAACCTTTTAAAAATCGAAAAATTTTACTTTTTTGACGGTATCTATGATTCTGTTAGTCGTAGCGACTTGAGGATGATCTCAAATGAAAGATGAGCTCACTTCTCATCGATTTATGTGGTTCACATTTTCTTTTCATCAAATTTTCAAATATTTATACGTCATTTCCTGATAATAATTTTTTTCCCCATAAATACTTAGAAAAACGAAAATTTTTTGTTTCAAATAACATAAATCGATGGGAAATGAGCTCATCCTTCATTTAAGATCGACCTCATATCTCTACGACCAATAGAATGAAAAATATTCCGAAAAACCTGAAGTTTTTTGAAAATAAAAGAATTTCACTTCAAAATCTTGAGCAAAAAATGAAATTTTCGAAAAAATCTAAAAAAATTACTTCTGACATACGATTTTCATGGTAAATTCCTTCAGCTTTTCAATGGAATCATCAGTAAAAATCTATCTTCAATATTTCCATCAATTTCGAGTAATTTTCATAATGATGAAATTCATAAATTTCCACATTTTAAATTTTCAGATAAATTTCTAATTTTTTTTCTATTGTCATTTTTAATTAACTTTCAATTCTTTTACTATAGTTGCCAGGACCTGAGGAAGCCTCAAAAAGCAGGCAAAGCGTCGTTCATTTGAAAATTATTTAGTATCGTTGAATGAATTCCCTCCAACGTCCCATGATCCCAACATAATAATTATCATAATTTCCTTAGCCCCTCTGTCCATCTCACCCCACTTTCCCTACATTCAAATTTCATGCCTTCCTAAACTAACCGAGATAGCGTAATTTTCACAGGAACCTTTTTTCCAGAAAATTTCAAGAGCTAGAAAAAAGGTCTCTACAAAAATCCCGCTATCTTCTTTAATTTCCGAGATAATCTTCAAATAAGTCACGACAAATACATATCATATGTTATTCATTGGAATCTGAGGAGCATTTTTTTTTCTGTTCCATCCCTCCTCTCCAAAAGGATCAATACGTCAGAAGGAGGTCGATTACTCTTGTGGGAGACGGTGAAAAATTTTTATTCATCGAAGGCATTGCCAAGTGCGGGAAAAGTCCAATAGATGAGCAAAGGAGAAAGTAGGAGTAGAGGGGGAGGGGAAGAGGGGTAATGGTGTCGCGGTGTCAGCGACAGTGAAAAATTCACCAATTAAAAAAATCTCATTTCTTCGGGTAACGAGGGGTGGCGTACAATTAACGTCATCCCCCCCTTCCTCCTCTACTTCTTTTCCTCTTGGGCCAAAAGATGAAAAATGATTTATCGAGACCTGATGAATATATATACGTGGGTGTTTTGGTGTGTATGCTCTTCATCCAGGGTGGCTTATCATAAATTAATGAATTATCAAGAAGAGAAGCCTAGGATACTGCCGAGAAAATTGAGGGGGAGTCGTGTGGAAAGAAGAAAAAGAAAAAAGGAAGAAGAATATTAAGAATATAACTGTAGCGAGGAACCATCAATATGGGGCTTCAAATATTCATTGAAGTACCCAGGGATATCTAGACACAGGCGTTAACAGCAATGAATTTTGGCTCTCCTTTTTAAGAAATTTGAATTTATGAATTATTTAAATCAAGAAAAAAAAATCGATTTTGGTTTCGAATGGAAGCTATGTAATCATCAGAATTTCCAATTTTAATTTTTTTAAATAGAAGATACTTGAAATGATCTAAATAGAGGGAAAATGATATTTTTGGTGCATGAAAGTCTCAACTACAGCAAAACGGTTTTATAGATAAATTTCATATTTTGTGGAAAACTTCCTCTCGACGAACTCTATTGTTTAAGCTCTATTTGAAGAGAATGCGATCGGTACTTTTTGAGATATGTCCATTTTTCGAAAATCAGTTTTTAATGGAATTGCTGGAAACTAATCAACTGATGTTATTATTTATACTCATATATCATCTCGAGAGTTGTATCAGATGCCTGTAAATTTTGAGCTTATTTATATGATTAGTTCTCGAGTCATTGGCGTTCTAATGAATTTCTTCAAAATTTGATATTTTGAAGATGGTTTGAAAAAAGTTGTATCATTTCCATTCGGAAGCATATTGCTAAAGTTTCGGCAGAAAAAGCTATATCAGTTGGAAAGCAATACTATTATCCACTTGTTTATTCAGGGGTTTATTTTCAGATGATCGAGAATTTTTGAATAGAAACTCATTTTTTTTCTGTTTATGAATGACAATTAAAGTGATTCGTGCTGGTTCAGTTGTTGATTGAACGAACAGCCTTGATACAAAACCTCATATTCTTCGGCAAGGTCAGTCGAAGTACCTCAATGAAAAATAAGAAAGTAAAAAATTAAGAACGAAAGCCTGAATACAAGAGTTTGAAAAGTAATGTAAAGAAATTCATTGATGGGAAAAAATATTAATCTTCATGACTATGAAAATTTTTAGCCAAATTGTTTTTATTTCATCATCAGTTTCAGAGGAAATTCAAAGGGATCTATGAGTCTCAAGTAGAATTGAGATGAAAATTCTACAATTTACTTGAATTTTCAACTGAACATCAATATTCAGAATCAAAATGACTCGAATTTTTAATTTTTAAATTTTTTTTTTCCTATTTCTACTAATTTTTCAAGAAATCATTAAACTAAAATTTACAAAATTTCATTGATATCCAGACGTGAAATTATTTGAAAATAGATGATGTGTTCATTTTTTAATGACGTAATTATCTGAAATTTCATTAGAAATGTGACTAATTTGAGATTTCCGGGAGGGATTTCGGGCGGAAAATTCGGTAATTTGATACTTTCACTCTGCCAGATAAAATGAAAAATTTATAATTTATATCCAACTTTTTTGAATTAACTTGATGTGTTTAGAAGTACTAGAGGTCGGTGACAAGATTTCAAGGCAGACAGAAAAATCGTAATTAAATTTTTCCGAAAAACAACGAACTTTCGTTGGAAGTCAATAAACAATTGAACCAAAAAAAAAACAATTATTAAATGAAAATGAGATTATCACCACGCTTTGCTCCAGATGAAGATTTTTTTGATAAATTCAGACGGAAATCTTCCACTGTGTGAGAAGCCATAAAAATCCTTTTTTGTTTTTGATCTTGAGAAAAACAAAAATCTAGTGATAAAAGCCTAAGGCGAGTCCTTTTTTATCGGCCGATAATGCCAGTGACCTTTCCAACCTCAGCCCAGCTGCCAGTGGCTGCGCCACCTTCGCCAACATGGCCACGTGCTAGAAGTGTTTACGCTCCCCAAAGTCAGTGTAAAAATCCGTTCAAAGATAATAAAAGAAAAAAAAGGCACTTTGCCAGAGAAGAGCCGATAAGGTGATAGTAGACTGAAACCACTGCCGCTCATTATGACGAGTCGATAAAAGACGTAGAGAATAGTGACGCGTCATGTCTGTTCGTGTGAAATTATTGAGTGAAGTCGTAGCTTGAAGTGCTTTTTTTTTTTTTGTTAAACATGGCCTCAACCTCATCACCGCCACCGCCCAAATGCACTTGTCAGATTCGTGATGACAGTGTCAACACAACGAATACAGCCATGAAGAATTATCGACCACATGGAAATTTAGCGAGACTACTTTGGGAGAAGCAGCGTGCAGACGAGCGACTCGCAAGTTATGACAAGACACGGGTATGTTTTCTTTTTTTTCTTCTTTTCCCTCGTTTTTCAAATAGGCTGGAGCGATCGAATGTGCTGCACGAGAGAGAGAGAGAGAGGGTAGAGCTCCAGTATCCACCGCCTGGGGTCACGCCTGTTGCCTTCAGATGAAGTTTACCGATCGTTTTCGCTGCATTTAATGCGATTTTATTCATTAATTGTAGTAAATTATTATTGTTTCTTTTAATTTTCGTTTTACTTTGTGTTTTTGCATTCATATTATTGTAGATCAAATTAGAAGTTATGTGGGATATTTGGACCAAATAAAATAATGTTGTGTGGCCCAACCATTTTATCAATTTCTAAAACGTAGTTCACTATAATATTAGTATGTAAACAGAGTCCAAGACTTGCACTCCAAGTTATTGTACAAAATGTTCTCTAAGATGAAATTTCCCACTTGGTGGTCTTTTCCACAAGAACTTTAAACAATTCCCGAACTATCAATAGATGAACCAGCTCTGGTACCCAGCCATTCCTACTCCAAAGGTCCAAGTTCTAGAAAATTTCAAAATACAGAGAACCTCCAAGAAAGATCTTCTCTCTCCAAAGCCAAGATAGAGGGATAAATACCCTGCAATTGGAAAATGCAAGTCAGTCTTGGAAATTTCTCAGTCATGAAAACTCAACAGTTATGAAAACTTCTGTTTCTTGAATTTTCAAGTCAAGTTTTTGTCAAGTATAGAGCACAGTACTAGTTTGTAAATTCCAATAAGTTGTTAATTAATGAATAATTTAGTACTGAAAAGTGATTTCTTCATTTTGATACACAGCAATGAATTGTGAATGTCAATCTTTACATTTATTTTCTAAATTCGTGACACTTCACTCCTGATCAAGAGTTTCTTCAGACTCTAAAATCAAACAATCAAGAAAATTTATTTAAATAACATAAGTTGAACATTACTTCGTTTTGGCCTGAATGATTCATAAATATTCATTATTATGGCTAATTACCTTTAGATAAATGTATTTTTCTTCTTAATTTAACATGAAATTCATTTTATGATAAATTGAAATGCACAATTGCCCACCAAGTTTTTGTAGGAGTTTTCATTTCATTTTTTTTCATTTGGACGATTTCGCACGTCTCTGGAGGCGACTAGTTGGCGCTATTTAAATCAGCGCTTGAGAATTAATTCGACCGAAGGGTTAATGAGAGAACGATCACGATCAGAGTTCGTAGCTATCAATTAAATTCACATTGACGCTGGTTCTGATCAATTTTACAGTGTGGAGTACATTAAGATTTATTAATTGGAGCAATCAAATGTAAATTGAGGACAGTCACATGAAGGATAAACTATGAATTTAAAAAAAATGAGGAGAAGAAATTGAAGAGATTCGGGAGATTATAAGAGGAGGGGGGGGGGGGGGGGTGAAATCGGCATTCTAATTGGGGGGGGGGGGGGGGGAGGTTGAGATAGATGATTCCATTGAAAAACTGCGGTAATTTTGGGTGGAAAACATATGCCAGAATTCTTTTTCTCTAAATTATTTGAATATTTCACTTTTTTGATAAAGTTTGAAAAGGTAAACCTTTCGAAAATCGAAAAAATTCACTTTTTCGGAGAGATCAGCGGTTCTGTTGGTCGAGGCGAGTTGGGACTGATCTCAAATGAGAGATGAGCTCATTTTTCATCGATTTATGTGGTTAATTTTTTTTTTTTTTCATAAATTCTTCAAATCTTCCTAGGCCATTTTTGGAAAATCAGTTTTCGCCCTATAAGTATTTGAAAAAATGATAATGTTGCTCGATGGCAATGAGCTCACCTTTCATTCAAGACCAGCCCTCAGGTTGCTACGACCGAGAAAATAAGAGATATTCCCGACAAACTGAAATTTTCCAAAAACAGAAGGATTTCACCTTCAAATTTTGAGCAAAAAATTGAATTTTTAAAAATTCATAAAAATAGCTTCTATTATATAATTTCCATGGGAAATTTCCCTACCTTTCGAATGGAATCATTGAAAAAAATCTATCTCCAATAATTTCATGGATTTCGATTGATTTCCATAGTATAAAATAAAAATACCACCTTTCCCTACTAATTAAATGAAAGTTTCGCAATTCTCGAACATTATAATTCAAATTCCTTGAATAAAATTGAAGGAATTGAGTCTCAGCAATTATCTGGCGAATAATTGCATCAATTAACACATACCCCATCATGCGTTTTGGCTGTAATAATTCAAATGAGACCTTTTTTGTTAATTTTTTTTACTCCAACTTTTCATCCTTTTTCCCCGTTATTTTTTTTTAATGCCTCTTTTTTAATTCCTGTTTCTCCTCTGAGCTGGACGAGTACTAAAATCAGGCACGAGAAGGCATTCGCCGAAGACCATCAAGTGGAAGAGAGGTAGAGGGGGGGGGGGGCAGTGGAGAGGAGGGCCAGTAATAATTAGTACAATTACCGCGCAAGGCCAACCACTGCAGTATCTCTCTCTCTCTCACTCTTTCTCCCTGTGTATATGGTATATCTCCTCCGGGCCTGGACCTCATCTCTCTTTCTCTGCTCAAGATTCAAGCCTGTGCTCGGTAATTACGGATAATTACGTCCTCGATATTCCTGAAAACATCGCCCGCACAGTACAGTGTGTGGCTCCTTCTCTCATGGCCTCCGAACTCTCATCCCACGATTTTCTCACGTTTTTTTTCTTCCAATTCCATCGAATTACAATTAATATTTCAATTTATTAATCATCAATTTATTCTGATAATTTCATGAGTCTCGAAACAAAAAAAATCCATTCAAAAACTTTCGAATTAAATATTTAAAGAGGTTCAATCATTGCACATGAGACAAATAAACTGCAGTATCCAAATTATGAATTATTAAATTTTACATCGTTACCTTAGAAACAAAGTGGTCCAAGTGCTACGTTTATAGATAACACTTACATCCCTTTACCAGCACTTATTCGTCAATTTGTTTCATTTTCTCAAACAAATAAATTGTAAAATAATATTTAAGAAAATTGCACTTATCATTTTTTAAATCTTCTACATGTGTATATTTTCTTGCTCAAATAATTTATTTCTTAAAAACAGAAAAGACCGTTGGATATCTGCTTTTTTCAGTATCATTTATTTTTAACAAGTTTCAAGATTTTTTAAATATTTTTTTTTTTCACTATCAAACAACTGAAAATTTACATTGACTTGAGGAGAAAGAGTGTATCTTTTTTTCTGCGGGGTATAGAGTTGTGAAAAGTCGTTGCTGCTCCCTCGCATCTAATATCCCTAAGCAAAGTCGGAGTGGAACTTTACTTTTAACGTAGTGGAGAAGCTCGAGAGTGGCAAGACGAAAGTAGTAGCAACGGTGTTTTTAAGGTTTTAAAAAGGGCGGCTCTCTTGGACGCAAGGCAGAAGAGAGTGAGAGCGAGACAAAAGAGATGAGCTTTGAGAATGAATGAGTGAGAGAAAAGAGAGTAAGTGTAGATGCAGGGGTGCTTTGAAATATTAAGTGACTGATGGATGAGACTCCTGAGGGAAGTGCGAAAAGGAGGGAACTGAAAGAGGAGGTGACGGAAGACAGAAGTAAAAGGAAAACAGTGAGAACGTGTAGAATAGTTGAAGAATAAATATAACAAATCCAAAATGTACAAAATAAAGAAGTGCTTTGGGCCCGTCTTCATCCTGTGGTTTTTCCACTGAAAAGAAAATAATAACAGATTTTTTTTCTCTTTGCTTTAACATTCTCCATTCTTTTTGTTTTTCTTTAGAATTGTAAAACACGCAAACCCGCCACTTATGTCCAAAAATATATACAACAGCATCACGTGTACGTAGATTATTATTATTGATAAAAATGCAAATTATCCTGAGAATATGGCAATTATAATTGTCGACTCTTGCTTTGGCACCCATGGATGTGTCGTTCAACCCAGATGTCGGGGTACTTTTTTCTTCTTTAGTATAATAATCAGTTCATTTAATGGTCTACATTTATGAATGAAGGGGGGCTTCTACGCGGAATTAATAACAATACACTGTATTCAACGATTATTATTATATTGTTTGTTATCACGCAATATTGGAAAAAGGGTTAGAGAAGTGAAGTGGATTATAAGGTGTTGCTCAAACGCCCACAAAATTGTCCTATTAAAATGAGTTTATTATTATTTCAATATTGCTTGCATTGAGCTTTCAGATTTATTTTTTTTCAATTCCGATAATTTGCGCACATGTTGAACTCATTGGTCCGTGTTTCAAAATGTGTCCTGAAAGTACCCAAAGCAGTCGCATTGCCGACCGGTAATTAATTTTGACCACTCCTAGAATACTTAACAACCAGCAGCTGGCCTATATCAACGACGACACTAGGTCCGTACTATCAGTAAATTAGCATCGCTTGTGACGAATATGGACGCTTAATGAATTGAACGGCTAAATACCGTAAGAATACTGCCAAGTAGCCGATCAGAAAACACCAAGCATCTTTAATGTTTTTCAAATTACAGAACCTTGATTTTCAAGAATAAATATAGAGCTCTATTTTATTCAATTCGCATTACAGAATAAAATAAACGATCTTTATCGGCCAAGAAGTTTATATGTACCAAGGAGTGTTAACGAGTAGATTTTCACGCATGATCAAAGATGCTCTTACACTATTTCCCGGTTTCTCGGGGGAGGCGCCTCTACCGATAACGATCCAGAGGTGCAGAAAATTCCAACAAGATAAACGCTGCGTATTATATATAGATAGAATTGAGCCGACGGTAGAAATAAATGTATCCAAGGGTGGACCACCATTGGAAGATTGTGAAATTGGAAAAAATTGGTAGTGTGAGATATGAAATGATGGTTGGGTATTGGCTGCAAAAAGTATAGTAGTTGGGCGCATCCTGGTATCTTTCTCTCTTCCACCGTTCTCTATCGTTTTCTGCACGATGCATTCACGATATTCCTGGCGCGAACGCGTTCGTTAGCACGATCGCTTTGGGTTAAAAGCGCTCACGGTTAGTTAAACCGTCCGCTTTTCCAATCAGCCTTCATACACCCACCCGTGCGCCAATCGCTCCAACGCCCCGGATGATCCCTTGGGCGGACATCCAATGCTTGATTGCATAGATATTTATGGGGGTAAAAATATTCATATTTTTTTTTCTTTCGTTTCGTCTTGTTTCTTATTAGGGATCTGATACGAGTGTTTTCAATGGAAATCAGTGATAAATATTTTTCATTGTAATCATGACTCGCGAACTAACGACAAATTTCTTTTTTTAGATGAAGGAAAAAAAAGGATAAACTGTGTGTCTCAAGAGCACGCGTGTTCCGTTTCGCAGATGTCGTTCAGGGGAAGGAAGAAAAATCGACGAGCCAAGAGTGAGTGAATAAATGTGAGAGAAATAAATTAAAAAAAAAAAAACATTTAGATAAATCGGAGCCAACAAGGACGCGAGCAATAACATAATGGCACAGGAAGAGAATGCGCTTGACTCGCGATCCAACACGCCAGTGGAATTCGAAGAGCGTACACGAGCGCGTCCAAACATCCCCGGGATTCCAAGTGAAAAGTATAAACCTACTCCCTCTCTCTTTTTTGATGCAGGGGAGACCGGGGCAAAATGGACCATTCAGTCAAAATGATTGAGGATTGTTTTTTCCAAGGGAAGTACTGTGCTGAAAAATGTTGAAAAATTTGAGAAATTTCTCCAACATGTCTACATTGTTGGTGAATTCCTTCCATTTTATTTGTGAAGATCTTCACTTAAAAAAAAAATCCCGAACTCTTTCGGCTTACAGGTCCATTTTGTCCCGGTCTGTCCTATTCCTTGTTGATTTTGGTTCGTGAAACTGCGTTCTAGAAATACAAATTCATGAGGAATATGACAAGTTATAAATTGAGAAAATCGAGGAAAAAATGTGGGAAAAAGAGATCTGAGGTGAGAATAAAATGAATTCATTGAAGGGTAAACGTTGGCAAACGTAAGAGGAGGCTTCTCTGTGAAACTATCGATCTTCCTTAATCGACGTTCTAAACAGATCTAAGATAAACCCATCGCTCTCCCCCATCGTCAAGAGGAACCTCGTTATTTTTCACCTTTCTCTCTGCCCCCTCTTCTTTTTCACACACTCAGTTTGTGAGCGTCAATTAAGATACTTACACCTCCGGCTTTGACGTATTCTATGATCCTTTAACGAGACGAATAGGCTTAGACCTTTTTCTTTTATTCCTGGGTATCCAGGGATTTTTTTAGAGGCTGAAAAAAAATAGACAGAAGGCAATACACAGAGTTTCACTTGAGTTTTTGTCCTGAAGTGTATTGGAAAGGACACGTGTGGTTGGAAATAATTGGAGTGGAGTATTGTAAATTTTTGAAGGTCTTCACTCGTAAAAAATTGTTTGAAATAAATTTCCAAAAAATTTTCATTTTATAAAAATTGCAGGGAATCAAGAAGACTATTTGGAATAGGATTTTCCTTATAACTCTATTGAAAAACTGAGAATTATATGCTAAAATTAAATTTCGGAATTCTTAGAAAATTCGATCATTTGGTTATATTTGTATATTTTGATGAAAGATGAAAGGCGCAATAATTTGCCATAGATTCATATAATTTTTCAAAGAAAAAATATCGATTTTTGAATCAAATTTTGGAAATAAATCCGAAAAAATAATTTCCGTCAAATGATTTCTACCGGAAAATTCTTCAACTCTTCAACGAAATCATTAAAAAAAATTCTATCTCAGACCGTCCCCTCAGAATTTCGCCCCACTTTCCCCCTGTGACATTTCCATTAAATTCAATTCGAATTAAATTTAAAACAAAAGTCACGACTATCCACATATTTCTCCATGACTTTCCATAGTATCCCATTGAAAAAAATCAATCACAGTGTCATCCTCAAGAAATTCTCATCCTGATTTCAAATACTAGCGTGTATCACAGGTAGCCAGAGGGTATATTATTGGTTTCGAAATTTCCAAGTGAAAAGGAAGAGTCGGCGCGCATAGTCATTCTGCTCTCGTGGCCAGAAGATGCCGGGGTAGACGTTGATTTAGGTGGCTACGATTTCCGACTCAGCTACCTGTCTCATGGACTCATGGTTAGGCTTTTGCAGAAGAGCCATGCATTGAAAAAGCCAGAGGGAAGGTAAAAGTGAGAGAAAGAAAGAGAGATAGAGATAGAAAGGGAGACAGTGAGTGGGAGAGTTGTTGGACTCCCTCCCCTTTTTCGCGTGCAACTGGGTGTATATAGGGAAGCCCCCAAGCACCACAGAAGTCGCCACTAATGACACGAAGAGGAATGCTGTCCGGCAGCGCACGACCACACTACGGTAGCCATTTGTGATTTCTGAGAGGGGGGAAAGAAAAAAAAGTCATGAAAAACTTGAATCAAAGTGTGATGATGGAAGAAATTATTGTCGAGGGTGGACAATTGCAATTAGTAACACGCACGTCACTCCTAATAATTAATCTATTTTTAATTTTTTTTCTCCATACTCGCAATAATGATTATTGATTACGAGAAATTACATCAACGGATGAAATTCAATTTAAAACTTTTATGACCAGAGTGAAAATTTAAAAAAAAATTTGAGAAAGACGAAGTGGTCCTGTTATGGCATATACAGAGCACAATGGTTTGCTATAGAGACCTGTAGTACTTTTAAAAACAGCTTGCTAAGATACTTATCTGATGGATTTCATCAAATCCATTGAACAGCAATCTAGACGAGTGATAAGAATACGTTATAACAACAATTAGAACTTGGTATCAATTCAGTTATAATTAAAACTCATTTCTACCAAAAATCACATCATTACATCAATTACAATAAAAAGGATGGTCTTAGGTGCTTTGCTTAGGTATGAGAACCTAATCCGAAAAAATAATGAAAAATTTGGATTAAAGTGTGATTATTAAAGGATTAATTGTCGAGGGTAGACAACTGCACAACTAGTAACACGCACGTCACTCCTGATAATTAATCTATTTATAATTTTTTTTTAATCCTCGCAAAAATGATTATTGATAACGAGAAATAACATCAACGGATGAAATTCAATTTGAAACTTTTACGACCAGAGAATTAAAAATAATTATGGCCACTTAATAATGATGACGTCATGACTTTTAAGTAATTGCTTATTTTCTCTGAATCATTGATTTTTTTTCTCCTCTTCTTCTTATAATGATATTTGGTTGAACGGTATATACGGTTGTAGTTGAAAAAAAAATTAATAAGCTGATTGGAAAAATATGAAAAGAAATGAAATATTCCTGGATACTTACAGTCAAGTTTATTGAATGTTTCACTGCAACTCATCATACTTGGCATACCACTGGTTTTTACCTCACTTCTCTCTTTCTCTCTCTCTGTCTTTAGCCTTCGATAAACCAGCAATTCCGTCAATCTCGTTCAAATCAATCATATATATCCTGTCTCATCGAATGTACAAATTAAATTGTTTGATTCACATCAATGTTTACAATTTAATTAATGACAGTAGTAACAGTTGATACATGAATATAACTGTTCACTTTTCCCATTTGAAAACACAGCCTTTCTCTCATGATGCACTGGATATCGATTAAATCAATCTCCCCTGTATATGTCACTGCTTCAATTAGAGAAATCAATTAACGTCAGCGTCATCCGAAAATAGCAGGCAGAAGCATTTTTACACAACCAAAAAAAACAGCTCTGGCAAAGAAAAAAAAAAGCAGAAATTAACTTTAATATTTTTTTAAATTATTTCATTTCAAATTCCAATCAAGAAGCAGCTCTGGATGCACACCTGGACGCCGGTGTTAATTACTCTCTACGGTCAGCAAAACCCTTCATTTCAGAGTATCTCAGCTTCTCTTTATTTTTATTTTTTTCATCTCTTCTCACTGAAGAAATCCTCAGCTCCATTCATGGCATGTACACTCAAACCAAAACAAAAAAAAAAGGAAAATCACAACTGCCTGAAGAAAGGAGTGAGTAGGAAAAAAAAGGCAGAAGAAAAGGAAATAAAAAATGAAAAAGAGAAACAACTCGAAACGTAATAGCAACAAGTGTCCCCCGTCGCGAGTTGAGGCGCAAAAGCATCCCTAATTATCTCCCTAAGAGTGGCCCCAATGGCTGGGCAACTCGTGGTTGGCCCCGAAGCGAAACGAGACAAAAAGCTACCTGATTGCGTTTTCGTATATAACCCACTCTCGTATTTCGCGCCAGTCAACCTTACCCACCCAGTGTGAGTGCCATTAGCTTCTGCGAATTAAATCGATTTATTCTTGATGCACTCACTTGGGTAATTGGTAATTACGAGCAGCCAAGATTGAAACGACGCAATACACCGATCATATTTTTTTCTTTTAATTAAAAAATGAGAAAAACATAATAATAAGTAATTCCACGTCTGATTGGAATAAATGAGGAAAAATAAAGAAATCGTATATATTTTTATTTTACAGTGGTACAAAATTGATAAGACCAAAATAAGGGAGGACATTCTTAGATTATGGGTACCACTTGGTAGTGGATCACGTCATGATCAGCCTGATGAGACTGCTGAGGAGTTTCTTGCTAGATCAACTGACAGGTCAGACTCACTTCCACTTCAGGCCTGGCACTCGCTCGCACGTTCTGCACTCTCCTGGTTTGTCAGTCGAACCTCAATCAATGGGTAATTATTCATGGCCTCTTATTTCATCATTAAGTTATTCAATTGTATGTGAATTAATCTTTAATTGAATGAATCCATTAATTTTAAGGAATCCTGATGAGTCATGGCTAGTGATGTAAAATGACGGTCATTATGAAAAAAAAATGTTTCAGTTAGAATTATGATCATAATTGTCGAATACGCCAGATCTCATCTAATTAGATATACAATGACCGTCTTATTTCTATTTCGTCATGTTGGATCTGAATTCTTGAAATATGATCATTCTGATATTGAATTTGAGGTCAATTGGGATATTGGACCAAGTAGAATGAATAATAGATGTCAATCTTCACATTTATGGTCTAAATTCGCTCTGTTTTGCACCTGATTAGGAGCATCTTTTAAGCTCTTTTAACAAAATATATATGCATAAACTTAACAAGCTGTCTGTGACGAGAATGACCAATTGATATTTATTTTTACTTTAATTACCCTTAGATAAATGCAACTACTAATCAAATATATCACATATCATCTATTGTCGAACTGACCAAAGGGGGAACTTCGATTTTTTGGCTAGTTCGACAATTCTTAGATGTAAAATTACAGTCAGCGTTCTTTTCTGTTACAATTGACAACTGTAATTGACAATTATCGATGGAATATCGTCCAATAAATCAAGAAAAACTTCAACATGACACGAATGGTGCATTACTCACTTAGATATAATCGGATCGTCAGTTGATAATTCAGTCTGAAATGGTTCATATGACAAAAAGTGTCAAATTCATCATTAGTCATGGCAATTGCAGTAACTTAACGTTGATTACAGTGATGATTCTCTCATGATTATCTGAAATTAGGTAGAATACTACTTCACTTGACATGATTCCCTCTTACACAGAAAAATAATTCAAGTTATTAATTAAAGTCTTTCTCCTGGTAAAACTAAATGACAATTCTACAATAATGGAAGTGTACAGAAAAATACACAAGATATAATCCACATCACGAATCAGAGATCGTTTGCAAGGTGATGAAAGGGGGCTTTACCCTCTTGTTGGTTAATTAATAACCACCAAGATACGATCTCCGCCTATCTCACTGTCCTGCTCTTCCTCTCGACAACTCAGTGGCAATGAGAAGGCAACACAGAGGGGGCGCACACGGCTCGTTCGCCCGATGGTGTGTATAACCATCTCTTGGTGATGGAATAAAGTCTGGCCAGCAGAAAACGGAGAAGGTGGGCATGGGTTATTGATGGCCAGCTTTGTTTGCCCCACCTTATTTTCATCCCAAATCTTTTATTTTTTTTCTTTTTACAATTTTTTATAACAGTGAGCTTATGGCCCTCTCACCCCATTCGACTGGCAAAAAACCGTTTATTAAAATCCAAAGTCGAGTGATTAACCTCCCCGTGTGTTGCATAAAAACACATTCAGCTACTGAATTGCCTACAGGAAAAAAAAAGAAAAGAATGAAGAGAGAATGAGTAGAAAAATTTATTTTCTTTAAAAACTTTGATTAAATTCTTAATTACCCATCATTCTCACAATTTTTGTTTCATCTTCATTATTAATCACGTGCCCAATTATTTGCACTTTACCTTGACCTTGAGTTTCTTAGTCACCATCAGAGATATGGAGAACATCAGGCAGTGTGTCCTGCTGAGAATATTAATTACATTTCATATAAAGCGTAGGAAAGCTGATATCCACGTGGTGTAATCGCAGCAGTGGCACCAGGGGCACACAACAGTTCGTCTCACAAATTAATCATAATTAGTGACTTTATGATTGTCCTTCCATCAAAGTTGCCGGCAAAACTGAAGAATTGAGATAGAGAATTTTTTTTTAATGATAGCTAAATGAGAATCATTCGAACCATACATCCGTTCTCTTCATGCACTTTTTGTGTTCCTTGTCAAGAAAAAAAATGCAATAGGAAGATTGTATAAATCTCCGATCAATGTAAGCTGTTTAAATTGATTTTTAAAAGCAATCGAAATGTGAACTACATGCGATTTTATTCTTTGAACGCAATTTTTCTTGAACTATTAAAAAAGTAGGAAATTTAGACCTAAAATGGGGATGATGACGTCACGATTCTCTAAGTTTTCACTGTTACTCGGGAGATGGTGTTACTTCCGTTCCATGATTGAACGAAAGTGATAGGTTATCTATTACTTCAACGTTTGCCCAAAGTGATCTCCTTATGGAAATCAATCTATATATGTATATATATATATTGTAAAAAAAAGTGTACAATGTGCGTGCCACTAAAATACAGAAACGAGCACTGATACGATCGAGGACGTTATATGGTAGTCCTCTACCCCCTATACATGAACAAGGTTCCCATTTTTACCTGAAGAATGTCCTTTTAAAGATACAAGGGCTGAAGGTTTCGTCCTCTACAAATTTCTAGAATAGGCCAGATCATTCGAGAGCGTTCTACAATACTCCAGAACATCCTGGAATGTTCCAGAATAGTCTAGAACGTTCAGAAACATTCCAGATTATTGCGGAGCATTCCAGAACATTCTCGAATGTTCTGGAATGTTCTGGAACATGCTTTCAATGAAAAAAAGGACCTTTTATATTTCAAAGTATATCCTTCTATAACAACTATCACACAATCTCATATCAACCCCTGAGCAGAGCCAGGTACTCCAGCTAGCATTATTATGAAAATATGTAATGAAGGAAAAATTGTGAAAATGGGCCAAAATAATGTGTTAGAAAAAGGTTTTGCTGAGGCGATATCTTCTTCTTCTCCTTCTTTATTCGGCTGCAGTGGGCGCAGCTGGCCTTTAGTCCACTGACTCTGAGGTGATATCTCAAAATTGATTTTTTTCCGATAGATGACGCTGCATGACTCAAATTGTGACGTCATTCAAGGTGATCTGAGCGTTTCAAGTCAACCATTTTTTAAATTTTAATTTTTAATAACTGAAAGCTTGAATTGTAATCATTCTCGCCACGAATTATCAATATATCGTTGGCCTTGGAAATGAAGGGGGCATAAGTGCTACACTTATACACAGCACCTATGCCACTTTAATTCTAAGCTCACAATATGCACACAGAAAAAGCTGAGCATAGAATATGAACTGAGCATTTCATACAATATGATTTGGCCTTTGACATACAATATGCTCTAATTATGCATGTTTCATGCACTTGACTTTTTCATAAAATATGTATCATTGTCTATAAAATACGTATTATTGTCCATAAATTATGTACTATTGCACTTGAAATATAGACTATTGTGCAGGAAATAAAGACTAATATGGGTAAAATATGTATTAATATGTTTACCTTGAACATATTTTATATTATTTATCATTTCATATTCTATGCATTTACAGAAAACATAAAATATCCGCATTATCACCATATTTTATCTGCTAAAAATTTAACATAAAATATGCTCAATTAGTGCATATTTTATGTACTAATAGTGCATGATTCATACAAAAAAACAGTAGTCCATATTTCATACACTACATAGTGCATATAATATGAACAGAAAGTTCATATTCTATGCTCAGCTTTTTCTGTGTGTGTTCATAAATTTTGAAATAAACAAGGAATAAAAGTGAATACAATTTTCCCATTATTATTTCGTATTATTTCCATTAATTTGAATACATTCCTGTGGAATAATTCAATAAAAAAAAAAAAGAATCAATCATTCCTTCAAGTGCTATTACATTTGATGGCACGTTCTGTCGCTGTTAAATTCCATAGGCCGTTTTGAGGGTGTAAAATGGCGCGCCGTGTTTGCAATGAAGTCGAGCGATGACGAGTTGCCTCTCTCGATTGCCAACCATTGCAGACAGACGGAAGCCGCTAGCCAGTTTTTGCTACCGTGTTGACGAGGCCCCTGGACATATACGATCCGAGAGAAAGAGAGAGAGAGAAGATAACATCAAATACAGTGGCAGGGGGAAGAGGGGGGGGGGGTGAAGGGGCTGTTTAGTTCCGCGCGCCACCTGTTACCTCCCTGATGTCCCTGATGTGTGATGAAAGTAGGCAGAATTCTTCTGAATTCTTTAATTCTTCACTTGAAATCCAAAGTCGCGCACATTTTTTCAATCTCATGAGTAATAACTGCCAGAGACATTGTATTCCATCAAATATATCAAATTTAAACTGTCATTGAGAGAGAGTGCGTAAAATACACACAATTCAAGTGTATCATTCAATCACATTGTCCAAGGGACCTATTGTGTGTGTGTGTATTTGTGTGTGTGTGTGTGTGTGACTGGGCAATGTGTCGCTTGAAATACCTGCGGTAAATATGATTTTAATGAGTGAAACCCCGTCTGTTTCCCCTTTGCCTCGTCTCCCCCCCCCCCCCCCCCCCCCAAGATACAACACAATCAACTACTACCAATGTTCACATAATTTTCACTACTCTCTTGTCAACTGCTCCATACATTTGCACGCCACCACCACCATCACCTCCCTTGCACTTTTTGTACAACCTATGCACTCGGGTAATTGCCAACTGGAATCAGTAATTCCATGAAAAATGTACCCACGTGTTTCCAGGAACATTGGATTCTTGCGCAGTAATAAAGTGGAGAAAAATATGAAAGTAGAAATGAAATATGCAGAGGTAAACATTAGCTAAATGTCCAACAAGCATGTGTTATTACGAAGAGAATAGCGCAAAAAAAAATGGACTGAAAGCTTTCGACTATTTGTCTATTTTAAATGCTATTTACCTAATTATTTCATTGCATTAGAAGCAAAGGGGCGAAGCTTCATTTCAAAGGGGTGTAAATGCTATACTTGTACATAGCACTTACGTCCCTTTGTTCCTGAGGTGACTGCGTTTTATTCCCTTGTAAAGAAGGCAAAACGGGGAAATTGAACATATCGAAGGAAAAGAGCATTGGCCCAGTTGATTCAGCAATCACTTTGCTAAAGAACTGGAGGTGAATGTGAAAGCTAGTGTGTCAGTTTCATATGCAAGAACTCTGATATCGACTGAGGCATTATTCTCAGCCGCATGATAGTAGTCTTGGATACCAATGTCTTTTACACATCTATCCTGAACATTAGGAAGAAAATCTACACACACATGCACACATACATGTGCATGAGAGGGAATATGTATTCCTGGTCATCCCTCCTGGGCTCCTTATATTCATCCAACTAGTGTGTGTCTGTGTATGTGCCACATAAGAGGGTTAATTCAACATGAAGGAAACGTATATATGTATATATATATACTTATCGCAGAAACACCCACCCCAGAGCCTTTTATCTTCTCTCTTATTTTTTTTTTCCTTTGACATTTTCCTTTTTCTTTTTCCTTCTCTCTTTCCTTCTGGCTTCTTCTTTCTTACCCTCAGCCGTCCCTCGACCTCATTTCTCCGTGTCTCGACGTCCGATTGGCCGTTACCCCTACTCACCGACAATATCGTTGGTCAGTAATTATCATTAGCGCGATTGCGCAGCTCTACGTCTTCTCATCGTTTCCAACAAAAACACCGGTGTGTGTGTGTGTCTTTTACCCTGGGATTGGCAACCCTCTCCTCGTAATTAAGCAGAGTCCAGCGCAGGCGCAACTTCACACAGTCGAGTTAGTCTTGTACTCGTGTGGCTTTTTCTTCAAAACCTCAATGGAAGCAAAATGGACCTAGGAGATGAACTAACGGGGGGTTTTTTTTAACACATAGGCGAGTGGGCAGAAAAATCTGAAAAAATTAAGGAACAGAGTCTAGCATGTGTAAAATGTTGGTGAATTTTTTCAAATTTTTCCAAAGACATCTTTATTCCCAAAAAAATAGTCTATATGAATTCTAATGGGGATGCTTTCTTTTTTTTTTTATCCCTTCTTCAAAGACACGACCTCAAAACGTCCCCCAGTATTCGACCACTCTCTCTCTCTTCCTCTTACCCTGTGGCCAGTAATTATAAGGGGCGTTTCCTACAGTATCCATCGCTTCAGTAAGTCTTGGAGTTTGCGCCGTTTTAATTACTCATTAACCCGTTGGGGTGTTTGTACACGCCCACAAGACTCAAACACAGTTCCCTCCAATCCTTGAGCTTTTCATTATTACTTTAGTGTTTGGGGGAATTTTATGTTTTCATTGGTGGAAACTGTCTCATCAGTGACTCCCAACCCCCTCTCCCCCACCTCCTCTACCCCCTTTTGAACTGCTGGGGGGTGAGCGCCATTTTTTCATCTAATTGAATTTCACCTGGATGGAAATTCTGTGTCACTTGAACCTCGCTTCTTTTATTTACCTCTTTCCTCCACTCTCGAGGTAAATAAATTCAGGCGCAAAGGGGGTGATGGGGAGAGGGTGACGAGCAGAGCGAAATGCCAATGCGTCGATACTCGCGGATAGAATTGGAGTGAAAGGAGAAAGGGGGGGATGCATGTGTGTGTGTGGATGTGAGGATTTTGGTGGGAGATGAATAGAAAAAGATGCAGAAATTTTCTTGGGATATAAGTATACAGCGCATGTGTGCTGATAAAAGGCGAGGCCCGAGTGGATGCTTTTGTGCATGACAAGGGACAAACTGATGTCTAGAAAAATCGTGTCAATTTTATGCACTTGATAAAAATGCAAAATGTCTTCAAAAATAACGTTGTATCGTTAAGAGATTTTCATGAAATTTCAATTATGTCTTCTTTTTATCTCATCTCTGAAGTATCTTCCTAATTACGAAAAATTCAAAATTCAGGTTATAAATACGTTTTTTCTTGGTCTTGGCTCACTTCATTGTATTCTACCAAACGAGAACTCTTTTTTTCGAGCACATTACTCACTTGATCGTTCATAAATTAAATTTGAAATAGTACAAATGTAAATGAGAAATTTGTATGAAATTTGACATTTTCTATCATTTATTTATTTCCGTAACCAAGGTATCTGCTAGGTCCTGTTAATCTCATATCACATGCATGTGATAGAGAGAGAGGTAAATGGTTACTGTTAGAGGCCATGTTGTTAAATTGAACTGATGACAACGTTTCATTTTTGAACAAAAGATATAATATAATTTAATGAATTATTTGGTTCAATTTAAATTAACATAACTTGACTATATCGGAAGTTACTCGAGAGAGATCGAAGCGACCTTCGTAAATCATCAATGTCATTAATATGATAAGACAATCGATAAAACAGATTTCAGTGTAAACGTGGCTGTATTTGAATATTAATTCCAACAGTTACAACTGCCTTCTAATTGAAATTTCTCAGTAACTTTACAGTGAATTGAATACTTTTTCCTTCTATTATGCAGTTAATATGTTGTTTTCTCCACCAATTTTTTTAAAATAATGTGTCATGTGTGGTTTTTTATTATTTTCGTTATTTCGTCCGATTTAGAGCGTTTCATCCCCTCTACCGCTATTTTCAGTAATTTAGATAATTCATATCTCATAAACTACACGGACAAGAATTATTAAAAAATTCAGGAAAATGTAGAAAAATATCATATTTGATACGGCATAAGAAAATGAAGGGTCAACTGTATTCGAGTTTGTTTTTTCTGAAGTTTATTCATTACAACAAAGACTTTCTACGTACAGTATTTACAGGTTTACAAATAAACTCAGTTAAGAAAAAAAAAAACATATTTTATTAAGGAGCTATTAATAGCTCCTTGATAAAATATGTTTTTTTTTATCAATTGATGTTAGCATTTATGAGGGCATAGTATGATGTGCATAATCTCTTGCCTTGAATGTTATTGTGTTTGGTGAATTATTGACAATATGCGCTTACATTTCGTGAAAATTCTGATGATTGTGTGTCATGTTATTTTTCTTAAATCTACTCAAGTTCGCCGGTATACTATCTTAAATTACATAAATTTTGGAAAAAGTGAATCAACGCTTGGAAAATTTAATTCTTTTTGTCATGTTTTCTTTTTTTTTTACCACAGTGTTACCATAAAAATGCACGAATTCAGTGAGTACATGTGGCTACGAAGAGTTAGTAAATTCGGAAAATGTCGACTCACTGAGAAATAGTATGTGAACAAAAAAAAGAGAAGAGAAGTGTATACCCCGGATATGAGGACTGTGCTCACATTGCGGTTGAATTCTAGCATCGTTTACTCCACACGTGGTGAAAAGGGAAAATTGTCGTGCAAACTTGTCTGACTCTGCATCTGAATTTTGTTTTGTGAAATCTGAAACATTTCACTTTCAGTAAAAAAAATAAAGGAAAATAAAATTAAAGAAAAAAAAACTCAGTTATTCTCCTTTCTCCAGCAATTCTATTATTTCAATTTTAATTTAAAAGAAAGAAAAAAAAGTAAAATTGAAGAAAAATGGAATTTTATTATTCATGATGCAATCTCAACTTGATTGACTCATCATCTCAATCTCATTTTTTAATCTCAACAATTTCACCGTGAAAATACCTCATTTTTTATCATCAGAAAATTTATACCTCAAAGGATTTACAAAAACTCATGAACAATGAATTTACAATAGCAAAGAATAATTTCATTATAACTCATGAAAATTCGCAAAAAAAAAAAAACGTCCATTTGCTATTTTCCAATCACAGCTAGAAACCCCAACGCATAATCCCACTCTCAAAGATCCCATTATCGCTGGGCTTCTCGTAGGGAAACGAGAGGGAAAAAAAATCATTAAAAAAAAGAGAGAGAGAGAGAAGGGGAAGAAAGAACTCCACGATTTTAGCCTAGAGCACACACACGAAGGGGGGAGGGGAAGGGGATCTTTAATACAAGCATTCTCGAGGATTCCATCATCCCTCCCTCTGCTCATCTCCCCAGTCAATCTTCTCCTCCCACGTTGCCTCACCCCCTCTCCCTCTCCCTCCCCCCGTGGATGATGCGATGTGTGATCACGTTTGTGCTCCACTGTCCACGTACCTCACAGAGAGTAGCTATCCGGCGTCTCTCTGCACGCAGGCACGAGGTAAACTGCTAAAAACGAGGGGGCTCGAGGAGGAGAGAAGAGGGCGGAGTGATATCAAGTGAGACAAAAAGACGGAAAAAAAGATACAACCAAGTGTCTCTGGCTGGAGCACGAGAACAAATGCCAAATAAATGAGAAAGAGAGACAGAGAGAGAGGAAGAGAGGGGATAGGGATAAAAGTAGGTGGGAATCGTAGACTGGCATAACGATCCCGTTTAAACTCCCCTACTCTCCCTTCCCTCCCTCCCCTTTCCCTCTCCCGCAATCTGAGGGAATTCGTTCTTGGACGTTAGATTCGCAAACTCGTGTATAATTGTCCAAGAAATTCCTCTCAATCCCCCCCCCCCCTCTTTTGTGTCGCTCTCTCATCCCCACTATCTGCCCAAAGGGGGAGTGGCTCCCCCTCTCCATCAGAAAGAAGACTGGTCCAGCAGGCACGCCTGTCCCCACGCAGCATCCTTTCCCCCACTCTTCTTTTTTTTCCTTTCCCCTCTCTCGCTCATTGACATTGCTCTATCCCCCGTGTGCGTCTGCACGTCTCCCCACCCCCCCCCTCCCGACTTTTCCTTATTCTGGCTTCACGAGAGAGGAGATGAGACTGAACTGACGGAACAGGGAGTGAGGGGACAATGCTAAATACAAGAATAACCTCTACTACGTTTTCTCGACTATCACTACTTTGCTACACCTGAACTTTGACTCTTGAGACACTGAAATAAGACGGGACTCTTGTGTCTTTCTATGACAGGGATTTTTCACTTGACGATAGAGTTAAAAGGGGGAATCAGGAAATTAAATAATTAAGTCTGCAGTTGACATTGGAAAAAAATTAGAAGAAAAATTGGAGAATTTGGAACTTTAGAAAAAAAAAGAGGAATTTGAGACATCAATTTTTTTGAATATTTCTGAAATATCGATATTTTGATGTTACACATTAGTATAGGGGAGGGTGGGGTAAAATGGAGAGAAGGGGTAAAACAGACCAGTGTTAGTTTTGCTATTTTATACTGTGAAAATTACGAGAAATCGATGGGAATATTGGAGATAGGTTTCTCCTGATGATTCCATTCAAAAGCTGAGAAAATTTCCCCGAAAAATCATATTTCAAAAGTTTTTTTATTTTTATTTTTCAAAAATTCTATTTTTTGCTCAAGATTTGATTTCTTCTGTTTTTGAAAATTTTTCAGTATTTCGGGAATATCTCGGGTTTTATTGGTCGCAGCGATCCCGGGCTGATCTTAAATGAAATGTGAGCTCATTTGCCATCAATTCATGTGGTTTTAAAGAAAATATCAATTTTTGAAGTACTCATAGGGTGAAAACTGTTTTACAGAAAATGGCCTATGAATATTTGAAAAATTGATGGGAAAAAAATTTTTAACCATATAAATCGATGAGAAATGAGCTCACTTCTCATTTGAGATGAACCCTAGATCACTACGTCCAACAAAACCGAAGATGTCCCCGAAAAAGTCTTCAGATTCTACATTTTCTTCAAATCTAACTCCAAAAACTAAAATTTTCAAAAAAATTGTAAAAATTATAATTTGATCCATGCCCCTCCCCCTCCCTACAATTTCCTCAGCTTTCCAACGAAATCATCAGAAAATCTCTCTCGAACCACTCGATCCAAATTTCCATTCTCCCCCATCTCTCTCTATACATATATTCTCTCATCTCACGTTCAATCCATTTTCCGCATAAGAATTCTCCAATAAAATAACAACTACTCTCTAGAACAAACAAAATTAGCAAAAACCCCATGAAATAATAGAGGTACGCATCTATATACGTCACGGGAGAGTGACGATGCCCTCATGAGTACAGAAAGGGTGACTAGACGCATTCCTCAGGCATTGGCCTCGATCAGATCCCGTGTCACTCGGTTCATTAAGCCGAAGTAACAGCGTGCCCAGGTGTTCACCGGAGGCCAATAACTCGAGCCATTCCATCACTCCTGCACTTCTTGTGTCCCCCTCGCTCTCTTTTTTTCTCTTCATTCTATTTTTATTCTCCTCAATGCCTCCTGTGTGTGTATGTGCAAACCATCAAGGTGCCCGATCCACTTGGCAGCGGCCAAATGAGATGGAACATTAGCCTCATAACGAAAATTAAAAGTCCCGCGGAAAAAGTCCCCTTGAATAATCGCTAAATAAAATTTTAAACAATATAGAATAGGTGTTTCTGCAATACTCTTCCAGTATCTTCATTTTTTTTGCTTTTGAATGGAAGCTGTGTAATCATCAGAATTTTCGATTGCATTTTTTTTTAATAAAAGATATTCAAAATGATCTGAGCAGAGAGAAAATTACATTTTTAGCGTATTTCTGTGTTTGTATGACTGTGTGTGCATAAAAGTCTCAATTACAGCGAAACGGTTTTATAGAAAAATTTCATATTTTGTGGAAAACTTCCTCTCAACGAACATCAGAATCATCAGAATTGATTTTAGTACACAGCACTAAGTAGATTCTAGTAGATGTCATCAAGTCCTTGTGCGAGAATACTGATACGTAAGAACAGCAATGGCAAATGTCACTACGACTATATTAATGTTATTGAAATGTTACTATTTTCAGCATCGTAAAGATATTAGATGTTCCTTCGCAAAAAAACCAATTCGTTTATTGTTACTTTCGTGACTCTATGCAGTATTAAAATTTCTATAATTGACGAATGATCATATTGATACTTTCATTATGCGAAAAATTATAATCACATTGAGAGAATTTCTCGAACTGTGAAACTAAAAATATAGCAGGAAAGACCTTGACTATGAAACATATTAACAGCAAACAAATTCTTATCAAGTACAGCTATCAGATAGTAAACATATTAGTTAGTTAGTTTTCACTTTTTAGGAATAGTTATGCTACACGGAGAGAAAATTCTCTTAAAAATTGTGATGCTCAGCGACTTAAAGCAAGCCAAAAGTGCAGGCTAGGGGTATTTTATGCATCCTCCAATAAAAAAAAATGTCCTTGCCACGAGGATTACTAATAGGGCTAATTGAATTTTCGAGAGAAAGTGTTACAATAACTGTTACGTAACACTACGAAAATATTAGCTGATTGTTTTCTCTTAAGGAAGTCATGAAAATTTCTATACTTGCTCAATGATGAATTGTAGAGCCCTTAGAAATTTTCATACGCTACTAAGAATTTTTATGAAATTTTTTTATAATTTTTCCCATGCCAGCCTCATAATGTGGTAGACCGTGATGCAAGTCGGGTACCTTCGGCGGTTTTCGGTACATGAGCCATTGGCCATTTCACACTTGGCTTTGGATTGAAATATCTCGGAAACTATGCAAAGTTTATCGAGACATGCTGTGAATGAAATTTAGAGGGAAAATTAACGAAGAAAATAAGCAAGACGCCGTTTTTCTACGACCAGTAATTTCCGAGATATCAATTTTTTGATGAGTAGGTCAGAAACAATGGACGAGGCCCGATAGTAAATAAATGGCTGCTCGAGCGTCCCTTCTGAATTTTTCATTAAAAAATTAATATCTTAATAGTTAGGAGTTGTAGAAAAACGGAATTTCGCTCATTTTATTCGTTAATCTTCCCTCTAAATTTCATTCACAGCATGTCTCGATAACTTTTCAGTACTTTTCGAGATATTTCAATCCAAAGCTGAGTGTAAAATGGTTATTTTTTTTAAGAAATAGAACGCAAAAATTATGATGTGGAGCATGACAATTTTTTCGTTCAGAAGCAATTGCGACCCCGTTTGTGGAGCAGCATGTTAATTTTTTTAAGAATCATTCAAAAAAATTCATATATTTTTTTCTCCGTGTAGTAGGAAAAAATCCCCTCAGTGCACCAAATTGTGATCACCTTCTTCTATTGCAGTAGATTCATATGGTTTGATTCACTACTTGATATGATGATACTAACTGTTCATGTCTAAAGTTAGCATTACCAAATCTAAATAGTTGAGGTCTTCTCTAACTATAATTTTATTGTTATTAAAATTATATTTTTCTCTCTGTGCGATCGGTACTTTTCGACATATGTCCATCTGTCGAAAATCAGTTTTTAATGAAATTTCTGGAAACTATTCAATTAATGTTATTTATACTCATATATTATCTCGAGTGTTGTATCAGTTAGATGCCTGTCAATTTTAAGCTCATTTGCATGATTAGTTCTCGAGTTATTAGCGTTTTAATACATTTCTTCAAAATTTGATATTTCGATGATGGTTCGAAAAAAGTTGTATCACTTCCATTCGGAAGCATATTGCCAAAGTATCAGCAGAAAAAGCTACATCAGTTTGGAAGCAATACTATTATCCACTTGTTTTTTTCTTTGCACAGGGAGGTAAAAAATAATTCACCAAACACACAGAAAAACCACACATGCCTCTGCATGTATTTGCAAACAATGGTCTTATACCGCCAGTAAACCCTCTTGTAGACCTGGTTTGAATTCTTTAGATGTCCACAAACGATACGCATCCCATTAACATATTATTGCTATTATTAGGTAAAACGGTTCCCCTCGATTTTTCGTGTTTTAACCGATTTCTTCTTCTCGAGACTCTTTAACACTGAAAAAGTGTATAAAATCCTCAATGGATTTTGCACAGAGAGAGAAAGAGAGAGAGTTTAACTTTACGAGTGGTATTGTGCAGTTGTTGGTGAAAATAAAGGTTTAAAATCGGCGCTTCTTTTAGAGAGGGAGAGGAGGGGGGTCTTTGAATTGGAGAGAGATTACATTGTGGAAATACGAACTGCGAGTGGGCTGAATCTCTGTATGATCTTTGCAATTTTTTTTTTTCTTCAAAGGTGTTTGGAAATTCACGCAGGGGATGCATAGATAAAAAATACTGATGAAAAATAAAGCGTGTATCGATTCTTCGGGCAGACGCTTCCTTTTGGTGGTACTTGATCGTATCCTGTTACGCATGAAAAAGACTCTTCTTCGTTATGCGATACTACAGGATAATGATGCTACTGATGTTAATACAAGGAGAAAAAAATTAGAAAAAAAAAGGTGGAATAAAGAGGAAGGAGAAAAGTTTGTGTGTTACTACTGGATGAAAGTGTGGTACCAGTGGAACGTGAGCGTAATCGCCAGACAGCGCGCCGCCCCAACATGCAGACTCAGCTTCGTACGTGTTTTGATTCTAAAAAAAAAAAAATGTTAAAAAATTGAGGAAAATAAGAAAAATTGTGTTTGAAAAATAAGAGTGTCTCTGCGAATAGAACGAAAGAGGGGGGGGGGGTACACTTGAGCCTGGTAGATTAGCCCGAGCATCCCATTAAAACTCGGAATATTTAATTTACTCATCCCTTTGATCTCCCAACTTTTTTTTCCCTCCGAAGGGTATATATGCATATATATACTTTTTTTTTACCATTCTTTTTTTTCCTTTCTAAAGCACTTTCCTGCTATCAGCATTATGAGATGAAAAGTTTATAAACGAGAGATAGGATTCTCATTGACATGAAATTATTTATTCATTAGAATCTCCACTTTTTAATATTTTTGTTTCTCTAGTTTTCATTTTGAATCTTGAAATTTTTCATGATTCAAAATTTCATGAACTTTAGGAGATACAATTGTTGTTCATCTTGACTGAAAAATATTCGGTGATAATGAAAATCAATTCTCTTCTTATGATTTATTCGAATTCTTTGAAATTTGGATTTTTAAAAAATGAAAATCATTCAAAATCAACGGAAGTATTAGAGATGAATTTTTTCTGATGATTCCATTGGAAAACTGAGGGAATTTCCGATTGAAATCACATGCAAAAATTAATTTTTTGAAATTTTTAGAAATTTCGATTTTTTCTATCAAAATGTGAAAATCAAAATCATTTCCGTTTTTAATTTTTTTTTTTCGGGAATATTTCGGGCTTATTGGTTGTGAAAGTTTGTGCTCTATATCTATTGAAAAAATAAATTTTTTCAATAGATATACAGCACAAACTGAGTTTCCACAAAATGACTTGTAATTTAAGAATCGATTTCAAAAAATTTATAACTGCATAAATTGATTGAAAATGAGCTCACCTCTCATTCAAGGCTAACCGCTACGACCGATAGAATCGAAAAATTTCTCAAAAAAAAAGAATTTTTTTTCGATGTTTGAAAAATTTTGACCAAAAAAGTAGAACTTCCCAAAATTTCTAAAAAATTAAATTTGAATGTAAAAATGTAATTTAAAGAAAATGTAAAAATGTAATGTTCTCCACCTAAAATTTCCTCAGTTTTCCAACAGAATCATCAGAAAATCTTTTTCCCGACCCGTTCAATTAGAATGCCCATTTTACCCCACCTTCCCCTATATTATTTTTTACTCATATTTCAATTTAATCTGTCGGATTTCAGTACTACACTCGATTTGATCCATATACACCAAATCATATTCCTTTAAGAGGTAACAGAACCCCCCCTTGTATACATTGAATTTTTGAACTAATTGTTTGAGGCTATTATTAATATTTCTGTCATAAAATGCAGAGACTGACGAAAGCAATCAGAAAGTCCATGCTTCTGATACTCCATGAAAAGAATCATAATTATTGCTAAACAATGGATTTGAAAATTTGAAATTTACTGGATCTTCCATTACACCTTAAGGATGTATGATCGAAAGAGTGGGGGAACCGTGAACTTTGATGGGTTCGGAATAGGCTCGATCGGTTGCGGAGTGAGCCGAAGTGAATGACCACGTGATCGTGTACTGTGAATCTGGGCATTCACGACGAAAAATGAATGATGAAGTGAAGTAATTCGAATTTCAATTCGATTTTTCTCCTCAGGATGAATGGATACATAATATTTTTGAAATATTGTCGAATTACTACAATATCCATTTTCCTTATGAATATTTGTTCTTTTACTACGAGAGCTTGAAATTTGGATATTTATCAATTTGTATTCTTTGTCAATTTTCAATAATTTTTTCTTTCTTATATGAATATTCATCTATCTCGGACTCTTTACAGTAGAATTCTTTAATAAATAATCTAACTTTAAAAAAAAACATTGAAGCCCCAAATCGTGGATTTTTGTCATGATCATACATCCTTAAACCATAAAATTGATACTTTTTTTTTCTTCTTGTCTTCCATTTCTCAGAAAGTGATACACAAAATTGGTGGTTCATTATTTGAAGGAAATCTCGAATGTTCGTTGGAGGTATTATATACACAAAAGATCCCGAGCAACGAGATAGTAGCTTCTTGAAGTCCCCAGACCGCATGCCGCCAGGACGTTCACCAAATTAAAAAGACTTGCTTTTAACCCTCGTATACACACTGAGAATGTATAAAGAATATAAAAAGAGATTAAAGCAAAAGAAATGCTGCAAGCATGAAGACAATGGCAGAGAGACTGAGAGAGAAAGAGAGAAAAAGACTAAAATAAAAGGAAAAAAAGTGCAAAAGCGGTGAATTAATTGTCGCTCGCACGCTGCTAGATACTCGATTCGCAGCTCTGATTTGTGGCCCGCACGTGTTTTCCTTCTGGTCCCTCACTTCTCACTTTTTCTCCTCCGATTGTAGAAAAAAAATTCAAGAACGAAAAAGACTCAAAATCGACTAAAAAGCAGAAAATGTTGAATAAACGAATGGAAATAAGTTAAAAAGCAAAATTGTGAGTTGAAACAATGTTCCCTCTTTTACTTCCCCCCCCCCCCCCCCCTCCCCCCACCCTTCCCCTCTCGCGCCTCTTTCATTGCCTTCTTCTTATATTTCGATTCAATTCCCATTGTTTTTGTTTATTATTCAATGTGCATTGGATGAAATGAGGAAGAGAGGGGAGGGAGGGGTGGGGGGA
Organism: Aleiodes alternator; assembly: GCA_963921955.1. Classification (NCBI taxonomy): domain Eukaryota; kingdom Metazoa; phylum Arthropoda; class Insecta; order Hymenoptera; family Braconidae; genus Aleiodes; species Aleiodes alternator. The sequence continues at coordinate 3,620,849 of OY998102.1, read as the reverse complement.
TCCGGGGAGGTGCTCGTTAATTGATGGTAACAGGGTAAAACCGAAAAGAAGAGGGAGAATTGTAAAGTCTTCTCTACACCCCCTTCTCTCTTGTATTCACGGAAAAAAGAGAAGAAAAAGAAGATCGAAAGATGAAGGAGGGGGGGCCTTATTTATATCAACGGACTAAACTGAATTCACGATCAAAATACCCGCGTTCCACGGCATTGATGGATCACCAGAAGCCAAGTAACTTCTCAGGAGCTATAGGCTATCCATTGGTATTTTCAAATGAACCGCCTTTTTCATTGGACACCCCCTTTTATAAAGCCTCACTTCTTCCTTTTTATCCCCCCCCCCCCCCTTTTGCTTTTTTTTTTCAAATCCAAATAGTAGAAGTTTGAATTGAAACGAATTCGATGGTCCTCGGCAATCTTCAAATAAACGTATATATATATTTATATATATAGATAGATATATGTATAGATATATGTGTGTGTGTGTATGTGTTTAACTGTATATATAAGTGCCTCGAGAGCATAAAAGTTTCATCTCAAATGTTCCAGGTTGATGTAATTTATGTCGATCAGTGCCTCAAACAGGTTGCACTGATATATATTTCATCGCATCCATGATTTTTCAACAATTTAATTAAATTTTTCTTGCATTACTTTCTTCTCTTTTTTGTCGATTCAAACGAAAGAATTAAATTGTACAATATTCAAGGGGAAGGTAGGGTAAAATGGACACAAGGGGTGAAACGGGGGACACGTGTTAATTTTTGGTATTTTCTGCTATGAAAATCACGAAAAATCGATGGAAATATTGTTGATAGGTTTTTTCTGATGATTCCATTGAAAAACTGAGAAAATTTACGATGAAAATCATATGTCAGAAGTTATTTATTTGAATTTTACAAAAAATCCATTTTTTGCTCGATTTGAAAGTGAAAGTCTTCTGTTTTTGGAAAATTTCAGTTTTCCGAGAATATCTCGGGTTTTATTGGTCGTATCAATCTAGTGTTGATTTTGAATAAAAGGTGAGCTCATTTCCCATCCATTTCTGTGGTTAAAAAAAAATTATCAATTTTCAAGTTCCTTATAGAGCAAAAACTGATTTTCAGAAAAGACCTATAAGTTTTTGAAGAATTGATGAAAAAAAAATTTGAACCATATGAATCAATGAGAAATGATCTCATCTTTCATTTGAGACCAACCCCAGAATCGGAGTTGTCGCTGAAAAAGTTAATTTTTTCGATTTTCGGGAGGAGAATTCCTTTAAAACTCGTCAAAAAAGGTAAACATTTTCAAAAAATTGTAAAAAATCAATTTTGACACATGTTTTGTATCCAAAATTTCCTCAGTTTGCCAACGAAATCATCAGAAAATTTCTATCTCGAGCTGTTCAATTGGAATCTGTCCATTTTACTCCATCTTCCCATCTACAGAATTCCAATCATTTGACAAAAATAATTCAAATTCATTACCATTACTATTATCTAATTTTCATAATTTTGCTACAGATTACTTGGACGTGGCTCGATGCACGTCTTCTCAGCAGAACAATTTCAACGTCTCATGAATGCAAGCAAATTCAATGGTCCATGGAATTCTGTGATTGATCTTGGCGCTGGTGATGGAGCTACAACTGCACATATTGCACAATTATTCGACAATGTCTATGCCACTGACATCTCAGCACCAATGAGATGGGCACTTGCTAAACGAAAATTCACGTAAGTACCATTGAGATATAAAAACAATTGGATAATGGTATTGCTTTCCAACTGATATAGCTTTTCCTGCTAATACTTTGGCAATATGCTTCTGAATGGAAGTGATACCACTTTTTTCGAACCATCATCGAAATATCAAATTTTGAAGAAATTTATTAGAACGCCAATGACTCGAGTACTGATCATGCAAATAAGCTCAAAATTTACAGGTATCTGATACAACTCTCGAGATGATATATGAGTATAAATAATAACATCAGTTGATTAGTTTCCAGAAATTCCATTAAAAACAGATTTTTGAAAAATGGACATATCTCAAAAAGTACCGAACGAATTCTCTTCAAATAAAGCTTAAAAAATAGAGTTCGTCGAGAGGAAGTTTTCCACAAAATATGAAATTTATCTATAAAACCGTTTCGGAGTAATTAAGACTTTTATGCACATACAGACATACGCACACACAGCCATACCCTGAAAATATCATTTTCTCTCTATTCACATTATTTTAAGTATCTTCTATTGAAAAAATTACAATCGAAAATTCTGATGATTACATAGCTTCCATTCGATAGCAAAAAAGTCAAAACTTCCATAATTTATAAGTATGAAGAGATTTTTTATTTTATTTTTCATACTCTAAAAGCTCTTTTGTTAAAGTCAACTAATTGATCATTACTTCATGCAAATCAATAGTTCGAGTAACTTTACCAGAATTATCTCATGGTAAATTTAACTTGAAGAAAGTTCATAAGTTTTTTTTTTAAGAGGTGGTACTTAGCACTATCAAGAACGTTTAAAATCTCGGGGAACGATGCAACTTTACAACGTTAGAATTGATTGAAGTAGAACTTTACGATGGCTTTTATATCCGGAACTTCATCGCCGGTTTAACGCCAAGAAGACTTTACTAATATGAATGCCCGCCCCCACAGGATTTCATGTGTCTACAATGCGTACAGCATAGTGATTTACAGAAACTCAATTTTTTTTCCTTCTTTTTATCTCTTTATTTCTATGCATTCAATTCGAATATACGAATAAAAGTACTTTTAACTTCACTTGACAGTGTCGTAACTATTCCACAAAGTTTCAGCGTTAATTTTATCTTCATGCAGAGTGAAGTTTTTGTGGAGTTATAAAAATTTGATTGAGGTAGTATCCTAGAGTATTTCAATAAAACAGAGGAGATGTGAATTTCGTAGGTTTGTTTTCAATTAATTGCTGATAATTCGAGGGAAAGTACTTCAATTTAAGTCATATGTTCAGCTTGTTTCTCAACTTTTTTTTGATGTTCTCATTTGAGAGCTGAGAAAATTTCAGCAAGGAAACATGTGCCACAATGTATTTTCAGGATTTTTTTTTGAATTTCAGATTTTTTTGAAATTGAATCCCAAATTTCACCTCAAAATCAACGAATTTCCATAAAAAAATCCCAAAATTCAATGTGATACATACTTTCCACGTAAAATTTCCTCAGCTTTCCAATGGAATTATCAAAAATGCTCTATCTCTTCGTCGTTTCTCGAATTATCTTTACATCAATCTCCTATCACATGCGTGGGGTAGAGAGAGAGGCACATACGAAGTTACGACTACCTTCTAATTGAAATTCCTTATTAACTATACGGTGAATTGTTCATTTTTTTCTTCTATTAGTTAGTTAAAATGCTGTACTCTTCGCCAATTGTTTTTAACTAATATGTTTTGTGTGGTTTTTTAGTAATTTCGTTATTTCCATCCGATTTAGGGCGTTTCACCCCCACCATCGCTATTTTCAGTAACTTTGATGATTCATATCTCATAAATTACACGGTCAAAAATTATGAAAAAATTCAGAAAAATTAAAAAAAATCGCATATCTCATACAGCATAAAAAAAAATAAAAATCTCAACTCTACTCGAGTTCGCTGGTATGCTACCTTAAATAATTCCCATTTAACTATTTTCCAGGGTACTTGACATCGAGAGATGGGAAAAGACTGGCCCCTTCAATGTGATTCTCTGTCTGAACCTTCTGGATCGCTGTGATCGTCCAAATACACTGCTAAGACAACTGAAGGCAGCTTTAGCCCCAGGCGGTAGACTTGTGATAGCCCTGGTACTACCATTCAGTCCATATGTAGAAGTTGGTGAGCGTGATGATCACAAGCCATCCGAGTATTTGCCAATAAAGGGCAGTGGCTTAGAGGGCCAAATTGCTGGCCTAGTTGACCGTGTTTTTGGACCAGTTGGCCTAAAATGCCTTGCTTGGAGCAAACTACCATATTTGTGTGAGGGTGACCTGGGTCAGGCATATTACTTCCTTGACGATGTTATCTTTGTCCTCGAGAGTAAAGAGGTGATCCTATTTCTTTTTCCTTCTCCCATGAGACTGAGTATTTATGGCTCCATACGTTTCTCTAAATTTTTTTTTTATGCGTCATCTCAGGAAAAAAAGGGCCTAAGTGCTGCGTATAAGCATGACACTTACGCCCCTTTTTTCTGAGTGCAAAGGGATGTAAGTGCCATGCTTATACATAGTACTTACGCCCCTTCCTTTCTAAGCGACAATTTACGTTTCCTTTTTCTTTTACAGGAAGAGACTTATAACAATGGCGAAGAGGCAATTGACGAATTTTCTTTTTGAAAAAGAAAAAGAAACAAAAAAAAAGGGAACTAAAAGAGAAAAGAGAAACAGGCAAGTCACACTTGTAAAAACATTTTTTAATAATTAATACGTTGAATTGTGCAGGAATACAGAAAGAGTAATACTGGCAAGCGACGTCAAACTTTTTTTTTTTAGCAGTGCAGACACATCAGTAGCATTTTTTTTCTTCTTTGGCGTACAATCATTATTAATAATTCGATTTTTTTTTTAATTTTAATTGAATCAATAGATTGTCAGGCTATCAAAGATATAATGACTATTGTATAAATGTATTCATTTATTATCTTGCACAATGATATGCTTGATCAGAAAAAGCTACAATATTATTCATAATTGTCTTTTCTTTGTTTAATAGCTTCATTCAATTCATGCAGATGATAATGATACGTTAATGGTCATTTGTCTTTGATAATGCAGACGGAAAAAAACAATGGTTTTGCAATTATTTGATACATGAATATTACGTTTTGAGTTCCATTAAGATTTACGGCTTTTTTTTTTGCTTTTTCATTATTTTCTTTTCTTTTTTTTCAATACACAATAGTGGTGTAAACATTAACAGATTATTAGGATACAGTAGAAGCTTGAATTGATATCACGAATGAATATTGCAGGAGCTCAAATAATAACAATTTCTTTTCTTTTTTTTTTCCTTTTTTTCCTCACTTTTCATATAAAAGAAAAAAAACAGCAATCTTGCCAAATAAGAACAATAAATAAATATCGTATAATATATACATAAAAACGATTTTTTCCAACAAACTCACTTATTCTTAATTTTTATTCCAAATTTTGAAAAAATTTTCATCAGCCGAAACATTCATTCCTCGAAACATACAATTTTTATCATTAAAATTTTTTTATTTTTCCTTTCAATTATAAATAAAATCATCATCATTCATTTAAAATGCTGCCATATTTGTATCATTGATAATTGTGTCATGTGATACCAATGAAAAATTGATGAATTTAATGATTGGAAGAATAATTAATAGTTAATTTATGCTTTTTTTCTTTTTCATTGGCAACAGTGACTTTGAACCTGCCTGTGGAGCTTAATTTTTAATTTTTTTTGTTTTTCATTCCCTTTTTCATCAATCAAATAGTCTAAAAATTCCAAACATTGAACGTGTAAATAAAACTTCAATATTTTCATAACAAAAGATATATCTAGACTTATCGCTAATTGAATAAATAATATAAAAAATTTTCGCATTCAATTACTGTCATCGGACGGGGTCCGCCCTGGGATATTTACAGCCTTTATTCTACTAATTTCTATTGCTTTTTCACCTTTTTTCCTTTCAATAATAATCATCAAATTTTTTCGAAAAACACCAGTCTTATCCCAGGAGAATTTAATTTTGTCTAAAAATATATATTACACATACTATAAAAACGTTCTTTCCGTTTTCGTTTTTTTTTCTTTCCAGTACATTGCCAGTAACATGGCATGTATATAAGACCCCATGATTGTACCAATAAGCACCACTGGCAGGGGATTTTCTGATACAAAAGAAAAAAAACTAAAAGTATTAATATTTGGTATAATCACGATTTCATTTCAAAATCTAGATAGAATGTTTTTTTTTTTTCATTTTCTCTTGACTACCCACGTTTATCACAGTCCACGCATGACTCATTTTTTTGAACCTCCCACAATCAGCAAATAGTCCTAAACGCCATCACTCTTGAGCAAAACAGTCTGGTCCTTATAAAAATTTTTAATCATTTTTTTGTTCCATTCATTTTGTTTTTTCATCTTTGTCATTTCTCAATTCAATCCAACTTCAAAATAAACTCCATTGTGTGACTAGAAAATAAATGTGAAATCGTATATCGCTCAGTCCATTTTTCGGGGTTCGCAGATATCATCTAGTCCACTAGCTTTTCTAGAAAAAAAAATTGAAATGAATTTTGCAATTAATGAAGTTGGGATAGTAGTATCGGGGAAAGTGGGGTAAAATGGGCATTTTGGAGAAATGATTTAAGATTGATTTTTTCTATAACGATTCCGTTGAAGAAATGAAACGGAATATCAATTTTTAGCATACTCATAGCTCAATCACTGATTATCACTGAAACAGTTATAAGTTCCTCAAAAATCCATGTATTCCTTCTAAGCCTACATAGATCCATGGCAAATGATCTCATCTTTTCCCTTCACTGGGAATTTTTATGTTACAACGAATAGAACCGAAAATATCTCGAGAAAATTGGAATTTTTTAATTTTCCTAAAAAAAAATAGAATTTTCAAAAAATTCTCAATAATCAATCTCAACATGTTTTCTCCCCCTTTTCATTGGAAACAGTAGCAAAAATCCTATCTCAAATATTTTCACAGATTTCTGGCAATTCTCCTACTATGAAAAAAAAAAAATGTGCCGATTTCCCTTCATTTTCCCCTAATAATTCAATTCAATTAAACTTTATAGATACTTACAAACTGGGTGGAAGATATGTAGGCCCAGTATGATCTAATCTGTGTTTATCCTCATTTTTCCAGCTGGAAACCGGAATATGCGGAGGTGGAAGAAAACTCCTCAAGGACTGCACTAGCTGAATCGTATCCACCAAAGCTAAAAAAAAGATTATTAATGGCATCTTGTTTAAAACTTAATTAAAATCTCTTACGGGTAAGATTGGCACTAGACAATTAATGAAAAAAAAGAGAGGGAGGGGGGGAACAAGTCGTCCAAGGTCAAGGTAACTTAAACGAATTAACTTTCCATAATTGCCAAAAAAAATATATATATAATAATAATGAAACTTCATATACTCCATTCAATATTACGTAAATTACTACGAATTCTTTGCATTTTATTCTTTCTCTTTACGTTCAAAGATCATTTTTCTTCTCAAACAGACTGATTTTCTTATTTCAAGATATAATATATATATATATATATATGTATACAAATACTTTTTGCTTCAAATTTTAAAATGAAAATTCGTGTATTCACGCATGTTCTATATAATGTTATGTCTTATTGACCTGTTCAAAATTGGAAAATATATCTACAAATCGAAAAAAAAAACAAATCGTAAATTAAAATTTGAAATACATGAATAATTACTTTTTTGCAAAGCCTCCGATTGTTTTCCATAAGGTTTACACATTGCAGGACGGACGCAGGCCTTCATCCTCGCCATATTCTTCATGACTTCAGCAAAAGCTCGAACAATTTTTCCACCACCATCTTGAGCAATTGAAGAACAAAAACGATAAATTGAAAGGATAAATAGGGGTGACACTTCATAATATCATTTAATTAAAATATCACAAAAAATATCACACTTCGAAATATCATGGTCTCAAAATATCCCAAAAAAGTATAACAGAACTAAAAAGTCCTAAATTTTATAGTGTAGATATCCTTTGGTTATTCGGTAATCAATATATTGATTTAGTTGATGCAATTACTTCTTTTGTAAATCTAAGTAGCTTCATGAACCTTATTCTCCCTTATTTATTTAGTCAATTACTGTTCTTGTTCAATTTGTACTTGGTCAAAAAGGAAAAAAATGATATTATATTTCGTTTAGGTATCATTATTCATGAAGATACTCATGAACATGCTGAACGATGATATCTTGATCATGATGTGTCTCTTTGCGTTGTTTAAGGTATTTCGGTCGAATTGGGCTGGGGTCGATAGTCAACCATAATTTGATGTCTATTCAAGCACAATATATTACGTAGAAGCTATGATAAATTTTTATTTATTGCATAAGGGAATTATATAAGCTTTTTGGGGCTTGTCAATAAAAAATTAATAATTAAATCCGGAAAAAATGGTGGAGACTCAACTTGACTAATTCCCTCTGCTGGGAAGTTACCTAACCTCACTGACGCTTGCGTTATTAAACGTTATTTCAATTTCAATTGAAAAAAAAAATGTTTAAACTTCACTTATATTGCATAGTATACATATAATGTTCTCTGATTATGGGCATGATCGAAAATTCACTGCCAGTACTGAAAATGTACAGTTTCTGTCACTGGAACTGGACATTTTCAGTACTGGCAGTGAATTTCGGAACTTAGCCTATGTCAAATATTGCACTGGACCAAATTCAAAAGAAACGCGCGCGGATGTGTCGCCATTTTCTCACCATTTGTAACTTTTGCTAGAGAGAGAGAGATGCGATGTCACAGTGGAAGCAGCCGCGGACTCGCATTAATTATTATAATTAAAAATAACCCTGCGGTAAATCACCTAAAATAAGTGGGGAATATGTTCCATAGATCCCAAGGTTCATAGTGGTGATTTTTTTTGTGGCCCTTAAACGATTAATTTTGCGTAAAAATTGAAATTTTGATAGCCTCATGCGCCATGAGAGCAATGCAATATGAAGTAATTTCATAAATTAATTACGTCGAAACTACGCGGGCAATAAATCTAGGATTTTACAGACAGGTAGAGCGAAGCCAGCTCTTCCAACAGGATATAAAAAAACATGGGGTGACACGTGAAGCCCAATTTGACCGTACTACCTTAATGATTTTGATAATGATACCGATGTTTTAGATTATTTGCGTAGTATAGCACACAATATTGAAATACAAATATAAATTGACGATTACTAAGTTCTCCAATTATTAATTGTATTTGATTGAAAAGAAATGAAATAAATTAAAATTTGTGATAATATAATTCTGTGAAATTTTTGAGTGTGATATTTTGAAATATGATATTATCAGTTTGTGATATTATCATTTGTACTATTTCAAAATGTGATATTTTGATGTGATATTGTGAGGGTGTGATATTATGATAGGTAACCATAGCTGAACAAAATTGTATTGTTTTTTTTTCGACCAATTTTGGCTCACGAATGAAAAGGTCTCATTCCAAAATGAGAAAAAAGGTCTGAAAACTTTTTCAACAACATTCCCTATGATTTTCAATTTCTGTTTTTTTTTTCATAAATTTCATAAGCTGAAGGAATGATAAAGTTTCCAAATTGAAGCAGTGATGACACAAAAAATTGTCTCCTAACATTCTTGGTGATTCTCTTTTGAATCGACGAGTATCCCATCCAAAATCCGAAGAAAATAACGCTTAATGAAAATTTTCCATTTTAATCATCATTAATTGATGTTCAAGAAGCAAAACCACGCTCATTCAATTTTTGGTACAACTTTGACCAATCGGGAAAAAAATGGTCCAGCCGATGGGGTTGGAAATTCACAGGATGTTCGGGCATACATTAAGCTAAGAAAAAACCTAAGAATCTTAGTCATTTTCGCAAAAGTTTGGGTTGATTTTTGAAAACACCAAGAAACATTATTTTTTGGTACGTTTCCAAATAAATGTTGAGAATGGGAAAAAAATTTTGTTTAAATGAAAAAAAGCAAGGAGCTCATTGAGCATTGATTCAAGTTTCCAAAACACACCACTTGCTCGCTGTACGATCAGTAGTTCCCGAGATATTGGTGATTAAAGACAAAAGGGTCATTTTTCACTTAACAGACGATATCTCAGCAAAAAATGGTCGTCGCGAAAGGAAAAAAAAATGAATTGAAGTCCGAGAATCAGGCTACACGCTCCTTATATTGGTTGAGTCGAAAAAATTTTGGACGAGCTCGTGGACCATTTTGAAAAAAGAAAAAAACTTAGATTTTTTTTCCCCCCCAGTGATAGATTTTTTCATGCTATAAGAAATGCATTAAAGAAAATCCTCATTTGAAGATTCTGAAAGTAAAGACTTCAAGCTTCAATTCCTTTTTTGTTTCGTTCTGATCCGATAATTTTTCGCGAAGTTACAGCCGTTTGAAAATTGCTCAAAATTTCGGAAAAATTTTCTGCTCCCTTGATTTCTTTGCTGAGTGTATATCGTCGTCCTAGAGTCAAGAGGGCGTAAGTGATACACGTTCCCTATCTTGTTACGCCCCTTTCATTTTGTCATTTTTTCGTGAAGCTGTGGATATGACATATTGTGATTTTCTTAATTCTCCTTACTTTTTGGAATAGCAGTACAAACAGAAACACATTAAGCAGTGATTATAATTTTAAAAAATCAAATTTTCTTACTATCCGTATTTGTAGATGTTGAACGTGCACCCTTATCATCAATTGTCCAGGCTCCATTGTGAAGTGCAAGAAGATCCTTATTGGCATTACTAATTCCCTGAAGATTGCCAAGACCAAGTCCGCTCAGTCCCTCCAAATTATCAATATTTGATCTTAAAAAATCACTTATTTTATGATCTGATATTTGATTGTTCAGTATTGTTTCATAATGCTGTTGTTTTCCAATTGACTTTTTCTCCTGTGAAGACGGACGATGAGGTATATTCAATGATGGACGACTTGGAGGACGCTGAAGATTCATTTGATTTCCACTATTTCGAATTTCTGATAAATCCGAAGATGAACTGCCCATGTGCGTTGAATTAGCATTGCTAAGTGCTTGAAAATCAGTGTTATGTGGGAATCGAAGCATCGATGCAGTTGCCTCATTATCCTGAATATATGTTGGACCCATGTGGCTCATTTTCTGTGTTAATTCCAACTGATTTTTGTAGTAACGACATGCTGGATTTGGACAATTTTGAACTACTTCAATTATGAACTCTTTTTCCATGCCAAAACATTCACGACCAATTGTGTAAGACTCCATTACTGCACGTACAGTACTCTCAAGGCCCAAATGAAGGCCATGGGGACCGTTCATGTGCTTCAGCATAACAGCATTAGCAAAATGCTCATACGGAAGAATTATCTTGCCATTTTCACGAAGAACTAGTCTGCCTTGTGCATCTAGAGCTACTCTCGATGCCATCATTCTGAAAATAAATGAAAAAATTATTTTTGATTATGTTGATTTACTCTGTTTATGTAAGAAATTATAACAGATAATATCGTCAGTTTCGAGTTGAGGAGGCGTAAGTCATATACTTATGCATAGCACTTACGCCGGTTTATTCCTGAGGTAACGATATTTACAATTTATGGTTTATGCCGAGAGAATTTTGGAATAATTAAATGCATCCTGATGAGGTCTGCACATAAAAGACGAAATTTTGATGCTTTTTGAATGAAACTTCATCAATTGATTCATTTGGAGTGACTACAATGGCAGATTTTTTGGGAAGAGAATTGATTTCAAAAAGGAATACTTTTTTTTAAATTATTCAGAATTTCTTTAGATATCGTAAAAATAAGAAGAATAATGTGAGAAAGATTCTACTTTGTATTAAAGGAAATTGAGAATTTCTCTACTTTCTACTAACCACTCATAATTCAATATTTCCTCATTATTTAAATAATACTTCGTTTCACAAACAAAACTAATCCAATAGCTTTCTCGACTACTCCAATCACGAAATAATAGACTGCCTCAAAAGAGAAAGATCCAATTATTGAAAATTGAAGAATAGAAATTTTTCAGGTAAATTGACTTCATTTTGTCACCACTTTAAAAAAGATATCTTGAAATGTAATGGAGATACGCCCTTTCTACCCTAAATTCATTCTCGTACTTTCAAAAAATACAGGAAGAATGAAGATACAGTCACTCTATCTCGTGCATTTTTCGAGATATCTTGAGAAAAACTAATGGTAAAATTAAATTTGTCTGAAAACTTTAAATTCATTACATCATCAACTTTTGGAAAATATGTAGCAAACTAAGCGAGATAGAGCGATTTTACGCCAATCTTTTTTCGTAGCTCTTCAAAGTACACAAAAAAGGATTCGAACGAAAATGTTATTATCTCGTTTAATTTCCGGGATGTTAGAAAAAACATGTGGATAATAGTATTGCTTTCCAAATGATAAAGCTTTTCCTGCTAATACTTTAGCAACATGCTTCCGAATGGAAGTGATAAAACTTTTCTCAAACCACCATCAAAACATCAAACTTTTAAAAATTCATTAAAACGCGGATGGCTCGAGAACTAATCATGCAAATAAGCTTAAAATTGACAGGCATCTAACTGATACAACACTCGAGATAATATATGAGTATAAATAACATCAGTTGGATAGTTTCCAGAAGTTCCATTGAATACTGATTTGCGAAGAATGGACATATCTTAAAAAGTACCGATCGGATTCTTTTCAATCGAAGCTTACAAAATAGAGTTGATCGAGTAGAAGTTTCCCACAAAATATCAAATTTTTCTATGAAACCGTTTTGCTGTAATTGAGACTTTTATGCACACACAGACATGCGCTAAAAATATAATTTTCTCTCTATTTAGATCATTTCAAGTATCTTCTATTTAAAAAATTACAATTGAAAATTTTCATGATTACATAGCCTTCATTCGAAAGCAAAGGAGTGGCGAATGAATGAAATCAATTTGAGAAAAAATTCATATTCTTTTAGAAATGCTTACTGCAGATATGCAGCACTTGGTAGCATAGATGCTTCCTTGAGTTCCGTAAAACATTGTAACAATTCAATACTCGGATTCCATCCTTTATTTTGAAGATAAAGCTGAAGTAGCAGATACATTTTTTCAGTAACATATCCAGCTCCACTGGCTGAGCTTGCATAACTGGAGCCTCCTCCTGGTGGACCCATCTCTGTTTGCATACCTTTAGCAACAATGTTTTTCATAGTTTCCGCCAGGTCCATCCTGCAATGAAAAAATTCTCATTATTACCCTAAATTCAAAAATTTCTTTCAAATGGAATTGGAGGAGCAAAAATCACCATGTTTCATCCAAGTTGCATCACTGAATAATCAAGAGATAGAGCCTTTGAAAATAATGCTACAGTCACAATCTTCCTCAACACTACAAAAATCCCACAATTCATTATTCTAATCACTCAGAAGTTGAATTTTAAATCCATGATTATCTCCAGATTTCTTGACTACAGAAACACAATATTCGTGTAAACGCCGATAATGGGAGAAAAAAAACACCGCGAGCCACCGCCCCCTTTAAAAATGATTGAGAAAATAGTGGGGGAGGTAAAATGCAAATGTATCTACTCACCCCGTTCCCCTGCCACTTATCATCAGCAGTCGTTCCGGGGCTGTTCTAAAGAATCCTCGCAATTTCGAGTGACTCTTTCCATCCACTTTAAATTTTTAAAAACTTCATTTGTCGCATAAAATAGGCAATTGTTCTTTGCATTTTGCGAATAACGTAAATCGCGATAATTATTTCCGTATCAGATGATTCGCACATTCGCCAACAGGGGGCGTGTGTAGAGTCGAACTGACGAAAGAGTAGACGCAAAGAGCGAGGCAAGCTGAATTCCCCCTCTGCAGCGCTTCCCCCTCTCCTCTGGTTGTGGCCAATGCCATTGGCCAAAGGCACGGGAGTCAAAAAGTTTTCTCGAAAGCATGGAGGATAGAAGAGAAGGAGTACGAACGAGGTGGGAGTGGGGGTAGATTTTCGTGGTCGGATTTTAGGTTCAGTAGTATAGTTCTTGAACTGCCACCATAGCGCTGTCTTCATTCATAGAGGGCAATGGCGGGAACATGGAGGATAGAAGAGATTTCCCAATAGTACTCATACTATATATTTGTTTGTCAATTTCAAAGAATTTTAATTGTAATAAGCTGAACAATGATGTCAAAATTTTGAACAGACGTATTATTTCAGCGAAAGCTGAGTTTATGATAAAACAGTTTCTCAATTCGACCGTTCTTTTGATTTGCGGTAAGATGTCCACTCAAGCGTGACTACAGCGCTACTCTTGCGAACTAGACTAGTGAGCTGAAATTTTGACCAATTCTAATACCCGCCGTTCGTACTCCTTCTCTTCTATCCTCCATGCTCGAAAGGCAATTCAGCTCCGGTCCGTTATGAAGTTGGCTGTATAGTTTAACCCAGGGGGGCCAAACTCTATGGGAATGAGTGATAAATGTTATGTCGCGAGGCTTGGCTGCAGGGGTCGCGTCATATTTTTATGCGCGAAATTCAATTCAATTTCAACCATTCGCTTTAAATTCACTAAAAATAAAGTAAAATAATAAACTCAGTTCAAAAATGAACATTGACAATAGACGACGGGAAAAACCCAAAAGCTGCTATCTTTATGCTATTGTTCTCTATATTTTTCGTACAGTCCTGGCATTTTCTTTATACTTTTCTAAACCTTTCTTCTATTTTTATTGCATAGCACGTGGCAACAAATGCCCAAACTCTTTGCGCCCCTTTCTTTACGCGTTATTACTATTTTTATTGCTATAATCCCTCAAGACCCGAAATCCTCCGTTAGAATTTTCTTACTCACTCACTTTATTACTTAAGATACCTGAAGTACCCTGTAATAAAATCCTCCGGGTTTTTCCCGAAATATTGGGAAATTGCTTGGGACTTTCCCCGGAGTTTTACAGCTCTTTGAACCAGCCCTCCAAGCGCCCTCCTCCTCTTTGAATTAGCCAATAGACCGCTGGGCCTTTTTCCCTCTCCATTTTCTCGATCCCCCAAAAACTACCCCCACGATACACCAACGAAGACTTCCTGTACACCAAGCCAAGCTAAGTTTAGTCAGTCACCTTCGTCCTCCAGAATAGACGACATCTAAATTGTTTTTATCTCGAGCTTCTCTCTACTTTTTGTAAATCAAAGTTAAGTGTTGAAGTGAATAAATTAGTTTGTGTGTGCCCTCTTAGCACTTGTGTTTTCCTCAAGTTATTTAACCACCTATTCCTATAATTCATTCCTACATCAAGATAAAATAGTGAATTGATAATAGTAAACATAAATAAATAATAGTAAAGTGGAAGGAGATTCGGTGGAGTGTTCTTCAGAACTTTGGCGGCTAACGTTCCCATAGCCATTCAAAATTCTCGCGCTCAACCACAGCAGCAGCGCCGGGATCGTCCTAGTGAATTGTTAGGACATAACATAAATCGTTTTAGTTCGCGGTTCCGCGATAGTGGCACAACTGTTGAGAAGTTGTGCCTATATTCTCGCTAGATGACTCGAGCAGCGCACGTGTTTTTTTTAATCAAAACAATGGAGTTGGACCACGTGTTTCAATGTATACAAACAATATAAACATAACCTTCTTACATGACAACTTATGGAACAAGTAGTGAAAAGCAATTTATTGAAAAAATAAATGTATGGTAAATGTATGATAAATAATGAGTAGAGTAAATATGATAGTGCTGGCAGAGACGTTTCCTGAAATGCGCATTATGTTTTATATATATATATTTTTTTTTATTGAAATGATAATAAATCGTCAGGGACGTTCTGTGAACGCGTACTGGCTCTTCTTCATTTCAGGGAGTAATTATAAACTACCAGGGACGTTCTTCGAACGCGTATTGGCTTTTAATCTTTTCTTTTATTTCAGGGAGTGATAATGAATTACCAGGGACGTTCTCTGAACGCGTACTGGCTCTTTTTCATTTCAGGGAGTAATTATAAGCTACCAGGGACGTTCTTCGAACGCGTACTGGCTTATAATCTTTTCTTTTATTTCAGGAGATTTATCTTTATAATTGACAGGTGAGTCTACTATTGAAAATTTGTATTTTAATTGTAGAATTGAATAAATAGCTAAATATTCAGTATTGTTCTTCATTTAACAGAAATAATGATCCGGCGTTTGTACATAAATAAAAATAATATAGTAATCGAGTGGTTATGTATAAAAATATATAATGATTACTCCTTATTTCTGTATTTCAATAATCGATGGCATCTCAGACTTTACTCGTAGATTGTCCTCCTTTTTTGGACGTTTACTATTTTTCTTGTACTTTGCGATGGCTTTTGCGAAAATCGGAATATGTTTGAGTCGTGTCGATTTTCCTGTGAGATGTCGGTTTATTCCTGTAAAAAAATTAATTATAAAATCATCAATTATGGATTTGATGGCTGTTTCATGTAATTCATCTTTATGCTGAGTGCAGAAGATCCAATCATTGGGAATTTTCTTTTTCATTCTTGATAAGAAGACTTCTCTAATTTTGCGGAAGCTGCAAACTGATGAGATTTCATTCATCAAATGAAACTCCACTCTCCCTAAAAATTCATCGAACATAGATTTTTTATTCACAGACACTGTTGGTCGGAGAAAAACGATCTTGCACGTGTCGCACTTCACGGAAAGCTTCTTGATCATCTTATTGGCTGTACATGCATTCATCTGCTCAGTTTCAATACTCGGATTGACAAAATCGCTGCTGTCGTTCGGGTTGATGCGTATTTGTGTTAAATGTTCAATCTCTTCATCAACGTCCATCGGTTCTGAATCATCATTTTCTGTATCAAAGAAATCTTCAAGCGTGAAGAGTAAGGAACCGTTACATACGTCTTCGCAATTTGCTCCAACAGATTTCGCATTAGTGATATTAGAAATGAGGATCGTCTTCGAATCTCGCTCCAAGTGCCAACAGCTTGGTAAATTATTCCGCGATCCCAGTGCACGAAGGATAGAAAACAGGTGTTCCAGCGGATCTTGATTGACAAACCTTGATGTAAATTCGGTGAAGCCCTCTGATTTCAATAACTCCCAGAGCTTTATAAAGCCTTGGATGGTTATAATCCAGTTTTTCAGCGTCGGTACGTCAGCCACTTTCTTCGAATCTCGCAGAACAAATCGCATTTTCCGCAGCTCGTTAATTGCTTCTTTCCAAATTTTAGGATGATCTGAATCTGCTGTGATCGGACATCTGAGAGGGGTTTCAGATGATTCATGAGAGCCATTAATTGAATCGAAGAGATTATTGAAGAATCGCAGAACAAATGCAGTAGTTGCTCCTCCATTTTTCGGAATTGCCATTGGACCCAAACGCGTTTCGATAGTACCTGCGATGAAAATCATGAATTTTAAAAGCAGAACAATAGTACTAATTGGCTTTACTAAAAAAAAAATTTTAATAAATAATAGAAATTGAGACATTTAAGAAGTAATAAACATGTGTATTTATTTTTTCAATTATGTTTGATTATAAAGACAAGAGAAAAAAAACATGATAATTGGAAATTGAATATTTTCTTCGTCAATTTTCAAATTTCTGCGCAACAAAATCCGCCGAAATTTCAGAATTTTGCATTTGAGCTTGGAATAACAAATTAGTCTGCTTAGCATTAATTAAATGTGAATGGAAATTGGCCGGTAATCCAGGGACTATGGGGGCCAGGAACATCAGTTTTTCGAAAAAAATCCATTAAGGGAAATAGTCGGTCCGGCCCTTCAGGAATTGCTTCATTGAATGCTCGCACAAAAAAGCAAAATGCTCCGCCATTTTCTCAAATCTTTGAAAAGCTTCATGTCCTGAAATTGAATTTTCAAGTATGAGAATTTCGATTATTTCTTCAGATGGATGGGGAGAAATTCATGCTTTTTCTAATATTTCTGATTCTATTGATTGTAGCCACCGTTAAATTACCCATATCCAATTATCTCAGAGCTTGTAATGGGAATTTACCTGTGATTTTCGGATGACACTGCATTCTTACTTCATTCCAACACTTCATGTTGCTCTCCGTGTATGCCAAATCATCCCATGAGATCCATAATCTTGGAAATTTTCCCACAATTTTCACTAATTCCACGTCTTCCACGTCCATTTTTCTTTAAATTGTTTTTCATTTATTTTATATCAAACGAATATCAGGGAATTGTAGGGGAGGGGAGGGGGGCACTTTTGAACACTTTTTATTTTTTTAATAATTAATTTTAACATAGTAAAATATTTAATCATGAATATTTTCCATCTGGAATCAATACTTTGGATATTTAACGCTTATAAGACACCTTTTTTAATTTAAAAAAAAATCACAATTATATTATCAGTTAAAATAGGAATGATTCTGTTCAAAGGCGCCCTCCTCTCCCCTACATCCTTTTGTACCGGAAATACTTGTCAATTACTTTTTTTCAGATATGAATTAACACTAATTTTTCGATGTAATTACTGTTCCAGGAATCATCTTCATTTTGGACTATTTCATGCCTTACAATCTTCTTTCTCCACGATAAAAATTATTGCTCTACAGTGACGCATTCTGGAGCATCAATAATTTTTTTTTTTTTGGGAAGAAAGAAGGCAACACAAAATCGGATGGCAAATAACTTATAAAAAGAGTTTATCTAATGGTAAAGGTAATTTTTTTTTCATCTAACACGCTCCGTACGATGCTGTTACATTACTTTTCAATTAAATATAGCAGAATTTTTTGATTTTGAGAAGGACTACCCCTTCAAATCTTGGGCTAAAAATTTTTTTTTAAAACTAGCAAAGGTAACTGTGACACACAAAAAGTACCTTTCTTATTCAAATCTTCAATGTACGATGCAACTGTCTCACTGAACACTGGAGTTGCATATTTCACCTTCATCTTGTTAATTTTTACAGGATCAATGTGGGCATCGTTGAGTTTCGGCATACTGCTTCGAAGACTATTCGTATTGTTATCGATGTTGTACGCTTGTTGAATGCAATCCCAAGTGGCAAACTGTCCATCTTTGATGCTTGGTGGTATCTCCTGCTGCTTGACATTTATCTCCAGATCTTTTGTGAGTAAATTGGTCCTTTGTCCTTTCATCAGATGAGGTGCATCAAAAAGGGGAATCATGATCGAATTCGAAATTTTTATAGTTTCTGTAAGAACATGGGGCAAGTGGGGTAAAACAGACACAGGTTGATTTTTGTATTTTATTTTATGCTATGAAATTCAGTCGAAAAAGATGGAAATATTGGAGATGGATAATTTTTTTGAAATTTTCCAAAATTTCCTTCGTGATAAGATTTGAAGGTGAAAGCTTTCAGTTTTAGGAAAATTTTTAGTATTTCTACAATATCTCCGGTTCTGGGGTTGATCTTAAATGAAAGGTGAGCTCATTTCCCATGGATTTATGGTGTTTAAAAAGGAAAATATTAATTTTTCCAAGTACATATAGGGCAAAAAATGATTTTCAGAAAATGACCTATAAATGTTTCAAGAATTGATTTGGAAAAAAATTGAACCTCATAAATCGATGAGGAATGGCTCAACTTTCATCTGAGATCAGCCCCAGATCACTACGACCAACCAAGCCGAAGATATAGCCAAAAAACTAAAGTTTTCAAAAAAAAAAAAAAAAAAAAAACTCGACCCATGTTTTTCCGTCCAAAATTTCCTCAGCTTTTCAATCGAATTATTTGAATATTTCTCTCCTAAATCGTTTAATTGGAGTGTTCATTTTACTACATCTTCCCCTAGTTATGAATTTCCAATAGGTCACCAGTGCAAAATTGCTTCTTACGCTCAGGTCGCTCATTGTTCTTTGCACACTCAGTATTCGAAGCTGCAATGAGTTTCTTGACAACTGTAGCATTAGTGCTCAATTGGTCACATACTGTTGCAACAATCTTAAATCCTGCGGCTTCAACTGCTCTTGTCACCATTTTTATGCATCGTTGCAGGTCAGGTGCCCTTGTGAGACTGTCGCAAAATCCATGAGAGACAACCAATTTCCATCCGCTGATCCCTCGTAGCATGAACACGATGCTGTGATCAGCAAAATTACCTGTCCTCCGATATCCCCAATCCTCAAATCCAACGAACAAGTCTCCCTTTGGGTCATACTGAATGTGTAGCATCAGTTGAATTTCATCCCACATTAGAATGCAGTACTTATCTTTCGGGTCCATTGTCGTTCCAAATTTTTGTAGCTTCCGCAAAACTACGTCATGTAGTCCAGGGTCACAGGGCAATTGCTGCAATAAATTTTCAATTGTCGTAGTAGAGGGACAGATGAAACTATCTAGGAATCGTCGATATGAGTGGGGGGACCATTTGTACATTAGCAATGCTAATAATTTCTCACACTTCTTATATCTTCCTCCCTATACATCAGAAAATACGTGTTAATATCTATTATAATAATCCTCAAAAATTTATAACAATAATAATTGATTCCTCTTATGAATTTAGGAGGTAAACAGAGTGAACCAAAATAACTAGGAAGAAACTCCTCCGGAAAGCAGCTTCAAGAGACAATGTAACGAGAAGAGATCCACCAGACAAATGAGGCCCTTGGATGGACATTCTTAATTCAGAATCCACGTAATCCATTCATTGATTATCAATCAATTCCAGTGGTTCTCTGGAAAAAATACAAATCTCCTCGTGAAGAAAAGCTGAGTGGCCGAGGAAGAGACAATTCTGCTCAATCAAAAGCTCGTGAGGCCGAGCAGGACATCACACTAATTAGGCTGCACAACATGAAGACAGAAGCGGGAAAAGTTCATCTCGTGAGGACGATCAGAAAGACTGATTGACTAAGGAACTGGTACGAGACTCCGAGAGACGGGTAGCTGAGGATGAAAACCTCAAAGATGAGCTTTTGTGAACGAAGTTCGCAGAAAGAGAGACGAAGGAAAATTGCTGGAATTAATATTTGGAGATGCATTCAAAACAGAAAAATGCTAAAAGAGTTTGTCTCATCAATTTTCCTTCTCTCAAAAACGTGCATGAAAATTCCACAATAACTATAAATTATTATTATTATAGGGGAGATGTGGGCAAGATGGAACTGATTGTCAAGAAAATTTGAAACTTCTTCAAAAGCGAAGATTTTAATAGAATAAATCAAAAAAATTCTCCAACAATGTGCATATTTTTGAGCAGTTCCTCAATTTTCTTTCAGATTATTTCATAAATTCCTTTATTCCAAGAAAATTCCTGAATCATCTTGCCCCGGGGATCCATTTTGCCTCACTCTCTTCTATGTTCGTATTCTCGCAATACCTTTGGTTTTTTTGTAATATTCTCTAATTGCATGCCAATGAATGTTTTCTGTGGTAAATTCAATTTGTCCCAATTTTTAAAACGTTCACTGGCTGCATTTTCCTTCTTCAATTCTGCATTTTCCTTTTCTTCCCGACGCAATTTCTGTTTCAATATTATTTCATTCTTCCTAAGTTTGAAATAATGGTTAATTTGTCTTTGATTCAGTATCGCCCTGGGCTTAACATCTCGATGCCTCTTTTTTTTCCTTTTATCATCATGCCTGTTTACTCTTGTGTTACTAATTTTCTCCACAGATTCAGATCTCTTCTTCGGGACCTGCGATAACATTTCTTCAACTTCCATTGCCAATGAACTGGAGCCAGGCATCAACTGGTCTTCAATCACTGGTGCTGATCGATCTTCGGTCGACAAGCGTGCAGTGCTGATGACTTCATCACTTAACGGGATGAAATTCGTGAATGCAGAACTAGTACGCTGAGTGGAACATGATTCCGAATGATTTTCTACGAGCTCAATATTCAGGTGTAAACCTGGTATACTACCCACATTCAAATGGTTATTTTTTGAACCTTGATAATCTGTGGGCAGGGAGTGACGGCTGCAAATCGCGTATTTGTTCAAGTCTCCTACTGGAATATCATTTAAATCTACTGAATTTACTGCTCGTCTCCACTCTTCAGCAAGCCAAATAATTTTTGGAAACTTACGTAATTTTTTTTCATCGAATTTACAGCCTGAAACAGCGCATTTCTCCCTCAATCGCATCTTCAGAGAATCAGGAAAGGATTAATAAATATTACAGAACTATCAAACAATTCTCACATTTATTCGATTAAATTAAAAACTGTTTCTATAGAATTAGCTTCAGTAATAACTATAATAAAATCTTCATTCAATTTTTTTGAATTCAAAATTGTTTACGAATACAGAGCTATGTAGCGAGAATATAGGCACAACTTCTCGACAGTAGTGCCACTATCGTGGAACCGCGAACTAAAACGATTTATCACTCATTCCCATAGAGTTTGGCCCCCCTGGTTTAACCACTGAAGGCCAGCTGTGACCACGGTCACAGCACAAATAAGAAGGAGAAGAAGCTCCGATCCGTTCTCTCGATAGTTTTTCTATATATGATGAATAGACTTTTTTCACCTTTTTTCTTCTTCGTTTTCTCTGCTTCGAGAGTGTATGTGTGACTTTTCCGTCTGGAGATGGGGAATGGCGGGAATTTTTCAATTGACGTTATATTATTACCTAAAATAACAGTCACATGACGTTACAAAGTTTTGATTGGGAAATAACGGTCACAACTTAATTTATGATAGGTGAGAGATGAAATTTTTTTTTTAAAGTTAAAATACATCGATGTAGATGCAAGAAGATAATCATTGAATCTCTTTCATTCGTCATGGTTATAATTGTTTTTTTTTCTTTTATGACTGTCATATGACCGTTTAGTGAAGCTTTATGTGACACATTCGCCCATCTCTACCTTCACCTCGTCGAGTATTCACACGGACACGGCGAATTCTCTTACGGACAGCGTTTAACTATTGCCACCTCTTCTCATTGGCTGATGACAATGTGTTTAATGAAAACAAAAGGAATGTAGAGGGCGACGGACTCTACAATTACCCAAAGACTCTTCAGTATCGAACATAACCTATGAAGTTGGCTGTATAACCTAGCGGTTGAAAGCTAGCTGCGACAAATCGCTGCACAATTGAGGAGGTTGGTCACTAAATGCATTCAAATGAAAAAATTCTGAAAAATCAATATGCTATTCTTAAACATCCCATAGGACTCGGCCTTACAGACCTTTTACAGTTGCAATTTGTGGTTTTATACAATTCCACAATGATTCCTCAATGAAAATTCATGTGTCCCCTCTTTTCTTCTTATTTGTGCTACAGCTGGCCTTCAGTTTCTCAACGATACTGCCAATGTAAGAAAATTCATGTGTCAAGTAACGAACATAACATCACCGCGTGAAGGAGCGTTATGTCCGTAAGAGCTCTGCATATATGTACGAATACGATACGAAATATATTTCAACAGCAGACTTGTCAAAGTTCTCGAGCCCATCTCGCAATCAATTTTCTTTTATTTTCTCTGACATTGGCACCATTCGAGCTGATCATCATCTGATGATGATTCGGGGATGAATAAAAGGAACATATAGACAAAGGCATTTGTTGGAATAAATAGTTCTTTATTCGCTATTTACAATGAGATTCAGAAAATCCTTTTCTGTTGCTTCAAAGATCATCAAAAAGACCTCCTCTAATGAATTTGATACGTGTACCCCGACCTAGGAAAATCTCAACTTCTTCCTCCGTTGACAGTCCAAAAAGAACGCCATTATCAAGCTTTAATTCTTTCATTGTTAGGTGAAGGGTAGTTACGTTCTGCATGTGCTTAGCAAAACCTTTCTTAATTCCTTCCACCAAAGGAGAACTCAAGCGAATTTTCTTGAGTCCTGAAACACCCCTGAACCATTCCCCATTGAACCTTGTGAGTGCACGTGACGCCAAACGGATTGAAGATATATGAGATCGGTCAAAAGGGCCCGCTCCGAAAGAGTAATCCCTGAATTTATTACCGTGTAGCGAGAGGGCGCTTAGATTGATGTAGGAAAAAGCACCATCTTCGATAGTCTTTATTTTGTTGTCATTCAATGAAAGATTGAACTTTGTTGGATTATGATGAAATCCTTGGAACAGATTACTAGGAATGTTTTTGATTTGATTGTTGCCTAAATCAAAGTGTTTCAATCTATCTAAGCCTTGAAAGAGTCCAGATTTCAATTCTCCAATCTCATTATTCATAAGCTCAATTCTTTCTAGATTCTTCTGATTTCTAAATGTTCCTGGTTCAATGTTCTTCACTTGATTACGTATTATCGTAAGAAATTTCAGATTATCCAGACCATGAAACGATTTAAGAGGAACTTTCATAATCTTATTTTCATCGAGCCGCAAGATCCTAATTGCTGATGGCAGTGTCCTAGCAAAAGCAGTGCTCTTTAATAAATTTTTTTGCAAGTACAAAGTAAGCAAGTTCAATTTTCCAAAAGCACCATTCTCAATTGTTGATATACGATTGCTACTCAAATCTAGCTGAATAGTGATATTTTCAATACGATCATTTTTTTTCAAAGCAGTCATGAGATTGTGACTGAGATCAATTCGTGTTATTGCAAGTGGTAAATTATTAAATAGCTCTGGTGAAAGCTCATCGATTTTGTTAAAACTTAAATCAATCTCATTGTAGAACCTATCGATTACTTTGCACCACTTGTCTTTGAACCCAGTGATTCTGTTTTGGGATAGATTGATTACACGCACTGGTTTATAATGAAATACTGCGTATGTGGTGGGATCACCAGCTCCGCCGAGTTCAATTGATTCAAGAATGCCACTAGTTATGTTGATTCTAAAACGATAATGATAGAGGTCGTACTCCCTATCCTCGCCTCTACTTAGAGACGTTTCTTCTTTCTTGGTAGGTTTAAGAACAAACGGTTTTTTGAAAATTCCTGATGAAATCTTGCCGAGCTGAGTACTCCTGACCATGATCTTAACTGATTTGGTTAGACCAAAAAAATCTCCTCTTCTTAAAGATTTTATCGGATTTTTTGCTATGTTCAAGAGTTTCAGATTAGTCAAACCAACGAAAGTGTTGTTGAATGAAGAAATGTGGTTGTTGAACAATGATAATTCTCTTAGATTCGGCATTTTTGAAAAAACCAATGATGGAAGAGCAACAAGGTCATTATTTGATAGATCCAATGTTTCTACTCCATGTAAGGCATTGAAAGCGTTGGTGGCGATGAATTTGATGTGCAAATGGGAGAGATTGATTCTTCTGATATTGGTTGCTGGGACATTCTTCAGGATTCCGTGAGATAAATGGTAGGTCACGTTTCGGACTGGATTTGCTGTTGTCCAATGAGAAAAACAGGTTCCAAGAAGCAGAATCAAGAGCCAAAGATTCATTGCTTTCGTGAATCAATCTAAACAGTCAATCATTGAATTGATAATATTAATTCTCTCGAAGGGAACCAATGATTATTTTTGGATGTTGAAATTAATCAACAACGCAGAGCTATTTCATTTTTCTACATCATTACAGAGATCCCGATGTTTCGGCTTGGGATATGAAGCCAAATCGTCGGGACTTTTGTAATGATTTCGGAAAATGAAACAGCTCTTGACTAACAAAGCCATTCATTGACAAACAATTTGAATGATCAGATATATTTCATGTCTTATCGTCATATTATTATTAAAACGGCAGGTCGATGTTATTTGTTCAGAAACGTATGCGAGTTCAGCCAATTTCATCCAGATACCACTGAGTAACTTGTATGATACGATTCCACTGAGAGTAACTTGTATGATATATGCAGTCGCATACACACTCATAAAGAATGTTGTTGAAAACTCGAAATCGTAAAATACTTCTTCCACGTGCCTCACGATGAACAAATAAAATTTGACCTTCAAGTTTTGGAAAAAATAGAAAAATAATTTTTACGATGAGAAAAGATAATTTTTCTCATTGTAAATACACGTGTAGAAATTATTTTCTTCCGAATCTTATTAAAATTCAAGAGACAATGATCGATTATAGATGCTTACCTTTACAGAAGACTTGTTAATTCCCATGTGAGGCGATTAAAACTGATAAACTGCGGCTAATTCTCCCGAATAAATACTCAGACTTTTGTAATAAATAATCATCGTGCAAACAAAGGCGATGAACATATAGCACACACGTGGAAAATTCTAAGAACTCAGATGTAGGGATCATGAGACGATTGGAATAATTAATTTTAACAATACTAAATAATTTTCAATTCGACATTTCTTAATGTTCAATTGACAATTACTTGTTATTGTCAAACTCAATGATTCCAACATCCGATGATCCCTACATCTGAATTTATGGAAATGGGAATGAACATCAAATCTAATTCTAAGAATTTTACTTAAATTCAATTATTTTTGCAGCAGATTCGAATCTACAAATCCTTCAATCGCATCTCTCACACCGTCAGGCGCAAAAACGACAGACAAAAAATGAATTCAATCCCATTGATACTCCTTCCACCTGACGCCACGAACCCACTCCCTCCGAATTATACAATTACCCATATTTCTAAATACCGATTGTCGGTGACAACTCGTGTGAGCCTACGTGCATTACTTCACATATCTCCTCAAGAATAATCGTATCACAAAAGCAAATAATATAGTATAGGGGACATAGAAGGCACAATGAATGGGATTTTTATTTCAGACTATTTTTGAGGAATTTTTTCAACATTTTTTCATAAAAGCTTTTACTGAAAAAAATCTATTTCATTTCGCTTGATATCACAGTTCGAATGGACATTTTGCTCATGCGAAATGGAGATATAGTCCTCGAGAAATCTAGAATTCAAAAGCAGTAATCTATTCTCAACGGGTTACACCACTGTAGAATTTTCAAAAAATCTTTGTTTTTTCTTTATCAAAAAATTACTCTGGACCTTCCAGAATACGGGCAGAAACGTTATCACCCGAAACCCATTCTTTCTCATGAAATTTTGAACTTTTCCCCAGGCATTTCTTCATATTCATAGCCTAAGTCAAAACTTCAATCGCGCTTTTCTCGAAACATGATATTTCAAACGCGATCGATGCATATTAATGAGAACTAGAGCTGATTAAATTTTGGATCGATGTAGTGAAGTCATCCTTTATTTATTCAACAAACAATAAAATGATATCTCGGAAACGACAAGATACGGAAAAAAAAATCTTCAGGACAGTTGAAGAAATTAAAATATGGAGAAGGTGAGGCAGAATGGACTCCTTTTTTTTTTGCATATTTTTTTTATCGAGTATTTTTTTACACTATCATACAATATTGCGAATAAATTCCGTGGATCTGAAGTAGAATATCTCCTGTAGTATATTTGCGTTCAATTATGTTTCTCGGGGATTTTTATGATCCTCCCACGTGGAACCCAGTAAAATCATGACTCAGACGGCACGCGCAGTTCTTTGCTGTGAATATGTCGGGAAGTTAATTTTGTGACACGTTTGCAGAGTCACAAAAAAAAGTTGGAAAAAAAAATAATCTTCAATCGGGAGTTATTAATAAAAAAAACTTAGTGAACTGAAGCCACTACGCAGTCGCGAGTGAGCGTAGCAAACGAGCCACAACAGCCTACAAGTTCGCGAGCGAGCAACAACAACCTATAAATTCGCGAGCGAGCGCAGCGAGCGAGCAACAACAACTCACATTCTCGCAAGTAAGCGCAGCGAGCGAACAACAACTCACATATTCGCGAGCGAGCGAGCCACAACTCACATAGTCGCGAGCGAGCGAACATTAACAACCCACATATTCGCGAGCGCAGCGAGCGAGCAACGACAACTCACGTATTCGCGAGCGCAGCGAGCGAGCAACAAAAACTCACATATTCGCGAGCGCAGTGAGCGAGCAACTATAACTTGCTTGTTTTTAGTTGAATTTGCCACAGCATCTTGAAAACAATATTTTGAACTGAAAAACGGAGGGAATTTTCAAAGGATTGATTTGTACATTTTTTATTGATAAAAGATTACCGGTTTTTTGGTAGAAATTTTAACTTTTTTATTCAAATGATCACCAATCACACAAAGAACGATATTTTCGAAATTCCATACGTATTTCTGTAGCTATATGTATCTAGATTGATCCAATTTTTTTTTCTTCAATTGAAATTTGCACCAGCTACACTGTGTGCCGCAGAGTGTTTTAGATTCGAGGAGCCTCGCAAACAATGGCTCTTGTATCGTCATCTTTTGATATTTTTTGATGATTTTTTTTTCTGACGACTCCAATATATTCTCAGCAACTGCCTCAATATTTTATTGCATCTTTTTCTATAAACAAAAACTATCCGAAAAACGCATTTTTTACGGCTTCTACAATGGTGTAAGCCCTTAATTTATGAGTGGACTTCAGCGTGGACTTGTAGGACTTCAGAAAACGATTGCAAATAAGAATGATTCTTTTCTACGTGTTTCACGACTTATAGATGAATTCTCACCTCTCGACGAAGAGATAAAATAGTACATTACGCACCTAGGGCGGAAAAAAGTTAATTTCGCTCGGGAGGAAAATTTTGTCGAAATTAACTTTTATCCACCCATGGTGCGTATAGTATTTTTTTGCCCAAAGGTGCTGGAAAAATGCTTTTCAAACCAAACAAAGTGAGGTTAGAAACCCATTTTTCTAGCCTCGCGGGCAAAAAATGATTATTCCAACTGATTGAATATGCGGATATGTGTGAAGTCATTCTGAATCATGAAACCATAACCAATATGATAAATAAAGTCTTTAATACCCCTAAACTAAGGTCCCTAAACGAGACCTGTCGGTCGAAATGAGCTCCATTTTTTCTTTTTTTAGAGTCAACCCCTTCACAGAAAAATTAGAAAAAACTTTGAAAGACACTCCAGTATACGTGTATTGTTGTTGGATTTTTTTCTATTTTTCTTAATTCAGAAACGAATTTAGTATTTTGTGATACTAATTTCTGAATCTATTGGAACCAAATTCTACTAGTGATTTAGAGGTAAATGAAGACAGAACATACACAAAGGCATTCGTTTGAAGGAATAATGCTTTATTCACCATTTACAATGGAACTTAATGATCATTCATCATTGCTACGATCTTCATCAAAAAGACCTCCTCTGATGACTTTAAGAAGCGTATCCCTCCCTAGGGAAATTTCAACTTCCTCCTCTGTTGATAGTCCAAACAGAGCCCCATTCTCAAGACGCAATTCCCCCACTGTCAGGGTAAGACTGGTTACGTTCTTCATGTGTTTAGCAAAACCTTTCTCGATTTTTTTTTACTAAAGTAGAGCTCAAGACGATGCTCTTAAGTCCTGAAACACCCTTGAACCATTCCCCATTGAACCTCTTGAGAGCATTCGATTCCAAATCGATTTCGGATATATCAGATCTGTTGAAAGCACCCGTTCCGATCGAATCATCATTTAATCGATCACTTTCCAGCGAGAGCACGCTCAGATTCATGTAAGAAAAAGCACCATCTTCAATGGTCTCTATGTTGTTGGCATATAAATTAAGGATGAACTTCGTTGGATTAGGACTAAATCCTCCCAAAAGATTACTGGGAATGTTTTTAATTTTATTGTCGGCTAAATTAATTCTTCTTAAGCTATCTAAGCCTTGGAATAGTCCAGGTTTCAATTCTCTAATTTTATTCTCCACGAGTAGAAGACTTTTGAGATTCTCCTGATCTTTGAATGTTCCTGGTTCAATATTCTTCACTCGGTTACGTATTATTGTAAGAGTTCGCAGATTCTTCAAGCCATAAAATGATTCACGAGGAATTTGTAAAATCCGATTGTCATCGAGCTGCAAGATCTTGATTGTCTTAGGGGGTGTCCTAGCAAAAGCAGTGCTCCGCAAGAAATTGTTTTGCAATCGCAATTCAAGCAGGTTCAATTTTCCAAAGGCACCGTCCTCAATTGTTCTCATACGATTGGCTCTCAAATCTAGCTCAATAGTAGTATTCTCAAGTCGATCATTCCTCCTTAGTACAGTAATACGATTGTGCTTGAGATAAATCCCTGTTACTGCAGGTGGTAAAGTATTTAATAGCTCTGGTGAAAGCTCATCGATTCTATTGTAACTTAAATCAATCTCATTGAAGTAACTGTCGTTCGATTTAAACCACTAATTTTTGAATCCAGTGATTTCTTTACTGTATAATTTGAGAATTTCAGTTTTTTCAATCGCATATACCCCAAACTGCATGTCAGTGTCACCGGCTGTACCGAGTTCGAACGACTCCAAAGTACCATTGATGATGCGAAATTTGTTACGATGTCAATGGATCTTAAACTCGTTATTCTGGTCTCCATTCCTCACTATTTTCTCAGTCTTAACAGGTACAGGAACCCGCGGTTTTTTAAAAATTCCTGATGAAATCTTCCTAAGCCTAGTTCTCTCGACACTGACCTTGACCGTTTTGGTTAGACCAAACAAATCTCCTCTTTCCAGGAATTTTATCGGATTTTCTGACAAGTCCAAGCGTTCCACATTGGCTAAACCAACAAAAGTGTTGTTGAATGATGAAATGCTGTTGTTGAACAATGATAATTCTCTGAGATTTACCAATTTTGAGAACATCAACGGTGGCAGATCTACAAGACCATTATTTGATAGATCTAATGTTTGTACTCCTTCTAGGGCATCGAGAGCGTTAACGGCGATGGATTCGATGTGTAAATGGGATGGGTTGACGCTTGTGGCGTTAGCTGATACGACATTCACCAGAATTCCGGCAGTTGAATCGTAAACCACGTTTGGAAATCTTCTTAGGAACAGGAGCAGGGCCCAAGGATTTGCCATTGTCTTTTGTTGAATCGATCTAAACAGTCAATTATGGCATTGTCAATATAAATTCTCTCGAGGGAAACCGATAATTAATTCTGAATGTTTCAATTAATTAACAACGAATATTCAGAAATAAATAAATTCCAATTTTTGATACCGATTCAAAAAAGTCATGATTTATTTTCTCGATTATTCCAAGTTAAATATAGACAGACGTAGATATAGAGTGACGTAATAGCGGATGGTTTCCATGTCTTATCACGATGTTATTATTAGAATGGTAGGTAAATTTTTATTTGCTCAGAACCGATTTTTTTTTGGAGAGGGCGGGTGTTATCTAAATGCTGGGCATTACTGAGTTATAGATTTAAAAAATAAATTTGAAGATTTTTTCTACCTGGCTCACGATAAAAAAATAAAATTCACCTTCGAGTGTCCAAAAAACAAGAAAAATATCTTCATGAGAAACAATTTTTTCTTCCAGAAAGCACACATTTTACTTTGGTATCTTCAAATCTTTTTTTCTTCCATACTTCGAATTTAATGTGAAGTCATATGACTTCATATTTTGGAGAGGGAGCTGAGTGGGAGTACGCGCATAATTTCAAGTTTTTTAGATATGTTTCCATTCAACACGCGTAAAAAACTCGTGATAGTTGTGCTATCTCGCTGAATTCAAAAGATATCCTCCGAGAAATGGTGGCAAGGAATTATTCAACTTTTTTGCTTCCGAATGGAAGCTTTATAATCGTAATTTTTTACGATTTTGAGATTTCATCATAATATGACTGCAAATGACCCAAAACGTCGAGATCCGTCGTTTTTAAAAAATGTGTGTGTGTGTGTGATGACGCATTTTCCGCTTTACTCTGAAGTGGGGTTAGCTAGCGATCTGAAAATTTTACCATAAGTTCGCCATGCGTACCCCAAGCTCTCACAAAAATTTCAGCTAAATCAGCCGGATAGTTTTTGAGAAAAATGAAAATGTTGAAATATCGTTTTTTCGACTTTTCTCGATGAAAAATGGAATCACAGCGTCCAGTCTCCGCGAGGAGATGCGCGTCCAAGAGCCGCATCTTTGACCCCCGGGGTGGTGGGAGCTCAGATTTTTATTTTAGCCAACAGAAAACTTTTGATAAATTTTTCGTGAAAATCTTGATTCCACGATAACTTAATAAATAATTGAGCTAGAGACCTCAAATTTTGTGAGGTTATACATCTGATGAGCACAAAGGTTGGTATTGAAACTGGGCGGAATCGGTCCAGTAGTTTTTTAGATATTAGCATAGAAACATCAGAAAAAGCAAGCTATATCTTCAACCTTGAATTATCTGCAACCTTGAATTAGGCTGAGTTTGGGCAAGGCTAAACTCGAGTTAGCTAACTTGACTATGAAGTTGAAGCTCAAGATTTCAATGGAATATGACTCAAGATGTTCCAAAAAGTAGAAATATGACAATAAAAAAGAATTTTGTTACTCATAGCAAACGAGGGGATTCTCATCATCTTCAGAACATTCAAAGAGATATCATATTTAACAAAAAGAACATGAATTGACGTGATTAATATAAATAAGATCAGTGATGGTAGATTTGAAATTAAAAAATTCATTCGGAAGCTTTCTGCCAATTGCATTGGCAGAATATTAGATGTAAGATTCTCAAATTACGCACAAGTAATGGGGCTCCTGCTTGTTTTAATTTGAAGATGTTATTTTCTAATTATAATTTTGCCTACTCTTGGCTAACATTTTATCAATGTACTCAATGGAAACCACGGGAAGGTGGTACACGGCGAGAAAAATTCATGAGAATTTATGGTGAAAGTTCCAGAAAAATTACCGGACTGAGCAGTAAACATGGGATATAGTGGCCTCAGCATGAAAAAATGCGAAGCCAGTCCGGAAAATTTGACACTGACGGGTTCCCGTAAAAATTTCAGTCTCAGTGAATGAGAATTCAGTTCATCTAAATGAAAATGTATTTGGACGTCACAGTAATAATTCCAATTCCCGTAATAAAAATTCCGTTCTAATTAGTAAAAAGTCTGTTCCATTCAATGAAAATTCAGGTCCAGTGAATGGAAATTTAGTCACACTAGCAGTGAAAATTCAGTGTCACAAAAATGAAAATTCAATGATGAAACGATGAAATTTTCATATACTTTTTTTCTTGTATGGATCATCATAATTATTATTAGTTTTTCATTATTCTTATTCATTTTTTATCCTAAAAAAAAAAATTATTTTCCATCCATTTTCTAACAATGTAGACTCTAGCAGAGATGAATGGTTTTCGCAGAAAGAAAAAAATGTTCTCGGCTCTAATTTAAGCATTGGCTTTTCCAATGCAAAAAAAATGACGGGAAAATGGAAAATCGACGGTCCCTGCTCATTACTGAAGGAGAGGGGAAAATCGGACTGACCTAAGTAACAGGATTACCGTCCGGCATTGCCCATGTAGGGTTTCCCGACATCCACAGGGTGGCCGATATTCGGGCCAAATTATTTTATACGATTTTGGGCAGTCGATCAAAGGCCAAAATACGAAACAATTTTGGAACGTTGATATTGGTTCCGCTAATAAGTCCGATATTCTTCCCAACGTCGAGCCCCGTACATTGGGATGGTGAGTTAGATCATAACTCGGTTGTATATCGAGTAGCCGAATATCGGGAAACCTATATCTATCCGAAGTCGCACGTAATTCACGTAACCAAAGTTCGGCTGCTCTACTTTTGACGAAAATATTTCTAACAATAAGTCACTAATTTTTTTTTTTGCTTAATTTTCTTTTTTTTTTATTTTCCAACATAACGATTGAACAATCACGCCATAATTGATTTTCCTTCAATTATTCTTCTTACTAATGATTAATTCGTGAACTAAATTTGAAAGAATATAAAATAATAAATAAATGTAAAATAGAATAGATATAAAAATTGATCAAGAAAAAAATCTTCCCTTTCTGCCATCAAATGATTCAATTATTAATAGAGGAAAAAATAATACTCAAATAAAACTTTAATTTTCAAAAATAGGAGAATTTTCTGTGAAAAAAATTAATATTCCATTTGGAGAAATATGTAGTTTTGTTCCTCGGTTCTAACTTCATTTTTATTATATTGCTCTGGATAAAGATAGCCATATAAACAATATAAATATCGATATGAACTTAGACCAAATGATTTTTGGATTCATATAGACAGTACGATTCTGTCAAAGTCAAATGGAGTGATGGTCCAGTCGGCAGCGTGCAAGTTTCATCATCCGCCGATCGAGGGTTCAAAACCGCCTGTAGGAACTAAAATTTGTAATCATAAAAATGACTTTAAAATGATCAACATATTGGAGTATAAATAATAAAAATATAAAATTACGGAATCTTAGAAAAAAATGATAATTCTCTTTTTATTTTATGTTTAAAATTTGTTCTATATTATTGAGCGTCTGTCGAGTTCAATGTCGGACTCGATGTTGGGCGTATATCGTAACGCTAAGTCGAAATTCGTCACATCGAATTTAGCTCGATGTGCGGGCCAAACTCAAAACCCTATATCGGGGCGAAATCAGATGCGATGTACGCCCTATTTAGTTTTCGATTTCGTGCCGCGATCTATTCGCTAAAAAGCGAATTCTGGTGGAGATTATGGAAACTAATTTTGCTTCCGAATGGAAGCTTTGTTTTCTCAATTTTTTCGAAATGCTGATTTTCATTGGAAACGACTCAAAATGATGCAAAACATCGAGAAATCATAATGAGAAAAAAAGTAGACATGTATGTATGTGTGGGTATGTACGACTTTACGACTCTCTATTACTCGAGAACGGTGAGAGATAAAAATCTGAAATTTCGGCAAGATATCAGTTTTGATGGAGTGTATGTCCCATGAAAATTTCAGCAAGATCGGTTCAATGGTTTGTGAGATATAGCAATTTTAAAAAATCGTATGTTTCAAAATTTCACAATTTGCGTGAGACGAATACCGTTCAAAATTGTACTCAAGATTCGCAACCATAATATCTAACTTTTAGCAAATTTTCATGAATTTAATCACATTATTCTATTAATTATTAATTTTTTTGTGTTTTTTTTTCAAAAACTCGGTTTTACGACGATAGCTCAATGAATAATTGGCTTAAAGACTTTAAATTTTTTCTGTATATGTAGTTTCTGATGAAGATGGTTGGGATTGAATCTGAGGCATATCGGCTGAACGGTTCTCGAGATATTTTGAATTGAAGTTTTTCCGAAAATCGGCTGTATCTTCCAAACTTCTCATCCGATTTCATCGGGACGAAGCTCAAATGATTCGTGTTTATGAGCTGAACAAACTCTCAATTTTTCGAATTTTTAGATGAAGTTGTCCGTTTATCACATTGAAAAATGTAGTTTTTTCTCAATATTTCCAAAAAATAAAAACAAAAAAATGCAATTTTTCTCGATTTTTTTGAACGGACACTCCTACTTTTCATTTTGTTTTCTGAAAGAATACATTTTTCTCTTTCAATGTAAGCCCCTACTCATCTTTGTAGGACAATCAGAAACTGTACCCAAAAGAGAGCATTCAAAGTGAAAAAGTGAACTGTTATGTAAAATTTTGTATAATTTGAAAATAATTGAATTTAATAAATCCTAATCATTTTATCTTATAGGGGAGAGCGGGGCGAAATGGGGTACTTTAAAGCACGTATTCCCAGACCCCATTTTGCCTCGGTCTCCACTATTTTATTGCGTTCTAACACGAAGAGAAAACTTTTGAGACTGCAACAATCGCGATGATTGAAAAAATTCAGGAAGAACCATTCGGAAGCATCCTGCTAATTCATTAGCAGAAATTGAAAGGAAGAAATAGCAATCTAAAGGATAACGCAGAAGAAATAGCAACTAACGCAGCGACCAACGCCTGCTTGTTTTTGAATTAGTTTTCCATTTAAAAAAAGTAAATAACCTTGGAATTTTATGATATCATCAATTCAATAATTAAAGGATGAAATCATTTTAAATAATTGAAGTTAATTACAAGAAGATAATTACAGACATTGAAAAATAAAATTGTTAATTAAAAAACGAAAAGGGGATCAACGACGTCGCCGAAAGCGATGGCGGCGCTGGAGATGCATGATCATTAAAGGTCACTTATCATTGAAATTTAGGGGATATAATCAAAACGGAATCATTAAATATTTATGTTATTAATATTATTTTTAAGAATCATTGAAACTTGAAATGAAAAATAGAAATCTACACTAATCAACGGAGGCGGCTGCTTGCGGCCGCCGACGGCGCTAGTCACAAAAAAAACACGACTAATGACATACAGTTCTATGGAAACAGTTGTGTCACGTGACTTTCCTATATGAAGAATTTCCAACAAAAAATATAACAGCTGACACTAGCGACAACAAGTCCGTTTTCACATGATTCGTTGTAGTTTGCCCGAATATATAAAATTAAAAAAAACCCTCAAAAATGTGTGTGAACTCCAACTTCTTTGTTTGTTGTCAATTTTTACGCGAGTACGTGAGATGACTGATGCAGATCGCAAGTGTTCACTCATAAAAATTCCCAATTACTCGTAAAAATAATATACCTCCGGCATTATTTCTCCGCTGAATTGAACTATTTATGTAGAAAAAATAATTGCGTATTTAATTGGTGAGTTATTTTAGTGCTTCATATGATTAACTTTGAATTTGAATGAATTAGCAAAGGCTAATCACTAAATTCCGAATATTTCAAGTTTAATTTTAAATAAAGTAAATGATAATTTTGATTGTATCGTTGCCTGAGAAACAAAGGGGCGTAAGTCCTGTATGTTGTCATCTTAGGAACAAAGAAGAGAAGGTGTTATGCTTATACACAGCACTTACGCCCGTCTGTTCCTAAGGAGACGATACAAGCCTAGCACTTACGCCCCTTTCACTCCGAGGCAACGATATATCAGGTATTTGAATGTCTAGATCTCTGGAAATGGAAGGTGCAAATGGGGAAAAGGAAAAAACAGTGGTGGAACGTTGCGAGGACAATTCATGGGACGAGTGGACCATAATTAATGACGAAAGGGACAAATTATCGACTCCAGCAGATGGGCATCCTGAAAATAATGCGGTTGAGGATCAAGCCGAAACTGCCATCATCGAACAAGCACGTGAGGTATCCAAATTGAGTTTGAAATATTTTTGGAAGACGCATGACCTTGATGCATCGAAGAAATCAAGGAAAAATGCAGTTAAAGATATTCTTCTTTTGCAGGTGATCGAAGAGATTGATCCAGCAACACTTGACAATTCAGGTGTTTCTCCAATGCATGAAGAAGAGTCAGATGGAATTTCAGTTATAAGTGAGTCCGACAAAGGAGACGCTGACGTGAGTGGAGCTCTTGCGAAGTTTGTTGAACCAGTTGAAAAATTCATTCCACGGGTATTGATACTTTAAATAATTCCAAGGCTTCGAAAGATTCATTTCATGTGTTAGAAATTTTTGGAAATTTTTTCAAAATTGCTAATTCAGTTGAAAAAGTTGAAAATACAAAGAAAAAGAAGTCCGATTGAGGAGAAAAACAAAATTGAGAGATTGAACGAGATGTTTGTTATTTGAGAATATCTTGGAAACTAAAAAAGATCGGTCGATTTGATCGGAAGCTCATTTTAACGCAACTCTTCGAAATTCTGTACAAAAAAAGCATTAGGGTAAAATCACTCTATCTCACTTGGTTTCTGAGATATTCTGAAAGAAATGAATGACAGAAAAATAGAATCAGATAATTATTATTCTTTGTTCCTCGCTCTTATTCTTTTCTTGCAAAGAATTTTGAGGGGCTATGGAAAAAGACTAGAATAGAATCCACTTATCTCGCTTAGTTTCCGCGACATTCTTGAAAAAATGAATTCATTGGTTTTATTTCTTTGTCATTCACACTTTGAGAATCATCTCAGAAACTAATAGAGATAAGCCCTTTTTTGCTTCCGAATGGAAGCATTGTAAACGCGATTTTTTTCGATTTCGAGATTTCATCGGAATATGACTCAGAATGATCCAAAACGCCGAGAAATGACATTTTAAAAAAATGTCTGTATGTATGTGTGTGTGTGTGTGTGTAAGTATGTGTGACAGATGTCAGCTCATTTCTCCGCAACGGTAATACTTGGTGAGCCGAAAATTCCACGGTACTTTCCCTCCCCATGCAAAATTGCTGTCAGTGAAATTTGAGGGAAATCGGTTAATTACTTTTCGAGAAAACTCAAATTTTCGAAAAATCGCTTTTTCGATTTTTCTCCGCGAAAAATTGATTCACAGCCCCCACTCTCAGCGATGAAATACTTCTCATTTGAAGTCACAATTTTTACTCTGGGTAAATCTCTTGTAAAGGTGTTCGATAAATTGGTTTTTTCAAAAATCACGATTTTCCATAGCTTTCTCCCTAGGAACACTACTATTTTTTATTTCACTGTTCAAAAGTAGACAATTTTTTCTACAGAATGAGTACCTTCCCATTCTGACGGCAATCAGAAAGAATAGAAATTCTATTCGGAACCCGAACGTCAATTTTTGTGTACCATCGTAGTTTTCGAATTTTCATCTAATATTGAATTTTTATGTACCATGTGATATTATTGCAGTTTAAGCGATTATTCTGTGCTGAGATTTCGAGTGCCATGTAGATTCCAAGTATCGCAGATGGAATCCTGAACAGATCGATACAGTCTGGAGCAATATTTGTCGGAATATATGAGTGCGTATTTGTTGCGAGAATAGTGTTATTTTTTGAGTAATGAGATACATGAATAACGATTCTATTCACCATAGATGAATTCCATTCGGAAGCATTTTGCCAATCGAATTGGCAAAATATCAAATGTCACACAAGGAATGGGGTTTGCAAATAACGCACCGAGAGTGAGGCTTCTGCTTTTTTCCATCAATCTTTTTTTAATCATCAAATACTCTCAAGAAAAAAAAGAATCATATCTAATATGGCGTATCTCCATTAGTTTCCGAGATATGCTTGACCAAATCAATGAGAAAAAAATTAAAAGTCAGACACATTTTTTCTTAATATTGTCTTATCCCAGTTAGTTTCCGAAATATCCCCAAAAAATGAAATTCAGCAGAGACTAGGATTTGAACACGGGCCTTCGAGTTGGCAATCCGACACTCTACCGAACGAGCCACCGTTCACCTACTCTTAAATTAATTCCCGTTTTTTTTTCATTTTTTTTTTTCTGAATCCTTAATAAAATAAACTCATCTCGTTTCATCAATTCCCTCTTAATTCATTAAAACTCAAATATTAATACAAATGTATACATTATATATGTATTTCTTTGT
Organism: Aleiodes alternator; assembly: GCA_963921955.1. Classification (NCBI taxonomy): domain Eukaryota; kingdom Metazoa; phylum Arthropoda; class Insecta; order Hymenoptera; family Braconidae; genus Aleiodes; species Aleiodes alternator. Next base: position 3,582,072 of record OY998102.1, on the reverse strand, counting down.
TCAGACTGGAGCATACACAGAATTCGTCGCAGTTTGTTGTTTAGCTGTGGCTATTGCTTTTGGCATCGGTTGGTTTGTTGGCACTGGTTGTGCCATTGGCAACGTCAAGACTTCATTCTCTACATCCGATGCTGAAGTTGCTGCAGTAAAATCTTCTAATCTCAAAGATGAATTCATCGCCGATATTTTTGATGATGTAGCTGTCACCACCGAGTCATCAGTATCAGCTTCCACGTCTCACAGCACAATTAAGATAATTCCTCAAGACTCCGAGGAATTTGAAGTTACCAGTAAATCGAGTAAACAAGCACTGAAAGAGCCCAATTTGTTGATGAAAAATCTCAATATTCCGAATTTTGAAAAAAAAATATCAACTATCAAAGATTCTTTCGAGAAAGTTCAATTGTCCCTGAAGACTCTATGTTCATTAATCGAGGATAATCAGAAATTTAGGGATAAAAATAATATTTGCAAGAAATCATTGGCAATTACAGATGTAATTGAGCTGAAAGAAACCGTCGAACTCATGGTCAGTGAATTGGGCTACAGAGAAGAAGCTTCATCAAAAAAGCTCATTCAAAATGTAGAATCGAAATTGAAAAATTTTTCACAATCATTTCTGGAAGAATTAACGAGAATTTTGGAAAATTTCGTAATGAAAATTGATCAAAAGCTCTCGAAAATTGGTGGCAAGCTTCATCAGAGGATCTGCATCATCAGAAACACCTATGCAAATAATGCAGTGATCCAGGACATCCTGGAGAAAAGGCGTATCTCCTTAAAAAGCTGCGATACAAAAAAGAATGGGAATTCAGATGATTATAATGGGGAGGAAAGAAGAGTCAATAGCGATCGAGAAAATTATTCGTTCGTTGCAGATGAGATGATTGCAGATCTTGATTCAAAGGAGAAGAATCTCCAGAAACCAGAGAGTCACAAGAATAAACGAAAGAATGAGAAATCACAGGAATTCAGAGGTAAAAGAACGTCAAAACCATTTCAAGAAGAATCAGATGAAAATTATGAAGTTAAAGCTCATGATAAAAATAATTTTAAATCGAAGAAAAGTTACAAATCATCGAAAAAACCGAATGAAGAGGATTCAGAGGAAAACATTGATTTTAATTCTTCTGGAGAAAGGGAAAAAAGAGACTTCAAGCAGAAGAGAAAGTACGAATACTTGAGGGCAGCTTTGATGGAAAATTATGTTGAGCAAAAACGTGAGAATCATCCCAAAGATTTTCATGATGATAATAAAGAGAATGAGAATGTTTGCTACTCAAAAAAATGCGTGAAGCCTCATAATAAAGAGGAAAAGCACAAGGAAAATGGAAAAAATGGAGATTGGCAATTTGAAAGGTACCTTAATAAACCAAAGCTATGGATTAATTATTGAAAAAGTTTAGCAGTTTATTTTACTTTTTTCCGTTTTTATTTTGAAACTGATAGGGCTCAAGGAAGGAACAGATATCGTTCAGATGAAGAAGGGGTTTATGGCGTTTGGTATGACAACCGAGCGAAAGCTCGTGAACGTGCAAGACTTCATTACTAAATGAAATATGACATCTTTTTTTACAGAGGAAGGTGGGGTTGAATGGACATTTTAATTGAATCGTTGGAGACCCAGGTTTTCTGATGGTTCCATTGAAGAGCTGAGGAAATTTTGGGTGAAAAACATGTGTCATAAATAATTTTTTGGGATTTTTCGAAAAATTCGACTTTTTTGGACAATGTTTGAAGGGGTGAACTTTTCAAAATTGAAAAATTCACTTTTTCTGGGGTATCTCCGGTTCCATTGGTTCTAGTGATTTGGAGTTGATCTCAAATGAAAGGTGAGCTCATTCCTTATTGATTCATGTAATTGCAAATTTTTTTCGAATCGATTTTTCACTTATTTATATCTGATTTTCTGGAAATCATTTTTTGCTCTTTATTAAATTGAAAAATCGATGCTTTCTTTTTAGAACTGTATGAATTTAGAGGAAATGAGCTCGCCTTTCATTTGAGACTGACTCTAAACCACTACAACCAACAAAATCCGAGATATCACCGAAAAAAAAAAAAAAAAAAAAAACAAGAAGGATTTCACCTCTAAATTTTGTCCAAAAAATGAAATTTTTCAAAATAATTTGAAAAAAATCATTCTAACACATAACTTCTATCGAAAATTCTCTTAGCTTCCCAATAGAATCATCAAAAAGAATCTATCTCTAATATTTCCACTGATTTCGAGTGATTTTCATAACATAAACCATCAAAATTCAGATGTGTCCGTTTCACCTCTTGTGTTTCATCCCTTTTTTACCCTATCTTCCTCCACACTGTCTTGTAAATTGACAACTTAATGAAAGTAGAAAGAAAAAATTATTTTTTAATATAAAAAAAATTAATGAAATTTTTTAGTAGAGATCTCTGTATTTTAAAAATATTAATAATTTAAATTTCAAAGTATTCTGTGTTTGTATAAGAATGACTGGCTGTAATATCGATACGAGTGATTATTGATTAATTTTTAAAAATATATAGATGTGTTAATAACGAGTCTCATTGTATTATTGATTAATTATTAACTATTAGTAACATACATTTTTTTTTAACAAAAATACTTTCATTTGTTCAAATGTGTCAGAAATTGCAATTGGAGGAATAATGGAGCATTTTTCTGATAAAATTTATCAAGCTATCGTATCAAATATTGAAAATGTACTCGATAGTCTTCTCAAACAAATTGAAGAATTACCGGATGAAAAAAAATCAGATAGAACTCAAATTCTTTTGAGACACTTGACGTACCTGGTTGAACATGTGCTATCAAGATTAAAAACAACTCCGATTGAGGAAAAAGTAAAAAGGGATTATTACTGGAAATTGTGGCACGAAAATAAAGCTATGAAAAATAATTTAATCGGTGATAATTGAATGAAAATTGCTAAATTCATCGAGACACTAAATATAACAGACATCTGAAAATTTCTAGATTTTTTTCTCTTTTAATGGAAAAATTGCAAATTTTTTTAATATTTTTTTCCATAATTTATTTACTTATTTTTTAAAAATATGCATATTTTGATAATTTAAATAACTATAAGTGCAATTTTTCTGCAAATGTTTTCAAGAGAATTTATTTGCTTAAAAAATGCAAAAATAGTTACATGTATGCTAATTTTATTATTATTAATCTCATTATTATAACTTATCATAAATTACAATTATTTATTTTATTTACAGAACTCACAGCCTCTCTCGAAGAACAGAGAAATGATTATCATAGTAAAATTGATAAAATTTATGGTCATTATTTGAAAAATTGCCAGGTAATCGAAAGAATCGAAAATAAATTTTCCGAAGATGCTGAGGCTGTCAGGTTTTCTTTTTCTTCAAATTATCATCAATTATTTATGATGAATTGTACAAAAATTACTCTATTATGTACAGATTGAGGTTTGAACGTATGCAAATTAACGAGTACAAACAATTTGAAGGGAGAAAACATGATTTGATGGAAATTAGTGTCATATCGGAAAATAAATATCAGAATTTCATGAACAGTATGAAAAAAATTGAGGAACAGATCTGCACGAATAAGTAATATTTTTTTTCTATCGATTCAGTAATAACAGGGGTAAAACGGGTTAACTCTATTTTTTCCGATCCTTTCGTGAATATCTCGAAAAATCATGGGGATACGCCCTTTTCACCCGAATCCTTTGAAATTGAGAATTTCGAGGGATGCAACAACCATGCAGATACAATCGCCCTATCACGCTATATTTCCGAGATATTAAACTTTTTCGATTATCAAGTTCAAACAGTGGAGATAAGTATATTTTTCTAGTCACGCATTTTTTTTTGTGAATGTCTTGGAAAATAAGGGAGATAATGCGATTTTGCTCCAAATCCTTTTTTTGCAGAGAATTCCGAGAGTTATGATAAGGATTAGGACAGAAGAAAAGCGTATCTCCATTTTTTTGTTATCGAGAGAGTTTTAAAAAGAGCCAAAAAACAAAGTAGGTGAAGGTGGGGTAAAATGGACATGGGTTGATTTTTGAATTTTATACTATAAAAACTACTCGAAATGACTGGGAATGTTGAAGATGGTTTTTTTTTGGTGATTCCATTGAAAATATGAGGAAATTCCCCATGAAAATCATATGTTAGAAGTTCTTTTTTGGAATTTTTTAAGGATTCCATTTTTTGCGCAATATTTGAAGGTAAAATGCTTCTTTTTTTGAGAAATTCTCGGTTTTCGAGAATATCTCTGGTCTATGGACCGTGGTGACCTAGGGTTGATCATAAATGGGAGGTGAGTTCAATTTCCATCGAAGCTTTTTCTCGAAGAAATATCAATTTTCCGAGTACTTATAAGGCAAAAACTGATATTCAGACAGTGACCTATAAATATTTGAAAAATTAATTTAAAAAAAATTTGCACAACATAAATCGATGAGAAATGAGCTCGCCTTTCATTCGAGATCAACCCCAGATCGCTAAGGCAGACAGAACCAGAGATATCGCCGAAAAAGTGATTTTTTTCGATTGTTAAAAAGGAAATCCCTTCAAAACTTGTCCAAAAAAGTAAATTTTCCAAAAAATTAAAAAAAAAATTGACACATATTTTCCGCTGAAAATTTTCTCAGCTTTTCGATGGTATTTTCAGAAAAATTTTATCTCGAACCGTTGAATTAGAGTGTCCATTTTACCCCACCATCTCCTATAATAATTGATTAATTTTCGAAATTTAGATTGAAAATATCCGGGAAATTTCTGGCTTTGTTACAAAGATATGACACAGAAATTGGGGACAGGATAAAAACGATAACCCATCTTAAAACAGAGCTCGAAGGCCTCATGGACCATAATCGCCAATTGGAAGTAATAACAATCATTTAATAACAGTAAAAAAAAATTATGATTAATACATTTTTAAACTGAATTTCGTGAAACAGGAAAAAATGGAGGAACAGGCATTTTTACACGACTCCTGTTTTAATGAACAAGAGAATGAAAAATTGCTAGAATTGAATGCAAAACTCAGTGCAATTGCACAGAGAATTGCCACAAAGAAGATACAACGCTGGTGGCGTCGTATAATTCCTTCACTGAAGACAAAAAAGAAAAAATCAAAAGGAAAAGGAAAGAAAAAATCTAAAAAAAAATAATTATGAATTATTAACTTAACTATGAGCTTTTACTCGTCCTCTTTGATACATTTCTCCACCAACTCACGTAAATTTGGATTTTCCATGGCTGCTGCGATTCTCTCCTTGTCATTGATCTGCTTATTGACTATTGAAAAATAGAGAAAATATGTTTTTTTTTTTAATTTCGGAGGAAATAAATAATTAAATAGTTGAATTGGAGATTTATTTACGTACTTTCTTCCTCAGTCGAGTGTGCACCTTCTTTGATAAAAATATCCAACTTGAATAAAGCTAACAAATTACGCTCCAATTTAACTCTTATGCAAAGTCCAATGAGTGTTGCGAGTGAGCAATGAGGAACAGTTGGATTAAATTCAACTCGTATAAGGTATGTACCGCTTGGAATTGCCTGTGTTATGTTCACACAATCCTCGTATACTACATCCAAATCCTCAAGAGTTTGTGGCTTCTCAGGATCTTTTATTGTCCTCAGTAAATCTGTCCAGAGTAACAAAATGATTGCTGGATTAAAATCGTCGATCTAGAGTAAAAAGGGCGTGAGATAGAAAATGTGGGACCATTTACACTTTTTTTGCTCTAAAACGACAAAATTATTACGAAAATAGCAGAAATCAGAAAATTTTCACTCTATATAGATTAATGAATAAATTATTTTTTGAAAAATAAAAAATATGCACAAGTAGAAAATTCGAAAATCTATAAGAGCAAATTTTTTAAATATCTTTCTTTACAATAATTTATTTGTTTGAAGAATTTAATAAAATTTGTTAGATATCTCCTCATTTCATTTTCATCAATTAAAACGAGATAAGTCTATTTTTTTATTCTTTTTTTGGAAATATCTTGGAAATGAGAGAGATAGGGCGATTTTCCATGGATTTTTTTTGATGATCCTTTGAGAATTCTCGACGAAAAAGAATTGGGATGAAATCTTGCTCTATCTCGCTTAGTTTCTGTGATATTTTCAATAGAAGAACGACAAAAAAATGAAATCAGAAAATTCTTTTATTTTGTTCTTTGTTTTTCTTGAATATCTCAGAAACTAAGCGAGATGAGGCAATTTTAGAATCATCGTTTTTGTAGCTTTCGAAATTCTTAAAAAGAAAACTATTTTCGCAAATCACTCTATCTCCCTTATTTTCTGTGATATTCTTCAAGAAATGAATGACAGAAGAAAAAAAAACAGAATTTTTTTTTCCTATTTTTCGATTTTCTTAAATATCTCGGAAACTAATGGAGATACGTCCCTTTTCCCTCCAATTCATTGTTGTAGCTCTTCAAATTTCCTACAAAAATCATGAATCCAAATTCGTCCTATCTCCCATACTTCCTGAAATATTTCTCAAAAACGATTATTGACAAAAATGACTTTGCACAAAATCAAAAGTTCGTTTTTTTTTAATTTCAAAAATAAAAAAAACCTTTTCTATTAAATAAATAATGAATTCTTGCCATAAACAGATTCCTTGAGCTCAGTGACATCCTCAATGAAACAATTTTGATTTTTCTCATTGACTAAATCATGTGCAGTATCCATCACACGATCAGGCACTATACCATCTTTGACTTTGCTCCCAATCGACAGCTTGCGTAACAATGACAACATTTCTTATCACCAATATTATTATTATAGCTAGTATTAAACATTAGTTTAGTAAAATTGTATCTGGCAGTGGACCAATGACTCTCTTTCCATGAGTAGACTAACCAAAGACCGAGTTTTGTCACTTTTTTCCTGAAATAAAAGTATAAACATGAGAAAAAAAAACGTTCATTACTTGAGAAAAAAAAACATAATTTATACGTGAATAAGTGAGAAAATAGTGGAATCGAAAACCTTCGTTTGTAAATTCATGAATCATTTAATTTGTGTTTATTATGCACCACCTGATACTCCAAATGACCACACATACACACACATCCACACATACATGCGTTTTACTGCCAGTGTGTGCGTGTCCATGCTTGTGTAAAGACAAGCATGGACTTGCAAGGGCGAGTGTGTGTGTGTGTCCATGCATGCCTCTGTGAGTGTGTGTGTATGTATGTGTGTGTGTCTATGCTTGCGTAAAAGAAGCATCGCTTGCAAAAGCGAGTGTGTGTGTGTGTGTTCCGTGCTTGCCCCTGTGAGTGTGTGCGTGTCCATGCATGTCTTTGGGAGTGTGGACATGTCCATGCTCTGCGAGTGTGTACACTTCATTTTCGACTCGCGTGTGATTCTCCAGTGGAGGGGGAAATGAAGGAAAAAAATGTCTTGTATACTTTATTATCTCTGTGTACGATTACCACTGTATTTATTGGAAAGGGGTATCATTAGTCGTCATAATCGAGGACTATATGGAGATACTAAATGCTTAGAATTACTCCAGTGCACTTACATAAACAGTACTCTTCTTGTGTCGAGTTGATAGTGAATTTGCTGGGAGTGATAAACTCAGTTTGATAATGTTGCAAAAAACACTGGGGTTTTCGAAAGCTCAAGCTGCACGATGCCTCTCTGGGGCTCATCTTCAGCCAGAAACATCAGTTAGGGTAATGATAATTATTATTATTATCATCATTATGTGAGGATCATGGGACGTTGGAAGAAATCAATTTAGCAATACTAAATAATTGTCAAATGAACGATGTTTCGCCTGCTTTATTGAGGTTTCCTCAGGTTCTCGACATCATCAGCATATAGTCACCATAGAATTAATTATAGGGAAGAGTGGGGCAAAATGGACACTGTTATGATACGGTTAGAGGTGGATTTTTTTCGATGATTCTATTGGAAAGCTGAGAGAATTTTAGCCGGAAAACAAGTCTCAGATGTATTTTTTTCGATTTTTCTGAAAATTCTATATTGTTTGGCATTTTTGAAAGGTAAAGAGTCTTTCCTTTTTCGAAAATCTTTAGTTTTTTTTTACAAATTTCTCTGGTCCTATTGGTCGTAGCAATTCAGGGTTAGTCTTAAATGAAAGGTGAGCTCATTTCCCATCGATTTATGGAGTTTTGAATGAAAAAATACCAGTTTTTCAGATAGGGATAGGTCAAAAACTGTTTCACAAAAATGCCCATAAAAACCTTAAAAATCGATATTTATGAATTGAAAACCCTATGAATCGATGGCAAATGATCTCACCTTTCATCTCCCATTGGAATTCTTACGCTACGACGAGAGAACCGAAAATATTCTCAGAAAACTGAAAATTTTTCAAAAAAGGAACGGTCTTCCCCCTCTAAAATGATCCAAAAAGTCAAAATCGCCATAAAGTCAAAAAAAAATCAATCCCGAAACTTGCTTCCCGCCCAAAATTTTTTCAGCTTTCCAATGGAATAATCGAAAACAATCTACAGCCAATTTTTCTATTGATTTCAAAAGTTATTCATGATATTTGCCTGAAAATTTAGATGTGTCCATTTTACCCCTGATGTCCATTTTGCCCCACCTTCTCCTATCCAATAGGAAATTTAATCCATGCAAAAGAGTTCTTGTTGACATTGCAGTATTTTTGACTCAATTTGATAATTTAAATTATTAGTAATTTGATGAGAGAATAACTTCCCTTTCTTTTTTTGGATATCCTTGAATTTAGATTTTTTTTGTATATAGGGGAAAATGGAGCCAAGTGGCCCCTCCAAAAAAATGAATTGATGGTGGGGCTAAAATCCCCCCCCCCCTTTCAAAAAATTGGTTGAGTGTGGGTCAAAATGGTGAATTTAGGGATAATTTAAAATCACGCAGATGTTCTGCATTGGAAAGAAAAAAATTATAGGGGAAGGTGGAGTGAAATGGACACAAGGGATAAAACGGACACAGGCTGCTTTTAGTATTTCATAATATGAAATTTATTCGGAATAGATGGACAGATTGAGACAGGATTTGTCTGATGATTCCACTGAAAAGATGAGGAAATTCCCCATGAAAATCAAATGTCAAAAGTTATTTTTTGGAAACTTTCAAAAGTTTCATTTTTTTTGCAAGATTTAAAGGGAAAGCTCTTCTTTTTTTTTTTGAAAAGTTTTAAGTTTTCGAGAATATCTGGGATTTTATTAGTAGTAGCGACTTCAGGTTAATCTTAAATGAGAGGCGAGCTTATTTCCCATCGATTTATGGGGTTCAACCCAAAAAATATCAATTTGTTCAAGTACTTATAGGGTAAAAATTGATTCTCAGAAAATACCCTGTAAAGATTTAAAAATTTTATTAAATAAAAATTTAAACCACATAAATCGATGAAAAATGAGCTCGGCTTTCATTGGAGATCAACACCAGGTCGCTACGATCAACCGAACCGAAGATATTGACGAAAAAGTGAAATTTTTCGATTTTAAAAAGGGAATACTTGGCCAAAAAAGGAAAATTTTCCAAGAAAAAAAAAATTCCACAAATGTTTTCCGCCTAAAATTCCGGCAGCTTCTCAATGGAATCATTAGTAAATTCATATCTGGAACCGTTCAATTGGCATGTCTATTCTATCCCACCTTCCCCTAAATATATGTGATGGGAGGGAGGAGGCGCATTTTACCCCACATGGGCTTATGACTACATGTGGGAGACAGTTAATTTTAAGCTCAATTTCATCTGTTTTGGGATGAGTTGAGCCTGGAAAAAGAATTATTATCAAAACTTATTGATTTTTTCCTCAAGGGGGTCAATTTGCCCCACCCTCCCCTAATTTTTAATAACAATTGATTCAAGATGAAATTCTCTAATCCAATTCAATGAATCTGTAGAGAATGCAATGAGGAATGAAATGAAACGTAAAATTAATTGAAAATTGAAAAATTTCCATGATTTTTTTTGCATCATTTTAAATTTTAAGAAAATTGAAAAAATGTAAAGAATAATGAAAATATTTTAATTTTCAATTAATTTTTTATTTTTAGGACTCATTTCATTCCTGATTACATTTTTTACAGATTCACTGAAGCAGATTTGAAAATTTTATTTTGTATCAATTCTTATTAACGATTTTATACGAAAATTCACCTTTTTCCCAATTGGACCTCCAAATCATACTTAATTTGGATTATTGCTAATCTATAATTATTATTTATAATAATTTAAACTATTTTCAAATTGATGAGAGAGTAATTGCCTTTTTTCGGATAGATTCATAGGTTCAGGGAGAAACTGAAGAACGATCCTGGAACGATTTTGACGGATTCTTTTGGGAGGAGACACACATATCTGAGAATATCTGTTACGGAAAGATGCAATCTTCGATGTAAGATGATGAAAATGAATGATAAAGAATTTTTTCAACATGAATTCGTTTGATTTCATTATTTTCTTTTTGAAATATCTCAAAATCTAAGGGAAATTGGACGATTTTAGCGGATTCTTTTTTTTGTGAAGAATTTTGAGAGCTACTTATAACAAGATTAGGACAAATTCGTTTCAAACATTCGTTCTTCGAATTATCTCGTAATGCAAGCGAGATAGGGCGATTTTGCTGAAATCCTCTTACAGGATTCGGAAAAAATCGCTCTTTCTCGCTTAGTTTCCGAAAATATTGGAAAAAAACAAAGGATAAAAAAAAGGATTATTTCATTTTTTTGTATTTTATTTTCTTGTCATTCATTTCTTTAAGATATCTGGGAATTTAAGCGAGATAGGGCGTTTCCACCTCAATTCTTTTTTACGGGAAATTTTGAGAACTCTAAAACAAGATTCGGTAAAAATCGCTCTATCTGGCTTAGTTTCCCGGATATTTGAGAAAAACAAATGATAGGATTTAATCCTGCAAATTTTCGTTCGATTTTTATTTTTTTGAGATTGTGATTTTTATTTATTTATTGTTTTTCGATAGATTTTATGGTTTTTGTTTATTACAGGTCTGTACTGTATGCCTGCAGAGGGTGTGAAATTGACGAAAAACGAGAATATCCTCAAGACTGATGAGATACTCCGATTGGCTAGGCTTTTTGTTAGACAGGGGGTAAATAAAATACGGTTGACTGGAGGTGAACCAACAGTGAGAAAAGATATCATCGATATCATAGGTAAATCTCATAACATCTCAGAAACTAAGAGAGTTAGCATAATTTTGTCCCTGATCTCGTTCTTGCGAGGATTTCAAGAACTACAGAAAAGGTCTCTACGAAAATTTTATTATCTCTTTTAGTCTTTGAAGTTTCTCATTAAAATATTGTCTGAAAAATAGTGCTTTCACCTTTTAAGGATGATTGGGAGGTAAATTCGGAAAAAGAAGTTAAATTTTTGTGTAGAATCGTTAATAACAATTGATATAGTATGAAATTCTCAAATCTGATTCAGTAAATCTGTAAAGAAAGTAATGAGGAATAAAATAAGCTCTAGAAACGAACAAATTGATTTGAAATTAAGAAATTATCATTATTGTTCACATTTCTTCAAATTTTTCAAGATTTAAAGAAACATAAAAAAAATAATACAAATTAGTCAATTTTTGATTCATTATTTGTTTCTTAATAACAATTTATAGAAGATGAAATTCCCAAATCTAATACAATGAATCTCTGAAGACTGTAATGAGCAATGAAATAAGCCCTAGAAGCAAAGAATTAATTAAAAATTGAATAGTTTTAATTATTTTTTTACTTTCCTTTAAATCTTGAAAAACTGAAAAAATAATGTAAATTTCTACATTTTCAGTTATTTTCTTGTTTCTCATTCTATTCCTCATAACAGTCTGTACAGGTTTACTGAATCAAGTTAAAAAATTTCATCTTGTATAAATTATTATAAACAATGTTATATCAAAAATTTTACTTTTTTCCGATTGTACCTCCCAATTATTCTTGATATTGGAATTATGAAAAATTGCAGGTCAATTGAGGCAAATAGAGGGACTAGATAGTATTGGAATGACAACAAATGGCTTGACATTAACTCGCCAATTACCAGCACTTCAAAGAGCTGGACTAGATGCCCTAAACATTTCCCTTGACAGTCTCCAGAAAGATCGTTTCGAGAAATTCACGAGAAGACAGGGATGGAGTCGAGTTATGGCTGCTATTGATCTCGCTGTTCAGCTTCAATTGAATCCACTAAAAGTATTGACCAGTAGAAAAAAAAATAATAATTTCTCAATTAAATTCTCTCTACTAATAAAACTATTAAAAGTCTTTTTTCCATTCCTTTAGGTAAATTGCGTAATAATGCGTGATTTTAATGACGACGAACTCACGGATTTCGTAAAATTGACGAGAGATAAACCTATCGATGTACGGTTCATCGAGTACATGCCCTTTGATGGCAACAAGTGGAACGAGAATAAAATGGTATCTTTCGCGGAAATGAAGGAGAATATAAGAAAATTTTTTCCAGATTTTCAAGCACTTGATAATTCACCAAATTCCACGTCAAAAGTTAGTATGACTGAAAATAGGTCCTTCTTATTATTAATTCGTTCAGAATATCTTAGAAACTAAATGAGATAGAGCAAATTTACTTGAATCTTTCTTCGTAGAGAAATTCGAGAGCTACGAAAAAAGAATTAAAAGAAAATTGCTCTGTCTCGCTTAATTTCCGAGATATTCGAAGAGAATGGTAACCAAAAAACGATAATTATCTGATTTTATTTTTTCGTCATTTTTTTTTTTAAGATTCTTATTATATTTCAATTCATTTTCTATTTTTTTCGAGGATACCTTGGAAACTGAGCGAGATACGCCCTTTTCACTAGAATATTTTTATATAGAGAATTCCAAGGATTACATAACAAAAAAAATAGCGAAAAAAAGAGAAATCTCCATTAATTTCCGGAATATTTTCAAAGAATGAATGACAGAAAAAGATTTATGCCATCACTCAATTCTTATTAAAAAAAGAAAATCAATTTTCTTCCGAATTTCCTCAGGCTTATCATGTACCTGGTTTCCTGGGCCAAGTTGGATTCATAACATCAATGAGCGAGCACTTCTGTCACTCCTGCAACAGACTCCGAATAACTGCTGATGGTAATCTCAAAGTCTGTCTCTTCGAGGGAGCAAGTGAAGTGTCCTTGAGAGATGCAATGAGAAAAGGAGCTGTGGACGAGGATATCGAGGAGATAATCTCCCAAGCAGTCTTCAAAAAGAAGAAACAGCATGCTGGTAAGTTCAAAATAAAAAAAAGGTTTCTCCAATTCAACAAAAATAATTGAGAGGAGTAAATAATAATGTGTTTCAGGAATGAAAAACCTAAAAGAAATGGAAAATCGTCCAATGATTCTGATCGGTGGTTGATTCTTGCAGGTAAACCAGTATCATCATCATCATCATCATCATCAAAAATGCATAATTACTTGATCACTCCATTGATGAGCTCGAGCAGAAAAATTCAAAGAGTATCACTTCGACACTATTCTTCATTTTCTCATGTAAATGCAGATGGAAAAGTGAGCATGGTGGATGTCAGCAAGAAGACTCCAAGTGATCGTTGTGCTCGAGCCAGAGGAATTATCCGAGTTGGACCAATTGTTAGTGAATTAATAAGAGATAATAACATGAAAAAAGGTGATGTTCTGCTTGTGGCTAAAGTTGCTGGGATAATAGCATCGAAAAAGACATCTGAATTAATTCCTCTCTGTCATCCACTTTCTTTGACGCACATTCAAGTCAATTTAGCTCTCAAAGAAATTGATAATGAGCATGTTGTTGAAATTTTGTCTGAAGTAAGATGCTCAGGAAAAACTGGAGTTGAAATGGAAGCCCTAACTGCTATTAGTGTTGCTGCACTCACTATATATGACATGTGCAAAGCAGCTGCTTCTCCTGATGAACTGGAAATAAAAAAAATCGAATTAATCAGCAAATCTGGGGGAAAAAGTGGAAATTTCATTAAGAAGAGAGTGTAGAATTTTTTTTTGGAAATCCATTGTTAAATTATTTGATGTCGTTGATCAATTTTTGATAGAATATTTATATATTTTTATCAATTTGTTATTTTTCTAAAAGTTTTCAGGGTAAATTTTACCATAATTTTGTATATTTGAAAAGGGTTTTCTTCAAAGTACAAAGGGATATATATTGGGTAGTTAAGAATTTACTTGAAAAATATTTATTACATATCTACAAACAAATGTTTTACTGCAGTCACATGATTCCATACAAATTCTTTATATTTTTAATTCAATAAATTCAAACTTTGAACAAACTTATATTGAAAAAAAAATGATAAATATAAAGTTTTCGTACAAATTGATTTCTGTCGCCAGTTTTGATTTTTTTTTCAATATTTCGGAAAATGAGCGAGACAGAGCAATTAAAGAAATCAATCCTAATCTATTCCAGTGAAGAATTTCGAGAGCTACAAAAAACAGTTCAAGAGCAAAATCATTCTATCTCGCTTAACTTCCAAAATATCTTGAAAACAAAAACTAATGAACAAAAACTTTATATTAAAAAAAAACTCATTAAAAACACGTTTTAAATTCAAGGCATTTTCCTCTTCGTGGGTTCCTCATGGACTCGAACCTGCAGTGCTGACCTAGGTCCACATTTCCAAACGTTCCCATCCTTGTCCAGAATACTGGCACTGGCAGTGACTTGGAATTGATTAGTAGAGCTATTGCTGCCTCCAGAACCTCCAGCACATCCTGAACTACTGTTTCCAGAGGTTCCCGAGTTCCCAAGCGAAAGCAGGAATTCACAGGCGAAAAAGTCCCGATGAGGAATGACAGTTTGCTGCAATTCATTGCCCCCATTAATGAGCGCATCGTTGCTCCCGCATTTGTAATCAGAATTGATTTTAGAAGGTGGAGAAGTTGATATCGATATGCAAACAGCAGCGACTGATCGAAAGAGTGACGCTTTTTTCCCATGCCTAAGGACCCCCTCGATTTTGAGGGCCAATTGTGATCCCTGAGGAACACAAACCGGTTCCCCAAGCACTCGTGGCTGTGGAGAAACCGATAATTTAACAGTAGTTGCCTGAAGAGCCTGGAAAAAGTATCTCGGGATGGTCAACCTGACCTTTCCACCAGCCAGCAGCATCACCTGCGAAATCAGTGCCTCTACCCGTGGATTAGTAATTGCCTGCTGATCCTCGCCAGTTGCTTGAGCA
Source organism: Aleiodes alternator (assembly GCA_963921955.1). Lineage (NCBI taxonomy): Eukaryota > Metazoa > Arthropoda > Insecta > Hymenoptera > Braconidae > Aleiodes > Aleiodes alternator. The sequence goes on along the minus strand of OY998102.1, from coordinate 3,566,895 downwards.
CTTGGCGCCAGCCTCCTTACCTCGCAGAAGCATCTCGCCAATTGCCTCATCTCCACAGATTCACCAAACGAAAATTCAACAGTCTCGTTACTCCTGTGATAAGCTGATGCATTGAAGCTCATGCAGACCCTTTCAACACTATTCGCCATAAGTCTACACATCTCCTGAAGTGCCCGAATATTGTTCAATGTTCCCTGATCAGCATCGAAAGCTGACTGATAGAGCTTCTGATAATTTTCCGCACAATTCCTAAAATCCTGAGCTGATTTTCTCAACTGATAAGTCACTCGACCGTACACCTGGAGCTTGTCATTAGTCACTTCAGCTATTGATCGTGCTATAGCTGGTGGTGGTGATGTGCGTAGTGATTTACACGAGTGCACCAATTGTGCCAGCGCCTGAAGAAACTCACATCTGAGCTTTGCATATTCACTGGCAAACTGCAGACTCTTTACTGGAGTACTAGCAGCTTTCAGAGCTGCACATGCACTCGCATATCTCGATATAGCACCATTAAGTTTACCCAATACACTTATTTTTCTCTCGCTTCGTGATTCATGCTCATTTTTGTCCAAATAACTCTCTGCACTTGTCATTAATTCTAGTCCAGACAGCCAAAAGTGCAGTTGCTCAGAGGCAACAGCTTCACGTAGACCTTTAAATATTTTTGTTGCTATACCATGATGCCCGTATCTAGCAGCTCCTCTTCCTATTCTGTACTTGGACCATCCATCTACAGTTTTAGTTACATTTTCAATGGCATTTAGACACTCGTCGTTCCACTCGTAACCCCCTGCGACCATTTGGAATAGAAGTGTACACAGCATTACCCTCGTATCAACGTCCAATGGCTGTTTAACTTTCTGCAGAATGTCCGGAAGAAGTGGCAACAGGACATTGTCTCCAAGACTACCTATAGCTCCTAGAGCCTCGCACAAAACACTTGCACTCTGCTTTTTTTCTCCACCTGATTCTGATTGTGTGGTCGTTGCGCGAGAATCGGTAAAAGAGGTACAAGATGCCTGAGTGTTCATCAGTGTTGTTCCAATAGCATCAACGAAAATAGGAGCATGAGCAGGATGGGCCTGACACAATTTAACTGTCGACACCAAACACAGCTTCAATTGATACAGACTATCTTCTTCATTGGCATCAACTGCAAGTAGAACGATCAGAGACTCTAAACAGGAGATTATGTGCTGGATATTGCTGACTGGGAGACTCTCTTGATAGCAGTAACAAGCAATTCGCGTGAGGATCGTCACTGCTTTGACAGCAACTAGGGGATCGTGCGAGTAACAGGCATCGATGCAGAGAGAGGCAAGAGGACTGGACTCCTCCATATTACCGTCACAAGTAACAGCACTCTGGCTCAAGACCTCGATGACATCTAGGGTCCTGAGCAAGAGATCAGTGTTATCGTTGCCTGTTTCCTTGATCGAGTGCTTCGATTGGAGAGTTGAGTCAATGAGATTGTCGAGGGCTCCCCGTGGCCACAAGTGTGCACCTCTCTTTGCTAGGTTCAGGAGGAGCTTCAACGAGTGACGCTTAACTGAGATCCTTGGGTCATCTCGTAAGTAGTTGAGGAGGAGGCCAACTTGTCCGGGAACGTCAATCAGTGTTGCTGAAGCTAGTGTGCTCATTGCGCTCAGGGTTACCCTGACAAATTCGACTGCTGGGTAACTAGCGAGAAGCTCCATACAGAGCTCGTTCACCATCGATGCTGTTGAAGTGTCGTGGTGCATGTATTGAAGAATTGGGATGAGCTGTAGCTTCATTGATGCCGGTGTTGCCTGACCCCGAATCATGTCTGATATTTTGCTGCACATTGATACTGCAAACAGCTTGGATTGTGCAGCAAACATTCTCGCAGCGTAAATTGCAGCTTCAACTTCTACTGAGTCGTGCGAGTCAAGAGATCTTCGGATGCTGTGATGGACCTGCTGACGCTCGGGAATTATTGATGCTGCTGAACCCAAGGTTCTCAGGGTCAGGGCTCGTGCAACTGGATCATTCGAGTGCATAACACAGTAAATTCGCTTGACGAACTCCTCGACATTCAGAATCTTGTCCAGATGCTTCTCACTCTGTTGGCAGACTCGCAGGACCCAGACGCGGAGGAAATTCGAACCGAGACGAAAGACATCGGCTAATTTTAGAAGAGCCGAGTTGATGAGAATTGGAAAAGGGTATTTTTCGAAGAGCCGGGGAAAACGGACAATTGCCTCGCATCTCTCGCCAGTGTTCTTGGAGCGAAGTCCTGGAAAATGAGATATTGGGGGTTTAATACGAAAGAGTGGAGAATCAAAAAAAGTCGAAAATTGTTTGAAATAGAGGTAGGTGGGGTAAAATGGACACAAGGGGTAAAACAGACGGGCTGATTTTGGTATTTTATACTGTGAAAATTACGAGAAATGGATGAAAATATTAGACATAGGTTTTTTCTGATGATTCCATTAGAGAGATGAGGAAATTTCCCATGAAAATCATGTGTCAAAAGTTATTTTTTCAAATTTTTCATTTTTTGCGGGAGATTTGAAGGTAAACTCTTCTGTTTTCGCAAAAATTTTAGATTGTTGAGAATATCTCTGGTTCTATTGATTGCAGAGATTTGGGGTTGATATTAAATGAAAGGTCAGCTCATTGGCCATTGATTTATGGGGTTTAGAATAAAATATATCAATTTCTTCAAGTACTTATAGGGCAAAAACTGATTTTCAGAGAAGGATCTATAAATATTTTAAAAAATGATTTTAAAAAAAATTGAACAACAAAAATTTATGAAAATGAACTCATCTTTCATTCGAGAGCAACCCCAGGTCGTTACGACTAACAGAATGGGAGATATCGTCGAAAAAGTGAATTTTTTCCATTTTCAAAAAGGAAATCGTTCCAAAACTCGACCAATAGAGTAAAATTTTCCAAATATTGAGAAAAGAAAATTTTTGACACATGTTTTCCCCCTAAAATTTCCTCAGCTTTCCAATGGAATCATCAGAAAATTTCAATCTCGAACCGTTCAATTGAAGCGTCCATTTTACCCCACCTTTCCCTAATTATCTTCGTTAATCACTGTATTTATTTAGATTGAGGTTAAGTATTTGTTGACATGTGTACCCTTGTCCAGCTCGATGAGCGCAGAATTGGCATCCTGTTCTGGTTCCCCAGGTCCAGTCTCATTCAAAGAATTCATTCTCATCATCAAAAATTGAACTTCAATTTATCATTCTTATTTGTTCATTGTTAGGAACTTTCAAAAAAATCAGTGGAATACAGAAACACAATTGAGTGTTTTGACGTAAATATTTTCGAACTGGCAGAAGAGGGATCTTCCCTAGACGACCCGAAGTATAGAATCCGAATATTTCCGAAGATCTTTCTTTAGCTAGCTGATGTGCGATTTTCGCTCGATCTTTGTAAGATCGATTCTTTTTTTTCCTGAAAATCGGCATTTTGACGCGATTTTAAGAAAATTCCATTAAATTAATTTTCCTTTTTTTTCTGAAAAAATTGTCTCGATATTTTCCTGAAAAAAAAAGATAAAAATGAAAAAATAAGATCACCTTAAATTAAAAAATATCTCGAATTCAATGCGAAATATGCCATTCGACCAATCGATATTCCAAAAACTATCAATTCTCCAAAATATGTTGAAAATAATTTTGTTTTCGAGTTTGTTTTGAAAAGGATTTGAAGTTCGCGCGTTTTTCATTATTAGCATTAATCGATTAATCGATTTTTCCTTTTGAAAAAATTCCTCTTCCAAAATTATTTACAAAAGGATTCGAAGTTCGCGCGCTTTTCATTACTAGTATTGATCGATTAATCGATTTTCATGTTTCGATTTTTTCCTCTGAAATAAATGCTTTTTCTCCAAAATTGTTTTCAAAAAGATTTCAAGTTCGCGCGCTGTTCATCACTAGTATTAATCGATAACTCGATTTTCTTATTTCGATGCTTTTGAAAAAATTGTATTTTCCAAATATCGATTCTTCGATTCGAGAATCAATCACTTGTTATCCCCCGGAAATCACCTGCAAACTGCACAGTTGGCAATACTGCAAAGACTCGTCTTCTCTCCATTCGAAAAATCCTCGAAGAAGCCATCACCCCAACAGAATGACTAAGCAAAATTATTTAGAGGACAAAAAACAGAAAACTGTGGCTTTGCAAGAGTCTCATAATTTCATTAATACCTGATGCTTAATTACGTTATGGATGGCAAGAGATCGATGAAAATGGTAATGTAATTAATTTAATTTTTTACAAATTCACTAGTAACTCATCCCCCCCTCTTTTTTTCCCAATGTAAACACATGTTTTACGTCAAAACATGAAAATTTACTTAACCTCCCGGGAAAAAATCGACATATATGACCATAAATAATCACAATATGAAATCGACATATATAGCCATAAATGGCCATATATGCGAATTGACCGTACATGTATATATCTGAACATATCGTCGTCTTAGAAACAAAGGGGCGTAAGTGCTATGTGTAAGCCTGCCACTTACGCCCCTCTGTTTCGAGCATGACGATATATGACTATATCATCGCCTTAGAGTGGAAGGGGCGTAACTGCCAAGAACAGAAAATTCTGATGTGAAAGGGGCGTATCTCCACTTATAACTCCAAAATGTTTTCCATGGTGTCCTAAATGTTATTTGAGCAAATGAAAATTAAAATAACAAAGTGACTTGACTATCAATCTTAAAATGAAAAGGACGTATGCCCGAACTTGCGCCCCTTTGTTATTAGTGGGTGGTATTCATGCCTATATTTTATTATTTTTCCTCTTTACCAAGATTGGTAAAAATCCCAGAAAAGCCTATTGGAGCAAAATGTTGGAGATACGCCCCTTTGTTAATTTCAAGAGAAAAAAAAAAGTGGAAAAAATGGCACTTACCCCCCTTTCACTCTCAGGTGACGATATATAAGATATCTATGAGCATATATCGTCGTTCTAGTGTCAAAAGGACGTAACCAAATAGGAAACATGTACTACTTACACCTTTTTCGCTGTAGGATGACGATATATAGATTTTTTTCCCGGGCTCTTTAATAATTCGAATTTTTTCTCCCAGGATCCGTTATCGCCAGGCCCATGTCTAGACATCAGTGACGACGAGCTTGTTTCCATCTCTGTTCGTGATTTAAATCGTCAATTGAAACTACGAGGATTATCACGCGATGAAATTGTACGAATGAAGCAACGTCGTAGAACACTGAAGAATCGTGGATATGCAGCTAGTTGCAGGATAAAGAGAATCGAGCAGAAGGATGAGCTTGAAACTGAAAAAACCCAGGAATATCGAGATATGGAGAATATGCAGGATGATAATAACAGAATGAGAGAAGAGGTGGAGTCGATGCATGCAAAGTATTTGGCACTCAAAAAATTTGCAATGGAACGAAACATCCCGATTCCACCGGAATTGGAGAATATTTGATTCAATTAATTAGTTTAGGTTTTTTTATTGAATAAGATTTTGCATAAAATATGGAATTTTTTGGAAAATTCTATTTTTTTGTCATCTCAGAAACACGAATGGGGCGTATGTGCTATGCTTATACATAGCACTTATACCACTTTGTTTCTAAGGTGACTTTATTTAGGTCTTTCGTGAATTCATTGGAATCTAAGCGAGATAGAACTTTCGAAAATTACTCTATGTCGCTTAGATTCTGAGATATTCCCAAAAAAAAACTGATAAAACAGGAGTTAACTGAAATTAGAGAATATTTGATTTGAGGAATTAGTTTAGACTTTAAAAGGAATAAGATTTTAGATTAAATATGGAACTATCAGAAAAATTGATTTTATTGTTATCTTGGAACAAAGGGGCGTAAGTGCTGTGTTCATACCTTAATATGCTTATACATAGCACTTACGCCACTTTGTTTTCTGAGGTGATTTTTTTTCAGTTTTTTTGAAAATATCTTGGAATATAGGCGAGATAGAACTATTGAAGAACGCTCCATCTCGTTTGAAGTCCGAAATATATTTTCAAAAAGCTGATAAAACAGAAGTCGATTTTGTTTGTCAGTTTTTTTGTGAATAACGCGGAAACTAAGGGAGATAGAGCAATTTTCAAATCGTTTTTTTACAGCTCATAAAATCCTCTGTAAAAGGAGGTTTTCATGATTATTCTCTTATCTCGCTCGGTTTTCAAGGTATTAAACTGATTCTGAAAACATCAATATATATAGATGATACTGAAAATAGTAGATATCTGACAATTTGTAGTCCTTTTTTTTCTCAACAAATTAATTATTTTCAAAAGGAGAAAAAAATATGTGCATATAGAAACTTTTTTTTCGTAATAATTTAATTCCTTGAAAAAATCTAAAAAAATTTCAGATTCACGCTGATCTTATTTCCATAAATGAAGTATACTTGAACATTCACGGGTAAACTCAAGTATTCAAGTAAAATGGTGCTTTTTTGGAGTCTTAGAAAAGTTTTTAATTATAAAAAAAAATCACAATATTTCACAATATTAAATGTATCTCATTGCGCCTTCATTAATATACAAATCAGCTTACTAACAACATGTACATTTATTGAATTACCTAAAAGCCTGTATTTCTGTTTATCAGTAGTATCCAAAGGAAACGTGAAAGACCTCGGAAATGACATTAATCTCGTGACTTCTTCTGCAGTGAAGTATCTCAGTTTCAGACTCTTCATGAGCTCCACTTGTTCCTCAAGAACTTCAGTATTTTTTAAACGTTCTCTAATCTCTTCAACTTGTGCTTCAGATAATGGCGAGTAAACGGAGCCAGTGCCTTCTGCGTATCTGTGATAGGATTTTGTGAAGCAGCAGGATCCAACGGAGTCAGGACTTCTAATATCCAGGACATTGAATCGTCTCTTCAGAATATCTTCTGATAAATACGAGTAATGTTCATCTTCAGCTTCAATATTTGCGTCAATAACGTCAGAAATTCGTGCAATTTTTGATATTTTTAGGGGGATTCCTCCAAGTTTTTCGGGAATTTCTTCGATCAACGAAGGATCATCGAAACAGAAGCTCAAGTCTTTTCGTTTGGCTATCAAATAATATCTTCTTCTGCTATTAGGAATCCCAAATTGACAAGGACTTAGAATAAATTCTTTGTAATTAAATTTATGTTCAATAGCGGAAATCAAACGGTCTCTCGTTTTTGATTTCTCGAAACCCACGACATTCTCTAAGAGAATAACTTTTAAGTCTTTGAGGTCTTTGATGATTTCGAGAACGTGGAGAAAGGAGCAGGTTCTTGGATCCTCTTCATCTCGCTTCAATCCGAGTCTTGTGAAGGGTTGGCAAGGGGGACTCATGAAAATTCCATCAATTCCCATTTCCTCGAGTTCTTTGATAGTTAGGGAGTCGATATTTCTGTTGAAAATCGGGGTTTTTTTGAAGTTGTATTTATAAACGGCGTTTGCAACGGTGTTTATGTCAACGGCAGTAACTATACTCGTATCGGGAATCTGGCTCTCTGGAAAAGAAGAAAATGAAAGGATCAAATGAAGTCGAGTGCGCTAAATTGGATGAATTGAATGACAACATTGGGAAACAAGTGAATAATAGTATTGCTTTCCAACTGATATAGCTTTTTCTGCTAAACTTTAGCAGTATGCTTTCGAATGGAAGTGATACACCTTTTTTCAACCCATCATCAAAATATCAAATCTGGAAAAATTCATTAAAACACCAATAACTCGAAAACTAATCATGCAAATGAGCTTAAAATTAACAGGCATCTAAGATACAACTCTCGAGATAATATATGAGTATAAATAACATCAGTTGAATAGTTTCCAAAAATTCCATTAAAAACTGATTTTCGAAAAATGGACATAACTGAAAAAGTCCTGATCGAATTCTCTTCAAATAAAGCTTAAAGAATAGAGTTCATCGATAAGAAGTTTTCCACAAAATATGAAATTGAGACTTTTATACACACACAGACATGCGCTAAAAATATCATTCTCTCTATTTAGCTCATTTTGAGTATCTTCTATTGGAAAAATCACAATCGAAAATTCTGATGATTACATAGCTTCCATTCGGAAGCAAACATGATAATTCAAAAATGAATGGTTTGCAAAGCATTTGTCGTTGGAATAAAAGATATCATTATTTCATCAGTTTTTTGAAGATATCCTGAAATCTAAGCGAGATAGAGCAATTTTCATAATGATATAGTAGAGAATTTCGAGAGCTGGAAAAAAGATCCCAATACGAATATTTCTGAAAAATTCGTGATAAAATAGAATGAATTTTTAAAAAATTTCTGATTCTTCAAAATTTTGAATTTTAGCAATTTTTGAATTCTCAAATATGTACATAGTAATATTTATCAAAATTTAGTGGAAAAATAACGACTTGAACTAATACGAAAGAAAATGATTTTAAGTATCATCCAACATCGACAAATTGGATAATAAACAAGAAGGCGTTCGTCCCTGCGTTAGTCGGGATTGCTTTGCGATTCTTCAAATCGCTATTTCTTCCTTTCAATTTCTGCTAATGAATTAGCAGAATGCTTCCGCATGGTTCTCTCGGAATTTTCTCTATTATCTCTTTTTATTTTTTTGTTATAATGCATTAAAATATGAAATGAAATGATGGGGATTTATTAAATTCAATTATTTTCAAATTATACAAAATTTTACATAACAGTTCACATTTTCACTTTGAATGTTCCCTCTTGGGTACAGTTTCTGATTGTCCTACGAAGATGAGTAGGGGCTTATTTGAAAGAGAGAAATGTGTTCTTTCAGAAAACAAAATAAAAAATAGGGGTGTCCATTCGAAAAAAACGAAAAAAATGGTATTTTTTTGATTTTTTTTTTAATATTGAGAAAAAAATACATTTTTCAATGTAATAAACGGACAACTTCATTTAATAATTGGAAAAATTGAGGGTTTGTTCAGTTCACACACACGAATTTTTTGACCTTCGTCCCGATGAAATCGGATGAGAAATTTGGAAGATACAGCCGATCTTCGGAAAAACTTCAATTCAAAATATCTCGAGAACCGTTCAGCCGATATGCCTCAGATTCAATCCCAAACATCTTCATCAGAAACTACATATACAGAAAAAAATTTGAAGTCTTTAAGTCAATTATTCATTGAGCTATCGTCGTAAAACCGAGTTTTTGAAAAAAAGCACAAAAAAATTAATAACTAATAGAATAATGGGATTAAATTCATGCGAATTCTCTAAAAGTTAGATGTTATGATTGCGAATCTTGTGTAAAATTTTGAACGGTATTCGTCTCACGCAAGTTGAGAAATTTTGAAACATACGATTTTTTAAAAATCGCTATATCTCAAAAACCATCGAACCAATCTTGTTGAAATTTTTATGGGACATACACTCCATCAAAACTGATATCTTGCCGAAATTTTAGATTCTTAGCTCTCACCGTTTCCAACTAATAGAGAGTCGCAGAGTCGTACATACCGACACACATACATACATGTCTACTTTTTTTCTCATTATGATTTCTCGACGTTTTGCATCATTTTGAGTCGTTTCCAATGAAAATTGGCATTTCGGAAAAAAATTGCGAAAACAAAGCTTCCATTCGGAAGCAAAAGATAATGAAATTAGCAAAAATCTGAGAATTCCTTTCATTTTTTTAAATCAGATAGAATATTTTGAAGAATCTTTCAAAAATTTGCAAATATCATTCTTTGAATGCTTCAACATGAACATATTTTCAATTTCTTGAAGAATAATTTAATTTGGCTTATAGGCTAATTAAGTAGGCTTTTTAATTCCTTGAAAAAAAATTGTTTGATGTTTGCTATCTCATCATGATCTTGTAAATAACAGACATCGGACAATTTTCACAATTTTTTCCTTCCGACAAATAATCAATAAAATAAAAAGAAACATATGCACGAATTAAGAGTCGAAAAATCTATCAATTCCAATTTTTTAAATAATTCATCTCCTAAAAAAAATTCAAAAAATCATCAGATGTTTGCTAATTTCATAATCCCCCTATTTTCAATAAATTAAATGCACAAGTAAGATTAAAAGATAATAACTTTTTTTTCATTTATGATAATAAGTGTAATTTAATATTATAATTACCATTGAGTGCATGATGCATTCCTCCAATGCCACTGTACAGTTCTAAAATCCTCATTGTTGCGAGTCTACACAGAAACCCACAAAAAAAAAATTGTTAAAAAATGTGGCAGATCAAGTGTTAAACCTGGTTAAACACGTGGAATGAGCTCATATTGGAGTGCTCAGTCGGTAAAACAGATTGACAGACGATTATTGCGATACGTAGTGGTGAAGGGCGAGGGGCGGAGGGGGAAGGGGCGTTCAGTGAGAAGGGAACCTCAAACAAAAACACACGTCTCGTGTCTGTTCAGGTCCAATAGGCCATTAAAGCACAAACAAAGCAGTTGAAACAATTGAATTTTTTTAAATTATCTGTGTTTTATTATTATTGCAATAATGTATTGCGTTTGGTCTGAGGATTAAAATTCAATAAAAATCAACATGCAGAAGTGATAAGTGACACAGAATGAACACACACAGCCTGGTATGATCATGTGGAGTAGAATATCAAAGTTTTGACGAAATTATGACATTCAGACTTGACACAATACGTCTGATTGTCATCAGTTGAAGGGGTAAAATTGAGAATTGGGGGAGAATTGGATAACAGAGATGTTTCGCAGTCGCAGCTGGTTCGGTGGCGGTTTGTGGAAACCCAAAAATCCACATTCCCTTGAACATCTCAAGTATTTGTACAATGTTTTGTCAAAAAATCAAACAGTTTCGGAGAATAATAGGGGCTTGCTGGTGGAAACGTTGAGATCTATTGCGGAAATTTTGATTTGGGGAGATCAGAATGACAGCAGTGTTTTTGAGTAAGTTATTTTTCATAAAAATGCAAACAGTAGACATTTGACTTTTTTTTATTTTTATTTTTTTGAAAAATAGCCTTTTTTTATAATCAAAAAGTTGCACATGTTGAGAATTAAGAGCTATACGTGCAAATTTTTCACATATTTCTTTTTTTTAGTTAAAAATTTTTTTTTTGAAAATTGTTGGATTGCTAATTTTATTATTATTTTTTAAATCTAATTAAATTGAGATGATACTGAAAATGAGAAACGTCTCGAAATTTTCAGTATTTTCAGTATTTTCCTCTTCTTGACAAATAAATTGTTTAAAAAAAGAAATGAAAAATATGCATATGTAGAAAATTCGAAAACTAGGAGAGCGAATTTTTGAAATATTTTTTTTTTGTAATAATTCATTGATTTAAAAAATTGCAGAAATTATTTCAAATATATGCTAATTTGATTATTATGAAATAGTAGACATCTGATAATTTTCATTATTTTTTTTCCTTAACAAATAAATTATTGTTCAAAAAATGATGAGAACAAATTTAAAAAATAATTTTTTTGTATTAGTTTATCAGTTTAAAAAAATGCAAAAAAATTATCAGATATGTACTAATTTTATAATCATAAATCAAGGATGATTTTCTAAAAAATTATTTAATATTTATCGTTTCAGTTTTTTCCTCGAGAAGAATATGCTCTCCTTTTTCCTGCGAATAATGAAACAAAAATGTGGTAGCTATGTTTGTGTTCAATTGCTTCAGACGCTGAATATTTTATTTGAAAATATAAGGAATGAAACGTCACTGTGTAAGTGTGGAGAATTCAAGAAAAAAAATTGATCCCTAATTTATCATCAAATTTTCATGTTCATCAGTTTTTCAAAGAGTATCTCGGAAGCTAAGTGAGATAGAGAGATTTTCCTTCAATCCTTTCTTGTAGAGAGTTTCAAGAGCTACGAAAACGGATTTCAGCAAAATCACTCTATCTCGCTTAGTTACCGAGACCCTTAAATTACGATTAGTAAAGAAAATTGAAAAAAAAATCAAATCAGAAAATTTTCTTTTCTTTTCCTCTTTATGAGAATATCTCGGAAACTAATCGAGATAGAGCGATTTTGCCCCAATCCTTTTTTCTATCTCTGACAATTTTCCATTAAAAGGATCAGGATAAACGTCGCTATATCTCGCTCAAACTCCAAGATTCAAAAAAAACTCGACAGAATCAAATTAATTAATAAAAGAAATCAAATTAATTTGACTAAAATCTTCTTATTATCGTCCTAGGAAAAAATTAGCCTAAGTACTATGATAACCATAGCACTTCGGCCACTTTGATTCCAATACGTCGATATTCTTGTATCATCTCTAAATCATTTAATTCAAAAAAAAAAAAAAAACGAGCATATATCTAATAATTGTCCTTTTCTTCTTGCAGATTATCTCCTGAGTAACAATCATGTAAATAGCATAATCGTGCACAAATTTGATTTTAGCGACGAGGAAGTAATGGCATACTACATAAGCTTCTTAAAAACACTGAGCCTCAAACTGAATGCACATACCATTCATTTTTTCTATAATGAGGTAAACAAGGTACACTCGACGCATTTGCTTTACCTACATAGACAAATAATAGTCACTTGAGAAACTAGTCAAAAAAAAAAAAGAAGAAAACTAGTGGACGAAAACACTAACACACGTAGCGAAAAATAATGACAATAATATAATTACCAGAAAATAGCTCAATTTTCCCACATCAAATTAATCAAGTTTTTTTTCCTTTACATTCCAGCACACCAACGATTTTCCCCTTTACACAGAAGCAATCAAATTCTTCAATCACTCCGAGGGAATGGTGAGAATAGCCGTTAGAACATTGACCCTCAATGTGTACAGAGTAGAGGATGCCTCAATGTTAGCATTCATAAGAGACAGAACAGCGGCACCTTATTTCAGCAATTTGGTATGGTTCATCGGAAACCACATAATAGAGCTAGACACTTGTGTTAGAAATGACGCAGATCATCAGAGTCAGAACAGACTCTCCGATCTAGTTGCAGAGCATCTGGACCACCTCCACTATCTGAACGACATCCTCTCCCTGAACATTGACGACCTGAACAAGGTCCTATCCGAGCACCTTCTCCACAAACTTTTAGTGCCCCTGTACGTCTACTCCTTGACAAAATCCCGGACATCTTTGAGCCAGAGTCAGGACGAGAGGAAACACGTTAGTGTCGTGGTGGCGCTGTTTCTCCTGTCGCAAGTGTTCCTTATTGTCTCTCATGGCCCTTTGGTTCGAACTTTAGCCGCTGTCATTCTGAAGTCAGACTCGCATATAGTTGAAAACGGTGCAACCAGAGTTCTAGAAGAATACGAACAGCTGTCCTGTCGCAAGTCAATAGCTTTTGCACCTCCCAGCGAGAGCCTCGAAAAATCATTGGAGAGTCTTTCCGGGCATTCAGGTGCCATTCTTGGTGATATTCCCGAACAAAATGACGATTCTCCTCGAAATTCCGAGGAATTGTCCGTTTCATCAGACAATTCCTCGGATCCTTCCAGCAGTTCTGCGCAATTTGCCGAGGACAAGATCAAGCATCTCAATGTTACTGACGAAGAGAAGGAGAAGAGACTCGCTTTAGAAGTTGATGCCCCCAATCAACCGAAGCAAGTGGTAGAAGAAGTCTCCAATGGCCCACAAATAACACGACCCTTTTTAGAAACAATTCTGAACTCTCTTCACTGCACTGAAAACGACTATGCCACATTATTCTCCCTCTGCTTGCTCTATGCCCTAGTTAATAATCCTGGTATTGACCGTGAGACACTGGACTTTGTTCCAACGTTTTCAAGACAAGAGACAGCCAATAATTGGTATCACGAAATATTAATTGATAAATTAATAACTGTTATATCGATGAGCTGTCAGACAAACACTAAAATTAGACTAGTGACTCTCGAAATGAGTATAAAATTGTTGATACGAGTGGTAATGTCGGATGGCGAGAGTTTGCTATGTGATGCACATTTAGCAGCTATTGCTGCAGCTAAAGAGGAGAGTACAGCTTTACTAAGGAATTTTTACAAGAGCGAGGATATTTTTCTTGATATGTTCGAGGACGAGTACAGTGAGGTCCAGAAGAAGCCACTTAATGTCGAGTGGCTGATGATGGACAGTAATATATTGCTGCCACCCACTGGTACACCGATGACTGGTATCGAGTTCAGTAAAAGGCTGCCATGTGGAGAGGTGGAAAGGGCACGTCGTGCTATTCGTGTGTTTTTCCTGATCCGTGAATTGTCGCTGATCCTCAACAAGGAAAATGAGTCCCAACTACCCTTAACTAATCCTTCTAATTGCGTTCAAGTCAACAATGTCCTGGACCTGAACAACAGCGATTTGATCGCTTGCACAGTTGTCTGGAAGGATGGACAAAAAATAAGAAGGTTCCTCGTTATTGATGTCATTCAGTTGATACTAGTCGAGCCAGACACGAGGAAGTTGGGGTGGGGGGTAGCTAAACTCGTTGGATTTCTCCAGGACATTGAGGTTGCTGGGGACAAGGATGACTCCAGATGCCTCCATTTGACGATACACAAGCCACTGAGCAGTAGCGCCACCAACAGACTACCTTTACTATCTGCCAAGTTCATTTTTGATGATCACATAAGGTGCATGGCGGCCAAGCAGAGGCTGACGAAGGGGCGGATAAAAGCAAGACAGAAGAAAATGAGCCAAATTGCTAAACTTCTTGATATACCAACTAATCTTCCAAGTTGCTCAACTCCACCGAACTATGCGCTTCTTGGTATAAGACACGATAGAACTGCGGGAAGAGGACAGAGGACCAAGGATCATCGGATGTTCACGGTCAACAAGGTCCCAGGATTCGCTGCTCAAATGAGGAGGCAGAGTGATGGGACGAAAGGTGGAAGCCGAAGAAATGATGCTAGTCCCTCATCCAGTGAAAAGTCAAATGAATTTGGTCTGCGGCCACGGGACTGTTCGCCGAAAATGCCGAGACCAAGAAGTGAAGAGATTCCTCTTGAAGACATGAGGCTGCGAAAAACTTCACTGACAAACGGTACTTCAACACTTCAAGTTATAAATGCGATTGAGGTCCAGGATACTGCAGTTCTAACAGCATCAGTCAATAGCGAAGCATCAATAGTAGTTAAGAAATGCTCGGAAGAAACGTCATTCACATCTCCACAAGCACCAGAATTACCTACAAAACCACGTCGCAAGGGCCAGGTTGAAACTGTGTAATTAAACCAAAAAAATTTTTTTCGGATAAATTTAAGTAATAAGCTAAAAAGCTCTGAACATTGTGTTACTATCTTCTGCCAATTTGCATTGTTACCAACTTCTATAAAAAATAAACCTTAAAAAATAAGAAAAAATTTGCTAATTATGGGATTAATAAAGATTTAATTGACTGGTATAATGTGTATTTTTTCTTTCGAACTCGTTTATATTCTTACACTTAAAAAAAAACATGAAACCTCTCCAGAGAACAGATTAGAAACAGATTATACTTATCAACAGCTACATGAATATCGCAGGAATAGAGTAATTGCAGAAAAAAAAACTCAATCAAATGAGATTAGTGGCTCAGCAGAATTGTCCTCGGGTTTGGTCTCGGGTTCAGTCATTTTGGGTACTTCAACGGGAGTCGGTTGATAGGGTATTTGAGTCGTTTGACTAGGAATGGGCATTTGTCCAGGTGCTGGTCCATTTGGGACTTGCTGCATGTTGGGGACTCCTGGTGGTATGCCCATTGCTCCCGGTGGTCTCATGCCCCCGGCACCCGGTGGAATTGGCATTTGATTCATTTGAGATGGTCGTCCATTTCCCGGAGGCATATGTACGGGCATGCCCATTTGCCGTCCCCCTTGTCCCGGAATCTGTGGCATTGGAGGTACATTTGCCATTTGCGGCATCATTCCAGGAACCGCTGGACCTGGTCCTCCCATGTTTTCTCGCTGTGCTATCATTCCTTCTGCAGGGGCTGGCTGCTGCTGCTGCGGCTGTTGCTGCTGTTGTAGCGGCTGTTCCGATTGGTTACCAGGCATATTAGGCATCATGTGAGGCATCTGCTGCATTCCATAAGGCAGATTCTGCATAGGGTAATTGCCCATGGGCGGTGGACCATAAGAATAGACTCCCTGATTCGTAGGAGACATCGGACCATAATTTGTTCCAGGCTGCTGATAATGGATGTGACGAATTGGAGAGCTCTGATTAGATGGGCCCATGTAATTTTGGACTGGTTGGTAATTTCCCATTATGTACTGCTGTTTCTGCTGCTCCTGGCGCATCTGGAGCTCTCGCTCTCTTTCCTGGATCTTTTGGAGCGCAAGTTCTCTCTGGTACAGCAGATACTCTTGCTTCTTTTTCCTCATTATGTCCAGTTTTTGGGCCATCTGCAGCTGTTTTACTCGCTCTGCTTCTTCTGCTTCTCTGCGTAATCTGTCTCTGTGCTCGTCGCGAAGTGCATCTAATGCTGCACGAGCGTCTTTCACTTGTGCCAATTTGTCTTGGAGTCCCTCGTAACAGACTCGCGTGTCATCGTGATCCTGGATGTACTTCAGGAGCTTCGAGTGCATGGCTGTAATGTTCATGAAGAGATCCTGGAAGAAACTGTCGTTTGATATGGATCGTCCGCGGGACGAATTACTCTTCATTCGGTTTACGAAAATTTCCACTTGAGAGCGAAGATTCGTCACGAATTCGTCCATTTTCGTGTTTACTTCACCATTTGGCTGCTTTGCTACTACTACACGTTGGGGCATGGGACTGCTGATATTTGGGGCTGATGGAGAGGTGGCATCTGTACGAGGTGTTGTGTTTTCTTCGATTGACACTTGACGCTGCTCCCAGTATTTGCGGTTTAGGTATTTTGCCAGCTCGGGATCTACTGTCTCTTCTTCCTGGACTTGAGATGGAGTTGGACCCTGGAATTATTGAAATTGTTGGAATTAGTGGAGATGCGCCAAAATATTTTTTTTATAAACAATTAGATTAAATCAAGAATATTCAAGTAAAATATTCTAAATGATCTACTTTTTTTCATTTTTCCAAGTTATCAGAAATATTTTAATTATCCCGCTTTTGTGACGTTTTACTAATACTAAAACAAAGGCTACGATAATTAATTGTTATTAAATAATATTATGAATATCCAATATTATTCTGAATTTGAATCACGCTGTCTCAGCATCTAGGAATGGGATGGGTGGATCCTCGAATTTTAAATACAAATATTGCCTCCATTCATGTAATTAATTGGATTACTTATCGCTATTTGTCCCGGTAACAGGTGCTTTTTTATGATTTGAAAAATTAATAGACATTCTGACGAACAAGAATGTATATATAAAGTGAAAATAGGCCTGTGACCATGAATTGTTGCAGTGAAATTGAAACTGAATCTTGCTTATGGAGTTCTAATGTTGATTTCATTTTTTTTTTAAATTACTTTTGGCTCAATTTGCCCCGATAACATGGTGTAAAATAAATTGGAAAAAAATTCTCTCATGCTACTCTACCGAAAGTGGCCAAAATTAAAAAAGGAGAAATAGACTATCGGAACTACTTGGACATCCTTGAATGAAGAAATGACTCACTGGTGATGGAGGTGGCGAATAAGTTTTTACTGGTTGTGTACAATTATTTTTATACGAATTTGTCACTCTCTTCTTTTGTTTTTCCTTTTCTTCTGCCTCACTCTGACTCAAGGCCAATGCCAACTGCAGCTCCTCCTCCTCCTGGAGCTCTTCTGGTGTCTTTCGCGGTGGGACCTGATGAATCATCGATATTAATGTATTAATTAGTTAATTAGGGAAAAAGGTGCAGATTAAATTTAAAAAATTAAAATAATTCAATGATAAATGAATGATATTATTGAAGGAACAGACAATATCACCTCTGATACGGGCGAAGCCATCTTGCAATACTAATTCAATTATACGTTTGTGCGCTAGTGAAATGTATGACTCAGAAATGCAGTGCAGATTAACATAAAAAAAACACACATTGATGCATAAAAAGGAGAATAAAGAAATACCTGTTGTTGTTGGGCTAGTGAGCTGCTCAAGTATTCAACGGGGAGATCAGTTTCCTTCGAATTTGCTGAACTGGGCCTGAAATATTAAATTTATTGAATATAATTGAAACTTGAAAACATGAGATTGGAAGAATCTCTTTTTTTTGTTTATTCTTTTGAAAATATCTCGGAAATTGAACAAGATAGGGCAATTTGTAAAGAATTTTGAGAGCTGCAATACTGGATTAGAGCAAAATCGCTCTATCTCGCTTAGTTTCCGGAAATTTCGTAAGAAAGGCCAAATTGAATCTTGAAAACTTAGAGAGAAAAATCTATCTTTTCGGTAATTTTTTTGAGAATATCTCGAATATTAACTGAGAGAGAGCAATATTACAAAAATACTGTTTTGTCGCGAATTTCGCGCCATCTTGCTGAAATTCCGAAATTTTCTTTAAATTAGTCGAAGAAAAAGAATTTTCTGATTTTTTTTTGTCATTTACTTTTTGAGAATATCTCGGAAAATAAGCGAGATGGAACAGTTTTGTCCTAGTCCTTTTCTTTGAGATTTTCGAAAGCTCCATAAAGGAATCAGAGTAAAAAAGAGCATATCTCCATTATTTTCCAAGATATTCTTAAAAGATTTTGCAACAAAAAAAAACTCATTCAATTGAAGTCAGAATATTTTATTTCATAATTCTTTTCCATTCGAAAGCAAAAATAATTCAATCACCTGTTAACTTGTTCATAGCAGGCTTCACAAACTCTCACTTCTCTCTCGATTCCAAATTTCGGTAAAGTCGAGCTTTTGCTTGAGCACTGTCCACAAAAAACTTGTCCACAAGCTCTGCAGTGATGTTTTCTCTGTATTACTGAAAATTGAACTCTGCATCTATGACAAACTTCTCCATCAGCCCAATCAGGTGCAGTATCAGCACTGAACATGGCATCACTTTCCTTGAGCTCAGGAAAAGCGCAGCCTTCTGCCTTCATTATATTCATCGTGTCCTTGACAGCAGTGTATTTTGGACTATTTCTAAATGCAAATGCCCAAGCTTGAATTAACTCATAAATCTTCAACCTAACTTTCTCATGTGTCGTCGTTTTCGCCAATTCCTTCAACTGCTCCATATACTGTTTTGTTCCAATTTCATCATGAATCAGAGCGCCACAGTTTTTTACACACGACTCGAGCACGAGAAGACCGAAATAAGCAACATGAGGATTCTGATTTGTTATTTTTTTCTTTATTTGTTGCAATGCTGTTTTCGGCCTGAAATTATAGAAGAAATTTTTTTAATCAAAATTATAAATTTAATTACAATAATTAGAAATTAAAAAAATTAAAATTAGTCGTATTTTCACAAATTTTCCGGTTTTCCTTTCTTTCATAACAAATAATTTATCTTGAAAAATCAAAAATTGACACATGGAAAAAATTCAAAATACTAAAGTGCAATTTTTGTTGAATATTTACTTCTAATAATTTATTTGTTAAAAAAAATTAGATTAATTGTCACCGACGGCAGTGGCTGTGTGGTTAGAGCGGGGGGTTTGGCATGCTGCTGAGGGCCCGGGTTCGAATTTCAGCGGGAGGAAAGTCAAAATGGAAAAAGCTCTAATTTCGCAGTTTCTACCGAGCGGGAGTCTCGCAAGGTAGTAGGAGTTTTCCTTCGTCCTTCGGCGAATGCGGTACAGCGGGGTTGGGGATAAAAATGCGTAAAAACTCGAGAGGGTATACGTCAAAGGCCGAATTAAAAAAACAAATTTTAGATTAATTGTCAGATTCATGCCAATTTCATTATGATTAAAATTTTAGGACACTAAAAATAGCAGACATGTGAGACTTTGTAGTCTTTTTTTTCTTAACAAATAAATTATCAGAAAAATAAGAATAAAAATGTGCACATATAGAAAAATTCAAAAAACCATGTGTGTAAATTTTTCAAATATTTCATTTATACTAATTTATCTAAAAAAAACATTGTGGAATTTGTGCTAATTCAATTCATCATAAAATTGTCAAAAAAATCAAATTTATTTAATTAGCAGTTTTTCAAAGGGGTTTCGGATTTGATGCGAGATAGAGCAATTTTTATAGAGACCTTTTTCGTAGATATCGAAATTCTCCACAAAAAAGGTCTCTACATGAAATTCTCTATCTCACTTAGATTCCACGATATCTTCAAGAACCTGGTGAAAGAGAAATTTGTCTGAGAAATCGTTTTTTGAGAGTCGGTTTATCAGAGGTCAATTGATATTCCCATATCTAAAAAAAGGGGGGGGGGGGAGGATGGAAAAATGAGGTTGAATGGTCGATGTACTCACTGGACATCACCTGCTCTTATTTGATCATTAATCTGCATAATTGTGGGCCAATCCGGATCGAGATGCAGATTGCTCGTCGCTTTGTCTAGAATTTTCAAAAAAAAAGCGTCAAAACTTTTTGACTTCAACAAAAAAAAAGTGTAAAAAAAATTGGTAATTCATGGTCTATTACTCACCGAGCAATTTATCGAATGCGGGAGTACTACGAAACATTTTTGATGAATTTCGTCTTATTTCTCGTTCAATATTATCTCATCAATTCGATTATCACGCTGACTTCATGAATTTTCATGGAAAATTCAGTTTTTTTTGCTTATTTAAATACTAAAGCATTTACGACTTGTTTCTCGACCTGCTGATCAACACATTAATACAATAAACCTTTTTTTTTTTTATTATTATTCTGCTGTCAGTGAAATACACCCCGATGTGCCTTTCGTCATTTCCGGAGAAGTGCTGCACTCTAATGGTGAATTACACTGGCTCCCGCGTTTTTTCGAATTCATGTCATTCAAGGTAATCTTAGTGGTTCCGGCAATCTATTTTTCCTTTTCTATTTTGGTCACCTTCGATAGAATAGTATGAGGAGAGTTTTTCAAAATTTAGTTTACCCAATGTTACCAGACAAATAAGGCCGAAATTTATTTTTAAAAATAATTGAATTAACATTGAAACTCCATAAGCGAGGTTCAGTTTCAGTTCCATTGCGACAATTCATAGGGACAGACCTATTTTTTCCTTGTATAACTACATTTATTCTTGTTCGTCAGAAAGTCTAATAATTTTTGAAATCATGAAAAATCCATGTTACCGGACATATAGCGACAATTAATTCAATTAATTACATGAAAACATCAATGGCGGCCATATTGGTATTTGAAATCCGAGGATCCTCCAATCCCAGGCCTAGATTCTTGGACAGCGTGAATCAAATTCGGAATAATTTTCAACATTTATAATACTATTCAATAACAATTTACGATTGTGGATATCGTTTTGATAACGGTAAAATGTTATAAAATCGAAATAATTAGAACATTTATCATAATTCAGAAAAATAAAAAAACAAAAGTAAATCATTTGGACCTGCCACTAGGATTACCTTAAATTCATTTGAATTTAAATAATTGTGTATTTTAGTTCAATCTACAAAAACTCGATTGAAGATCTTTTCATCTATTTATTTTTTGTTTATTGATTGAGGAACTGTTGCATTTTTTTAGGATTGAAAAAAAAACAAATTAGTGGAATTACCTGAATTTCAGAAAAACGGAGAATTTTAACGGATATTTTTGAATGATTATTATCGAAAATACGAAATGTCCATGAGTAAGACTTGAGGGAATTTATTTTATTTTTTTGAAATTATTGTGTTATATTGAAGTTTTTTTGTTTTAGCACGTCAAAATGATGGTTCGCGTGTTTCAATAACCTCGTTGACTGGCAAAAAAACGGGCAAAAAAGAGTCTATTTCACGAGCTGGATTTGGAAGCAGCAATGTGTCTCTTTTGGGAATTCACAGGGGAAGTATTGCATTCAAAACCGGAAAAGGTGGATTTAAAGTGAGTATTCAAATTTTTCTTTTATCATTTTACTGAAGTTTTGAAGTTAACGATACTTGGGATTTTTTTCAGAGTGAATGAGTCTTTAAAAAATTGAAAAAACTCCCCAACAATCTCCACATATCAAAGCGTTTTCTCAAATTTCTTCAGATTTTTTCATCGAGTCCTTCACTCTGATAAAAATTCCGTGATCATGTTGCATTAGAAGTCCATTTTGCCCCAGCCTTCCCTACTATCACTATAGAGAATTTCCTTAAGAACCCCCATAAAAATTCCCCTGGAAGCTTCCCTCGGAGTTCTGTTGAAAGTTCCTCTAAAAGTTCCCTAAGATTTCCTCCAAAAGTTTGACGTTTATAAATGTCAATTTAACGTTGGCATTATTGAATGATTGTTTCAGGTACCTAGATATCAGAATACGTATCAACTGGAGTCTCCAAATCCCTTCAGTGCAACAGTGATTGATAAAATTCTTGAAAATGTCCTGGAGAACACTCTGAGGGATGTGAAAAATTATGATTCCAAAGGCTGCATGAAACTTTGCCAGGAAATGGTGATGGAGATACGGGAACAAATCTATAAAAAAAATTTTCACCGGTAATTAATTCAATGAATTCAGGATGAAAAAAGAAAAAATCAAAAAAATTGTTTTTTTCCGATGATTTTTGGAAGTGTCTCGAAAAATAATGGAAATACGCCCTTTTTGCCCTAGTCTTTTTTGTAAAAACATGAAAAAAAAACGAAATAAAAAGGGCGTATCTCCATATCTAGATGATTCAATTCAATTGCAAAATAAGTCGAAGGCGAGTTTTGTAATTACACGAGTCTAAAAATGTACCACACGTGTGAGGTAGAATTTTTTTTTATGTACAGTATATCAAAAGTGCCACTGATCGCATGCGTAGCGTGCGAAATGGGGAGATTTCAAGATATTCCGAGATTTTTGGTAAATTCACTACTTTCCTATTTTTTCTCAAAAATTCGCTAAAATCTAACTTTGGCAACTACGGAAATTAGTCCGATAATTAATTATCAGATATCTGCTATTTCCATTATCACCACATATTATCACTATTATTGATTAAAATCCATTATGACTCAACATTCTCAATTTCTCCATTATTCCAACAGATACAAGTACATTGTAACAGTGACAATAATTCAAAAAGCCCGTCAAGGTATGAACATTGGAATTGGCTGTATATGGAATACCGAAAGAGACAACTATTCTACATATGTATTTGAGAATCTCCAGTATTACGCTATTGCAATTGTTGCTGGCTTTTATTATAACTGATAAATCAATACACTCGCATTAATTGCACCTCTAAAACATCGACATCTTACCAACATCATAATTATCATCAACTCCAATCCCCAATTGCCTGATGAATTTTTCGTTCGCATCAGAACTTTTGGGGATAATGAAATTCTCAATAGAAAAAAAATCCTTTTGATTTTCGCGCCTTTTTGCGGCCGAATGGAAGCTATGTAATCAGAATTTTCGATTGTAATTTTTTTAATAGAAGATACTCAAAATGATATAAATAGAGAGAAAATAACATGTTTAGCGCATGTCTGTGTGTGCATAGAAGTCTCAATTACAGCAAATCGATTTTATGGAGAAATTTCATATTTTATGGAAAACTTCCTCTCGACGAACTCTATTTTTTAAGCTTTATTTGAAGAGAATCTGATCGGTACTTTTTGAGATAGGAGAAGTCGGGGTGAGATGGGTATCAGAGATAAAAAAATGGACACATCTAAATTTTTAGGTAATTATTATGGGAAACTCTTGAAATTAATAGAAATATTGGCGGTAGATTGCTTTCGACGATTCCATTGAAAAGGTGAGGAAAATAAGGGGCCGGAAACAAGTGCCGAAATTAATTTTTTCGAATTCTTAGCGATTTTAACGTTTTTGAGCATTTTAGAGCAGTAAGACCTTTCCTTTTTTTGAAAACTTCAGTTTTTTGACGATATCTTCGTTTCTATTCGTCGTAGCGTAAAAATTCCGATGGGAGGAGGAAGGAGAGATCAGTTCCCATTGATTCTTCGGGTTTTCAAATAAAAAATAGCGATTTTTGAGGTATTTATGAGCATTTCTCTGAAACCGTTTTGTGAAACAGTTTTTGGCCTATAACTATCCCAAAAATTGATATTCTTTAATTAAAACCCCCATATATTGATGGAGAATGAGCTCACCTTTCATTTAAGCCTAATCCCGAATTGCTACGACCAATAGAACCAGAGATATTTGCAAAAAAACTGAAAATTTTCGAAAAAGGAAACCCCTCAAAAATGCCGAGAAATATCGAATTTTCAAAAAAGCCGAAAAACATACATCTGAAATTTGTTTTCCGGCTAAAATTTTCTTAGTTTTTCAATAGAATCATCAAAAAACTATTTTTCTGCACACTGAAGGACGAAGTCTCACTTTCGTCACAGTGTACAGAAAAATCCATCTCTAACCGTTTTATGACAGTGTCCATTTTGCCCCACTCTCCTCTATGTCCATTTTTCGAAAATCAGTTTTTAATCAAATTTCTGGAAACTATTCAATTGATGTTATTTATACTCTTATATTATCTCGAGAGTTTTATCAGTTAGATGCCTGTAAATTTTGAGCTTATTTGCATGATTAGTTCTCGAGTTATTGGCGTTTTAATAAATTTTTTCGAAATTTGATATTTTGATGATGGTTTGAAAAAAGTTGTATAACTTCCATTCGGAAGCGTATTGCTAAAGTATTGGCAGAAAAAGCTATATCAGTTGGAAAACAATACTATTATCTACTTGTTTCATTTTTCAAAGGAAAGAACTGACTGTGAATCACGTAGTTGCGCATGCGCAGACGCCAACATTGCGGCTGCTGTGTTGTGATGGTGTGCTGCGTCAACTGAAGAACACGTATGCGCGATGTGACGATTTTTATGTGTTCCATGCAACACACATTCACAACTAATTCCTAAATCTGTAAACATATTTTTCTAAATAATCTTTTTTTTGCCTTTTTTTTATTTTCAAATAATTGAAATTGACACGAAAAACGGCAATAATTTTTGTTCGAGAATTCTCGAAGATTCCTGAGTTTTTGAAGGGATTGAAAAGAAAAAAATACACAGTGACAAAGAAAATATTTTTGCAGAATTAAACGAGGAAAAAAAGAGACAATTCCCAAGATGTGTGATAAATAGGGATCCATGATTTCATTAAAATTTCTGTTTTTTTTTCTTGTTGGAAATTAGTTGAGAGAATTGATTAGCAAAATTGGGGTTATGAAAGAAGCTGTGATTTTATGGATTTTTTTCATGATTCTTGGTGAGAGGATTTGTCATCACAATGTCGGAAAAATGTAAGGTATGTAGATACTTCGAAATTTTCAAATTAACTTTCAAACTTGAAAAAAATTTCAATCAAAATTTTCATTATTTGAATTCATTCAATTTTTTTGCACGAGTTTTTTTTTTTAATACCTCAGAAATTAAGGGAGATAGAGAGATATTGCCTTGAGAAAGGTTTGTAGAGAATTTCGAGAGCTACAATACAGGATTCAATGTAAAATAGTTGTATATCACTTAGTTTCTGAGATATTTCCAGAAAACTAAGAACAGAAAATTGGAATTTCATTTTATTTTTTTGTCATTCATTGTTTTTTTAGAATATCTCGGAAATTAAGCGAGATAGAGTGAGATAGAGATAGAGATTTTGCACTGAGCTCGTTTTGGAGAAAATTTCAAGGGCTATAAAAAAGGGCTCTATCTCGCTTAATTTCCAAGATATCCTTAAAAAAATAATTAATTTTCAAAAAAAATTTTTTTTCAAATTCAATTTAATTAATAAAAAAATATTGTTTCACTCTTTTAATGCAAAACTCAATTATTTATACAGGAATGCGGTTGTGTCTGTGCAAGATGCACGAAAAATGATAGCAGACACAGTGACGTACATCTTCATGCAGAAATTGAACACTTGAGACAAAGTCTCATTGAGAAGGACAGTCACATTGTTAAAATGGAAACAGAATTTTTCAATGAAGCTGATAAATTTCCAAATGGTGAATTGGCCTCAATGAGAGAAGAATTACGCACATGGCAGGAAAAATATACAAGATTGTATGATGCACACAAGAGAGTACAGAAAGTAAATCAAAATCTTGAGGATAAATTATTGAGAATTGTCGATAAATGTGAGACTGAAAAAGGTGCCTTCACCAAGGATATTGCCACACTATCGCATCGATTGGCTGACGCAAATTATACAATTCATCGATTGTCTCAAGATAATGTGAGTTTTTTTTCGCTTAATTTTTATTTATTTTTTCTATTTTGAAGCGATAAGCTTTATCTTTTGAATTGCAGAAAAAGAAATATTGTCAGTGAAAACATGAAGGAAAAGTGGACGATGTAACGAAAGGGGGGATTTTCTATTCTTTTTTAATGATTCTGTTGAAAAGGTGAAGGTATTTTCCATTGGAAACATGTTCGAGAATTTTTTTGCACTTAAAGAGAGAAAAGTTGTTTTTTTTTTAAATAGTTTGCATTTTTAATTGGCACAGCACAAAACGCAGATGATCAGTAGAAAGATGAGATCATTTCCCATTAATTCATGTCAATGTTAATTCTCATCAATTTTTAATGTAAATACAATGTATTTTGTGGAAATAATTTTTTTTCCATAACTTCTTTGAAAATTGATAAAAATTGATAAAAATTTATTCAAAACCACATGATTTGATGGTGAATGATCTCATCTTTCCGATGGTACCCGAATTTTGAGCTCAGGACAATTAACATCAGAGAAAATCCACAAGAAAACTGCAATTTTTGAACGAATTGATTATATTTTACTGGTTTTTTCAAAACTTCTCGGAAACTAAGCGAGATAGAGCAATTCTGCCTGAACTCTTCATTGGAGGTCTAACTGCGTTAGGTCCAAATCGCTTCATCTCACTCAGTTCCCGAGATAGTTAGAAAAAAACAGTTGACAAAATAGAATTACTTTGTCAACTTGATGTTATCCAAGTTTCTCAAAAATTGCCAGAAATAAAATGTGGCACATGTTTTCCATAGAAATTCTCCTCATCATTCGAATGAAATCATCAAAAATATCTAATTTCGATCCCTTTATTCAATTCCCCCACTGTTTTCATCATTTGCCCCAAAATTCTATTAGAAAAAAAATGAATTTCCCAATTAATTATCCTCATAAACGTTTTATTTTTTCAGGCAAAATACCGTAACGACGTGAACCTCGCAATTCAGCTTCTCCAATGTAAGCCCTCAAATTTTATCGGTCAAAAATATGACTCTCTTCCAACAGAAGTGCAGGCAAAAGTTAAGACCTACATAGCCCAAAAGCGTAGATCATCAGATATATCACCACCTGATGTAAAAAGTATAACCGTGCCAATTTCCACATTTCCCCCAACAGCAATGGTCTACAACATAAGCAAGCCCAATAACACGTCCAAGTACAGTGACGAGGAGAGTGACGATGGAAAGCCACCAGTTGATATTGTCTCAGCAGCAATAATGGCAAAAGTTCTGGAAGATCGTGAAAAAGAGCGAATATTCGCAAAACACTGTGACACTTGTGTCTGTCACAAAACCATTCTAACAGTTGACTCGGAGTGTCAAACAACAAATTTCTATCCAGAAGAAATAAACAACATAAACAACAAGCAAATAGCTGCAATTAATGGATACAGTACAGTTCGTCAAGTTTCCCCTCAAAATCCCTCGAAAAACCTGCTGGAAAGGCCTCCACAAAAGCCTCCACTATTAAAGGCAAAGCCTAAATCAAAGAGGCTCGAAATTACTGAGAATTTGTCTCCAGTGCCATCAATTCTCCCAGTAACTGCTGATTCAATGGACAATACCAATGCAAACACTCCAAATCCAATTGACATAATAAACGACAGAATTTGGAAGAACACGTGGATCAATAGAGCCTCAAAAATAGGATGTACTCCAAATAATGCAGACTCCCATATCTCCAAGTCTTCACCGAGATCAACCAGAAGAAGTGAACTTGATCTTGACGTGATAAATGAACGTGTCTGGAACAAAAACAATAACATTAATACAAAAGTAACGATGATAGAAGTTACAAATGCAGTTAATTTAAATGAACCTGTTGATCAATTACCTCCTTCAGGAATAGCAGCTAGTCCTAGTTTCAGTAGTGACAGTTCAGCAGTTATGATATCAAGCTCTGAGCCATCTAGTAGCTCATCTGATCTCGTTAAATCAAAGAGCGATAAATGCCGTTTATTCAATTCAATCAGTACGAGTAATGCAGGACGTCATTGTTTAGTGAGAGTCAATAATCAGGGATCAAAAAATATATTACTTGATAATGCACGTGCTAATTATCAGACAATTGTTTATACAAGTCCAGAGAGCATGAGTGGTAGTCCAAATGCTAGTAATTTATCTAATACAACGGCATTAGTGCATAATAATGTGTCAAAAAGTCGATCATTATCAACTAGCAGTGATGAGGCTTTTCCTATTCTTCCAAATGACTCGCCCACGCAATTGCACAGTGCACAGAGAGTTGCTGAATGGGTTAAATCGTCTGTGACAAGCTCGCAGGGTAAAAAAACCATAGATTTGCAGAAAATTGCGAGTAGTAAAGCACAGACGTTAATTAATATGCCGAATTTTGATAAAACATTTGATGATAATGTTGTTAATGTGCAGAGTAATTCGGTGAAAAATGCGATTATAGAGATTCCAGAGAAATTGGGAGATGCTGTGCAGGTCAAGGATCTCATCTCGTTTGACTCGAATAATGAGGATGAGGAGGAGGAGAGAGGGGATGAAGAGACAAAAACTGATGGAGACTATCAGGAGATAAAAATCACGAAAGAAATGGAAGAAACGTATCTTAAACTTGCAGCTAGCCTTGATCCAGTATCATTGAGTCTTTCAACTTGTATTAATCCGGATTTAACGATTGAAAAATACAGAAAAGATCACAAACGATTAAATCTGCAGAAGGTTTATGATAACTCAGGTTCAACATAGCAATGCAGCTGAAAATTGAATTCTAGATGGTTTTTCTTTTTTTTTTTTTTTTGGATGGGTCTTTATAAAGTGATCGATGATAATTAATTGTAAAGGGCAGGGAGAGGAAATTTTGATAGAAAAAATGGGGTGGTGGAGGGGAAGGGACACATCTTAGTTTTTATGTTTTGGATTTTGGAAATCACGAGAAATCAATGGAGATATTGAAGATGGATTTTTTCTGATGGGTCCATTGGAAAGCTGAGAAAATTTAGGGTAATCCTAGTGGCAGGTCCAAATGATCTACTTCTGTTTTTTTATTTTTCTGAATTATCATCAATATTCTAATTATTTCGATTTTATAACATTTTACTGTTATCAAAATGATATCCACAATGGTGAATTGTTATTGAAAATTATAAATATTCAAAATTATTCCGAATTTGACTTACGCTGTCCCAGTATCGAAGACTGGGATTGGAGGATCCTCGGATTTCAAATACCAATATGGTTGCCATTGGTGTTTTCATGTAATTAATTGAATTAATTGTCGCTATATGTCCGGTAACAAGCATTTTTCATGATCTCAAAAATTAATAAACATTCTGACGAACGAGAATATATATAGTTAGACAAGGAAAAAATACGTCTGTCACCATGAATTGTCGCAATTAAACTGAAACTGCACCTCGCTTATGGAGTTTCAATGTGAATTCAATTATTTTCAAAAATTCATTTTGGCCTTATTTGTCTGGTAACATGGGGTAAACTAAATTTAAAAAAAAAAATCTCCTCATGCTACTCCATCGGATGTGACCAAAATTGAAAAATAGAAATAGATTGCCGGAACCACTAGGCTCCCCTTAAGATAACAATCACTTGACATAATTTTTTTTTTTTTCTCGAAAATTTGATATTTCCGGCGAGATTTGAAGGTGAAAATTTTGATTTAGGAAGAAAAATTTGGGGCGGAGGGGGGGGGGGGGGAATCTCAGTTTCTATTGATCACATGGGGCTGTTTCATTTTCCATAGATCTAGATAGGGCAAGGTAGGGTGAAACAGGCACGTGTTAGTTTTTGTATTTTATACTATAAAAATTACTCGAAATCAATGGAAACATAAGAGATATGTTTTTCCTGAAAATTCCATTGGAAATTTATCGGAATTTCTCATGGAAGAAGTTATTTCTCGAACCATTCAATTGGAATGGCTCTTTGATCTTACTCTAGTTCGAAAAAAAATATCGATTTTTCGAATAAATGGAGAGTGAAAACTTATATCCAGAAAATGTGTTATGAGCAATTGAAAAAACGATAGAAATTTTCTTTTTTAACATAGAAATTGATGGGAAATGAGCTCACCTTTCATTTAAGATGAACTCCAGGTCGCTACGACCAATAGATTCAGAGATATCCCTCAAAAAGTGAATTTTTTCGATTTTCGAGAAATAAGACAAATTTTCCATTAATTAATTGCGAAACATGTTTTACACCTATAATTTCCTTATCTCTCCAATGAAATCATCGAAAAATCTCTATCTCAACCCATTTCCTAAGAATGTCCATTTTCCTCCACTTTTCCTTCAATCCTTTAGTCGATGATTTCTGAATTAAACGGAATTGTATTATTACGAAAGTATATTTACATGTTGCGTGTTAATTTCTTCGATGAAAAAAAAAGAACGTAAAATAATTGGCAGAATATGCATTGTATGATTATTGGCCTAAAACCAATGATTTTATGGCGATATATATATTCAATAATGAAACATTAAAAAAAAACGATAAACGTTGATATCAGCTGGCATGAGTGTATACGCATTTAAAAATACTGCAAATTTAATTATTTAACTGTGTAACAAATATTTTAATTAATGTGTATAAACAACAGAATGAAAAACCCATTCAAATGACAATACCATGGCCGATTGATTAAAAAAAAATGAATGAAATGAAATTTGAAAAAAAAACCTATTAACGTTAAGGTCCACGCTATTTGCACAATACACGCAAAAGTCACGCATGGTGTAATATACCAAAATATGATTAAAAAATTTAATTTAAATTACTGCGTGATGGGCAGAGGTGTGGGGTATATACTGTGTGTGTGACTTTTCAAGACAATTTGAATGGAAATTGGTATATCACTGGATAGCTCAATCGGTAGAGTACCTGGCGCGTAACCAGTTGATCCGGGTTCGACTCCCGGTGCAGGCATATCCAATATTTTTTCTCGAATTGTTTTGAAATATATTGTGCAAATAGCCAGAACCTAACGTTAATTACGTACGCGCAAGTGCGATTTAAAGCTTTTTTCGTGCTTGGTATATAATTACGATTATCATCTTAGACAGTATTATTATTAATTTGATTAATCGCTTTCAACGCGTTATGATGCCAAAGGTCGTACTTGTGATCGAATAAATGAAAGAAAGAAAAAATCATAATAATTAATTAATTATTGAATAATCGGCCTTTTGACTAGTTTTTACGTCAAATTCAATACACAAAAGCTGAGAATCAAGATTTTGAAAGAAAAAAGAAACAAAATAATAATACAATAATTAACACTAATTGGGCTTTACTAATTTTATTTAATTCCAGTGATTTTGGAAGGAAAAAAAATGAACTATTAACCATGTGCGTGATATATCGATATAATTTAGTTGAATGATGAATTCAAGATTTAAGGAGAAATATTCAAATCAAGCGTCTGTACATAATTAATAAAAAAAGAAAAACAATAAAAATGAACCGATAATTATGAATTTTTTTTCTATAAATTAGCCACTCATGCCCCTCTGCGCCTAAGGCGACAATTTGTTTTTTTTTACTATTATTATTAATGTGGTTGTTGAGACGTTATAACTTGCATTTAGTTTATTGATTAAAATTGTAAATATGTTAATAAACAAGTGGATAGTATTGCTTTGCGACTGATATAGCTTTTTCTGCTAATACTTTAGCAATATGCTTCCGAATGGAAGTGATACAACTTTTTTCAAACCATCATCGAAATATCAAATTTTGAAGAAATTCACTAAAACGCCGATAACTCGAAAACTAATCATGCAAATAAGCTCAAAATTTACAGGCATCTGACTGATACAACTCTCGAGATGATATAGGGGAAGAATTTCCCGGCAAATATTATGAAAAACTTTTGAAATCAATAGAAATATTGGCTGCAGATTGTTTTTGATGATTCCATCGGAAAGCTGAGGAAATGTTGGGCGGGAAACAAGTGCAGGAATTAATTTTTTTGAATTTCTGGCGATTTCGACTTTTTAGAGCATTTTAGAGGGGTAACGACCTTGCTTTTTTTGAAAATTTTCAGTTTTTTGGAAATATCCTCGGTTCTATCTGTCGTAGTGTAAAAGTTCCAATAGGAGGTAAAAGGTGAGATCATTTGTCATCGATTCATAGGGTTTTCAATTCAAAAATATCGATTTTTAACGTATCTATGGACATTTTTGTGAAACAGTTTTTGGCCTATAACTGTCCCAAAAATTGATATTTTTCAATTGAAACCCCCATGAATCGATGGAAAATGAGCTTCACCTTTCATTTAAGATTAACCCCGAATTGCTACGACCAATAGAATCAGAGATATTTGCAAAAAAACGGAAGGTTTCCGAAAAAGGAAAGGCTTCAAAAGTGCCCAAAAATGTCGAATTTTCATAAAAATCAGCTTTTCAATAGAATCATCAAAAAAAAAAACCATCTCTAACCGTTTCATAACAGTGTCCATTTTGCCCCACTCTCCTCTATGAGTATAAATAACATCAGTTGAATAGTTTCCAGAAATTCCATTAGAAAATGATTTTCGAAAAATGGACATATCTCAAAAAGTACCAATCGAATTCTCTCCAAATAAATCTCAAAAAATAGAGTTCGTCGAGAGGAAGTTTCCCACAAAATATGAAATTTTTCTATAAAACCGTTTCGCTGTAACTGAGACTTTTATGCACACTAGGACATACACACATACACAGATATGCGCTAAAAATATCATTTTCTCTCTATTTAGATCATTTTAAGCATCTTCTACCAAAAAAAATTACAATCGAAAATTCTGATAATTACAGAGCTTCCATTCGGAAGCAAAAATAAAAATTAAAAAAAACTTTTCAAGGCAGCTAAAGGTCAGATGTTTAGATAGTTTGTGCAACGATGATACGAGATATATTGCCCTGCCCAGTTTTCATTCCAATCAAGCTAATGTTCCAATAATTGCTCGAACAAACCTGAGTACATGATCAATTCAAAAGTAGCTGGAAAAGAGAAAAAAAAAGGAATCAGTTTGTAATGACCCAGATTTTAACACTATTCTTTCTATCATTTTTTTTTTCATTCTTTTCTTTTATGGTTTGTTCTTTCAGGTGTTCTTGTTGTTCATCGGAGAGGAAAAAATAAGTGCAGTCATTAGCGTCATCAGTGCAGCAAGTAGTCTAGAGAATTTATCTACAAAAGAAGAAAATAAATTGTTACGCGAGAAATGAAGTGGCATCATTGCTGTGGGATAGGCACAGTACTTACGCCCATTTGTTTATGAGTCCACGAAATAATTAAGTTCAGAGGTAGAAGAGGATACCATGGTAGACCCGGTTACCGGATGGGTCCCAGTTTCCGGACGTGGCAGCGAAACACACTAATAGTTAATATTCAAGTGAAAAAATCTAGTTTTTCAATATTTGGGAAATGTTAGAATTAAATTCAAGTGAATTGTTTGATTAGTTAATCGATGTTTTTTATCATTTGGATAATTTAATTCTAACTTGTCTGGGAACCGGTACCATTGCTTTAATCATCCGGTGCCTTCATGATAATTCAATTTTTTGTCTTGTTTTTGGAAAATATGTCGGAAAATAATGAACATACGACTTTTTCACTCTATTCCTTTTATTTTAGATCTCTAAGTTCTACATAAAAAGAGTTAATGAAAGAGGGGCGTATCTCTATTAGTACAAAAAAAAATACAAAAATTAGAAAAGAAAGGATTAATCCAAAAAAGGCGTATCTCCAGTAATTTTCGAATCATTCCGAAAAGATAAATAAAAGGAAAGAATCGATTCATCCTCTTTTTTCGGGAATATTTCGGTAAATAGTGGAGATACGTCCTTTTTGTCCTGAAATGATTCTTGTAGAGAATTTTAAGAGCTACAAATAAGGATTTGTTCCAAAACTTCTCATTTCTCTTAGTTTTCAAGAAACTCTGAAAAAAAAAATGACATAAATCAACTCATTTTTTTCTCTCTCCAAAATCGAATATTTCCATCGAGTTTCATTTTTTTTTTTTTTTAATATTAATCGAGTTTCATTGATTTTCGTAATTTTTTTTTCTTAAATTCAACGTCTGAATAAAGTGGTAAAAGAAGATAATTCAATTTCTTGGCTCGTTTTCTGAGAGTATATTGAAGAATAATGGAGATAGGCCCTTCTCCACCCTAATTCTTTTTTGTAGCTCTTGAAATTTCCAATCATAAAATAATTGATGTGAAAAGAGCGTATCTCCTCAATTTTGAAGGCATTTTCAGAAGAAAAATTTCGTGAAAAAAACGATTTGCCTTCTCATTTTTTTTGAATATCTCGAAAAATGATAGGGATACGTCTTTCTCACCCTAATCCTCTTTTCTACAGAATTTCAAATCGCTCTAAAACAGAATTAGGGGCAAAACTGCCCTAGTTTCCGAGATATTTTAGAAGAAAAAAAATAATTCGACAAATTCTACCTCTTTAAACTCAGAATTTCCCTCGATTTTTATTAGTGTTCGTAATTTTTCAAATTCAACGTCTACACTGAGAAAAAAAATTCTCGTAGTAAGAAAGTTGCCTTTTTAACAAACTTTTCCTCCACAATTTCTATATTTATATATATCAAAATTGTCTGGAGTGAAATAGATTTTCGACTAAGTAAATTTTCGTACGAAAAAAAGAAATTCTTCTCATTGTAAGTAAAGCAATTGTTTTTCCTCGTTTTCCTAAGAATAACTCGATAAAAGAATGGAGATACGCTCTTTCCACCCTTATCCTTTTTTCTGCAGGATTTCAAAGCGCTCCAAAAGAGGCTCAAGACTAAGCCCGCTCTATCTCTCTTAGTTTCCGAGATACCTGCAAAAAAAATGAATGATATAAATAAACTTTTTCCGTTCCACCTTCCAGAAATTGAAATTTTTCCTCGACTTTTGAAAAAAAAGTCAACTTTTATATTACTAGAAGGTGAAATAGAGTAGTTAGATGGCAGGTGAAGCCTGAACATATGAGCTGCAGTCTCCTCGGCGACTGGCCGAGTTGCCATTGGTGTACGTAGTTGAATAAGAATCACGATGAAACGGTCAAGCAAGCGCCTCAGAACGGTCAGAACGTCTGGCCAGGTTGGGTGGTTGAGCCCCCAGCTCTTGCTCTCCCTCCCCCTCTGTCACCTGCATAAATAAATGAATATACTTGAATTAAGTGCAAATGTTCGTATTATTAACAAAATTAAAGTGTAAAAATACAAAAAAAATTACCAGTGTACATGGTGTTTCAAGGACAGGTACGTAATATCTAAAAATAAAGGAAAAATAAATTTAAAAGAAAAAAGACTTAAAGAATAATTGATTCATGTAAATTAGTTGCACGAATGTGTGACAATAAATATTGCCCTTAAAATACACAGAATGACAACAAAGTCACGGAGAAATCGCACGAGGCCCGCTGAGACAGACATGGGCTTCCGTCTGCTTGATAGTGCCAACAACATCAATTATTATTTAAATGTTGTTAATTATGAGACACCAGATCCACCTAGGGCACCAGAACCATACAAAATCATTCCTGCATCATCAACATCACGTGCACATAGAAAATCAAGTTTTGTTATACTTGCTGAGACTGATGAGACAATTGATAAATCATTGAATAATTCACCAAATCATGTTAATAATGAACAAAAATTGAGGCCAGCAAGATCAAGAAGTCCATTGTCACCAAGTAGATTCAATAAAAATGGTAGAGCATCACCATTTCGTCCAAGGGGCTTCAAAGGACCACCTCCACATGCTCAATCGAGACCACCTAGTCCTCCACCACCTGCAGCAGTCAACAGGAGATTTGTTCAACCAAGTAATTAGATTGTTAGCTTAAAAAGAGGTGTAAGTGCTATGTACAAGGAAATAGTACTTAGGCCTTTTTGTTTTGAAGGGAAAAATCATTTTTACCTTCCTTGAAAATTAATGGAGATAGGCCTTTTTTGTACTAATCCTTTTTTTGTGGCTATTGTAATCATGTAGAAGATAAGGATTGGGGCTAAAAAAGCGTTATTCTTTGGGAGCAAAGAGGTACAAGTAAGATATATGAGCATAACACTTACGCCTCTTTGTTTCTGATGCGAAAATCGTTTTTTTCTTCCTCCGATAATAATGGAAATACACTGCTTTGCTCTGATCCTCTTTTGTGGCTCTTGAAATTGTGGAGAAAAAAAGATTGGGTCAAGAAGGGCTTATCTCCATTAGTTTCTGTGAGTTGGAAGGGTCGAAATGATAATTCCATTTTTGGTACGCGTTTTTTTTTTAGAATATCTTAGAAATTAGGCGAGATATGCCTTTTCTTGGTTCTAATGCTTATAAATCTTGAAACTGTGTAGAAATAGAAGAATTGAGGCAAAGAGGCTATATCTCGCTTAATTTTCAAAATATTCTCAAAAACGAGTGGATAAATCAATTTTATCTGTCTTTTCTTTTAAGAAATTTCGAAAAATTAATGGAGAAACGTCCATTTCGTATCAATCTTTTATTGCAGAGAATTTCAAAAGTTGGAAAAAAAGGATGAATGGCCCTATCTCGATTAGTTTCTTGCCCTCAGTATTTTTGTAGCTCTTGAAATTCTCTACAATAAACGATTGAACCAAAAAAAAGTCAATCCCCATTGATTTTCAAAATATTCCTCAAAAAAAAAGTATTTGAAATTAAAAAAAAAACTCAGAACCTAATGGAGATACGCTCTTTCTACTCCAATCGAGTATTTCAAAAAGTGATTAGGATCAAGGGCGTATTTCAGTCTAAAATTAAAATTTTCCATCCAATTAAAATAATTAATTGAATCCCCAATTATCGCGAAATTATGCAATTATCAAGAACAAAGTGAAGAAAAAAAAGAAAGTACGTTTCGAAAAAAAAAAAATTGATTTAATGATTTTCTTTCTCCTAGATTTACGTAATGACTCTCAATTATCCATTTTCCAGAGTCACTTTCACAAGGTAATAGCCCAAGGAAGCAGTCACTGATACCCCAGCCACGTGGTGGTTTAACAACAATGAAGAACAAAAATATGAAGCCAGAACGAGAGAGATGGGAGCGTCGAGGCAGTAGAAAATTCACGCGTTTACCACGCACAAGCTCATTAAAAACACCACAGCCAGTTAAGAGACCATTGATCGAGGCAACACGTGCACAAGGTGTTGCAGCAAGATCCAAGCCTCCCCAGAAGAGCCTTCATCTTGTTAAACCGCCAAAACAGTCAACTGCAGCAATCAAGTCACCCACAAAAATCCCAATTCGAAATGCGTCAAATGGCGGGAATTCTGGAAATAACGGTCGATTCGTCAAATTAACGGGCAACAATAACAACAACAATAATAACAATAATAACAATGATAAACCGATTAAAGAAGCAGCTTCGACGCAGCAGCGACAACAACAACAGCAGCAAGTCTCTGTACCAAATGCCCAAAAAGTACCAGTTCCAATGGAATCACCTTTAATAACTGATGATTCAGTGGTGATGGCTGCTGGAGTATCTGGAAGCAGTGACAGTAGTATTAAAAAAAAATCGGACGAAGATCTAGGACTGGTTGATTTATTGAAGCAGTCATCAGGTGCTAGTGGTACCTCAAGTGTCGTCAATGCCACAACCACAACTGCTGTACAGCCTTTGCGAATAGATGCCGCTTCGATTCTTCCACAGCCTGTTGTAACTAACTCAAATGGTGGTGATCGTCTCAAGGAACAAAAAGAGGGAAATTCAGGGGAAGAAGACGAGAAGAGTCAGACTGTCACTGCCGTGGCTTCGGTGGAGCCAGTAAAAAGTGGGGAGGAAATACTGCAGCAAGGGACACCTCAGCAAGCTGCAAAGACTATCAAAGAAGAGGGTAAAGAGGTAAAGAGTGATAAGAACGTGGTGAAAAATAATCCAGTTGATGTTGAGGCAATTCAGGTGAATTCGACTTCGAATAACGAGGAGGTCAAGAAAAATAAGCAGGAGAGCAAGAGCACGAGTCCTCACAGCAGCAGCAAGGAGGCTGGTGGGGAGGACGGAGGAGAGGATTTGGGGGGCATTCAAGTGTCCAAAGCTGGCAAGGATCAGTTGAAAAATCATGGAAGTGAGACCTCCTTGAAATCATCTAAATCAAATGGTTTGTCGAGTGGTTCTGTCGAGAGTATTCGGTCCACTGATACTGGCGTCAGTTTGAACACAGTCAGGGGCATCAGGGGGGTCTCTTCAGCTCGTGAAAAAAGGGGAACTCATCTTGTGAAGCGAGTTGATGAGATCGAGACACTGAGTGGAAATGTCATGCACTTTGATCATGGAAGAAGACCAGAAAATGGAGAACCAGCGTAAGTATTCTGGATGTTTTTTTGTGGAGGAATTGAGGGGATTGGAAGAGGGGGGGAGAAAGTACATGTGTACTTAATTGAGTACTTGCTCATCAGAGTTTCTTGACCTCGGTCATATCATGCGAGGCACGAGCGTGCAGCTCTCTCTCTCTCTCTCCCTCTTTCTCTAATGCTTCTTATACTTTGAAAGTCCTTGCCCCCCTGCCACCTTCTTGTATACTCTGACTACAAGTCTTGTACTCTTCTATCGATCCTAGGCAAACTCCTGAGATTTGCATGCCACAGTGGACTTTACGTTCTTCATATACATATATACATGCATACACAGACACACTTGAGCTCAGCAGTTTCTCTTGCCAATTGACTACGCTCTGCCTATATTGTACCTTCCTCACAGGAAGTTACTACGGATCGAAACGACATTCAGTGTCAACTGAACGAAAAAATACGGGTTTTCATTGATTTGGGGATGAAAAAACGTCGATAATACTTGGAGGATCAAGTGAATAGAGGAATTTTTTTTTGTTATTCTGCTGAAAAAAATTCCGAAACATAATGGAGATACGCCTCTTTCCTTCTTGAAATCACCTAATTACTTGATCCTACTTAATTCTCTACAGAAAATGATTTGTGCAGAAGATATTTTCAATAATTAGTCAAGAGAAAAAAGGAAAAAACTCATTTATTTAATTTTTTTTTTTTTTCGAAATCATCTTGGAAACTGAGCAAAATGGAGCGATTTCCATTTGATCCTTTTTTGTAGGACTTGAAATCCTCTCCAAAAGAGGATGAGAGCAGAATCACTCGTTTAGTCCAAAGATTCTCGATAGAATGGCCAAAAAAATCGTAAATTCCTCTATTCTGTTCTTTTTTTTCCAAAAATATTTGGAAAATTAAGTGAGATGAAGCGATTCTTATTAAAGTTCTCTTTTTGTAACTTTTTAAATTGTCCGATGAAAAAGGACCAGTGCAAAAAGGGTGTATCGTCTTTGGTTTTCAAAAAATTCTTAAAACCAATAGATAATAGTCAACTGATATAGCTTTTTCTGCTAAACATTAGCGATATGCTTCTGAATGAAAGTGATGGAACTTTTTTCAAACCATCATCAAAATATCAAATTTTGAAAAATTCATTAAAACGCCAATAACTCGAGAACTAATCATGCAAATAAACTCAAAATTTACAGGCATCTAACTGATACAACTCTCGAGATAATATATGAGTATAAATAACATCAGTTGAATAGTTTCCAGAAATTTCATTAAAAACTGATTTTCGGAAAATGGACATATCTCGAAGAGTACCGATCGGATTCTCTTGAAATAAAGCTTAGAAATAGAGTTCGTCGAGAGGAAGTTTTCCATAAAATATGGAATTTTGCTATAAAACCGTTTTGCTGTATTTGAGACTTTTATGCATATACAGATACACACAGACATGTGCTGAAAATATGATTTTCTCTCTATTCAGATCATTTTGAGGGTCTTCTACTACAAAAATTCCAATCAAAAATTCTAATGATTACATAGCTTCCAATCGGGAGCAGAAAAGAGCAATGAAGAGATAAAAAAGAACCAATAGATTGACTCTCTTTTAATTTAATTTTTGCCTATTAAAATTCCCTTTTATTTGAGTATTGAAGGGGTAGAAATAAATTGATTGATTGTTTTTCGTATAAATCTCTGAAATTAATTGAGATGCACTCTTTCTGGAGCTAATCCTCCTTTTCGTAGAATTTCAAGAACTACAAAAAAAAGATTCAATAAAAAAGGCCGTATCTCCAGTAGTTTTCAAGATATTCCCAAGAAAAAGAATGAAAAAAAATGGACTCATCCTTTCAACCCCTTTCACAGTGCCTCATTTTAATTCCACCAGATGAATCACCATCGTAGTATTTCGACGCATTGCGATATTGTTAACAGTAACACAGCAATGAGGAAGATGAAAGAAGGAAAAATTCTGAGATCGATTCTCCACGATATGAATATTTGAAATAACAAGACTTTTTCTCTCTCTCTCTTTTCTCTCAAGCAATAATTTTCATTTCTCCGGGTAGAAAAGAGAGTATAAGACCGTAAGGAAAAGGGGAAGGGAGGGGGGGGGGTAGTTCTCATTTCCCCGAGCTTATCGCTCACCTGCTCCAGCTCTCTCTCGCATAACGCGTTTATAAACTCGGGTCAAAATGAACGTCATGACGTCGCGTGTGCGGCCAAGGTCGTTCAAGAAAAAAAAAAGAACCAAGCCCACATTTTTTCTGACCCTCTTTCACTCAAATTCCCTCTCTTCTCGTGATTCATCATCCAATTACAAGAAATACCGATTTACAAAAAAAAAAAATGCTCTGTAATTGACAAAATAACAATAGGCAAAATAGGAGCAGATTTAATCATTTTGGAGGGAGGGCCGGGGAGGAGAGGGGATGAATTTCTCCTCCCCTGATGATTCTTTACCCAATTACAAAAAATACCGAATTTCAAAGAGAATGCCCCAAAATTGATGAAATAACAAAAGGGAAAAAGGAGCAGATTTAATTATTGAGGGTAGGAGGGGTCAGGGGGAGGGAACCGCTCTCCCCTGAGAATTTTCCACCCAATTTCAAACAATGCCGATTTCCAATAAAAAATATGCTCTATAATTGACGAAATAAAAATAAGCAAAAGGGAACAGATTCAATCATTGAGAGGGGGGGACAGAATTCCCCCCCCCCCCCCAGATAATTCTTCACCCGATTACAAAAAAATCCCGATTTAAAAAAAAATGCTTATAATTAATGGAATAGCAATAGGCAAAGAGGAGCAGCTTCAATCATTAAGGGGTTGGGGCGGGGGTGAGAGAATCTCTCTCCCCTGAGGATTTTTCACCAAATTACAGAAAATGCCGATTTCCAAGAAAAATTTCTTATAATTGATGAAATAACAATAGGCAAAAAGGAGCAGATTCAGTCATTGAGGGGGGGAGATGCCGGAATAAATCTCTCGCCCCTGGGGATTTTGCACCTAGATACAAGAA
Source organism: Aleiodes alternator (assembly GCA_963921955.1). NCBI lineage: Eukaryota > Metazoa > Arthropoda > Insecta > Hymenoptera > Braconidae > Aleiodes > Aleiodes alternator. Next base: position 3,525,461 of record OY998102.1, on the reverse strand, counting down.
ATGCCAATTTCCAACAAAAAAAATTCCTTTTAATTGATAAAATCACAACAGGCAAAAAGAAGCAGATTTGATCATTGAGGGGGCGGGGAGGGGTGAAGGGGGGAGGGATATCTCTCTCCCCTGATGGAATGGATGATGAAATTACATCCAATTACAACAAGTGCCGATTTTCAAAAGAATTCCCTATAACTGATGAAATGACGATAGTCAAAAAGGAGCCGGTTTAATCATTAGAGAGGAGGGGAGGGGGTGAGGAAAATTTTGACGCTGGTGAGGGGTCAGAGGCAAGTCAGGGTAGATATCGATTATGGAAAATCCTTTGCGTGACGAGGCGAGCACCTTCAGGTCCTTCTTACACCTTTCACCCCCGTCCTCCCCCTTTTCCACTCCCCCAAGTATTAACCAGCACTTGGGGAGGGTAGCTATTGTACCTGCTGACCACTTGGATACTCCTCAGTTGGCTACCGCAATTCCATTTGGAGGTCTCGCTTTTGAAAAGCGCACGAAATGCGTCCAAACGCCCATCAGCCCTCGAACCCCGGGAAATTAGCGAGCAATTTGAATTTAAACGATAAATACAGTAAAATGAAGTTTTTCGAAAAAACCGGTGTCAGAAAGTATCTTGGTGCTGAAAAGGGCCTATCTCCAGAGTCACTGCTGTCACCACTTGGAATGACACTCGATTGCCAACCAATTGTCTTTACTGTTGACAGAATTGTTGAGGCAAGTGGACCAGTTGGGAATAATCAGGTGAATGGGAATTTAACGAGACTCGAGAGATTCAGGAGGTGGAGAAATTCGGTGATTGAACGACTACGTGAACGCTGGAGGTCAGCTGTGACGTGTCGTGGGTGTCGCAGGGGAAAATCGAAGGAACAAACGCTAGGGAGTGGTGGAAAGGGGGGAGGAGGGTGGTGGAGACCAGCCTGCTGCAGGTAATTAAAATTTTTTTTCATGCTTATTTAGAAAGTTTAGTTTCCTTTAATTTTTTTAATTTTTAATTTTTTTTGAATATCTTGGAAGATGATGGAGATACGGTCTTTTTGCACTTTTTGCCATTTTCAAAATGATAAAAAAAAAATCGTAATCTATAAAAACCCGTCTCGGAGACAAAAAAAGGCGTATCTCCATTATTTTTAAAGATATTCAGGAACAGCTGTTGAAATAAAAAAATGTATGTTTTTTGCAAAAAAAAGTAAATTTTTTCTTTTTTTCTTATATTACAAGAGGCATCAGGTCGGCATCGAGGGTCGCACCAGAGACGACGACATCCTGTTGTCGCGCAGAAAAAACCTGCGGCTTTTTGTGCAGCAAAAGCTGGTGCACATTACCCAGTTGTGCCTGTTGTAGGAGATTCAATTGCTGCAGACATTCCCCCGATGAACGAAGGAAAAGCATACGTGCCAAACACAGTCTGACCAGTGTCGCACCTCCACCACTTTCAGAGGTAAAATCAATGCAGGAAATTACGATTTTTTCTTATTAAATTTTAAGGATTATTGGGATCTAAGAACTGAAAAAAAATTGAATTTTTGTATAAAATCGTTAATAACGGAGTTAAATTTGAGAAATTATCGAAAAAAATTGCAATAAAAAAATTTCCTAAAAATTTCGAAAATTTCATGAAAATTTCGAAAAATTTATAGAAGATGGAATTCTTAGAGCTAATTCAGTGAATCTGTAAAAATATGTAATGAAGAATAAAACAAGCTCTGGAAATAGAAAAATATTATTGGAAAATGAAAAATTTTCATTATTTTTTACATTTCTTCAAATTTTGAAAAATTTAAAGAAATGTGAGAAGTAGTAACAATTTTTCAATTTTCAATTAATTTTCTATTCCTAGGGCTTGCTGTACATCGGTGAAGGAAGGTCGCCGGAGTTAAAATGGAGAAATTGTCGAAAAAAATTCATGAAGATTCTATAAAAATTTCATTCAAATTTTATAAAAATCTCATGAAAATTTCATAAAAATTTCGGAAATTCGGGAAAATCTTAAACATTAGCATAAAACTGATTTTCCTTTATTACTCATTACATTCTTTACAGATTCACTGAATCATATTTGAGAATTTCATTTTCTATAAATATTTATTAACGATTTTATACAAAAATTAAACTTCTTTTACAATTGTATTTCCCAATCATCCTTAAGCAAATCTTAATTATTTTGTTTTATTTTTTCGAAAATTCAGGCGCAAAAAACGAAAATTCCGGACGTTCTTGTGGAGCATAATTCAGTGATGCGAGGTGCAATTCCGTGTCTTCCTGTGCCTATAGCATGGTTCTGCCTCGTTTGGAATGTTCTACTACCAGGAACTGGTTTGTTAATTTTAACAATAGTATATTACATGCCTAGGGCAGTAATGTAAGAAATGTCTCAGAGCACATGTAATTGTTGGCCGAGGTGAAGCCGAGGTAAACAAAATTTTAGCCGGAAAATGAGTGTCAGATATACTTTTTGCAATTTTTTTGAAAATTCGATATTTTTCGGCTTTTTTGAGGGATGAAGCCTTTCTTTTTTTTGGAAATATGCAGTTTTTTGCGAATATCTCTGGTTCTATTGGTCGTAGCAATTCGAGGTCAGTCTGAAATGAAAGGTGAGCTCATTTTCCGTCGATTTATGGGGGTTTCAATTAAAAAATATCAATTTTTAGGATAGTCATAGGCCAAAAACGGTTTCACAGAAATACCCATAACTGTTAAAAATCTAGCGCGATTTTTATGACGCTCACTCAAGTTACTTATGATTGACCGTGTAGATTTTCGAGGAGTTTCTAATAAAGTGGACTGTATTTGATGATAATACATAATTGATGATTTTCAGGGACTTTGAGGAATTTTCAGGATAATTGGCGATGGATTCACACAATGATAACTCGCGAACTTTATCAAAAATATACTTTAATTTTCGACTAGATTGCACTCGATGGATTACATGAATTGTACACTGATAAGTTTCTTCAAGTGATTGATAATTGTCGATGATAATTGTCTATTACTTTCACTTATCTTGGATGATTTAAACAATGATATTAATTAATAATCTGAATAGAATTCTGAATAGAAAAGATAATTCGTCTAGCGTTAATTAAATGATAATTGTCCAATAACTTCGATAGTTTAACAATGATAATTAACACTGATTCTATTCGATAGGTGATGACGTTCATTACTATTCGATGATCGCATTTCCCTGCCGGGCTGTAAGGCCGGTCTTACATCGAAATGCTAGATAATGTCTTTAGTTAATGTTGAATGTCTCTTTGATATGTAACAACCGAATGAAAACACTTCACATTACACTATCCGCGTCTATCGACTATAGCGTCGGTTTATTGCACCCGAAAAGTCTCTAACGATTACGATAGATAATTTTCTTAATAATGCACGGATTCACGAAGAATCTAGCTATTGATGATGCACGTATTCACTAAGAATCTAGCTATTGATGATGTTTGCTACGCGAAACCATGTCTTTACTGTTTCGTGGATCAAAGATTGAATTTAATGATGAGTGACGGATTCCGCGAAAATACGTCTGTACGGTCCTGCGGCTAGATGACTAAGATCGTCTCTTGCCGAGACAATTGGCCCCATCGGTTTCGATGACGCCTTGGGTGATGTTTGGGCATCAATTAAACTAATTGACCCCTGATCCGCGGGTAACCCTGGCTCAGTCGATAAACTAGCCAGGATTTTTAACAATAAATACCACAAAAATCGATGTTCTTCAATTGAAAACCCTATGAATCAACGGGAAATGATCTCATCCTTCACCTCCCATGGGAATTTTTACACTATGACAGATAGAACCGAAGATATTTGCAAAAAACTGAAAATTTTCAAGAAAGGCAAGGGTTTACTGTTACGTCCAGTTAACGCCTGAACATGAAAAAGAACACTTGAAGACAAAAATTTAACAATGTTTGAACTTTTAACGTCATTTTGAAAATATCTGCAACTATAATTCGTACTCTTCCTTGAATTTGTCTGAAACATATGGGCCTCAGGAAATTTGGCAGCACATTCTCAATGGCATGACGCAAGACGTCGGCTACTGAGTCGTGAAAACGCTAATTCCTTTCTTTACGCCTATATAAAGCAGACAATCTTATAATAAAACGTCCATTCATATTTTGTAATTTGTCGTGTTCATTTTTGTCATCTACATAAAAATGAAGTCAAGCGTACAACTGCTAACTTCATTCACCAAAAGTGCAATAAATAAGTAATCCGATAATTAAATAACAATAATGGCAAATTCCCGGAGTTCTGTCGAACTTCAAATATCGGATAAAATAATTGAACTCCTAGGGATGAAAAAATATTGTACTAACGTACCCCTAGGACGTAACATTTACTCCTCTGGAATGCTCCAAAAAGTCGAAATAGCCAAAAATTCAAAAAAATTAATTCCGGCACTTCTTCCCTGCTTAAAATTTCCTCAGCGTACCAATTAAATCCTCAAAAACAATCTACCGTCAATATTTCTGTTAATTTCAAGAGTTTTCCATAATATTTGCCTAACAAATTTAGATGTGTCCATTTTGCCCCTGATGTCCATTTTGCCCCATCTTCCCCTATAAAACTGTGGCAAATGATCTCACCTTTCACCTCCATTCGATATGTTCCTGCTATTACTGATAGAACCAGAGAAATTGGGAAAAAATGAATTTCTCAAAAAAATCAAATTCTCAAAAAAATTAAGAAATGATCATTCTGCTACTACTTTCTGCCTAAAATTTCCTCAACTTTTCAATAGAATCAACAAAAACAATTTATCTCCAACCATTTCATTTTAATGTCCATTTTACCCCATTCCTCTAGAATTTAATGAAACTTCAAAGGTTTATGAGAAATAAAATTTAACTCAATTTCACGTTTTTTTTATTTCTTGAAGTAGAAATCGTAAAAGTCATGAATTGCTGGAGCATTAATAGCTGTAAAATAATGTCTCTAGGTACTATATGGAGTGGACTGTTTAATTTATGCATTGGACAGCCGCGTTTCTCGCAGACAACTAGTGCTAAGGGTCGTTTTGGTGCTTTGATTGTCAATATAATTGTTGGAGTTAGTCAGGCATTCACTGTTTTATTCTGTCTTGTTGGATGGGGATGGAGCATCTGGTGGGCCGTTACTATGATACGTCTTGCGAGTAAGTAATACAAAGAGAATAAAAGGTTTATGGGTAATTTGGAACTATTCTTTGCAATTCTCTTCTTCTTCTCTCTTTTTTTTTTTTTTTACTAAAAATCGTAAAATTTATTGTTTTTTTTATCGCAGGAAAGTGGAAGCGATTCAAAGCCTCAGAGGCAGCCAATGGAGATCCAGAGGCACGAGGTCCTGAGGGTGTCTTACCTGCTCCTGGTGTACCAACACAAGCACTGAGGGGCCAAGAAAGGGCTCGTTGAGGCTTTTAAATTTTTCTCATTGAAAGAGAAACGAGGGAAGGTGGGATGAAATAGATATTTCGATTGAACAGTTCGAGACACAGATTCTTTGATGATTGCATCGAAAAGCTGAGGAAATTTTAGGTGGAAAACACATGTGTCAAATTTTTTTTCTTTAACTTTTTGAAAATTTTACCTTTTTGGACGAGTTCTGAAGAGGTATTTCTTTCAAAAATCGAAAAATGATTCACACGCGGTAGACTCGGGTTCGATCCCCGCCGGTGACACTGGTGAGATCTAATCAGTACAAAAAGTCTTGATCAGTCGTTAAATACGCCAATTTAAGGTGTCGAAAACGCGACGTTGAATAATATTAAAAAAAAAAAAAATCGAAAAAATTCACTGTTTCGGTAGTATCTTCGGTTCTGTTGGTCGTAGCGACCTGGGGGTGATCTGAAATGAAAGGTGAGCTTATTTCTCATCAGTTCATGTAGTTAAAAAAATTTTTCATCGATTTTTCGAATATTTATAGGTCATTTTCTGAAAATCAGTTTTTGCCCTATAATTACTTGAAAAATTGATAATTGTTTCTCAAGCCATATAAATCGATGGAAAATGAGCTCACCTTTTATTTGATAACCACCCCAGGTGTCTACGACCAATGAAATAAGAAATATTCCCGAAAAATTCAAATTTTTCAAAAACAAAAGGTTTACTCCTTCAAATCTTGACCGAAAAATGAAAGTTTTTAGAAAATTTAAACAAATAACTTCTGACATATGATTTTCATGGGAAATTTCTTCAGCTTTCCAATGGAATCATCAAAAAAATCTATCTCCAATATCTCCATCGTTTTCGAATAATTTTCATAGTATAAAATACCAAAACTAACACGTGTCCATTTTACCCCACCTTCTCTTAATTGAAAAAAAAGTAAATTTTACACATTTCATCAAGCTATTTCTATGTCTTTCTACGTAAAAAAATAATGTTTTTTGCTTTCAATGAAAGCATTATCCTGTATATAAGCAAAGTGTCCTTCATCCTTTTTTTTTTACTCGAAAAGAAAATAATGAAAAACTGAACACACGCTTGATATGATTATTTAGTGATGACGAATAATGTATTGTGTAGGTCAATCTTGTAAATATTTGTTAAAAAAAGAAGAAAATAAAAAAAATGCAAAAAAAAAATTAAAATTTTCTGAATAAAGTACGCAATCATTATTCTGGTTGGTGGTTATCATGTGGTTGTCAATTAATGAATATTTAGAGTATGTAGTACATGTTTAATGATGTGATTCTTTTCCATTATGTTAATTATGCACAAGTATATATTGTTAATATAATATGAATGTGTATGTTGGTACGGTTGCATGTTTTTAGTACTCTCGTTATATCGTTTCAAAAACTTATTGTTTAAATACACAAGAATAGTGAGTTTTCTTTTCTTTTTTTTCAAACTACTCGCTAGCAGCTAAAGCTTCATTTGCATCTTTCATCGTTTCATCTTTTTTTAAATGGTTTTATCTCATTTTTTTTGTTAATTTGATATTTTCTTGTTTTGTGTCACTGTCACTGTGTAAATGTTTATTCATCATTTTTTTTAAATTCCTTCCATTCAACAATTTAAATAAAATATTTGGCGAGTGAGTGTGACGAGTGATTCATAAAAAATGCCAGGTGAAGATTTTTTTGTTTTTTTTTTGTTTTAAAAACAGGTATTGTTAAAAGAAAATAAATAAGGCAGTAAATTTTAAAATTAAATGGGAAATAAAGTTTTCACAACGAAGATCAACGTGAGAATCAATTCGACTATTAACTTCACTTTTTATGCTCATTTAAATTATTATATTGTATATATATATAATTTTTTTCTTTTTTTTTACTTCATTCATGTATTCTCTTTTAGTCACCTAATCGATAGGTATACATTTTTCTTGGCGAATCCGAAAAAAACTGATTCCAAAATAGGAACAGATCATTGTGCTGACTATGTATAGAGGGTGCATATCTCATTTCATTATTATCACTCTTATCTCTTTCTTAAAAAAAAATTAAAAAAAAAACACAATTTTCTCGTTTCTTCATCATTGTCGTTAATTTCATTTTTTCTTTCCCCCTTTTTTTCTACAATTCTTTCACTTCCTTTTTGAATTTCCTTTCTCTCACTCGCACAAGTATTTATTTAATTTAAATTTAATTATCTTTACTTTTTTATTCATTTATTTTTTTTTTCAATTTGTTTTCTTTTCATCTTTTACTTGAATTATTATTTATTATTATTATTTTTTTCATTTCGTCTAGACGGTGGTACACTTGGTAGGGTGCTCAGGGCTGCTAGGCACAGATAATTGACTCGCAAATAACTCTTTAAACAACATTAGAGCGTACGACATACAGTACAATGCAACGTACATATATATATTTATACATAATAAATTTTTTAATTAATTTAAATTCATTTATTTTTCTTTCACATTCTCGCGGAAAAATAATGTATAAATATATATACATACACACACATTTTTTCCATTTTTTTTTCATTATATGTAGAGTTAGTTATTTATTATTAATGTATCGCGCAATTGTTAGTGATGTGATTGTGTTTATGATTTATTTTTTAAATTTATTTTTTTCTAATTTTTTTTTGCTGTTTCGTGTAATGGTCTGAGATTCATGAGAATCCATTGACTTGTCTCGAATTTCATTTCCTGTATTAATTTTTCTTTTTCTTTCTGTTTTACGTGTTAATTTTCATTCAATAAGTTTATATATATATATATATATATGTACTATAATATGTATGAGCGAATTGTTATTGTACTAATTATAATTCTACCGCTTTTTTTTAATACATTTAAATTTAAACGTAGATATGTACTGCGGCACAATGGGCAATTTTTTTTCCATAAAATTTAATATTATTTTTTATTTTCTCACGAAAAATTTTTTCTATAATTTAAATAGTAAAAAAGGACAAAAAATGTTTTTTTTCCCAATTATCGAATCACTTGTGATGATGTGTGTCAATTGTATTTTTTACGGAGTTATCATATTTGATAACAATTTCTTTTTTTTCTCCTTCATTTCTCTCAATCTCCTTTTTTCATCATTTAAAAATTAGTTCACTACATTTAGTTAGCCCATTATAACACGGTACTGGAGTTTGTGTTGATTAATTAATTTTAAATGTATAATATGTAATTGTATAATCAACAAATCTCGTTACATCTAGTTTGTCTTTTTTGACGCAGCAATGGGAAGACAGAGCATAAGACCTTTATTATTACTCATTATTCTTTTTTTTTCAATGGTCTGAATTATCGGGATTTTAAATCTCAGGAACAATTCCATTTCAATAAATTCACATTTTCAATCATTTTTTTGAATTGATTAATTTTTTAAAATTAATTTTGCAATAAATTTCATCTGCGAATCTTTCCTGAGAGAACTGGGGAAAACTATGCTTTTAATTCACGAGGAAAAAACGAAAATTCGTTAATACTAATTATCAAACATTGATATGACACAAGGTAATTTTGGATTACAACCTGATATGTGGAAAGGAGAAGGGCTTTATTGTTGATAATATTACCGGTAATACTTGAATTTTTGCTAAAGGTTAATGCGCTCATTGTTCTCGCAATTCTTGACCATCAATTATCATTATCGTTATTCTTTAATTTTTTTTTTCATTTATTTACAAATGTTCGAGTATTGCTTTGTTATCAATGGCATCATCCAACATTAGTTATCTAAAAAAAAAAAAAAAATTGTCAATTATTACGAGAAGAATTGAAAACGCGTCCGCGGCAGTATTGCACTCTAGCAATCCTATGGGCTTTTATCTAATGTAATTAACAGAAGAAAAAATCTTTCTTTATCAAAAGAATTCGAACAGAAAAGAGAAAAAAAATAATGCATTCATGATAATGATAATGATGATGACAATAAGTAAACGATAACGTAACATAATGTAATAATAACGATATGTATTCTATCAGCTAATTACCCTAGGAATTTTCAATCTAATACTATTATTATTTTTATTTTTCTTCAATTTTTTTCTATTTATATGTTTGATTTTCAATTTTCAAAAAATTGAAAATTAAAATTGATATTTGTTCTTCACATCATTCGATAAAACTGCATCACTCGCATTTCATTAAATTTCTTTTGCAAATATATACATACAGATGGGATATGTATCAATTACAATTTTAAAAACAGAGCAGAAAAAAATCTCTCTCTCGCCCATTCTTATATATATATATATTATATAATTATTGACACGATGTTTTTTTTGTCCTTTTTTTTGTTACAACCTGGATTCACAAAGTTCGAACTACTTTATTCTCGTGGATCCATTTTTAATTTCTTTTTTTAAAAGGAAAGACGATTCTCGTCTCAAATCAATATGACATACTTCTAATATATATTTATATATATGTATATATAATTTTTTTTGTGATACCACAAGTGTGATCATATCTAATACAATTAAAATTTGATTTTGTACATTTTTTTTATTCCATTCACCGGAAGACGATTTATTAATACTGGAAGTAACTGGCGCGTAATTTTTTTTTTTTCATTTTAACGTTTAACATAAAAGTTTTATCACCAACAAAAAAAAAATAAGATTTCCTTAATAACGGAGGAACAAATGTCATTGGAACAAAAAATCATTTATAATACATGTGAATTCATCAAGTTTGGCGCAGGTTTTCTATTATTTTTTTTTCTTTTTTTTTTTTACAATTCATTATGTGCCTCTGCCGGTGAATGGCATAGTCTTTACATGTTTACAGCATCCCGTTTATTTTATTTTCTTTTTTTTCCCCATTTTTCTCTTTTGTTCATTGAAATTTACACGCTCCCACTACTTCTCACATCAGAGTTAGCTTTGTCTTTTTTATTATTTGTTTATACTTGTTTGAAGCAAATGCAAATTTCATATTATCATGGACGATTCCACCAATTCTCGAATAGAATTTCGGCTCCAAATTGGGGGGGGGGGGGGGCGGCGACTTTTCAGTCCTCATCGTTTAAAACCATTAAAATGAAGAAAATCCTCAATTCTAAACCATTTTGCTCCACTATCGAAGCAGAAATCAATGAATTTTGATTTTTGCATCAAAATTTTCTCTTGAGAATGACGTGAGTAGCTAAATGAAAAAAAAAATACAAAATATAGATTTTCATCGCAAATTTTCTGAAAAAAATATCCTTTCTCGTCTTTGTTTTTGTTTTCGAGGTGAACATGCTCTTTTGAAAACTTCATATGCTTGTTTCGAATCATTCCCCAAATTTTTCTTCAATTTTTTTTTTTTTTTCTGAAAATTTGGAAAATTTGCTAGGAACTATATGATTTTTGGCCTCTGCTCTTGAAAACGCCGGCGACTGTAATTAAAAATTTGAAATTTGATACTTATTAAGAACTAACAATAAATGCAAGCTGAAAAGATGGATGTTGCAAAAGACATATGTATATTGATCACATTTCATAATTCTAAATGGAAAACATCAGTTGTTTAAATGTTCTCCATTTAGGATTATAAAATGTGATCAATATACATATGTCTTTTGCAACATTCATCTTTTCAACTTGCATTTATTGTTAGTACGTAATAAGTATTAAATTTCAAATTTTTAATTACAGTTGCCGGGTTTCTCAAGAGCAGGGGCCAAAAATCATATAGATCCTAGCAAATTTTCCAAATTTTCAGAAAAAAATAAAAAAATTGAAATAAAAATTGGGAAACGATTCGAAACAAGCATTTGAAGTTTTCAAAGAGCATTTTCACCTCGAAAACAAGGACAAAGACAGAAAAAGATATTTTTTTCAGAAAATTTGCGATGAAAATCTGTATTTTGTATTTTTTTTTTCATTTAGCTACTCACGTCATTCTTAAGAGAAAATTTTGATGCAAAAATCAAAATTCATTGATTTCTGCTTCGATAGTGGGGCAAAATGGTTTAGAATTTAAGATTTTCTTCATTTTAATGGTTTTAATCGATGAGGACCGAAAAGTCGCTCCCCAAAATTTGGAGCCGAAATTCTATTCGAGAATTGGTGGAATCGACCTCATAATTTCATTAATCGCACGGCTACGATATTATTTTTTAAAATTAAAATTACAGAGTCGTTGATAGGACACACACACACACACGCGCAATTGCCCTGTAATTTATATTGTTCATTTCACACTAGTCTTTCCTGTTTTTTTTTCTTATTTTTTTTTAAATTTCTTCAGACCGTTATAAGAAACACCTCGATGCTCAAATCACGTGAGCGTTCGTTGTAAGACGCACTACAATTTTTTTTCATAACTTAATTTTTTTCCCATTTTTCATTAAATTTTTTATTTCTTATTTTTCTTCATTTTCTCTTAATTAAATCGCAATTGAATGTACAAGTAATGTTTATCAGAAAATAAGCGACAGTCTGGCGTGCAAGTTTTAGTAACTTTTACATCTTTTTGTTTGTTTCAATTTTTTTTTTATTTCTTTAATTGAATAATTATCGATGCGCATCATAGAAAGCAAATTCTTGTCTATATCGTATTGGAGCGTGATTTTAATCACGAGGGCATCGTATTAGATTTTAATTTTTTTTTTCAATTTTTTATATTTTTTTTAATACTTTTTTCTACTTATTTTAATTTTTTTCTCTGTCTAAACCCGGTGATAAGCCGTTTCAATAAATCAAGAGCTTTTACCCCCAGGAATTTGTGTACATATAAAAATTGGAAAAAAAATGAAAAAAAAAAAAAAAAAAGAAGATTGATGTATGAACGCTTTTTTGACACAATTTACAAGGTTTTTTTCAAGCTTTTTTTTCGTTTAACTTTACGTCTGTTTTCATAAAATCTGGCAACTTTTTTTTTGCCTGTTAAAGTTTCGATATGATACCAGGTGATATATTGATTTAAAAAGACTTTCGGTCTATTGGATTATTTCATAAATTGTTACAAAATATTTTCGATTGATAAATTGATCAGTAATAAAAAAGTGATAGATATAAATATTGTCGAGTGAGTTGTAAGTCGAGTGATTACTTTTTTTTTTTTAATTTAATTTTTTTTATTTAATTATTATTTTTTCTTCGAAATACTTTTGCCAAAAAGTATTATTTCTCACAGCCGTATCCAAATAATATTATCTCTATATTAAGAAGATATGACTCAAAAATAGTTAACATGGGAAAAAGATTTAATGATAATAATTAATTATTTTAATTGTAACAATAAAAAGTCAAACTAACGATTAACAAATTAAAGAGAGGAAATGAAATCAAAATCAGAGACCGCACGAAAGCAAAACGGAATAAAATAGTGGATTTTAGGGGAAAAGTGGAGTAAAATAGACATGAAATTATTCGGGATCGATGGAAATATTGGAAATAGGTTTTTTCTGATGATTTCATTGGAAAGCTGAGGGAATTTACCATGGAAATCATATGTCAGAAGTTATTTTGCTGGATTTTACAAAAATTCAATTTTTGTGCCCAGTAACCCTTCTGTTTTTGAAAAAATTTCAGATTTTCGGGAATATCTTGAGCTCTATTGGTCGTAGCGATCTGGGGTCGATCTTAAATGAAAGATGAGCTCATTTTCCATCGATTTATGTGGTTTAAAAAAAAATATCAATTTTTCAATTAATTATAGGGCAAAACTGATTTACAGAAAATGACCTACAAGTATTCGAAATTTTTTTTTTTTTTATTATTCGAAAAATTGATCTTAAAAAATTTGAACCACATGAATTGATGAGAAATGAGCTCACCTTTCATTCGAGTTCACCCCTAGGTCACCACGACCAACAGAACTGGAGATATCGCCGAAAAAATAAATTTGTTGATTTTCGAAAGTAGTACTCTTTCAAAACTTGTCCAAAAAAGTGAAATTTTTAAAGAAAAGAAGAAAAAAAATTTGACAGATGTGTTATCCACCCAAAATTTCCTCAGCTTTCCACTGGAATCATCAGAGAATCACTATCTCCTCCCATTCAATTGGAATCTCCATTTTACACCACAAAATCCCTCACCTATTAATTTTCTTTTTTCCTAAAGTACACCACATTTCAAACGATTGTGACGATACTCTCTTGATTGAATTCCAAAACTCCTAATCACATGAATTATCTTTTATATACAAATACGCGATATGATATTTCTCATTCAATTTTTACGTCCATCTAATTATCATTAATTTTTATTTTTCATTTTTTTTCATTTTTCATTTCATCAAGTTTAAATTCTCTACGACAACGTCAAATATGTGTTTTTCATTTTTCACTCGCTACAAAAGAAATCATATCATATATTTTATATATTTTTCAAGAAAAAAAAATTCGAGATGTTATTTTTCTTCGATGTTTCTAAAAAAAAAAAAAAAAAAAAAAATGATGGAAAGAAAAAGATGCGTGAAAGAGGAGAAATAACTACCTTTTCACTATTTTTTCTTGTTCTTTCACAATTATATATCATAAAACAAACAGAACACAATAACTGCGTGAAGAGGAATTCGAAGCCCAGGAAATGCCCTTAAATTGGACATTTCATTAAAACTTCTTTCTCAATTTTAATGTTTTTTTTTTCTTCTTTTTTCAGGCTACTTAAGCACTTTCCCCAGAACAATTCCATTTTTTTGTAATACAGTGAATACATCGTTTCTGCCTATTTACAAAGTCAGGGATAAAAGGCAGGCCGCATTATATGCACTCGATGCTCACTTTTTAACGCCTCGATGCCTCCGGCAAACAAAGCGCATAATTTAATATGTATTTTTTTTTTTCATTACATTTTTTTCAATGCAATGCAATCAATCCTACCATCATCTCGAATATTATACAACTTAGTATCTAGTTGTATTCTTACAAATATTGCCTCAAATATAAACACCTTTATCTCATTACTTTTTTTTCTCTCATTTTACTTAAACTTAGATCATTTTCTCACTTTGACGCTATTTTCCATTCAAAATCACCTTTTCTCCGCGCGAGTGGACAATTTCGAGTTTTTTTTTTTCATACACACATACACACGCATACACTGTGGCCACTAAAAAAAAAACTGCGATTCTTTTTTTTTTTAATTTACGTATGGCCGAACTTCAAGTCTTTTTTTTTTTTTTAATTTCAATTTGTCATCTTAATTAGGAGTTATTAAAGTGAAGTCATGTAAGTTTTAATTGTTTGTTTGGTTCGGGTTATTTCTCTTCAAATATTTGTCAGAAATGGGACACAAAAAACCTGAATTTCCACAGGTTCTTCCCCTCTTTCTATATCGCTCTCTTTCTCTCTCTCTCTCTCGCACTCTTTTTTTTTTTTTTTTGATTTTTCATTTTATAAAAACATCCCTTGACCCGACAAAATATTGCCAAGGGATACTAATATATTGTATCGTCAAGATCATTATTATTTTTTTTTTCTTAATTTTTTTTTCAATATAAAATTCAATTCACAGTCCGCACAATCCGATAAATCGAGTACTCGTTTCATAATATATACTTTTTTTTTTATTTCTTTACATAGTTTTTTTTTCATTTTTTTTTTTTGAACACTACAGCCCTTTTTTTATTTCAGAGAACTGAGCACCGAGTAAGAGATAATTTTATTGTTCTTACATTTAGCAGTCGAGAAATTTTTTTTTTTTTAAATATTCTTCTTAATTCATTTAGATTTATACTGAATTTGTGGCGAGTTACATTTGGCCTCTATTCATGAATTATTTCTATGAATAGTTTTTTTTTCAATCATTTTTTTTGTTCGATACGTTGTCGGATTATATCGTATGAGTATTTATTCACGGAGAAAAATGAATAATTGGAAGAGAATATTAAAAATAATAATAATAATAATAATAGTAGAATTGAACTCACCACAAAAAACAGTATTATCAGGAGGACTAGAGATGACTCGAAAAATCCATCTATTTTTTTCTGCTAGTTATTTTCTTTTTTTCCTTTAAATATTTCACGGCTTCAATCAAATCATCCCAAAAATATTTCGCTAAAATAATTTCTTTTTATGTCGACAACGACGAAAAAAAAAATAGTAGCCTGATGAAGCCGTAAAAGTACTCGGCAGTTATAAAAAAATCAGGACACGTGGTTCGGACACACGAAAAAAAAAAAAAATAATAAATAAATATTAAAATATTCATTTGCACGCAGATCGTGATGTTCGCATTGATTTTTTTTCCTTGTTTAAAAATGAGGAAACAGTTTTTCGTTGTTTCAAATTTTATCGAAAATATAGTCCATGAAAAAGACCATTGATATGTATATAAAAAAGAAAAAAATGTTATGTTATTGTTTTTTTCTTCATTCATTTCTCTTATTTCCAATTTTCCCACTACTCTAAAGTCCGTAACCACAGAGTCTGAAAAAAACTCTACAATATGAACTCGGGGACTCGACCCACTGGGCGGTTTTTCTCTCTATGACGACAATTTTTTGGTCCAACTCTCTATCTCTCTCGCTCGTTTAGTCTCTTTTTCCATCGCTTTTTGATGGCGAAAAAAAGAGGACAGCGGAAAAAAAAGTAGTGAAAAAAGAAATGGTCCAGAGAGGAAAAGAAAAATAATCAAATATAAATGTTAACTTTTTTTAGTTACTTTAGATTCTCATCCATAGGGCCAGAATGTGGTCAGCGTTTGCGATGATAATGGAAGTTGTGCACGTGATAATGGCTGTGGTACTGTAAGTGGAGGCGGTGGAGGTGGTGGTGGTGGTGGTGGATACATACTCGGTGTTGTGATAAGAAGATGACAGGATGGTGGAAGTTGTGCTTGGAGTACTGGCGATAGTGCAATAGCAGTTGCTGCTGCAGATGTTGTTGAATGTACACTAGTATCATTTAATGCAGCAGCAGCTTGTGTTACTGTATTCATACACAATTGATGTACATTGTAATGATGTTTACGCTGACGTTGATTATTATTTTTTAAATAATAATTATTTTTATGGCCCTGGATTACCTCGACGTTCTATTCACCATCCTGTTGCATTTTTACATGTCCATTACCAGCTGTATTATTTGATGAATTTGCACTTGTACCACTAGTTGGAAAATTCGTTGGTATTGTACGCGATGATGAGAAACATAATTTCATTATATATGGAAATTTGCCATTACTATTCTCAAGTGCTGTATGATTACATTCCATAATAGCAGCCACAGCTATACCAACACTACTAAATTCAATGAGTCCTGATGATGAACGCTCGGATTTTAGGGGAAATAATTTAACTGTCGTTGGTGCCTCAATTCCACGCTCAACAAATACACGATTAACTGTATCCTCGGTTAAATCTGGTGGTGTATTGAAAAAATGAACGATCTTTGATGGTGGCTGTATCCTATTTTTGTTAGCCATTGCCGGATTGAGAAACCTTTTTTTTCACAATAGGAAGAGAAAAAAAAATACAATTGCTGTATTCAATTTAAAGTATGAACATACTAATCTCATTTTATAGGGGAGATTGGGGCAAAATGGACACTATAATGAAACGGTTAGATAGGAGAAGGCAGGCAGTTAGACTGGAAGAAAAAACTGGAATGGGGTAATGGGGGGACGTACAAAAAGAGAAATCTATGTACATACAGTACTGGAAATAATATAAAAAAAAATGAAACGGTTAGAGATGGTTTTTTTTTGATGATGCTACTGAAAAGCTGAGGGAATTTTAGCCGAAAAATGACTGTCAGATGTATTTTTTACTATTTTTTGGAGAATTCGATATTTTTTAGCACTTTTGAGGGTAGAAAGCCTTTCCTTTCTGAAAGTTTTCAGCTTTCTGCAAATATCTCTGGTTTTATTAGTTGTAGCAGTTCGGGGATGGTCTCAAATGAAAGGCGAGCTCGTTTCCCATCGATTTATGGAGTTTTGAATTGAAAAATATTAGTTTTTGAGATAGTTATAGGCCAAAAACTGTTTCACAAAAATGCCAAAAAATACCTTAGCAATCGATATTTTTTATTTGAAAATCCTATGAATCGATGGCAAATGATCTCACCTTTCACCTCCCATTGTAATTTTTACGCTACGACAAATAGAACCCACAATATTCTCAAAAAACTGGAAATTTTCAAAAAAAGAAAGGGTTTTACCCTTCTAAAATGCACAGGAAAGTTAGAATTGCCAGAAATTTGAAAAAAATAAATTCTGGCACTTCTTACCCGTCTAAAATTTCCTCAGTTTTCCAATTAAATCATCAAAAACCGTCTACCGCCAATATATATATTTATTTCAAGAGTTTTGCATGATATTTGCTTGAAAATTTAGATCTGTCCACTTTACCCCTGATGTCCATTTTGCCCCACCTTTCCCTAATCAGAATTTGTGGTCGGCTTACAAACAAAGTGGCGTAAGTGCTGTATATAAGCATGAGTATTGTATTGACTCATCAGTCAATACAATATCATAATATCATCATATTATTGATAATTTCTATAATAAACATAATAAGCACCTTGCTGACGTTCACGCAGAGTGGACGAAATGTTGGTGCCTTTGAAAATTAAAATTAAATTTTTAAAATTTTTTTCAGGACTGACCATAATGTCCGATAATTTACATAATTATAAATGAGATTATAAATAAGACTTATGCCACTTTGTTTCTAGGGGAGTGACATTCTTTTTTCAATTTTTTTTTAGAATATTTCGGAAACTAATTGAGATGGAGCGATTCTATACCTTTTTGGTAGCTTTTCGAAATTCTTTACAAAAAAAAGGAGTGGAAGGGAAGGAGCTTATCTCGTTTAATTTCAGAGATATGGTGGAGAAAAAGTAGTAGCGCAACATCAAAACAGTAAAATTCAATTTTTTTTTCATTTCCATGAAATTTTATAGGAATTAAGCAGGATTGAGCGATTTTACTCTAATCCTTCTTTATAGCTTTTGAAATTCTCTACGAAACGAAGAAAATCGCCTCATTCCGCTCAGTTTTCGAGATATTTTTAAAAAATGAATGACAGAAAAATGAAATCAGAAAATAATTTTTTTGATAATATCACGAAATTGAGCGAGATGGAGCGATTTTGCTCTAATCCTTTTTGTAAAGAATTCTAAGAGCTATGAAAGAAGAATCGAGGCAAAATTGTTCCATCTCGTCGCATTACCCAAGTAATTCCGGAAAATTACAAAAAAAAAAATGAATTTTTCCGTTTTACTGTTTCGCTGAATATTTGTTTTTTTTTTTTTCAAATATCTTGGAAACTAAGCCAGATAGAGCGATTTTGCCCCAATTCTGTTGTGAAGCTCTTGAAATTCGCTACACAAGATCAGGGCAAGAAAAAGTATATCTCGCTTAGTTTCTGAGATATTCTGGATTTTTTTAATTGTCATCTTTTCAATTTGTTAAAAATTTCGGAAACAATTATTTTTTTTCATTTGTAATTATATTATTATCAATATATCAAGAATAAAAAACTTACCTGTTGTTCTTGCTACCAGTGAAGTCTTTGAAGCTGGCTGTTTTATCAGGTAAAATGTATGGATTCGTGACGTCAGCTAGGAATGCCTGCTTTGAGAAGCCCAATTGTAGTTTACCTTCAGTTCCAATTGTTACATTATTAAGATTTTGTAAACATCTTTCAACAGCTATACTGTCACCCATTTGTATCATAGCACAGCCTTCTTTTGTCTTGAGAAATTTAACTTTAGTAACATTTCCATACAGGCAAAACAAATTGAAGAGTTTATCTGTATTAACTTTGTCTGGTTGAAGGCCATAAACCATCATAACTGAGCCCTGTGTGCTGGTTGGTGGTGTTTGACCAAGACTCGGTACATAACCAGGTCGTGCTGGTGTAGGATGAAGAGGTTCACGACCAGCAAAATCACTTTTTATACCGTATCTCTCTACATAAGGCTCAGCGTATGTTGTTGGACCATTGAAGCTCTCCTCGTAACGATCATGACCGGCACCAGGTGGAAATGTGGCTTGTGGTGTTGAGCCTGATAATTAAAAGAAAAATGGGAAAATTAAGAAAACGTGATGGATTAATTTTTTCATATTAAGAACAAGAAATCCCTTTTTTATGGGGAATATTTCGGAAAATAAGTGGGATAGCAAGGAATTTCTGGTTGGAGACCTTTTTTTTGCAATTTCTATAACTCTCCACGAAAATTTTTGTTATCTCGCTTAGTTTCCGAGTTATTTTGGAAAGAAGAATTGATGGATAAGATTGAAATAATCCGGGAGAAGATTATTTCTGGGGTGAAATGGACATTCCAATTGAACGGATCGAGATAAAGATTTTCTGATAATTTCATTGGAAAACTGAGAGAATTTTAGGTGGAAAACATGTGTCCAAATTATTATTATTTTTCTATTTTTTTTTAATTTTACGGTTTCGGTCAAGTTTTAAAGAGGTGGTCCTTTGGAAAATCGAAAAAATTCACTTTTTCAATATTTCCTGTTCTATTGGTCGCAGGGACCTGGGGGTGATCTCAAATGGAAGATGAGCTTATTTCTCACCGATTTATGTGGTTCAAATTTTTTTTTTAATTAATTTTTTAAATACTTGTAGCCCATTTTCTGAAGATCAATTTTTGTCCTATAAGGACTTGAAGAATTTTTGTTTTCTACTTGAAGAATTGATAATTTTTTTTAACCACATGAATCGATGGGAAATGAGCTCACCATTAATTCAAGACCAATCCCAGATCGCCACGACCAATAGAACCCAAGATATTCCTGAAAACCTGAAATTTACCAAAAACAGAAGACTTTCACCTTCAAATCTTGAGCGAAAAAAGGAATTTTTGAGAAATTCGAAAAAATAACTCAGACGCATGATTTCTATGGTAAATTTCCTCAACTTTCTAATGGAATTATCAGAAAGAACCTATCCCCAATATTTCCATCGATTTCGACCAATTTTCTTAGTAAAAAAAAATAATAGGAAAAAAAGGGGCTGTTTTCCCCTAGTATGTCCATTTTACCCAATCTCCCCTCTAAAGTTCTTTCAACTATTTTCCCCTGAACTCTCCCCACATGCTTTTGACACAGCCTTTTAGAACCCTTTTCTCGTTAATATCATCTTAATGGAATGTAGTTTATTTTGGCCCGATAAATTATGTAAAATCCGGAAGATGATTACCATATGGCTGTGGAGCTGCACCGTATCTCGGCTCGGCAAGAAGTGGCGCCGGTCTTCCATTGCCACTCGACTCATTTTTGTGGCCACTCGAACCTAATAACAAAGAAAAGAAAACATACATCATCATAAAGATAATCGTAATTTTCTGCTTTTTTTCCCCCGGAAACCGGAAAAGCCCCTCTTTTTTTCTTCCTCCCAGAATTCCCATTTCTGCATCATCATGAATTTTCTTCACGTACAAATGAGATTCTTTCTTATCTCAACTAGATGCATTTATACACTCCCATCATCACCCTCTTCCCCTGGAGTGGTAAGTGTATGACCGCACCTACAGCCTACTGTAGCCTATCGATCCAACTCCTATTCACTGCACTTGAATTCTAAACGTTGTCGTTTCAACTCCGATCCTATCTCCACTATCCTCAAAAGCTCCTTCGTGATAAAACGTAATTTGCTCAAATCCCATTTATTTCCATTCTTTTTGACATCGGTATTATCTAGTTACTCCCACCTTTTTCTGAAATTTAGTAGAAAAAAAAATGTTTTTCGGGAAATCTTGATAAGAAAAAGGTTTTTCGGAAAAACTTGGGAAAACCCTCTTTTTCTGAAAATCCTAGAAAACAGTCCCTTTTTTGACTAATATTTAAAACCCTCATCTTTCCCGGAAAATCTTGGGGAAGAAGTTTTCTGGAAAATCCTAGAAAACTCTCTTTTGCGGAATAATCCCAAAGAACCCTTCACTCGAAAAATCCTGGAGCAAACCTTTTTTTTGGAAAATTCTAGAGAAAAAATCAATTTTTCGAAAAATCTTGAAAACCCCCATTTTTCCGGAAAATCTTGAAGTTTTCCGGGAAATCCTGGAGAACCCTCTTTTTGGAATAATCTTAAAAGAGCCCTTTACTCGAAAAATCTTTTCCGAAAAATGCTGGAGAAATCTTTTTTTTTTGAAAATTCTAGAAATTTCTCTTTTTTTTAAATTTTGAAAAAGACTTTTTTCGGCAAATCCTACAAAGCCCCTTGTTCGGAAAATCCTTGAAAAAACGTGCTTTCTGAAAATCCTGGCAAAAATTCCCCTTTTGTTTTGGAAAATCTTTAAGCCCTCCTTTTTTCAGAAAAACTTGAGAAAAACGTTTTCCGGAGATCTCGAAGAACCCCTTTCTTTTGAATAATCCTGAAAAAAACCTTTACTTGAAAAATCCTGGAAAAAATCTTTTTCTGAAAAATCATGAAGAATAACAAAAAAAAAATCGGAAAATTCTGGAAAAATCCTAGAAACAACCTTCTTCTGAAAATCCTGGAAAAAAACATTTTTTCGGAAAACATCGCTACACCTTCACAGCTTCTTGAACCTTTTTTTTTGTAAATTCCTACAGAAAGCCACTTCCAGTGAATCCTGAAAAGCTCCTTTTTCAGAAAATCCTGGAAAACCCCTTTTCCGAAGTCTCTGAAAACCTCCTTTATCTCACGAATCCTATAAAAAAAAGTATTTCTTGAAAAAATATCTGAAAACCCCAATTTTTGGGGGAAATTCTCAAAAGAAAATGTACATTTGAAAAATCCTGAAAAAAACCCTTTCTCGAAAAAATCCTGAAAAACTCCTTTTTGAAAAAAAATCAGTTTTTTTTTTTTGGCAAAAGCAAGCGCATTAACTTACCGTACTGGGCAATAACTCATGTAACAAATTATCTCGCCTCTGAAGCACATCTCTGTCCAATCATGGAGAGTACGCAGGAGTACGGGGGAGGGAGAGCAGCATTAGTCGTAGACCTGCCTAAGCCTCACTCACCGGCCCTGACTTGTCCCACATGTCAATCCATCATCGCCTCAAGTCAACAATGTGATGGCCGCATCTACACACAGACAAACATTCCAACATAACATCACTGCTTCCTGCAATTTTTTTCTTTCGTTTCCCTCATATTTTTTTTAAATCTCATCCCCTGCATTCCGTGCAAGTAATTAATACGATTATCCTTTATTCTTTTCATTTTTTCTTCAAAAAATTCTTGAATCTCTTCAGTTTATTCAATTATTTTTAAGAATTTGAGAGATTTCTTGTGTTTTTTTTTTCGAAAACGTGTGAATGAACGGGAGGTCAATGAATTTTCAAAAATTTACCACAAGATTTAACTCTCGAAATAGAATTTTTTTTTCCATTCAATTTTTTTTTTGTTAAAAATTTGTTAAGTCATTATTAATGACGGGGCAATAGCAGTGGTCGATAGGTTGATTGATCGAATGTTTGTCTGTGAGTGCATTATTGGTAGGCTTTAACAATGGGCAACAGTATATTTAGTTGTCGTGAGTTATTACGGATTCATCCAAATTACTCTTGTTTTTTTTAAATATTTTTTAAATATTGCGTGTGTGTAAAATGGAGGTAATTCTTTTTCTTTTTTTATGCTCACATCAAAAGACACGTGCACACACACATACGCGCACATGCGTGTATGTACCGCGCTCTTTTTTTTAAACTTCTGAAATTATCACTAATGTGCGCCAGCTATTGTTTATTTTAATTTTTTATTTATTTATTGTTTGACAGTCGATGCTGGTGAATGGGTCCGGGCAGATCTACTCTCGTAGGCGTTTTTTTGTGTAACATATGTGAGAGAATATCTTGTTCTTGTGAATAATGTGACAGCCCCACATGAAGGTAACAATTTTTTTTTCATGGATAATTTATGTCTATTTAATTCGTAAAAGTCTCTTTTTCATGTTTTTTTTTCTTTTCTTCAAGTGACACTTTTTTTTGTCTAATTTTCGTGAATGCGTTTCTTTCAGCTTCGTGACTCTTCTCGTTTCCCTTTATCTCTCTCTTTCTTTTTTTTAGCTTCTTTATGTCTCAACAAGTGGAAAAAAGACAATTCTTAAAAGTACGTCTCGGTAAATTTAGTACAAATTAATATTGGCAAAAAAGCCTCTTTCAAACGTAAGAAAAACGAGAAAAAAACAAAAAATCTGGAGCTGCACGTGTCTGATGGTACCCGGAGGCCTTTTACAGCAGCCCTTATGTTTCATTTTAGTGAACAAAAACAAGAAAAAGAAGTGGAAAAAAAAATGTGCTGAGGCTGAGATTTTTTTTCTCTTCCTGAGGGTGATATTGCAGCTGGCCCAGTGTTGTGTGTCTTCCTCTTGGTAGTGTTGAAGATATAAATTGTGTTCGTGAATATTATCACTCTTGGATAACAATGTAAATTACGTACCTAAATGTTGTTATCTATTTATCTCAGTTTTTTTTTCTTTTTTTTGGGGGGACTTTATATTGAGAGGAATTTTCGAGTGTCTAATGTGCTCTTTTTATGTTAGATTGATTGAGTCTGAAAGCTAAATGCGTTTAGCAACGTCAACAATTCCAATAAAATTCATATTAAGTTTGTACATTGAGAAAAAAAAATTAGTGGTGAGAACAATGAAATATTGAGGCAAATGGTACTTAACAAATTTTTTTGAAATAATTAAAAAAGGTGTTGAATTTACGCAATTCAGTTAATTCAAACAGATTAATTTAGTTGAATTCAGTGAATTCAACAGCTTTTTTAAAATTATTTCAAAATAATATTTGCTAAGAACCAATAACATCAATATTTGATTGTTCTTACCATTATTTTCTTTTCAATACAGGGAAAAGTGGGGGAAAATGGACATTTCAAAGAAATTGAGAGAATCAATTTTTTTTTCCTTTTCATAATTTTTCGGATTTTTTTGAAAATTTTGGAAAATAAATCTTTTGAAAATTCTAGTTTTTCTCAAGGATATCTCTGGTTTCAGTGGTTTTGGTGTAGAAAAAATAAATGGGGATGGAAGGTATGATGGTTTCTGATCGATTCATGTGGTTTTAAAGGAAAAAAAATCAATTTTTGAAATGGGACAAAATGGATCTCCGAGGCAAAAGCATCCACGATTTTTTTTCGGAATTAAGGACTTCATGAAAAAATCTGAAAATATTTGACAACATGCTCCGATATGAGATCATGGTTGCTGAATTTTTTCAAATTTTTTTGTCAACCCCTTCACTTTAAAAAAAAATCTTGAATCATTTTGTCCCAGAGGTTCATTATCTTACGGTTTTTGCTTCTTATAAAATTCATTGAAAAATTGATTTTTCTCTTTGAAACCACGAAAATCAATGGCGAATGATCTCACCTTCCACCACCACTCGAAATTGTCTCACTGCATCCAAAAGAACCAGAATTACCTCCAAAAACTCAAAATCAGAAAAAAATCAAATTAGAGAAAGAATACAAAAAATTCTGGCAGATTATGAAATTACTAAGAAAAATCATTTCTCCAACTTCTCAAAACTCAAAATCATCAACCCAAAAAAACTTGTCCATTTCCCTCCTCTATTTCCCCCTTCCCCATCTTTCCCCCTACAGAAATCTACACATTAAACCATGCGACATTGAGATAAACTAAAAATATCGAAATATAACATTTATAGTTGAATGAAAAGTTTTCAACGAAGGAGTAAGTTTAGAGTGAAGTAGGAAGTGAGCGGAAATGTCGGTAAACTCATGAGACACCAGTCGCCAAAATCGTTTTCTTGCGGTACTTGGGACATAGACAAGAATGACGGCGACGACAACGACACACGAACACGTGTGGATAGAGTGAGAGTATGTGTATGTATGTATGTGTGTGTTTGTGCCCCAAAAAGCAAAAATCTCTGGTTTTATCCCACTTGGTATTCCCCATCGATCATCCTTCCATTTTATCTCAATTTTTTTTACCCTCTTTTTTTCCTTTCTTACATGAAGAAATACATCTGTGTGTGTGTGCATGTATGTGTGTAGGTGTACAGAAAATAGACAGGTTCTAATACCGATGAAAAAAAAAAGAAGAAAAGAGTTTGAAAAAAGAAAATAGTTTAAATTTGGTATGACACGAAGAAGAATAGTTGTTTCGAACCCGGGGGGCAACCCCCCCTGAAATAGATGAGTTGAAAAGAGGGAGGAAATGGCAGGCTAAAAGTGATACGAGAATAGCAACATCACTGTTCAGATGCAGCCGAAATTATCGGCAGTATCGAGAATCTCAAAGAAAAGAAAGGAAAAAAATGGAGCAGAAAAAAATGAATATTTAGAAGAAAAAAAAATCATGTAAA
This sequence comes from Aleiodes alternator, assembly GCA_963921955.1. Taxonomy (NCBI): domain Eukaryota; kingdom Metazoa; phylum Arthropoda; class Insecta; order Hymenoptera; family Braconidae; genus Aleiodes; species Aleiodes alternator. The sequence goes on along the minus strand of OY998102.1, from coordinate 3,499,843 downwards.
ATATCATCGTAAAACGTTGAAAAAAAAGGACGCAACTCACCTAAACTTGGTGCCGTATAATCCCAACTTTCTGCATCATTTTTGTAAACATTTAATTTTGTTGGCTGTAACATAGAACATAGGAGATAATCATGACTAATAAATATTGTGGAAATGTGACAATAAAATTTTGTTGATAGTGATATGAATTCAAACTATGCGCTATTAATGTCACTCGCAAATTTTCGTAATATCATTTTCAGTATGAGATAGAGAAATGGAGATAGAAAATAGCAGGAATTGAAAAATAGCCATGTGTGCTGTGTTGGTTGAGAGAGTAAAGAGAATGAGATAGAATGACGGACAAATTGCCATGTAATCCCAATATATTTTGAAGATTTTCGAGACGTGAAATGATGATTTTCATGTTGAATCTAAATTCGTGCGATTATTTACAAGTTTTTTTTAGCATAATTGCAATCAATAGAAGATGAAGACACGAGTAGATAATCTGATTCTACTAATAGATAATTTGCTATGAATGTTTGTTATTAGTCTTGCAGCTTCAAAATTATGACTGACATTATAATCCCCATCGTGGTATGCAACAGAAAGAGAGAAAAAGAGAAACACAGAAAAGCAGAATTGCGAGGGACATTTGGATTTGAAGCCAGTACACACAGAAAATCCCTCAAGTGGCAAAGGAATCATCCGAAAACTATTTTTGGCAATGGCACTCGAGAGTAAGAGTTAGGCCTCGCCAAACCGCTAAATCGTACACAGCATTAGATGCCAACCCAAGAAAGAGCATTAAACGTTGAGTATTAATTCAAACCGTTGGTGTTACGGTGAAAGACGAGCCACAATTTTACCTCTTCTGCCACGCTCGATCGATAATTCTCGACCTGCGTGTGTTTCTCTATCTCTATTTCTATTTTATACACACCAATTCAATGTGTTCAATTTATTAAAAGGTCGCAGAAGGGGAATGTATAAAAAAAGAAAATGTGAAATTAATAAATCACCAAATGAGATATAACTTCAACATTAATTGGAAATTGCTGAGGATTTTTTTTTTATTTTTATTTTGCTTACCTTGGCAAAGTCAATTTTTAATGTACAACAGCCGGAATAAATGTCAGCACCGTGGAGTGTCTCTTTGGCCCGTGTTGCTGACTCAACTGAGTCAAACGTGATTACATAAAAATTGGATAGTCAAGGATAATAAATATCAACATTAATAATTACTTATTTCGGTAACAGAGTTCATTCAATTTGTTTTGGTAAAGTGCACTCGAGAACTAAGCGAGATAGCGAAATTTTTGTAAATACCTTTTTTGTAGCTCTTGAAATTCTCTACGAAAAAGGTATTCATGAAAATTTCGCTCTATCCCTTAGTTTCCGAGAGCACTTCAGAAATTGAATTTACGAAGAAATCCAACTTTTTGGCGAATCGAAATGGACTAAGTAGAAAAAAAAGGATATTCGACCATGGCCTGGACTCCGTTCTTCTTGAATATAACTATGCGTTGTACTTGGCCACATGGTGCACTGATTGCGTGCAACACTTCCTGCAAAAAAGCCACGTGACAATTAGTAATCATGAATAATATTATTTGATTATTAAAATAAGGTAATAGTGTCATTAGCAATTTTAACTCAATTTATTTCGATAAAACTGAAGAATTTTTCTCTCGTCACTGTATTTCTTCCTTTTCTCTTTTTTTTAAGAAAAATGCGAATAAATCTATTTCGAGAGGTTGAACATTCTCGATTTGCTCCATCTCATTCCTGGCGCGTCGCTTGACCTCGCTCAACTCGCTCTCAATCTCGAGTAAACTATAATGCCTCTTCTTTTGTCATAGCAATAAACTATGTCACGCATCACCATCAATGTGGAATTCATAGCATTTTAATAAAAAATGGAAAAAAAATGCTTGAGAATGAAAATTTAATCACGAATAAAAAATTCATTATAAACCACGATACTACCATATATAATTTGTGATATATGATGTTATTTTGAGAACACGTGTCAAAACAAACACCACGAGATTGTCGTATAACAAATTTATTTCATAAAAGAATTTACAAACACACACACTTACAACTGTGATGGGATAAACTGGATTAATTATTGTGAAGAGGAGCACATGATTTGGCTTATTGTTGTCTTCCCTGTAATTTCAATGAAAAGAAAGAAGATCAGTATTAGTCCACTTTAATTAACTTGAAGAAATCATGAATGAAATAAATAAAAAGAAATGGTAAAATTTACCTTTTGCGCCTGGGTTCTTCGCCATATCCACTGTACTCGTGATTCTGTAACACAAAAAAAAGCAAAAATTGATTGATCTTATAGTTTTTTCATCTTCGAAATAAATCAACTTCCATTAGTTATTTTTTGCGAATATTTCAGAAACTAAGGGAGATAGAGGAAATTTTGTGGAGACTTTTTTATAGCGAATTTCAAGAGCTGCAAAAAAAATCGCCCACATCTGACAATTTTTTTGATTTTCTCTGAATAAACTGAATTATTATAAAAAAATATTTGAAAAAATCTGCATCCATAGTGTTTTGAATTTTCCAACTCTGCTTGTTTTCATTTTTTTTCAAATATAATTTTTTTGACAAAAGAAAAAACAGAAAAAAAACACTAAAAATTGTCAGAAGTCGGTTATTTTCAGTATCATGAGATAATTTCCAGAAAAAAAAGTACTAACAAAAGACCGTTTCATCCCGTGAAAAGGAAGATTTCATAAAAAGAAATTCGTAATAGCATTGGAATGAATAATTTGCGACGGAAAAAGAAGAATAGTAATAATAGTGAAGAAGGAAAAAAAAAGGAAGAAGAAAAACATGGGATCTGAGAAAAGGAGAAGAAGAAGTTGTTGAAGAAGCAACAGGAAAGCCGAAGAAGCAGAAGGAGGTTGATGGGTGAGTGGGTGGATTTGCAGAAGAAGAAGGAGGAAAGGGAGGGGGGAGGAGGAGGGAGGGTTAGATGGCTAGAAGGGTTGTCTAGTCTGCGACTGCTGCTGGCGTATTGCCAAGCACGCGCCAATAAAGAGATTAGCAACGAAAACAATGTTTACGTTTTATTGCCGAAGGAGAAAAAGAAGAAGAGGAGGATTTGCAAGTCAACGGAACCGTTTGTTCACGACTCTCCATACCCGTAAAAACACACTCAGAATCCGTGGAAAAGTACGTATTCATTGAAGCTCCATGTTGCAAGAAAAATAGAGAATTCACCAGATGCCACTGAGAATTTCACATATACAAGAGTTAAATTGGGTGAACTTAACCGTGACGTGACCTACGACTCTTCCTAAATTTGCTGTTTTTTGCTTTCGAATGGAACCTATGTAATCATCAGAATTTTCGATTGTAATTTTTTTAGTAGAAGATACTTAACATGATCTAAATAGAGAGAAAATTACATTTTTAGCATATTTCTGTGTGTGTGTGTGTGTGTGTGTGTGTGTGTGTGTGTGTGTGTGTGTGTGTGTGTGTGTGTGTGTGTGTGTATATAAAAGTCCCAATTACAGCAAAATGGTTTTATAGAAAAATTTCATGTATTGTGGAAAAATTCCTTTCGACGAACTCTATTTTTTGAGCTTATTTGCATGATTATCTCGAGTTATTGGCGTTTTAAAGGCTACACCACTGTAGAATTTTCAAAGAATCTATTTTTCTTTCTTGCTTTGAGAAATTACTTTGGACCTTTCCGAATACGGGCAAGAAAAGTTATCACCTGAAACCCATCATTTCACATGAAATTTTGAATTTTTCCCAAGGCACTTCATCATATTTATAGCCTAAGTCAAAACTTCAATCGTGTTTTTCTCGAAACATGATTTTTCAAATTGGCACGCAGCATAACTCCAATAATTTTCATTATTTCCATTTGGATTTTCCACAGCATCTTGAAAACAATATTTCGAACAGAAATACGTTGGAGATTTTCAAAAAAAAAATTTGCACATCTTTTATCGATGAAAAATTGCCTGTTTCTTGGCTGAAATTTGAGTTTTTTTATTCGAATGGTCACCAATCACACAAAAAACAATATTTGTGAAATCGTAGGTGCTAGACTGAGCCAATTTTTTTTTTTATTGAAATTAGCACCAGTTACACTGCGTGCCGCAGAGTGTTTCAAATTCGAGGGGCCTCGCAAGAATGGCTCTTGTGTTATAATTTTTTTATATTTTTCGATGATTTTTTTTTTCTGGAGACTCAAATATATGCTCAATCACTCTCTCAAATATCATAATTTTATTGCCACTTTCCCTATAGAAATCAAAAATTAGCCAAAAAACGTATTTTTGCAGATTTTTACAATGATGTGAGCCCTTAATGAATTTTTTTTTATTTCATTTTTTGATGATGGTTTGAAAAAAGTCGTATGACTTCAATTCGGAAGCATATTGCTGAAGTATTAGCAGAGAAAGCTATATCAGTTGGAAAGCAATACTATTATCCACTTGTTTTTTTTTTTCAAATTTCCCCGTTCAACTGCTCCAAAATGTCCTGATATACGTGAATGTAATCAGATATTATTCTGTACGATGAACAATGAGCATTCTGACACATATTGTTTGTGTTGCACAAACACACTGGTCTCATGATACGATTGGCCTGTATATCAAATAACACAAAGTCCAAACACCGTGAACACAATCAGTTCTGCACGAGAGCTGAATGAAGCGAGAAAAGAGATGCACTTTCATTGGACAGAGATCTTTTTACCAACTTCCTCATAAATGTTAGTAGACCTCGTGCAAACTGGGAGAGAAAAAAAAAGGAATTTATGACAAATATATGGAGATACATGGGGAAATAAATTCAGGGATTTTAGGAAGTTTCAAAGTAACAAATCTCTGTCTCGCGCTTTTTTCGTGGCTTTTTTTTAGCTCTTTTACGTGGAAATGTGTGCAACAATCTGAGGCAATTTATTTCCACATTTGATGCATTTCAATTTCGTTATTTTTAAAGAGTCACGCATAGAAGAATGTGTCATTGCCCCTTTTGAAAAAAATAAAAAATAAAAGAGAATCACAATAAATTGATTATTGGATCCATTTCTAATTCTTCTGTGTTTCAATTATCATAATTGGTCACAGGAATGTTAAAAAATGATTAACAACATGAATTATTGTCAATTCACTTTTTTCTTGTTCTTTTTTGACGTTTCGCCGGATAATTCCAGGTTTTTCAGAGATTGGACAATAATTGTTGTTGTTAGTAATTTTTCCAATATCCTTATGAACAATTATGAAATGATAATTAATTCCGAGGAAATCAGGGTGGCAACTGAAAGCTAATTTCAAAATTCTCTGACTTTTCCCTGACTGAAGATAGAATTCCAAGACCCAAAAAAATATATGGGCGATTCCACCAATTCTCGAATAGATTTTCGGCTCCAAATTTTGGGGCGCGACTTTTCAGTCCTCATCGATTAAAGCCATTAAAATGAAGAAAGTCCTAAATTCTAAACCATTTTGCCCCACTATCGAAGCAGAAATCAATGAATTTTGATTTTTGCACCACAATTTTCTCTTAAGATGACGTGAGTAGCTAAATGAAGAAAAATATACAAAGTATAGATTTTCATCGCAAATTTTTCAAATTTTCTGAAAAAAATATCCTTTTTCGTCTTTGTCCTTGTTTTCAAGGTGAAAATGCTCTTTGAAAACTTCAAATGCTTGTTTCGAATCGTTCCCCAAATTGTTTTTCAATTTTTTTATTTTTTTCTGAAAATTTGGAAAATTTGCTAGGAACTATATGATTTTTGGCGTGAAAACCCTGGCGACTGTAATTAAAAATTTGAAAATTAATACTTATTAACAACTAACAATAAATGCAATTTGAAAAGATGGATGTTGCAAAAGACATATGTATATTGATCACATTTTATAATTCTAAATGGAAAACATTAGTTGTCTAAATGTTTTCCATTTAGGATCATAAAATGTGATCATTATACTTATGTCTTTTGCCACATTCATCTTTTCAACTTGCATTTATTGTTAGTGCTTTATAAGTATTGAATTTCAAATTTTTAATTACAGTTGCCGTGGTTTTCAAGAGCAGGGGCCAAAAATCATATAGTTCCTAGCAAATTTTCCAAATTTTCTGAAAAAAATAAAAAAATTGGGAACAATTCGAAACAAGCATTTGAAGTTTTCAAAGAGCATTTTCACCTCGAAAACAAGAACAAAGACAGAAAAGGATATTTTTGTCAGAAAATTCAGAAAATTTGCGATGAAAATCTATATTTTGTGTTTTTTTTTTTCATTTAACTACTCACGTCATTCTTAAGAGAAAATTTCGATGCAAAAATCAAAATTCATTGATTTATGCCTCGATAGTGGGGCAAAATGGTTTAGAATTTAGGATTTTCTTCATTTTAATGGTTTTAATCGATGAGGACCGAAAAGTCGCCTTCCAAAATTTGGAGCCGAAATTCTATTCGAGAATTGGTGGAATCGCCCATATATATTATTTGAATAAAGGCGAAGATAGGGTAAAGTGGACACCAGAGGTAAAACGGACACAGGTTGATTTTGGTATTTGATACTATGAAAATTACTCGAAATGAATAGGAATATTGGAGTTAGGTTTTTTCTTTCAAAGCTTATTTTTTTGGGAAATTTCAAAAAATTCATTTTTAGCTCAAGATTTGGAGCTGAAACTTTTCTATTTTTGAAAAATTTCAGGTTTCTGGGAATACCTCTGGTTCTATTGATCTCAGCGATCTTGAGTTGATCTTAAATGGAAGATGAGCTCATTTCCCATCAATTTAGGTGATTAAAAAGAAGAATATCAATTTTCTCAAGTACTTAGAGGGCAAAAACTTATTTTCAGAAAATGACCTATAAATATTTGGAAAATTGATTTTTGAAAAATTTGAACGACAAAAATCGATGAGAAATGAGCTCAGCTTCCATTTGAGATCAACCCCAAGTCACTACGACTAACAGAATCAAAGAAATCGGCGAAAGAGTGAATTTTTTCGATTGTCGAAAAGGAAACCTCTTCAAAATTGGCCAAAAAAGTAAATTTCCCAGAAAATTTTTCTAAAAATCGAGGAAAAAATTCAACACATGTTTTTCGCCTAAAATTTCCGCAGCTTTTTCATGGAATCATCAAATAAATTCAATCTTGAACCGTTCAATTGGAATGTCCATTCCACCCCATCTTCCTCTACATTAAAATTCTGCGTTATTCCTGAGAATAATCTTTTAATGAGAGTTAAACAATAATACCCATAACTGCGTTGAACCTTTAGAACTGTGATATTCTGGTAGACTTTCAACAGATTTCCGAATTATCGAAAAGTTCTATAACTTTTAAAAATATTATAATAAGAAATAAACAACAAATTTCCCTGACTAGCCTGAAAATTCTCTGATTCTTCCCGAAACTTTCAATTCCCTGACTTTTTCACGTTTCGCCGTCCTAGCAAAAACACATACACTGAGAAAAAAATTGTAGTAGTAACAATTGAATATTGATGGAATTGGTCCTTAGCAAATATTTGTCTTTTAATAATTAGAAAATCTGTTGAATTTACTGAATTCAGTAAATTTAAGTTAATCTGCTTGAATTAACTAAATTCAGTGAATTCAATAATTGTCCAAATTTAAAAAAGAAAGGTATTTTTGCCAAGAACCAATGGCATCAATACTTCATTACTTTTACCCCTATTCTCTTTTCTCTGAGTATAGAAAATGAAATATAAATAGATAGACGAAGGAAGCGGAAGAAGAGTATTAATTGCTGATTTGATTGGTGATGCGCGTGCGCTACGCATTTAATCGTACTACCTGTGTGCCCACCACCCACCACCCCCTCCTTTTTTTTTCACCGAGAGGAGCAAGTACATGGAGTGAATCTCAGGCGCATGTGCCTGAAACTCATGAACAGGTTGAACGATATATTTTCGGTAGCTGATAGGTGACACATCTTCGCAATTCCGTAATTGCAATCTCCGGAATTCTGCAGACTCAACTGATTTATTACACTGAAATTATTAAACTATAGAGAAATAAACAGATAATTTTAGTATTTAGTTATATGTCTATTAAAATTCCTTATAATTATTCAATCCCTTCTACTTGTGCGCGCGATAAAATCATCCCCTATTATTCAAGGGTAGAGGTGCAAGGCTACTCAATCGATAATTTGATTTTAATGAATAAAAATGGAAGAGTAAACTGCTAGAAAAAAATGGAAATTTCACAGACAATTTGATGGGATTTTTCATAAACGTGATATTGAATTTTTTTTAATGGGAAGATGATTATGAAATTTGTGAGTTTCAGAGGAAATTCAAAGGAATTTATGAGTCTTGAGTAGAATTGGGATGGAAATTTTACAATTTACTTGAATTTTCAACTTAACATGACTATTTAGAATCAAAATCACTTGAATTTTCATTTTTTTTGAATTTTTGCTAATTTTACTGAATCTTCAAGAAACAATTAAACTGAAATTTACAAATTTCATTGATATCGAGGCGTGAAATTATTTGAAAATCGATGATGTATTCATTTTCCAATGACGTAATCATCTGAAATTCCAGTAAAAATGTGACTCGTTTGAAATTTCCGAGATTTTGCACGGATTTGCAGTTTAATTTGAAGGAAAAGGCTCTTTCCTTCTTCTTTTGATATTCATTGACCAGATAAATGAACTTTGAATTAAAATTAAGGAATTAAATTTAGATGTGTTTCTATTTGATGCTGCGCATGCATTGTATCAGCCCACAGCCAATTAAATTATTTATAAATATCTAAATATAGTGATAAATGAAGTTAAGAGTACTTTTCTGGTAAAAGCGATAATTCGAGAATTTTAATGAAAGAATTGTAAAATAAATGTTTTTAAAAATAGCTTTGAAACTAATCGAGATAGAGCGAGTTTCGAGGCGGTTTTGTAGAGAATTTCAAGATATCTTAGTTTCCAAGATATCATTAAAAAACTAATTATTAGCGAAATTGTGAAGCAAAGAACACTTTTTCTTCATTGATTCTGCTGAATATTTCGGAAACTAAGGGAGATAGAGTGATTATGCTCCGAAACAGTTTTACAGAGAATTTTGAGGACTACAAAACACAACCTCAGGGCAAGAAAATCACTCTATCTCACTTAGTTTCCGCAATATAATAAAAAAACAAAGTATTAGATAAATTGTAAAAGAAAAGAACTTTTTTTCGCGTCATTCGCGAGATTAATGTCTCGGAAACTAAATGAGATAAAAAGTTTTAGTCCTAAAAAAAGTGCTCTCCGCAAAAACGTCACACTCGCAATAATCTTCGCCGAATTCACCTGCTGACTCTTCAACCAAACTGACTTTTAAACCTAATTTAAAAGAAAGAAAAACAAGCAGGCGTTGGTCGCTGCGTTAGTTGCTATTTCTTCTACGTTATCCTTTAGATTGCTATTTCTTCCTTTCAATTTCTGCTAATGAATTAGCAGGATGCTTCCGAATGTTTCTCCCTGAATTTTTCTCAATCATCGCGATTGTTGCAGTCTCAAAAGTTTTCTTCTCGTGTTATAACGCAATAAAATAGTGGAGACCGGGGCAAAATGAGGTCCGGGAATACGTGTTTTAAAGTACCCCATCTCGCCCCGGTCTCCCCTATAAGATAAAATGATTGGGATTTATTAAATTCAATTATTTTCAAATTATACAAAATTTTACATACAAGTTCACTTTTTTCACTTTTAATGTTCCATTTTGGGTACAATTTCTGATTGTCCTACGAAGATGAGTAGGGGCTTATTTGAAAGAGAAAAATGTGTTCTTTCAGAAAACAAAATAAAAAATAGGGTTTTCTATTCAAAAAAATCGAGAAAAATTGCATTTTTTTGATTTTTTTGGAAATATTGAGAAAAAAATACATTTTTCAATGTAATAAACGGACAACTTCTAAAAATTCGAAAAATTGAGGGTTTGTTCAGCTCATAAACACGAATCTTTGTGAGCTTCGTCCCGATGAAATCGGATGAGAAGTTTGGAAGATACAGCCGATTTTCGGAAAAACTTCAATTCAAAATATCTCGAGAACCGTTCAACTGACATGCCGCAGATTCAATCCCAACCGTCTTCATCAGAAACTACATTTACAGAAAAAATTTGAAGTCTTTAAGTCAATTATTCATTGAGCTATCGTCGTAAAACCCAGTTTTTGAAAAAGAGCACAAAAAAATTAATAACTAATAGAATAATGGGATTAAATTCATGAATATTGGCTAAAAGTTAGATATTATGGTTGCGAATCTTGAGTAAAATTTTGAATGGTATTCGTCTCACGCAAGTTGAGAAATTTTGAAACATACGATTTTTTTGAATTGCTATATCTCAAAAACCATTGAACCGATCTTGCTGAAATTTTCATGGGAGATACACTTCATCAAAACTGATATCTTGCCGAAATTTTAGATTTTTATCTCTCATCGTTCTCGAGTAATAGAGAGTCGTAAAGTCGTACATACCCACACATACATACATGTCTACTTTTTTCTCATTATGATTTCTCGACGTTTTGCATCATTTTGAGTCGTTTCCAATGAAAATTGGCATTTCCAAAAAAATTGCGAAAACAAAGCTTCCATTCGGAAGCAAAAAACTATAACTGTCTATGATTTCTTTACTATGGTTATACTTTGACCCTATTATTGGCTTCGACTGTTGGGTCTTAGAATAAATAAATAAATAAATAAATAAACTAAGAACAAATACCGGTGATTATCAGAAAAAAAAAAAAAAATTCTATCTAAAAAGCGAGAGGCTTCGAAACGACCGGCTTCGCGAAATAATCAATATACCTCCATGACAAGAGCAACGGTGGGGCAGACACTGCCGCCAGCAGGGATAACAGGTTGTCGATATCCTATATATTATTCTTTTTTTTCCCTCTATTATTTTGTGCTTTCATTCAATATATAAAATTTCTTATTTTCGTGACGAGGAAGACGAATAAACGTCTGAAGGTATCTTATTTCCCCTTTTTTTTTTCTTTGTCAATGAGATACGTTTCTGCAGAAATTGCACCGTGCAACAAGACTGTTTGCCAATGATTTATCCCACAGATCTCAAAAAAAAAAAGAAAAAAACAAAAAGCACTCCAGCTTCCCAATCAAACGAAACTCAAATTATTCCGGATGAACGAACTTTATCGTCTTCGTTGACACGCCGGTTGACTCATTCTGACGCAAATATTTATTATCAAATGACTTTTTAGGATGGACCAGGAGAGATTTCACCCGAGATGATGCCCCCATGGGCTCAACTAATCGGAGGGGGCGCCAAAGAAATGGCGACGCGCATTAAAACACCGCCAAATTGTGGTTATAAACTGCAATTTCCGTGCGAAAGAAAAAAAAATGTAAAAAGCAAAACATAATCAACAAAATCAAAAAAAAAAAAAACGAATTCCTAATGAAAATTCATGAATGAAAAAGGGGTGGAGCATGAAAAAGCGTCACACGAAGCAAATGTATGTGTGTGTGTTGAAAAATTCAACCCCAGTGCAACAATTCGATTATCCTCACCTCAGAAACAAAAGGGCGTAGGTGCTGTTTATAAACACAGCATTTACGCCCCTTCAATTCTAAGGTGACTTTATTATTTAAAAAAAATAATACTCACCCTGTGTCCAGTCTCTTCAAGCCGCTGTCTCTTGGAGTGAGGTCCGTCTCCATTGAACGCCATTATCTCGAATTTATTAGATTTTCTTTAAAAAAAGAAAAGAAACAAAAAACGTGAAAATAAAAGAAAAAAGAGGAGGGCAGTGACAATAAACACAGAGGCTAGTGCCACCACTCGATTAATTTTTTTTTTTTAAATACACACAGTAACGATGATTCTTCTTCCAGTTCCCGGCCTGCGTGTCCTTCTCTCTCTGTCCGTTTGATATGAAACGTGCGTTTTTTTTTCGTTTAATTTGGTACAATTTTTTTCTTAACTTGTATTTGATAAATCGGTGCCGATTGGAGCTGCCGAGGCTGCCCCTTTTTTGTGTTTAACCCAAAGTTATTGTGTTTATAACTGTCGTGCCTCGTCAATACCCTCTGATTGTTAGTCTGAGAGTCTGACAGATCGCAACCACCGTATTTGAATAGCAAAAAAAAACTTGTGATAATTCGTCTCCTTTTTTTTTATTTTCTTTGATTGATAAAACTGTTAGAAACGGACTGTGTGCACTCCCGACTCTCCTGACACAGACGAATGGTGGGACGATCGCCGAAACGTCGAAGAGTGAGACACACTTCGCGGAAGGAAAGGGGGATAGTGGAGGAGAGAGGGGAAATGTGCACTCGAGAGAGAGGGAAAATACAAAAAGAGGGGAACAGAGTTCTTATGGACTCTCGTTTTTCGGGGGACTTGGAGGGGGGTTGGGTATTAAACTCGTGGCTCTTTCGTTGGAGGGGGGAGGGTGGGTGGGAGGATATGTTATTTTTATATGAGAAAAAAAATGGATCTATCGATGTATGGGAGAATTGTGGGTGTCTGTGTGTGTTTGTGTGTGTATATGTGTGTGTGTGTGTGGGTATTGTGTGCGGGAGGAACGAATGAACGGCAGCGTGCACGAGCGTTACGAACAAACGGCCGAACTTACGCACGTACAGCTCGTAACTGCGTCTTTCTTTGCGGAGAGGGGGGATGAAGAGACTTGGGAATTGGAGGAACGAGGAACCACCGGCTTCACACTGATCTCTCCCTCTGCGTGCGTGTGTATGTATGTGGGTATATATGTGTGTATTTATATGTGTATCTTCTCTCTCTCCTTGTGTGTATATGTGTCTCTTTGTCCCTTCTCTTCCTCTCTCTGTTTCTCTCCTTATGTGTGTGTGTGTCTCTCTCTCTTTAACTTCTTTCTCGGGAAGGGAGAATCAGAGGTATTTTGGATATGAGCGAACCGGTTAAATGAGAGGGGAAGGAAGAGGGATGGGGAGGGGGATTGAGGGGGTCATCGAAAGGGAACACACTGGATTTTGGACTGAATCTCAGAGAGCGACTGCGCGCTAAATTTCCTTAGTAGCAAGGTGTCGACCTCGTGTGGACGTAAACTCAAATCAAATTAATAAATCTGCGCAGGCGCATGAACTTTTTATTCGAATCCCACAGCACACAGTTTTCTGAAGGTATAAAAGGAAAAAAAAGAGTATTGGTTTTTTTTTTAAAGTTGTAGATTTTTTTCCCCTTTATTTTCGCTTCGATCGGAGTTTATCTTCAATGTTTCTTTTTTTTCAGTTGATTTTTCTTACACAATTAGAGGCTTACAGGACTACTGAATTCAGTACGCATACGTACTTTATATATGTGTATTTACATATATGTTTTTCTCTGTTTTTCTACTTGGTTTTTCTCATTTTTTATTTTTTTTTTGAGATTCATATTGAAAATTTTCCGTTTACAATAGCTTGACAATTTACTACTGATGGTGGAGGAGGTGGGGGGAAATGGACACAAGGGGGGGAAAGCGGACACCTGTCGGTTTTGGTATTTTATACTGTGAAAGTTATGCGGCATCGATGGAAATATTGAGAATATGTTTTTTCTGATGATTTTATGGGAAGCTGAGAAAATTTCCCATGAAAATCATATGTCTCAAGTTATTTTTTTGAAGTTTCGAAAATTCCATTTTTTTGCTCGAGATTTGAAGATGAAAGCCTTCTGTTTTTGAAAAATTGCAGATTTTCGGGAATATCTCGGTTTCTATTGGTCGTAGCGATCTGGGCTTAATCTTGAATGAAAGATGAGCTCATTTCCCATCGATTTATGTGGTTTAAAAAAAATTATTAATTTTTCAAGTACTCATAGGGCAAAAACTGATTATTTGAGAAATTGATGAAAAAAAAATTTGAACCACATGAATCGATGAGAAATGAGCTCACCTTTCATTCGAAATCAACCACAGGTCGCTACAATCAAAAGAACCGGAGATATTGCTGAAAAAGTGAATTTATCTGACTTTTTGAAGGAGAACCCCTTCAAAACTTGTCTAAAGGAGTAAAATTTCAAAAAAAATGGATTAAAAAAATAATTTTGACGCATAGTTTTCATCTAACATTTTCTCAGCTTTCCAATGGAATCATCAGATAATCTAAATCTCCAACCGTTCAATTGGAATGTCCATTTTACCCCATCTTCCCTTAGTCTTTTTTTTAACTTCAGATTTTTATTATAGCATTTTTTAGTCGATTTAATCGCAGGGGACGACAGAATTTACATCGTGACTTCGTGGACTCTTTTATGAAGAAAAATTGAGCAGTAAAAAAGTTCAACAGAATGAGTCTCTTTTTCTCTTTACACTTGACTTTTTTCAAAATATCTCGGAAACTAATAAACTAATGGGGATACGTCCTTTTTGAACGAATCCTTTTTTTCAGAGAGTTTTGAGAGCTCGAAAACCGTTTCAGGACCAAAAAAGCCCTATCTCCTTTAGTTTCCGGAATATTCTCAAGAAAAAAACGAGTGACAAAAAAATCTTATCCCACTTGAATTTTTTGCTACTGAATTTACGTACACATGAACTATCGAATTATCGGGTAATATTTTCATTATCATTATCATTATTATTATTATTATCATCATTTTGAATGTCAGTTACTCGATAGAAAAAAAACCGGTAGAGTATTTTGGAAGACTGTACTTTTTTTTTCTGTTTTTGAACTTAGAGATCAGAATTCACGTGAAAACGTGAATTTAATATAAACTGAAAATAGCAGACATCTGACAATTTTTTTTCCCCTCCAAGAATAAATTATTGCAGAAAAACAAATAGAAATTATGCGCATTCAGTAGATTTGAAAAACTGTAAGTCCAAATTTTTTTTCAATACTTTTTTTACAATAATTCATTGATTTAAAAAAAAATCCTGAAAATTGTCAAATTGGTGCTAATTCCATAATTACTCTAGGATAACACTAAAAATAACAAATATCTGACAATTTTTAGTTTTTCTCTTCCCTTTAGCGAATCAATTATTTAGACAAGTAAACTGATAAATATGCGCATGTAGGAGATTTGAAAAATTATAAGTGCTACTTTTTTTTTAAATACTTTTTTCTTTACAATAATTCATTTATTTATTAAAAAAATTCAAAAATTTGTCACATTTGTGCTAGTTTCATCATCATAGTTTAATGCCATTTGGCAAATTGATTTAATGATTAATGACGTCAATGACATCTACAAGCAGAAATTGATGAAAGAAATCTGGTGAATCTTTCCGACACTTTGATTCTTTCTTTTCTTTTTTCTTTCAAACGTATTCGCTTAACTTCTGTTTCATTCGAGATCAGTGATGTTTTGAATTTCAGGCGCGAAGAGGTAAAATAGTATAAAATTTTTTTTTTATCATTCTTTTTAAAAAAATACCTCGATGAACAATGGAGATACGCCCTTTTTGCGCTAAAAACTGTTGTATAGAGGATTTCAAGAGCTACGAGACGAGATTTGGACAAAAAGAGCAGATCTCTCTTAGTTTCCCAAATATTTCCAGGGTGACGACTAAAAACTAATTTTGAAAATCCCTGAATTTTTCATGACTAAAAATAAAATTCCAGGATCTACAACGAAGAAATATTATTTGGATACACGTTAAAATTTTTAGTTATTCCTGAAAAACATTTTTTTAAATTAAAATCTTACAATAATACCCTAAACTGCGTTAAATTTTAACAACTGTGATTTTCTGTTAAGCTTTTTGCAGATTCTCAACCAATTGAAAAGTTAAATTTTCGCAATCAAATATCTATAGGGGAGAGTGGGACAAAATGGACCCTCATAGTAACATGATTAAGGAATTTTTTTCGGAATGAAGAACTTGACGAGAAAATCTAAAAAAAATTTGATAAAATTCTCCAACATATATTGTTTGTAAATTTTTTCAGATTATTTGAAGCAACCGCTACTTTTTAAAAAAATCGTGAGTCATCTCATCTCCTAGGTCCATTTCGCCCCACTCTCTCCTCACTACAGAAAATGTCGAGACAATAAAAAATAAACTACAAATTTCCCTGACTAAGTTTAAAATTCCCTGACTATTCAGGAAATTTTAAATTCCTTGACTTCCCCAGGTTTTTCAGGTCAATCGCCACCCTGACTTTGATAAAAAGAAGATAAAAATGAAGTTTTTCTGTTTTACGTTTTTCGCAACTGGATTAATGACTTTCTTTTTCCGAGTATTTTAACGGTTTACAATCAACGAGCATCTGTGCTACAATTCATTTAGAATCTCAACTTTAAACATTCTCACATAGAAATTCCACAACAGTATTAATGATTCAATCTATATTTGTTAATGAGGCGGCAGTGATAATAGCGAACTTAAATTTCTTATTTTCTTCATTTTGTTTTTGCTCTAATCTGTTTCGAACAGATGGAGATGTACAATTAATCAACGAATTAAGTGCGTATGCCGTAAATCGTGAATTTTGCTGGATCAATAAATTTCTGTATTATTCATCCAAGTATTCACTTAGTATTTTTTTTTTTTAATCTTTTTTTTCAATTTCCAGAGATCGTGATGACTCGATGATCGATCAGCGTGGTTTTGTCTGGAAAATTTGTGCAGAACATTAATTGAGATTTCAATTACCAATGCAGAGACATATTTTTAGTGATATTGAAGTAATTATTGAGCATGATTGGTAGGTAAAATCGGAAAAAAAGTTAAAATTTTTGTAAAAAATTGCTAATAACAATTTATACAAGATGAAATTATCGAATCTAATTCAGTGAAGCTGTAAAGAATGTAATGAAAAATATAATGAGCCACAAAAACAAAAAATTAATTAAAAATTGAAAAATTTTCGTTATTTTTTACATTTACTCAAATTTGTCAAAATTTACAGAAATGTAAAAAATGATGAAAATTTTCAAATTTTCAATCGATTTTTCGTTTCTAAGGCTTATTTCATTCCTCATTACATTCTTCACATACTCACTCAATCAGATTTGAGGATTTTATCTTGTATAAATTGTTATTAATTAGAGGAAGGTGGGGCAAAATGGACATCAAGGGTAAAATGGACACATCAAAATTTTTTGGCAAATATTATGGGAAACTCTTGAAATTAATAAAAATATTTGCGGTAGATAGTTTTTGATGATTCCATTGGAAAGCTAAGGAAATTTTGGGCGAAAAACAAGTGCCGGAATTAATTTTTTTGAATTTTTGGCGATTTTGACTTTTTTGAACATTTTAGAGGGGTAAAATCCTTCTTTTTTTAAAAAATTGTCAGCTTTTTGAGAATATCTTCGGTGATATTTATCGCAGCGTAAAAATTTTTAATGGAGATGAAAGGTGAGATCATTTGCCATCGATTCATAGGGTATTCATGGGCATTTTTATGAAACAGTTTTTGGCCTATAACTATCCCAAAAATTGATATTTCATCACCGAATTGCTACAATCAATAGAACCAAAGATATTTGCGAAAAATTGAAAATATCCAAAGAAAGAAAGGGTCTCTACCCCCCAAAAATGCCCAAAAATATCGAATTTAAAAAAAAAAAACGAAAAAAAATACATCTGACAGTGGTTTTCCGGTTAAAATTTCCTCAGCTTACCAATAGAATCATCAAAAAGAATCCATCTTTAACCGTTTCATTATAGTGTTCATTTTGCCCCACTCTCCCCTACTCCAACAAGTAATACACATCTCTAATATCACCAACTTTACTTGGAGTGTAAATAATAAATTAAGGTAAAAATTGATAATTGAGATTTGTATTGTGAAAGTTTAAGAAACTTTGTAAAAATATCCTGAGCAATAATCTAGATTCGTCATCAACTTTCGTATGTCAATTTTTAGATTCATTAAGAATGAAGATCCCCTGATGAGGATTCCAGAGAGGAGTCCAAACGTTGGGACAATGATTTTATTTTTAATTATTTTATTTATTGCAAAGACCGATAATAGCCATAAATACCTATTGAAAAAATTGAATACACGGTCAGAAATTCATTTACAAAAATTGTTTTTAATGATTTTATACAAAAATTCAACTTTTTTCCGATTGTACTTTCAATCATCCTCGACGGATTTTTTTTCTCTTTTTCCTCAATTTAATGTAATTAAGTTTCAGTCTCTGCCTTTTTTAAAAAATTTTGTGAAAGACTTTCATTAATTTTTAGCAACTTTTGTGTGATTGTATTTTCAAACAAAAATTGAGGTGATGGTAAATTATTATTTCGTTAGAAAGCTATATTGCATAGTGTGGTTGACGGAGTTATTTGTTTCAATCGTGGTTTCTGAGGTATCGAGGAAATTTGTTTGTAACTTTAAAAGAAAAACAAGAAAAAAATTGAAATTGTTGAACGTTAATAGTGAAAAAGATGAGATATTAGGAAATTCAATTACGCAATTTTTCTTCTTACTTCATCTTCATTTTTCGCACGATGTAACTATTAGTTTACAGTGGAAATCGAAATTTTGAACTTAGAAAAGAAATAATAATTTTCAACAATTCAAATATTTTTCATTTTCTCTATTTCTCCACGATTTTTTTTTTTCATTAACTTTTCTGAGAATATTCCGAAAACTGAATGGAATAGGGCAATTTTACCTGAATCTTTTTTTGTAGAGAATTTCATAAGCTAGAATGAAATATGAGGATGAAAAAGGCGTATTTCCATTAGTTTCCGAAATATTCATGTAATTCAAGTATCAACTTTAAAAAATTAACGAAAAAAAAGAATATTTTTCTTGTCACGCGTTTTTTTGCATAATACCTCAGTAAAGAATGGAGATACGCTTTTTTTGCCTGCAGATGATTTTCTACAGAATTTCGAGAGTTACACAATAGGATTCTTTTTTTTTTACAATGGGATTCAAGCAAAAATACTCTATCTCTCTTAGTTTCCGGGATATTATCAAAAAAAAAAAAAAATGACATTGTCCCCTTCTCTGATTTTTTTTTTTAATTTGTCTTGTCACACCTTTTTTCAAATATCTCGTAAACCAACGGAGATACGCCCTTTTTCCCCTAACCTTTTTTTCGCCGGAAAATTCTGAGAGCTAAAAACAACACAATTCCCACAAAAAAGGCGTATCTCCATTGATTTACTCTGCAAAAGATACCTGTTGCCTCAGAATCAAAGGGGCGTAAGTGCTGTGTATAAGCATAGCACTTACGCCCCTTTGTTTCTAATGCATCGATATTCAGGATAAAATTAAATTCAAGGGATCTTCCCACTTTACAATTTTCAAAAAATATATTTTTCCTTTTGAAATTGGCCATTTCAGATGCGAATGAACACATTATGAACAAGTTGAAGGCCTACTCTATAGTGCAGATATAGCTGATTGAGCACGAGTGAGATTTTCTGCTATTTTACATTTGAAAAACCTTTAAATGCGTTTTTCTTGAAACAACGTTTTTTTGAACAGCTTCTTGATAAAATCTTCGAAACTCCCCATGAAATTTCGAGAACATATTATTTATTATTATATAGCGCATATCATACGATTTTTGATATAAGCAAGAATGATGAAATGGTGGACATTCTTGGAAAGAGCCAAAAAAAGATGATTTTTTTCACGATTCGCGGCAAAAGAAAATGATAAATATCAAAATTCAGAAAAATCCTTGATACACGCTATAACTACAGTAGTAAAGAATATGTGCTCAAAATTTTATAAGGCTCGGTCCAGTAGTTTCGAAGATTTTCTCAACAAGCTGTTAAAAAACGTTGTTTCGAGGAAAACGCATTTAAAAGTTCTTTAAATGAAAAATCGCAGGAAATCTTACTTATGCTCAATCAGCAGTATCTGCACCATAGAGCCTGCCTTTTCCTTGTTCATAATGTGTTCATTCGCATCATGAAATAGCACATTTCGAAAAAAAAATATTTTTTAAAAATTGTAAAGTGAGAAGACCCCTCAATTTGTAACTACAGTATGGAATATGCTCTGCAAATGAACAGAGGGTAATTCACTACAAACATTAAATATTGCATTACCTCATCAGGAATTTGTTGATGAGGAGGAATGGGAGATGATGACTGTACTTGTCCTGCCTGTATAATACCCTGATTCTGGCATGTTCCCTGTTTATTCAATTTTAATGTATCTTGTAGTGGCTGATTTGGATCGGATCTTCTCATGTATGCTGCTGCTTCTTTTTTTGGCGGTACAATTGGCTTATTTGGTGGTACTGGTGGTGGTATACCACGTGGTACCAGTGCTTTTTTACCCGCAACTGCTGCTGTTGCTTGTCCACCTGATGTTACTGGCTGCACGTGGAATGTCTGTTTAACAGATGCCTGACTCGATGTTACAGGAGTTGTTGCAGATACTGGAGAAGGCTGGGCTATCGGGACCTTTCCATCATTCGTTATGATACGTTTTTCTGTTGTCTGAGGAAGTAACACATCACACAGCAACAATGCGTATCTCATTAATTACATTTATTTATCAGGTTTACTGAGGTCTTTTGGAGTTGTTGCTGTTTCCAATACCAAGCCCCCACATGTGTAACATACACACGCAACACCATCAACCAAACCAAATAAAGCCAGAATTTTCCAGTGAAATTTGAGGAACCAAAAAACAAAGGGGGAACTTTTTTTTGTATGTGATTCATTGAGTTACAGGTGGTCGAATTTGAAAGAGTGTTGAATACGTGATGGAAAAATAGGCAGAAATGTTCATTTCATTGAGAAAAAAAAGTGGATTAAAAAGAAAAATTGAATAAATAGGGGGACGTGGGGTAAAATGGAAATGAGTGTTAGCTTTTTTGGGGGTTTTATACCATGAAAATTACTCGAAACTGATGGAAACATTCGAGATCGGTTTTTCTTGATGATTTCATTGGAAAGCTGAGGAACTTTACCATGGAACTCATATGTCGGAAGTTATTTTTTCAAGTTTCAAATTTTTAAAAAATTCGACTTTTTTTGCTCACGAGTTGAAGGTGAAAGACTTCTGTTTTTGAAAAATTTCAGGTTTTCGGGAATATCTTGGGTTCTATCGGTCGTAGCAATCTGGGGTTGATTTTGAATGAAAGGTGAGCTCATTTCTCATCGATTTACGGCGTTTTAAAAACATTATCAATTTTTCAAGTACTTATGGGGCGAAAACTGATCTTCAGGCAATGGCCTACAAGTATTTGAAAAATTGATGAAAAAAAAATTTGAGCCAAATGAATCGATGAGAAATGAGCTCACCTTTCATTTAAGATCAACCCGAGCTGCTACGACCAACAGAACCGGAGATATCTCCGAAAAAGTGAATTTTTTTCGATTTTGAAAAGGAGAACCCCTCCAAAACTTGACGAAAAACTTAAAATTTCCAAAAAATTGAAAAAAAAAAAAAATTTTGACACATGTGTTTTCCGCCCAAAATTTCCCCATTTTTCCAATGGAATCATCACAAAATCTCTATCTCAAACGATTCAATTAGAATGTCCGTTTTACCCCACCTTCTCCTATACAAAGCAGCGGAAACTAAACGTATTTTTTTGTACAACAATTATTTTTGCTTAAGGCCCGGATGGAGTAGGGTTATTTGAGAAAACGTAGATTTCACTTTACGAGGTCAAAAATGGTTCAATTTTCCAAAACTCAGTACAGCACCATTGTTCTGCATTGTTTGTATGGTGCTGTACGGAGTTTTGGAAAATTGAACCATTTTTGACCTCATAAAGTGAAATCTACGTTTTCTCAAAAAACTCTACTCCATCCGGGCCTTAAGAGTAGATATTCAGATAGATACAGATATCGGGATAAATTATTAATAATTTTCTTATTTCATTTAAAGTATATTCATTTATTCTTGTTCATATTCCATTAAATTCGTTGTTCATGAAGTTCAAGCAGGGAAATTGCTGTGTAAATAAAGCACGGAAGTGAGTTGCATACGAATATTTAATTGAGGAATTAATTTCATATACATACTAAATAATAACTTTTTTTATGTACATTAAGTAAAATTTAAATTGTCCGTGCAAATTTATTCCGAATAAGAAAAAAAAATAAGAAAAAAAACAAAAACAAATTCAAGTTTTTAAAATTCATAATTATAATTGTAGTGTCTCGAGGATAGTATTGAAAGTATCTTTGGATTAAGTCATTTAACGTATTTACCAGAGAAATAAAAAATAAAATATAATAATAATGAGTGAATAAATAGTTCACAACTCTCGTCTCGTTGAGTATAAAGATAAACACACAAAAATAAAAGGAAATTGTGAAAAAATATTTGTCTCTACATTTCAAAATATCAACAATACGAGAGTTGTAATCTGCAGTTCAAATAATATTCTAATTTGAATATCTCATTTAAAATTCATAAACAAACGAACAATTTGACTATTCAGTATTTTTCATTAGAAAAAGAAAATAACATGAAAATTAAAATGAACGGAAAATGGAAAATTATTTTATATAGAATAGAATACATTTTTTTTTTCATAAGTACTCAATGTTTATCTAAAAAATAATGATTAATGGGACTAGAAACTTCTAAAATTAAAATATTCGATAGATGAACGCTCTAAATCCTTTATCATCAACGTTAATCATTGAGAGGAGAACAAAACGTAAAAAGAGAACAAAAATTGCAAACGTTCGTGTTTTTTTTCATTCATCAGCAGTGACATTCCCAACGAACATATAACTTCAAAGAAGAATGATTGAAAATAAAAAAAATCATACGTTTTTATACCCTTAAATGACGTAATTCTGATGATTCTTATAGTTATAACTAATATAAAAACTACGGAATTTATTCCTTTGATGTTATTTCTCCTTTTATTTTTTATTTGGGCACATGGAAATAAAATTGTGGACGACGATCTTTCTTCCGTGCATAAATGAATAAAGAAGCCTAGATAAATACAAATAAAGAACGGACACATGCAATTTTATGCCTCTTTTTTTTTCATTGTGAATTAACAATAATTATGGAGCAAAATTAGGATTTTGCATTTTTTTTGCAAAAAAAACAGATTTTTTTCTTTCAAAGTTATCATTTAAATTTAAATTAACGTAGATCGAGAAGGAAATTGTTGATGAATTACCTGCGGCTCGGGGCCCGATGTATTTGTATCACCAATATTTTGTGGACCAGCTATGCTAGTACAAATATTACCAGGTACTACTGAACCAGGAACAATTGATCCTTGCGTTGTTATTGCTGCTGTACTGTCATTTGTGATAGGGCCAGTCACTAAGGGTGAGGGTGATGGAGTAACAGATGCTGGAGCAATTGCTGAACCGTATGTAACGCCTCTCATTGCTTGACGAGGTGTCACGGATCTCGCGATACCAGTTGCTGAAAAAAAGGTAAATGAAAATTAAAAATAAAATAAACAAGTGGATAATACTATTGCTTTCCAACTGATATAGCTTTTTCTGCTAATACATCCGAATGGAAGTTATACAACTTTTTTCAAACCATCATCAAAATATCAAATTTGGAAAAATTCATTAAAACGCCAATAACTCGAGAACTAATCATGCTAATAAGTTCAAAATTTACAGGCATCTAACCGATACAAGTCTCGAGATAATATATTAGTAAAACTGACATTAGTTGAATAGTTTCCAGAAATTCCATTGAGAACTAATCTTTGAAAAAAGAACATATGTCAAAAAGTACCGATCGAATTTTTTCGAAATAAAGCTTAAAAAATAGAGTTCGTCGAGAGAAAGTTTTCCATTAAATATGGAATTTTTCTATAAAATCGTTTTGCTGTAATTGAGACTTTCAAGTACACACAGGCGTACACACAGACACACGGACATACGCTAAAAATATCATTTTCACTCCATTTAGATCATTTTAAGTATCTTCTATCAAAAAAATCGCAATCGAAAATTTTGATGATTACATAGCTTCCATTCGGAAGCAAAAACAAAGATAAGTGAAAAATAAAATCAAAAAAAGTGAGAGGAAAGAAAAGTTGTAAACTTTACTTTTTTTCCGTAAATCTGGAATTTTGAGATTATTATTTTTTTTGCAGAATTAGTTGAATAAGTTCTTAGAAGTTTTGAAGTTTTTAATGATTTCTTATTTTATTTTTTCTCCATCCTGCAAATTTATGCAATTATGCATTATTGACGATTCATAGATTTTACTTGAGATAAATTATCTCCAGTTAGCCGTTGGAAATGGAAAATTCTTTGGAAAAGTTTCGAGTTCGCGGACGGATTGATAAGAAAAGGTAATTTCAAGTGAGTTGGATGAAAAGTATGATTAAAACCCTTTTTCGCTTCATTATTTTTTTATACCAAAGACGGCTGATTTAATTCCATTCTATTTTCAGAGCTCTTTTTTCTTCGTATGAATGAAGATCTGAGATAGAATGTGGAAAATTGATAATTCCCCGCACTTTTCAGGAGTTTTAGGCCAGTCGTCAGGGAAAAATTTTACGGTTTGTTGGCAACTTCCAAAGAGGATGGTCGTATTTGAATAATTTTTTATTTAGAAAAAATTGGGCGAGGGTTTTCAATTGTTTAAAAAATAGCCCTTTTGCCACATTGTATAAACTTTAATAACATTTAAACTATTGAGAATTAGTCGAGACATGCTGCGTATGATGTTTAGACAAAAGTTCAACGAATAAAATGAGAGCGACTCCATATTTCTACGACAAACGGTTTTTGAGAAATTGATTTTTTAATGAGAAGCTTACTAATTGAACGTGAGATTTTATAAACAAATAATCATTACTCGGTGAAATATCATCAAATCTTCACGTTTTTTTTTTCAACGGAAGATATAAATTCGTTCCATTCAGGAAAAAATCACTTGATCGTAGAAATTCTTCTAAAAAAAACACGTTAAGATTTGATAAATTTTCATCAAGTTGTGATTATTTGTTCGTGAGATCTCGCGTTCAATTAATAAGCTTTTCATTAAAAAATTAATTTCTCAAAAACCGTTTGTCGTAGAGATATGGGGTTGCTCTCATTTTTAGTGATGGAACACAAAAAAGTGACGGTCATTTGACCATCAATGACCAATTGGCAATGACTGACCATTTTGGTCAAAAAATAATGACCAAATCGCGAGTCATAAAATTGACCAGAAATTGTTTTGACGGTCCGATTCCATCTAAATAGAGCTAATGATTTTTTTTTGCGGACCTCTTCTTTTGTGTATTAATCAAAGTCATTATATTTGAAACTGACTAAAGTCAAGAACATTCAGGATAAAAGTAATATGATGAAACGTTACGGAGATATATCTCTATCTGTAAGACGAAAGTAAACTGAATCTATTAGGATAAGTGCAGAATTTATGCAGAGTTTACGATTTGTTGAGAAAATGAAAGAATATTCCTGTGATATCATTGTATCTAAATTTAATAAGCCTTTTCCTCTTCAAAAATATAATTCTACTAAAAGTGACAAAAAAAATGACCGAAGAAAAAAATTGACGGTCATTTTCCATCTATATAGCTGGATTTCATTACAGATTCTGCATTATTCTTCAATTGGGTTTATCAATCGCCGATATTCTACAAAAAAAGAGAAATACTGCACTTTCGGAAATGGATGATTTCTTTGAGTATTTCCATTGAATTAAAAAAAAATCATAAAAATGATATAAAAACTGACCAAAAATAAAATTGACGGTCAATTTCCATCTATATAGATGGATTTTGACATTTATTTCTCCTGACTGACCATTTGAATCTTTGACGGTCAATTTTCAACGAAAATTATGCGCGACTGAGTCGTTATATTATTCGAGAATGCCGAGGAATGGTCGGTGATGGGATCCGCAGGGGATTACCCCTGAGTGATGTGTGACTGAGTCGTTATATTAGTCGTTTATAGGCGGTCAAGTCAGGAATGGTCACGAAATTGTCAATTGAAGCCTGACCTGACCAATTTCAAAATTGACCGTCATTTTACATCTCTACTGAATTTATTCGTTGAACTTTTGTCTAAAAATCATACGCAGCATGTCTCGACTAATTCTCAATAGTTTAAATGTTATTAACGTTCAAACAATGTGGCAAAAGGGCTATTTTCTAAACAATTGGAAACCCTCACCCAATTCTTTTTTAACTTTTCTTCATAGAATTTTTCGAGTATTTAGAAAAAAAAGTTATTCAAATACGGCCATCCTTTTTGGAAGTTGCCAACAAACCGTAAAAGTTTTCCCTGGCGACTGGCCTATTTTATTGCAACTACTATTCTAGCATTTCGTTTTTATGATGAAATGAATGGGGAAGATGGATAAATGGGTGAATTAAAAGTAGATAATACGCACTGGGACCACTAACTGGAACACTGGAGACTGTTGCTGTTGGTTGTACTACTTTGCTACTGACCATTGGAGTTCCTGTTCCCAAAACTGGTGTTCCTTTTACTGCAACAAAAATTTTGAAACATTAATAATTGAAGAATTACCGACAATTTGGCTGTCGGTTTGTGTACGGCTCGGCGGATCTACCGGGTTAAGCAGCATATTGTGTCTAGTTACTACTTGGATGGGTGACCGCTTGCCATACATAGATTTGAACAACAAACTGAGAAGTGAGGTGTGGTTATAGAGAATTAGTTGTGCCTTTCTCGTCAGCGTGACAGAAAGGCACATTAAGGCTCTATACGACTGCACTGATCACGGTCTTTCATGGTTTCCCCTGGTCCACGGCAAATGCGGGCAGTAATAGAAAAGTCGATCCATGGCTCTCGCAAATAGGGAAGAAAGGTGGCAAAGAGGCAAAAGGCAGATCAAAGGGTCGAGTATGAAACCGATATGGTAATACCAAAGGAAATAAATAAAATAAAAAAAATAATTGAGACCTAGATTTTTTGACGATTCAGAAAATATATCGAGAGTCTAAAAGCAGAAGGTCGTATGGGCAAAAATGGCCCTTTCTCGGGCAGAAGGTCGTATGTCCTACACATACGACCTTCTGCCTTTACAGGAGTATCAAATAATTGCATTGAAATGCTGGAAAAATTTTAGGTGGAAAACACGTGTCGAAGTTTTCTTTCTTCTCAATTTTAGCAAAAATTTACTTTTTTGGCCAAGCATTGAATCTCTTCTGGAAATTGAAAAAATTCATTTTTTCGGTAATATCTCCGGTTCTGTTAGTCGTACCGACTTGGGGTTGGTCTCAAATGAAAGGTGAGCTCATTTCCCATTAATCTATGTGGTTCAAAATTTTTTTTTAATCAATTTTTCAAATGCTTATTGGTCATTTTCTGAAAATCAGTTTTCACCCTATAAGTTGGTGAAAAATTGATACTTTTTTTTTCAACCACACGAATCCATGGGAAATGAGCTCATCTTTCATTCAAGAACTGCCTCAGGTCTCTACGCTTAATAGAACCAGAGATATTCCCGAAAACCTGAATTTTTTCAAAAACAGAAGGCCTTTGCCGTCAAATCTTGACCAAAGAAATGCAATTTTTGAAAAATAAAAAAAAATAACTTCTTACATATGATTTCCAGGTGAAATTTCCTCAGCTTCCCAATGGAACCATCAGAAAAAATCTATCTCCAATATTTCCATCTATTTCGAGCAAATTTCATAGTATAAAATACCAAAACCAGCCTGTGTCCATTCTACTCCTTGTGTCCATTTCACCCCACCTTCTCCTAGAGACATTTTTTCTTCCAAACTAAATTTCCCTTTTAGTCATTCCAAACATTTTCTTCTCACATCAATATTTTCCGAGTTTTTGCGTTTAAACAGAGAGAATTTCCTATCTTTATTTCTTTTCTCCGTGTGCGGTTCGGATAACTTCCTAATCGCTCGCGAAAAAAGATGAAAATTGGGAATTCTTTGCAAAAAATATTGATGAGAGCAAAAAAAGTTTAGGATTAAAAAGTTAGAAAATTGAATTTGGAAGAGAAGATATCTCTGTAGTTGTTTTTGTAAAATGAACTATAGTTTTGAGATATCTCTATGAATTTCATGCCAGATTATTAATTAATTACGATCGGAGTACAAAAATCCAGTGGTTTTAAAAGACTTCATCGTTCTTTCCTTGAATTTTTAGAATTTTTAAAAAATTTTAGCTCAATTTTTTTTCTTCTAAATGCAAAAGGTCGTATATCCATGAAATTCTCAGGAAAAAAGTATTCTTAGCGAAAAAATTCTTGTAGGCACGACTTTCTCTATTCATTCCCTACATTTTTTTTTCTTCATAATTTTTTTTTCTTTTTTTTCCAGGCAGAAGGTCGTATCTGCCAAATCACGATAAAAGTGTTTGTCTGCGACTCCAAAACACTCAAATCGTGGAGAAACAAAAAAAAATGAAAAACCGGTGGACATACGACCTTATGATGTTTTTCAGGACGCGGACCGATTTTTGGCCCAAACGACCTTCTGCTTTTAGACCCTCGATATGTCTGCATTAATTTTTGGAAAAATCCATTTTTTTTAATTTTATTTTTTTAAAGATATTTTTGGTTCTGCTCGTCGTAGCGTAAAAATTTCAAATGGAGGTGAAAAATGAGATTATTTGCAATTAATTTATGCGAGTTTGAAAAAAAAACAATTTCTAAGGTGTTTTTCGTAAAAAAAAAAATTGATTTTCATGGAAAGGCCCGTGAATGCTTTGAAAATCGATATTTATCGTTGAAAACCGGATGAATCAATGGTAAATAATCTCACCTTCACTCAAAACTTCCACTCTATGACTACCAAAACCAAAAAAATTCCCAAAAAAGTGAAATTTTTCAATTTTCCCCTGTAAAACCAAACTTTTCCAAAGATTCTCAAAAACTAATTTAAACATGTGTTTTCAATGGGATCATCCAAAAAAATGTAACTTAAATAGATTTTTCTGTACACTGGGACGGAAGTGAGCTTACGCCCGTGCGCTCGGGCGTAAGCTCACTTCCGTCCTAGTATGCAGAATAATAGTATACACACCTTGGGCAGTAAGTAAGAAACCCTCAGAGCAGGCGAAGCCTCGGCCAACAATTACATGTGCTCTGAGACATTTCTTACATTACTGCCCTAGGCATGTAATATACTATCCTCATTTCTCGCGTTTCTCATAATATAAAGCATCACCTCTTTACCCCATTTTCCTCAATGATTCGATCTCATCCCTATAAATTTAGCTTCCTCGAGAAACTCGACTTTGTATCATCAAAGAATTCTATCTGACCTACTCTAAAATTCCATTTTCCTTGAATAATATTATTATGCCTTCTTCAAGTAAGTTATCTCCTGAAAAAAATACTAACATGCTTGCGTTGCAACTCCAGCGGGTCTCAGTGTCGGCATGGCTGTTAAATTCGCAGGTTTCGCTGGAGGTGGTGGTGGAGTTGCGCCTAATGGAGCCCTTGCACCACCACGTATCGCTCCACTCTTCCACGACTCCAATTCTCCTTTCATTCTTTCTAGTTCTCCCTCAAGTTCCTTCGATTTTTTCTCCTCTTTCGTGAGGGCCTGACGATACTGCTGCCTCTCCATATCAAACTGTGCCAATTGTTTCTCCAATTCTGCCTCCATTTGCAGTGATTTTTTGCTCTCCTCCTCGAGACCCTCAGCCATCGAGTCTATTCTCACTTTTTCCTCACTCAGTATCTGAGCCAAATCCTCCGAACGTTTACGCTCCTCTATGTACTTCATTATAATTTTTTTACGTTCAGCTAAAAGCAAAAGTACAATTTGTTTCTGTCTACTTTTCTCCATTTCCAGTGCTAAACTCTCCTTCTTCAATTCCATCTCCAGGCGTTTTTTCTCCTGTCTCTCTAGTTCCAATTCTTTTTTCAATCTTGTACGTTCTTTCTCTAGTCCATAAGTTATATCATCACCCTGGGCTGTGTCATGCTCGTGTTTACGCTTTTCCTCCTCCAATTCTTTTATCACCTGTTATTTGGCAGGTAAATCAAATGCACAATAAAAATTTTAACACCTTGAGGGTAAAAATTAGAATTTAACATTTTTCTATCCGTACACTTAGCAAAAAAATTGAATTTTTGTATAAAATTGTTAATAACAATTTATTGGAAATAAAATTCTCAAATTTGATGAAGTAAATCTTCGAAGAATGTAATGAGGAATAAAATAAGTCTTAGAAACAAAAAACTAATCGAAAATTGGAATTTTTTTCAAGGTTTTTGAAAATTTCTTCATTTTCTCCAAGTTCTGACGGAATTTTCAAAACCATCGAAAATTTTCCGATTTTCCATTAATTTTTCGTTCCTAA
Organism: Aleiodes alternator; assembly: GCA_963921955.1. Taxonomy (NCBI): domain Eukaryota; kingdom Metazoa; phylum Arthropoda; class Insecta; order Hymenoptera; family Braconidae; genus Aleiodes; species Aleiodes alternator. The sequence continues at coordinate 3,469,709 of OY998102.1, read as the reverse complement.
GACTTATTTTATTTCGTATGAATTGTTATTAATGATTTTACACAAAAATTCAACTTTTCTTTATTGTAAAGATAGAGACACCTTGATAGAGAAATATAACGTTATCTTAGAAACAAAGGGGCGTAAGTGTTATGCGCAAGCATAGCAGTTACGCCACTTTGTTTCTTAGGCGCTTATGTAATAATAAAATTAGCACATATTCAACAATTTTTTTGAATTTTTTTAACCAACGTAATCATTATAAAAGAAAGACATCATTTGTTTCTAAATGAGATAACAGACATCTGACCATTTCAAGTATTTTTTTTTGTAATAAATAAATTATTTAAGAAGCATGGAAAATATGTACTTGTAGGAAATTCGAAAAACTAGGAAAGCAAATTTTTTTAATGTAAAATTAAATTTATTTGTTAAAGAAAAATGTTTTTAATTGTTAAATGTGTACTAATTTTATTATAATAAAAAAAAAAACATTCAAAAAATTTGTCCTGATAGTTTTTTGGATTTTTCACATGTGTATTTTTTTTTTTCTTCTCTTCTTTAATCATTTATTTTTCAGGAAAAAAATAAAAATTATCAGATGTCTGCTATTTGAGTATTAAAACATTGGATTGTTATGAAATTAGAGTTTTTTTTTTTTTTTTTCAATGTCTTACCGCTCTGTGTCGAATTTCAGCTTCCTCAAGTACTTTTCTCATTCTGACCTGCGACACTTTTTGCTTTAAGATAATAGTTGTAAAATCCGGTATATCACTTTCAATCTGATTGTTATCATTTCTAATAACTCCACCGACAATTGCAACATCACGTGCTAAAGCTGCATGAGGATCATTTGTGCCAATCCTGTATCTTGAATTCAGCAGATGTTTCATTTTTTCCGACTGTGAATAAAGAAAAACATACATCAAGGAGTAAAATTCAATGAATTACAGTATTTTTTGTCATTTATTTTTATTGAATATTTCCGAAATTAATGGAGATACGTTTTTTTTTCCTCAATCGTCTTATATAGCTCTCGAAATTCTCTACGAAAGCTTCCTAGGGTATAAAAAAATCGTATCTTCCTTATTTTTCAGAATATCTTCGAAAAACGAATGACAGAAAAATGAAAGCAGATAATTTTTTTCTATTTTCCATTTTTTAAGAAATATCTTTTCAACGAATCTTCCTTCGTACCTCTAGGAATCCTCTCAAACGTTTTTCTATCTGTACAGTCAGAAAAAAGTTGAATTTATGTATAAAATCGTTAATAACAATTTATACGAGATGAAATCCTCAAATTTGATGAAGTGAATCTGTAAAGAATGTGATGAGAAATAAAATAAAAAATAAGTCTTAGAAATAAAAATCAATGGAAAATTGGAAAATTTTCTGTGTTTTTTACATTTCTCCACTTTTTCAAGTTTTGAAGAAATTTTTAAAACCACAGAAAATTTTACAGTTCTCAACCAATTTCTCGTTTCTAAGACTTATGTTATTTCTCACTACATTCTTTACAGATTCACTCCATCAAACATGAGAATTTTATCTGGTATGAATTGTTATTAATTATTTTTTTAATACAAAAATTGAACTCTGTGTTTGACTGTACAGATAGAAACACCTTAGCCTGTCTTGGGGCAAAATCACCCTACCTTCATCATTTACCCCGATATCTTTAAAAACGAATTGAAAAGACCCTCAATCCTCAATTAGCCTTTTAATCACCTTAAGAGTAGCAATAACGACATCCCTCGCCTGCAGTTCTCCCTCAAGATACCCCAGCAGCTTCAGCAGATCCGTTTTGCTCAGTTCCATCTTCGGATTACGCTGCAAAAAAATAGAAAAATTAAAACATCAAAAAAAAAAACAATTAAAATTTTCTAGATGAATTAAATTCATTCCATCATCATTTTTTTCAAAGAATATTCCGGAAACTAAGCGAGATAGAACGATTTTGCCTGAAGCCTTCTTTGTGGCTCTTGGAATATTTTACAAAAACGTTTTTAGGGAAAAAGGCCTATCTCCGTTATTGACAGAGATATTTTTTATATAAATTTGCGGAAAATTTGGACCAATTTGTGGGTCTGCAAATTTTATATACCATGGTTGCCTCAGTTTCTGACGGCATGAATCGAAGGCAACAATGATTTGCTTAGTAAATATAATTTGATTATATTAATGAGAAATTTGTTGCACTGAACAAGTTCAGCAATTTAATATTAGATAATATGTTGTTTATTTGAGGATGATTGGAGTCTACAATCGCTAAAAAGAGTTAGATTTTTGTATAAAATCGTGGACAATAATGTAGAGAAGATGAAATTCTCAAATCTGATTCAGTGAATTTGTAGAGACTGCCATCTGAAAAATAATTGAAAATTGCGAAATTTTAATCATTTCTTACATTCCTTTGAATCTCGAAAAATTTGAAAAATTACCAATTTTCCATTATTTTTTTGCTTCTAGGGCTCATTTTATTTCTAATGGCGTTCTGTATTGATTCACTGAATCAGGTTTGGAAATTTCATCTTGTATAAATTGTTATTAACGATTTTAGACGAAGATTTGGCTTTCCATTCGATTGTACTTCCCAATCATCCTTAATTATAAATTATAATTCATAACTGGATAATTTGTAATAAACTGTCAGTTACTGGGGCGCTCTCAGAAACCAGAACTAGGACGACATTCAAGAAGAATCAGAAAAATTTTACTGAAAATAGAAGACAGATGTCTTTTTGAAAATTTTTATTCTATTTTTTTTCTTAAAAAATGAAGTCTCAGGGTGGCGACTGAGAACTAATTTCAAGATTCCCTGACTTTTCCCTGAGTAAAAATGAAATTCCAGGATCTACAACAAAAAAATATTATTTTCATATACGTTAAAATTCTTAGTTATTTCTGAAAACAATTTTGTTCATTAGAATTTAACAATAATACTCTGAACTGCGTTAACTATGGCACTTGCCCCTCCATGGGGATATAGCCAAAAAGGAATAAGAATAAGAACTGCGTTAACTTTTTGGAACTGTGATTTTCTGTTAAACTTTTTGCAGATTTCCAACTAATCGAAAAGTTCAATTTCCTCGATCAAATATCTATAACTTAAAAAAATATGAAGACAATAAAAAAAACTACAAATTTCCCTATTCCAGAAATTTTAAAGTCCCTGACTTTTCCCGGTTTTTCAGATTTTCCAGGTCAATCGCCTCCTTGAGTATTCAAAAAAAAAAAAAAAAGTGCATCCAAATGTAGAAATTAAAAAAAAATTATAATTGCAAATTTTTGAGATATGTTTTGTTAAAAATATTTTACTCGTTAAAAAAAAATTCCAAGAAAATTATCAGAAGTTTCTCATCTCCAGTATAATAAGAAGAGAAAAAAGAATTAATTAAAAGAAAAAAAATGGAAAAAAACTTCAAAAATAACCTTTAGCGTATTCGAAGAACTTTTGTCAAGTGGTTCAAAATTATTAGCCTTTTGTTGTGACATTTGCGTTTGATTTTGTCCCTGTACCAGTCTGAATTCACCACCACCAACAACACCACCAATTGGTGTAGATGAACCCAACAATGTTGGCGATGAAGTTGATGGAAGTGTACTGCCACCGGCAATCGACCCACTGTCACCAGTACTTTGTCCCTGTGTTGCCATATTGTCTTCACCCTCAATGCTTCCAGTACAACAATCACCAATTAATACTTCACGTAAATCCGTGTTATTCCAACAATAATTGGTGTTTGTGCGTCTTTTCTTGACACTCAGTGTAGTCGAATAGCCCCGGCACAAGGGATGCGCTAGTCTCTTCAGTTTAAAAACCTTATTTTTCCATTATTATATGTAAATTTATTAATTCCCTAAATTCTAGTGATAAAAATGTGTTATTAAGCTAAAAATTTTGCACTACATTCACCTAGTTGTGTCACCAAAATTCGACACTCTTTACATTTTTCATTGAAAATATGTCGCGTCATTTTGTTACTATTAACTATTACTATATACTTCACTCAAAATTTTCTTTCAAATTTTTGATGTTTATTTCAATTTTGACATCGGAAAGAGGAAATAAAAATGAGTGAGAACCGATCAATCGCTGAGGCTTTACGAGGGAGAACAGGCAAACTTGGGAGCTTTACACATACACACACATGCATACATACATATCTACCCACAGAGGCAAGAGCGAGAGGAACCAATCAAAAGTACTTTATATACATACATAACACACCTACATACACATATACACATTCACGCGCATTAAAAATACTGCCACAACTTCAGAATGAAAAGGAGAATTTTCAGTTAGTACTCAAAAGAGTCACTTCAGTCCCCCCCCCCCCCGTCCTTATCCCTCCAAAAGCACTCTAGACGTTCTTCTACTACATGGCATACACGTGTATATATATATATATATATATATATATATATATATATATATATATATATATATATATATATATATATATATATATATATATATATATATATATATATATATATATATATATATATATATATATATATATATGATATATTATATATATATTTTTTTGCTCTTGTTTCTTTCTTTCATCGCGTTTGTTCTTGGGAGTGTGTGTATTATGTGTGTATACGTGTCGTGTATGGATGATGTATGTGTGCGTGTGTATGTATATATATGCATATATAGTTGCTTAGAGACAAAAAGGCCCTGTGTGTAAGCACAGCATTTACGCCCCTTCAATTCTAAGACAACGGTATATGTGTGTGTGTATGTGCAAGTGTGTGTGACACTCCCGCCTCTTTAAGGTGTGTGAGTGCACTGACATGCGCTGACACACGCAAACGATTGTCTCTCACACAGATAGAGCCGAAGGATCTTCGTGGCTTCTCATTGGCTGATGACAATGTATTTGAGGGAAATATAAGGAATGTAGAGGGCGACATTGGCAAGAGTGACTCGCAGACTCACCCGGATTAAACATAACCTCATCGATTTGACGGGAATTTTTCCTCTTATATTGTCAATCACATAAAGAGCGTTGCATTCGATTACTGATTTTTGATTGAATTAATTGGAAATTGTTGTGAATTGATTATTAGTCATGCCGGAGAGCACGAAAGTAGAGGCCAAGAGTGCCAAAGATGTGAAGGGAAATAAAGAGGAGGAGAAAAATGATATGGTGAGTTGGGAGATTTATTTGGTTTTTGGGTTAGGGGAAAGTGGGGTAAAATGAGGATTTTTATCGAATTGTTTGAAATGATGATTTTATTGAGAAAATGAGGAAATTTTTGGTGGAAAGCATGAGTCAGAATTGATTTTTCGAAATTTTTTTGAAAATTTCACTTTTTTGGACAAGGTTGGAAGGGGTGCCCCTTTTGAAAATCGGAAAAAATCACTTTTTCGATGATATCTCCGGTTCTGTTGCTCTTAGCTACCTGCGGTTGATCTTAAATGAAAGGTCAGCTCATTTCTCAATTGATGTGGTTCAAATTTTGTAAAATCAATTTTTCAACTTATGTCATTACTTATGTCATTTTTTGAAAATAAGTTTTTGCCCTACAAGTACTTGAAAAATTGATAATTTCTTTTGAACCACATGAATCGACGTAAAATGAGCTTACCTTTCATTCAAAATCAACCCCAAGTCGCTACGACCAATATAACCCGAGATAATCCCAAAAACCTGAAATTTTTCAAAAACAGAAGATTTTCACCTTCAACTGTTTAGCTAGAAAAATCCAATTTTTGAAAAATTAAAAAAAAATAACTTCTGGCATATGATTTCTATGGTAAATTTCTTCAGCTTTCCAATGGAATCATTGGCAAGAACCTATCTCCAATATTTCCATCAATTCCACATAATTTTGATACATTCAATTCCTTGTATCCATTTACCCCCCCCCCTTTCCCTACCTAAAAAATCGTTGAATTCCTCAAAATAAAAAAACTATTTTTTTCTGCAGTCGGAGGAGGACAAAATCCTCCAGGAAGAGCTGGACACACTCGTGGAGAGACTCCAGGATTCAGACAAACGTCAGCATTACCCAGCCTTGGACTCCCTGAGGACGAAAATCCGAGAGTCCACGACATCAATGACTAGTGTCCCGAAACCATTGAAGTTCATGAAACCACACTACGACACAATGAAAGACATTTATGAAAAACTTGATGATAAAAAATCGAAGGAACTTTGTTCAGATATTATCTCAGTACTTGCTATGACTATGGGTGAAGGTAGGGAATGCTTGAAGTATCGTTTAACTGGATCTACCTCAGAATTGGGTGAATGGGGTCACGAGTACGTGAGACATTTATCTGGTGAATTGGCAGCTGAATGGGACGAAGTTAGTGGTAGTGAGGATGCTGAAGCTAATACAGAGAAGTTGATAACACTTGTCCATGAAATTGTACCATACAACATGAAGCATAATGCAGAGACTGAGGCATGTGATTTGCTGATGGAAATCGAGAGATTGGATCTTTTGGAGCAGTATGTTGATGAGAGTGCTTATCAGAGAGTTTGCCTCTATTTAACGAGCTGTGTTCCTTATGTCGCGGATCCGGAGAATAGTACGCTTTTAAGAGGTGCTTGGAAGCTGTACAGAAAGTTTAGGCAGTATCCACAGGCTTTGCGGTTGGCTATGCAACTGAATGATTTGAATCTCGTGGGCTACATTTTCCTCAGCTGCACAGATCTGTGAGTGAAGATAAGATAGGGGGAGGTGGGGTAAAATGGATACGTGTTAGTTTTGGTATTTTTTACTATGAAAATTAGTTGTAATTGTTGGAAATATTAGAGATAGCGGTTTTCTGATGATTGCAATGGAAAGCTGAAGAAATTTCCTATGAAAATCATATTTCCAAAGTTAATTTTTTCAATTTTTTTCAAGAAATTCATTTTTTGCTCATGATTTGAAGGTAAAAACCTTCTCTTTTTGAAAAATTCCATATTTCCGGGAGTCTCTAGCTCTATCGGTCAAAACGACCTGAGACTGATCTCAAATGAGAGGTGAGCTCCTTTGCCATCAGTTTATGTGGTCGAAGAAAAATTATCAATTTCTCAAGTACCTACGGGGTAAAAAATCATAAAAACTAAATTTGAACCACATAAATCGATGCAAAATGAACTCAGCTTTTATTTGAGGTCAACCTCAGATTGCTACAACCAACAGAACCGGAAAATCACCGAAGTAGTGAATTTTCTACAATTTTTGAAAAACCCTACCAAAATTGGTCAAGTTTTTAAAAAATTAAGAAAAATGAATTTTAATACATGCTTTCCCCTTAAAAATGGCTAAGCTTCCCAATAGAATCATCAGAAAATCTCCATCTCCAACCGTTCAATGAAAATGTCCATTTTACCCCGCCACTCCCTAATTCTAAATTTCTACTATCCCCAGTCTAAATACGATTTTTATCAATTCAGGTCGATCCAGAAGCAGCTGGCTTTCATGCTTGGTCGTCAGCAGATTTTCCTCGAGCTCCCGGAGTCGACTGTCGAGTACGACGACCTGGTCGAAATAATGTCAAACTCGCACTTGAACAATCACTTCCTGAATTTAGCAAGAGAACTTGACATAATGGAGCCGAAAACACCAGAGGACGTCTACAAATCTCATCTTGAGAATTCGCGTCCGCCATTTGGTGGAGGACAGGTAGACTCAGCTCGTCAGAATTTAGCAGCATCATTCGTCAACGGTTTTGTCAACGCCGCATTTGGCCATGACAAACTATTGATCGAGGACGGCAACAAGTGGCTGTACAAGAACAAGGAGCATGGAATGCTAAGTGCAACTGCATCATTAGGTCTCGTTCTGTTGTGGGACGTGGATGGAGGCTTGACCCCCATTGACAAATACCTGTACTCTTCCGAGGATTACATAAAATCAGGTGCTCTATTAGCCTGTGGAATCGTCAATTGTGGCGTGAGGAACGAGTGTGACCCAGCTCTCGCTCTTCTATCAGACTACGTTCTCCACAACAGCAACACAATGAGAATCGGATCAATCGTTGGTCTAGGACTAGCCTACGCAGGATCAAATCGTGAGGCAGTCCTAACTCTCCTAGCACCAGTTCTAACTGATCCAAAATCCAATTGGGAAGTAATTGGTGTAGCAGGCCTAGCACTTGGAATGGTGGCAGTTGGATCATGCAATGAATTTGTGACAACAGCAATTATGCACTGTCTAATGGAAAAATCAGAGAATGAACTGAGAGATACTTACGCTCGATTTTTGCCACTCGGTCTGGCTCTCTGCTTCTTAGGAAAGCAGGAGGCTGCTGAGGCTATTATTGCAGCTTTGGAAGTCGTTCCCGAGCCATTCAGATCCATGTCAACGACTCTCGTTGAAGTTTGCGCATATGCCGGCACTGGAAATGTTCTAAAAATCCAACATCTCCTGCACATTTGCTCCGAGCACTACGAGGCCTCAACTGAGAAGGACGATAAATCCGATCGCAATCAGAAGGACAGTAAGGACAAGAAGGAGGAGAAGGAAAAGGAGAAGGAAAAAGAGAAGGAGAAGAAGGATGCTAAGGAGAAGGATGCTGATAAAGACAAAGGCAAAGAGAAGGATCTGAGCTCAAAACAAGCCATTGCCGTTCTTGGTATTGCTCTCATTGCAATGGGCGAAGAGATTGGAGCAGAAATGGCATACAGGACATTTGGACACTTGTTAAGATACTGTGAACCTGTTATCAGGCGTTCTGTACCACTTGCTCTTGGATTGATATCCGTTTCCAATCCTAAGCCTAATATTATTGATACACTGTCCAAATTCTCGCATGACAGTGATCCAGAAGTTGCCCATAATGCTATTTTCGCCATGGGACTTGTTGGTGCTGGAACTAATAACGCTAGATTGGCTGCTATGCTTCGACAATTGGCGCAGTTCCATGCGAAGGATCCTAATAATCTTTTCATGGTGAGAATCGCCCAGGGATTGACGCATTTGGGCAAAGGAACTCTTACTTTGTCGCCCTATCACAGTGACAGACAGTTGCTGAGTCCAGTTGCACTTGCTGGACTACTCGCAACTCTTATTGGCTTCTTGGATGTTAAGAACATCATTTTGGGAAGGTCGCACTATCTTCTGTATACATTGGCTGCTGCCATGCAACCAAGGATGCTCGTTACTTTTGATGAGGAACTAAATCCACTGCCAGTACCAGTTAGAGTCGGTATTGCTGTTGATGTTGTTGGTCAAGCTGGTAAACCAAAGACTATTACTGGCTTTCAGACACACACAACACCCGTACTACTTGCTTATGGTGAACGTGCTGAACTTGCTACGGAAGAGTATATACCATTAACACCAATTATGGAGGGCTTTGTTATTCTGAGAAAAAATCCAGAATTCGTTCCTTAGTGTATTCTACTTGTAACATGAGAAAATTTCTTCTTTATACTTCATTTTTAAATAAAATAAATTAATTTTCATTGAATTCATGAGAATTTATTGGAATAATGTGTTAGAGTTAAGAGCGAAAATGGAGATTGGTTAGAATAAAAAAGGATTTGTAAAGAATTTTTGGAGATTTTGGAGGAAAATTGAGAGGTGGTGAGGAATGAAATGGAGATATTTCCGTTTTCATGTTTTATATTATGGAAATGGTGAGGAATCAGTGAAAATATTCGGGATGAATTTTCGTTGGTGATTCCATTCGAAATCTGGGAGAATTTTTCCGTTAGAAGACACGTCGAAATTTAATTTTGAGAATTTTCATATTTCCGAAAAAATCTATGATTTTATTGGACGATGCGTAAAAATTCCGAATATAGGGAAAGAGTAAGATTACTAAATAATGTGCCATTCAGAGAAAAATGATCGATTTTCAGGGTACTTATGGACACTCTCATATGAAAATTATCTTTTCCGTTATGAGTGCCTTAAAACACGATACTTTCAGTTTCAAAAACCCATGAATCGATGGCAGATGATTTCATCTTTAACTTCCACTCAAAATTTTTTCCTTATGACCGATAGAAGCAAAAATATCCAAAAATTTCCAAACGAACTTGAAGAATGAAATTTTCTAAAAATTCGAAAAGAATGAATGCTGTCATATATTTTTCACCAAAAATTACCTCGAAAAAATTAATTAGTAGGCTGATAGTAATAAAATCGGCTTCGCCCCCTGCTTACTCCGCTCCCCCCCCCCTCGTTAAAATTTCAAATTAGCCTCTACTGGTTAGTTTTTCATCTCTTCATTCTTCAGCCGTTTGAAGGATCCTCAAAATTTGACGTGTTCATTCATATTATTTAATTGCTATGATTGATTTTCTACCGAAGGACCCGCTAGATTTATGAGCCTGAAGTTTGCTGCTAAATCCGATAGGTAACACTTCTGTAGGGCATTTTTGTCCTAACCATCCTCTGAGATTATGCCACCAAATTCAAGTGGAGAAAATCTTTTGCAGAGGATATCCAACGTGAAAATAACAGAATCAAAAAAAGGAAAAAACACACTTTTTAGTCATGGAAAAACCTCGATGCATTTTCATTTTTTTTCGGGCTACAAACAGACTGTTTTACTCAATCTTCGAAAAAAACATTAGCAAGCGTTATCTCATAGGCGAATAATACTAGAAAAATAAAAAAAAAAGTTTTTTTCGCAGCAAAAAAAAATTTTCGTGATGATTTTTTTTTATTTTTAAATGCTTTTTCTCGATGATTTCGTTTTTTCTTAACTAACAAAATGAGATTCCAAGAATGGACCTTCAAATTAACCAATCTGCGATGAACTCCTGAACCCAACATTCAACATTTCATGTATTACTTTTCAAATTTGAATAGTTTTTGAATTACGTGGTCTGTTCAATGATTTTATATTCATTCAACTTGCAACGTTTTCTACAATTGTTATAAGTTACTTGTTGTCAGTGTTTGTGATCGTTCAATTGTTGTTGATTGCTACCATTTTTTCAATTTAATTAACTGTACTCTAAATTCCATGTTCACTGAAAATGAAAAATCGAATCAGAAAATCCAATTTTGATAATTCGAAGATATATGAAGTCATAGTTGAGTGTGCTAGTCATGTTGGAGATCTTCACAAAGGTCCCACTCATGCTGAAATTTTCTCCAAAATTTGTAATTACCTACAAGTTAGCGAAGCTAATGAAGAGAAATTTCATTTAAGTAATTTATTTGTTACGTAGCGTACTAACTTACGACATTCACAATTTAAAGTGTTAGAAGAATTGGAGAGTGGTACCAAGAAGAGAATAATAAGAAAAAGGACAAAATGGACAAGGGGAACAGGATCATCAAAGATTGTTCAGATGACACTGGCAATAAAGATGAGGATGAAAATAATGATGATTATGAAGAAGGTACCCAGATAGCAAAACTTGCGGATACACTGCTATAGCAAAATTTAAACTTGCTGGTAAATATACACCCAGCAAAAAAATTAAGGGAACGGTAAATTTTGTCAGTTTTTTGCTTGATTTTCAAATGGCTGTAACTTCGCCAAAAATGATCGTATCAGAGTAAAAAAAAAATCATTGGAAAGCTTGAAGTCTCTACTCTTGAAATCTTGAGATGAAAATTTTTTATGACCATTTGTTATAACGAGATAGGAGAGTTGAAAGTGGAAAAATTATTTTTCTTTTTTTTTTCATTTTTTGAACTTGTTCCACGGACTTTAAAAAAATTTTCTCGACTCAACCCTTATAAGGATCATGTAGCCTGGTCTTTCAGCTTCAATTCCTTTTTTTTTTTTTTTTCTCTACGACCCTTTGTTGCTGAGATATTGTCGATTGAATCAAAAAACACCCTTTTGTCTTTAATCGTCCATATCTCAGGAACTACTGATCGCACAGCGAGCGGATGATGAGATTCGTAAACTTGAATGAATTTCCTGTAAGATTCTTGCACTGGTTGATTGAAAAAAAATTTTCTTCCAATTTTAAAATTGGTTCGAAAAAGTACCAAAAATTGCGTTTTTCTCCTTTTTTGGAAATTGCCATGCATTTTGCGAATTTTGCGAAAATTGAAAATGTTTTAACGTTTTTCTTTAGTTTAATGTGTGCTGAAACACCCCCTAAATTTTCAAGCCAATCGGTTGGACCGTTTTTTTTCCCGAACGAACAAAGTTTCAGCAAAAATTAAAGGAACACTTTTTTGTGCGTAAACACCAATTAATGATGATTAGGGCTGAAAATGTTTTTTCTCCATTATTTTTCCGTGATTTTTTGTGCAAAATTTGTTGAATTTCATCGAAAAATGAGAACAATGAAAAAAAAAAAAAAACAATAAAAAAATTGAAATTTTGTTTTTCATTAATCAATAAAAAATTCGATTTTTTTTTTTAATCAATAAAAAATTCAATTTTTTTTTTTAATCAATGGAAAATTAGAAATTTCCTCTCCTTTTGAAAATCAATGGAAAAATCAATTTTTGTTCTCAAAAAAACCAGTAGAAAACTCGGAAAAAAATTTGAAAAATGAAAAAAAAAAACACCGGAATCGCATTTGATTTGGAGAGATGGTGACTCAGCAGATTTTTTCATACAATTTTTTTTTTGATTTTTTTCGTTTAAAAAAATTGTTTTTTTGATTTTTTTATTGATTTTTCTTCATTTTTCATTGTTCTCATTTTTCGATGGAATTCAACAAATTTTGCACGAAAAATCACGGAAAAATAACGGATAAAAAACATTTTCGGCCCTAATCATCATTAATTGGTGTTTAGGGCACAAAAAAGTGTTCCTTTAATTTTTGCTGAAACTTTGTTCGTTCGGGAAAAAAAACGGTCGAACCGATTGGCTTGAAAATTTAGGGAGAGTTTCAGCACACATTAAACTAAAGAAAAACGTTGAAACATTTTCAATTTTCGCAAAATTCGCAAAATGCATGGCAATTTTCAAAAAAGGAAAAAAACGCAGTTTTTTGGTACTTTTTCGAACCAATTTTAAAATTGGAAGAAAATTTTTTTTCAATCAAACAGTGCAAGAATCTTTCAGGAAATTCATTCAAGTTTACGGATCTCATCATCCGCTCGCTGTGCGATCAGTAGTTCCTGAGATATGGACGATTAAAGACAAAAGGGTGTTTTTTGATTCAATCGACAATATCTCAGCAACAAAGGGTCGTAGAGAAAAAAAAAAAAAAGGAATTGAAGCTGAAGGACCAGGCTACATGATCCTTATAAGGGTTGAGTCGAGAAAATTTTTTTAAAGTCCGTGGAACAAGTTCAAAAAATGAAAAAAAAAGAAAAATAATTTTTGCACTTTCAACTCTCCTATCTCGTTATAACAAATGGTCATAAAAAATTTTCATCTCAAGATTTCAAGAGTAGAGACTTCAAGCTTTCCAACGATTTTTTTTAAATTCTGATACGATCATTTTTGGCGAAGTTACAGCCATTTGAAAATCAAGCAAAAAACTGACAAAATTTACCGTTCCCTTAATTTTTTTGCTGGGTGTATTTATCAGCAAGTTTAAATTTTCTTCTGCACCAAAATTGTCGATGATTTGCCGCTAGTTTGTCGACAGAAAGACGACATATGTAGGCGATAACCTGTCAAGTTATCACCAAATTTAGCCTTAAGTTTGCCGCAAAAATTTGATGCTGATATGCGGATATTAAGGTCTATCAAAGTGCTGTTTAGAACAGCGGTCAATTTGGAGCAAAGTAACAAATATTATTGCCACTCTTGAAAAAAAACGAAATTTCGTTAACATTGACTCTGCTGAAAGCAATTGCCGATGATTACTCTGCAGCTAAAATGGGCAACATGAGCTGATTATGTCAGCAGCAAATTTGTGGATAAAATCTGAGTAAAATTAGCCGATAAAATCAGCAGCAAATTTGTCGATAAAATTGACGAAAAAAGGCCATTGAAAGAATATAGATAAGACCACGGAAGAAACGGGCTCATTTTTAAAGAATTCAGGCATCGACTTTTGACATTACGTTTCCAGTCCAATCTCAGTACCTAATACCCCAAAAGCCATAGGAATCTATTGCTTCCTATTATGTTTGAGGTATCTTCTACGAAGATTGGATTGTTATTGTACTTTGTTCAAAAATATTCAGCTTCTGTAGAGGGAATTATTGATCCGAGACTTCACAAAGAACTCTCGGTAGTTTTAGAAACTCATTGGGTTTTTGGTTTTGCTCAAGTTCATATCTGATGAAATCAGTACGTAAATTCAATACCTAAATATGGAGTGAAATACCCACGTGATATTCTCACATAGTTTAGATCCTCCGAGCTTGGTCTTGAGGACAGTTTTGGCTCTTTGGAGTCGCTGCTATTGTTGGATTTTCGGAATTATTGAATATCCGATTACAGACGATTTCTCATCATGGAAAAAATATTTCACGACTGATATGAATGTATTCACAATTATTATATCTTTGCAAAGAGGAAATGACATCGGCAATAGGAAAAAAAATCCTAGGGCTAAGAGGATAGTTACTAGATAGAAATAGAAAGTTTTTTATGATTCAAGAAAACAGACGACTGGAATAGATGATAGACAAATCGAATTGTTTTCTTCACTTATTCACAATGTTTCTTTTCAAGAATATCAAGTTACAGGAGCCGGTACTCAATCAATGGAGCTCACTGAGAGAATTCCCGATGGTAAATTTAACGAACTTCTATAGTCGAGGTCAAATCGAGCTATTCTTTGTTGCTATTTTTCACAGATTTTATTGTCATATTCACAATGGTGAACAACTATACTTATTTGGGACGTGTAACATGAACTTGAGAGTCCAGTTACCCAAATGCACCTCTTCAAATTCTGTTTTACTAAATATTTTGCTATCGTCACTTTTCATCATTCATTATTTTCCCATCACGAGAAATTCGTCCACTTACATGATACGGTACATGTGAATTTATTACAACTGGTAGGATAATTTCATTCGAAGGAAAATTAAGAGTTCATATATATATATATTAGGGTGATTCGTTTTGAACGAACATTTTTTTTTGCTCCCATAGCGGAATATTGTTCTACATACCAAAAACGAAATTCCATCAAAATTTGAGCCCTTAATTTTACTTCTAAGTACTTTTTTTTTGATCTTGAACATTTTCTATTTAAAATACATCGGAAATTTGGAACTTTTTTTTCCATTTCCTATAACTAAGCGGCATTCAACGCCACTGCAATGAACTGAGGTGCAATTTGTAGGTAATCAGTTATTCTTTCAAAGTACTTTTAGCAATTCTAGGTTACCTCATTTTTTTTCATATACAGGGTGACGTCTGCACTATGCTTACAAAATAAGTGGAGACATAGAGTAAAAAATCCTGAACATGTTGTCGCTAAAATTAATTTTTTCTGATAATTAACTTTTAAACTATCAATGAAAGAATTTTGCTATTTTTCGGCCAATAACAGCGGATAGGATGCCCGCCATAAAGATGAAGGATCCGTGATATTAACGATTATCTACAATGCCGGCGTTTAGAGAGAACGAGTGACATTTCTACGTTCGAAATATAGCCTCTCAACCTCTCTGCTGTCATTCGATATTTTTGATGTTTGATCAATTCAAACATCAATAGGAAAATAGAAATGATTGAAATGAGAAAATGATTGAAATGAACAGCAAATGAGGATTGATGATCCCCTTTCGAATCTTTAATTTAGAATTATTTATTCTTCTTCGCATAATTCTTTTTCATAGAAAATATTTTTTCATGTAAAAGATTGATACCATGAATGCGACAATGTTTGCAATAACTAGTGCAACAAAAAATGTGACAATCGATGCAACAATCGCATTAATTATTGCACCGAGTGTCACATTAATTGTTGCACAAATTGTTGCATTGATTGTCGCATTTATTGTTGCAGACATTGTTGCACTAGTTATTGTAAACATTGTCGCATTCATTGTATCAATCTTTTACATGAAAAGATATTTTCTATGAAACATAATTACGCGAAGAAGGATAAATAATTCTAAATTAAAGATTGAAAAGGGGATCATCAATCCTCATTTGCTGTTCATTTCAATCATTTTTTCATTTCAATCACTTCTATTTTCCTATTGATGTTTGAATTGATCAAACATCAAAAATATCGAAGGATAGCAGAGAGGTACAGAGGCTATATTCCGAACGTAGAAATGTCACTCGTTCCCTCTGAACGCCGGTATTGTAGACAATCGTTAATGTCACGGATCCTTCATCTTTATGGCGGCCATTCTATGCGCTGTGATAATTAACTTTTAAACTATATAGTTTAAAAGTTAATTATCGGAAAAATTTAATTTTAGCGACAACATGTTCAGGATTTTTTACTCTATGTCTCCACTTATTTTGTAAGCATAGTGCAAACGTCACCCTGTATATACTTCCCAAAGTCATATTTCTATGAAAAAAACTTCATTTTTCGCATTTTTCGTAATTTCATTTCCTACAAAGAAGATCTCATACGTTGAAGCAATAAAATGCACGGTTCAAAAGATATAGAGCATTTTAGAAGCTAATTTGCCGAATATTGATAAATGAACTAGTTTTATGTTCTTCAAATTACTAATGTGGTTATTCCTCTTCCATAAATTCCATTCCTACCATAATATAAGACTTACCATGAAAAAAATTCTTCAAAAACAAGCTACTAATTGAATTTTCAAGAGCAATCACGGATGAAAATTTTCATTGCAGCTGCCATGGACTTACCATGGATGCTGCCATGATCAAATCCATGGAATATGTCATGGCACCTGCCATCAGCACTTCGAAGAAAAACCACCCGGGAAAAAATCGACATATATGCCCATATATGTCCATATATGATCATATATGTTCATGCGCGGTCAATTTCCATATATGACCATATACGAACATATACGGCCATATATGTCCGTATATGGTCATGTATGGTTATCCCGGGAAAAAATTGTCATACATGTCCATACATGATCATATATGAGCATATATGGACATATATGTCGATTTTTTCCCGGGTATGGCAGTCCCATACATGATCATATATGGGCATATATGATCATATATGGGTATGTATGCCGATATTTTCCCGCAATATATCATCAAAATGTTCTAATATATGAACATAATACATCAGTATTAATTCCCTTGATCACTCAATTCCTCATTAGTAACGAATTTGAATTAAAAAAAAACATCCAGCTGGGATCGAACCCGGGACCGTCACATGATGAGTCCATCATCCTACCAACTTCGCTATTCGCATTTCACATACTTGTTGGATGAATTTTAATCCTGATATAGTGATCAATGTCTTTCGGACTTAGAAAAAATGAGTTCAATTGAATTATTTCAATCATTGTAAATAATTTAGTGATACCGAAAAAACTGATTTTCGAATGCTGGCAGAATTTTAAATTCTCAAAGTAAGCGGTAAACAACTAAGAGAACGTGCATTTACCATTAATTATTCAAATTTATCATTTTCACGTTCTTATATGGATTGAGTGCGCATTTTCTCATATATTTCATATATGCACATATATGTTCATATATGTTCATATACGTTCCATATATGCCCATATATGTTCATATATGTCCATATGTGTTTCATATATGCCCATACCTGCTCAGTTTCCACAGGATCATACGACCATATATGACCATGTAAGCCCATATATGTCCATATATGTCTCATATATGCCCATATATGTTCATATATGCCCATATATGCTTCTATGTGTCCATATGTGTCTCATATATGCCCAGACCTACTCGGTTCCCACAGGATCATACGACCCTATATGTCCATGTATGCCCATACATGTCCATATATGTCCATGCATGCTCATATATGTTTCATGTATGCCCATATATGCCCATAGCTGTCTGATTTCTCGGAGAAACGTGTGAGCATATATGTCCATATATGTTCATATATGTCCATATATGTTCATATATGTCCATATATGTTCATATATGTACATATATGTGACATACATGTACATACATGTCACATTTATGTTCATATATGTCCCATATATGTACATATATGTTCATATATGACGATTTTTTCCCGGGCATGGATGAGGCCATGGACAAATCGTTGAACCATTGCTTTACGAACGGCGATTGTCCATGGCGAATCTGCTATGGACAAAAGAGCATTTACCATGGTTTTTCTATATATAATTTTTCGTCATTACGGATGTCCATGGCGTATTTGCCATGGACAAAGGAGCATTTACCATGGTTTTTCTATATATAATTTTTCGTCATTACGGATGTCCATGGCGTATTTGCCATGGACAAAGGAGCATTTACCATGGTTTTTCTATACATGATTTTTCGTCATTACGGATGTCCATGGTGAATCTGCCATGAACAAAGGAGCATTTACCATGGTTTTTCTATATATTATTTTTCGTCATTACGGATGTCCATGGTGAATCTGCCATGAACAAAGGAGCATTTACCATGGTTTTTCTATATATAATTTTTCGTCATTACGGATGTCCATGGCGTCTTTGCCATGGACAAAGGAGCATTTACCATGGTTTTTCTATATATTATTTTTCGTCATTACGGATGTCCATGGTGAATCTGCCATGGACAAAGGAGCATGTACCATGGTTTTTCTATATATAATTTTTCGTCATTACGGATGTCCATGGCGAATCTGCCATGGACAAAGGAGCATTTACCATGGTTGTTCCATATATTATTTGTCGTCATTACGGATGTCCATGGTGAATCTGCTATGGATAAAGGAGCATTTACCATGGTTTTTCTATATATAATTTTTCGTCATTACAGATGTCCATGGTGAATCTGCCATGGACAAAGGAGCATTTACCATGGTTTTTCTATATATAATTTTTCGTCATTACGGATGTCCATGGCGTCTTTGCCATGGACAAAGGAGCATTTACCATGGTTTTTCTATATATTATTTTTCGTCATTACGGATGTCCATGGTGAACCTGCCATGGACAAAGAAGCATTTACCATGGTTTTTCTATATATTATTTTTCGTCATTACGGATGTCCATGGTGAATCTGCCATGGACAAAGGAGCATTTACCATGGTTTTTCTATATATAATTTTTCGTCATCACGGATGTCCATGGCGTATTTGCCATGGACAAAGGAGCATTTACCATGGTTCTTCTATATATTATTTTTCGTCATTACGGATGTGCATGGTGAACCTGCCATGGACAAAGGAGCATTTACCATGGTTTTTCTATATATAATTTTTCGTCATTACGAATGTCCATGGCGAATCTGCCATGGACAAAGGAGCATTTACCATGGTTTTTCTATATATAATTTTTCGTCATTACGGATGTCCATGGCACATTTGCCATGGATGAAGGAGAACTTACCGTGGTTTTTCTCTACATAATTTTTCGTCATTATGGATGTCCATGGCGTGTTTGCCATGAATAGAGGAGCATTCACCATGCTGACGGTCGCCATGGCGGCCGCCATCACAATTTTGCCGCTTTCCATGGAGGTCTTCTGAAGCAGTCAACGGGACATTTTGAACTGGTCACGGGACCAATCCAGTTGACCAATGAGTGGACCAGGGAAAGAGCGTAGCGCGAACACGAAAAGACTCTCTGGACACTCGGTATCTAGCTCTCGCGGCATTCAGAAGCGTTTTTCCTGAATGTCAGCTTCTAGCGATCGTTAATAATATATTGTGTAACGAAACTTATCTTTTGGAATAAACATTGAAGTGAAGAGTACTTAATGTGTTCCGTAATTAATTATCCCAACCACTTCAAATTGGTGACCCCGTACGTTTCTTTTGAACAATAAAAAGTGAACAATAAGTGAAAATTAAAGTTTTCAGTGCCTTATTCAAGTGAGAACTTTTCCTTGATAAGTGACATTTTTCTGTGTAGTGAGCCCCGTGAATAAAAAACATAAACAGTTAATATAAAACAATTAGTGTAAAAACTTTAAATTAAGTGACTAGAATTAAGACTAGAGTTAAGACTAAAATTAAGTGACTAGATTAAGTGAATTTAGACTAAGTTAAAAACATTTAAAAAAAAAGAAAAAAACAGTTTTTCGCGGGTGAAATGAATTTAAAGAAGACAATTAATACATTCAAAATTAATTTGTGGAGAATGAAATTATTCTCGCAGAATAAATTATAAAAGATAAAAACGGGCAGTTTTCGGAGAAATCGATAAAATTTCTCGAAACAAGTCAACAAGGTCATTCAATAAATACAAAGAAAATTAAACCGTGAGATAAAATTCACAGAAAATAAAATTAATTCACTGAAAATAAATCCAGAGATAAAATTCGCTGAAAATAAAATACAAGAGAGAAGTAAAGTAAAATTAAAGTGAGAAATAAAATAAAATAGAAAAAGAGGAAGAATTAAAATAAGAAACATTAAATATTCGAAATAAAGTGACAGGTCTTTAAACTCAGCTGACTGAGTGACGTCACTGAGAAATAATAAATTTTATTTCTCCATTTCAATTACATTTTTTTTTCTACTGTTACAATCAAATAATTTTTTTTTCTTTTTCCAACATGTCTCCAAAATCCGTAACCGAGCAAGAACTGCTGGAGCTCCAAGAGACGCTGAAAGACCAAAAGAAGATCCAGGAAGAGCAGGAGGCGCTCCTGGAGCAAAGAGAGAAGGAACTCGCTGAGCACAAGAAGTTGCTGTCCCAGTACAAGCAACTCGTTCAGCAACAGCAAAATCTCCAAATAGGGAATAATTCAGCCGACCAAACGATCCAGGTTGAGGACAAACAAAAACCACGAGTCAAGATACAGCCCTTCAACGAGAAGAAGCCGAGGCTGTGGTTTGCTCAAATTGAGTTACAATTTGACCAAGTTGCGATTGTCACGGAACAGGAGAAGTTCCGGGCGGTCGCCCTCCATATTGAGACGAAAATAGCAGCAGAAGTGGAGTCCTTGATTCTCAATCCGGACGCACGTACCCCTTATACTAATTTAAAAGCCACCATAATAAAATGTTTTTCCGCTTCAGAAGAGTCCAGGATTCACAGCTCCTGACCAGAGAAACTTTAGGCGATAGGAAGCCGTCACAACATCTTCGCTATCTTCAAGGCCTGGTACCGGAAATATCTGACATGAAGATCCTGAGGACTCAGTGGATGAATCACCTGCCCACGCACATTCGCACGTGTTTGACAGTGTTGGATCAGGCTGAACTTGCTGAAATTGCTGAAGTGGCGGACCACATGATGGAGATCCAGTCACCGAACATCACGGCCGCCGTTCAGCAACAACCGGCAACAGCTTCAGGTTCGTCAACAACTGACACACTGTTAACACAATTGATTTCAGAGATTCAGAAGCTATCAACGGATCATCGCAGGTCATCCAGCAGAGGAAGGAAAAAAGGACATAGCAAATCGAGATCAAGAAGTCGCGGCCCAAATTGGTTATGCCATTACCGTTTTAAATTTGGAGCCAATGCTCGTTGTTGCAGGAATCCTTGTGCCTGGAAGAAGCAACAGAATGGGCAACAGCCGAAGCATCAGCACGAGCAACAAAAAAACTAGTTTGTGAGTCGATGAAGACGGCAGTTGACTCACAAACCTCGTCGAGCCGCCTTTTTATTTTTGATCACAGCACCAACAGACGTTTCCTCATCGATACGGGATCTGACGTCTCAGTTCTGCCTCCAGGCAACAACAAAAAGCCCAGACCCAGCGAGTATCGTCTGTTGGCCGCGAATAATACGGCAATCGACACGTACGGAACAGAGCTCATCTCGGTAAACCTAAACCTCAGGAGAGATTTCACCTGGCGCTTCATTGTAGCACAAGTTTCTTCTCCAATCATCGGAGCAGACTTCCTGAGTCACCACGGACTTCTGGTGGACCTGAAAAACGGTTGTTTACGAGACGGAACATGAAATATCATGTAAATTTCGCCACCAAACCTTCATTTTGGCATATGTCGTAAAATAATATTTTCTTATACTTAATACATTAAATGTATATGCACATGAAATATCATGTAAATTTCGCCACCAAACCTTCATTTTGGCATATGTCGTAAAATAATATTTTCTTATACTTAATACATTAAATGTATATGCACATGAAATATCATGTAAATTTCGCCACCAAACCTTCCTTTTGGCATATGTCGTAAAATAATATTTTCTTTATTATGCATATCATAAACGGGACTAAAGACGAGAGGCTCTTTTAGCTCTTCAAGCGTCTCTTCCGTCAAGGTCGTGCAGATCCAGGACAACTCGGTCTATTGGGAGTTGCTGAAGAGGTTCCCGGAGATCACTAAACCTGGTGGCACGTTGTGTTCGCCCAACCACTCAACAGTGCATCACATCAAGACGACTCCAGGACCTCCAGTAGCATGTCAGGCACGTAGACTACCTCCTGAAAAACTATTAATCGCACAAAATGAATTTCAGAAGATGCTGCAACTCGGAATCGCCAGGAGGTCTTCCAGCCCATGGTCGTCACCTCTCCACCTAGCACCGAAGAAGGGTGGAACCTGGAGACCATGCGGGGATTATAGACGGTTGAACGATCGAACAGTTCCTGATAAATACCCGGTCCGATTCCTCGAGGATTTCACATCGAATCTAGCTGGAACAACGAAGTTCTCCACGATAGATCTGGTCAGACCCGCAACCAGATTCCTGTAGCCCCAGACGACATCGAGAAGACGGCGATTATAACACCGTTCGGACTGTACGAGTTCCCCCAGATGACCTTTGGCCTTCGCAATGCGGCCCAAACTTTTCAGAGGTTCATCGATGAGATCACACGAGACTTACCGTATGTATACGCCTATATTGATGACCTTCTAATTGCTTCTGAATCATAGGAACAGCACCTGGAATACCTGGAAACAGTATTTAACCGCCTGAAGAACGTAGGACTGGTGGTAAATACTGAAAAGACCGTCCTGGGCCAAGATGAGGTCCTATTCCTGGGCCACATAGTGAATAAACACGGCATCAAGCCTAACCCTGAAAAGATCCAGGCGATCAACGAATTCCTGGCGCCAAAAACGATCAAAGAACTTCGTCGTTTCCTGCGGATGCTAAACTTCTACCGGAAACACATCCAAGTAGCAGCATCACTATCAGCTCCACTCAACGCACTTCTTCAAGGAGCTGATCTCCCCAGCAAGAAGCCAATTGAGTGGAACCAACAGCTAGAAAAGGCCTTCAAAGTAGCGAAAGATGCCCTAGCATCGGCAATACTTCTAGCTCACCCGAAGCACAACGTGCAATGGGGAATATTTGCTGACGCTTCTGGTGAAGCCATGGGTGCTGTCCTCCAACAATGGGTGGACAAACAATGGCAACCCCTGGCGTTCTTCAGCAAGAAGTTCCGTGAATCGTCGAAGAATACTTCGCCTTTCGATCGAGAGCTGGAAGCAGTTCACCAGGCGGTGAAGCACTTCCGGAACTTCATTGAAGGACGCCAGATGACCATCTTCGCAGACCACAAGCCACTTATTCACTCGTTCTCCAAGAAGAACGAGGAAATACTACCAGTCAGACGAACCAGGCTCAACTTCATCAGTCAGTTTACAACTGATGTCCAACATATAGCTGGTGCTGACAACGTGGTGGCAGATTCTTTATCAAGGGTCGAAGCAATATCACCTGCTGTGGATCACAGGGATATTGCCTTCGAACAGGCTAGAGACGACCAACTTCAGCAGCTTCTTCGTTCCAGAGAACATCGGCTGGATCTCCAGTTCATCGAGCATCCAGATTCTAGGATCGGCCTTCATTGTGATGTGTCACTTGGATCACCGAGGCCATACGTTCCAGAACCTCTACGAAGAAGGGTTTTCCTGTCGCTGCACAACCAGGAACACGGGCATCAGTTCGCCTGGTAGCAGCACGATTCGTCTGGCTAGACCTGAGGAAAGACTGCAAGCTGTGGGCTCAAACTTGCCTTTAGTGCCAAAGAAGCAAGATCCAACGACACACTAGAGCTCCAGTGGCAGAATTTCAACTCCCTTGAGCTCGTTTCGAGCATATCCACATGGATTTGGTAACTTTACCACCTTCTAAAGGTTACTCATGCTGCCTTACTATTGTTTACAGGTTTACCAGATTCCCGATGGCAATACCGCTGACAAATCAGTCAGCCCCAGCAGTTGCAGAGGCCTTCCTCCACCACTGGGTGACAATCTTCGGGATACCGGCCAGGATCACCACTGACCAAGGTGCCCAGTTCAAGGCACATCCCTTCCAGCGGCTGACGAAGCTCCTGGGAGTTCGGCACATAACTACCACCACGTATCATCCGCAGAGTAACGGCCTGGTCGAACGGATGCACCGGCAGCTGGAAGGGGCACTCAGGGCACATGGAGAATCCTGGTACGATGCTCTGCCAGTGGTTCTCCTGGGCATGAGGGCTGTCTACAAGGAAGACATCAATACTTCACCAGCGGAACTCGTTTTCGGCGAGCCTCTTCGTCTCCCTGGTGAGTTTATTTTAGCTTCTCCTCATCAGCAACCAGCACAGCAGCTCGTGCGGACTCTGAGGGAGAAATTCCGGCAGTTGGCACCACAAACAGCGTCCAGACATGGCCAAAAGCCGACATTTGTGCCACAACAGCTGGAAAATGCAGCGCATGTCTTCCTGCGCAATGACCTGTACCAGGGTGCACTGATACCACCATACACTGGGCCACACGAGGTTATTGAGCGAAGAGCCAAGACGTTCAAGGTCTTGGTGAATGGTGATGAGAGCTGGGTATCAATCGACAGGTTGAAACCAGCTTTCATTCTCCCTGGAGAAGCAGTGGACGTCCCGGTTCATCGTCCAAGACCACCAGCAGGAACCTCAAGGGCTGGTGATGGAGTCGCTGGACCTTCTACGAGATACGCTGGCTAATACCAGGACCGGCAAGCAAACCCGCTGCCAAGAGGACGGCCAAGAAAAAACGTCGCTATCAATGACGTCGTTTTACGCCACTATTATGAGCCGTAAAAATTTTTTTTTTCACAATTATTTGTTTTTCTTAATGTCTGTTTTTTGTTTCAGCACATTATTCACACGAAACTCCAGGTTTCCTCAAAATTTACACATTTTTTTTGGCTTTCGTTCAATGAAAGACAATTTTTTTTATAATTACTTTAATTAATCAATAACTTTTGCTCTTTATCAATAATTAACAATGTCAATTTTTCAATTTTCACTTCAAGTAGCTTCAAGTAACTTCCAGATCCTGAATTTTAAATTTAATTAGTATTAAAACCAAATATTTCTATGTAAATATATAAAAAGCTTTAATTAGCATGTAAGTTAGTTCTAAGGATACCGGAAATTCAGGAAGAAGTAGAACCATACTTCTCCAAAGTGGGGGAGGTTTGAAGCAGTCAACGGGACATTTTGAACTGGTCACGGGACCAATCTAGTTGACCAATGAGTGGATCAGGGAAAGAGCGTAGCGCGAACACGAAAAGACTCTCTGGACACTCGGTATCTAGCTCTCGCGGCATTCAGAAGCGTTTTTCCCGAATGTCAGCTTTTAGCGATCGTTAATAATATATTGTGTAACGAAACTTATCTTTTGGAATAAACATTGAAGTGAAGAGTAATTAATGTGTTCCGTAATTAATTACCCCAACCCCTTCACTTCGCCATGGCATTTTTTTCCATGGCGATCCTCTCCATGGTGTTTCTTTCATAGCTTTCCTTTCCATGGCGTTATTTCTCCCATGGCGTTTTTTCCATGGCGATCTTTTTCATCGCATTCATTTCCATTGCATTTTTTCCATCGCCGAATTTGTCAATGCGAAATTTGCCATGGAGAAATTTGCTATAACCATAAAAGTAATGGTGGATATTTGTGTTATGTTTGAATTTCACAATCATAGAATTTTCATGATTATCAAAAAATCCTCAAATTGTAATGTCATTAATACTCAGAGTATTAGTGCAGATTTTTTCATAGGGATACTTCTGTGAAAAAATGTCTTCATGAAATCGAATTTGATAAAGAGGTTTTTCATAAAATGATTTCTTATAAAGTTTTTTTTTCATACGAAGGAATTTTATGAAGATATTTTCTATGAAATATACGCGGTAGTCCATACCAAATCGACCACTTCTAACCCTGACCCCTTTCGATTTGGCTGGCGATTTTTCATTAGTTTCTACCCTATGAAAGACGGTTCTCAGAATTTTTTCAAATTTTTTCACCCAACCCAAAAAAAGTTATGAATTTTTCAAAAAAATGGCTTTTTTATTTTTAAATAGCTATAATTTTCTTAAAAATCAACTTATCGGGAAGTTTTTTTTTCAAAATTCTTGTTTTGAAATCGACTTTCCAGAAAAAAATTCAAAAAAAATAAAAAATGATAAATTCAATCACATTTTTGCCCTTTTTTTGCGACATTTTTTATTTTTATTTTTATTTTTCCAAAAAAAACTTCAATCAATCCTGCGATCATTCCCACAATCCCAGAGTGGGCCGACGTTTCTTTCTATTTTTTTTATTTGATTGAAAAAAAAAATTTCATAAAATTTTCTTTTTCAGAATTTTTGGTTCATATAATAAAATCAATATAATAAAAGGTTCATATAATAAAAGGATTCAAATTCAATATATTAATTAGATCGATAAACTGGGGCATGACAATTACAGACTTACCTACAACCAGTTTAATAGACCCAGACAAATCTGTTTCATTTTTATAAGTCTACGGCTCTTCAGCACTGATCCGAAATATAACCTATACATTTCGTATGTGTTTTAGTGTTCAAGGCCCGACAAATTATTAAAAATAAAAAAAACGCGCCATGTGCACGTTTAAAACGTGTTGTTTGGCAGGCCAAAAACTGAATCAGGGTTGGCTGTGCAAATAATAGATGAATGGGCAGGAAAATGAGGTGGCAAATCAAAGATTCAGAAAATATTACGCAAAAGAATGGGAATAAAACCCAATGGCAGGGGAAAATATAAAGGAGGTAGGGAGAAATTTTCAATTCAATTTATCTATCTATAATTGCAGCAGTAAAGACGGAAAAGTAGGCCTTTCTACGTAAGAAAAGAGCTTTGTCTTTTCACTATTGGTAAAAATGCACATGGCGCGCCCGGTTTTTTTCAAATAGAAAATGATGTGTTTATTGAAAATGATGTGTAATCATCATCATCTTCATTACGTTACAGAATGATTTGATCTATTTGCACAGCTAACCCTGAGTCAGTTTTTGGCCTGCCAAACAACACGTTTTAAACGTGCACATGGCGCGTTTTTTTTATTTTTAATAATTTGTCGGGCCATATTTCATTTCTTTTGCGTCATTTTGGATATTGTCATTCTTACAATATCGTAAAAAAACTAGATATTCGGACGCAGGACTTATGAAATCACGTGATATTTTTTCTCATATTCTAAATGTCTTGAGATCTTGGAAATCTTAACCCTTGAGAACCCGCGCTATGAGCGTGATGCCGCACTCGGTACGAAAATCTGAATATCAACTAATAGACTAAAAATATCGAATTGTAACTTTTGGAATCCTTTTTGAATAATGTTGCGAATCGAAAAGGGTCTTTTTTCTGTGGAATATATTTTTTTTGTATAAAAAAATATTTTTTCGTGAGTCCGATTCCGGGATGTGGCACGCTGCTCACTACGCGACTGGCATCGTAGTGGAAATTCTTCCCACCCTGTTGCCACGTCACTCGATTTGTGTGTATGAAAATGGCTGGCACTTCGAGTCGTTAATGGTTATTGGCAACGTTGCACTTTACTCAAAACGTGCAGTGTCGCACCTATCACCTGATGAAAATCGTCAATCTCATGGCTGCGAGTTCTTAACTTTTGAAAATTTTTGAAAAAAAAAAGAATTCGATTTCACTTAGAAACGGTAAAACTTCAACCTGAAAATCTTGTGTTTTCACAGTATATTTGTTTTGATAAATGCTTTCATTTGAGGTCTCGTCGCTTGGAACTCATTCAGTATTCTTTGAGATGTGATGAATTTCTGATTTTTTCCAAAAAATCAATTTAAAAAAAAATTCTCTACCGATTTCGTCCAGATGAATTTATAACATTCGATACCATATTCTGTAACTGCGTGAATTTTTCCAGATTTTTCTCGTCATTAGTTCTTGAGTTATTTAAATTCTATTAATATTGCATGAAGAAGCTTCATCTACAGCTCGTTTTCCAAGTAGAGGCAATTTTCTGAAATTTCAATTCTCAGAATTATCCTAAAATTCAAAACAAATTCTCAGTCGATCTCATTCAGATCATTATTAGGGGAATATTCAAAATTCAATGTTCGCTAATAGAAAGGAGAACCATTCGGAACTGATTTGCTAATGACTTAGTAGGTAGATAAAACTATAATGATAACTATAATTAAAACAAGTTCCCACTTGTTTTAGAATAACTCGGAAACTACGTGGAATAGAGCGATTCTGTTCTAATTTTTTTTTGTAATTCTAGGAATTGTTGACGAAAGAGAATTCAGGTAAGATCATTCTATCTCGCTTAGATTCCGGAATATTGTCAGAAAACTACAAATTTAATAATCGAGAGGTCAAAGAGTGTCTGTACTCTTTGGGAAGGTAAAGCAGAGAAAAATCTCTTTTTCAATATTTTTTCTAAATCAGCTCGGAAACTAACAGAAGTATGGTTTTTTCCCTTATACTTTTTCATGCTCTCAGAATTCTGAGCAGAAAACACTTCAGGCAAAATTGTTTCATCTCGCTAAGTTTCCAATTCATTCTGAGAATAATGAAAATTCGAAGAAATGGGTGAAAGTGATAAAAGAAAAGGGAGAAAATTACGTGTGAAGCTTTGGCAGAAATCTATAGATGCAATTTGTTGAGAATCAATTTTATTTGACAGATTAGAACGCTGTTATTATGTATAGTAAAAATGATTATCATTTAGTGAAAAAAGAATGGAATGAAAAAAGATGATCGAAAATTCATAAAATCATGTGGAAATTAATTTTTTTTAGGAATTTCGAACATTAGTATCACCTCATTTCAATTGAATTCTCAATAATGAATTAATGAGATCATAAAGAATGTCCTGCTTTTGAATTCAAATTGATTTTGGAGTGAAGTTTTCAAGAAAAAAAATATTTGAAGTTTCAATTTTTGTACAGAGAGATATGGCAAGCCCATAGGATTAGCATGAAATTTGCTTTACCACGCGAGCGGTATAGAAAATCCCGTCATTTTTTTATATCCCCGTGTAAAATCTATAAATTCAAATATTTTTTCCTCGAAAACTAAACTACAAAATGACATCGAATCTCCGCACGATATTCACGTAATTGATGGAAGATAGTATAGAATTTCTCATTTTTAATTATTAGTATCATTGGACTTTCAAAAACCCCAGAATTTTTTTTTCTATGATTTTATCTGTAGCCGATTGTATTCTTTTTTTTTGAATCACTCATTATTCCAATACGATTTGAGCTGCGATTTTTTTCCATCAACTTTTCTCATTAATTCATATTTTTTTTATAAATTAATAATTTTTTTTTCGTTTGAGAAACTGCCTTGCACGGTTTATATCACTTCGGACTTTTTGAGGTTACGGTGCACTGTTGTTGTTTTGACGGGAACACATTCATAGTCAGTGCCGCCAACGTTAGGAAAAAATGTCTCACCGATTCATTTCAGCCAGCCGAATGCAGCCAACGTTACAACAAAATGTCTCACCGAGAAACTTTTTAACCGAAAACGTCGGGATAGGGCGTGGTTTACATCAAAATATTTTTTTATTAATAAACAAATTATTTTTTCAAACAGAGAAGGTTCATTTCTCTACTGAAATATTGCAATCAACGTCCAGTATTTTTTGTAATGAGTGGGGAGGCGTAATTAAAAAAAAAAAAAACTGTCAAATAGTAAAAGTATAGTTAGCCAGTGCACGTTCTAAACGTACACATGGCGCAAAACGCTCCCGCGTTTTCTGATGGAAGTTTTTCGTTAGTGAGTTTGTTGAAAAAAGACTATTTCTCGATTCTACGAACACATCTCTATTGCATTATTGGTCAAAGTGTTGATTCTATCGATCATTCTGATCTGCATTTACTGAAATAATTTCATCGAAGCATTATGGCATCGAAAAAGCTATTTGATCGATGCTGTAATCCGTTTGAAGTGAAATCTCATTTAAAAAAAATTGGTTTGCGTCCAGCGACTGACATCATGAAAATAACGTTTGGATTGGATGATAATTATTTATTATGCAGTTCGTGTCGAAAAAAAGCTTCAGAGTTAGTTAAACAACGAGCAAATTCAAGTGATGAGGCGAACGATGACGATAACGATGATAATGTGAGTGACCATGAAACTAGCTCTAGTGATGATAAAAATAATGATCAAACTGATAGCGATAATAACACAACTGTCGTGGATTTTCAGTCATCATTCAGTAATTTTTCGAAATTATTTATACGATCATTTGAATACATTTCCAGTAGTTACATATCTCATTACTTTTTTCAAGGTTCTCTGTCCTTCAATACCGAACCTAAGTATTCCCAAGCAAGCTCGGCATCACAAATTAGCGCTACAACTCAATTACCAGTAATAAATCATGCCTTAAAACTGTTGAATCAATCACCAATTCCATCAAAAAAATTAGATGATAATCACTTTTTGAATAACAAGATAAATCGGATATCTGATAATTTAAGAAAAGTACTGCTCTCTTCTACCGACGAAGAATCAATTGATGACGATGGTGAAAATTTTTGCTCTTTAATTGAAATCCTCCATGATAAATTCAATGACAAAGGTACAGAAGAGTCCTTGAAAATACAAATTTTAACATTATTACATGAACAATGGAGTGAGAGGCGTATTTGAGAAACTATGGATACAACAAGGCATTTGTCAAGGGTAGCGAAGAGTTTGTTTGGAGAAAAAAGTTTACTCTCAACACCCGAATCGAAATTAGGTATATATAGCGTAAAATCAATGTTTTAAGTACAACTAAAGACTCAATTACTCCACATCTTTCTTATAGGTAGGACAATTACCGATCAAGTCAAACTGAAAGTTGAAAATTTTTATAATGACGATGAGTATAGTGCTCCGATGCCGGGCATGAAGGACTTTGTTTCAATTCGGAGTGACGATAGTAGTCGAAGACACGTCCAGAAAAAACTTATCCTGTCTAACTTGAAAGAATTATACCAATGTTTCCGTGAAATAAACCCTGGAGAGAAGATTGGATTTTCGAAATTTGCTTCTTTGAGACCGAAACATTGTGTGTTAGCAGGAGCAAGTGGAACACACACCATCTGTGTATGTACGATCCATCAAAACGTGAAGCTAATGATGCTTGGTAATTATCAGATTAATTTATATTTATGAATACGTCAATCTTCAGTTAACTAAATTACGTCTATTTCAGGTGCAAATGTTCATTCTTTAACGGAAAATGCGGAAAAATCGCTGAAACACTAAAGCGATTGCTTGAGCATGATTATATGTGAGACTCCATCATTTCAATGTTATTTGGGTGGGTGTGGAAACTGTCCAGGGGTAGATGAGCTGAGTAACATTTTACTGACCAGTTTCGAGAACAACGAAGTCGAAAATATTACGTATAAGCACTGGATATCGAGACCAAGAAGTAGTTTAGAAACTTTTATCAAGCCAACAGAAGAATTTGTGGAAGACTTTTGTAGTGAATTAAAAAATCTTCTACCTCACTCATTCATTGCTAAAGAACAAGCCCAATATCTGAAATCATTGAAAGAATCATTAAAACCAAATGAATTCATCATCATTTGTGATTTTGCAGAGAACTATGCTTTCGTAGTATAGAATGCGGCATCTGGGTTCCACTGGAACAATGATCAGGCGACGATTTTCCCGGTCGTTATTTATTATAAAGTGAATAACAGACTTGAACACAAAAGTCTAGTAATTATTTCAGATTGTAAGAATCATGATGCAGTTGCTGTTCATGTTTTCATCAAAATAATAACTGATTTCGTGAAAGGTATTACTGAACGTGTTCACAAGATTTATTATTTCTCTGATGGGGCTCCTCAGCAATTTAAAAACTGTAAAAACTTCGTAAACTTATATTAC
Organism: Aleiodes alternator; assembly: GCA_963921955.1. Taxonomy (NCBI): domain Eukaryota; kingdom Metazoa; phylum Arthropoda; class Insecta; order Hymenoptera; family Braconidae; genus Aleiodes; species Aleiodes alternator. The sequence goes on along the minus strand of OY998102.1, from coordinate 3,437,725 downwards.
CATGAAAATGATTTCAACATTCCTGCTGAATGGCATTTTTCCGCGACTGCCCATGGCAAAGGTCCGTGTGGCGGTATTGGTGGCATCTTCAAGCGACATGCAGCGAGAGCAAGTCTCCAACTAGCAGTTGATAACCAAATTATAATACAGCACTGAATCAATTGAGTGGTCGATTCTCGACAACGAAACCAATCGCGGGAACTCAACAATTACACTGTATAATTCCTGACAAAGATGGTTGTTTACATGTGAAAACCTTTTCAAACTTAAACGAACATAAAATATGTAAAATTTTCAAACGTCAGAGAAGAACCTAATAAATCATTTGGTCCATTATTTTTGAAATTATTAAATGTTAACTATCTCAAACATGCATCCTAGTCATTATAGTTGTACAGTGAAACTATGAATCGAGTATATAATCTTGTGAAATCGTTTCATTGCATTGATTTTATTGTATGAACAAAAATTCTGAGAAAAAAATTTTTTTATGAATTTTTTTTTTTTTTCAATCAAATAAATAAAATAGAAAGAAACGTCGGCCCACTCTAGGATTGTGGGAATGATGACAGGATTGATTGAAGTTTTTTTTGAAAGAATAAAAAAAAAATCAAAAATGTCGAACTTGGAGAAAATAACGGTTTTCCTCAAAAAGGGCAAAAATGTCATTGAATATTCCATTCCATTCCATATTATCATTTTCCATTTTTAAAAAATTTTTTTCTGGAAAGTCGATTTCAAAACAAGAATTTTGAAAAAAAAAACGTCCCGATAAGTTGATTTTTAAGAAAATTATAGCTATTTAAAAATAAAAAAACCATTTTTTTGAAAAATTCATAACTTTTTTTGGGTTGGGTGAAAAAATTCTGAGAACCGTTTCTAATAGGGTAGAATCTGATGAAAAATCGCCAGTCAAATTGAAAGGGGTCAGGGTCAGAAGTGGTCGATTTGGTATGGAATACCCCATACACATATCGTTACCCTAATGACAGAGTTGCGCTTTCTATAAGGATTTTATAGCACTGATTAACACTTTTTAACTTGATTTATTTCTTCTAATCAATATCTCGGAAACTAAGTGAGATAGAGCAATTTCACCCCCATCCTGTCTTGTAGAGAATTCCAAGGGCTAGAAAAAAATACGGGAGTGAAATCACTCTATCTCGCTTCGCTTCCGAGATATTCTCAAAAAAAAAATGATTGAAAAAATCAATTCGGTCAATTTTACTTTTTTACTGGATTTTTTTTTAATTCCTCAGAAACTAAGCGAGATAGAACAATTTTGGCTGAATCCTTTATTTTAAAAAATTACTTTCTCACTGGTTTCATTTAATTATGAATATCTTGGAAACTAAGTGAGATAGAATAATTTCGCTTCAATCCTTCTTCACTTATAGAGAATTTCGAGAGCTGAAAAAAGCTGTGAGTAAAATCAGTCTATCTTGCTGGGTTTTTGAAATATTTCCAAAAACAAGTAAAAGAAGAAATAAATTTATCAGGGACCGAGAGCGCGTTCTTTTTTCGTTTTCGTTCTTCGATGGAAGAACGTAACGAAATTATAACGTTATTCAGAAGAACGAAATTGCGAACGAAATTCGCAATAACGTTATTCAGAAGAACGAAATTGCGAACGAAATTCGCAATAACGTTATTCGGGCGAACGAAATTTGCGAACGAAATTCGGAATAACGTTATTCGGCCGAACGAAAATGTGAACGAAATTCAGAATAACGTTATTCGGCCGAACGAAATTGAGAACGAAATGCCGAATAACGTTATTCAGAATAACGAAAACGAAAACGAAAATACCCAGTGAACGAAAATGAGAACGAAAATACCCGAAGAACGAAATTCAATTTCGTTATTGGGAACGAGATTCAATTTCGTTCTCGAAAACGAAATTCATTTACGTTTTTTTCGTATTTTTGCTCTACTTTTCGGTAACAAATGAAATTTTTTTGCATAGCAATTTCGTCCAAGCTTAAAAAAATGCATCGAATAAAAATAACTAAAATTTATTTAATAAACTATCGAAAACAATTCTACATTTTTTAACATAAATAATGAGTGAATAATCTTTTTTGGAAAATAGAATTTGCTGCGGAGCAATTCCAGATGTTCCAAAATGGATAATATAATGATAATAATAATATGTACGCCTTTTTTGTTATTATTATTTTTTTCTTTTGCTTTATCTCTCTGCTCTATTTAATACCAAAAAGTCGTATTCTTCAAACATACGCCCGCTTGTTATTAATTATTATAGTAAATTTCTTAAGAGTTAAGAGAATTAAGAGCAGTAAAAGGGCGTATTGTCAGTTCATACGCCCTTTTATTATTAGTGATTTTTTCATTGTCCCATATGTTCCAGCAATAGTTAACAAAAGGGCGTATCATCAGCATTTACGCCGTTTGGATTTTAATCATTCCTAACGATTTCCAATTAATTTTTAAATGATATAATAACAAAGGAGCGTATCCAGAAATTCTCGTAATTAATTAAAATAATAAATAATTGATTTTTCAAAATCATTCTCATCTTTGAGCAATCATGCCATGGACATACGCCCTTTTGGTATTATGATTTCTACAAAAGGAATTCATAATTAATGAAAATAATTGAAAACAAATAGGCGTATTCATTGGAAATACTACCCAGGTAGAAATGTATCTTGCATCTGCGAGACTCAACATTGGCGCAAGGTGGATAATGCAATGTTGTGAAATACAAGCTTGGCGCAACCATGGTTCCTCTGTGCGCCGTCAGATTAGCTACGAACATGTTTGGGTAACCTTGCTACAGGGTTGCGCTAGAGCAGCGCACCCAAGGCTTACTTCTGACTGGCAATTCTAGCTTGGGCCAAGCTAACTCGTGTCAGAAATGATAGTCCATAAAGAGGAGTTCTACTTTTTCACTCGCATACCAGCTCAATTTTTTTTAAATAAATGGATTTCGATCCATATTTCAACTATCTTTGATTGGAAAATCCTGAAAGGGTGGCAAAGGAGTAAAAAAATCAAAACCACCCCAAAAATGACGTTTTTGCCAATATCGCGGAAATGGCGAATAATATGAATAGAAGTTTCGAACAAACGTTGAAGATATTGAAATTATCCACACAATTGTTAGTATACACTTTTTCCATTTTTGCAAAATTAACCGAGGTTTTGACAGTTTGAAAATTTTTTTATACAGTTTAGCCACGGGAAAAATCCTAAAAGCCTCAAAAAATCGGATAAATATAAAAAATCAATATTTCTTAATTTTTTTTCCAATATATCTACAAAATGCGGAGAATGATTCCAAAGGAACCAAGTTTTTGTTTAGCGACTCATTCAAAAGTTGCTGAAGAATTAATTCTTTAAACTTATCATTTTACTATTCAAATTGTCTGTTTTCTGTAAATTCACCGAAGATAATAAATCCAAAATTGAAAAATTCTGAAAAATGAGAAAATTGGGTATTTTCCAAAACTACAATAAGTGGAGGTAGTACAATGGATGTGATCAGTTCCGTTCATTAGTGTTTAAAACAATTTAAATTTAAAACAATATTAATTTATCTTGATCAGTATGTAGCTTTTCTAGAAATAAAATAAATTAAAATTGAATGTACAGATGTAATTTTTTCATCCATAATTTTATTTATCAAAAAGAGTAGAAATTCAAAAACCTGGGCTCTTCATTGTAGTGCAGCCTTGCGCCAAGATTGCACGCAAGCTGGCCACGCACGCAGGGGCCCAGTTGGTTACGCGTTACAGAAATGCCACGCGCCATCTCAGTTCTTGTAACGTTGCGCCCAGTTTGAATCGTGCGAGGCAGTCTCCCGCCAAGCTAACCGCAAGGCACTTTTTCTACCTGGGTAGTAGTAATGAAAAAATTCACGTTAAAATTCTATTTTTAGTTGGGAGAAATTCCCTTTAGCTTTTAAAAATTGAGGTATTTTATAGATGTTCAGGAAAAAACAAACTTGCATCATTTCAAAAGAGAGAATTCATAATGATTTTAGCTGCTGTGTTAATATCAATTTCGATCAACGAAATTGAAACGATCGAAATTAATAACTTTAACCGAAAGAAATCACCTTTGGTTATTCTTCACGCTGCAAGTGTATAATAATAGATAGATGATTAATATGAGAATATATGCATAAAATACGATATATAGCATAGAAAAAATCAACATTTCTCGAAAATTTCAAAATTTGAGATTAAATAGTCATTTTTTTTTTTTTTACTTATATTACTTATATTACTTATGTCGATGAAGCATCTATGCTCCATTTTGCGTTAGCGAAAACGAGTGAATAAAAAGAAGAAAAGATATTGTGATCCAATGATGTGTATAGAATTGACTGATAATTGTTCCTAATGAAAATGAAACAGCCAAATAATGATTAGTGTTTATTATATCGCCGCCTTAAAATGAAGAGAGTTTAAAAGCCAAAAACGCTCAATTCTGGTGTGGAATGGAACATATTTCCATTTATCATTCCGAAATATTTTTTATGGTATCCTGCACGTTATTAGGGTAATTGAAAATTAAAATAACAAAGTGGCGTAACTGCCAATGTTCAAATGGGAGAGAAGTATCTCCGCACTTACACCTTTCTGATCTTATAATTTTCTCATCTCATATCATCGCCTTAGAGTTTAAGGTGCCCAAGTGCCACTTTTCCGTTGTTTTTTCATTTGAAATAATAAAAGAGCGATCTCTAGGATTTTCGCTCCAATGTGCTTTCCCGGGCATTTTAGACAATGTAGGTGAAGGAAGAATGAATAATAACAAATGAGCTTGAGTACCACCCACTAAAAACAAAGAGGCGTATCTCCAGCACTCATGGATTTTTGTTTTTTAATCTTTTTATCAAATTTTCCTCAATCACTGGAGAAATACTAATAAAGAAGGGGAGTAAGTGCTGAAGATACGCCTCTTCGTTTCTAGTGGGTGGTACTTATGCCTATTTGTTATTTTTTTTTCATCAATATTGCGTAAAGGGAGCAGGAAAGCATACTGGAGCAAAAATGCTGGAATACGCTCCTTTCACACCAGAATTGAGCGTTTTTGACACTCACATCCTTTCCGCTCTAAGGCGATGATACAATAAACGTGAATGATTATTTTGGCGTTACATTTTTGTTAACAGTCAATTGTATCAATTCTATACATATAATTGGAATACAATTTTTTTCCCTTTTTCTTTTTCCAATTTACTCGGTTTTTTCTAACATAAAATGAAGCATAGATGCTTCATTGATATAAGTGATACATTCGCAGCGTGTAGAAAAACTAGAGGTAATTTTTGCTTCCGAATGGAAACTATGTAATCATCAGAATTTCCGTTTGTAATTTTTTTAATAGAAGATACCTAAAATGATGTAGATAAAGAACAAATGATATTTCTAGCGCATGTCTGTGTGTGTATGTGTATGTTAGAGTGTCTCAAAAAAATCGAATATTTTTTTTTTCTCGAAGCACATTGAGAAATCGTCGAAGTATCTCTAAAAAAAGATCCTGTAAAAATTTGAGCTCTTAATATTAATATTTAGTGGTGGCGCTTTGTAATTTTCTATCTCCCATTTGAATAACATAGGAAAATGTTCTTTTGAATTTTTGAATTTTGTAACGTGATAACGAGCTACTTCACAGGTAAAACCGGATCAGTCTTTATAGGAAATTGAATGCTCTACAAAAAAGGTCTGGTGGACATTTTGCGTCAGTCAAGCTGTTTTAAAGATATCGAGCTTCAAACTTCAAACTGTTTAAAATTACGCTTTGTTTTTTTCTTAAACACAAAAAAAATAATTTATATGTATTAAAAACCCATTATTAGTAACTTGAGATAAAAAATATGCATATATTTAATGGAATGCATATCCAAAATTCTCAATAATTTGACAAATGCTAATTTCTATTCATTTTTAGCGAAAAATACACCCAGCAAAAAAATTAAGGGAACGGTAAATTTTGTCAGTTTTTTGCTTGATTTTCAAATGGCTGTAACTTCGCCAAAAATGATCGTATCAGAATGAAAAAAAAATCGTTGGAAAGCTTGAAGTCTCTACTCTTGAAATCTTGAGATGAAAATTTTTTATGACCATTTGTTATAACGAGATAGGAGAGTTGAAAGTGGAAAATTTTTTTTTCTTTTTTTTTCATTTTTTCAACTTGTTCCACGGACTTCAAACAAATTTTCTCGACTTAATCCTTATAAAGATCGTGTTGCCTGGTCTTCCAGCTTCAATTTCTTTTTTTTTCCCTACGACCCTTTGTTGCTGAGATATTGTCGATTGAATCAAAAAACACCCTTTTGTCTTTAATCGTCGATATCTCAGGAACTACTGATCGCACAGCGAGCGGATGACGAGATTCGTAAACTTGAATAAATTTCCTGTGAGATTCTTGCACTGCTTGATTGAAAAAAAATTTTCTTCCAATTCTAAAATTGGTTCGGAAAACTACCAAAAAATTGCGTTTTTTTCCTTTTTTGAAAATTGCCCTGCATTTTGCGAATTTTGCGAAAATTGAAAACGTTTCAACGTTTTTCTTTAGTTTAATGTGTGCTGGAACATCCCCTAAATTTTCAAGCCAATCGGTTCGACCGTTTTTTTTCCCGAACGAACAAAGTTTCAGCAAAAATTAAAGGAACACTTTTTTGTGCCCTAAACAGCAATTAATGATGATTAGGGCCGAAAATGTTTTTTCTCCGTTATTTTTCCGTGATTTTTCGTGCAAAATTTGTTGAATTCCATCGAAAAATGAGAACAATGAAAAATGAAGAAAAATCAATAAAAAAAATCGGAAAAACAATTTTTGTAAACAAAAAAAAATTGAAAAAAAAATTGTTTGAAAAAATCTGCTGAGTCACTATCTCTCCAAATCAAATGCGATTCCGGTGTTTTTTTTTTTCATTTTTCGAATTTTTTTTCCAAGTTTTCTACTGGTTTTTGGAGAACAAAAATTGATTTTTTCATTGATTTTCAAAAGAAGATAAAATATCTAATTTTCCATTGATTAAAAAAAAATTGAATTTTTTATTGATTAATGAAAAACAAAATTTAAATTTTTTTATTGATTTTTCTTCATTTTTCATTGTTCTCATTTTTCGATGGAATTCAACAAATTTTGCATGAAAAATCACGGAAGAATAACGGAGAAAAAACATTTTCAGCCCTAATCATCATTAATTGGTGTTTAGGGCACAAAAAAGTGTTCCTTTAATTTTTGCTGAAACTTTGTTCGTTCGGGAAAAAAAACGGTCGAACCGATTGGCTTGAAAATTCAGGGGGTGTTCCAGCACAGATTAAACTAAAGAAAAATGTTGAAACATTTTCAATTTTTGCAAAATTCGCAAAATGCAGGGCAATTTTCAAAAAAGGAAAAAAACGCAATTTTTTGGTACTTTTTCGAACAAATTTTAAAATTGGAAGAAAATTTTTTTTCAATCAAGCAGTGCAAGAATCTCACAGGAAATTTATTCAAGTTTACGAATCTCGTCATCCGCTCGCTGTGCGATCAGTAGTTCCTGAGATATCGACGATTAAAGACAAAAGGGTGTTTTTTGATTCAATCGACAATATCTCAGCAACAAAGGGTCGTAGGGAAAAAAAAAAGAAATTGAAGCTGAAAGACCAGGCTACACGATCTTTATAAGGGTTAAGTCGAGAAAATTTTTTTGAAGTCCGTGGAACAAGTTGAAAAAATGAAAAAAAAAGAAAAAAAAATTTTCCACTTTCAACTCTCCTATCTTGTTATAACGAATGGTCATAAAAAATTTTCATCTCAAGATCTCAAGAGTAGAGACTTCAAGCTTTCCAACGATTTTTTTTTTATTCTGATACGATTATTTTTGGCGAAGTTACAGCCATTTGAAAATCACGCAAAAAACTGACAAAATTTACCGTTCCCTTAATTTTTTTGCTGGGTGTATTTTTCGCTAAAAATGAATAGAAATTAGCATTTGTCAAATTATTGAGAATTTTGGATATGCATTCTATTAAATATATGCATATTTTTTATCTCAAGTTACTAATAATGGGTTTTTAATACATATAAATTATTTTTTTTGTGTTTAAGAAAAAAACAAAGCGTAATTTTTAACAGTTTGACGTTTGAAGCTCGATATCTTTAAAACAGCTTGACTTACGCAAAGTGTCAATCAGACCTTTTTTGTAGAGCATTCAATTTCCTATAAAGACTGATTCGGTTTTACCTGTGAAGTAGCTCGTTGTCACGTTACAAAATTCAAAAATTCAAAAGAACATTTTCCTATGTTATTCAAATGGGAAATAGAAAATTACAAAGCGCCACCTCTAAATATTAATATTAAGAGCTCAAATTTTTACAGCATCTTTTTTTAGAGATACTTCGACGATTTCTCAATGTGCCCCGAGAAAAAAAAATATTCGATTTTTTTGAGACACTCTAGTGTATGTATATGTCTATGTGTGCATAAAGTCTTAATTACAGCAAAACGCTTTTGTAGAAGAATTTAATATTTTGTGGAAAACTTCTTCTCGACGAACTCTATTTTAAAAATCGTATTTTTTGAGCTTTATTTGAAGAGAATCCGATCGATACTTTCTGAGATATGTATATTTTTCGAAAATCAGTTTTTAACGGAATCTCTGAAAAACAATTCAACTGATGTTACTTATACTCATATATTATCTGGAGAGTTGTATCAGTTAGATGCCTGTCAATTTTGAGCTCATCTGGATGATGAGTTCTCAAGTTATTGCTGTTTTAATGGATTTTAAAAAATTTGATACTTTGATGATGGTTTGAGAAAAGTTGTATCATTTTCATTCGGAAGCATATTGCTAAAGTATTAGTAGGAAAAACTAGATCAATTGAAAAGCAATACTATTTATCCTAATTTCAATATGACTAATTAAATTTAATATTATTACAGCAGCTACAATTCTTATTGTTTCTCCTTTTTGCGCGATAAAAGTTTGTTTTTTTTTTAATATCTATGAAACACTTCGATTTTCAAAAGCTAAAAGGGATTTTTCTTAACTGGAAATTAAATTTTAATTTGAATTTTTGCATCACTTTTTGGGTATTATTTGGTTACTATTTTTCTCCTTGTGATTTGTAAGTTTCTTCTTATTAAAATTGTGAGACGGAGCTTTCATTCTCAATTGAATGTCATTGCAAATAAAGAAATATCAGTATTCCTGTCTTTGGTTAATCGGCAATTAACAAATGATATACAGGATCAAACTCATTCATTTATATGTTGTCTTTTTTAAAGCCCGAATAAAATCGCAGTATGGAAATTCTATTCTCTATCCCCGCATTGAGAAAGAAAATTCACGCAAAATAAAAATGAATTTGGTTCTCGGGAACGAAATTCATTTTCATTTTTTGGGTAGAGAGGGAAAATACTGGATGAACGAAAATGAATTTCGTTCTCGGGAACGAAATTGAATTTCGTTTTTTTGGCATTTTCATTTTCGTTTTCGTTCTTCTGAATAACGTTATTCCGCATTTCGTTCTCAATTACGTTCAGCCGAATAACGTTATTCTGAATTTCGTTCACATTTTCGTTCGGCCGAATAACGTTATTCTAAATTTCGTTCACATTTTCGTTCGGCCGAATAACGTTATTCCGAATTTCGTTCACATTTTCGTTCGGCCGAATAACGTTATTCCGAATTTCGTTCGCAATTTCGTTCGGCCGAATAACGTTATTCCGAATTTCGTTCGCAATTTCGTTCACCCGAATAACGTTATTCCGAATTTCGTTCGCAATTTCGTTCACCCGAATAACGTTATTCCGAATTTCATTCGCAATTTCGTTTCCGTCCTTTTTGCTTCCGAATGGAAGCATTGTAATCGTGATTTTTTTCGAACTTGAGATTTCATCGGAATATGACTCCAAATGATGAGAAACGTCGAAAAAAAATATTTTTTTGGGGTCGTCTGTATGTATGTCCGTATGTGTGTGTGTGTGTGTGTGTGTGTGTGTGATGACACATTCCATCGCTTTTCTTAATAACGGCTGTATGTATCGACTTGAAAATTTTACGGTATATTTACCACGTGTGCACCATGTGCTCCCAGAAATTTCAGCTCAATGGACCGAATGGCTCCCGAGAAAAAGCCAATTATTGAAAAATCGTTTTTTCGAGTTTTCTCTGCGAAAAATTATTTGACAGCATCCATCCTCAGCGAGGAGATGCGCATTGATAAGGCGCACATTAAACCCTGGAGGTGGCGAGCGCTCAAATTTTTGGTTTATCCGGTATTTTAACAAACTTGTATTTTTTTGAAAACCATGGGCAACACGATAACTAAAAAAATATTTGAGTTAGAAACTTCGAATTTCGTGGGTTTGTATATCTTATGAGTGAGACCTTTGGGATTGAATCTGGGCGAAATCGGTCCAGTAGTTCCTGAGATATTCTTGATAAAGCATTAAATGAATAGACACTCTATCTCTGGAACTACTGGACCGATTTCGCCCAAGTTTGGCTTAGAATATTCGCTTAGACGAGCTTAACAAATGCTGATAATTGCAGATTTTTCCTTCGAATTCTCTGATATGTGTGCTCAAGTAAATAGTTCTACAAATAGTTCCACAAATTTCAATTTTTCTCAATTTTTTCCCTAGAAACGCTAGTATTTTTTATTTAATAATTGAAAAGTAGACAATTTTTCCTAAACAATGGCCCCATTATCATTCTACTATGACAACGAGAAAGGCTAATTAAAACCTGAAATTCATTTTTTAAAATTTTCAAATTTTATTGTATGATCTAAATTTTTGTAAAACATTGATTTTTTTAAATGAAATATCATTATTTAAGGGGGACAGATTATATTGAGACGTCTATTTTGATTTAGAAGTAGATTTCAAATAAAAACAATGTTCTAACAGTAAAATTCGGGGTATAAGGGGAATAAGGGTAGTAAAAAAGTAAGGATATTTTATTCTGACTATCTTTATCCTAAATAACGCAAATTAACGTAATTCAGATGCATCACGGTAGTTATTGGCAGCTTATAAAATTGAAAACTACATTCGGAAGCTGTCTGCCAATTGCATTGGCAGAATATGAAATTTAAGCATAGTGCTGAAACTTACAAGTAACGCTCAGGGGCCGGCCGCCTGCTTGTTCGTTCATGAGAACGAAAACGAAAATAACGCGTTCTTTTTTCGTTCTTCGTGAAAGTTCTCAGTCCCTGAAATTTATCCAATTTCACTTTATCACTGGATTGATGTGTCTTAGAATATCTTGGAAACTAAGCGAGATAGAGCGACTTCGCCTGGAGCCTTCTTATGGACAATTTCAGAAGGTACCAGACAAGAGAAGGGTAACATTGCTCTATATCGCTTAGTTCTCGAGATATTTTCAGAAACGATTGAAAGAAAAATTCGATTCATGAAAATTTCACTTTTTCACTGGATTTTTGCTTCCTAATGGAAGCATTGTAAATGCGATTTTTTTCGATTTCGAGATTTCATCGGAATATGACTCAGAATGATCCAAAACGTCGAGAAATGACATTTACAAAAAATGTCTGTATGTATGTGTGTGTGTGTGTGTGTAAGTATGTGTGACAGATATCAGCTCATTTCTCCGCAACGGTAAGTGTTCTTGGTGAGCCGGAAATTTCACGGTACTTTCCCTCCCCATGCAAATTGCTGTCAGTTGAATTTGAGTGAAATCGGTTGAGTACTTTTCGTGAAAACTCAAATTGCCGGAAAATCATTTTTTCGACTTTTCTCCGCGAAAAATTGATTCACAGTCCCCACTTTCAGCGATGAAATACATCTTATTTGAACTCACAATTTTCACTCGGGGTAAATTTTGCTCAGATTTTTCGTTTGCAGATAATTCCAATTACAGTGTTTTTTATCCTGAATTTACTATACACGATAGCTCAAAAACGATTTGAGTTAGAGAGTTCAAATTTCGCCAGTTTGTGCATCTAATGAGCAAAAAGTTTAGTATTGAAATTGGGCGAAATCGCTCCAGTAGTTTCTGAGATATTGGCCAAAAACCATTTTATGAAAAGAGGTTATATCTCGAAAACTATCGAAGCGATTACATCTAAGTTCAGCTTAAAAGATTCATCTCAATGAGCCCCACAAATGGTGATAATTTTAGATCTTTCAGAAGAAGTCTCTTGTCAGGATGTTCGATAAATTAGTTTTTTCCAAAATCACGGTTTTTCTCAGCTTCCTCCCTCGTGGAAATCGCTTCGGCAGATTTTGACGAATGATGTCAAACAATGTCAAAAAATGTCATAAAATGAGAAATATTACAGATAATGAGAGAATAGTATACAATTCGACATAATTCTTCAAGTTTCGTCAAAATTTTTATGACGAATTTTGACGGAGAATGTAGTATTATGAGAAATCGATTGGATGACATATATTGTCATTATTTGACTCTTTATGTCATCATCATGGCCAAAAATGTCATTTATTCACATAAAATTACAAACTTTTATTGTCGCTTTATGACATTTTTTGCCATATCATGTAACGTCCAAATATGTCGAAAAATGACAATCTTTGCCATAATATGACCTTCTTTCCTCTGTGATTTTTCGCCACTTCATGGTGTTTCATAAACTGTCAGAATTGGACGATTAATCAGAAAAAATTAGGAATAATGTCAGCATATTTCAAATTTCGTTAAATATTTTCTATCATAATATGTCATATAATTTCATATTCGGACAAACAGTAATTGTTGGAGGCATGTTGGAAAATGTAGAATCATGATGAAAAGTGAGAGAATGGAATATATAATGTCAAATCATGACAGATCATGTCATCTTCAAAGCATCATAATATGTGATACAATGCTATGTGTATGAGTGAAATTGGTAGTTCTGAAAGCGCCGCTAGAGCGCGCATCATAGAAAACTAGTCCGCAAGTCCACTATCATTTTAGAAGTCATAAGTTCAAACCCGCGAGCAAGTTGACTGTGACAATTCGATCGTGCAAGGATCGTGTTAGACAACTATATCACCGCATTTTCGATACTATCCGTGTGGGTGCTTCCCATACGGCTTAGAAGAATAATACCGGCTGATAGCCTCCCTAGTGGAGTGTTAAATTATGATACAATTTGCTAAGGGAAAGGTTAATAAAATATGATGATGTCCCGATTTATGGTGAAACATTTTCATATTTTGACAACAAAAGTCAATACACCACCACAGTAAAATTATTTTACCAATTAATATACAAAAAAAAACATCAAAGTATGATATTTTATGACAGATTCTGTAAAAATATTTCAGATTATGACATTTTTTGATAAATTTGCCATCCCTATTTACACCCGAATTATGACAGATCATGGCAGATTCTTCCATAATTTGTCGAATTATGACATTTTTTTTCTGAATAAATATGACGAAATCTGACCTGCTTGTTCCAATTTACGGATAGAAATCGTCGATTTTTGATGGAAAGTGTCAAATATGAACGATATATGTCCGATTCTGACCGACTTTTGACGAAATCTGGCATAAATTGTCAGCCAGTTTTGATGTATTTCTACAGAATTCTGCAGCGTCTGTCATTTTTCTACAGAATCTGAGGACTCGATTTCCACGAGGGCTCCCTAGGAACACTACTATTTCTTATTTCACCATTCAAAGGTAGACAATTTTTTCTACAACATGAGTACCTTTTCATTCTGACGACAATCAGAAAGAATGGAAATCCTATTTGGAACCCGAACGTCAATTTTTGTGTTCCATCATAGGATCTGAATTTTCATCTAATATTGAATTTTTATGTACACCGAGAAAAAAGTTTGGTGATACTAAAGGTAATTTAGTAAGTTTTACCAAATCCTGTGATCACGGGCGGACAATGGAAACTGTAATGGATTTGATCACAAGATTTGGTAAAAAAAATTACCAAATATTTGGTAGAAACAAACCTATTCTCATTCAACTTAACGTGATTCACATGAGAATAAACTTATTAGAAAGTCGATATGTTCATATTTAAAATTGAACTGAATAGATGGCAGTCCGATTGTATGGGAAATTCGTTCAACACAAACAAACTGCAGTTGATCCAATCTGTTTTTTTATTCTTTCGATTAGAATTTTTTATAAGAATGATACTCATACAGTCAATTGGATTAATGATATTATTAGGTGGATCGTAAAATCATTTCTTTATGACATATTGAACTTTTTAGTCTACAATTTTTATTATCAAATCAAAGACATATTTTATTTTATAATACATTATTTATTCTAATCACAAGTCCATTTACATTCCAATATTGCATTTGATATATTATACATTATAATACAAGGTAGGTTTATACATTATAATTACAAGGTCGTCATCTATTCTAGCCTATTTTCCCGACTTGATCATTTCCTTACAGATATGACTTATTACTAATACTCCCTAAATGCAACAATGATAATAACTACAGATTTTTTTACATTTTTCTCAACAGTTAGTGATTCAGTTATAGACAAGGGATATAGAATAATCCATCCGATAATTGGTACACGTTGGTTGGTTTTGAAATAAGTGACGATTTGTAGGGAACGCAATTCCAAACATCGGTTTTTAAGACTTCATATGCATGTCTATGATTACAAAATCTCAAAATTTCAAACATTCGTGTGATAAAAAATACATTGGAATCTGCGAGTAAAATATATATAATCTCGGTGAACAATGAAACGCCATCCTCAGACTTAAGATTAATGACCATTTTTTCTTTAAATTCAGTACCATTGATTTTTAACCACGCTACACGAATATTATTTCCCTTCAAATTCCCTGGTATTTTCTCTTCAAATTTCTGATAATTATCACAATTATCTAGATCAATATGGATTGTTGGTCCACAGAGAAATCTTGCTTCAAACCCGCGATTAGATATCAGTCTTTGGCAGAATATTAATTGATGATTTAGTGTCAACGTATAAGATATATTCCTTCTTGATCGAACTACAGCAGCATGATCTTTAATTCCTTTGTGTTTAGATTCATATCGCAGACATGACAATGCCCATAAAGGTCCTATGGAACGAATTATTCGAAGGTAGTGAATCAAGTGGTGGTGTTTTGGTTTTAATGTTTCATTGAATAATTCTGTGTATAGCCTATTGTGATTGGAGATAAAGATTTCTAAATTATCGATGTCTTCCGAGTGAATTTCCGATTTTTTTAAAATACACCAGATTTTGCGTAAACTGATATATATTTTCCAACAATCATTATCAACTGGAATCAAATCGCCAATGATGAAACCTAAGAACTCTAGTAAGCATTGCATTTCTGAAGCCGAAAATACAAGATATCCATTTTTCAAAGCATTCTTAGCAATTAATGGTAAACTTTTACAGTGGACAGAATTTCCATATGGGAAAAATCGGAGTCGTTGATTCAATTGCGCTAGAGTTATTAGTTTATCTACATTTATCAAATAATTGGATATTTTACTAAAATCGTAACGTGCAACACCTTCTAAAATATCGTGCATTATATCTACGTAAGGATGTGTCACGAAATGGAAGAATTTCACTTGATGAAGCACACAATTTTCACTTATGCCATAACTTTTTGTTTTCAAATCTTCTTCATAGTTTTGCAGTGTTCTTAAGTTAGTAGGATCTTCTATCATTTGAAAATGTATTCTTTCTTTGTCTGATTTACAAAAACGACAGGCATAATTGGCATTGAATCCTGAGAGTCCAAAAAGTGTATGGAGCTCAGCATTATCGCCTACAATTAAAGCTAATGCGAAAAAAACTTGGAAAGGCTGATTATCAATGATTACATGTATACCTTCGTCTTGTAAATAATTCAGCTCATTTATTAAACATCTAAATGCTGCCTGATGACCGAATTTTTTTTGATCTAATGAGTTATTTAACTGAAATAGAAATATATTCTCTAACATTGAGCTGTATTCTGGTGGAAGAGCTCCTATCTTACAATAAACCGCTCTAATTTTATTTATGGTGACATGGGTACCCAAAGGATTATTCACTTCTAATTCATCAGAAAAAACAATCAATGGTAATACCAATTTATTGGGGAAATGTGATTCAATTGTTCTCCAAAGTTCACTATTGATAATCGATGATACATAAGTGGAATTTTTCTCTTGTCTAACGTAACGCATTATGGAGTTGAATACATTCGGTAGTTCTAGAAATTTCCGAAGAGTTTCTCGCATTGGAACTATTTGTCCATGTGAATCTCTCATTTTCATGTCCGATTCACCCTCTGATGATTGCGTATCACGAAAAGTTCCAATATAAAAAGATTTTGGCCGTATCAAACAGGTTGAAGATTGGAAATATTTCTGCCGTTTATATTCGCTATTATAATTAGAGAAGCAATTCCTGAAAAGACTCAACATTCTGACAAGTTGCGACTGTAATGTATCATCTGTAATTTCTCTACATATTCTCTCTAATATTGTCAACGGAGCTAGCAGTTCTTGAGTGTGTTCTATAATGAATTGGATCATAGCTCTATTTATTGAGGAGTTACTGTAAAGACTTGAAATAAATTTGAGTGTGGTTTCCTCAAATAGCTCTTCAAAATTTATCGTATCAAACTTATCATTATTTTCGACTGGTGTTGAGTCTGGAATTGGTTCATTTGGGTTGAGTTTATGGACCTCATCAGGACATTCGAAACGATTATTGATAATGGGAGAACTAATTGGAGTATCTTGTAAATGCAGCAATAGATGTTTTTTAAATGAGTGAATATTGATGAAGTTTTTGATACAATTATTTTGTTTGCAAGTTAACCGCAGATAAGTGAGTGGAGGATGTTTTAATTTTATATGAGCTATTATTCTGTCTATAGTGGAAGCAACGACTGAACACAAAGGGCATAAAAAGTCCATTTTACCTTCTTAAGCTTTACTTTTGGAGAATATCAATATAATCCATAACATAAGAGCATTTCTCGTCCCATTCGGTTTCGAAACCATAAATAGCGCGTTGAATCAAATATAACAAGTGCTGACACTCTGGGGAATATTTGCTATGAAGTATGTGAAAACTTTTGAAATAAACATCGAAAGCCTTTAGAATCGTTTTGAACTCGTACGTTATATCGTTAATTATGAGATAATACTTAGTGATTGTACTCAGAGAAGGTCCAACTGCAATGATATAAGGTTGGACATGCAGATTATATTTGTCCAGTTTTTCTAGTCTCTCATCTTGCTTCGATTCGATATGGGCTGAAGACTGAAATGAAAGAAATTGAATCATGTTATTCACGAAAACTAATCAGAAAAATGTAATTGAAAAAATATAAGAGATTTAGCTACCTGGGCATGGATAATTATGGCTTCCTGGGCGTCCAAACTTGTGTGTTTCCAGTGCTTTATTTTGGAATTTTCTTTGCACAAAGTTCTTCCTTGTGGAGGAATCATGAAGGGCAATAATAGAAATTGCGCCAATGTTTTTGCATCTGGGAAATGTAAAAAATAAAGTGGTTGCAACAAGGAAGTGCATGTGAATAATAGAGTGGTTTACCTTCTGAAGAATTTTCATCGTCTAGAATTTTGTAGTAGTGAAAAGCTGCCTCTACTTTTCGTGCTGATTTTCGCGCTTCCAATGCTTCGAAGAATTCTGCCCATCCAGTCAGTAATGAATCTTCTGAAATACCGTGAGCAATTTTGAAATCAATATCGAAGAGGATGTGGCCCCAGGTTGATCGAATTATTGGCCATTTTTTGATATAATCATCAATAGACAGATCACATGAATTCAATTCTTGTAGACGATGATCTGAGGTAATTTCCCAATTTAGTTTCACTTTGCTTATAGGCTCCTGGTTATGTTTCAACCATGCTAAACTGTTGCGTACTGCATTAGACGAAATAACTGTGGAGAAAAAAAAGTTATCAGATTTTCAATAGGTGTAATCGTCATTTCAATATTGTTCTATAATTATAACAGTGAGAATGTTTATAATACTCGTTGACATTATTTTGTCCCATGAGAAGAACGTTTTTGGAATAGTAGATAGTGATGAAATGCCTTTTAGCTGGTGGAGATAGTTTTTGTACGTTTTTTTTGCGGTAACCCACACTTTTTCTGTATTTTTTTATTTCATTATGAACGCGATTAACTAGCATTCCCAAGGAAACTTTAGATTTTTTGGTTCGACTGATTTGTTTGGACACAGGTGGCACGTAATACGTATTCACTTTCTCGTTTGGAAATATAGAGCAAATTTCCTCAGCTAAACGCTTGAATTCCGAATTTCGTACAATGCTGAAATAGTAGAAGAAATTAATATATTTTCGAAATTTTCCAATTTTGAATTTTGTCGAATGCATTTCATCAAATAATTAGTCATTTTCATTTGGATATAAATTATGATGACACGAACTTACGTAAACTCATCAACTATTAATTCGACAGCAATGATGCCCACCAGACGTCTCTTGGAAGAGCGAGATAGTATCCCGTTTTTGTTATATTCGCGATGTAACACTGAACCAATGGAAGCGTATTTTACCAGGACATCCCGAACAGTGACTGTAAATTTTGAGGATTTACAAGTAGATTGGCGGATATTCTCTTGTGTGGAGTTCGAGCTTTTCGATTTCTCTGATTGATTCTCAGTAGAAACATCAGAGATATCCAGACTTTCATTCACAACGGAATCATTTATATGACTTTCATCAAGTTCAACACCAGATGAGCCAGAACTATCTGAGCCACAATCTTCTGAGATATTGACTCTTTCTACCAATTTCCTTTTTTTCTCCAGAGAATCAGATAGCGCGATCTCTTCACTCCTCAGCCGTTTACTGGAAATTTTGCCGCTTACTTCTCCGCTTGTTTTCCCTGCCGTTGTGTCTTCTGATGTTGAGAGTATTTCCTTTAATAAACTTGATTTATTTATTTGTCCACCTGCAAAGGAATAAACTACATAAAGCTCCGTATGGAATATTCAGCGGTGAAGATTGCACTAATCAACTAACTCATTTCTGATCCTTTATTCTGAAGATTTTCAAATATTTATTCGATTATGGAAAGTTTAACTGTACAATGGGTGGAGCGTATTCATCCAAAAACCAATTGTATTCAAGGTGATGATAATGCAAATGTATTGAATATCACCTATATTGTGACAGTTAAGCTAGAGGGGGGTTCACAAAGCTATGAAGAAAGGTGTTACAGGTATGAAATGTCAGGTATTACCTGAAATGTACTGAATACAATTAATTCAAAATCAAGAGTGCGTAGTTCAACTGGCCAGTAATAAAAGGGATTAGTAGACGGTCTCATAGAATGGAAAGAATAGTCAGAATGAAAAGAATGTTAGAACAGAAAGAAAGGGACAGTAAAATTGAAGAAAAGCTTGGTGACCAGATGTTAGAAGCGTGCCGATGAAAGAAAAGGACGAGAGGGTCATTTTGAAAACCAGTGTAATAAAAATTTGCCGCTGGGTTTTTCCCCTTTCCCTTGGAAATACATATTAAATATATCCCGAGCAGTTCTAGTACTTTTCTAGAATAAACATCTACTTGATTGAATTATGTCTCAGTGTATTAAAAAAAAAATCTCAATGATTTAAAAATGAAAATTTATCATCACATCGAAGTATTTCAGTGAGAAGAATCGAAACTATGTAGTGACATGATTATGTGACAACGGCGTCATTATAACGATAAACGCCTCCACTTCGATATATCAAGAACGATGGATTCTACATGAAAAACTATAGAGATTTCTAAACTCTCAACTCTAGACTCATCCATAATCTAACGATTCTGGTTGGGTAAGGAGGGATTCGCCACCGTCTCATTTTGGCTGCGACGGTGCCAAATCCCCTCCACATTGCTCAAACGCGTTCAGCGTATTTGCGGCAACGTCGCTCACTGGATCATTTTACTTAGAATTGGAAAATCTTTATTTCTCTTCGAATTTATTGTATATCTCTTCCACATTTGTAGAATACATCGTTCAAAAATAATAATAATTTAAACACTTCAACAATAAAGGTTCAATTTTCTCAGAATTTTAGACTCAATTGATTGATCATAGAGAATTAAAAATAGCGGAGCGTGGCACCACGCTCATAGGGTGACCAGTCTAGGGTTAAAGTGAATTCTTCAACTTCATTGTTAGAATTTTTTCGAAAATCGAAAAGTATTGTTAGTGGATGAAAAAATTAAGACAAATGTTGTGGATAATTGAAAGATTTATATGTTTGATGATTGATGAAATTTTATAAAAAGGAACGGTTACGGAGAAAAGCGCGAAAACAGACAGAAATGGGGAAGTTTATGAAATTCGAGCACAATAACTCGAAGAATATTGATGTTAAAAAAAAGTGCGAAATAAAAAAGTTGAGCAATGTAATTTGGAAGAAAAAAGGTAGCATATTTGCATGTAGAATAATGATAAGTATTTCAAATTTAAAAAGATATAATTTTTTCGACAAAAAAATAAATTCATTCATTGGACAACAAAGACGTTTAATTCTACGGATAGTCACATGCTTCATGACATCATTTAATTTATCGAATAGAAACTAGAACAGCGAATTTGAAGAAGGGAAATCAGGAAGTGGATACTTTGAGTGAGAATTTGAATATTAATTTAATAACACTTGCCTTTAATTAATTTTAATAATGTTGCAATCTCCGGGTCACTCAGCATTTCACTATCAGCCATTCTCAGTATTCTTTCACGGTACTTCACTTTCGAAATCAGAGAACGGAGTTCCAATACTCCACACTCCGAGGTACGATGCACATTAACCGCTAAATGACGTAGGGGTGGCCAAAAATGACAAAAATTTGTAGAACTCTCTGATTGGTTGAGAATTGATGACGTACAGCCGTGGGGGGTCTACAGACGAACCCTACGGTGTACACCCTATGCAGAGTCTTATTACCTGCTCTTTTCCTCTACCACTTTTGGAACGAGCATTGACTCTATCCTTCTCCTGGTGGCAAGAATACGTCCAATTCCATCTTTCGAAATGGAAATTGTTCTTTCGGCTGTGAGTGTTAATTGGGGGGAATTATCCAACTCCAAAAAGGCTCAACATGTTCATACCGTAAACATGGAGCACAATTGGAACAAAAATTTTGATGAAATTCCAGTAAACAAATGCGTGTTGAAGAAATTGTTAGGAAATATTCCTTATCCATTTTTTTTAAATTTCCATAAAAATACTTGAAAAAACAAATGCAGCTGAAAGCAAAATTGTAAACATTCTAAGATTCACAGTTACATGCATGGAAATAATGAGAAATAATATTTTGAGTCTTATTGGGACTGATTGAATTGAATATTTCATAACCAGCTCGTGAAGTCCCAGACATACTCTATGTGATTTATGATACGAACTGGTATGGTTGGTCAGTATACCAGGTACACAAATCCACTACATGCTGCATAGACCATCAAATGAGATTTTCTACAGCACCAGTTACGGACTCTTTTTCATTTTAGTTTACGTTTAAAGATCATATTACTCACAGGGGGCAGTATTGTTCAGTCAAAATTTCTCAAAGTCGGTAAAGACCCATTACAGATGGCACTATTATCACTCGAAATTCTACGTGCCTGATAGAATGATCATTTTCATCATTTCGTCATTGAGCGGGAAAAAGATGGAACTATATGAACAGATTCACAATTAAATTTTCTTTTTTTCTCACGGGTAGTTTTTTCAAAATTTCTTTGGTACTTTTGCAGGGACGGATATCAAGTTTGCCCCATCGCAACAGATATAAATAGATTCTCATTAATGAACTGATAGCATCGAGTACAAAAGATTCTAATCTTCCGGAAAAAAACAAACATGATAATTTTGATTAGGGAACTTAAGATATTTCTATCATAATGCATGGAAGTCATCAAATCACCAGTGCCCTCTCGCATTACGAAAAATTAAACAATCTCTCTAAATAAAATTCTGAAAACTCTACAGAATACTTTTTGAAATTTCATTATTAATACGATCACATAAGTGATCCGACTGAACTTCTCTCAGGTTCCCTCAACAGAATCGACTTGAACACGGCGATTAAATCATTAATGTGCGAACAACCAAGATTTGGTAAACTTAACCATTCCATATGTCCTTCCATTCCCACTCAGGTAGAACAGATGGATTAAATGCTACGGTCAGTTTGACCAAATCGCTTCGGTCATAATAACTCCGGTATATTCCAATAGATTGTAGCTTGATCATATGAACCGGTATTTCTCTGACTAAATTCGCATAGTTACTTTTACTATTCCTTTTTCTCAGTGTACCATGTGATATTATTGCAATCCAATCGATTATTCTGAGCTGAGATTTCGAATTCCAAGTATCGTAGATGGTATACTAAACAGATCGATACAGTCTCAAGCAATATTTGTAGGGATCTATGAGTGCGTATTGGTTGCGAGAATAATGTTATTTTCGAGCAATAAGATACATGAATAGCAATTCGATTCACCATTGATGAACTCCATTCGGAAGCATTTTGCCAATCGAATTGGCAAAATATTAAATGTCGCACAAGGAGTGGGGTTTGCAAATAACGCACTGAGAGTGAGGCTTCTGCTTGTTTTTTAATGTCTTGGAAACTAAACAAGATAGAGTAACTTTGCCCTCAGGCTGTTTCGTAGAAAAATTCGAAGGATGCAAAAGAGTATGCGAGTAAAATCACCCTATCTCGCTTAGTTTTTGAAATATTTTCAAAGGCAATATCTTAAAAAATCGATTTATCCAATTTAACTCTTTACTAGATTCATTTTTTCATAAATATCTTGAAAACTGAGCGAGATAGAGCAATTCTGCATCGATCCTTTTCTACAGAGAATTCCAAGAGCTTTAAAACAAGATGAAAATGAAATCACTCTATCCCGAGATATTCTCAAAAACGATTTCCAAAAAAATCCATTCATCCAACTTCACTTTGCAGCTTCATTCATTTTCTTTCATCAATATCTCGAAAATTAAGCGGGATACAGCAATGTCGGCTGAATCTTTTTTTATAGAAAATTCCAAGAGCCGTAAAAAAAGATGGGCATCACACCACTCTATCTCGCTTTATTTCCAAGATATTCTCAGAAGCAATTGAGAAAAAAACGATTTATTCAGTTTCATTTTTTTGCTTCATTCATTTTTTTCTGAATATCTTGAAAATTAAGTGGGATAGAGCTATTCATCTCACTTAGTTCGAGATATTCTCAAAAACAATTGACAGGAGAAATTGATTTAATCAATTTTACTTTTCAATTCATTTATTTATGAATATCTTGGAAACTAAGCGAGATATAGCGATTTTGCCTGGAGCTCTTGTTACGGAGAATTTCAAGAGCCTCAAAACAAGAAGAGAGTGAAATCGCTTAGTTTTCGAGATATTTTCGAGAGCAATTGAAGGAAAAAATCGATTCATCCAATTTTACTGTTTCACTGGATTCATTCTTTCATGAATATCTTGGGAACTAAGGGAGATAGAGCAATTTTACCCCGGACCTTGTTTTGAGCGGATGAATTTTCTATGAATTTTTTTAGGGTGGATTGTAGGAGGCGGTTTTTGATGAAGGAAAAAATAACGTTGAAGACACTGAATTACACTGAGCCGCAAGGCAAAACCGTTTTATTAAACGGGGAAAAGCCCGCTCGTCGAGATTTAATACACTTCACGATAAATAAATTAAATTGTTGAATTGACGTTAGTTCTAATGTTTTTGTTGAGATTCAATGAACTTTAACTTGAAAATTAGAGATAATTAACACAGTAATTAACTTGAGAAAAATTGAACAAACTTCGCGAACAAAGGATACCACGCTGCGTCCATGTCACTATTCGTTGTAGAGTGAGAAGAATCTGGAGGGGATCATTCGCGTCTTGACCCCCTCTTGACCAGTTGTCTGTTGATTGGTCAACTTTACCGGCGGGAGTTTGATTACGTTTCCAACATACTCCCCCATTCAGCAGTGAGAAGCTGCTGAATTTCCTCTTGATGACTTTCTGTTGATCCTCTTCTTGTTGGTCTCCTTCTTGATGATTCTCTAGTTGTGCAGATGCTGCCTGGACTAGGTAGTTTAGTTGATGATTTCTGTCACGGGAAGCCACCCGTGTGACAGCCTTGTTGGGTGTTCTAGAGATGGGCATTGCAATGTTGATGTTTCTGCTAACAGTTCTGATCATTGAGTTCTGATCTTGATAAATTGTTAGCAAACACAATTGAGAATTGCTGGACAACTTCATTCTTGATGATTCGCCCGTAGTTGTCAGCTCTTTCGATTGATGTCTTCGTTGTTGACGTCTTCGTCGTTGATGTCTTCTGAGTCAGACTGGAGATTCGCCTTCTTCGGCTAGTTAGAGACCTGTTGAGTTGATCGATGTTGATTTACACGGGAATGATGACTGTCCATTGAGTATATGGGTGCTCAGTTGTGGCTTCTGAATAGAGTAGTCGCAAGAGAGTGACTATCACCTGATCTTCTCGTGTCTTCTCACTTGTTGGATTTCGGTTGCTCAGATGACCTTAAAGGGGGCGTAAATTCCTCAAGGTCATCTGGAATCCCGTTGATGAGATTGTTGGTGACCTTCTTCGTTGAGATTGTCGTTGGCCCATGATGTTGAGCCTCTTCATGGAGTACGACCTTTTAGTTGATGACACCTGGTTGTAGTTGATGATCTCTGCTTGATCTTGTTGGGTGGCGTGGTTGAGCCTAGTTTACTCCTCCTTGGAGCCTGATGGCTGCTTTGCGTTGAGGGTTTCTCCAGCTCTAATACCTCTAGCGCTGGCCTCTACAAAGCTCACCAGCTCCTGGAGTGATGGAAACTCTGTTGAGTCCCCCCTCTTGATTTCCCACGTCTTCAGGGTTCCAACATCTAGAGAACTGCTGAATATATGCACCATGAACTGCTCCATTAGATCTTCCTTTGGTAATCCTGTCATACTCAGAAAGAAATCCAAAGTCTCTTGAGTCTGTGATGCATTAGCACTCAAGTTCTCCGATGTTGGTTGACTGATTTTCTGCATGTTGAGGAATCTATCGAAGAGCGAAGAAGCAATGACCCTGGGGTTGTCATACTTCTGACACAATTTCGCCCAGGCCTTGGTATAGTTGTCCTTCTCGATGTTGAAGGTCGCAACAAGGTCAGCAGCTGGACCCCGAAGACACTCCTTCAGTCTTGCCAGCTTCTGTACATCCGGAATGTCGAGGTTCCCCACCAGTGCTTGGAAACTATCACTGAATTGCCTCCATGCAGGGACCGATCCACTGAACACTGGTAGAGACAGTGGAGCTAGCTGAATGTCGTTGTTGACTGGGCCTCTCTTCGTTGATTCGTCCATTTTCTCCAGTTGACCCTTGAGATCGTAGATGAGCATGATGTTCCTCATCTTGGCCTGTTTGCCTCGATGAATTGACTCATCAAGCTCTTGATCCATTTCAATTGGAATAAACTCCATTATTTCGTTGTGAAGTGAACGAAATTCTGCCCAGGTATTGTTGACAAGGCTCTCCAATCCTTTCAGCCTCTGCATTGATGACTTGTTGAGTTCAGCTGCTTCACGTTGGATGGTCTCCTGGAGATCATCCAATTCCTGAATTTTGATTGGCAACTCTCTCAATTTACTGCGTTGCCCATTATTTAATCGATCTTCAGGTTTTTGAGTGATAACAGCCTGTTGTTGAGTTTCACTGTTGGCTGCTCTACTTTGTTGATTCCCTAGTGCAACTTCTGCAAGTTGTTGAGTCACTGGTAGAGTTGCTGCAGGTTGTTGAGTCACTTGAGGAGTTGTTGCCGGTTGTTGAGACACTAGGGGAGTTCTTGCAGGTTGTTGAAAGAGACCTCCTCCAACGGGTGTCCCATTAGCCCCTTCATTGAGTGGTGAGGACGACTCTGGAGCCAATGGGTCGAATGAATCTCCCATGAGATTAACATCATTCTCCCACTGCAATGAGCCGTCACCTTGACTCACGTTCGGGTCCTCTTGATTCATTACTGTAATTAATTGAAATGTAATTAGTGAAAATCAAAATTAAATTTTAATGAGATTGCAGAGTTGACGGTTCTTCTTCATCGACGGTCGGTAAATCGGAATCTGCTTTACCGACTGTTGGGCGCCAAGCCTGCTATACCGACTGTTGGGTGTCAGTTGAGTCGCCCTCTGTAGTGAGACTTGAGTGTCTCACTTTTTGAATCCGTGTTTACGTTACGATGTAAACACCGAAGACCTTGTAAACACAAAAGATCACTTTAGTTATTTAGTTTTTCAATCACACAACTTTTTGTCTTTTCACTGGCTCGTGTGAACCCCGAATTTTCTTCAACACGAGGCGTCCCTTTTTTTCTTTTCACAAATTCGCACTTTTTCTTTCCTACAGATCCGGATACTCGAAGGACCAATGTTTTGAGCGGATGAATTTTCTATGAATTTTTTTAGGGTGGATTGTAGGAGGCGGTTTTTGATGAAGGAAAAAATCACGTTGAAGACACTGAATTACACTGAGCCGCAAGGCAAAACCGTTTTATTAGACGGGGGAAAGCCCGCTCGTCGAGATTCAATACACTTCACGATAAATAAATTAAATTGTTGAATTGACGTTAGTTCTAATGTTTTTGTTGAGATTCAATGAACTCTAACTTGAAAATTAGAGATAATTAACACAGTAATTGACTTGAGAAAAATTGAACAAACTTCGCGAACAAAGGATACCACGCTGCGTCCAATGTCACTATTCGTTGTAGAGTGAGAAGAATCTGGAGGGGATCATTCGCGTCTTGACCCCCTCTTGACCAGTTGTCTGTTGATTGGTCAACTTTACCGGCGGGAGTTTGATTACGTTTCAAACAGACCTTCTTCATGGAGGATGTCACGAGCTGCAAAACGAGTTAAGGGTGAAATTACTCTATCTCGCTTAGTTTTCGAGATATTCTCGAAAATAATTGATTGAAAAAGTCGATTTGTTCAATTTGACTGTTTCACTGGATTTTTCCTTTTGAATATCTTGAAAAATAAGCGAGATACAGCAATTTCGCTTGTATCCTTTTTGTAGTAAATTTTAAGAGCTAAAAAAAGAAATTGAGACAAAATCGCTCTATCTCACTTAGTTTCCGAAATATTCTCAATAATGATTAATAGAAAAAATTGAGTTATCCAATTTTACTTTCTCACTGAATTCGCTTATTCATGGATATCTTGGAAAATAAGTGAGGTAGAAGTATTTCGCTTGGATCCTTTTTTGGTTATAGAAAATTTTCGAGAGCTACAAAACAAGTTGGAAGTAAAATTGCTCCATCTTCCGTAGTTTTCGAAATATTCTCAGAAGCAATTGAAAGAGAAGTAGATTTATTCAATTTCATTTTATCACTGGATTTATTTTTCTTCGAATCTTGGAAACTAAGCATGATGGAGCAATTGCGCCCTTGCGCTGTTCTGTGGAGAATTTTGAAGGCTACAAAAGAGTATAGATGTAAAATCACTCTGTGACGGTTTTTACCGTCACAGAATCAATAAAATTAAAATAATAAATAAATTTCATGAAAATCACGGTTTTGGTAGCGATTCGAGGTACCCGGTGAGGATAGGGCTCATTTTGAGTCAAGACAGCAAATGTCCAGAGTGAGGTCAACATATTTTGTGACCTCACTAATTATTTTTGTTTATTTTTGTTCAATTCAACTCCAAAATTTGGAGGAAAGTACGAGAGTTAGGACGGCTTATCTCTACCCGTACTGGATTCGTTTGAGCAGGGTTCAGTTGTCAGGGATATAAACGATAGTTTCACATCCGATAGACTACGTCCGTAACCGATAGCTCAGATCTCTCGCAATAGTATGCGATGGATTCTATCGGATGTAACTTTTTTTCAATGTTGCATCGGACGAGAGATTTTTGATTTCTTTGAAGGTTACCACCGGTGGAATTCATCCAATTCTCTCGAATCCGATATTTTAATTGTTCGAATCATGCATTCACAACCGATAGGATATGCCGGATGACCGATGCAGCATATCTTTACCCGCACTGAATTCGTTTGAGCAGGGTTCAGTTGTCAGGGATATGGACGATGGGTTCACATCCGATAGCTCATATCGCTTGCAATAGTATGCGATGGATTCTATCGGATGTAACTTTTTTTCAATGTTGCATCGAACGAGAGATTTTTGGTTTCTTTGAAGGTTACCACCGGTGAGATTCATCCAATTCTCTCGAATCCGATATTTTAATTGTTCGTATCATTCATTCACAACCGATAGGATATGCCGGATGAACGATACAAAGTGAATATATCGGTTGCACCGATTTTTTGACTCAATACCGATAAGGTAGACAGTACTCTACCTTATCCATACAGTGTCATTCATTCCCGCTCCGCTAGATGGCATTATCAACAAATCACAAACAAGACTAGAGGACGTTAGGCCAAAATCTCCAATGGGCAGAATCTCCAATAGAAAACGACCGTAGCGCCACCTAGCGGTCAAAATAATAATTAATTTTGAAAAATGGCGCAAATCAAAATAAAATGCTGGGGGAAGGGTCTGCTGCAGTAGCGAGAGCATAATAATAATAATTACGACTGTTGTGGTGCTCTGCAGCTCACATCCCAGCTCTTCTCCGGGGAGTCTGAGTGCGTCTACATCCTCTGGACTATGCCAAGTGAGAATAGAAGTGTCTTGACGACAAAAGGCTCGTTTGGTATGGTCCAGGTAATGTGTGCACTTCATTTTCAAAATTCCTGGAGGGATTTTGAAAAGGGAGAGTGCCTGGACCCGGTACAATGAGATCCAAGTGGTCTCGTAGACGACTGATAAAATTCTCTATAGTCCAGGTCTGATATACGTGTATACTTAATGCTTCCTCGGGCAATTTTTTGGAGAATTCACTCAGCAGACTGGGTAAAGTGAAATGGAATTGGCCTCGATGATTCCTGATTCGATTGTGGATGGTCCAGGTGAGTTTAGTGCTATTTGATGCGAATTCATCAAAGCATTCTTACGTGTATGGACTGCCCGAAGCCTGTCCAATGGAATTGAGGTCATCACGACGATCCTCGTTTCCATTCTACATGACCCAGGTCCATTTTCTGATTTTCTAGTCAACTTTCTCGGAGGATTTCAATCTTCATGAACTCTATGGACTTTTTTTTATGATATGCAGGCCATCTCGCAGATGACCAATGTCATCTTCTATTGTCCAGGTCACATAAACTTTTCCAATAATCAATTCCTCGGTGAATTTTGATTGATTCGAACTCTTTGAAATCTCTCAACTGAAATCTAAATGTCTTAACCAATCGTGAATTGGACTCTACACGGTCTAGGTGAATTAGAAGCGGCTGGATGCGAACTCTTCAAAGCATCTCCAAGCTGATGGACTCTCCGGAGCCTGTACAATAGAATCCAGGTAATCCCGATGATCCCTTATTGTATTATAATAAGGTCCAGGGGAATTTGCTGGTTGCAAGATTGACTTCCCTGGGGAAGTGTCATTTGTATGAACTCTATGAGCTTTTTCCTATGACACGCAAGCCATCTTGTAGATGACCCATATCATCTTCTATTGTCCAGGTTACATAAACGTTTCCAATTGTCAATTCCTCAGAGAATTTTGATGGATTTAAACTCTTCGGAATCTCTCAACTAAAATCCAAATGATTTTACCAATTGTCAACTGGATTCTACATGGTCCAGGTGAATCAAAAGCGGCTGGATGCGAATTCTTTAAAGCATCTCCAAGTTTATGGATTCTCTGGAGCCTGTAGAATGGAATCCATTTCATCCCGACGATCCCTGAATTCATTCTACAAAGCTTAGGTAGATTCACTGGTTGCTCGATTGACTCTCTCCGGAGGAGTTGCTGGAGGTGGTTCTGGCAACAGTGCTGGCTCTGGTTTCCGGAACGGTCCCAAGACTGGCCCGGGACTAGCTTGTGACGAAACCGAGATCTTGTCACACAGCTCTGGTGCTGGAGAAGAGTCCCACATTGGAATGTAACTGAATTTTTTTTTTCACTGGTTGCTCGATTGACTCTCTCCGGAGGAGTCAATCGAGCAACCAGTGAATCCACCTGAGCTTTGTAGAATGAATTCAGGAATCGTCGGGATGGAATGGATTCCATTATACAGGCTCCAGAGACTCCATAAACTTGGAGATGCTTTGAAGAATTCGCATCCAGCCGCTTTTGATTCACCTGGATCATGTAGAATCCAGTTGACGGTTGGTAAAATCATTTGGATTTTAGTTGAGAGATTCCGAAGAGTTTAAATCCATCAAAATTCTCTGAGGAATTGACAATTGGAAACGTTTATGTAACCTGGACAATAGAAGATGATATGGGTCATCTACAAGATGGCTTGCATGTCATAGGAAAAAGCTCATAGAGTTCATACAAATAACATTTCCCCAGGGAAGTCCATCTTGCAACCAGCAAATTCCCCTGGACCTTATTATAATAAAATAAGGGATTATCGGGATTACCTGGATTCTACTGTACAGGCTCCAGAGAATCCATAAACTTGGAGATGCTTCGAAGAATTCGCATCCAGCTGCTTTTAATTCACCTAGACCGTGTAGAGGCCAATTCACGATTGGTTAAGACATTTAGATTTCAGTTGAGAGATTTCAAAGACTTCGAATCAATCGAAATTCACCGAGGAATTGATTATTGGAAAAGTTTATGTGACCTGGACAATGGAAGATGACATTGGTCATCTGCGAGATGGCCTGCATATCATAGAAAAAAGTCCATAGAGTTCATGAAGATTGAAATCCTCCGAGAAAGTTGACTAGAAAATCAGAAAATGGACCTGGGTCATGTAGAATGGAAACGAGGATCGTCGTGTTGACCTCAATTCCATTGTACAGGCTTCGGGCAGTCCATATACGTAAGAATGCTTTGATGAATTTGTATCAAATAGCACTAAGCTCACCTGGACCATGTACAATTGAATCGGGAATCATCGAGGCCAATTCCATTTTACTTTACCCAGTTGGCTAAGTGAATTCACCAAAAAATTGGCCAAGGAAGCATTAAGCATACACGTATATCAGACCTGGACTATAGAGAATTTCATCAGTCGTCTACGAGACCACTTGGATCTCATTGTACCGAGTCCAGACACTCTCCCCTTTCAAAATCCCTCGAGGAATTTTGAAAATGAAGTGCACACATTACCTGGACCATACCAAACGAGCCTTTTGTCGTCGAAACACTCCCATTCTCATTTGGCATAGTCCAGAGGATGTAGACGCACTCAGACTCCCCGGAGAAGAGCTGGGATGTGAGCTGCAGAGCACCACAACAGTCGTAATTATTATTATTATGCTCTCGCTACTGCAGCAGACCCTTCCCCCAGCATTTCATTTTGATTTGCGCCATTTTTCATAATTAATTATTATTTTGACCGCTAGGTGGCGCTACGGTCGTTTTCTATTGGAGATTCTGCCCATTGGAGATTTTGGCCTAACGTCACCAAGACCCATTTTATCGGCCAGAATTCCATTTAATTTTCTATCGTACATCGCAACGAGCCAGTCGAGACAAATATGTTGATACTCTCGCAACGTTCAGTTAACCACAATAAATATTTTTCAGTCTGACGAACAATAAAATTAAGAGGCTAATCCAACGTCTTCTTTCTCTTCTCCTCTAGTCTTGTTTGTGATTTGTTGATAATGCCATCTAGCGGAGCGGGAATGAATGACACTGTATGGATAAGGTAGAGTACTCTCTACCTTATCGGTATTGAGTCAAAAAATCGGTGCAACCGATATATTCACTTTGTATCGTTCATCCGGCATATCCTATCGGTTGTGAATGAATGATACGAACAATTAAAATATCGGATTCGAGAGAATTGGATGAATCCCACCGGTGGTAACGTTCAAAGAAACCAAAAATCTCTCGTCCGATGCAACACTGAAAAAAAGTTACATCCGATAGAATCCATCGCATACTATTGCAAGCGATATGAGCTATCGGATGTGAACCCATCGTCCATATCCCTGACAACTGAACCCTGCTCAAACGAATTCAGTGCGGGTAAAGATATGCTGCATCGGTCATCCGGCATATCCTATCGGTTGTGAATGAATGATACGAACAATTAAAATATCGGATTCGAGAGAATTGGATGAATCCCACCGGTGGTAACCTTCAAAGAAACCAAAAATCTCTCGTCCGATGCAACATTGAAAAAAAGTTACATCCGATAGAATCCATCGCATACTATTGCAAGCGATATGAGCTATCGGATGTGAACCCATCGTCCATATCCCTGACAACTGAACCCTGCTCAAACGAATTCAGTGCGGGTAAAGATATGCTGCATCGGTCATCCGGCATATCCTATCGGTTGTGAATGCATGATTCGAACAATTAAAATATCGGATTCGAGAGAATTGGAGGAATTCCACCGGTGGTAACCTTCAAAGAAATCAAAAATCTTTCGTCCGATGCAACATTGAAAAAATGTTACATCCGATAGAATCCATCGCATACTATTGCGAGAGATCTGAGCTATCGGTTACGGACGTAGTCTATCGGATGTGAAACTATCGTTTATATCCCTGACAACTGAACCCTGCTCAAACGAATCCAGTACGGGTAGAGATAAGCCGTATATGTATTGGAATTATTTGAGAGTGAGAATTGGCGGGAGATTCTCGGAATTAAGGAGAATCCGTGACGTTAGGGTAAAGTAGTGGGGGACTCGCGGGACAATTGGTTGGGTTGGGCCTCGGCTCTACCGAAATTGAGCGGAAACAGCCGAGGGAACCCAATGCCAGCTCGTGGGAGAAAAGACTCGTTCTTCTTCTCCCGGGACACCGTGGCGATCACATCGTGTAGAGAAACGTAAAGAAAATTGTAAAGAATTACGTAAAGAAAATTGAAGTAAAGAAAAATAAAGAGAGGTCAACACGGAGGAAAGACAGCACAGATAACGTAAGGTACGCGAGTCCCCGTACAATTAATATTTTGAGTTTAGAATAAAGAATCTTGAGTAAAGACTAGAAGTAAAGAATTTTGATTCAAAAATAACAAGTAAAGGAAACGTCGAGTTAGCGTCTGTTCCGGGTGAGTCCACCCGGCTAATATTGAAATTATTGTCGTTCATTCTGAGTTGAGTTTAGAGGGATAATTCAGACGAATTAATTACTATATTATTTATCAGAAAAAATTCATAATTTCTTTGATTTAAATGTAACTAAATTGTTTTCTCTGAATTTATCAAATTTATATTATTTGAGTTAAAATTTCTCAAGAGTTTTGTGTATAGTTTTTTGTCGTCACGAATACCCAAATAGAGGGTATCGTCCCCTCTCCCCCTCGGGATAAATTGAGAGTTTCATATAAAAAAGCGGGTAAAATTAGAGTCTCTTTGGGGGTTTTGTAATTTCGTTGAATTAGAGTAAAACTTGGGGATTTGTCGTTTTCCCCCAAGTTCTTAGAATTTCGGAAAAACGTCTGGTGCCCAGCTTAAATAAAGGGAAATTAATCGGGAGTAATTTGGGGAAAAATTCGTAGCATAAATTTGGGTCGAGTAAGTAAAATTTCAGTGCATTTAACGCGTTGGCTCAAGGTCAGTCAAGCCAAACGTTACAACTCTATCTCGCTTAATTCCCGAGATATTCTCGGAAATGATTGATTTATTCCATTTGACTTCGTCACTGGATTTTTTTTTAATATCTCAAAAACTGAGTGACATGGCGTAATTTTGCCGTGATACGTCTGTGTGGAAAATTCCAAGATTTACAGAAAAATGCCTTATCTCGCTTAGTTTCCGGAATATTCTCGAAAAACAATTAATGAAAATTAAAACAAACCCGACACGATTTTTCTCCGGCTATGCGCACGAGAACAAAACAGTCGGCGAGGTTAAGCAGTTGACGCATGCGCACTGTGCTCCAGTACGCAGTATTGTCGAACTAGCCAAAGAGGTCACCTCCGAAGTCCATCCAAAGCTGAAATTTACATGTTGTAGCATAGGAGCCGAATATTTCCGAGGTTACTCCATTGGCCAGTACGACTTCACGCATGCGTCAACTGATTAACCTCGCCAACTGTTTTGTTCTCGTGTTTACAGCCGGAAAAATCGTGTCGGGTTTGTTTTAATTTTTATTAATTGTTTTCGAGAATATTCCGGAAACTAAGCGAGATAAGGCATTGTTCTGTAAACCGTGGGATTTTCCACACAGAAGCATAGCGGCAAAATCACTCTATCTCACTCAGTTTTCGAGATATTAAAAGAATAATCCAGTGAAGAAGTCAAATGGAACAAATCAATTTTTTCAATCAATTATTTCCGAGAATATCTCGGGAATTAAGCGAGATAGAGTGATTTTACGTCTATACTCTTTTGTAGCCTTCAAAATTCTTCACAAAACAGCGCAAGGGCAAAATTGCTCTATCTTGCTTAGTTTCCAAGATTCAAAGAAAAATAAATCCAGTGATAAAATGAAATTGAATAAATCTACTTTTTCTTTCAATTGTTTTTGAGAATATTCCGAAAACTAAGGAAGATGAAGCGATTTTACTTCCAACTCGTTTTGTAGCTCTTGAAATTTTTCTATAAACAAAAAAGGATTCAAGCGAAATACCTCTATCTCACTTATTTTCCAAGATATCCATGAATAAGTGAATTCAGTGAAAAAGTGAAATTGGATAAATCAAGTTTTTCTATTAATCATTATTTAGTGATGGATTGATGGCTTTTTCGGTCAATATGTTTTTATTTAAAAATTCAAGAAAATATAAGAAAATTCAAAATCCCAACGTTTCGGCTCCTGTCGGTAGCCCTTATCAGGGGAGTATTTTGAGAATCTGTCACTCATTCTCTGATGTTGGTGAGAATAGAGTCAATATTATTGAGAGTAATCATTATTGAGAATATTTCGGAAACTAAGCGAGATAGAGCAATTTTTTCTGAATTCTTTTTTTTAGCTCTTAAAATTGACTACAAAAAAGATCCAAGCGAAATTGCTGCATCCCTCACAGGAAAAATCCAGTGAAACAGTCAAATTGAACAAATAGACTTTTTCAATCAATTGTTTTCGAGAATATCTCGAAAACTAAGCGATTTCACTCTCTTCTTGTTTTGAGGCTCTTGAAATTCTCCATAAGACACGCTCCAGGCAAAATCGCTATATCTCCCTTAGTTTCCAAGATATTCATAAATAAATGAATTGAAAGGTAAAATTGAATCAATCAATTTCTCCTGTCAATTGTTTTTGAAAATATTTCAAACTAAGTGAGATGAATAGCTCTATCCCGCTTAATTTCCAAGATATTCAGAAGAAATGAATGAAGCGAAAAAGTGAAACTGAATGAATCGTTTTTTTTTCTCAATTGCTTATGAGAATATCTTGGAAACAAAGCGAGATAGAGTGATGTGATGCCCATCTTTTTTTACGGCTCTTGAAATTTTCTATAAAAAAAGATTCAGCCGACATTGCTCTATCCCGCTTAATTTTCGAAATATTGATGAAAGAAAATGAATGAAGCTGCAAAGTGAAGTTGAATGAATGGATTTTTTTGGAAATCGTTTTTGAGCTCAGCGGTAGAGCACCTGACATGTAATCAGAGGGTCGTGGGTTCAAATCCTGCTTGCGCATTACATATTTTTTCCGAAATTTGATTTTCTAAATAAAATTTATTAATAAAAATTAATTTATTAATAAATTTAATTGTTTAATGGCGACATTGCCTCGTAGATGGGAGGTGGAGAAAAGATGTGAGAATCAAAAATTCGATGGTAAATATAGTAACTCGCAATAGCTCAGCGGTAGAGCACCTGACATGTAATCAGAGGGTCGTGGGTTCAAATCCTGCTTGCGCATTACATATTTTTTCCGAAATTTGATTTTCTAAATAAAATTTATTAATAAAAATTAATTTATTAATAAATTTAATTGTTCATTAAGCCGCCACTGAGCCAGTGAGCCAGTGAGATATTATTTGAAAATGCCGAGGGATGGTCGGCGGCGAGAACTCGGAGGGGCTACCCTCGAGTCATTGAGTCAGTGAGTCAGTGAGCCACTGAGCCAGTGAGCCAGTGAGATATTATTTGAAAATGCCGAGGGATGGTCGGCGGCGAGAACTCGGAGGGGCTACCCTCGAGTCATTGAGTCAGTGAGTCAGTGAGCCACTGAGCCAGTGAGCCAGTGAGATATTATTTGAAAATGCCGAGGGATGGTCGGCGGCGAGAACTCGGAGGGGCTACCCTCGAGTCATTGAGTCAGTGAGTCAGTGAGCCACTGAGCCAGTGAGCCAGTGAGATATTTTTTTTTTTTTTTTTTTATCTCGGGATAGAGTGATTTCATTCTCATCTTGTTTTGTAGCTCTTGGAATTCTCTGTAGAAAGGGATCGATGCAGAATTGCTCTATCTCGTTCAGTTTTCAAGATATTTATGAAAAAATGAATCTAGTAAAAAGTTAAATTGGATAAGTCGATTTTTTAAGAAATTGCCTTTGAAAATATCTCAAAAACTAAGCGATATAGGGCGATTTTACTCGCATACTCTTTTGCAGCCTTCGAAATTTTCTACAAAACAGCCTGAAGGCAAAGTTACTCTATCTCGTTAAGTTTCTGAGACATTAAAAAAAAAAATCCAGTGACAAAGTGAAATTTTCATGAATCGAATTTTTCTTTCAATCGTTTCTGAAAACATCTCGAGAACTAAGCGATATAGAGCAATGTTACCCTCCTCTTGTCTTGTACCTTCTGATATTGTCCATAAAGAAGGCTCCAGGCAAAGTCGCTCTATCTTGCTTAGTTTCCAAGATATTCTAAGACACATCAATCCAGTGATAAAGTGAAATTGGATAAATTTATTCCTTCTTTTAGTTCTTTTTGGGAATATTTCGAAAACCCAGCAAGATAGACTGATTTTACTCACAGCTTTTTTTTCAGCTCTCGAAATCCTCTATAAGTAAAGAAGGATTCAAGAAAAATTATTCTACCTCACTTAGTTTCCAAGATATTTACAATTAAATGAATCCAGTGGAAAAGTAAAATTGGATGAATCCATTCTTTCTTTCAATTGTTTTCAAAAATATCTCGGAAACTAAGCGAGATAGAGTCATTTCACTTCTATCTTGCTTCATAGCTCTTGAAATTCTCTACAAACTAGGATCGGGGCACAATTGCTCTATCGCGCTTCATTGCCAAGATATTTATAAAAATATGAATGAAGTGAAAAAGTAAAATTGAATGAATCGATTTTTTCTTTCAATTGTTTGTAAGAATATCTTGAAAACAAAGCCAGATAGAGTTATGTTAAGCTCATATTAGTTTATAGCTCTGGAAATTTTTCATAATAAAGGATTCAGCCAAAATTGCTCCATCTCGCTTAGTTTCCGAGAAATTTAGAAAAAAATCCAGTAAAAAAGTAAAATTGACCGAATTGATTTTTTCAATCATTTTTTTTTGAGAATATCTCGAAAACGAAGCGAGATAGAGTGATTTCACTTCCATATTTTTTTCTAGCCCTTGGAATTCTTTACAAGACAGGATTGTTTAAAACAGAGTGAGTTTACCGCGAGAAATATCACCAATTATAAAGTGCCAGTCTCAAGGTGTCTAGCGACACTAGAAACGCGGTGAAGGCACGAATCCCCCCCCCCCCTTCTCTCTCTCTCTCTTGGACCCGCAGGAGTCCAAAAGTTAGTTACGACCGAACTCTCAACAAGACAGGTGATCTTTTCGACCGTACAATTGATTTATGGAGTCCAACGATAATGGGAGTGATCAAGAAGTGATAGACACTTAACGTGACGAATTAAGTGCTATCGTACGTGAATCTCAACTATTAGCCCTTGTAGTGATAGACACTTAAAGTGACGATTTAAGTGCTATCGTTCGTGAACATCAACTATTAGACATTGCAGTGATAGACACTTAAAGTGATGCATTAAGTGCTATTGTTCGTGATTATATCAACTATTAGAGATTGAACTATTGGTTTAATTAATTCAACTATAATTATTGTAATTCAACTTTATGAGCATGATTGTGAATTTCAACTATAACAAGCATATTGTGATCTGTAATTTTATATCTATCAATAAGCTGGTTTTTCCTCATTAATAAAGAATGAGTTTTCCATGTGTCTCTCAACTAGTCTCTCAACACCTTATTTCACATGCCTTTTCGCCACCCACAGACCAGTCCAGGAAATCAACCCAGCTTTAAACAAGGATGGGGGCGAAATTGCTCTATCTCACTTAGTTTCCGAGATATTGATTAGAAGAAATAAATGAAGTTAAAAAGTGTTAGTCAGTGCTATAAAATCCTTATAGAAAGCGTAACTCTGTCATTAGGGTAACAATATGTATATATTTCATAGAAAATATCTTCATAAAATGCCTTCATATGAAAAGAAAACTTTATAAGAAATCATTTTATGAAGGACCTCTTTATCAAATTCGATTTCATGAAGACATTTTTTCACAGAAGTATCTCTATCAAAAAATCTGCGCTAATACTCTGAGTATTAATGACATTACAATTTAAGGATTTTTTGATCATCATGAAAATTCTATGATTGTGAAATTCAAATATTACACAAATATCCACCATTAAATTCATGGTTATCGCAAATTTCTCCATGGCAAATTTCGCATTGACAAATTCCGCGATGGAGAAAATGCAATGGAAAAGAATGCGATGAAAAAGAATCGCCATGGAAAAAATCACCACGGAAAGAATCACCATGGAAAAGAATCGCCATGGAAGAAAGTGCCATGGAGAGAATCGCAATGGAAAAAATCGGCATGTAAAGGATCGCCATGGAAAAAAACGCCATGGGAAAAGAACGCCATAGAAAGGAAAGGTATCGAAAGAAACACAGTGGAGAGAATCGCCATGGAAAAAAATGCCATGGCGAAGACCTCCATGGAAAGCGGCCAATTTGTGATGGCGGCCGCCATGGCGACCGTCATGGCACCCGCCATGACGACCGTCATGGCAGCCGCCATCAGAATTTTTCTACGTGTTTGTCCATGGCAGATTCACCATGGACATCCGCAATGACGAAGAATAATATACAGAAAAACCATGGTAAATGCTCCTTTGTCCATGGCAAAGACGCCATGGACATCTGTAATGACGAAAAATTATATATAGAAAAACCATGGTAAATGCTTCTTTGTCCATGGCAGATTCGCCATGGACATCCGTAATGACGAAAAATTATATATAGAAAAACTATGGTAAATGCTCCTTTGTCCATGGCAGATTCGCCATGGACATCCGTAATGACGAAAAATTACATATAAAAAAACCATGGTAAATTCTCCTTTGTCCATGGCAGATTCGCCATGGACAATCGCCGTTCGTAGAGCAATGGTTCGACGATTTGTCCATGGCACCATCCATGGTTTTTCTTCGAAATGCTGATGGCAGGTGCCATGACATATTCCATAGATTTGGTCATGGCAGCATCCATGGCAGCTGCAATGAAAATTTTCATACGTGAAGCCATCAATGAAAGGTTGATTTTCCCATTATTAGTCTAGCAATAGATATAATAATTTTCAATAATATTGATTGACTGTATTTCATTTCATCGACCGTGTATTTATTATTATCATTTTCGTGACATCACTTTAACGTGTAATTTGGGTCATATATAGGCTATAGTTCGTTCATGAGAATTTCCATCTGAACTTAAATGGAGAGAAGGCCCAAAGTGCTTGAATATTCAAACTTCTAACCTATTCAGATTATAGTAGTTGAAATCTCATATCATCGCGTAAAGATGGAAATAGAATTATTAAATGAATCAATTTCCGTAGAGAATTGAATCAATCCTAAGCGACCGTGTTAATTGAAAAATCAATCTAAGCGACCATGTTAATTGAAAAATCTATTTATTAATTTCTCCCGAACAAGATATCCGAAGCGTTTGAAATTTTAACAGGTGACTTTTTGGATTTTCAGAAGTATATTCAAATTTTTTGAAGTTATACTTCTTTAGGGGTCCGGTGGAAAATCTCAGTCGCGAAAAATCTCAGCGTAAGTAGAGGCATGTTCAGGTCATTGAATAAGGCTAGGAGGCCATCTAGTGTGGCAGAAAAGGAATATAATGCATCGAGTTAGAGAGATGGCGGTAGTAGTCCGACAAATCATCCTACAGAGGTTCTCACTGAAGTTAATTGAACGATTCGATGGTAAATCGCGATTGGAGTATTGCCTTCCATTCAAACGGAATGCATGAGATTAATATTTCTACCGTGTTTATTTTGAGTTGTATGAAAACTTATCACAAATGGATTGGTCTCCTTTCATTGATGCGTTATCAATTTTTACCGGGAAATGCGTTTTCATTCAAAGCACTCGGTGTTCAATAAATCTCATACGTTTTTAGGCTTTGAATTCATCAAATGGAAAAGAAACTAAGTAGAGAAGAAATATTTATTTGTTATATATTTATGGTCTTTATTTATTATTTTTCAGTACAAAAACGTGATTTGATAATACAATTTGAATACAATCAGAAATTTGAATTCATTTTTGACATAATAATTCCTTCGTAATCATTAGTATCAAAAGGAGCCGAGAAAAAATATGAAAATTAATTAATTATATTGCAGGTAGAATCACCCAATCTATGGATATGAATTTGTCCCTTGAGAAAATAATTGAGAAATAAAAAAAAAGTATCAAAGTAGCAAACTTCAATGATAGAATCGTTCTTTCTTTTTTGAACTTGAATCATAAAAATAATTGTGAAAAATCGGAGATTAAATTGTATTTGATTCCCTTCTGAAAATATTTTATTGTTCGATTCTATGAAAAAAATGGAGAAAAATTGAATGAAAGGAAAAAATGTTAATTGAAAATTCTCGTCAAAGCGAAATAAAGGAGGTGAATAGCCGCAGAATTATTCAAATTAAATTTAGAGTTTTGGAAGGGGAAAAACTAATGAAAATAGAATAGTAAATGATTCTTGAGCTACTTTATCTGTAGAACAGTTGAATGTCGTTATCCTATTTTTATACATTTAATATCAGCATTAAGGGATTTTCCCCCTTCTATTATGATTGGAAAATTTCAATTAACGAATTGAAAAGAAAGAATAAAAGTATATACTTGCCGCAAATTCATGAATTCCGTCATGACATTGAAATTGGCTGGGCCTTCATTCCATCACTGGATTATATTAATTCTGCGGTGTATGTATAGATAATTGACTATATGGTGCAATAAATAGAGGGATAACT
Source organism: Aleiodes alternator (assembly GCA_963921955.1). NCBI lineage: Eukaryota > Metazoa > Arthropoda > Insecta > Hymenoptera > Braconidae > Aleiodes > Aleiodes alternator. The sequence continues at coordinate 3,396,519 of OY998102.1, read as the reverse complement.
TCACCTGTTGATTTAATTATTAGCGGTAAGCATGATTTTATTGTGGAGTAAAAGGAATGAAGAGAAAAAGCAAGAAAGAAAGTAACGTAATGTCTACATTAGAAATGAAAATATTACTGGGTTTCATGAATAATTTCTTGCATTCCTGCGAATTTTGAAGATTAATGAAAGTAGTTTTTTCTTTGGAAATGAGAATTTTATTACGTTTCACATCGAAAAATACATATTTATGTCATATAAAAATATAGAAATGATGGAACTACTGACGCAGATCGTCTTGTTTTCATTTAAATTCAAGTCTCAATAAATTAATACTTGTAATTTAAAAATATTTCCCAAGATGTAGAGCTAATGTGTTGGGATCAGTTTTTTGTCCATGTTTCATAGGTTTTCCATTTTTATTAACAATGAATTTCAAAAGGAAAACATGATTTGATAATATAATTCAAGGAAGAACGATTACGAGCATTTTCTGATGTATACAATCGCAGTATCATTTATTTTTTATAATATAATGAAACATAGATGGGCTCTTATGGAAGTTCACTTCGAAATATCTTGCTCAAGTGTGCTCGCAAAAGATGAATTCATGTTTTTACGATGGTTTTCTCAACAGGCCCTGAAATGAGCATACCAATTCTTTTTTTTATTAATGAAAATCATCAATCACTCCTCAATAATTCAATAAGAATGAAAAAATTATCGATTTAAAAAGATCACCGGCGTTACCTCGAGAAATATCTCACCTCGTTAAGGCACTTCGATTTTTTCGTTCTAGATAATCCAGTTACGAATCCTAAAGTATACCGCAAAAGGCCTTTTTTTCAAGGCGCCTTTTTTTATCACCCCCTTTCTCTCGGTTAAGTTTCAAAGTCTCTTTCTTTGGCTTGATCGATAGTTGAAACGATCGTTTAAAGTTAATATCATTCAACATAAAACAATGTGGAGTGGAAAATCAATATATCCCTCGTGGAAATCGCTTCGGCAGATTTTGACAAATGATGTCAAACAATGTCAAAAAATGTCATAAAATGAGAAATATTACAGATAATGAGAGAATAGTATACAATTCGACATAATTCTTCAAGTTTCGTCAAAATTTTTATGACGAATTTTGACGGAGAATGTCGTATTATGAGAAATCGATTGGATGACATATATTGTCATTATTTGACTCTTTATGTCATCATCATGGCCAAAAATGTCATTTATTCACATAAAATTACAAACTTTTATTGTCGCTTTATGACATTTTTTGCCATATCATGTAACGTCCAAATATGTCGAAAAATGACAATCTTTGCCATAATATGACCTTTTTTCCTCTGTGATTTTTCACCACTTCATGGTGTTTCATAAACTGTCAGAATTGGACGATTAATGAGAAAAAATTAGGAATAATATCAGCATATTTCAAATTTCGTTAAATATTTTCTATCATAATATGTCATATAATTTCGTATTCGAACAAACAGTAATTGTTGGAGACATGTTGGAAAATGTAGAATCATGATGAAAAGTGATAGAATGGAATATATAATATCAAATCATGACAGATTATGTCATCTTCTAAGCATGATAATATTTGAGATAATGCGATGTGTATGAGTGAAATTGGTAGTTCTGAAAGCGCCGCTAGAGCGCGCATCATAGAAAACTAGTCCGCAAGTCCACTATCATTTTAGAAGTCATAAGTTCAAACCAGCGAGCAAGTTTTCTGTGACAATTCGATCGTGCATGGATCGTGTTAGACAACTAAATCACCGCATTTTTGATGCTATCCGTGTGGATGCTTCCCATACGGCTTAGAAGAATAATACCCGCTGATAGCCTCCCTAGTGGAGTGTTAAATTATGATACAATTTTCTAACGGAAAGGTTAATAAAATATGACGATGTCCCGATTGATGGTGAAACATTTTCATATTTTGACAACAAAACTCAATACACCACAGTAAAATTATTTTACCAATTAATATACAAAAAAAAACATCAAAATATGATATTTTATGATAGATTCTGTAAAAATATTTCAGATTATGACATTTTTTGGCAAATTTGCCATCCCTATTTACACCCGAATTATGACAGATCATGGCAGATTCTTCGATAATTTGTCGAATTATGACATTTTTTTTCTGAATAAATATGACGAAATCTGACCTGCTTGTTCCAATTTACGGATAGAAATCGTCAATTTTTGATGGAAAGTGTCAAATATGATCGATATATGTCCGATTCTGACCGACTTTTGACAAAATCTGACATAAATTGTCAGCCAGTTTTGACGTATTTCTACAGAATTCTGCAGCGTCTGTCATTTTTCTACAGAATCTGACGCCTCGATTTCCACGAGGGATTACTCAAAAGTTGATCTCCCGAATAGTCATGAGGAACATATTATCATTTTCGCAAAATATTTGGTCTACTTTTCTTTTTAAGAGGATTTGAGACCAGTGGCTGTTCCTCGTTTGACTGTTGCAATATTGCATTTTTTTTTATTTCAACTTAATAAATTTTAAGTTTACGATTTTTATAATTTTTGCAAACCGTGGAATTATAATTTTTTTCATATTTGACATTAATTAAAATTCTCAATATTAGCGGAAAGTGGAGTGAAACGGACATAGGGGTAAAAAGGATATATTTGAGTTTTGATGTTTATGTTATCAATTTTTTTTAATTAATCAGAATATTGGACATTTGGAGAAAAGATACACATATTTTATTATTCTTTGTCAATCAAATTGAGAGGCTCTATAATGTACATACTTTCATTGAGAACTCTTAAAAGAAAGCCTTATTTAAGAGACTGATGGCTTTCGAAGAAAGACCGGAGGAGTCCTTATTTGAGAGACTGTGAGTCTTTCAAGTAAGGACTCTGGTTCATTGAGCAGGGACTGAGTCCCTGCAGGAGAGACACGTGTCCCGTTTGGAGAGACAGCAAGGTGTCTCTAGAAAGTCCCTGCCATGGCGCGAATAGGGACTCTGTCAGAGACCGGGACAGAAGTCTTTCGACCACCGAAAGACTCAAATTTTTTCATCCCGGGTACAGTGCTCGCATTCGCACTCACTCTGAATTAGAGTGAGCGCAACAATACTACACGCGAAAGCTGTAATGTAGTCTGGCTCTATTCAAACCAACTGGCATATCTGCCACTTGGAATATATGTAAAGAATATTATCTCCGACAATATATGAAAATTGCTTCTCTTTATTCAGCATTAATGACGCGGGCTGATGATATCCCTAGCTAGAGCCATGATCACTTTTGAGTACTAATCGGTTAGTAGTTCAATCATTAAAATTGTAGCGTTGCTGCTATAACTTCGTAATCCAGCATTTTGTTATATCTTTCTCAACTGAGCGCATCGAATAAGAACTTCGTGGTAAGTAGTTTGTGCCCATTTGATGTAAAGTGAGTATGGGAGAATGACTACTGAAAATATGAAATTTACTTGGATGAACATTGGGGGGAAGCCACTGGTTCATGCACTATCTTCTCGTTGCACCACTGCAGTTCGGCCTTTATTTTTGACAATTCGAGTGAAAATAAGAAGGATGAATTGGATACAGGAGAAAAGAATGGTGCATGCAAACATTTTTTTTTTAACATAAATAAAAAATCTAAAACCAAAATCTTGAAAACTTGGAAAAAAGTATTTGTTGTTTGTAACGTCCGTTCCTTCAGTGGAATTTTGTATTGTATTGGAAAAAAAAATTGGTAAAACAAACCATGTGTTTTTTCTTTACAAATGATTATATACAGGGGAAAACAGTAAATTTATTCCTCATTTTTTGAGTTTTTCAAAAGCAAGCCCGTTTTGCAAAACATTGTCCCTTTCTCAGGTATTCGCCCCATCTATTCTTCCATTTTTGATGGCATTTATTGCCTCTGTATTGTTCTCTGAAGAACACGGACTGGTCACAATTTCTTAATCCCTCGAACTTTCGCAGTTGAATTCAGAAAAGCAACTTTATTACTTTTTATGATCTTTTAACCTTTTTTTACCCTTTCCAGTGAAATTCTTCAAAATTTCCAACCATAAAGTGTTGAACTGGGGAAAAGTGCGTTTATTACTGGCTTACGGAGGGAAACGGAATGGCAATTATTTCTTGGGGAAATCCCATTTGGAACAATTGATTAATTCTTGGGGAAATCCCATTAAGAACAATTGAGCTACCGGATTTTCATCACTCCGTCTATTCTCTCATTCTTAGTGGCATATTATGCCCATTCCGTTATTTCGAATAACATTGGTCTTTTTTGTTCTTCTTACTATTGAATTTCGATCTTTTTTTAAGAGAAGATCACATTTTTTAGCACACTGATGTAGAGAATATAAGTTTCTAGTTAACCCTCTGAGACCAAATCCGTAGTAATCCATAGTGCGGCTCTTACAGTGGGGCTAACCAATGAACGTATAGTGCGCTATAAATTTACATGCACCCCACGCCATGTCATGAACGGCCGGTCGTGGAGTGGAGAAACCAAAATTAACCTCAGAGGGTCAATGAAGCCACGTGAAACGACATTACCTGAAGAATAATGGATGAGAATGTTTATTATTCAATAATATCAGGAAATTCATCGTACTTTCTGCCAGTTAAGTACTTTGCCGAATTTTACCATCATTTTTTTTATTCCTTGGGAACTAAGCGAGCTACGGTGATTTTCATGATTAGAATAATGATGTTCAATCAATTTCCACTTGAGAAGAATCGGAAGATTTTCTGCCTTTTTGAAATAAACTACTTTCATCCTCTATAATTTTTTTTCACAATTCGAGAGAGCTTATGATCAAATTTCAATGGTCTGAAAAAGATCATTAATCGCGAAAATACTCTGCCGTGAACTTCTATGAAAGCCCATGTATTGTCCATTGCATAAGAAATAATAAATAACACTGGACATTTCCTTTGGAACCTGAAATTTTCACTGATGTCTTAGGAAAGATTTGTGTAGAAAAAATCTAGATTAATTATAGAGAACAGTAAATGCATTCCTCATTTTCTATTTTGATGACATTTGTTGTTTTGTTATTCTTCTCTGCCGTACATAGACCAGTCCAGCCTCGGGCAAACCATGCTCTTCATACTTTGCGTACTCCCGGCATTTATTACAGTGAAACCTCTATTATTTTCCACGCGCCAGGCTCAAATTTGGAAAATAATAGAGGTTTCGACTCGGTTTCTGTGGCCCCCACTCCGCCAGCGGGAGAGTGAGAGAAGACGATACGTCGCTTTCTCTTCAACCGCAATATTATTATTGTTGACTCTCTCTAGTCTATATGTGTCTTTGTCATTCCGCACATGTCTCCGCATGCGCAGAAGAACAGAGATAGCTATAGATGGAAGAAAGACAACGAAAAATGGTTGCGAGTGGGGGACACTCTTTCTCCTCCGTTGAGGGGCGGTGGAATATATTGGAGGTGAAAATAATGGAGGTTTCACTGTAGTGTGAAGAATGCCGGACGCTAATCCTGTTACCACGGTCCGGCCGATTCCTCCCCCCCCCCTCCACCCCATAATTGGTATGGACTGTTGATTCTACTCTTTTCCGGGATAAAACTATATCACTTAAATTTGGACTGACATAAAATAATGTGGCCAACTCTTCATCAGGGGAGCGATTCCGCACGTTTCAACGTGCTTGGTTGGATTTGCACGCGCTGTACAGTTCCATATAGCGTAAACGCTAAGAAAGTGTACAGTGTGTGCAGCTCCTACCAATACGTTAAAACGTGCAGACCCATGTAGGGTTTCCCGACATCCACAGGGTGGCCAATGTTCGGGCCAAATTATTTTATACGATTTTGGGCAGTCTATTAAAGGCCAAAGTACGAAACAATATCGGGGCGTCGATATTGGTTCCGCTAATAAGCCCGATCTTCTTCCCAACGTTGAGCCCTGTATATTGGGATGGTGAGTTAGATCGTAACTCGGTTCTATATCGAGTAGCCGAATATCGGGAAACCTATATCTATCCGAAATCGCACGTAATTCGCGTAACCGAAGTTCGGCTGCTCTACTTTTGACGAAAATATTTCCAACAATAAGTTGATAATTTTTTTTTTTGATTAATTGTCATATTTTTTTATTTTCCAACATAACGATTGAAAAATCACGCCATAATTGATTTTCCTTCAATTATTCTTCTTGCTAATGATTAATTCGTGAACTAAATTTAAAAAAATATAAAAATAATAAATAAATGTAAATTAGAATAGATATAAAAATTGATCAAGAAAAAAATCTTCTCTTTCTGCCATCAAGTGATTCGATCATCAATAGAGGAAAAAATAATACTGAAATAAAACTTTAATTTTCAAAAATAGGGGAATTTTCTGTAAAAAAATGAATATTCCATTACGAGAAATATGTAGTTTTGTTCCTCGGTTCTTACTTCATTTTTATTATATTCCTCTTAATAAAGATAGTCATATAAACAATATAAATATCGATATGAATTTAGACCAAATGATTTTTAGATTCATATAGACAGTACGATTCTGTCAAAGTCGAATAGAGTGATAGTCCAGTCGGCAGCGCGCAAGTTTCATCGTCCAACGATCGAGGGTTCAAAACCGCCTGTGGGAACTAAAATTTGTAATGATAAAAATGACTTTGAAATGATTAACATTGAAATATAAATAATAAAAATATAAAAGTACGGAATCTTAGAAAAAAAAATGATAATTTTCTTTTCATTTTATGTTTAAAATTTGTTTTTATATTATTGAGCGTCTGTCGAGTTCGATATCGGACTCGATGTTGGGCGTATATCGTAGCGCTAAGTCGAAATTCGTCACATCGAATTTAGCCCGATGTAGGGCCGAACTCAAAACCCTATATCGGGTCGAAATCGGATGCGATGTGCGCCCTATTTAGTTTTCGACTTCGGCCCGCTGTGACATGCCATTATTGGCTCGAAGTTCGCACCAATATAGTTCCCCTATATCGAAACTCGACAATTCGACATCGCCCCGAATTGCGGCCAATTTCGGTTTCCTACATGGGGAATCACTCCCCAGTTGTAACTAAAACCGGGAATTTTTTTGTCTTTAGGAGAACTATTTCCAACAATTTTTGAATACATAGATTTCATTGCCCTTTTTTTTGAGGATATGGTGAAAATTAAGTGTGGCAAGGCAATTTTCTTCCAATCCTTTCTTGTCGAGAATTTTAGGAGCTGAAAAAAGGATCAAGACAAAAGGCCCTCATTTCCCTTACTTTGTAGAATAGTCTCAACAGGTGCATCGGAGCAAAGAGGCGTATCTGCCTTATTTTTCTGAAATGATAAAAAAGAACGTTTTCTTCGGGACTTTCTTTTTATCAGTGTTTCTTTTGAAAATATCCGAGAACCAAAGAAGGAGAACGCGAATTAATTCTGCTCCTTTTTCGTAGAGCATTTCAAAAGCTACGAAAAAAGAATCGGACAAAAAGAGCGTATCTCCATTAGTTTCTGCGGGGCATTAGTATTGGTTCCGCGAATAAGCCCGATATTCTTCCCAACATCAGTCCCTATATATTGGGATGGTGAGTTAGTATCGTAACTCGATTCTATATCGAGTAGCCGAATATCGGGAACCCTATATCTATCCAAAATTCGAACCGAAGTCATGACACCCTTATCCGCACAATAAATTCGAAACGATTATCGAACGTAATTCGCGTAACCGAAAGTTCGGCTGCTCTACTTTTGACAAAAACCTTTCCAACATCGCTCCCCTCAATTCCGTGGTACGAATTCCAATCGATATCAGTCTCGAAATCGCCCAATAATTTTTTACAATCGTTTATTTTTTTAATTTTTCTTTGATTAATTTTCCTTTAATTATTCTTTTTACTAATGATCAATTCGTCAACTAAATTCAAAAAAATATAAAAATAATAAATAAATGTAAAATAGAATAGATATAATAATTGAGCAAGTAAAGAATCTTCTCTTTCTGCTCTCAAATGATCTGATTATTAATAGAAGAAGAAATAATACTCAAATGAAACTGTAATTTCCAAAAATAGAAAAATCTTGTGTTCAAAAATGGAATTCCGTTGTGAGAAATATGTCATTTTGTTTCTCGGTTCTTACTTCACTTTTGTTATTATATTCCTCTCAATAAGGATATCGATATGAACAATATAAATATCGATATGAATTTGAGATCAAATAATTTTTAGATTCATATAGACAGTACGATTCCGTCAAAGTCGAATAGAGTGATGGTCCAGTCAGCAGCGCGCAAGTTTCATCATCCGACGATCGAGAATTCAAATCCGCCTGTGAGCACTAGAATTTGTAATTAGAAAAATGACTTTGAAATGATTAAAATTAAAATATAAGTAATAGAAATATAATATTACGGAATCCTAGAAAAAAATGATAATTTTTTTTAATTTTATGTTTAAAAATTGTTTTTATATTATTAAGCGTTTGTTGAGTTCTGTATTGGACTCGATGTTGGGCGTATATCATAGCGCTAAGTCAAAATTCGTCACATAGAATTTAGCCCAATGTTCGGACTTAACTCAAAACCCTACATTGGGTCAAAATCGGATGCAATGTATGCCTTATTTATCAAATCATGGTTCCTTTTTGAAATTCGTTATTAATAAAAATGAAAAACCCATGGAGAGACATGGACAAAAAACTGATCCCAACAGATTAGCTCTACACCTTTGCAAATATTTTCAAATTACAAGTATTAATATATTGAGACTTGAATTTAAATGAAAACAAGACGATCTACCTCAATAGTTCTATCATTTCTATAATTTTATATGACATAAATATGTATTTTTCGATGTAAAACATAATAAAATTCTCATTTCCAAAGAAAAAACTACTTTCATTAATCTCCAACATTCGCAGGAATGCAAGAAATTATTCATGAAACCCAGTAATATTTTCATCTCTAATGTAGACATTACGTTACTTTCTTTCTTGCTTTTTCTCTTCATTCCTTTCACTCCACAATAAAATCATGCTTACCGCTAATAATTAAATCAACAGATGAAGTTATCCCTCTATTTATTACACCATATAGTCAATTATCTATACATACACCGCAGAATTAATATAATCCGGTGATGGAATGAAGGCCCAGCCAATTTCAATGTCATGACGGAATTCATGAATTTGCGGCAATAGACTTTTATTCTTTCTTTTCAATTCGTTAATTGAAATTTTCCAATCATAATAGGAGGGAAAAAATCCCTCAATGCTGATATTAAATGTATGAAAATAGGATAACGACATTCGTCAACTGTTCTACAGATAAAATAGCTCAAGAATCATTTACTATTCTATTTTCATTAGTTTTTCCCCTTCCAAAACTCTAAATTTAATTTGAATAATTCTGTGACTATTCACCTCCTTCATTTCGCTTTGACGAGAATTTTCAATTAACATTTTTTCCTTTCATTTAATTTTTCTCCATTTTTTTTCATAGAATCGAACAATAAAATATTTTTAAAAGGGAATCAAATACAATTTAATCTCTGATTTTTCACAATTATTTTTATGATTCAAGTTCATTTCAGAAAGAACGATTCTATCATTGAAGTTTGCTATTTTGATATTTTTTTTCATTCCTCAATTATTTTCTCAAGGGACAAATTCATATCCATAGATTGGGTGATTCTACCTGCAATATAATTAATTAATTTTCATATTTTTTCTCGGCTCCTTTTGATACTAATGATTACGAAGGAATTATTATGTCAAGGATGAATTCAAATTTCTGATTGTATTCAAATTGTATTATCAAATCACGTTTTTGTACTGAAAAATGATAAATAAAGACCATAAATATATAACAAATAAATATTTCTTCTCTACTTAGTTTCTTTTCCATTTGATGAATTCAAAGCCTAAAAACGTATGAGATTTATTGAACACCGAGTGCTTTGAATGAAAACGCATTTCCCGGTAAAAATTGATAACGCATCAATGAAAGGAGACCAATCCATTTGTGATAAGTTTTCATACAACTCAAAATAAACACGGTAGAAATATTAATCTCATGCATTCCGTTTGAATGGAAGGCAATACTCCAATCGCGATTTACCATCGAATCGTTCAATTAACTTCAGTGAGAACCTCTGTAGGATGATTTGTCGGACTACTACCGCCATCTCCCTAACTCGATGCATTATAGTCTTTTTCTGCCACACTAGATGGCCTCCCAGCCTTATTCAATGACCTGAACATGCCTCTACTTACGCTGAGATTTTTCGCGACTGAGATTTTCCACCGGACCCTTCTTTAGGCGCGTTACACACCGAGTCAGAAATTTCACAGGATGAATGTAGCTGCAAATGTGCGTGGAACGACTATGCTGTACATCGGCGTACTTCTCTCCTAAGGGGCCCAAACTACTGTCGAACTAGCCAAAGAGGTAACCTCCAAACTCGACCCGAAGCTGAAATTTACATGTTGTAGCACAAGAGCCGAATATTTCCGAAGTTACTCCATTGACCAGTACGATTTTACCAGCGTAGTAGTGGGGATAAAGATCGAAGCAGCGTATTGGGATCCTTAGAACCCCGATACGCCAGCTAGTGGCAAAAAACGTAACTATCCAAAGTAGTCAGCAGTCGTAATGCTCGCATGTGATTCTATGTAAATCACACGTGTTTTTCAATTTTAAAGATTATAGTTTTCGTTACTACACGTATAAAATATATTTATACGTAATTATAAAAATTAATTCACAATTGATGGAAATGGAATTTTCACCAAAAGTCAGTAAAAGTAATATAAATTGTTGTGTGTATGGATGCAAGAGTCGTGCGTGCAGAAATGCCACTGTTCGGTTCTATAATTTTCCACAGAAAAATGAAAGTGTAGTCTTACTTAAAAACAAATTACATCAAGAAGAAAAACTTGATCGTTTTGATGCTTGGGTGAAAGTTTTAAAAATGGGCAAAACTGTGACAAAAACCATGAGAGTATGCTCATTACACTTTGTGACAGATGATTTCATTCCATCAAGTAAGTTTTCATTTCTATTGTTACCCTGTTTCGTATTCCTTTCTTACTGGATTTGATGAATAATAATATCCTTTTTTTATTCAAGCCCATCAAGTACGTAGATTGAAGAAAACTTCAGTCCCATCAGTTAACTTACCATCCAGCTCAATTGATACAAACCCTGATCCATCGACAACTAAACAAGCGTCTGAACGAGGAAACAGACTGAATAATCGTTCATTGAAGAAAGAACAATGCCTTCAAAATAACATTAATCAGCGGGATCATTTACTCGATGGCTCTACCATCACTGAAGATAGAAATCGTTCTGATGATGAAGGGGAAGTCATTGGTAATGCATCACAGCATCTCACAAATGAAAATATGAACCCAGTAACTGCATCGAGCTGTGAAAATATTGATAAAAAATTCGAAGATGCTACTACACAATTTCCAGAGATTGAAGAATTGCAGAAGCAATTCCGAGATATGAGCATACAAGTTTCGACTCATTTGATAACATCAAAGTTTTCAAGTCTCATTACCACTGACGAGGAATTGAGCACGCTGACGGGTATCCCTAATTTGACTTTATTAAAAACAATAAAAAAATTAGTTGATAAAAAAAAAGCATCATCATCTCATTTCAACTCCAAATTCGACAATCTGGAGATAATCGTGATGACATTCATAAAATTTAAACAAAACATGTCATACGCAATGCTATCAGTTTTGTTCAAGACTTGCACTGCCGAAACTTGTCGAGAAAAAATTCTGGATATGATTGATACTCTGTATGAATGTTTAAAACCAGCTATTTATTGGCCAAGTAAAGAAAATATTGAAATGATTGAGTGACTTCAAATTATTATAAAACGTTTTATTTAATTTATCTAATCGACCTCTTGACACGAAGCCCAAAACAATAATGATCTTCTTTTTATTTCTCTCTTGACAACCGATTGTCTTGTTGCCAACTTCATTAATTATGTATTGATCGTTAGTCAGAAGAATCGATAAAGAGTTCTTGGTTTCGTTACACTACCCCCTTCTTTTTAAATAAGAAGAGGTTCCATTAGAAGAGGAAAAGAAAATCAACGAAATGATTCTCCCGACTACCTGATTAAGGACATTTGATATACCTTTTGGTAACCAATTTACCAAAAGACATCTCAAATAGTTGGGGTCCTTAACCCAATTCCCTTAAAAACCCAACCGGAAAATTCCAGGGAATTGTCTAATTTAACAATTTCATTAAAAAAAAAAAAAACAATTCTTCAAGTTCTAATTAGAATGATCGTCCTCCAAAAGTCTTTTTTTATCCTGTTCCTAGATCCAGTGATTATTCTTCTTATCAGATGTTCTCTGTATTGTTGTTAATCAAGTGTCTCTGAAATTGACAATAACTCGCAGGATTATTTGTTCATTTATTTATTCATTTATTTAAAGAGAAAAAAAAAATATATATTTTCTCTCGTTTTCATACTCAATCGACTAATCTAACCATCTCATTAGATCATTGAGTGTCATTGCACCTTTAGCCCAAAGAATCATTATTAATTCAAATAAATGAAAATAAATCATAGGATAATAAAATCATAAGAAATGATAAATAATCAAAATAAAACCCCAGAATTGATTGTTGCAAACAAACAACCTGATATCTTCAGTTTAATCCATCATCGAAAGGTGCTATTCTGTTTACGTGTACAACTCTTGGTTTTCCACGTGGAAATTTTTCAATTCTATACACGACGTCATTCAATTTATTCTTTATTATGTAAGGACCTTCCCAATCTGATTGTAGCTTGGGACACTTCCCCTTGATTCTACGCGGATTAAAGAACCAGATCTTCTGATCAGGTTTAAAATACAACATGTGAGTTTTCAAATCAAAACGTGATTTCATTTTATCGCTCTTCAATTGGAAATTTCCACGAAGACTTTGGTGAATATCATCCAATTGCTCTCTTAAATCCTCCACGAACTCTGTTAAAGGACGAGAATCTGATTGGGGATGGATCCCATGTACAAGATCTAAGGGCATCCGTAACTCTCTTCCGAATAGAGACATAGCTGGAGAAAATTCAGAAGTTTCGTGTCTAGCAGAGCGATATGCTAACAAGAACAGAGGAACCCATTTATCCCAATCTCTTTGATTCTTGTCAATGAATTTCGCTAAATAATTCAATAATGTCCTGTTCAATCTTTCAACCAAACCATTTGATTGGGGGTGAAGAGGAGTAGTGCGAGTTTTATGGATTCCTAATAATGCCATAACCTCCTTAAACACTACAGATTCAAAATTTCTACCTTGATCGGAATGAATTTCCGAAGGAACACCATACCTTGAAATAATCTCACGGATTAATGCTTCAGCGACAGTGGTTGCTTGATAATCAGGTAGAGGAATAGCTTCTGGCCACCTAGTGAAGTAATCAGTAACTACTAATATACAGTTATTACCTGACATTGTTTTTGGTAATGGTCCCAAAATGTCGATTCCTATTCTTTCAAAGGGGAAACCAACATTGAATATTTGCATGTCAGCTCTCGTTTTCGCGTGAGGACCCTTTCTTGAGAAACAAACCTTACATTTCCTACACCAACTCTCTACATCTGCTTTGCATGTAGCCCAATAAAATGCTTTACGAATCTTAGCTAAAGTCTTATTAATTCCAAAATGTCCCCCTGCTGGCAAATCATGAGCTATTTTCAAAATCTCTGGAATGAGAGCCTTTGGAACAACCGTTTGTAAAACTACTTTACTACGATCAGTAGATTCCCATTTCCTAACCAATAAATCGTTACGGATTTCCAAAGAATCCCAGTGTAACACGTAAATCTTCAAGTCTATTCCAAAACGCGAGATTTCCTGTCACCCAGAATTTTCGTTTTTTCTTTTAAAATCAATAATGAAAGACAATACTTGATCTTCGTTCTGGAGTTTGCTCCAATCGAAATCATCATTAATCGAACAGTGAGTCTCAAAGACACATTTATCTGAAATTTCTTCACGTGAATTAGTCCCGTCGCATTTTTTACATGTGCAAGGACGACGAGAAAGAGCATCTGCATTCCCATGTAAGTAACCAGGACGATGGGCAATATCAAAGTCATAAGTAAACAGAAATTCTATCCATCGTGCAATTTGTCCTTCAGGTTTTTTGAACGAAATTAACCATCTCAATGCTGCATGATCTGTTCTTATTAAAAATTTCCGACCTAACAAATAATGAGAAAAAGCAGTAACTGCTTTGATAACAGCTAAAAGTTCCTTTCGAGTTACACAATAGTTCTTCTCAGCATTATTGAGACACTTACTGAAATATCCGATGACCTTTTCCTCATTTCCCTGTCTTTGAGAAAGGGTCGCGCCAATTGCAAACTGTGATGCATCTGTATCCAAGATGAATTCACCATCTTGATTTGGAGTAGTTAATAACGGAGGAGAAGTAAGAATTGATTTTAATTTTTCGAATGATGTTTTGCAGTCTTCTGACCAGCTAAAAAGTGTTTTCTCCTCTGTTAAACGATGAAGGGGTTTCGCAATCATTGCGAAGTTCTTTACGTATCGACGATAATAAGAACAGAGACCGATAAAACTACGAATCTCGGTTTTATTTGTTGGCGTAGGCCATGATGTTATTGAAGAAATCTTTTCTGGAGCACATTGTATTCCTTCCCCAGAAATGAGATGTCCTAAGAAAAGAATTTCTTTCTGATAAAACAAACATTTCTTATAATTAATTTTTAGATTGGCTAGAGAAAGTCGTTTGAAAATGATTTGTAAATTTTGTAAATGATCTGAGAAATTTTTACCAACAACTAGAATGTCATCTAAATACACTAAGCAAATTTTCCAAATTAGACCTTCTAAAACTTTATTCATTATTCGCATAAATGTCGCAGGAGCATTACATAAACCAAACGGAAGAACCTTGAATTGCCAAAATTCGTTACCGATCACGAATGCGGTCTTTTCCTTGTCTTTTGTTGACATTTCGATCTGCCAGTAATCGCTTTTTAAATCTATCGATGAAAACCAAATAAAACCTTTAGTCGAGTCCAACAAATCATTTATTGATGGAACAGGCATATTATCTTTCTTAGTAACCTGGTTAAGTAAACGATAATCCACGCAAAATCGTAAAGCGCCATCTTTCTTCTTAACCATAACAACTGGAGAAGACCAAGGACTACTACTAGGTTCGATAATTCCATCTCGTTTCATTTCTTCTAATAAATCAAAAGCTGCTGTCCGGTAGTGAAAAGGGATTCTTCTAGGAGTTTGTTTAATTGGAATAGAATTTCCCACATCAATTTGATGCTGAATTCCAATGTAATGTCCTAAGTCTTTACTATTTCTAGCGAATGAATTTTGAAATCGAGAAAGAAATCGTTTAAATTGAAGTTTCTCTTCTGTATTTAAGAATTTAGAGGAATCTTCGAAAAGTTTGAGAAGGAACTCTGGGGAATCGTAATCAAACGTAACTTCCGTGGAGAAAGAGTAGTTTATGCGACGAACATTATTGGGAAAATTTTGATGAATTATTTTTCTAAATCCTTCTAACAGTCCTGATTTTTCTATAAAATCTAGCCCGAGAATACAGTCTAATTTGATATCCGCAAAAACAGCGTCAATGAGAATCGAAATCGTGTTAATTGAGATTATAACTTTCTTGACTCCCATGTAATTTAATTTTGTGCCGTTCGTAGTAATGATTGTATAATTTGCGTGGACTGTCTCTAGTGTATCTAAGTTATTCGAAAATAATCTGGGATTAACAATAGAGATATCTGATAATGTATCAATTTTCATTTCACAATATTGCTCATTAATTTTCCCATAAATTTTCAAATACAAATTTTCTTTATCACTAACGTGAGTTCCAAAACAGGATTTTATGAAATTTCGGGTCGGTTTGACCTGTGACACACCGACAGTTCTAGGTTTTCCGATTGTCTTTGGTTAATATAGTCGGTTGATTCATTAGAATTAACCGCATTGTCATCTGAAATCATTTCAGTACAATTACAATTAATTCTTTGTTTCCCAGTATTATTTCTGAAATGTTGATTTGAATTTGGTTGTTTTTGATTCTGATTTTGTATTTGAAAATCACTTGATTTTCGTTGATAACATTCATTACTGTAATGTCCAATTTTCCCACAGGAAAAACATGTAATATTCTTTTTAGTAGAGTTAGATTGTTTTGAATTATTAAAATATTGAGAATTCGAAAATTTATTTGAGTTCCCATTTTTATAGTTTTCCGAAAAGTTATTTCGATTCTGATTGGCTCTCTGATCATTATTATAATGTTTTTTATTAAGTAATTCCTGAATAGACTGTAATTCCGTTGCTCTCTCAACAGCAGTTTGTAAAGAGTCAATTCGTTCTGCCCGGAGTCTTCCTTCGATTTTCACATTTTTTAATCCGCTAATGAAATGTAAACTCGCAACGCGATCGCGAACTTGTTCTGGTGTATCAATATACGCCAAACGTGTGAGACGATCGATTTCTTCTGCAAATGTAGAAAAGTCTTCATCTGTCTTTTGTGTTCGAGCCTGTAATTGGTTGAAAAACATCCGGTGGAAATTCTGTTGACCGAAACGAGTATTTAATGCATTTACCAATTTATCGAAATTCCTGACATCATTGATATTCAATGTCTGTAAAACAATTCGCGCCTTTCCGCGTAAACATGCGGCTAAATGTGATGCTTTGTGCAGGCTACTCCAACCATTATGCATGGCAACAATTTCAAATTGTGTTTGAAATTGTGGCCATGGAACCGACCCATCATATGTCGGGAGATTTATTGTACCAGTCGATTGAGTACTCGGATTTATGTACGGTTGAATGTTCGGATTTGAGGAAAATCCTGTTGAATTTTGTTGAAAATTTGGGTACTTATCTTGTGTTTGTGTTAGTAATGGTTGGTCTGATAGTTGATTGTAATTATTTATCGTTGGTGGTTCATTATTCCTTTCCGTGGGCTGATTCGTTTGCTGAGAACGCCCTGGCTGACCTGTCATTTGCTCTGCAGTCCTCAACGAATCATCATTCCTCAAGGAGGCCATTGAGTTTTGCATTGTCAATTTAATTTCTTCTTGTAAAACATTCTTCAAACGATCCGCCATTATTTCCACCGTGTTATTGAAATACTGGCGCATGTTATCACCATGCGCTTGAATTGAGTCTTTCACCATAACATTGTTTTCTGAAATTATTTCTTCAACAATGTTCCGGGTACGATCCACATTTCCTTCGGCGAATTCCTCGTATAATTCACGTTGTCGTCCGTGTATTTTTGAGACTTCTGTCATAAGAGTGTCGTGAGTGTGAGCACTAAAACGTTGTAAATCCGCGATCATTTCGGATTTAAATTCATTACGCCACTCAATAAATTGTTCTTGCACTTCCCGTAATATTTCATTTTTGAGTTGTCTTGAATTTTCTATGCGATTTTCATAAGGGTGGGCACGTTCTCGTTCTCTTGATCTTCGCGACATATTTTTTTTTTTTTTTTTTTTTTTTAAACGATTAGTTGCACACTTTTATTATTATTAAACACTTTTGACACTTCCTGTACGTTAATTCAGAAGAATCCCACTTCTGACACCAATTGAAATGATGGAGTGACTTCAAATTATTATAAAACGTTTTATTTAATTTATCTAATCGACCTCTTGACACGAAGCCCAAAACAATAATGATCTTCTTTTTATTTCTCTCTTGACAACCGATTGTCTTGTTGCCAACTTCATTAATTATGTATTGATCGTTAGTCAGAAGAATCGATAAAGAGTTCTTGGTTTCGTTACAATATATTAAAGAATATACCTCAGTGTTTCAAAGAATTTGCAAACGTTCGTGCTGTAGTTGACTGTATTGAAATATCGATACAAAGATCGAAAAACTTATGTTGTCAACTAAATACTTATTCTTATTACAAAAGCGATTATACAGTAAAATTCATGACAGCTGTAACTCCTGCAGGGTTGATTTCATTCATCAGCAAACCATATGGTGGTCGATCTTCAGATAATATTATTTTCGCACAGAGTGGCATTGTAAATAAAATGGATAAAAAAGATGACTTGATGGCTGATCGGGGATTCACCGTTGGTGAACTGTGCAAGGAACATGATATGAACCTCATCATACCTCCATTCTTGCAACAAAAAAAACAGTTTTCAAAAGAAGAAGCAATTAGAGGACGATCGATAGCAAGGGCACGTGTACATATAGAAAGAAGCAATCAGAGAATAAAAAATTTCGAGATTTTCTCTTCGACAATGCCCGTAGGACTTGTACTTAAATCCAAAGAAATATTCACCATTATTTGTGCAATTGTAAATTTGAGTACTCCTATTTTGAAGAATGATAAGTTTTAATAAAAGAAGACTATATTATAACATTCCTTTTCACTTATAAAGAAGTATATATTTTTATATTGCACAAAATATATGACAATTACAAATGAAAATACAGTTATAACAGCAATACACAGTGATAATAGTAATCTGAAAATGCATCCAATACTAACTATTCTTCATTTTTCTCTTCTGCTTCTTTTTTACATATATTATGTAACATAAAATGAAAGTAGATAAATTTTAGAGAAAATAATAAGTCCTCTGTGTACTTTTGATCGAAGCTGATTGGAATAATTTTTACTTTCTTTTCGAGTGATGAATAAATCAAGAAATCAGTAGAAGGTACATTTACGATGGCCATGATTATTTGAACCTGAGCATAGTATAAGTGTTTTTTCTTCAAAGTTATTTGATCATGCTTCACTTCCAACCATTTGATTTGCTTGACTGTTTCGTCAGCACTATTTGTCCTACCTTCTTTGGGGCATTTGATTTCAATTATTTTGAATGGTTTATTGTCTTGAAAGATTATTCCATCAGGTGAACATCCCAACCAAGGATTAGTTTTCGATACAATCAAACCACATTGAATTACTCTAACAGACATCATTTTTTCATACGCTTCACGAGCTAAGGGTTCATTATCGAGACCGTATTTTGTATGGACATTGCTGAATGAAGCTCCGGAAAAATAATCAACCGATTTCTTTTGCCAATCTGGGTTTTTATTCTTGCGATAGGTATAAAGCCTATAGGCATCACTAGCTGTTATCCTGAACTTTCTTTCTTTTTGCCAAACACTGTATAATTCGTGAGTTTCTGCACAGATCGCATGAACGTCTCGTGAGAGATAACTCAACACTTGATCACAGCATGGTTTTAATGACGATTTAACATCCAATTTTTCTAATTTTGTAAGCAACTCCGACGTTTCTTGATTCTTTATTATAGCAATCACTTCTTCAGCTGATAGAGAAATAAAATTATTATTGTCAAGCTCCACAATGGGATCATGCCTCCCAATTCTAAAAAAAAACAGAAATTAAGAAAAAAAAACTATGTTATTTTTTAAAAAAGAAGTGTTTTTAAAAATTTCTCTCAAAACTCATTCTACCACAAACGTACAATAATAGTTTGTGCTAAAGATCGTATTGAAATAGTTACATTGCTTTTTTGCATAATACAATATCGATAAATCAATATAAAATATCATCAATTGATCGAGGATTAAAATGACTAAATGTAGAAACTTATTTGGTAAAACAAAAAAAATTAGTTACAATGATTCAATTTGTTCTGATTAAGTATTCCAAAATAAAATGTGTAAAAGATGGAAAAAAAAATTTCTTGAGAAATTAAAATTACGTTACTAAAAATGAATACTATAGTTATTCTAATTACATGTGCATAGCCAAAGCTGATGATGGATTATCGCCAATCATTATTTGTCGGAAAATTTCTTCATCATTGTCATCAATTCGTTGAATTGCATTTGAAGCGTTGCATTGAAGGAGCTGAGCGTGATCATCTGAATTTTTGCTGTTTGGGTTACCACGCTCCACCTGATTCTGATCTTCGTGTACTTGTGATTCAATTTCAGCATCATGTAAAATTTTCTTATCTGTAGCTCGCAATTTTCTCTCTTTTGATTTATTTATTTTTGCCAAAAAACAGCTATGTGTCATTAGTGGATTCATATCATATTTTTCTAGTGCTGACTGTTTTGGTGCCTTCCATGCACACTTTTTATCCGTACACGAAATTACCCTCAAATTTTCCAATTCATTTCTAAAAAAAATTATTAATCATTATTTAATCTATAGTATTATCATACAAATAACTTGTATTAATTCAATATGATGTACGAAAATCAGAATACTTTTGGTAAACAATTCACTTACCGGTTTAAATAGAACAGTGTTGCTACCACGTGTTTACATGCTCCACCTAACCCAGCTTTGCATGAACAGCTCATGCCGATAACTTTTCCATTTTTCTGCACTTCACCATTAATTTCATGGGGATCATCTCTTATACTCGATGATTGAAGGCAAAAGGCAATAATTTGTAAACAATCACTGTTTTCCTCCTCAACCTTCCCACAATTCAACAAGTGTCCCTGATTAATAATATTTTCGCCTCCTGTAAAATTTTTACTTTGGGGTGTTGCACTTGTAAACCGACAAATTTCTTGAATCGAAACACGCATTATTATTTAATGTAATAATAATAAATAATATAACTTTCAAATAACAAAACAACTACGTCATGAAATCGGGTAATATTACGCTACGACAGATGACTACTTTGGTTAGTTCACTTTCAGACCACCGAACGCCGCGTTCTGAAGCCACGCCTATCCCAAGGATCCCAATAGCATTTTCACGTGTGTTTGTCTCCATTGAGAATTAACGAGTTTTATTAATGACTGTTTGTATTGAATCATAATTAAAAATATTATTAGAAAAGAGGGTGCGGGGAACTCTGTACACGCAGAAGAAGTTACACTTCTTTAGCATGAGCGGGAATTCATTTTATCGTGCATTTAAGGAACGTATCTAAAATTGGGAAATGAGTGACGGAAAATAGCTACAATTAGTGAAATTTAAATTGAATCAAAGGATAAATAGATTTATTTTTCCTTACCAATCTAGAGAATATTTACCTTCTAGATTTTACAGACTGTGTTAAATTCCATCAATTGTAGGTATTTTCCGTCACTCATTTTCCAATTTTCGATACGTTCCTTAAGGGAGTTCATCCGGTAACTGAATTAATAGACCAATAATTATGAAAAAATTTGCATCTACTTCTGAAAATATGAAAAGTCACCTGTTAAAATTTCAAACTCCTCGGATATCTTGTTCGGATGAAATTGATGAATGAAGATTTTTTCAATTAACACGGTCCATTATGAAACCCATAGGTTTTCGTCTAGAAACATGAAATTTGTGGCAATTAACAGGTTTTCAGAGGGGAAACTTCCATAATGGATACATAAATGAAAGAACAATTTGAGAGCTTTCTCACATACATTAGATACTTGGTGATTTTAGAATAAATTAATTTGTCTCGAAAAACACTGATTTTCTGGAGTTTAACCTCCATCTCACTCGCATGACAGTAACGTCAGAACCGTCCGCTTTTTGAAAAGACTATGAATGCTTTCCGAATTACGCAATGTATGCTATGCTTGCACATCAAGTTATACAAAAGTAGCTGAAAATGTCATGAATTGACCCTTTTCTACTTGATCTTCAAAAAAATTATTACTATAAATTCGTATTTTTACCAAAAAAAAATATGATTGCTGAGGAAGCATTCCTAGTATATGAGGCATTCCGCACTATTTCACTCGATTTCTGGGTCGTATTTTTTGATTTTGTTCATTTTTGAATATGTTGCTGAGATGGTTATCAGAAGTCATTTCCCGAAAAAAAAACGAAAAAAAAATTTTTTTTGACGAAATTATGACCATTTTTGATTTTGGAAAAATGGCATATGTGCTCATTTCTGTGTAGCTTTGAATACTCATATCTTCTTCAATATTAGTTTTATGAAAAAAAAGAAGGGAGACTTTTCTCTCGAAAAATAGTGATACTTTGCAATAAAATTTAGTCCGGAAGTTGAAAGTTAATATTTCTATTTTTTAACAACAAACTTAATAAACAAATAGCCGAAACACAACTTTGCCAAATCTTTAAAAATCTGAAAAAAATATATGTTACGGATTGAATTATTTTTGATTTTTCTGTAAATTATCTTTTTCCGTCTCGGAATGGTTGACGAGATATTGTTTTTTTAATGTTTTCGCGTGGTCCGTGGCCGATGCTCCAGAGCCTTGCGCATGCGCAGAGCGCACTAGCAGCAGGTCACGTGGGAATTGGCGCGTAGGTTGAGCACTTTCCATCGCAGAGGTTCTCACGTGACCTGCTGCTAGTGCGCTCTGCGCATGCGCAAGGCTCTGGAGCATCGGCCACGGACCACGCGAAAACATTAAAAAAACAATATCTCATCAACCATTCCGAGACGGAAAAAGATAATTTACAGAAAAATCAAAAATAATTCAATCCGTAACATATATTTTTTTCAGATTTTTAAAGATTTGGCAAAGTTGTGTTTCGGCTATTTGTTTATTAAGTTTGTTGTTAAAAAATAGAAATATTAACTTTCAACTTCCGGACTAAATTTTATTGCAAAGTATCACTATTTTTCGAGAGAAAAGTCTCCCTTCTTTTTTTTCATAAAACTAATATTGAAGAAGATATGAGTATTCGAAGCTACACAGAAATGAGCACATATGCCATTTTTCCAAAATCAAAAATGGTCATAATTTCGTCAAAAAAAAATTTTTTTTCGTTTTTTTTTCGGGAAATGACTTCTGATAACCATCTCAGCAACATATTCAAAAATGAACAAAATCAAAAAATACGACCCAGAAATCGAGTGGAATAGTGCGGAATGCCTCATATATCAGCTGTAAAAGTTATGACTACGCTAGTCATCGGGCCGACTACGTTAGTCGTAGTGATTTTTCTTACTAATTAAATCGGTACCAGATGAACTTCCTTAAATACATGATAAAATGAATTCCCGCTCATGCTAAGGAAGTATAACTTCTTCCACGTATACAGAGTTCCAAGCACCCTCTTTTCTCATAATTATTGGTCTATTATTTCAGTTACCCGATGAACTTCCTTAAGTTCAGATGGAAATTCTCATGAACGAACTATAGCCTATATATGACCAAAATTGCGCGTTAATGTGATGTCACGGAAATAATAATAATAAATACACGGTCGATGAAATCAAATACTGTCAGTCAATATTATTTGAAATTATTATATCTATTGCTAGACTAATAATAAAAAAATCAACCTTTCATTGATGGCTTGCTGTTGAAAATTAAATTAGTAGCTTGCTTTTGAAGAATTTTTTTCATGTTAAATCATATATTATGGTCGGAATGGGATTTATGGAAGAGGAATAACCACATTAGTAATTTGAAGAACATAAAATGAGCTCATTTATCAATATTCGGCAAATTAGCTTCTAAAATGCTCTATATCTTTTGAACCGTGCATTTTATCGCTTCAACGTATGAAATCTTTTTTGTAGAAAATTAAATTTCCTACTACAAAGATCCCATTCAGTTTTTTTGTCACTCTGACCGTTTTGCCAAAAAATGCGAAAAATGAAGTTTTTTTCATAGAAATATGACTTTGGGAAGTATATATATTTAAAAAATAAGGTAACGTATAATTGCTAAAAGTACTTTGAAAGAGTAACTGATTATCTACAAATTGCACCTCGGGTCATCGCAGTGGCGTTAAATGCCGCTTAGTTATAGGAAATTGAAAAAAAAGTTCCAAATTCCCTATGTATTTTAAATAGAAAATGTTCAAGATCAAAAAAAAGTACTTAGAAGTAAAATTAAGGGCTCAAATTTTGAAGGAATTTTGTTTTCGGTATGTAGAACAATATTCCGCTATGGGAGTGAAAAAAAAAATGTTCGTTCAAAACGAATCACTCTAATGTATATATATATATCAAGTTTCTCATCTAATCCTAACTGGAGTTTCGAAATAATTAAAGTGAATTAAGGGTGAATTTGGGGAAAATTCGGACCTGGTGTCTTATAATTATTATTAATTCCCGAACCCAAACTATGCTACATTTTTACGAAAATTTTAGTTCTCTTGAAGTTTGGATGAAAAATTCAGTAAGCAACGTGAAAACTTGGAGTCATTAGAAAACATACAGAAAATTTTCTCTGCTCTCTATATGAACGCGATGAAAAATTATTATTTCTAGAGTTATGCATGGCTCAATTGGTACCATGTCTGGTTTCACGTTCCAACAAGCTTAGGATCGAATTGCGATTGCGTTTTTTCTAGCGTTTAAGAATTAATTAAATGTACTTGGTGGATTAGTTGAATGAGAAATAGGGTAGGTAGGTTGGAGGAGTGAAAATAGCTGATGAAATTTCCCGAAAAGATGAATAAATTAATATTTTTTAATTTTTCTTCTCCGAAATCAGTGAAAGATAAATTGATCGCAAGGGAGAGTGGGGCTGAGCGTATAGCTATCGATTATCATAGCAAACTAAGCGATAAGAACTTAGTGATCAGAGCTATTTGTTAGCGTTCAAGTGAACACCGATATTTGATTGGCAGAACAATAATTTTTAGTAACCACCTAATAGCTATAGCGTACATATTTATAGTCAAGGTCTATTTCAACTCCAATTTTATAGTTCCAGAATTCAAAAATTTCTCTCAGTGAGGCTTCTTTGTTTCACTGCTCTGAGGTGACTTTCCATGAAAATGTGGAACTCCTGTCTATTTATTTAAGAATAGTTCTTCCGAAATCGAACGATGAGGCAGAAAATCAAGGGATTGGGTGAATCTCAAATAGTTCTACACAGAAAAAGCTAGCCATGAGTTATGAACTTCTCGCAGATGACTCATGCTATATTACATATTAGTGCATAAGTGTCTTGGGCATAAAACATGCACTATTAGTAACATAAATATGTGCTAATTTCCCATCAATCATGTAACATTTTGCGTGCATAATTCATGCTGGTGTAGCGCATGATTTACGTTCTTATAAATACATGGAATATGTCAAATTGAATAGGATGAAATATGCTCAAATGGATATGAATTATGATTTTAAAAAATAGCATGATTTTTACTCAATTCATTTCGCAATAATTGCATTTGAATTACATAGACACTTATCTCTGTAATAATCTATCTCTTCAAATGTTTGACAATATTTTATTATTCTATAAATCTGAAGAATGATGTTAAAGGTGATAACGAAGAGTCACATACATTTGAGTCTTTCAGTTTCTCGAGAGCTACAGTAGGAGATCTCTTCCCTTCAGCACAAATGAGAATTTTTTTCTGAAAATTTTTCCAATTTTTCACGAAATTTACTCTTTTTGTTGGCTGCAGATATCCGAAGTCAATATCAATCTGCAATTATGCAGGAACACCGAATATTTGGATTATATATTAATATATGTGAATAAAAAACAATGGCCCAATGCATTTCCACCAAATCCGAAGGTTCTTTATTAAGTTTAATCCACAATATACTCTCTTTTTCTTCTGCTGTAAGAGCTTCAGTGCTAGTCACATTTACTGTTAAAGAATTCCGAATTCTATATTACTATTTCATAATAACTGAGATTCAGAAGTAGAGAGATGGCGATTCTGGAAAGTACTGGTGTTTCTCCTGGCGAATCTTCCTCCTCACTCTCCTCAAAACAATGTTTCCAATCTCATCAATCAGCAGTTCAGCAGTGAGAAGAAAGGTCAAACTGAATCGATTCTACTATTTCTATATAGTTCAAAAATTCTTGGAAAATCAGTGAGAAAACGAATTTTTCATGTGGGCCTTCTTTGTAGGAGAAAATCAGATTTCCGAAAAAGTCTCTCACTAAAATTTCAATATTCTATTGAGAATGCTCACAGTGATAAGGCGATTCAGGGAGTATTTCTCTCTTTAACTGTCGGTAAATACCTTTAGAGCAGGTAAATTAAGTGAGAAAAATTGAGACCTTTCTTCTAGAGACATGAATTCTCGTCAAAATAAAATGTTCCCATGAACTCTCAGGAGGCTTATTCTTGAGATGTTCTCAAAATAAACTACACTTCATTAGTAAAGTGATAAAAAAAAGAATGGGATGGTCTTGGAATGGATGATTTTAGAGACAAATATCAAGAAGGATTTTTCGTATGAACTTCTGTTCTCTGCAAAAAAAATGTCTGCTGACAAGTTTCAATTCACCCTCTGATATTAACAGTATTCTATCGAGAATAAGGTTAACCATAATTCACTTAATCTTGTTTCACTTCTTTACTGTTTAATCAAGTGATGTAATTAAACATTATTTTATTTCTGACAGCTTTCATTAAACTATGAGCTCGGTTGAGACCGAAACAAATATCCGCAGAGCATTCAGCACCTTCAGTAATATCCGAAATCTCTCTGACAGTTAATTTTGAGAAATCTCCATCTTCATAATCTACATTCAAAGGAGAAGAATTGAATAACGAGGAATTAGAATATTTCAATCACATTTGTGAATTATAATCGAAGATATCGATTAATTAGTTTTAAAACATTCTATGAATGAATGAGTTTCACGTGAGAGTGTTGATCGGCAATTTCCTTTGAAAAAAATTCCTTGAGAATCAAGCTGCTCCAATAGAAAGAATTTGACTAGGTGAATAGGTTGATTTAATCGGGATAATAAATGAGATTTCAATTCCCAAATCCACAGAAAGTGACAGTTACCTTGAAATCAAACTTTGTGTTCGCTAAAATCTGGATTTTTTGTGAAGAATAGTGTTTTATATTGTTTCATCTTTCAGAACAAATGAATCCCGATTTTCCGCTCCAAATTTTGAAAACACTTCCGGCCGCTCAGATTAGGTTAATCTAATGTTACCCTAGCGGTTTCTTGATCACAGTCGAATCACTGCCGATTGATCGTGAGTTGCTGAGAAATAAACAGTCATAAACCGATTGAAGTTTGGTGTTTTCACGGTAGATACGTACACGGTTACTAGATTACCCAAGTTAAGACAACCCATGTCCCTAGAAACTGTCGCTGGTCGGATTGTCGTGGGCGTTGAGAATGGGATTTAGCGATGAAGCTGGTAGCGGCGCAAACGAATATTGAATTCAAATGCAAGAAGCAGAAAGGAACGAGACAACAACATTCAGCTGATTATAATCCCCTTGTTATTGATAATTGAAAATACTCTAATGAAAAATATGAAATGTAAATTTAATGAAAACAAAAAAAATGACATTCATATTTTGCCATTCAATTTTCCATATGTATACATTTATTCAATTCAATCGAGCTATACCACTTGGTTCATAATCTGCGTATTTTCCAGACAAAAAATATGAAGAGTGTCATAGTCTCCTCTGTCAATGACAGCGACATAAAAATGAGAATAAATGGATGGGAACTATCACTGTTTAGAGCATTATTTTCATTACGTTTGCTCTCTAATGAATTTTTCTACTCGATTTTAAATTTTCTACCAGGATATATTTGGCACTCACATTTTTTAGTTTTTGTTGTATTTCTATGAAAACTTTCTTTATGGACTGACCCTCACATCTTCCTGGAAGTTTATAATGAGAACCAATGCTCGGAAGGAATACAAGCTGAAAAATCTGTAACTTTGTTATTATGAATTGTTGGAGGAGGAAACTGACGCCAGTCCAATGCTAATAACAAACAGACGTATATGCCATAGATAAGCCCATTCGTAATTAGTATTTTCTTGGAGATTAAAAAAAATTCTAGAAAGAATTGAGGACAAAAACACGTAAGTGCTGGACATATGTCTCTTTATTCGCAATAGATAGTACTCACGACAATGTGTAACTCATAATTACATAGAGAATTGATTATTTCACCACTAAATCCACCCAAATTGATAGTGAATTATTTCACCTTTCTCTTGATACCAACTCTAAGCTGCTATTACAGATAGATGCTGGGATGTTTTAGAAAAAAAAGAAAATGAAAAACGCCTGACATTTGGGCCCAACAAAAGAGAATTAACAAAGAAATTTAAAGATTGATTTTGGCACATTTATTCTACAAGGAATTTTATCTGTCTTTTAGTGTAATAATTGGAAAAATTTCATACTATGCCGTTGAATTTTAATATCTGTTGCTGCAAAAACCGAATTCAAAAAGGCCGGAATGAAGAATCCATTATGAAAAACAAAGAAATAATGACAGTTGGCGCTTGCGCTGTGTGTCATGTTATACGAATAATCGCGATAATCCGGGGTTTGTTTTTTTATGCTCCGAAATTTTCATTTTTCTCTTGGTCAACGTTTCTCATTGAAATTCAATTATATTCTGTAAATTTCATCACAATGCCTAGTTGCGCAGCTGTAAATTGTAGCAATTCAACAGAAAAAGGGTTCAAACTCCATGCTTTCCCTGTTGATATTGATCGGCGTCGATTATGGGCTGACAGATCACGGAGAGATTTTTCATCGTTCGAAAATGGTTTGCCAACAATAAATATGAGATTGTGTGGGGTAATTATCTATTGTTATTTTTAATCAGATTATCATCATCATTATTATTCTGTAAAGGTATTCTCGACGAGTGACTTTTCAGAGACAGTTTCAAGAAAGGCAACAATAATTAACCATTTTTCTAACAACAAAGGCGCTAATAGCTTTTTATTGTTCTAGGAGCACTTCAATGATCATCAATATGTTGTCGACGCTCGTGGCAATCGTAAATTGAAGCCTGATGCTATTCCAACGCTATTTCATAATCCTATGAACAGAGGAGATCGAGATCATGAAGATGGGGGTCTTGATGAAAATCAGGAGGAATGTGGAGATGAACGGCTCCATGATGTCCAGAATGAAGACAGGCAGTTGGAATGCCATATTCCGGATCATGCCCTTTTGGAACTTTTATTGCAAGAAGCCAATAGAGAAAAGCAACGTCTTCAGAAGAGGCTTGGAGATGTGCTGAGAGAAAAACATGAGGTCCAACGACAGGTATGATGTTCTTGTCTTCGATAGGATGCTATTGAATATAGCTAATCAATAATGATCAATATCGATTTTTTCAGGTAATATCAATATGGAAATCAATATGGAAAGAGATTGAATGAAGTTGTGTGCTACTATCTGAAAACAAAACTATTTGAATACCTAAGAGTCTCAGGTCATTTTTTCTGAAGATTTTATAGGATAAAGTGATCATTTGGAAGTTTTTACAGGAAAAGAACCACGTAGAGAAAACTAAGTTTGTATTCTACACATTGAGTCTTCACTCTGCATAACAGAAGCAATTTTAACAATTTTTCCGTCATTATTTAATACCTAAAAAATTCCGAATTATCACTGTATATTGAGGACTAAATTCAAAAAAATGATCTGGTATCTCAAGGAAATTATTTAAGTATCTCGTTTCCATACACAAAGCAGGAAATATGACTATGGCCAGACTCGACTTCAGGGATTGAGCCTGAGTCCAGTCAGACATCATGTTTCTCTGCAACCACCGATACTTACCTGATGTTCTCTTGCCACAGCTTCGTACTGAAAGAGACACCCGTGCAGTATTCCAAGAAAATCTCGGAAAGTTTTTGGGTGATGATCAGATTCGTCGTTTGCGAATAGCGGGGAAGGGCACAGGCTTCACATAGAGTGAAAAAACTATAAAACAAGCACTTCAAATCAGGATTATGGTCGGTGTCAAAGGGTATGAATATTTGAGAACGGTTGTCGGCTATCCTCTGCCTTCTTATCGTACTCTTTCTCGACGTTTGGAGTCTTGTGTTTTCCCAGCAGGGTCAGACAATGATATTATTCCGTTTCTTGGTATGAAAATCCGGGAAGAAGGTGAACATCGTGGGTGAGCCTCAATAGAGTGAATTCGCGTGATAGTTACTTTTTTTCAATCTTATAACTGGTTTACTATTATTTTCTCTCTAGAGATTGTTACATGGCCATGGACGAAATGCAAATAGAATCAGCTATTGAGTTTGACAGAGGACTGAAAAAATTTGTCGGCTTCATCACCCCAGAAATAGCAGGAAATGAGGAGGAGAAGTGCACACCTTCAGTAAAGGTTCTCGTGGTCAGTGTCCGTGGATTAAATCTCAAATGGAAGCAAATCAGTGGTTATTGGCTAGTAGGAAAGTCTATCAACGTGGCTAAACTGTGGAAGTGCTGCCTCACCGTAATGAGAAGGCTCCATGAGGAAGGCTTGAACGTCAAAGGACTCGTCATGGATATGGGCTGTAATAATACTGCACTATGGAGGCATGTTGGGATTCATTCCGTCGACGGCTCTATTTGTAATTCTATTGCTCATCCCATCGTAGCTGGTCAGAAACTTTATTTTTCACCAGATCTTGGCCATCTGCTGAAAAACTTGTGGGCCGCACTGCTAGTTCAAGATCTATATCTTCCACCTGAGCTGGCTGATGAGCATCCAGAATGGAATCAGCATTTAACGGTTTCCATTCAGCACGTGGCGAAGCTGATAGAGTTGCAAGAACGGCCGGATGACAGAGGCGTTACTTTGCAATATAAGCTTGGAAAGCATCATGTACGGCCAAGTCATTATCAAAAAATGAGAGTGCCGTATGCTGCACAGCTCTTGTCGCGATCCACAGCCATCGCTCTCCGATTTTGTGCCGAAAGTGATGCCATCCCTGAAATCGACTTCACAGCTCTCCCAACAGCTTGGTTTTTTGAACAAGTCGACACGTGGTTCTCGATCATGGCCTTATGGCCTTATATATATCAATGATCGTATGCATGGCCTTGACAAGGACTACCGTGGGGACGAGAAGATTGCTACTGTGGAAGACTTCTCCAGACTATTCCTTTGCATCACCTTTGGCACAAGAGGATGGAAACCTCTCCAAACAGGAGTCAGTTTGGCTACCAAAACCGTAGTTGATCTCCACTCTGATTTGGTGAAGAATGGGCCGTACCAGTACCTCCTAGCCGGACGACTCACCTCAGACTGTCTGGAAAATGTGTTTTCCCAGCATCGCACAATGATTCGGCTGAATCCAACACCAGTAGGAATAAGACAGGGCCTACGCTTGATCTCCGTTTCCCAATTTTTTCACGTTCCCAAAGGTTCCAACTATGCTGAGGATGATGATGCCGAATACATTGTGAACTTGTTGAGAATTCGTGGACGACCAGCACCAAATCCCGACGAAATCGAAGATGAAGACTTTGCAGATCCGCAAGAACTCACAGAATTGCAACGTCAGGGTTTGTACAAGCTCGCTGGCTGGATAGCAATGAAGGTGTGCTCCAAAACGCATTGTTTATCCTGTCGTGAAGCGGCAATCAGTGACGAACCTCTTGAAAATCATCCATCGGAGTGGACAATCATGCTGTCAAGAGGTGGCCTCACTCACCCTTCACGCCATCTTTGAACGCATCCATGTAGTACCGCCGATACGGAAATAGCCAGTGGTATACAGTGTCTCGTTCGATTCATATAGTGTCTGCACGCTAACTAGTTTTCCGAATGAGTTAGAAAGGGACAGAAAATATGAAAAATACAGTTTTCTCAGTTATTCCCTGAGTACTACTATGCATGTATGCCCTGAAACTGCATTTTCAAGGAATTAAAATGTTTCATAGATATTTTTCCATCGATTTCCTCTCTTTTCCATCTAAATCTGAACGGGTATTCTTGTGATATGATGAATTCTGCGTGTTCTTTTAAGGTTCGATGCTGAATTTTGTGAAATTTCAGGTATCAATATCTTTAAACTCGCTCTCTGTAGCCCTTTAAAAATTTAACTGAGTCATTTTCTTATTATCATCTACGATGATGTCAAATTTCAGTAACTCCTAAACTGTCATTCGACTACCGGCAGGACTACCTTGAGTCAACAATGTTTTCGTGAAATGTGTATGTTTCCATATATTTGGCCGATGAGGAAATGATTCCCTTATTTCATCTATTTCACTTCTTTTATATAATAATTCACTGAGTTCGTTCAAATTCTTCAACCTCATTTAAAACTACATAGCATGAAATCCATTTATTTCGTTCATTTAGTCATAATTCATGCGTTCTACAGTTATGTTCTATTTCCAGATAACGAGTGATATATTGTCGGCGGTATATTGAGATTTTTTGGTTATAAGCAGATATTATGATGGATGTTTTCATCTATTTGTCAAATTTTTAAGTATAACTAATCGCTTTATTCATTTCAAGATTTTGTGAACTCAGTTATAAGAGACTTACGTTCTGTGAACATACGGATCCTGGAGGAATCTTCGCATTTCGGGTATGTTTTATTTTCGCTATTCAATTTATTCCTTTAAAACAGTATGAATAATCAATTTTTTTTTCTAGGTATAATCATTTTCATCCATAGACTACTTCCAGCTAGTCTACAGATAGTGTACAGCCATTCAAGTCTTCTTCAGCTATCGAGACGCTGTTATTTTTTTCTCAGCTATCAAATAGCTGTTTTTTCAGTTTCAGCTATCAAGTAGCTGTTTTTCTCCAGACTCAGCTGTTAAGTAGTTTTTCTTCTTAGTCAATACTATCTTAGCTTTAGCTTTACAAAATTGCATAGAACATTCACTTCCAATATCATTGTATAATAAATAATTTAAAAAACTATATTGATGTGATCAATAGCGTTAATATAATAAAGTTGATTGAAATATATCATTGGTGATTTTGAATCATGCCATCATTCAGTCGAAATATAATTTTGGGTGAAGGCAGAAGTGGCTGGTTGTCTGATGACGAAATTGATCATTTCGCTTATTTATTACATTCACAGTTTAAATATAATGTTATAGAATCGTGGACATTTCAAATTCCTGAATGAATAAGCTCAATTGATCTGAAAAATAGACATATTCAACTGTTACATAGTATGAATGGGCTATTTACTGATAAAGATGCTGGAAATATGAGGGGAGGTCACTGGATTTGTACCTTTTTCGATACGAATGTTCTCTACGTATATGACTCAGCCAACTCATGATATCTCCATGAGTGTCATCAACAAGCCTTGAAAATATTATATCCTTTCTTCTCTTTCGAAAGGAGTCTTATAAAAATTTGCCGGATCCAGAATCAGACCAATGTTTACGATTGTGGTGTTTTTGCCATTGCTTTTGCAGTGTCTTTTGCCTTTGGAGAAAATCCTGAAGATATTATTTATGACGTTGTGAATATGCGTAAGCATCTATTGCACATGTTTGAGAGTAACATGATAACAAAATTCCCTGCTACCACTAGGTCATTTGAATCACCGAATGTTTCAAACTTACAACAATCGATTTCTGTAGATCGTATAATCGAAAAATCATCTCTATTCATGCATAAAAAGAAAAATAGAGTTCAGTTTTCTGAATCTAATGAAATCAAGGAGAATATTGCTAGTAATAGTGATAATAGGAATAACAAGAAAACACAGGACATGCAGTGCAATACCATTCAGGGGCAGCAAAATTTGCCCGTAATAAGGAATCCCTTACAAGAAGTGAAATTAAACAGTGAAAATGACATAAAAAGTAGAAATAATTCGGAAATACAATCTTGTAAACGTACAGCTAGTGAAATTCTCCTAAAACAAAGCAGCAATATACCCTGTAAGAAGACTACTAAAACTCCTCGACTCCTCCCTTTATCGAAAGATTGGTTAGATATCATAGACAGAAATGAACAATTACAAGATGAACACATCAACTACTTCGGAAGATTACTAGATAAATGCTCAGATTACCAACATCAAGATCCATTATTTTTACAGAGACCAGATCGAATTGTTCCCAAACCTATGCTAAGAAGCACATTCAAATTTTATAAAGTAGTGATAATAGAAAGAACGATAGTGGTCATTGGATTTGTAGTTATTATGATGCTAAATATATTTATATCTATGATTCTCTGAATAGGCGTACTTTGCATAGAGATCACTTAATCTCTTTGAAACGTTTATATCCATTCTATAATGTAACAAACAGTTCTGTCCGATTCCTGAAAGTCCAACAGCAGAATAATTGCGCAGAGTGCGGGGTATTTGCAATTGCATTTGCTGTATCTTTATTATTCCAGCAAAAACCAGAACTCATTACATATAATGTTCAACTAATTCGCAAACATCTTAGATCATTATTTCAAACTTGCAAACTCAGTACTTTCCCAGTAGTTTGTAATACAAATGCGATAAAGGATCTCAGTCTAGAAAAAATCCGCCACAATGAACATAAAGCATATCAGCAGCGAATCAATACTGATCGAAAAAGGAACCTTGGCTTTCCTACCTATAATGTAAATCAAATGAATATCGCCGAGGAAATTGTTGATGACAATTTCATTAATGATGGCGCTGAAGTGAATCCTCTACGTTATTCACAAGATAAAAATATTAATGGTGACGACTTACGGGGAGCAGAGAATGAGGAAATGTGTCATAAAAGAGATGTAAGTTGTAAGACTGCTATGCATACACATGATAAATTGATGATGAAGGACACTGAAAAAACTGAATCAAATATCAATAAACCAGCTCTGAATGACGGCTGTGTCAACAGATCGATCAAAAGAAAACGATCTGCTCTCAAAAACAACACAACAGATAAGAAACCGAAGATTGAATTGAAACCGGAGAAGATACCGATGAAATTCCGTGTCGATGAATGTGCTGATAAGTTGACCGATATCATAAGCAAACAAGCAGGAGTTCCACCCTTTGTGCGTTATTTGCAACCCCAACTCTTTATGTGACATTTAATATTTTGCCAATTCGATTGGCAAAATGCTTCCGAATGGGATTTTACCCATAATCAATCGAATCTCTATAAAAATGAATATCTTTTCAATCGCTCAAAAAATAACATTATTCTCGTAAGAAATACGCACTTATAGATCCCTACAAATCTCAGCTCAGAATAATCGATTGAATTGCAATAATATCACATGGTACATAAAAATTCAATATTAGATGAAAATTCAGATCCTATGATGGAACACAAAAATTGACGTTCGGTTTCCAAATAGGATTTCTATGCTTTCTGATTGTCGTCAGGATGAAAAGGTACTCATTTTGTAGAAAAAATTGTCTACTTTCGAATGGTGAAATAAAAAATAGTAGTGTTCTTAGGGAGAAAGCTAAGAAAAACCGTGATTTTTGAAAAAACTAATTTATCGAACATCCTTACAAGAGACGTTTTTTTTTTTTTTATTTATACAAGAGACTTCTTCTGAAAAATCTGAAATTATCATCATTTGTGGGGCTTATTGAGATGAATCTTTTAAGCTGAACTTGGATGTAATCGCTTGGATAGTTTTCGAGATATAACCTCTTTTCACAAAATGGGTTTTGGCCAATATCTCAGAAACTACTGGAGCGATTTCGCCCCATTTCAATACCAAACTTTTCGCTCCTTAGATGCACGAACTGGCGAAATTTGAAATCTCTAACTCAAATAGTTTTTGAGCTATCGTGTATAGTAAATTGAGGATGAAAAACACTGTAATTGAAATTATCTGCAAACGAAAAATCTGAGCAAAATTTACCCCGAGTGAAAATTGTGGGTTCAAATGTGGCATGAAACTTTTATAGGAATAAATTGAGGATTAAAAAAAAATTTTAAATAGGATACAAATATTTTATGA
Organism: Aleiodes alternator; assembly: GCA_963921955.1. Taxonomy (NCBI): domain Eukaryota; kingdom Metazoa; phylum Arthropoda; class Insecta; order Hymenoptera; family Braconidae; genus Aleiodes; species Aleiodes alternator. The sequence continues at coordinate 3,360,953 of OY998102.1, read as the reverse complement.
TTATCTGGTCTTTTATTATTTAAATATAAATTTTAAAGATTATATTGAAACTGAATTCGATTTTGTTTAAATATAATGAAATTAAATAAATAGTAATGAGTAGAATTATTGTTTTTATAAATTGTACGGATAAAATATGGGTGATTATTTCCATTGAATTAATTAAATTAAAACAAAAAGAAATTGATATTGTATATAATAAAGAAAAAAAATAATATGACAGTTATAATTTCTACAGTTAGACAATTATGAAATAATTGTCTATATAATTCAAGAGTCTCTCAATTATATTAAACTTAAAAATTACGTCTACCTCGGTCGACCGCTGATAGAAGAAGAAGGAGCCCTTACAAAACGTGAGCTCACCTCTTCCCCCTCTTTCCTCTTAATCTCCTCAACAATTGTGACATCTAATGTCCTTTTCTAAATATCGATAAATTAGGGTTTTCTTGAATTCATCATCGATACAATAATCTGAGTTACCACAAATGCGATGTATTTCATCGCTGAGTGTGGGGGCTGTGAATCAATTTTTCGCGGAGAAAAGTCGAAAAAACGATTTTTCAAAAGTTTGAGTTTTCTCAAAGAGTACTCAACCGATTTCGCTCAAATTTCACTGACAGCAATTTGCATGGGGAGGGAAAGTACTGTTGAATTTTCAGCTCACTAAGTATTACTGTTGCTGAGCAATGAGCTGATATCTGTCACACATACACACACACACACACACACACACACACATACAGACATTTTTTAAAAATGTCATTTCTCGACGTTTTGGATTATTCTGAGTCATACTTCGATGAAATCTCGAAATCGGAAAAATTCGCGTTTACAATGCTTCCATTCGGAAGCAAAATGATAGCAGTATGCTGGCTGAGAGCAAATTGGAAGCTGACAAAATAGTAAAATGGTGTATGCAACAACGAAAAAGTTACTCGAAACTCTTGAATCGTCTGTCAACAACTCTTCGAAGAAACGCGGATCATTTTTTGAGTAGAGTACACTGTGGTTAAGGTAATAAAGTGACAAATTTATGTGGAACCTAGAGGCATACATCGAATTCAGAATCATATTTTTATGAAACGATCTATACATTCGAAGAGCTGAGAGCTCAAGTAATAGTCATCAATTCTAAGGGACAATCAATGAATGTATTACCGCTGTCTGTAAATAAGAAGCCTATGAAACAGAAAATATGGTCTTGTAACAGTTATTGCAACGGGTGCAAAATGAAGAAGTATTGCAAAGCTATCAGGAATTTCTTGAAAACTTAGCGGTGCAAAAACTGAGTACTTTTCCGAAATTCCTTGAGGGCTGTTTTACGGAACATTCAGAAGATAAATGAGGACTTTTATCTCATTGCTATATGTATCAAAATCCTTGCAGATTTTCGACTTCTGCAGTGGAAATGTTAGCTCCACATTTCCCAAATGTAAGAAATATAAAGAGACAATTGTATAAAATTAGGCAAACTTTCCGTGAATTAGGTGATCTAGATGTAGCATTAGAATTTACTGACTTGAGGATTCTTCGGAAGATAGCGAATAGTATGAAGAGTAAAGGTCAATTGTTTGACATTACGAATACATCTCTTGATCACTTCGATGAAGATAAAATACAAGCTACGCACAAAGATGCATTTTTAGCATTGAACAAACGTTCTATGGATTTAGCTGAATACTCTTGTATTTCTTGCCAAAAATTGCAATTCAGAAGATCTGTTAGGGAGATAACATGCTTACGTAAGGAAATTGAAAGTCAATACTGGAAAAATTTGTTGAAATATATCGAAGATCATGAAGTTCAATCAAGTGAATATATATGTATTTACTGTTTGGAAAAATTTCATTCAAATCGATTACCCACAGTATGTATACTGAACGGTCTGAATCCTGGTAACGTTCCCTCCGAAATTATGGCTCTGAATACTTACGAGCAAATACTTATCCAAAGAGCTAAAGTATTTCAAGTAGTGCAGAGACTTGGAACAGTTCAGAAAAGAAATATTCCAAATAGTATGCGAGTTCGGAAACTAGTAGGACAATCCATCCATCTGCCTTTACCAATAGAGGAAACTATCGGGAAAATTGCTTCAACCACTGACCCCATTAATAAAAATCACGAGCTCTATATTCTGATTCGTGGGCTACCCAATAAAAGTAACGTAGTTTGGCAAAACTTGGTAAATTTGCAGAAAGTGTTTAGTGCTCTGAGATGGTTGCAATGTTATAATCCACTATACTCCAAAATCGTTTTACCAGAATCAGCGGAAAAATTAATGGACTGGCTGCTAGAAAATGATGTAGAATATAAAGTGGAGACTCACGAGGATGATGAGATGAATGATGAGGCTGAGTATAAAATCAGTAGTGATCTTGATGGAGAATTTGATGAGAAAAACGATGAGGAATCAATTCGTATCAATGAGGACAGTCGAACGTCACATCCAGAAGATGAAAACAAAAAAGAGTTGAATGAAAACTTAGGAGTTTCAGTGAACTCACTCGATAACAATCACTCAAAACAATCTGCGATGGTTACTCAGATTGATGAACATGAACCGAGATTCGAACAATATACAATTTTTCCTATGTATGACAAGAGGGTAAATGAAACGGCCTGTAATTTATATCAGATGAAAAAGGTGAGAGATAAGCCGTTGAATTTTAAAACAGATACATTAGATCTGTTTTAGATCTATTGTGTTTTCCCCATTTGTATCCGTACGGTAACAATGGACAACATGAGATACGACATACAAATTTAACAGATTCTGAATATATCAAGGCAAGACTTTGTTCTAAAGACCCACGATTTCGACTGAATCAGCAATATTTATTTTATCTTGTGAGCAATGCTAATTTACGACAAATCAACAGTGGGATATATCACACACTCAATGTAACAAACTCACAGCAGAAATGTACAGCCAAGAGTTACGTAGAAAAGATTCGCAATGGTGATTTGGAAGGAAATATGAATACTATATTCGAGCGACTCCGTAATACTGAGCAATATTGGAATAGGCCTTGGAATAATTTATTTTGTATGTCTAGACATTATGGACCCGCAACGTGGTTCCTCACGATAAGTCCTGCTGAATGGAATTGGAAAGAGCCAGCTACCCATATCCGCAAAGTTAATGCTCCACATTTAGATAAGTTATCCGATGCCGAAGTCGTGGCTGCTGATCCTGTGTCAGTCTCTAGATTCATCGATAATAAATTTCATGCCATGCTTGATTTCCTGACACCAGATAGTCAACCGATTAGAAAAATAAAACACTATTTGGCTATGATATAGCACAGCTGCCCCTAAAATAAAATTTAATGTACTCATTTTATTGGAACTTTTTTCATATGTTTTGGTTGTCTAGGGGTCAGTTACCCGGCGCGAAGTCAAAACAACATCCTAATTAAAATTTTGAAAAATTACAACCAACTTTTTCCTGGGAAGTATAACCCATATAAGCGAAAAAACCAAAAGTTATAAAATGGAGATTATCACCACGTTTTGCATTACCCGTGGCCACGACGGGGACGTAGTGGTGCATAGGCCTCAAAAAGAACCTACAAAACCAACCCTAATGTGACACACGGGATTTTGTTGAAGAATTTTTATTGACAAAACCTCCGCTCACCTTCTTTGAGCTGCAAAAATTTAATTTTACTTTTTCTGGAAAACAAGTACATTGAGCATAAAAATGCGTACTTTTGTTTACCCTAGTCAATAATATGCATGCTTCGCGTGGAATAATATCAACCGTTTAATTTTTAACAATCAATTCGAAAAAGGAAATTTATTTAGTTTGAAAAGACTTATAACGTTAATACGGATTTTAGAAAATTCCGAAAATACTCATCTGGAATTGAAAATCCAACAGTATTTAGTGGAGACACTACACTCTTTTCTTCATCAAGGAGAACAAAACAAAGTTAACCACACAGTAACACCAGAAAACTCAGTGGACATATAGAAGGCTCAAATGGTTTACAATGCCAAAGTTGCCCCACTCCAATGCCACTGGTCTCTGTCTTACCAATGTAAATGTCTAATACACACTTTATTACGCAAAATAATCGATAGTTTTCGCTCGTTGCTTCATCCCGCACACCGCGTTCCCTCTCCCTCAACAATTCAAAACATTGAAATAAATGGATGATTTCAGACTCTATTTTTCCTGTGATAATTATAATTTCAAACTATTTTGAATTTAATGTGGATGTATATGTTGTAAATTATGGAAATTAATAGCAAAAATTTAAATTCTTGGAAAAAATTCATGAAAAAACTGATTTTTTTTTGGAGGGGACACCTATACTATACAAAAGCCCACTATTTTTGGCGTCGCGAGTATCAAGAGCGTAGAGTGCAGCATTTTCATTTACTTATCTGGATTGAAGATGCACCTATTGTTGGAATAAATTCTAATGAGGAAGTTGCAGATTTTATAATGAAATATGTCGCTTGTGCCGTACCAGATGCAAAAATTTCACCAAATTTACATAGGCGTGTAATGAATTATCAAACTCATAAACATAATAGCTATTGCCTGCAATCTAAGGAACAGAAGTCAGGAAAAACCACAACGAAATGTAGATTCGGTTTTCCCCGTCCTGTGACTGACAATTTCGTTTTACGAGATGTTGCGGCATCGATTGCTGGTCGTAGAAATTTGAAAACAAAATCGAGATTCTATGATTCCCCCAGAACTGAAAAGGAAATTAACGTCAATGATTATAACCTGCCATTCTCACTGCATGGGGAGGAAATATGGATATTCAATTCATCGGAGAATCTTCTCGCTTCTGACTCAGTATGTCACAAAAGATGCGATGAAACATGAAATGTCCAAAACATCGTTCGTGATGAAAAATGTTACATCTGCGAAAACAACGAGGCAAAAATTATGGAATGCTGGAATGCGTGGCCTCAGAAATCGAGAACTGGGAGCTCTTGAAGCTGCGGATACTTTGTTAGGGATTTCATTGTATGGTACAGATCCACATACGACAATCAAATGGCTGGATGTAAGAATGCTTCGGAATCGAAAAGTTAAGAAATATCAAGAAGTTACAGAAATGGCCCAGGAATCTACAGATATTTTCTGTCCATCATTGATCAATCACTACTACCCCCAAACGCCGGAGGAACTTGAATCCACATGTCTTTATGAATTTCGTAAATGGTATGACATAGTTAGAACTGAACCCAAAACCAAAGGGGCTGAATATTATAGATTGAAGCCATCACTCTTTCTGAAGAGACTCGAGAAAGGCTATTTGATAAATCACTGGAGATACAATGTTGTGACTGAACCAGAGAAATTTTTCTATTCTCTACTGTTATTATTCAAACCATGGAGAGATACTGACGAATTGAAATGGGGATGTCAATCGTACACTGAAGCTTTTGAGAACGAAAAAGATTGTCTTTCTAAGGCACGGGAATATCATAAGCACTTGGAAGATTTTCAGCGAGGATTAGATTAATGTAATCTACTTAGCAATGTACTAAGCAAGTTCTTGATGAATTGAATAAAGATGATAGTGAAACGTATATTGAATCTCCTGGAATACAAGTAGGATGTGATCCCAAGGAGGGAACAGCAGCCATGCAAGAATTTAACGACATGGAGAAACGAATAGTAAAGGATACTGACTTGGGTTCTATGATTCTGCACATGAATGCTGATCAAAAAAGAATATTTGAGGAAATCACAAATACAATCGAGTCTGAAAATAAAATATTACGGTGGTATATTAGTGGAGAAGGTGGGGCCGGAAAGAGTTTCCTGATTGATGTTATTAGAACGTGGATTAGTAAAGAAAGGAAGCGAGGAGCAGCAGTCACAGCTCCAACAGGTATAGCAGCTTTCAATGTCAGTGGATTGACCGTTCATAGGTATTTTGAGTTACCAGTTGAACATGATGATAACACGAAATGTAAACAGCTGTCGGATAATCTATTAAAACTTATGCGTGATGAAATGCGCGATGTTGAGTTGATAATAATTGATGAAATTTCAATGGTTTCTAACTTGACTTTATTATACATCAACCTAAGAATGATGGAAATATTTGATACGATTGATGAACCCGATGGTTGGTTTGGAAAAAAACATGTCATATTGTTCGGTGATCTATTGCAGCTCCCACCAGTACGACAAGATCCACCTTACATAAATTTATCAGCGAATGCGGTGGTAAAGAAATTAGGATCTATGGTCAGCATCAATCTCTGGGAGGATTTGTTTTCCTATGACGAATTGACTATCAACATGCGTCAACAGAAAGACAAAGCGTACGGAAAACTTTTGTCTCGTATGAGAATAAGCTCGATGAGTTCAGAAGATCTCAAATTATTGGAGTCGCGTAAAATTGACATAAGAGCGCTGAGAATTACGGATCGGCTGCGTATTTTATCGCAATATATAAAACAACTTCCCATGAATACAGTATGCTTATTGCCAACACGTGATCAGTGTGATTGTTTGAATACTATCATGTTGGAACAAATTTGTTCTGATGAAATTTTACTCATCGCTGAAGATTCCGTCGATTGTTATGATGCTCGCTTAAAAAGTCGAGCTTCGAAATTCTTCGATCGTTCCGTCGCAGGATTATCAAAACTTATCACTATTAAAATCGGCGCAAAGATTATGTTGAGACGAAATATCGATGTTACTATAGGTCTAGTGAATGGAACTATTGGCACTGTCGTATCTATCTCAAAATCGATCGAACGTGCTAAAGAGTTCATGAAATCCATCCGTATACGTGTAGAGTCCGGACAGGAATATGATATTGAAAGAACGTCTGTCAAATTTGAGATTATGGATGGAGCTTATGTGGTAAGGAGACAATTCTCAATCTGTTTGAGCTATGGTATCACAATTCATAAAAGTCAAGGTTCAAGTTTGAGTTGTGTTGTAATTGATGTGGGGAACAGTGTATTTTGTTCCGGTCAAACTTATGTTGTCCTCCTAAGAGTAACGACGCTAGAAGGACTACATCTGATCAATTTTGATCCATCATCGATGGAAGCTTCCAATGAAGCGCTTAAAGAATATAATAGACTGAGAGCAGAATATAGACTTGACTTGCCTCAAATTGCAAAAAACAGCCGATACTGGCCAAAAGAGTGGGATACTCCGTGGGCTTTCAAAGAAGGACAAACGAATGAGGAACCGCCTGAAAATCGAACGATATCTGTCCAATCATGCATTATGGGATTACTCAACAAGGATGGCGTTTCTAGCTACGCAAATGCCACAATTCAATGCATTTTTCATTCTCCCATACTTCGTCATGCATTATCATCTATTCCTAATGGAAATTCTGGTAATTGGATACTATAGCTCTGCCAACTGAAAATTGGTGTTTTCAACGTTTTATTTCAAATTGTTTTCTTCCGCCTTGCTCGTTGCGCCTATTCTAGGTTCGCATTGAGTTTGGTTTCGAAAAAATTTCATTAAAAAAATTTTTTTTTGCAAAATAATTGGGGTTGTCTATTTCGAGCTGAAAAACTTGAATTAATTCATTGTGTTTAACAAGTCAATGAATACAACATTCAAACGTTAATAAATTTCATTTCACAGTAATTTGGAAACAAAATAATAAATTCAATAGAGTAGAGTTTGATGTTTTGATTGAGCATGGGGTGAGGAGGGGCTGGGTGAGAGGTGAGGAGGCAGGTACGAAACACTCGATTTCTTCCTGACAAAGAGAGTTGGTGTGAAAACACAATGATGAACAGAGACGAATGGTCTAAAGGGAATGGTAAATTTGGTAATTCAACCAAATGAGCCTTTTTCTTGACCAGTATAATTTTGGGTCTCTGCAGTGAAACATCAAAACTGTGCGTTTTGTTTTAAGAGCTAGTTGCCACCACTGCGTCTTGGTTTTTTTTTGGAAAATCCAGTTTTCAGATGAGTATTTTGAAGTTTCATTTAATCCGTATTAAATTTATTGAGTTTTTTTACGTCTTTTTTTTTCTTTTTTCGTTTCTATTTTAATTGCTATATCACATTGAAATTGTTCCACGAGAAGTGTACAAATTATTGACAAAAGAAGGAAAAGGTACATTTTAAAAAGCACATTGTGCATGAAGTACTTGTTTCCGTGTAATATAAAAATTAAATTTTTTATGCCCAATGAAGGTGGGCGGAGTTTGTTGTCAATATATTCTTCATCTAAAATCCCGAGTGTCCTTTATAGGATGGGTCGTGATAAGTTCCTTTTCGAGGCCTATGCACCACTACGTCCTCGTCGTGGCCTTGGGTTACGCCAAACGTGGTGATAATCTCAACTTTCATTTATTGTTTTTTTTTTGGTTCAATTGGTTAGTGACTTCCAAAAGAAGTTAGTTGTCTTAGGTAAAAATTTAATTAGGATTGTGTCTGCTCGCCTTGAAATCTGGCTACTGGTCTCTGCTACATAGAAACACATCAATTTAATTCAAAAAAATTGGTTAAATAATTCAAATTTTTCAATATTTTGGCAGAGTAAAAGTAGCTAATTACCGAAATTCTGATGTGATGAATACTCTACTTAAAAAATATATGGAGAAACCGCAGACATTATCAATCTCTCCTCTTATCGAATTTATTGAAGGCCACTCCGTCTCCAGAGGTGAAAACGATCCTGCGAGCTTTGTAGAACAGCTATGCAAGAAAATACCCGCATTACAAAAGTATTCCACCTTCGGACTTTAACATGTGGATCGATGCGCGATCTGCGTGAACACGAAAAATTCCGTAGAGAATATGTTTTGTCACACAGCTCTGGTGCTGGAGAAGAGTCCCACATTGGGATGTAACTGAATTTTCAGAAATTATGGCAAAGGAAGGTTGCTGGAGGTGGTTCTGGCAACAGTGCTGGCTTTGGTCTCCGAAACGGTCCCAGGACTGGCCCCGGGACTAGTTTGTGACGAAATCGAGTTCTTGTCACACAGCTCTGGTGCTGGAGAAGAGTCCCACATTGGGATGTATCATTGAATGATTCAAAAGCAGCTGCCGAGCCGAACCATTTGATCAAAAGATCATTTTCTCATTGGATTGATATTAATAAATCGTGTGAAAATTGTGGCGAAGTGACTAAAAATTGGCGCGAAACTACAATTAATAGCACTGCAGAAGTGATTATCATAAAATTAGAAATATTCCATCTTAACTCGAAAAAAGTCAAACAAAAAACTAAGAATTGGAAGCTGAAAGCGATTCCAACAACCACAGTATCCATTAGCAATAGTACTTATTCTGTGAATAGTGCTATACTGCACTGTAGTGCAAGTGCGAACGATCACTACACGTGCGTGTTACGAGATAAAAAAATGAGTGGGTTCATATCGATGATGCAAGGATTACCAAAATTCGGTGGCCGAGAAATTCTAAAGATGTGTATTTATTATTTCTAGAAAAAACTAAGTGAATCTGAATTTCTTATCGCAGAATTTGTGATTGAGCTATTATGAGTAACAAAAAGGAAATTAGCTTGAACAGATTTTAATGCCACTCCCTTGCCTACATATGTCTTAGAGTGGTACTGAGAAGGGAAACTCTATCCGTATAATATTTTTGGGTAGCTTCCATGTGTTGTGTCCCAGTTGTTAAAATCATTTCACGTTAATGATTAATTTTACATTAATTAAATCTGTAAATTCTTAACTCAAAATGGAAACATTTTGACACTAAAGATAATCATTCATTTTTATTAATTCTCCGAGTTGAAGTATTTTATCCACTGTAGAAGAGATCTCTATAGATCGAACCTACTCAATTTCCTTATGACTAAACGGGTCTAACATTTTGGTGGCAGCGGTGGGATTCGAACCCACGCCTCCGAAGAGACTGGTGTCTCAAACCAGTTTCAAATTGTACCAAGCAACGCTTTGGATCTCTAAGAATACTCAATTGAGTATTACGTGTTCTGAGTTCGTATTTTACGGACAGATTTGATTCTCTTTCGGGGGGAGGAGAATTGAGGTAAATAATATTAAGATATTAAATTAATTATTGATTATATTTCTGTAACGCTTCATTATAAATTCATAGGTTACAAAAAATAATTATGGCTTTGTTTGTACAGATTCGAGAAGAGTTTGCTATAGCCAGGAATTTTCGTCGCCGGATTGGAAATCATACCGGTAGATTTCCTCTCCAACCTGCGGATCCTCAAGTACTGGGAGATGCTGTAGGTATAGAGCGACCCGGTGGAACTTTGGACAGTGAAAAGATTTCCAGTCAAGTTCCAATAACGTTTGCATCTCGTGGAAAGATAAAATATGTAGAGATGCCCTATGTAGAGATGGCGTAGAGATGGCGGATATGTAGAGATGGCGGAACACTCGACCGATGGAGTCGAGTGGTGTACTCACTCGACTGACACTCGACTGAGATTCAACCGACGGATAGAAACGTATAACCAGGTAAAAAATGGTCAAATGTAATTAGTCGTTGAATTCATGAACTAGAAATAATTGAATATTCTCACGTATATAGAAATTAATCAAATTCAATGTCATTTAAGTAAAAAAAAAATGCCCGAGTGCGGGATAGAACCCGGGACCTTACGATTACCAGTTTAGAATCTATCACCTGCGCTATCGGAAGGCTTCATGTAATGTAATTCAATTTTAATGTTGATAATCTCATTGGCACCTACTTTCCTTAGAGAAAATGAATGCAATCAGATTTATTCAGAGCTTATTCCATAAATAGAGATAATTCAATTATTGGTAGAACAGCAAAAAACTATGATTTTCGGATGCCGCATTTTTGACTGTATCTCGACTCATATATTTTTTCAAATGAAAAGGGACCGATAATTAATATGTTATGAAATCAATCTCATAATTTCATATTATTTTTTCAGGCATTTTGTCTGACAGTCGAAGTCGGTCGAGTCTCAGTCGAGTTCCGAACCAAATCGACTGACTTTCGACTGATGAATTTTCTCGCGTACAAATTTACTGACGAATGATGTTACGTGTAGTCAATTGCAGAACTTCAAAGAAAAATTTGCAATTTTTTTTGACGGTCGAGTCTCAGTCGAGTTTTGGGAGAAAATCGACTGACTTACGACTGATATATTTTTCATTGTTAAAATTGACTCATGAATAATATCATTTGGAATCAATTGTAGAGTTCTAAAGTAACGTTTTGTGATTCTTTTTGACGGTCGAGTCTCAGTCGAGTTGTGAAAAAAAATCGACTGACTTTCGACTGATATATTCTTTCACGTAAAAATTCACTAATAAATGATATAATGTGTAATCAATAGTAGAACTTCAAAATTTGTTGATAATTTTTTTTGACGGTCGAGTGTCAGTCGAGTTTTGAAAGAAAATCGACTGACTTTCGACTGATATATTTTTCATTGTTAAAATTGACTCATGAATAATATCATGTGGAATCAATTGCAGAGCTCTGAAGTTTCCTTTTGTAGTTTTTTTTTGACGGTCGAGTCTCAGTCGAGCTGTGAAATAAAATCGACTGACTTCCGACTGTATGTTTTTTCACGTTAAAATTAGCTGATAGATGATATTATGTGAAATCAATTGTAGAACTTTGCAGTTTTTCTATTTTTTGTTGACGGTCGAGTCTCGTCGAGTTTCGAAAAAAATCGACCGAATTTCGATCGAAATATTTTTCCATCCGGAAACTAACTTTCGAACGATATGACAACTCTAAATAAGATTGTTTGAATCGAAAATTTTTTTTCGAGTATTGATTTTTAATCGAGCACAGAATGAGACGATTGAGTTTCAAATGATATAAAATATGAGTTGTAAATTGATCGATTCCCCATGTAAAATATCTGAAACTTCTTAACATTTACTTGGATTGACGTGTTGTTAATCCAAGCACGCTTAGGAAGTCTCAGTCGAATGACGGTCGAGTGAATGCACCACTCGACGGTCGATTGATGGTCGATTCGCGGTCGAGCGTTCCGTTAGGGTGGGCCCAAAGACACTAGCAGGCATGTTAGTAAATAGAGAAGAAATGGCCAGCGTGCCAGCAGCAACAGAGCGACTGGTTGGAACACCAGTACTGGTAGACGTACCAGGTATAAACGCGTCATCAGATGAACTGTCGAATACAGACGTAAGGCCTGTGACGGGCATGACATCAGACATGACGAGTTATTGTTCGGATTCTTCAGAAGGTACGATTCCCCCCGTACCGAAGAATAACAATGTTAGTATTTCCACTTTGAAGACAGTGAGCATTGGGAAATGTACTACATCAGCATTTAATGGTGCAATGTCTGAAACACTTACGGTTGAAGACAAGAGTAAACTGTCAGTGACATTATTAGAAAGATAGCTGCAAGAATTATACAATCTTGAGCAACGGTCAGATGAGTTTGTAGCCAATTTTGCTATGAGAGTTATGAAAATAAGGTCTCAACTAATAGACATACTCATGAAACAAGTGAAGGAAAGTTTTGATAAAGGATTGAAGAAACAATTAAGGACTTTCATCGAAAAACAGAGTTACAAGACGCTAGCGGAATCCTGTCGGAACGCGATAAGTTGGGAACGACTTCTGTATTCTCTTGATCGTGTAGAAGATTCAGTGGAGGACATGCAGGAAGAAGTCTCTCCAGAAGAATCAAGAAATTTTGCTCAAAAAAAAAAATTAGAAATGTTATATCTGAGACTTCGAGAACAATAAGAATGGATTGATAATAATTCCGGCCAAGTGTCTTTAATATAATTAATGCTTTATTGAATCTTGCTTTTTCCACGTGTTAACACCGTGAGTCGTGAAGGAAAAATGGTAATCGGGAAGGGACGAATGGGGGAACGTCACTTCCTGATTAAAGCTGGATTTATATTGGACTACGTATAAAATTAGGTTTCATATACATTACATACTTCCTCCCTTTTACATCTGTAAGACTCTCTTAAAATTTGTTATGACTTACAATACATACACACTCATACTTCATACTATCACATTCTGGTAATGCTCGTTAATCACATGATATCACGCTCGTCAAATTGAAACTATTATCACCAATATGGACTCAATCAATGTCAGTTTACAACAGTCTTATAAATTTAATCTATTCGGAGCTCTTCTAACTCTCTCTGATCTTCTTACTTGGGGATTGATAGTTTTCTTCGAATCAGGTACTTTATTTTTATCAGCCTTTGATGATGTGGCTGCAGTGGTGCCATTATCTGCATCGATTTGCCTTGCGATGTTCGATTCAATGCTCACTGGAGAGCTGTCACTGATTGCCAGACTTGGTGCAGTATTTATTGATGGTAACTCGGATGCTATGGTTGGACTATGTGCTGGAGGAAGATCACACTTTCCTGGTAATCTGCCAGAAACTGTATCTGATACAGTATGTGGTATATCAGCTGGTCTCAGAACGTTATCCATGGGCTGGACCTCTTTTGTCTCTTTTGTTATACATGCGGCACCATGTGAAATCTCTGAAGATCGGGATTTCAGTTGGTCCCGATGACGTTTCCATACACGATTATCCATAGTTCTCACCAAGAATACCACTGGGGATAATTTCCGCTCAACTGTGGCCACAATCCACTTTTCGTCAGTGACACTATGAGCCATAACATGATCTCCAACTACATAATTAGCTTCAACGCTTCCTGCAGCAACCAATTGTTGTTTCGCTTGCTGATGCACCACTCATTGACGTAAATTAGGACGAATGAAATCCAACTTCATTCTCATACGACGTCCCATCTGTAATTCAGCTGGTGTGTACCCTGTGGTGCAGTGTGGCGTTGACCTGTAATTCATCAGGAATATATTTAACGCTTTCCTCGCTGATGATCCTGCTTTCACTAATAATTTCAATTTTGATTTGAAGGTCTTGACAATGTTTTCAGCGGCTTCACTCGATGGTGGATGATACGGAGGTGTTCTTATGTGCTCTACTCCATAATACTTCAGAAAGTCCATGAATTCCTGAGAACAAAAACTTGGTCCATTATCAGTTACCAACACTAACGGTATACCCCAAGTGGCGAAGAAATCCTCAAAAACCTCAATAGTACGACTTGAGGTGATATTCTGCATCTCTCTCACATCACCCCACTTCGAGTATGCGTCGACAATTATCAAGTACATTCGTCTATCTACTGGTCCAGCGAAATCTGCGTGAATGCGATGATTCGGACCCTCTGGCCATTTCCACACTGTCAGTGGTGCTTTTGGTAGCTTATTTCCTTTCTCCAGACACAAAATACATGCTTTTGGTATTTCTTCAATATCGCCATCAATATTCGGCCACCATACATGTGATCTAGCCAAAGCCTTCATTTTAACCACTCCCATATGTGACGCATGTAACTCTTTCATTATCATTTTCCTCAGAGACTCTGGCACCACTACGCGATGACCCCACATCAAACAACCTCTTTCAACATACAATTCATGTCTTCTACACTCAAAAGCTCCCAGATCATTCGATTTTTCTTCAGGCCATTTACTTTGTACATAATTAATCACTCTCATCAACACTGAATTCCTTTGACTTTCACTTGCAATCAAATTACTGTCCAACATAACAATTTCATCCTCAATATAATTCAAAAATCCATACTCTTTTCTCTCAAATTCATTCATTCCCTTCCCACTCAATTTGAAAGGTCTGGAAAGGTAATCAGCGCTACTATTATTTTCTCCTTTGATATATTTGATATCAAAATTATATGCTGCAAGAAAAACAGCCCATCGCTGTACTCTACTCGCGACCATTACCGGCAACCCTTTTTTACCGCCAAAAATGAAAGTCAATGGTTTGTGATCCGTTTCCAATAAAAACTTTCGGCCATAAACATCTTGATGGAAACTCTTAACACCAAAAACCAAGGCTAAAGCTTCTTTATCAAGCTGTGAATAATTTCTTTCAGCTTTTGACAAACTTCTTGATGCATAAGCTACAGGTCTATCACGACCATCAACAACATGAGACAAAACTGCTCCGATTCCGAATGGTGAAGCATCACACGAGATTTTAATCGGCAATTCCGGATCATAATGTATTAAAACATCACACGATACTAGCTTTCTCTTAATTGTTTTAAAAGCTTCCACCCAGGAAAAAATGTTCAGATCCGATCAGATCAAATTAGATCTGATCAGATCTAATTAGATCTAATTAGATCCAATCAGATCTGACAAAATGAAAATTTTTAACATGAATAGATCTGATCAGATCTAATTAGATCTGATTAGATCTAATTAGATCTGATTAGATCTGGTTAGATACAATCAGATCTAAGTCTGATTAGATCTGTTCAGGTCTAATTAGATCTGATTAGATCCAACTAGATCTGGTCAGATCTAACTAGATCTGATCAGATCCAACTAGATCTGATCAGATCTGATGACCTAATATGTATATTGGGTCATCAGATCTGATCAGATCTGGCTGGATCTGATCAGATCTAGTTAGATCTGATCAGATCTGATCAGATCTAACTAGATCTGATCAGATATGGAAATCAAAATTAGGTGAATAGACAAACATGATCAGGCAGAATTGGATTTTCATATTATTAGAAAGGGCAGTCATAGAACTATAAATATGGTTTCTTTTAAAATCTTTTTCAAATAAAAATTTATCTGTTAAAAAAAATTGGCAATGTGTCAGATCTGTGCTCATTTCATTATCATAGAATGTCATATTTATTTTCATGCATGATTCTGCATTCCATTTAGACAGTCTCAACTTTTCTCCGAAGTTTTTCCCTCAAATTTTTCTAATCTTTTTCATTTATGACGATTCGAATTCTACTTGATATCAAGAAATCGTGTGATAGCTGAGTGGCTAGAGTAGGAGACTGGTAATCCTATGGTCCCGGGTTCGATCCCGCCGAGGTCCATTTTTTTTTTTCGATTTTTTTTTCTTTAAAAATTTTAATTTTCATTCATTTGTTTAGTAAATAATTCAGATTTTTATTTATTTTTCATTTTCTCTAAAATATGAAATTTTTAATTTTGGATTTTGTGCAGATCCAATTGGATCTGATCAGATCTAAGGAACTCAGATCTAAGGAACTCAGATCTAATTGGATCAAATTAGATCTGGTCAGAGCGTGCCAATTTTCAGATCTGATCAGATCTAAGAAACTCAGATCTAATTAGATCTGATCAGATCTAATTTGATCTGATCAGATCTGAACATTTTTTCCTGGGCATACAATCCTCTGACCACAACCATTTCACTTCCTTTTTTAACAAATTATATAACGGGCTCGCTATTTTTGAATAATTTTTAATAAAACGTGCGTAATAATTTGCCATCCCCAGAAAAGTTTTCAATTGAGTGGTGTTTTCAGGTATTGGTGCCTCATTAATAACTCTTACTTTTTCGTCAAGTACATGTATACCTTCTTTGTCAATCTTGAAACTGAGGAATTTAACGCTATCTTTACCAAATTCACACTTATTTAATCTTGCTGTTAAATTAGCCTCTTTCAATCTCAGCAAAACTTGACGCAATCTATCATCATGCTCCATCTGAGTGGAACCAGATATCAGAATGTCATCAAAAAATGAAACTACTCCGTTAATACCCATTGAAATCTGTTCCATTTTTCTCTGAAAAAGTCCCGGTGCAGAAGCAGCTCCAAAACATAAACGCCTGTAAGCAATAACCCTTTATGAGTTGAAATAGTTGTCAATAAACGTGATTCTTCATCTAGTTCCACTTGCTGGTATGCATGCGATAAATCGATCTTACTAAAAACTCTACCACCGTTTAGCGTCGATAACAAGTCTTGAACTCTCGGGATAGGATGTTTATCAAGATGGTTGCCATTAAACAAATAAATTTATTAATAAATTAATTTTTATTAATAAATTTTTTAAGAGAATCAAATTCCGGAAAAAATATGTAATGCGCAAGCAGGATCTGAACCCACGACCCTCTGATTACATGTCAGGTGCTCTACCGCTGAGCTCTTGCGAGTTATATATTATAGAAATATATAAAACAGGATGTAGATTCGGGTTTAATGTTATTTTGTAATCGCCACATAAACGTATTTGTCCATTACTTTTTAAAATTGGCACAATCGGTGTCGCCCATTCACTGAACTCCACTGGCACAATAATTCCATCTTCTAACAACCTATCTAACTCTTTTTCTACCTTTTCTTTCATAGAATACGGTAATGGACGTGGCTCAACAAAAATTGGTTTTGCATTTTCTTTTAATAACAATTCAAATTTTCCTGACGTACAGCAACCCATTTTATCAGTTAAGACCGTGGGAAATTCGCTGATTATTTCACTAATACTATCTATTTGTACATTATCTTCATTTTTTCTCATTAATGCTGTGCCGAGGTATTTTCTCGTTCGGCACCTTGAAGCTAACAAATAAATCTCACTTCAATAATTCACGACTATTTAATGTATTAACAATTTATTTTTTATATTTCTTTATAAGTTTGGTTTTTACACAATAATGAATTAAATATTGAATTTCTACAGTGAGTTGTGAACGATATATATGATTGCTGATTATAATATTAGAGCTCAAGGCTGATTATTAGTTGAAGATTGATCAAGTTCGATGATTGATGCTTACTGACTAAAACTGAAAATAAGATGATTATTTATCCAGGTGTGAATGGATTCGATTGGTTGATGAAATTAAGTGGGGATGAATTCTAGGATTGGTGCAAAATTTAGTGGTGGGGTGGCTTACAAGTGGATTGGTTCGGCGACGCTACCACTTTGGATGGAGTAGGGGAAGAGGTTCAGGTAAATTTTGGGTTCTGACGGGGGTAAGGGTCCCAATTGTTGGGAAAATACGTTTCTAATCCGGGATTAAAAGCAATAATCGTATAACTAGCAGGGGGCTGCTTTGTACGTGAAGTAATAAACGGTTTCTGCATGCTAAGAACCAAGTCTCCAGGTTTGGCGATGATTAAAAAGAGGGGAAAACCCAAGTTAAAGTTGGGAAAAACCCAACTATAGGTTTATTGCTGGGGAAATTGAAGGTATTTGATGCTTGGAAATGGTGTGCTCGGAAAGATGGTGAGGTTTTCAGTTTCGGTTAGCTTGGGACAATAGTTGGGGAATTTCCACAATTTTCTACTATGGGTAATTGTGCACAGATTTCGTAGGAACGAAACATGCTCCCCCCGTTGAGAGTATTGCGATCAACAAATGATGAATTTCTTTTATTTATGAGATGATGCTGATGACACTGGCAAGGGTGCTAGCTTCCTGATGTTGCGTTTTACGAAACCCTTAGCTGTTTTCACTGTCACCACTCGAACGATATTGTCTGTACCTGGATGTAGCTCGATTACTCTGCCCAGTCTCCATTGCATGGGTGGTACATTATCCTCCTTCAGAAGAACTATCGAATTTTGCTGGATGTCATGACTGCCAGTGGTCCACTTACGCCTGATGTTCAGCTCGTTTAAATACTCTTTGTGCCATCTTGTCCAGAAGTCTTGTTTCATTCGTTGGATTAACTGCCATCTGGATAGTGTATTGAGCCGTTCTTCAGTGAGATCCAGTTCCGGAACACTGAGAAGAGTATCGCCTATGAGGAAGTGTCCGGGAGTGAGTGTTTGAAGGTCGTTTGGATCCGAGGACATGGCCGTGATAGGTCTGGAGTTCAGGATCCCTTCGATTTTAATCGCCAACGTATTCAGTTCTTCGAATGTGAGTAGGCTCTGTCCCACAACACGGATCAGATGATGTTTAAAAGACTTCACTGCAGCCTCCCAAATTCCTCCAAAGTGCGGAGAGGCCGGTGGGGTGAATTGCCATTGGATCCCTTGATCAAAGAGCGTCTTGGTAATTTTCTCATTCTCGGATGACTTGCGTAGTTCCTCGATTATCTCCTTCAATTCGTTGTTGCTCCCGATGAAGTTGGTGCCGTTGTCCGACTGGATTATTGCTGGTTTTCCCCGTCTGGAAGTGAATCGCTCGAGTGCTGCTATAAACCCAGCTGATGTGAGATCACTGACTACCTCTAGATGAACGGCTTTAGTAGTAAGACAGACGAATACAGCAATGTAGGTCTTAGTGCGTCCTTTGTTTCGGAACTTCTTCTCCTTGATGTAAAACGGTCCACAGTAGTCCACACCAACATTCACAAATGGTCTAAGTGTTTGTGAGACTCTTGCTGCTGGTAAATTTCCCATAACGTAGTTTCCAGTGGATGGGTGGGCACGTCTGCAAGTGACGCAGTTACGAATAACCTTCCGAACTTGATTTCGGCCATCGAGGATCCAATATTTTAGCCTGATGATGTTCAAGGTAGTTCGGACTCCGGCGTGAGCATTTTTGATATGTTCCTCGCGAATAATCATCTCAGTAATGATGTGATTTTGAGGCAGGATAATTGGATGTTGCTGAGAGAATGGAATTGCTGCGTTCTGTAATCTTCCTCCGACTCGTACCAGGCCTCGATCATCGACGAATGGGTTAAGTTGGAGAAGTCTTTTTGATCGTGGCACTTGGCTGGATGGATTCTTTAGGGAGTGGATTTCCTCTGGAATGGCGGCTTCTTGTACTAATCGAATGATTCGATCATGCGTGTCTCGTAATTCTTCCAGAGTCAGCTTCCCTTGCCAGCGTGGTTTCTTTTTGATGAGAGATGCTAGTCTAAAACAATAGGTATATGTGCGTATTAGCTTATTGAAGGAATTGAAAGGTTTGAATATAGTAGAGTCTAAGTTTGTTTGCAAACAGGTTGCAGGTCTTTTCTCACTGTCATCAGTGGGCATTTGTATTGGTTGGTGTGGCCAATGGTCTTCTGGTTTTCTTAACCAGGATGGACCATTTCGCCAGATTTGATTGTTTAGGAATTCTGATGGCAATTGTCCTCTGGACAATGCGTCTGCAGGATTGTCACCTGAGGATACGTGCTTCCATTGGCAATTTTCAGTTTTTTGTTGGATTTCTGATACTCGATTCTGTACAAAGGTTTTCAATGTATGGGGGGAGGAGTGAATCCAGTGAAGAGCAATCATAGAATCAGACCAGAGAATAGTTTTTGAGATGGGGATGTTGATAGCTTTGATTACCGATGTATATAACATAGCAAGAGTATGCGCTCCACACAGTTCAAGCCGTGGGATGCTGATTGATTTTAAGGGTGCTACTCGGGATTTTGAACATAAAAGCTGAATGTGATGTTGTCCTTGAGAATTGATTGATTTTATATAAAAGCAAGCGCCATAACCCCCTTCACTGGCATCGCAGAAACCGTGGATTTGAATATTGTTTGCTTGTTTAAGTATGACCTTTCGATTGAATTGAATCTGATTGAGTAAGGGTAGTTGAGTGCAAAGATCAAACCAGAGAGTTTGGATGTTCATTGGTATAGATTCATCCCAGTCTATCTTCGCAGCCCAGAGTTTTTGAATTATAAGTTTTGCATTGAGTATGACGGGACCCAGAAGTCCCAATGGATCGAAGATGGTAGCAATGTCTGATAAGATTGTGCGTTTGGTAGTAGTATTGGTCATCTTCATTGGTTTCACCGTGTATGTGATGCTGTCCAGTTCTGAGTTCCAGGAGAGTCCTAGCGTTTTGAGAGTTTTGTCACCATTCAGATGTAGCTGCTTATTGATTGCTTCAGGTGGTAAGTCTTGGAGTAATTGAGGATCGTTTGATGCCCATTGACGTATATTCAGTTGGCCCTTTGCTAACAGTTGGGTAATTTGATCTCGTGCTGTTACACCCTCTGTAACTTCATTGAATCCTGATAGTAAATCATCGACGTACATATCTCTCTGAAGTAATTCCGCTGCTATTGGATATTCGTTCGCTTCATCTCGGGCTAGTTGTTGCATCGATCGGATCGCTAAGAAGGGAGCTGCTGATAGCCCAAATGTTACGGTGTTCAATTCATACGTCGTGATTTCGTGGTTTTCATCCCTCCATAGTATGCGTTGAAATCGGCGATCTTCTGGGCGAATGAGAAACTGTCTGTACATTTGCTCTATATCTCCAGTTAGGACATATTGATAAGTCCGGAATCTGAGGATCAATGAAAAGAGATCGTCTTGAATCGTTGGCCCTATCAATAGAGTCTCATTGAGTGATTTGCCATTGGATGTTTTTGCTGAGCCGTCGAAAACTACCCGTAGTTTTGTAGTAGTGCTACTCTCTTTGACGACTGCATGGTGGGGTAAATAATAACCTGGAGAGTTGGTGCTAGTAGCCTTGGACATATGATGAAGCGTAATGTATCCTTCCATTACTGCAGCATATTGTTGTTTGAAGTCTGAGTTTCTAGCGAATTTCCTTTCCAATGCTTGGAATCGTTTCAACGCCATCTCTTTGGATTCACCAAGTGTCGTGTTGTTGTGTTTGAATGGGAGTGCCACTATGTATCGTCCATTTTCATCGCGTGAATAATTTTGTCTGAAGTGGTTCTCTGCTGCCTGTTCTTCAGGTGATCTGTGTCTCATTTGTGGACCTTCTTCTACTTCCCAGAATTTGGTTAGATCACAATTGATATTTATTTGAAAGGCTTGCTGTCTTTGGTTCTCCGGTTTTTTCGGAACATTTCCACCAATTACCCAGCCTAAACGAGTTTTCTGCAGTATAACATCGGATAAATGATATTGTCCACTTGAAAGTAACGATAAACTTGGGCCTGAACCAAGTAACATATCCACTGGCCTAGGTTTGTAGAATTCTGGATCAGCTAATTTGATGTTGCGTGGTATATGAAGATTATCTCTGGGTACAGTTTCTGTTGGTGTCAAACCGCAAATCGTGGCAATAGTGAAAAACTGGAATTCCCGTTCATATCGTTTATCACTTGACTGAATTTTCGCGGTTATCAAATGTTTGGTGCGTGTGGAGAGATCCCCGAATGCACCGACAGGGATTGAGCATTTGCGTTTCGATAAGTTTAATTTCGTAGCTAACCTTTCCGTGATGAAATTTGCTGTGGAACAAGTATCTAGTAACACTCGACACTGAATAGGAAGTTTCTCCCTGTCCAATACATTGATCACAGCACTGAGAATAAGTTGATGATTTGATGGCTGCGTAACCAGTGTTGTTTGTTGTCCGGGGCTTCTTTCTCCTAGTCAGCTTGATAGATCCTTGGGTTCGGACGAAATTGGTGCATCTTTCTTTCCTTGGCCAGATTGATTGTTATCCATCAGGATAGCAGCATGGAGGAATGTGTTGTGTCTGTCTTTACAAATACGGCAGTTGAATGGCGAGTAGCAGTCATTAGTTTGATGATTGTCCCGAAGGCAATTCGCACAGAAAGATCCTTCATTGATGACTTTCAAACGTTTGTTTGGTGTGAGGGTCTTGAATTCTTCACATTTGAAAAGCGGATGAGCTTCTTGTTTACAGCATTGGCACCTCTTTCCGCTGGTTGAAACAAAGGCTTGTGCGTAGTTTCTTTTTGTCGGCTTTCTGGTAGTTGATTGGGTAGTATTTGCTGATGATCCCTGGTTGATATCTCGATTAGCAAGACGTGAAGCTCTTCGCGAAAGGAAGTCTAGCATGTGGTCGAGTTGAGGGAATTTCCCCTTTTCGATGGTTTCATCCCAATCATCCGCTGTACGTCGAGGTATTTTATTCTCTAGGATCGTTACAATGATCTCCGGAGTAAGATCTATTCCCATGGTTTTCAACATTTCGCTATGCTGGCGTGTGTCGTCAATGAGTTTTGACAAGCCTCTTGCTGATTCGGATTCTTGTTTGGGTAGATTGAGGAGTAAATTGAGATGTCTGGAGATGATGAGTCGTTTGTTTGCATAAGTTTCTTCTAAGAGCTTCCAAGCTCTGGTATAATTCTCGTGAATGATAGGCAACATTCTTATTTTATCAAATGCAGGGCCTGTTACAGCCCGACGAAGATACGCAAGTTTGTCCACGTCGTTGATATCTTCTTGATCGTGGACCATTGATTCAAATTCTCCTTTGAATGTCATCCAGTTCTCAAATTCACCGTTGAATAGCGGAAGAGTGGACTCTGGTAATTTCAGTCTCCTTCGAGTGCATGTGTTTATGCTTCCCAGTGTTGAATGTACTCTCGATAATGCTGGAGTTTCTCCTCTGGCGACTGCCTTGATCTTTTCATATTGAGCGATATTGTCATGGTACATGTCTTCTATGTCATGACGCTCGGCCAAAGATGAGTGTTGATACTCTGCATCTAGCCCGTTCAATTCTTCCATGAGATCATCGAAATTTTGGAACAATGCAATGTACTTCGTCATTTTTCCGTCGATTTTTGCAGGTTCTGGAGGCGCACTTTCATATATTGCAAGGAATTTATGAATTGTTGTGTTCTGGGCCTTCAGTTCTTTCATACGAGTAAGAATTTCCGTTATTCTTTCACCTGCCATACTGGTTCTGATCACTATCTTAGCTGTTGTTAAAAGAGTTCTTCTTTACTTCACTTCACTTTGCACTGAATGTCTTTTTCCACCTGGATCTTTAGAGATCCGGCTCGAAGGACCATAAAATGTGCCGAGGTATTTTCTCGTTCGGCACCTTGAAGCTAACAAATAAATCTCACTTCAATAATTCACGACTATTTAATGTATTAACAATTTATTTTTTATATTTCTTTATAAGTTTGGTTTTTACACAATAATGAATTAAATATTGAATTTCTACAGTGAGTTGTGAACGATATATATGATTGCTGATTATAATATTAGAGCTCAAGGCTGATTATTAGTTGAAGATTGATCAAGTTCGATGATTGATGCTTACTGACTAAAACTGAAAATAAGATGATTATTTATCCAGGTGTGAATGGATTCGATTGGTTGATGAAATTAAGTGGGGATGAATTCTAGGATTGGTGCAAAATTTAGTGGTGGGGTGGCTTACAAGTGGATTGGTTCGGCGACGCTACCACTTTGGATGGAGTAGGGGAAGAGGTTCAGGTAAATTTTGGGTTCTGACGGGGGTAAGGGTCCCAATTGTTGGGAAAATACGTTTCTAATCCGGGATTAAAAGCAATAATCGTATAACTAGCAGGGGGCTGCTTTGTACGTGAAGTAATAAACGGTTTCTGCATGCTAAGAACCAAGTCTCCAGGTTTGGCGATGATTAAAAAGAGGGGAAAACCCAAGTTAAAGTTGGGAAAAACCCAACTATAGGTTTATTGCTGGGGAAATTGAAGGTATTTGATGCTTGGAAATGGTGTGCTCGGAAAGATGGTGAGGTTTTCAGTTTCGGTTAGCTTGGGACAATAGTTGGGGAATTTCCACAATTTTCTACTATGGGTAATTGTGCACAGATTTCGTAGGAACGAAACAAATGCAACTGAATATCCCAACGCATCCAACCACTCTCTGCCAACAATTGGTGCACTTCTTCCAGGCAAAACGAATAATTCCAATTCTTTATGAATATTCCCACTTATAACTTCAACTTTCAAAACTCCCAATGGTACAATAATTGGGCCATGGTAAGCCATGAATTTCCTGTTCGTCGTGCCCAATTGCATAGTTGAGAAATGTTGTTTTTCCTGATAATCTTTAGTACTGATTGCTGTAATTGGTGAACCCGAATCTACTTCAAATGTAATATTTTGACCATTTACTCTGATATCCATGTACTTGGGCCCTATTCTACATATGTTCTCAATTTCTTCTTCCGTTACTCCATTCTCATCAACTTTTTCATTCAACGCATATAAACATTCAAGTGTTTCCTCAACAAAATTAACTTCATCAATAAAATTTTGATTTTCTTCAGTTCCCGTATTTCTTTTACCTCTAAATTTGCTCTGATTTACTCTTTTCTCATTTCCATTATTATTTCGATTATCATTTCTCGGTTTGTTTTCATTTTCTTTGTTATCCTTACATACACTTTGTAAATGACCCATTCTTTTACATATATCACACTTATAATCTCTGAAACGACATTGATTTCTTTTGCGCCCCGTTTTACCACAACAAAAACATCTAAGTCTCACTCGAGATTCTGTCCCTTGATTTGTCACCATAAAATTATTTCTGTCTCTCAAATAATTCATATTACCATTCTTATTCATCTCAATCATGTCACGTCCAGCAGCTTCCAATGCACACGCTACCTCAATTGCTCTTTCATACGTTAGATCCTTTTCACTCAGCAGTTTCCTCTTCATTGAGTCGTCCATGAAACCCCAACCAAACTGGTCTCTCAAGCTAGTTTCCAAGTTGGCCTCGAACTCACAATTTGTGGCTAATAATTTTAAATTCGCCACAAATTGATTGATACTTTCCTCGGATTTCTGACGGCATTCCCTAAACTTATAACGTTCAGTTATAATACTCGGTTTGGGTTTTAAATGATGTGACATGATGTCACGCAATTCATCTGAAGTGAAAGTAGATGGTAATTTTGGAGTACACAAGCTCCTGATCAAAGCATAACCCTCATTTCCCAGTAGCGTAAGAAAAACTCACCCTCTTGGTTTTTTCTACGTTATTGGCAATAGTGTATTGCTCAAATCTCTCATACCAAAAATGCCAGTCCTCTTTCAGTGAAAATTCCTGCATAACGCCAATGCATGCACTCGTTGTAATTATGTGTCTCTCTTGGACTCCAATATTACCCTCTGCTCCATCATTACCACGCTCCGCTGCCTGTGTTGCTGCCTGTGCCTGTGCTTCTGCTGCTAGAAGCCGTTCTTGCAAATCTCGAATTTGCTCATCTCTAATATGCAGATCTCTAGCAGATGTAGCTCTCGCTTTACGAAGATCCTCGGCCAAAATACGCCAATCAGTCGTCATGACAGGCTGCTTATTTTCCCGATTCAATCTGATCTTTTTCTCCTTTAATTTTCATAAAGTACACGTATTTCACAATTTACCTCGTCGCCAATTGTTATATCTGAGACTTCGAGTACAATAAGAATGGATTGATAATAATTACGGCCAAGTTTCTTTAATATAATTAATGCTTTATTGAATCTTGCTTTTTCCACGTGTTAACACCGTGAGTCGTGAGGGAAAAATGGCAATCGGGAAGGGACGAATGGGGGAACGTCACTTCCTGATTAAAGCTGGATTTATATTGGACTACGTATAAAATTAGGTTCCATATACATTACAAGAAACCTGTACCAGATGGGAGGGAGGAACTCTCTTCAGCAATACAGGGTAGAACTAGCCTTTCTTGTGGGAAGCTCTCCAAAATGGCAAATATCCATGGCAATCAAGAACTTCAACAACCGAGGATATGCAGCGTGAGAAGTATCAATGTTACAATTCGGTTACAATGAACCAGGAAACTGAGATGATTCAGGAGGGAGGAATACTAGTGAGCTCCGGGGAAAAACCTGATTGGGACCCGGGGAAATATGTGTAATTTAAAGAAGATATTCATGAGAATGATGGTTCAATAAGAATGACAGGCATTGAGGAGAATACTATGATGGAAAATGAGCATAAGACAGAAACAATACTAAAGCATCAAAAATCCAATCGATTTAACATATGTTTTAATTGTGCAAATGAAGGGCATACAGCCGCAGAATGCAATCAGTTATTGGGAAACCAAAAAATTAAAGAGGTAACCCGACCAAATTCCAAACAAAACAAAAACAACCATAAGCTGCAGAAAAATGCGAATACTGCAAAATGAGTGGTCATGATACTTTTAAATGTAACAAACTGAAACGAAAGACACGCATACGGAAATTGTCGTGCGTTAATACAGGTCAACAGACTGCTAACATCAGCATAGTTCATTCCAAACAGACTGAGAAGACATTGCTAATGCAGCCTGGCATTTGAAGAAGATTCGTCAAACGATGGCTTTTGGAATTGTTCGTCAATCAGCTGGAATTCTAAATCATTTAGAACAGCTATCAAGAAGGCAAAAGATTTGCGACCGGCCAAGATAGAGAACATTAAAAGTCATATTGTTCTCACGGCAAATGAGCTCAGGAAGCGTACATATTTTCTAGTTGATACAGGGGCTGCTGTTTCATTGATTAAGATCGGCAAACTGCAACCAGAAATTCCAATCATCTTTGACACAGTCTTACTGCAGGGAATCAGCCAACAAAACATGGAAACACTTGGAAAAGTTACTATAAATTTGAAAATCGGATACGTAGGATTGGGTCATGAATTTCATCTAGTACCAAACGATTTTCCATGTTCAGGAGGAATTCTTGGAGAAGATTTTCTAGAGTCTCAAGACTTGGATGTAAAAATTGATCTTGGAAAATATATCTGGAGTCCAAATGAAACTTCGACGAGCGAAAACTTCAGATCTTCAGCAGTTTGAATCACATTGGAAATCCAAAGAGGCAAGCGATAAAAATTGTCCTAGGAATAAACGAGAACCTATTTACGCGTGGAAACATCCCGGACAAGAAGGAGCAATGGACGAAACATTCAAACTGCATCAAGTCGCAGCAGGTAGCGGAATGAGTTCAATGGAAAGTTTTGCACAAGTCACAAAAAGCCTGACACAGCAAACGGAAAGTATGATGTGAATTACCATTACATGTAGAGACAACATTGATTCTCATATAATCCAGACAGGTATTGAGTATCACAAAGGTCAACACTCCGAAATGTCAAAAGAGAACAACTTCAAATGGAAAGGAAATTGAATATGAAGGATTATCGGAAGAAATTCCTATTGGAAGAACTTCTCTTTCTTCTGAAGAGGACAGGAGTGATTAAAGAAAAGTTGCAAAAAGCGACTAACAAGCAGGAGCTCCACCCTTTGTGCGTTATTTGCAAGCCCCACTCTTTGTGTGACATTTAATATTTTGCCAATTCGATTGGCAAAATGCTTCCGAATGGGATTTTACCCATAATCAATCGAATCTCTATAAAAATGAATATCTTTTCAATCGCTCAAAAAATAACATTATTGTCGCAAGAAATACGCACTTATACATCCCTAAAAATCTCAGCTCAGAATAATCTAATAGTTTAATCTCAGCTCGATTAAATTGCAATAATATCATATGGTACATAAAAATTCAATATTAGATGAAAATTCAGATCCTATGATGGAACACAAAAATTGACGTTCGGTTTTCAAATAGGATTTCTATTCTTTCTGATTGTCGTCAGGATGAAAAGGTACTCATTTTGTAGAAAAAATTGTCTACTTTCGAATGGTGAAATAAAAAATAGTAGTGTTCTTAGGGAGAAAGCTAAGAAAAACCGTGATTTTTGAAAAAACTAATTTATCGAACATCCTTACAAGAGACTTCTTCTGAAAAATCTGAAATTATCACCATTTGTGGGGCTCATTGAGATGAATCTTTTAAGCTGGACTTGGATATAATCGCTTGGATAGTTTTCGAGATATAACCTCTTTTCATAAAATGGGTTTTGGCCAATATCTCTGAAACTACTGGAGCGATTTCGCCCAATTTCAATATCAAACTTTTCGCTCCTTAGATGCACAAACTGGCGAAATTTGAAGTCTCTAACTCAAATAGTTTTTGAGCTATAGTGTATAGTAAATTCAGGATGAAAAACACTGTAATTGAAATTATCTGCAAACAGAAAATCTGAGCAAAATTTACCCCGAGTGAAAATTGTGAGTTCAAATGAGATGTATTTCATCGCTGAGTGTGGGGGCTGTGAATCAATTTTCCGCGGAGAAAAGTCGAAAAAACGATTTTTCAAAAATTTGAGTTTTCTCGAAAAGTTCTCAACCGATTTCGCTCAAATTTCACTGACAACAATTTGCATGGGGAGGGAAAATACTGTTAAATTTTCAGCTCACTAAGTATTACCGTTGCTGAGCAATGAGCTGATATCTGTCACACATACACACACACACACACCCACACACACACACACATACAGACATTTTTTAAAAATGTCATTTCTCGACGTTTTGGATCATTCTGAGTCATATTCCGATGAAATCTCGAAATCGAAAAAAATCGCGTTTACAATGCTTCCATTCGGAAGCAATAACGAGATGAATATCCGAAAAATGAGAGAAAATGAGGAGTTCATTGGAGACTCATCGAAGTCATCCTCATTACTGGAATTTCCTGGAATGTTAGATAAAAGAGACTGTCAATTATTCTTCACAGATCCATCCATAATGGGCCTCACGATGAAGAGACAATGGTTTTTATTCGGGGAGGATATTAGAAGAAGTGACATTGAAACTTTTAGCAATTCGAAACGAATTCTTCTACTCGAGTTTGATATAGAGTCAGTTCAGTATCAGTTGGGGAATTCTATACTGACTAAAAGACAGGAACTACAAGGTATGGAATATGCAGACAATGTCACGATGGTTGACAGCCATCATACAGAAGCTGAAAAAAGTTTACGTATACCCCAGAACACCGGAAAGAGGGCAGTTGCAGGATATCTCGTTGGGATTGAGATTAGTTTGATTCAAAGGACGGCTAAAATAATCTCTGAAGGGTTGAAGCGAGGGTATCTCACCACTGCTATTAGAATAACTAATTCCAACTATTCGGAGAGGAATTTTCTACCGTTTCCGCAGGCTGATAACACTCGAGATTTTTATGTGGAAGAGAGGAATTTCCTAGCATCATCGGTGAATGATTGGGATCAATTCAATAACCCAAGTTATCTCGATATTCTGAGTAATGCTAGCAGTCATTGCTGCACTTTAACGAGGTTCAAGGGATCTTTTAGGTACAGAAGATACTTTCTAAGGGAGGAAAATAGACTTTTGTACTACAGTGAAAAGAAGCTGTCAAAATTTCGGGTCAACGTAAGGAAAAATTCTGGTATGAAGATTTGGATTATTGCCTTGCAGAAAAAAGTCAACAGAGAAGACAATAAGTCTTCATCGGAAAATGATTCAGCGAATATTTTCAAATACCCTGAGGCTAATTACGAGATATGGAACAAGATTTTGTCTATAGGACTCCAATGGTTAATTTCTGATCAGTTGAGATCACTGCATCACATCACATCTCGCATTGATTTTGGTCTAGAGGATGGAGATCTGACAGCTTGGACTAGGAATATTGAGTCTGAGTTAATGAATGGATATTTTGTAAATATGGGACCATTTAGGACTTATCACGAACCAAGGATCACGAGAATTAGAGTACCGGGAAGAGTACCGCTACATTGGTGCAGCATGGATATGTCTTATGAACCCTTGAAAGGGCTGCAAAGTGCTCAAAACAAAGAAACGCAAATTACAAATTCAGGCCAAGTATTAGGACAGCATAAATACGAGTTGGTATTCCGGAAAAACAATTCAAGGTTATTGACCAAGAAAGAAAAGGAACGAAGACACATCGTGCTGCAAGCTCAGCAAAAAGATGAAAATGACGTCTGGAGTGAACGAACTGAGTAGAACATTCGAGCGGAGGTCATTCCACTAACTGATGTAATTTCCCTCACCACAACTAAAATATCCGTTTGTACTGCGGGTGTGGAGATAACTGAATCAGGGAAAATGGTGAACATAATATTTCACCAAGATACTCTACAGCCTACGTCATTGGAAATGTTCATCTGAACCCGGATAGGAACGAGTGGAAGATTGAAATGGATCCTTCTGCTGTCAGCAGGAGCAGAAAATCGTACACGGTTAAGTAAGTTGTTATGTAGTCAGGATACCATATACCCAGAAGAGGTGATATGTTCAATATGATATGAAGATACAAGCGATTCTGCCATGTCTGTGGTCAGTTACAGAAGAAATAAGAAGAGAAAAGTTTCCAGAAGTGGAACACAGAAAGCTCTCAATGTGAGCTGCTGGAAAATATTCAATACGAAGGAGCTACGTCAAGATCAAAGTGGAGAAAATTCCATTTTCCTTTCAAAACTGGATGCAGGGATGGAAAAATCCATTTGGAAGAATCACGCAGTCTGTCTGAATCCGATGAGACACTCCCAGAAATCCTGCATGAGGTGGACATTCGCCTAAAAAGCGATCATTGGAGAAGAGCTCTGCTGAAAATACCTGAGCAAAGGGCTACTTTAAGGAGAAAGGAAATTTTCGATTTTCAAAAGACAGATTGGATCTCATGGGGAGATCCAATGATTCTAATACTTACAGAAATTGCAAGCATAAGTTGTGAAGGGCACAATCAAATATTACAGGAATGGTTTATCAAGTTGCCTTCAAAAAATCTTAGAAATTGGAGTACTAGAAGAATGCAGGTGACGAGTATGACAGATACGCCAATGGAGAGCCCGAAGACCTGTACAAAAAGTAATAATTTGAACAGTCGTTGTAGAAAAACATCTTTAAAGTTACCTCCAAGACTACAATTGGAAGGAGCTTCAACTTGCCATATTGATAAAAGATGGTTAATTAATGCAGTGGACGTATACATCAACGAAGCAGGGGAGGGCCGGGCAAAACGGAACACCCAAAATTTCGGATGAAAAATTTGAAAAAATAAAAAAAAATCCCAATAAAGATTCTATTTTTTAAATATTGAATTAATTTGTATTTTCCATTATTCTTGAGTAGGGGAGGCTGAAGGAAATGAGGAAATAAAGGATAAACAGATAAACATTGATTCTGATGTTTCCCATTATGGAAATCGCTCGAAATAAGTGGAAATATTTGCAAAATAAGTTTTTTCTTATAATTGTATTAGGAAGCCGAGGGAATTCCTGAAAGAAATCATGTGCCAGGAATTTTTCATCGCAATCTCTTAGAAATTTGATTCTTTGATCAAGAGCCGGAGTCGAAACCTTTCCCATTTCTGAGAAATTTCATGATTTCAGGGATATCACCGGTCTTATTGGTTCTCGCGACCTACGGCTGATCTTAAATGGAAGATGAGCTCATTCTCCATTGATTGATGAGATTCTAATCAAAAATACTCGATTTCTCCAGGCAGATATGGAGCTAAATCTGATTTCCAAACAATGATCTACGAGTAATTGAAAAATCGATGAAAAAAAATTTGAACTCCATAAATCGATAAAAACATGAGCTCACTTTTTATTTAGGGTCAATCATGAGTCGCTATAATTCAATAGAGCTGCAGATATTCTAGAAAACGCAAAAATTGAACAAGATGGGAATGAACCTCATGGTCGACACTGGCCGAAAACATTGAATATCGAAAGGAAAAAAATCAAATTTCGGAAGAAAATAAATCAGAAAAATTACTTTGACACTTATTGAATCATCTGACCAATAATTTAATTTCTTAATTTTTTTGATGAAGCCTTTTTTCAGTCGTTGCTATCTTCCTTGGAAGGTCCGAAAGAAGAAAAAAAAGAGTAGATTTAAATTTTGCACCAATGTGTCCACTCTAACGCAGAGTCCTTCCCAGGGTACATTTATTATTTTGAACAGAAAGAATTTCTTCAATATCACTATCACCCAGTTATAATTCAAACAATAACTCTCATATCTTCTATTCTTCTCTTCATTGTTATTTCTGTAGAAAATAATGAATGTAACCTGATGAAACTCTGCATTGGAGTCCAAACATTGGTACAAAAGTCAAACCTCCTCTTTTTCTTCTTTCGGAGTTTCTAAAGAAGATAGTAGTGAGCAAAAAATAATTTTATGATAAGGATTACTGTGCCACTTATTTTCTACCTAAAATTATCTCAAATTTTCAATGGGATCATTGAAAAATCCCTATCTCAATCTCTTTTTTTGAAGTGTCCATTTAATCGATTCCCTCCACATCCTGTTTACGGATTTTTGGCACTTTTCTTATTTTTCGCTCAAATTGAAGTGTTCCGTTTTGCCCGCAATGGCAAAATAATGATAATAATTCTATAAAAAATTTTACGTAAAGTTATTATAGCAAAAAAACGTGAAAGCAAAGTTGCATCGATCGCTATTAGGCTCGGATTAATTAGGTCTTCCGTTTTGCCCGGTCCTCCCCTATATGTATTTCAGGAGAAATCATCTGGAGACCAACAACCTGTGCTTCAATTGAAGAGAAACAACCCTTAGTTACCCTTAAAAATAAGAAAAACATTGCGTAAAATCTTCCACGGGTATCAGGGGACAATGTCACTGAAGGAGCTAGCAAGTATTATAAATATTAAATTAAATTTAATTTCTTTAAAAATTCGAATGAAAGAGTCAGGTGAAGTGGGCGTCGAATTACAACATAGGTCGAATGAGTTACAGCAGGCAAGTGGTCCACGCACCGAGTCAAGGTTGCTGACGCATGCATTCTTTGACGGTCAAGTTGACGGCAGCGTCGAATTCCGTGAAGAATGGATAGGCCAAAGAGAATCAACAATGAAAATAAAACGAATTAAAATTGCGCGAGTTCAAGAAATTGACCTACACAATTATGAAATCCTAATACACGATGGAAAATTTGGAGAGATCTTGACGCTCCGTTATCTTAACAATAAGAATGAGGATGTGACCAAGGAAGAAGATGGACTCAGGACAGGACTCATTACAATGAAGAATCAAAAGAAATCAAAAATACTCCATTTATTTTTGGAAACAAAAATTGAATGTGACGTAACAAAAGTACAGTGCAATAAACTAGAAAGAGTCCACTACAGTGAATCCTGGAACATCCCAAACAAATCGGTCACAAACGTTACATCTCTGGTTCAGAGGAGTCAATGGGATGTGGCAAGGATGACGGGAAGAACCTGCCATCAGCGAATGAAGGAGTTCCAACCACAAGTCGAAATAACTTCCCAAGTTTCTTTGAAACGTCATCGCCTGTATAAAAAATTCAGAAGTTATTATGAGCAAAAATTAATTATTGAAGAAATATATTTACTAGAATGGATGACAAAGAATAAACTCACCGAAGGCGCACGAGTGCAACGTTGGATAATTACTTTTGGGTCCCAGGATTTTGAAACTACAGAACAATGTCTAGAAGCTGGTCCTGATGACTTCACTCCACTCGTTGAACCACTAGTCACTCGTTTTCTACGAGAACTTTTGAAAGCTCGGGGAATAATGCGTATAGAAAATTTTTTTTTGAAGACTTCTCCTTTAGTACTCGGGGAATAACAGGTGTAGAAGAAATTTTTCTTGTGGACTTCAGCACGTTGACATTTTTTCGTCGAGTACATTGGGATAAATCTCCACATAAAAAACACTTTCTTGAGACACTGGACATCTTTAAAACACTACTTGATTACGGAGCACTTGTTTCCACAAAAGTAAAAAGCTCAAGTGAAGAAAAACCAAGGAATAAAGAAAATTTCATGCATTCTGATGCAGAATCAGCAGTCTCAATGCTAGCTGACACCTCAAGAAGAATTCAACATTTGGGCAAGCAAAATTCGATCAGGAAAAAAAAAAATTTTTTCAAAGGGGGAAGAAACAGGAAACGAGTTGAAACTCTCATAGTTGGACAGCTAAATTTTTTTTTTATGTAAACAGAGAAAATTTTTCGAGTACAAACATAAGATAAATTGAGAAATTTTGATTGCCATTTATTATCAGTTGCAGATAAAATTAGAGAAAATTATTACTGAAGACAATAATTTCCTTCCCTGGCGGGGAGGAATGTTGTGTCCCAGAATGATATATGTAAAAAAAAGGAATATTTAACCTCGTTAAATATTTCTCAATTGTAATCATTTGCATAATGTGCGAAGAAGTTGCACTTACTTCACATATCATGGAAACTCAGCATATTTACACACTCAGTCGTGTAATAATGTGACACCAATAATTTAATATAAAATATCAGACCGACCGATATTCGGGAGTCAGTTGTTAAAATCATTTCACGTTAATCATTAATTTTACATCAATTAAATCTGTGAATTCTTTACTCAAAATGGAAACATTTTGACAATAAAGATAATAATTCATTTTTATTAAAAGTATTTTATCCACTGTAGAGGAGATCTCTATAAATCGAACCTACTCAATTTCCTTATGATTAAGCGGGTCTAACACATGTCTCATTGTAATTTCTTATGACTGGTTTTTATTTTCCGAGTTCAGTCAGCTAGTTCACTTCAGGGCCAAGTTTATGGTGATGAATTGTGAGTTTATCGCATTCTTGATACTCACAACTTCAGATGAACAAGCCTCATAATTATCCCTTATTCTGGGGAAAGGTTCTAGTAACATATAACTCATATCATCCATTTCTTTTAAAAAAACAATGAAATCTTCTTTTAAAAAAACAATGAAATCTGGCGGGGAAAACAAAAACCTCTGTTTTTGTAAAAAAATGTGGCCAAGTACATGTTTTTTCGTTTACACTCTTCCAAATGTTTTGAGCAAATATGGAAGGGCCGACAAAAAAGCAATTAACTAGTAAAACCAATTGTGGAATGCATTTGAATGTTTTAAAAAAAAAGAAAATCAATAAACTTGACAAGTCTCATCATTCCTTGATTCCAGTCGAGTCTCTGAATCGCGAGCTGTAATAGGACAGTAATCGGGACGATCTCGTGAGGGATACACAATTAAGGAGTTTGGAAAGTTATCTCTAAAATATGAAATCATTTTGAAAATCATACAGGACGTTCCTAATGTCATCATTATTACGTAGTATTTTTTTCAAAATTTTCATGTATTTTGTATCAGACTAGTTAATAGTCAAAATTGCATTTTATACATGGGCTCTTATAAAATCTGTCATAGCCGGAGACCTTTGTGTACCACTTGAGTTGATAGCGCAGATCGATAAAAAATGTTGTGTTGAAAAAAACCGCGCCAAGTACGTTGGTGCCGAATGTATTGCAGACTAATTTTTCTACATCTGTAATTTCAGTAGACCATTAAGGAGTTTGGGGAGTTATCTCCAAAATATGGAATCATTCTGAAAATCATACAGGACGTTCCTAAAGTCATCATTATTATATAGTATTTTTTTCAAAATTTTCATGTATTTTGTTTCAGACTAATTAACAGTCAGAATTGCATACTATACATGGGCTCTTATGCATCAAACCTGGTTTAGCATCGATCTGCGCTATCAACTCAGGTGGTAACAAAGGTCTCCGACTATGACAGATTTTATAAGAGCCCATGTATAAAATGCAATTCTGACTGTTAATTAGTCTGAAACAAAATACATGAAAATTTCGAAAAAAATATTCCGTGATAATGATGACATTAGGAACGTCCTGTATGATTTTCAAAATGATTCCATATTTCGGAGATAACTCCCCAAACTCCTTAATTGGGTATCCCTCACGAGATCGTCCCGATTACTGTCCTATTACAGCTTGCGATTCAGAGACTCGACTGGAATCAAGGAATGATGAAACTTGGCAAGTTTATTGATTTCGTTTTTTTTTTAAAACATTCAAATGCATTCCACAATTGGTTTTACTAGTTAATTGCTTTCTTGGAGGCCTTTCCATATTTGTTCAAAACATTTGGAAGAGTGTAAACGAAAAAACATGTACTTGGCCACATTTTTTTACAAAAACAGAAGTTTTTGTTTTCCCTAGAGATGTTTCAAAAATTCCTTGGAAAGCTGAGGAAATTTTATGAACAAAAGATGGGTGGAATGTCATTGCCTCGTGGATGGGAGGTGGAGAAAAGATGTGAGAATCAAAAATTCGATGGTAAATATAGTAACTCGCAATAGCTCAGCGGTAGAGCACCTGACATGTAATCAGAGGGTCGTGGGTTCAAATCCTGCTTGCGCATTACATATTTTTTCCGAAATTTGATTTTCTAAATAAAATTTATTAATAAAAATTAATTTATTAATAAATTTAATTGCTTAATGGCCAATTTTACTAATTTGGGGGAAAACGACAAATCCCCAAATTTTATTTTACTTCAAATAAATAACGAACCCCCAAAGATACTTTGACTTTACCCACTTTTTTATGTGAAACTCTTATTCTATCCTGAGGAGGAGAGGGGATGATACCCTTTATTTGGGTATTCGTGACGACAAAAACTATACACAACACTCATGACAAATGTTAACTCAAATAATATAAATTCAATGTATCCAGGAGAATTAATTATATACACGTAAAATGAAAAAAAAAGAAATATTTGAGGGAACTTTCCGTGAATAATTTTATAGTTATTCCATCTTAATTCTTAACTCAAAACTAGACCCAGACTGAACAACAATAAATACAACACTAGCCGGGTGGACTCACCCGGAACAGACGCTAACTTGACGTTTTCTTTACCCAGGAAAAAATGTTCAGATCTGATCAGATCTAATTAGATCTGAGTTCCTTAGATCTGATCAGATCTGAAAATTGGCACGCTCTGACCAGATCTAATTTGATCCAATTAGATCTGAGTTCCTTAGATCTGATCAGATCCAATTGGATCTGCACAAAATCCAAAATCAAAAATTTCAAATTTTTAGAGAAAATGAAAAATAAATCAAAAGCTGAATTATTTGCTAAACAAATGAATGAAAACTAAAATTTTTAAAGAAAAAAAATCGAAAAAAAAAATGGACCTCGGCGGGATCGAACCCGGGACCATAGGATTACCAGTCTCCTACTCTAGCCACTCAGCTATCACACGATTTCTTGATACCAAGTAGAATTCGAATCGTCATAAATGAAGAAGATTAGAAAAATTTGAGGAAATAACTTCGGCGAAAACTTGAGACTGTCTAAATGGAATGCAGAATCATGCATGAAAATAAATATGACATTCTATGATAATGAAATGAGCACAGATCTGACACATTGCCAATTTTTTTTTAAAGATAAATTTTTATTTGAAAAAGATTTTAAAAGAAACCATATTTATAGTTCTATGACTGCTCTTTTTAATAATATGAAAATGCAATTCTGCCTGATCATGTTTGTCTATTCACCTAATTTTGATTTCCATATCTGATCAGATCTAGTTAGATCTGATCAGATCTAACTAGATCTGATCAGATCCAGCGAGATCTGATCAGATCTGATGACCCAATATACATATTAGGTCATCAGATCTGATGAGATCTAGTTGGATCTGATCAGATCTAGTTAGATCTGACCAGATCTAGTTAGATCTGACCAGATCTAGTTAGATCTAATCAGATCTCGTTAGATCTGAACAGATCTAATCAGACTTAGATCTGATTGTATCTAACCAGATCTAATCAGATCTAATTAGATCTAATCAGATCTACCTTGATCTGATCAGATCTGAACATATTTTCCTGGGTACTTTTAATCTTTCGCTCAAATTCTTTACTTTCAATCTTTTACTCGAAATTCATCACTTTAGACTCAAAATATTAATTGTGCGGGGACTCGCGTACCTTACGTTATTTGTGCTGTCTTTCCTCCATGTCGACCTCTCTTTATTTGTCTTTACTTCAATTTCTTTTACTTAATTCTTTACAATTTTCTTTACGTTTCTCTAACTTTTCTTTACACGATGTGATCGCCACAGCGTCTCAGGAGAAGAAGAACGAGTCTTCTCTCCCACGAGCTAGCGTTAGGTTCCCTCGTCTGTCTCCGCTCAATTTCGGTGGAGCCGAGGCCCAACTCGACTAAGTGCAGCGTGAGTTCCCCCACTACTCTACGCCCACCACTGGATTTACTTAAATTTTGCTTGAACTCAATAATTTCAAATAATGTACTAAAAATAATTACAATAATTTTTTTTTTATCAATTACAATAATTCGGATAATAATTTCGCGACAATCATGAACGGTAAACTTTAGTCTTTTCTTTCCACACACATAACTTCAGTCTTTATTTTCACATTTATAATTTGAGTCTTTTATTTCACTGTTTCCCACGATGATCCCAGTGAGCCTCAGCTTCCCTCGCTGCTGGCCAACATTCCCCCTAGTTTGCTGATGTTAGACCAAATGAGTCGATGCTGCTTCCATCCTTGTTCTCCCTAATTGTCCTTGATATCCGATGAATCATCTCTGGGACTGGAGAAACTCTTCTCCAGTCCTACCTTTTGACTTTTTCTCCGTTTTCTCGGAGTTAATTTAACAGAAATAAACAAAAATAATTAGTGAGGTCACGAAATATGTTGACCTCACTCTGGACATCTGCTGTCTTGACTCAGAATGAGCCCTATCCTCACCGGGTACCGCGAATCGTGACCAAAACCGTGATTTTCATGAAATTTATTAACTACTCTAATTTAATTGATTCTGTGACGGTAAAAACCATATATTACACCATCTAACGCCCATGGTGCTATGAGTGATTATTTCTGAGTTTTATGTACACGCAACCAGTAAACACCAATATTTTTATTATATATTGTAACGTAATATTTGGATTACGTTACTTTTTGTCGTCTGGGCGCGTAATTAATTTTAAATTCTGAATAGTTTTGGCACCACCAAGGGAGAATCAAAACAAACGAATCACGAGAGTTCAATTTTTGTATAAATTATGTAAAACTAATGCCGATTGGTTAATTTCTTTTGTTAACGCTCATTGGATTGTCGTCAATTGAGTTGATGTCTCACGACTGGAAGAGGGAGACACCAGATGGACGATGATGAAGGGAATCGACATTACCGAAGGAGTCGGTTAATTGGACTAAAGTTTTGGCGCCAATGACAAGATTCATCGGAAGAATTAATTGAGACGTTTAGATGAACTTTGGTTGCATCCTTGGACTTGATAAAATTGTCCCAACTCTAATGTCATCGACTTGGAGTTTCTCAATTGTCTTCGTTGGAATTTATTGTCATTGAACAGAAGAAATTATTGTCGTCAGGTTAAGCTGTGTTAACTGACGTAATCTGGGATTGACCAATGAGAAGAGTCCTTCCCGGAAAAGACGCCTTAGCCGAGTACAGCGTTTGCTGTCGGCAGGATTCTCGTTTGGTGTGCCGTAGAGTAAACACATGTTTTGTCGTGTTTTTGCACAACTTTGTAAAATCGCCATTTTCACGTTTGGAATAAATTAATTCATTGGAATTAATTGTATTAATTGTCGTGTAACTGAGTTGAAAATATTGTTCACGTTGAAATTAATTGAGATAATCTGGTGAGAAAAGAATTTTGTTTAATTAAATTTTGTACGGTGATTAATTTCGTGGTCGCGAAAAATTGTATTTTTTTTAGCGTAATGACGCCAAGTAGAAAAGACGCCATGAGATTAATTACCATTTATCGGCGAATTAATTTTGATAATTTTGGAAACATATTATTTTTTTTTATAAATAACTTTTGGAACTCTCGTGCTCGTTTCTCGAAAAAAAAAAAAAAAAAAAAAAAAAATATTTTTTTTTAGAAAATTATTTTTTTTGTT
Organism: Aleiodes alternator; assembly: GCA_963921955.1. Lineage (NCBI taxonomy): Eukaryota > Metazoa > Arthropoda > Insecta > Hymenoptera > Braconidae > Aleiodes > Aleiodes alternator. The sequence continues at coordinate 3,320,877 of OY998102.1, read as the reverse complement.
TGGATAAAATGTCGCGAATTGAAAATTTTCAATTAACGGAAATATTTTGGCGTCATGGCCAAAGATAATTAATTGGAATTTATTTTGGAATTTTAGTCTCGCGACTTTGTGAAATATATTGAATTCTGTTTTCATTTTTTTTTATTATTCAATATTTTGAGAAATTTTGTTTGATGAATTATATTTTCATTTTTATGAAATTAATTTAATTAATTTCATGCATTGAGTATGGTTGAGTCGGCCTTGACACCTAGGGAATATCGCTAGGGAATTTCTAGTAACTTAGCGCTAGGGAACAATAGTTACTTTCGTTTCGTTGCGAAAGATAACTGTAGGTGGCAGCAACATTAATTTCTTATGAATTTGAATTTGAATGTTATTCTTTGAATATTTCTTTTATTTGATAACTTTATTATGCGTTGACGATTAATTAATAAATTAATCAATTTGTTAATTAATTAAATTCTTTTATTTGATTAACTTTATTTTAAATTTGGTTTCAAAGAATTTGTTTGTAATTAATTGTTTATTTATTTTGAATTGTTTTATTTGTTTGAAATTTATAATTTTTTTTATTTATTGTGCTGCGCACTCGCCGATGCAACGCAGGGGTTTAATAATTTATAATTAATTTTTTTATATAAAATTTTTATTTTATCCCCTAAATTGTTTTGTTTGGAATTATTTATACTCCTTATTTAAACCCACAACAGCGACGCTGAGAGGGAGACTGACCTAGTTCGTGCTAAATAAGGGAGTATTCGAGTTTGTGTTTAATTTATCTGGATTTTTGGTTTTGTTGTTATTGTTTAGATCAATTTAAGATTGATCGGATGTTGAAATACATCCTGGCGCCCATTTGGATTTTAGTTTTGTTTTGAATTTTGTTTTTGGCTATTGGGTGCTTTTCAAGCGTGCTTAATTGCTGAGCTTACCGTTAGGCTCAGGAATTACGTCACAGCTTTTGGCGCCCAACGTGGGGCCGTTGAAAAGTAACGGAGGAAAAGAAATTTTTTTTTGAATTTCGATTTTGATTTGGGGCTGTTGAAAAGTAACGGGAGAAAAGAAAATGTTTTTTTAATTATTTTTTTTTGGGCTATCAGAGATTAACAGTAGGAGTTAATTTTTTTTGTTGTTTGTTAGAACGATTCGAATAGCGGTACAGTAAGGATTTAATGGCATATCGGTCCATGTTAATCGCGATACAATTTGAGTCAAATTAATTGAATTTATTGGTTATTGTTTGGTAATGACTCGAAATTGTTCGGTATCGTATTTGAACGTTTGGTAATCAGTTATCGTGATGCAGAACGATTGGTAGTTATTTGTGGATGACGTTCAGGATAAATTGATACAGATTATTCAGTTAATTTTAATTTTTTTTGGTAACGTCTGACTACAATTCTGTCGTGTTGCACACGTTTCGATAATGATTACAAGAGTTTTGATACTGTAGAGAAATTGAGATAACGAGAGTTTCCAAATTATCATATTGTGTTTTGTGTTTGATTTATTGAATTAAGATTAATCGAGTGATTCTCATAATCAACGATTTCAGGTATCTTAGTTCAATGGAAATGGCGGGAACGAGGAATCTTTTGTGATTATTCAGGGATGTCGATAATTCTGTTCCAGTTTGATGAATTAATGATTTCTGAAGAATATAGTAGGAATATCATTATGTTTTGTTTGTTATTTTGGGAATCTGTTGTAGTTTCGAATTTGAAATTTATTGGTTGTCGTGTAGTACACAATGGTCTTTCTGAGGACATTAGGTGATCGATGATTTGATTTTAAATTTTGACGGGAAAATTTTCAAGTATTATATCGAGACATTCACCTGATGTTATTGTATGGAGAAGCAGAATGAGATATCGCATCTATGAATTTATGAAACGAGAATATGTTTTGTTGTGATTTTTCTTCTACTTTCGTTTGGTTTGAGGAATTAGTTCAAGAGTTTAGTGAACAGTTTAATATTCCTCTATTAATTGGTTTAGGCGATGATTTACTCCAAGTGTATTAACGTTTTTGGAAAATACAGAATGGTGGAAATCAGAGTCACGTTACGAGTCGTAGAGTTGAGCTCGTTTGATCAATGACGAAAGTGAGAAGAGTGATTATTCACAGTTTAATGGCTATTGTGTTTAGTCAGTGAATAATATTCTTGTTGTGTTGAGAGATATTTCGAATTCGCAGACAATTTCGTGATAGTTTCGTTGAATTTGATTCAATTGAGTCGAGCCTTACTCATGAAATTCTCTCAAATTGGTTTCGTTTCGTTCTGCAGTGATCGCGTGAATATTGTATCTAACGTTACAGCGAATTGAGATATAGGTCGTGGGTCTGATCAATTCACACTTGTGTTGAAGTTTGTTGTTGAGACAGTGTTAATTTTGTTGATCCTGATCAGATTGACAGGTTTTCATTGGTTTCTGTATTGTTGAATTATTTCTAATGTTTACGTTGATTTTGAAACTGAGACGAAATGAATCAATGATCTTACGGAGATTCACTCTGTTAGTAGTGAAGTGAGATCATTTTGATTGAGTTGAGACTGAGTGCACCAGTGTATCTTGACTCAGGTTTGGTGTTGTCTTGTGGACATTTCGAATTGGTCTAGTAAATGTCGCGAGGAACAACTCCTTGTTTTCCTTGCTCGGTTCGGAGTTTGCTGAGAATGAAAACAAAAACGTTTTCCGTCCTGACGCACGTGTTGCAGGAGGAAATTGGATTTGTGATCATTGGTGAAATTCAACTGAGTATGTTGAGACGACAATAAAAGGAAAGTTCTCGAGATAATTCCGTCGTGCTCAAAAGTTGAATAATGATCAAAGGACGAAAAGACAATTTGATAGTGGTCATAAAGCGATGGTAACGCGTTAAATCGTCGACACTTTCAATGTCAGTTACGTATCAGTCTTGTGTTAGCTGGTACAGTTGTTTCAGATCTGTTATTATATTTTGGGCTAAGAGATGTTTGATTTTTTTTTAGTTCCGGTTTTCATCGGAAATTTCGTTGTGGTCTGGATCTTTTATTTCGTCTCGATCTAAGAGATGTTTGATTCTTTAGTTTCGTTCTGAAATTGGAAATCCAGATACAGTTTTGATGGGTAACAGATCAGAAATTTTTGTGTATCGTGATGCTGAGAGTGATGGGTTCGAAGCATTTAGTAATTTTTTGTTGACGTTTGTCATAATTTCGGTGTTAGAAGTTACGTTCTGGATACCGGAGAAATTGCGAGATGTTGAAAGATTCATTCATTCAGTATTATGAATTTTTGTGTTTGAATTCATTGTTGATGAAGTTGAATCGTTCTTCAGTAATGAAGCGGTTGGGGGATCCAACGTTCACGAGTGGCGTTGTCAACCGGGTTCAATTTTATCGTTTGGACAATTCGTTTGATGAGTTGAATACGTTTCGTATTTGTGCAGAGACGTTTGTCTCAATTGAGGAATTAGAAAATATTTTCTGGATTCTGAAGACATGGCGAGACGTAGGAAATTCATCTATTCGATAGTGTGATGTTTGAGGAGAATGAATCAGTTCCAGTTGTGGAATGGTTGAGGGATCCAACGTTCTTAGTATCGTTGTCAACTAGATTCATTTGATTTAATTTTGTTATTTTTTTTTGTTGTTTTTCTTTCTTGTCTGACGTTCCGTCAGGATAGATTAATCTCTCGATAGTGAAGTAGTTGGGGGATCCAACGTATCTAAGTATCGTTGTCAACTGGCTTCATTTAGATTGATTTTCGAAAAAAAAAAAAAAAAAAAATTAAAATTTTATATTGTTGTTGATTTTGACGAATCATGGAGATATTTCATTGACGAAATAAACGAAAAATCAGTTTTGTTATTTCGTTAGTTTATTGTCTGGTGACGTTGTCCAGTCACGCAGATTTTGGTTTGAATTTGTATGTTTTTGGTCATATTTGTCTAATTTATTCTGTGGTCGTTTTGGACTGATTTGAAAATGGTTTCAGATCGATTGAGTTTGTCATCTGGTCATGAGAACTGATCTGATAATGGTTTCGCGACTGATCAAGTTGGCATCTGGTTTTGTGATCAATAAGTCATAATTCTGATGATGTAATGATGGTTTCGCAACCAGGTGAATGACAGTTCTGTGATAGAATAATTCATTGAGATGATAGGTTGAATTATTATGATGTTAAGATGATTTTGTTCTAGTTTGTTGAGTATCTCTAGGATTTTGAGATCTAGGGATGATGATTTCGGTCATATGAGGATCGAGAAAATGACAAGAAATGGTTAATGACAAGTTGATTATGAGATTCACTTGTTATTGATTGATTATGTTTGATTTTGTTTTTTTTTGTGACATGTGATTGATTGAAATCTCGTCGATCAATGGTTTGTGATTTCGTTGGTGGTATAATTTTGTATCGTTCGAAATAATTTGTGAATTGAACTGTACAAAAATTAATTACGGCTTCCAGTCTGGGGGGAGTAAGTTGTAACGTAATATTTGGATTACGTTACTTTTTGTCGTCTGGGCGCGTAATTAATTTTAAATTCTGAATAGTTTTGGCACCACCAAGGGAGAATCAAAACAAACGAATCACGAGAGTTCAATTTTTGTATAAATTATGTAAAACTAATGCCGATTGGTTAATTTCTTTTGTTAACGCTCATTGGATTGTCGTCAATTGAGTTGATGTCTCACGACTGGAAGAGGGAGACACCAGATGGACGATGATGAAGGGAATCGACATTACCGAAGGAGTCGGTTAATTGGACTAAAGTTTTGGCGCCAATGACAAGATTCATCGGAAGAATTAATTGAGACGTTTAGATGAACTTTGGTTGCATCCTTGGACTTGATAAAATTGTCCCAACTCTAATGTCATCGACTTGGAGTTTCTCAATTGTCTTCGTTGGAATTTATTGTCATTGAACAGAAGAAATTATTGTCGTCAGGTTAAGCTGTGTTAACTGACGTAATCTGGGATTGACCAATGAGAAGAGTCCTTCCCGGAAAAGACGCCTTAGCCGAGTACAGCGTTTGCTGTCGGCAGGATTCTCGTTTGGTGTGCCGTAGAGTAAACACATGTTTTGTCGTGTTTTTGCACAACTTTGTAAAATCGCCATTTTCACGTTTGGAATAAATTAATTCATTGGAATTAATTGTATTAATTGTCGTGTAACTGAGTTGAAAATATTGTTCACGTTGAAATTAATTGAGATAATCTGGTGAGAAAAGAATTTTGTTTAATTGAATTTTGTACGGTGATTAATTTCGTGGTCGCGAAAAATTGTATTTTTTTTAGCGTAATGACGCCAAGTAGAAAAGACGCCATGAGATTAATTACCATTTATCGGCGAATTAATTTTGATAATTTTGGAAACATATTATTTTTTTTTATAAATAACTTTTGGAACTCTCGTGCTCGTTTCTCGAAAAAAAAAAAAAAAAAAAAAAAAAATATTTTTTTTTAGAAAATTATTTTTTTTGTTTGGATAAAATGTCGCGAATTGAAAATTTTCAATTAACGGAAATATTTTGGCGTCATGGCCAAAGATAATTAATTGGAATTTATTTTGGAATTTTAGTCTCGCGACTTTGTGAAATATATTGAATTCTGTTTTCATTTTTTTTTATTATTCAATATTTTGAGAAATTTTGTTTGATGAATTATATTTTCATTTTTATGAAATTAATTTAATTAATTTCATGCATTGAGTATGGTTGAGTCGGCCTTGACACCTAGGGAATATCGCTAGGGAATTTCTAGTAACTTAGCGCTAGGGAACAATAGTTACTTTCGTTTCGTTGCGAAAGATAACTGTAGGTGGCAGCAACATTAATTTCTTATGAATTTGAATTTGAATGTTATTCTTTGAATATTTCTTTTATTTGATAACTTTATTATGCGTTGACGATTAATTAATAAATTAATCAATTTGTTAATTAATTAAATTCTTTTATTTGATTAACTTTATTTTAAATTTGGTTTCAAAGAATTTGTTTGTAATTAATTGTTTATTTATTTTGAATTGTTTTATTTGTTTGAAATTTATAATTTTTTTTATTTATTGTGCTGCGCACTCGCCGATGCAACGCAGAGGTTTAATAATTTATAATTAATTTTTTTATATAAAATTTTTATTTTATCCCCTAAATTGTTTTGTTTGGAATTATTTATACTCCTTATTTAAACCCACAACAGCGACGCTGAGAGGGAGACTGACCTAGTTCGTGCTAAATAAGGGAGTATTCGAGTTTGTGTTTAATTTATCTGGATTTTTGGTTTTGTTGTTATTGTTTAGATCAATTTAAGATTGATCGGATGTTGAAATACATCCTGGCGCCCATTTGGATTTTAGTTTTGTTTTGAATTTTGTTTTTGGCTATTGGGTGCTTTTCAAGCGTGCTTAATTGCTGAGCTTACCGTTAGGCTCAGGAATTACGTCACAATATATTAGATGATTACTTCGCCGAAGTGGCAGACAAAATTGGTTCTTCGATGAAGAATAGAACGATTAATAAACTACAAGCGTCTTGCGGGTGCCATGCGCCCGCCATTGAGAGTTGCTAAAATTGTAACTTTTTCTTAGTTGCGATTACTCGGCACTACAACACACGATCGATCTCATACGGTTATACCTTCTGTTTCTGAATTTATCATTTGAACTTTGACTTCCTTTTTTTTATTCTATCCTTTTTTCTTTTCTATTCTTTTTATTCCGAAGTGAGCAGATAAAAGTGTCATTTTCATCCAATATTCTGACTGATAGTGTGTACTGAAATAGCTGATAATTCTGAAATCCCTCTCGATTCAATATCTCCAGCTTCATCTGATATGGTTGATATTGAGAATGGCCAACAGAATGAGAGCGATCAAGAAGATCAAATTGAATTTAATTTTTCCGAAGTACTCCAATCTTTATCACCAAATATAACAAAATTGGTGTAAGTTTTTCTCATTATTTCTTGAACTAATTTAGAAAAAAAACAGTTTCATTAAAATATTCGAGTTTTTTCAGAATTTTTGAAATTTTTATAAACTTTGGTATATGCAATCCCTCTAGATGTAATGCAACAGAAAAAACTGTCAAAATTTTCTATTCACACGTCCAACCTGATACAACATCACATAAAACATAATATGTTTCTCAACTTGTATTTTTCACGACTTAGCATTTTCCGAAGAAACTCATACTTAAGATCTGAATCAAAGGCTAATATAGTTTTTTGATGACTCCCCAAGTTTAAAACAACATTCAGTTTCGATAATTTATTACGTTTTCTAAAGAAAAAGAAATGTCTCCGGACAAACTTCAAATCGATTTTTTTTTTCATTTAGCACTCTGATGAACATACGAAACATTTCTATATTCTTTTTTTGATGAGATACAACTAAAAGGCATGTGAAATTGAGAATCAGAAACAAAAAGTTAATGGCGATTATATAAGTGTAATAATAATAATAATAATAATAATAATGTAATAATAATAATAATAATAATATTGGTATATGCAATTCCTCTGGACGTAATGCAACAGAAAAAACCCTCATTATTTCCTATTCACACGTCCGACCTGATACCACATAACATAAGTCATAATATTTTTCTCAACTTGTTTTTTTCACAACTTAGCATTTTCCGAAGAAACTCATACTTCAGATCTCAATCCAAGGCTAATATAGTTTTTTAAAGACCCCCCCAAGTTTAAAACAACATTCAGTTCCCATTATTCATTACGTTTACTGAAGGGAAGGAAATGTCTCCGGACAAACGTCAAATCGGTTTTTGAAGTGAAACTTCTTTTGGCAGGGGACCAACTTTTTTCGAGCGTGTACCGAAACCGTCAAGTTTTGAGGGGAACGCGATAGTCGAGAAGTGGGGGTAAAGGAGAAGTCTTGCGTTGTTGGCGGGGGAAGCTAGAGTGGGAGCGAGACTGCAGGCTCTATAGGCACGGTAGTCGGGTAGTGGGAGAAGCGAGGTGACGCTGCAGTGTATTGTCGTACTAACGAAAGAATCGACACACGAGGCGTGCCGAAGCCACAATTTATTTGGTGGGGCATGGAAGCCGAAGAAACCCGATGTTGATTCATTCGCTAGTCCTTCTATCGCTTGCTACATGCTAGTGTAATCGTGAGAAAAGCCGTCAGTTCTTTGAAAATATCTCGGAATCCAAGGGAGATAGAGCGATTTCGTCTTCATCCATTCATGCAGCTCTTAGAGTTCTCTGCAAAAAAAGAATCAGGCGAATCCGCTGTATCTCGGTTAGTTTACGGGATATTCATTGAAAAACAATTTAATAGCGAAGAAATAAACCAAAATGTTAATTTTCTATCATTAACAATTCTAAAATTTCTTGGAAAATAAGCCGAATAGAATTATTTCGCTCTTTCTTTCTTTGTAGCTCTTTGAATTCCGTATAAAAAATCTCCGGTGTAAAGTTGCCCTATCTCGTTTAGTTTCCAAAATTCTCAAAAACTCATTGAAATACAAAGTCATTTTTTTCAGAGGTAAAACTATTCCTCTGTTATTTCTATTTGATAAATGTTTTCAAAAGGATCTCCCAAGATATTCGTGAAAAATTATTGGAAAAGAAACTCCAGCTATAAGTCTATTTTTGCTTTCGTCAATTTTTTATGAACATTCCAGAAACTAAGAGAGACAGCGTTAATTCACTCGAATCTTTTCCTAAGTATATCTCTATTAAATTATGATAGATTCTTCAAAAGAAAAAAACATCGCAACGGAGACGTATATATCTATACGGTGTCATAAGGTTTTGATGAATATCTCAGAAACTGAGCAAAATAAGGCAATTGATGTGGAAACCATTTTCGCACATTTTCAGATTGTTTACAAAAAAGCTCTCCAGAAAAAGTCTGTTATTTCGCTCAATTTTATAAATATCCTTGAAAAACTGGAATTAAAAAAATATATATCTAACAAAGTTTTCAGACGGATTAATTTCATCTTATCAGCAATTCTCTTTAAATACTTCGAAATTTCAGGAGGATAAGGCAATTTTGCCCTCGTCCTTTCCTGTAGAGAATTTCAAGAGCTACACGAGAGAAAGATTGTGACAAAATCGCTCTATCTCGGTCAATTCCAGAAATATTCACAAACACAATGAGTTTAAAAAATCTATTGGTTGTGAAAAAAATTATATTTCGTTAACGAACGAGAAATTTTATCTCTTGTGCATTAAAAAAATACTCATAATTTATCTTGATCTACACCTCATAGGCAAGAAGTTTCACTTCTACCGCGCGGGGATCCCACGCACCCTCTTTTTTTTTCATCTAGCACTCCGATGAACATAAGAAACATTTCTATATTCTATTTTTGATGAGATACAACTAAAAAGCATGTTAAATTGAGAATCAGAAACAAAAAGTTGACAGCGATTATTATATGAGTGTAATGTAATGTAATAATAATAATAATAATTGATGAAATTGTAATATCCGGACTCATTATTTCAAAACACCTGTGGGCGAGTTCAATAACCATTTTTCCATACACCTCCGGTTTTCCAGTCTCCACGTCCCTCGGCCCCCACCTCTTTGCTCAACACGCATTCTTTTAACGTATCTCACGTTGAAATTGTTGAACTTTTTTCAACAATTCAGTTGCTTCACAATGTCTGATACAACAGGTTTCCTAGACCAATTGTACGCTAACCCTATTGAAGCGATCGATCCGGAATACATTAATCCGCGAGCAAAAATCGCAAGGGCTGAATCCCTCATCTGAATCAGGAGAAAATCGGGAGAGTAATAAAGAGAATCACGATCACAGTTCATATCAGTGTGTAAAAAAATATGCAGAAAAAAGGAAGAAACAGGCTGATATCCGCGAATATACGGAACATTCAGTGAAAAAAATACTCTCGTCTGCCGCAACCGAGACTCCTCTGTTTCTTTCGCACACTTTTCCAAATAATAAAAGTTTCTCAAAACAAGTAGTAACTGGACTAGTGTGGGATAAATTCAATAATATTTATCCTGTAATTCGCATTGTTGGAACACATCCACAGAAGTTTATTACACTTACACGATCTTGTTTTGACGCTTTTTGGAAGTACAGATTACATGTACTTGTCTATTTTTGAGCCGATTTATCATCTCCAGGAGACAGACAGGAATATCAGCCGATTAATTTCGATTCACGGAGCACCGTCAATTTCCCCTGCTCCAATTCTTCGATACCTGCAATATATCTCCAGGACTCTACAACTCAAACACGCCTTTACATGCTGGAGTCGACGGTGATGCTATTGATAGAGCGGGGAGTCTGGATCATCGAGTGCCTGTTTGGTCTGTGTAGATTGAATTCACAAGTTTATAGAAAAAAGATTGTAGACGCATTATCACAATAAATTTTAAATGATTCGGAGCTGTCTAAAAAATTGAATCTTGATTTTGATGATTTATCTTTGCATATATTAGCTCAGAGCCGTACAATTTACGCTGCAGCTCGAGAAAAAATTGTAATTTCGTGCATGAATCCTGAATTATTTAAAGATTTTCATGAAGAAATGATCGCGTTTCATGAAGACTCACTTTATCGTGATGTAAAAACGACCATACCAGCTCGTTTTATTAAAATAGATCATATACAGCCTGTTTCCTATTTACCCGAAGAATAAAGCAATAAAACATATGTTTTTCTCGTTTCCCTTCATTATAAATTCAAAGTCTGTTGTGAGCGCATCGCCATGGACGTTATTGTTATACTCCAGGGACTACGCGGGCGCAGTGGAAAATATTCACCTGAAGAAGTAGCTTTTCTGAATGTGAATAATTTTTTATGGGACATTGGATCATTAGTCCCCACCATTCTTACCTTGATCCCGCTACCTGTTGGCGTGAGGCAAACAATAGCCTCACAATAAGAGAACACGAGATTGAATGGTTTGATGGAGAGAATGCTGAAATAGACGTTTTACACTATATTCGAGAGCTGTGTAAAAATGCTAATCACATTTTCACCACCGAAGAGGAAGAAACCCATTACTTATAAGCACTAATTACGCGAGAGGTCGTCAATTTAGAAAATGAAATTGTCTGGACCAATAATGATAATTTGAAAGTGGAAGAAAAAACCGTGTGTCATTTCCACCATCATAAAAATAAATTAAATAAATTCAAATATAAATGCACTCTCTAAACTGCGTTGAGCATTGTTGAAATATTGAATAAAAAAGCCTCGTCTAATGTTGAATACATCAGACGAAGAAGATGTGACTCCGAAAAATTATAACAAAAGGATTTTTAATATTTTCTAATTTTTTAGATTTTTATTCGAGGGTTTAGCATAAAATTCCAGCATCAGCCACAGGACTTATAAACTAGAAAACATCGATGTCGAGGCTGAAACCCGCGAAAAAACAACTGATGAATCGCAGACAGCTACAATTGTATTTTTATTAATAATCATCACATGTCTCCTAGCATTAATTTTAAGTGTACTTGATATACTATTATTGAAGGTTTCTTAATGAATGGAAATCTTAAATGTATTTTATCTCTTCTCTATTTCTCCCCCGTATACCTACACTATTTTCCTACTCTCCTAATACTCTTAGAATCTATGATGAGTCATATTCCCCATACATTGCATCATCACCACGAGATCCCCCTCCCCAGCTGCAAGAAGGCCCCACACTACGTGACACACCCCGAGAAGGCCCGCGCTTTTCCAGCAGCGATGGTGGCGCCCCCAGTTTCCCCGCTGTGGCAAAAATGTGAACTCCTCTCCAGATGTATCCCTATCTACTATGCATGTTACACCAAATACTGATTTTCACATATTCCATACATTTAGATGATGGTCTATATTAATATTCTGTTAATGTTAGCTGCATTTCTGTGGTTTTATTGACTTTTCCCGTTCATTGGTGAAAACTCCAAGCTGAGTCCTGAATCGTCAGAGAATTTGATTTTAGAATTCGAGCAAATTTTCTGAAAATTCAGAGCTCAATCTGGAATTTCCACCAATAACTGAGAAGACTAGATGAAATCATGGAAATCCAACCTACACTGACAGGATATTAAGAGATCTGTCAAGAATGTATGGAATATCTGAAAATCAGTATTTGGTGTAATATGTAGATACTTTTTGTATGCGAAATTTCAGGTACTGATTGGATTGACCTTACGCTGCGACGAAATGGCAATGAAATTTCTGTGAATCCAGTGAGGTCATTTTTTTTTACTACGAGATGAAATTCATGCTGTGAGTCCGGAATTTTGCAAAGAATAATGGCACTGAAATTCTTGATCATTTCGGTGAATCCAGATAGCTCATTATTATCCTATTATGCAATGGAGATCATGCGGCGAGCCCTGGATTTTCAAAAGATAAGGGCACTGAAATTCTCGACAAGTTCAGTGTATTCAGCTAATTAATCTTTCATTGCGTACTGAAATAATCCATGCTATGAGTGCTGGAGTACCCAGTAATAATGGCAGTGAAATCATCGAATATGCACTTGAATCCAGGAAGTTCATTATTCTTGTAGTGCTAGGGGGCTTCGCCCCCTGCTCGCTGCGCTCGCCAACTCCGGGGTGCTCTGCCCCCAACTCGCTTTGCTCGCTCCCCCCGAACGTTTTCATCCAATTTCCCTAAGATAGAAAACATTTCCTTAATTCTCAAGAAAATGAAACAAATTCTCTATAATGTCGAATGCTGTCAATAATGATGAAAAACATGAAGCATTTAAGTTATTTGGCCAACCTCTTTGCTTTTTTCCTGTTCATAGAAAATAAGTACATTATCATCGAAGTCAGCATATTTCAAGTCATATACTTTCTTTGAATTTGATCAACAAATATGTTATCATTATTCGAATAATATGAAATCCATTTCAAATTTAATTCTCATTCATTTTCCTTTTCTTATGCGAAGAGCAAGAACTGCCATGAGAACTTTTTTCTCTATCACTTTTTTGTATTTCTTCGAAAATTCCCTCTTTATCCATTTCATTCAGGATTTTTTGAACAATAATAGTTTTACAAAATCTGAAAAAAAATGTTACAGTTATATAATTTGCATATATGTTTCCAGTATTACAATATTTGATGGACAGTATTATCTTTCGATTTTCAACAGTATTCAATCAATTCAAACGATCATTAATCAATAATTTGGATTATATATACAAATCAAAATCTTCTCATGTTTTTTCTACAATAAACCTGTCATTCGATTGATCAATAGCTTGTTTTTTTTTATGCAATGCCGAATCGATTATTCCTCGTATGAATCCTTCGGCATAAGCACGCAAATTCTTCTCCAATTTATTGGCAGCACGTACAATCGTGCGCTAATCATTTTCAACCCAATCATCTTGCAGAACTGAAATTAGGAGAAACAAATGAATTGATGACCTTAAATATCACATGTGAATTAAAATGACCTTAATATTTCTCAGCTTACAGTCATGAAGATACTCGTCAGTAAATTGATCCATTGCTTCACCCATCGCGGTTGAGTTGAAATATATAGTAAATTATTTGCCAGAAGGATTTGGTCATACAGCAAGAAACAAATGGAGAATGATATCTGAAAATCGTTCGTAATATTAACAATATTATATTATTGACAATATGAAGTTACACACACTTTGAATTAGTTTTTGGATTCATTTTTATTTTTTTCCAAATGTATTGAATAATACGGAAATTTTCGTCATTTAATCATTGTCGAATTTCCATATAAACGATATTGTTGACATAATATGTTCCTTTTTCCATAGATGCTCCAATAATTTAGACTTTCAATCCAGCCATTGAGCGGCATCACGATATTGCGACGTATAATTGACCATGACTGAATATAGGCATTTCTTGATCTATGTATAAATCAACCATATCGAAGGTTTGCCCTTGTGCTCTATTTATAGTCATTACAAATGCTAATCGCACTGGAAATTGGGTTCTATGTAAGAAAAAAGGTACTTCCTTATTCTCTTTTGTATTCAGCGTGACTTTCAGAATACAAACAGTATTTCCAGCTTTATCACCAGTGAGGATTGTACAACATAATGTATTATTGATGATTCTCCGAACAAGAGCCGTGTACCATTACAAAGGCCATCCAAGATTCAAATATTTCTCACCAACATTACCACAACACCAATTTTCAAATTTAATTTCCAAGGTGGCAAGCCTAAGACATTCAATGTATTCTAATATTGAGGTTGAAATCTAATCATCAATGAATCATCATCAGTTCCATCTCCATCAATCGATGTAGCTTTATCGAATCCAATAAATTCTATCAATTGGCCGGGAAATTTCCGAACGATTCGTTCATTTAGGGCATTTACTTGTTTATTCAATGATGTTAATAAAACTCGATTGGAAATAATTTCTTCAGTGAAATTGTTTTCAAAAACTGCTCGAATTAAATCATCCGTAAGCATTTTATCAGAACAATTGATTATCTGCTCTCATATTAACTTTTAATGTGAAACGTTTTATTATTTTCCAGAAAGATAATTTCAAAATAGATGCTTCTACAATTTGTTTCCTTCCTGCTCGTTTTATTACTGGTAGAATTTGTCGAATTTCACTGCCGAATAATATGAATTTTCCACCAAATAATTCATCAGTTTGTAACAAATCTTTCAGGGTCACATCGATTATTTTCAAAGCCATACTTGGAATCATTGAAACCTCATTTCAAATAATGATGTCTGTGGCTATTGACGTTTTTTTTGTTCGTCGACTCAGATAAACAGGTGTGATCCCTTTTTCTGATTCAGGCAGCAATAATGGTAATTTGAAGAACCTATGCGCTGTACGACCGTTAGGTAACAATATTGCCGCTATACCAGAACGTTGGTGATGATAAAAGCATTTATGAAGAAACGTTTCACCAGTACCACCTGGATCATCAACAAAAGAGGGTGCGTGGAACCCACGCGACAGCAGTGAAACTTTTTATACATGAGCATTATTTTACACTTGGTTTTGGATTAAAATATCTCGAAAACTATGCAAAATTTAACGAGACATGCTGTCAATGAAATTTAGAGGGAAGATTGGCGAACAAAATAAGTAGAACGCTGTTTTCCTACGGCCATCAGTTTCCGAGATATCATTTTTTAAATGAGTAGTTCAGAAACAATGGATGAGGCCCGATAGCAAATAAATGAGCGCTTGTACATCCTTTCTGATTTTTTCATTCAAAAATCGATATCTTAATAACAAGAGTCGTAGAAAAACGGAGGTTTGCTTATTTTATTCGTGAAACTTCTCTCTACATTTCATTCACAGCATGTCTCGATAACTTTTGAGTAGTTTTCGAGATATTTCAATCCAAAGCCCAGTGTAAAATGGCAATTTTTCAAGAAATAAAAAGCAAAAATTATGAGGTGGAACATGGATATTTTTCGGTAGTGTTTCATGACAACTCCTCCTTTGAATGACAATTTTCCGTAATTTTTAAAAAAATCATTTAAATAAATTCTCATATTTTTCTCTCCGTGTATTTAAAAGAAAAAACACAGTCTTCCCCCACCACCCGGAGAGCGACCCGACGGCAGCAGCAAACATTTCTCCTTCCCCCCCCTACTCTACTACCACGTTCCTCTCAAAGCCTTACACTCGTTTCGTGACGCGAGAAAAAAGTTGGTACCCTCCCAAAAGAAGTTTCACTTCAAAAAAAATCTTTCTATCATTTGCTGAATTTTTCAATATTCTTGTAATATTTTCAAATATTCTCAATTGATCTGTATTCAAGAGAGCTTTTCATTCCTGAGTAGTTTCTACATGTTCGTTTATGTTCAATTCATCATTGAATTCATCAAATTTCGAATCCAATATAGTAATATCAATTCCATAATCAGTGAGACTCTTATCTTCACTATTTAATTGGAGTTCAATAGCGGCTAAATACATCCTCTTCTGATCTTTTCTCACAAATTTCATCTTCAAATTTATTCCATGAAGTCGATCCACCTACATTTTTACATGTTAATAATAAATATGCAAAATAACTTTGCAATGATTTAGGCATCATCACTGAGCAGCATTCGCCTAGCATTTCTTCAAAGAATTGATCATGAATAATGAAACCAGCCATATATGCAGCTTGCTTGAAAGTCCCACAAAGTTGACCTCTTACGGTTTTTAATGATTCGAAAGATACAGCTCCTGCAATATGTCTTAACAATACTTTCAGAAAAAATCTTTCATTACCCCCACGAAAAAGTTATAATCTAAAATGTGAGCAGATATAATTTCTTATAATCACTTATATTCCTATAATATGTCCAGTTATAATAAAAATTATATTATGATATAATTAGAATTATAACAACAAGATATATCCTCAGATGTGTCTTTGATAATATATCTCAGAATATATAAAGATATAAGATGAAATATATCTGCTCAAGATAATCAAATTATAATCGAGGTTAGATCCTCTGATTATGAAAGAAATTAGAAAAATATATATACTGAGATATATACATTATTCATGATTGAAATGTGACCACAGATAGATCTACAGGATATATCGAAAATTATAACAAATTAAAGCACGTCAAGAAAATGTATTGGAATTGATAAAATTTTATATAAAATAGGATTTCAAGAAAAAAAAAGGGATAGCAGACACTGAGGAGAGTCCTATATTCTTTTATTAAAGCTTAAAGTATCAATACATAGGAAAGAATACATTTCGAAAATAATTAAATATAAAAAATTGTAATTTTCATGATGTTCAATTTAACATTTCATTATAATGAAGGTAAAAGGAAACATGCAAAGTTAAATACAATAGTTGAATACATATAAAAAGTATTTGAATGTATGTAGGCAGTCCATGTTCTCGAAATTAAAACGTCGTGCGTAGCTCCGTAGTATAACGCGTAGGGTAATTATATACATTAGTATACCTATGCTGCATCTCAGCCGGTTTCGGCCCGATTCCTCTCAAATTTTGCAATTAAGTAGTACTCCCTGGTACAATCATGGGAAAAAATATGCGATAGGCGAATGTTACTGCATAATACAGATATGCAACACCAAAAAAGGGGGGAGATTTTGGAGTGATGAGCAATTTCTCCCGCCTAGTGAAAAACGTGTGTTCAAAGATATCGATTGGTCCTCAGTTGTCTATACCAAGTGAGGTGTAAACAAAATATGGTGATTAATGATGTCAACAATAGCCTCGTGTATTTGAATTGTTGAATAAACCGGTCAGTTTCAGTAGAGTCAGGGCGCGTTAAACATGAAACTAGTAGAGATCAGTGAATTGTGTGGTGACCACTCCCGTGTCGTTGCATACTGGAGGAAGAAACAAGTGTTAATTCCTGAGGTACGGGACGAGAGAGGAGGACTACCACGGATACCTATGTGAGTTCTTGTTTAAAAGAGCGGTTGATTTTGGCGAAAGATTTGGTGAGTTCATGAACATATTAAAATCTCATTATACATGATTTCTACTTATTTCCACCACCATTGTCCTCACTCTTGCTCCTCTGAAGAGAATAACTCAGTGGTTTTTTGCAAATATTGCTGCAAAAATTTATTGCTGTGTGAAGGTACAGCGGAGTTGCCGAGTTGTTCCTTTGACGGAAGTAAAGTGAGGTCCTGTTCATCTAAGTGCTGTCCAGTTGTCTAAATACATGTATTGTGTTTCTGTTGGGGACTATCACCGTCACGTCCACGTCGTGTCCCTGGATAACGCAAAGAGCGGTGGGGGTAAGTAGGGATCGCGCCAAACAAAATTACTGGGTTGGCGAGGCATAAAGGAGGGGGGGGGGGAACGAACAAAACCGCTGGTCAAAGAAAATAGGTATACGAAAGTACATATTTAGCAAGCGTAGGTTTACTAATCGTAGGGTCGTGCGTTCAAATCCTTTAGGTCGGTAGAATTTTCATGCGAAAAAAATGGTATTTCGGGTCACGAAGCGATAGGGAAGCGTCTTAGAGGATAGTAATTGCTATCAAACAAATGTGATGAACTAAAATTCCTCATTATTTCGGAAACAAAATTGTACTTTGGTAGTGGTAACTGAGATTATTCTTTTACCACCTCAGTTTCAGTTTAAGGCTTAGTTTCAATTTCAGAATTTATAATAGAAATCATAATAAAAAGTTATGATTTTGGTCTTAGAATCTAGATTAGAAGACCAAATTATATCCTAACGAGGGGTGCGTTATTGCTCGCTCGCTGCGCTCGCTCGCGAATTGGGGTGCGTTGTTGCTCGCTCACTACGCTCGCTCGCGAGTTGGGGTACGTTCTGGCTTGCTCGCTACGCTCGTTCGTGAATGGAGGAGTGTTGTGTTGGTTTTAGAATGTGTTTGACTTTTCAGAGGTCACAAAAAAAACTTCCCGATTCATTCATTGTCTGGCTACAGATTTTCTTTATAATGTGAAAGGGCTGTTCGTTTCACCATAAGGCCCACTTTCATTTTACCGCAGGGTGGTCCCTTTTGCCCCATAATACTCTACTAGGGACGTATTTTTGATTGAAATTTGGGAATTTTTCACAAATTTCGTATTTGTTTCATCACTTTTCCGTAAAAAACTCAGAAACTAATGAGCTGACATGGCTCATAATCTAATCAGGGCTAAGTTACATGAAGATGATTCCATTTCATTAAAAAAGATTTTGATCGGATAAGTAATGGCAGTGCAATCGTTTTTCAAAATTTCCTCACATACGCACATACATACATACATACATACACACACACACACACACACACACACACACACACACACACACAAACACACACGGACAGTTATGTAAAAATCTCAGAAATTCATGTCAGCATTTTGAAACATCGAGATCTGATGAAAAATCGACAATCGATTTTCGGGGCAAATGCAATAACTTCCTTATCGGGAAGTTAAAAATATAAGCAAACGGCAAAATGTCGTATATCTTGGAATTATTTCTTCTTATATTCTAAAATCTATCTTTACTCATATTCGAGGATATATTTTCAGCTCTATCCCAGGATAGAAGTTCTTTCGTGGGGGTATCGCGAGGCAGAATTGAATATATTCGTACAATAATTTTTCCGAACCGTTGTTTTCTCTTCTGCCACGTTTTAGTCTTTTGGTGCCAAACATAATGTAAAGGAATTTCACAGTATTTATAACACCTTGTTTGAATGTCATTATTATTCAGATTGAAATACGCCATCAATTTTGTGATTGAATGTTAAGATTGTATTGCTCCTTCTTCATTCCCCTCTTCGAAAATGATATTCTGGTGATTTGGTAGATGAACAGGGGGCCTATTCTCAAGTATATTCAAGTTTATCCATTGTTTTGATATACATCATTTACAACGGAGAGTCGAGTGTACTTTGTGATCTTATACAATCTTATACAATAGTTCTCATTTTATTTCATTTATTGATTCATTTTCTTTTTTCTGTTCATTTATTCACTGTTTCTTGTCTCGACCTGAAGTTCATGCTTACTTAATATTGAAGTTCCTTAATCGGTTTCTTATTATTATAGTTCTTATGATTATTACAACCAGTATTCCCAATGTTACAACTTCCAGTAGCGTTATTATTCTTTCACAATTTTGTTATTATCACAACATTATTATTGTTACTTTTTTTTTTTTTTCTTTCTCTTCATTATCATTTACTGATTTTGTTCAGATATTTATAAAAAATTTGGGCCTCTCTTATCGTAGGTGATTTAAGTATATGTCTTATTATTTCGACAAAGTTTTGTTGTGAATTAATTTCTTCCTGGAACATTGTTCTTTCTTCATAGAATTTAGTGCATTCAGTTAGGAAATGATATAAATTGTTGTTCTTTGGTTCCAAGCAGCTAGGACAAAATTGGGATTCTTCATCAAATTTTATTTTTTTGTCCTTTAAAAGGATTCTAGGATGTATCGGAGTAATTAATCGGCACTGGGCAATAGCTTGTAGGATTTTAATTGGTAGTTTTAAATCGAGGTAAGGTTGGCGAGTATTTTTTGGTTCTAGATGAGGGTAAACTGGGAGTGAGGAAGAATGAATTTTTAGTCTGTCTTTGCTGAGCATGTCTTCTTTCGCTTGGTTTAGGATTTTTATTTTTTTTTTATTTCTTTGTTTAGGATTTCGTGGATGTTTTTTCTTAATATACCTTCACTACATAGACTATTTAGCCCGGGCTTGAAGTACTTTGAGATGAGATTGTTGAGTTGAGTTCACCAGTTGTACTTTTCTTTCACTTCGCGATTAGCAGAAAGTTTTAACAATTTCATGAGACATATTTTTGGAAATCTATCGTCATTCATTGATATAATTTTTGATATCCAATTGAGTGATCGCTTGATCACGTCAAACTCTAAAGGTAGAACTCCCAGTTCCACTCGTGTAGCTTAATTCGGGCAGTGAGGTGCAAGCTTCAATAATTTTTTATAATAGTACATTTGTAATGACTCGACTTCGTTGAGGTACCTCAGACTTCAATTCCGTAAAATAATACACTCGTGGCTAGGGCTTTGAATAAATGTTCTTTCGTTATCCAAGTGTTTGAGCGAGATTTATAAATAATGTTTATAATAGAATTGATGGCAGTGCGGGTGGCGGCCTTTGCTTTTCTAAGTTGTGGTTCAAATAGACCAGATTTATAAAAAATACAGCCTAAATAACAAAATTCGTCAACTAGTTCGAGGGTCTCGCCCTCGCACTTGAATGATAGCCCTTTGGGAGTTCTCCCTTTGTGCATGATTAATATTTTTGATTTATTCTTATTCATCTTTAATTTTTTAGTTTCAAAATACTCTTGAGCAATTTTGATTTTCTTTTTCATATCAATTGCATGGTTCGCAAATAGTACCAGATCGTCCGCATAGGCAATACAAATGATGTCATTTTTGTGATCTATAGAAATACCTTGGGCGCCATTTTCTCGCATGTATTGCTCAAAGTCCGCGATGAAAAGAGAAAATAGTAAGGGGCTCAAAATTTCCCCTTGGAGTACACCCATCGTTATTTCCACTGGTTGCGAGAGGCCGGAATTAGCTCGTACACATAGATTGGCTCTATTATATAGGCTTTTACAAATATTAATGAATTTATTTGTTATTCCTAGATTACTGAGTTTTTTCCAAAGTAAATTATGATTCACTGAACCGAATGCTTTTTCAAAATCTACAAACAGTGAAAAAAACGTTTCTCTTCGGTTGACTCAAATGGATTTGCGCTACAGAGGACAATATAAAGATGTTATCTAGACAACTGCGCTCTTTTCTGAATCCTGCTTGAAATTCAGGAAGTTTTCGATTAATCTCTGCCCAGGTTGTGAGACGGTCATTAAGAATGTGGGTAAAAATTTTGGCTATATTGTTTACCAGTGAAATGCATCGATAGTTGGACGGGTCATCTGTCTCACCTTTCTTATGTATCATTGATGCATAAAGTGTTGTCCAGTCTTCAGGCACATTTTCCTCATCAAGTATTTTGTTAAAGAAGCGTTCTAAGTATTGGATCCAATTTTCAGGAAGATATTTAAAGAATTCAGTTCCAATACCGTCGGGGCCGGGTGATTTGCCACTCTTGCATTTGTTGAGGCTTTTCATAATTTCATCGCGAGTTATAGTTTGATCGAGAAGAGGGTGCTTGATATGGTTTTTGAGGGGGATGTCGGTTTCACGTGAGGGGAGAAGTTTTTGGAAGAAATCGTGCCAGCCCGCTGGCCTAATTGGATTCGATTTAAACGTTTTCCTTCTAAATTTATTAATGCTGGACCAGAAATGCTTGGCATTTTTACAAGAACTGATGCTTTCTGTTATTCCATCCAGAAATCTCTTTTTCTTCACCGCGATCACGTTATAATATTCTTTTTTGGCATTGTTATAAGTTTCTACTGAAGACTGTTTTTTAAAATTCGGTTTCTTACATTCCCTCAGAGTCTTACCGAGTGTTTTCTTCAGTTTGGAACATTCTTTGTCGTACCAAGATTTTTTGAATTTATACTTAGTGGTGTGTGTTTTCTTCACCATATTAAGTGCCCTAGCGGTGTTTTCTATTGTCCCGATTATGTTTTGGTTCATTTCGTTTATATTATCGGAATTGATCAGGTACGATTCAGGGAGATATCTCATGTATTCTATGTATTTGTCTTTAAGGGGGTTCTTCCAGTCGATTTTTTCCCCCGTTATTGTGGGCTCCACACATTCTATGGATATGGAAGGATTGAGATGGAGGATAATTGGGAAATGGTCTGAGCGGGTGGGAGCCTCTAAGACCTCGAAATCGTGAATAGTGTCAAGTGAGTGCCAGTCAGAGATGGCGAAATCGATAGTACTGGGGTTTTTATTTTTTTGCTGGAAAGTGAATTGCCCTGGGGAGTCACATGGGAAACGACCGTTTAATACAAAGAATCCTCGTTCTAGTAGAAAATCCTGCAATCGTCTTCCCCTTGCATCGAGTTCTTTATCACATAGGTTTCTGGATTTGATTGAGCTGTCTAACTCACAAATTATGCTATCTTCAAGACAATTGGTATTTCCAATACGTGTATTCAGATCTCCCATAATGTATAGAGGTATTTGAGGGTTTTGAGTTTCAGCGATTTCGATTGCTTCTTTCAGAGAGGATAAAGAGATGTCAATCGTATTATCTCGAGAAAAGTAGCATAGAATTAAGTTAAATGTAAAGCTATTGTTTGAGATCTCGATTGCAAGAATTTCTGATTGTTTATATATTAATTTATATTTGTACTTATTTTTATTTAGCGCTAGAAGAAGACCACGCCGGGCACGACCTCTCTTGTGGTGATCCAGTGCTTCTGAGTAGATAAGGTGGTAATTTTGCAGCCATGTAGGTGGATTAGCTAACGGTTTGGTTAGCCAAGTTTCTGTGAAACCCAGGATGTCCACCTCATTGATATAAGGCGGGATCTCCCAGTTATTGCTATGAAATCCGTGTATATTCCAAGAAATTATACGGATTTTTTGGCTTATCTGGCTCTTTGAATAGTCTTTGTTGTGTCGTAATGTTGGAGAAATGGGGATAGTGTGTGTGGATGAAACTGGCGTTTTCTGTTCTTGCTATTTAAGATGTGTTTTGGCTTTGGCTCTGGTTGTACGAGGTGTTTGTTGATAGTATTGCTGGATCGTCTTTTGTGTTGTAGAAGAATCAGATGTCGAGCTTTGAGAGTCTTTCCGAGTTCGATGGGATTTATTATTCTGCTTTTTCACTGTGTTTATTGGTTTTCGAAGGAAAGGCGTCTCGTCGGGGTATACCAGTGTATTGTGCTCTACCTCTGAATTATCTCCTTGTTTGTCATTGTCTAGTGTATTTAGATATTCACAAATTTCAGGGTCTTCACAGTTCTTCAGAAGTTGAATCAGAGACTTGTCACTCATTGGTTTATCGTTAATTATTAGCTTGCCATTTTTTATTTTTGCCATTACGTCTTGTCTTTTTAGCTCATTTCTGATTTTCCGCAGTTTCTCGTTGCTTCTCTTTCTTCTCTAGGTAAATCATTTTCTACTGAGAAATTGAGTTTCCTCAATTCATTGATTTTTAAGAAAAATTCTTTTTTATATCTTGATGCTAGAAATTTGATCATGATAGGTCGAATTTTGTCAGTCGATTGTTTACCTAAACGGAATGCGGATGCCACGCACACTTCTGTGATTTGAATGCCAGCTTTGTTTACAATGCCCATCACTATCTGCAGTACAGTTTGATTCGCTGTAGGCTCTTCGGGCACATTAAATAACATTAAATTGCACGCACGATTATCTCTTTCAGTAGTAGATATTTTTCGGGATAAATTTTTTAACACTTTATTCATTTTAATTTGTTCATTTTGAAGAGTGATTTGGGAATTATCCAAACGATCGTACTGAGATTTCATTTCATCTTGATTCCTTTTAATTGTTTTCACGTCTTCGTGCAGGTCCTTAATGAGCTTCTCAATATGCTCTAGATTTGACATTGTGGCTCGTTGTTTCACTCGCTTCAACTCGCTATTTTATAAGGATTTTAATTTAATTTTTATTGAGAAAATACTGAATTACGCCGAAAATTGGATTAAATTCTCAGTAGACACGAGTGTTTACTTCGAATTGTGTTAAAGGCTCGGGTGAGGTGATTCACCGGAGCACAATCAAAACACGTCTGTTCTGGTCGACTGTCAGCTCGAGACTTTTCTTTGTAATGTGAAAGGGCTGTTTGTTTCACCATAAGGCCCACTTTCATTTTACCGCAGGGTGATCCCTTTTGCCCCATAATTCTCTACTAGGGACGTATTTTTGATTGAAATTTGGGAATTTTTCACAAATTTCGTATTTGTTTCATCACTTTTCCGTAAAAAACTCAGAAACTAATGAGCTGACATGGCTCATAATCTAATCAGGGCTAAGTTACATGAAGATGATTCCATTTCATTAAAAAAGATTTTGATCGGATAAGTAATGGCAGCGCAATCGTTTTTCAAAATTTCCTCACATACGCATATACATACATACATACATACTGTGACGTAATTCTCGGGCCTAACGGTAAACCCGACAATCAGACACGCCTGAAAAATAAAACCCTACGAAACAAAAGAAATGGGCGCCAGGATAACCTAAAGTTATCCAACAAATAATTTATCAATTCAATTAAACAAACAAATATTAACAAAACGAAATACTTCCTTATTTGGCTCGACTAACTCAACGTCCACCCTATGGGTCGCTGTTGTGGGTTGAAATAAGGAAATAATGAAAAAATAAATCATTCAAACACAAGATGTTTAGGGAAATCAAAAAAATTTAAATTTAATAAAATAAAATTGCTTTCTTGAAAAAAAAATAATAATAATTAAAAAAAACAAATTAAATAAATAATTCAATAGTGCACAGCACGATATTGATTATTTATACGTCACGATGTAGCAACCGCTACAGTACGCGTGTACTTGAAGAGCACAAATAATATCTTCTATCGCATATTATATATACCTGTCTCGCTCTTGACCATTGTAACGCGTATTCTTTTCAATTCCCTTTTGTGTGGATATTCCGAGTTTCGGGTATTCTTATATGGTGATTATTAAATCACACTCGCGTATCGGCAGTTCACGAGAACGCATCTCAATCACCATACTATTGACTTGTATTATATCACGTACTTCAGTAAACGCAATTTTATATATTTTAATTGCAGTGTTAGTGATGCATTCATTTAATTAACCACATCACTACATTGGTGACCCCGACGTGATCAAGTGCAATATCGGTTATTACACAGTGTCGAATAATTATTTAAAAATTTTCCGTTAATTTATTCAGCCACGTGCACGTGAACGCAAACAAAAAGACGAAAGCACGCGTCCGCTAAAATCATAATTACACTTTACCGTCAAATCTATCGACGACAGGCATTTTTAGTGGAAAAATCATAAGAAGTATTCGCGAATCTAATCACGTTTCGCATAACGGTAAATAACTACATTAAATAAAATTCTACAAATTTCGAGAATTTTCTACGCGTCGAGTCTCGCAACGGGCAATTTCGTAGCGTCGCAAAAACAATAACAACACGCGAGGCCGATCAAGTGTACACGTAAGTGCGACAGAGAGACAACACTTCTTATACAAATCTCAGTGCGTGCGACGAAGACACAAAATATTTTTCGTGTGTTTTTATCAAGTTTTGCTAGCACATTGCTGAGCACCCAAAAGACGTTGTGCTGTGCGAGTATCAAAACAAAAGCCTTAATCGCTTCTACCGCGTAAATTTTATTTTATTTCAAAATTAATTCTTTCAGTGTAAAATAAATCTATCACGTGATGTGCCCGGGAACGAGGACAATAAATACCCCGTGGAAACATGCGCGACGAAAACATGGAGAACGACTCCATCAGTAAAAATTTTTATTTTAATTATATTAAGTTAAAATTTTTTTTCATCTTCAAACAAACAAACAAACACACAACCACAAGTAACAATGAAGCAACTCTACAGGCAAATATAAATCCACATCCTTCAGGTATCACTAAACATACCATTGGATGGGAATCAACAATGCTACGAAGCAATGGATACAGCCCAAACGCGCCTCTGCCCATTGCATCATCATCATCAATGATCGACATTGTCGATGATCCCAGCGTCGAGACCCACTCCGCCAGATCAGAAAACGACAAGTACATCATTGAAACATCAACCTTGTCACGGATCCCAGCGTCGAGAGCCACTCCGCCAGATCAGAAAACGACAAGTACATCATTAATGATCAACATTGTCACGGATCCCAGCGTCGAGAACCACTCCGCCAGATCAGAAAACGACAAGTACATCATTAAATGATCAACATTGTCACGGATCCCAGCGTCGAGAACCACTCCGCCAGATCAGAAAACGACAAGTTCAGCATTAAAATATCAGCATTGTCACGGATCCCAGCGTCGAAAACCACTCCGCCAGATCAGAAAACGACAATCATCAGCATTGAAACATCAGCATTGTCACGGATCCCAGCGTCGAGAACCACTCCGCCAGATCAGAAGACGACAATCAGCATCATTAAAACAAAAACGGCCTATGCTCATTGAAACACTCTACGTGGAAACAGTCATCAGTCTCATCAAGAACAACAACAACTTTGTCAACTGATTCGGCCAAGAATGATTGACATTGTTGCTTTTACAACAAAACTACAAAACGACAAAATTTTCCGTTACGAGAGGGAAAACCACGCTCTCAAGCCCAGAAAACAGTTTCGCTGGGAACACCAAAAAATTTTTTTTAACGTTACTTGGCACTCAAATTTTCGTGCCCATTGACAAGACAACAATAATTTTTTTCTCTGTTACAGTATCTTAAAAAACTACGTTTTTTTCCAACAAAGGGAGCCATGTAGCAACCGCTACAGTACGCGTGTACTTGAAGAGCACAAATAATATCTTCTATCGCATATTATATATACCTGTCTCGCTCTTTATCATTGTAACGCGTATTCTTTTCAATTCCCTTTTGTGTGGATATTCCGAGTTTCGGGTATCCTTATATGGTGATTATTAAATCACACTCGCGTATGTGACGTGGTTTTTTTCCCCCGTCACCTGTAGGCTAGAGAATAAGGAGAGTCGTGAGTAGAGAGAGAGAATTTAGCGCGAGCAATTGAAGTAGTCCGGTTATCTTAAAAATTCTCCCGGTCAGGAGGATAAACTGACTAGGGTTCCCTCAAAAATCCTCCAGGTCATGAGGAAAAACTGACTTAAGGCTCTCTGGAATAATCCCCAATATTACGTAAACTCCCGCGACAACGAGTATTAACAGAAATAATTACCGCCATTTTTCGTATCAACCGATTATCCGTAGGGCCATACCTCTTTCGGCAATCTCGCGGTGGAAGAGAGGGCCCGGAAGCCTCCATGGTTAATTGACCAAGATAACGTGTTTCCTGGAGCTTCCGGACCACCCTCTTGGTCGTCCCCAGGGGTGAGTGCAGAGGACGGCTTGAAAGGAGTCGCGCTCCACGTATGTGGGAATGATCGGGCCCTCGGATGGAAGGTCTGGAGGCAGGGAATAACCCACCCTGCCAAAAGAATTGCCAAAAACGGGTTTACGGTATCGCCGAGGCGAGTCCGCTCATTCCCCGGGAGACGTGCCCCTCTGGCAGCGGCTATCCACCACGAGACAGGGGGAAAACAACCCCCCCCCACAACGGCTCAAACTAATTGGCCGGAAGAGTCGTCCCCAAAACCCCATTATCCCACGAATTTCACCCCCAGCTATACTTAATCCACTCCTTTAGAACCTCCATAGTTCCGCTGAGACTTCTCACAACACCCCCTCTTAACCCCCTACCGATTCCCCCAAAAATTCACCTCGTTAAAAATCCCCTTATCCTACCGAAAACATAAAATAATAGAAGTGGGAGAATTCAAAGATATTTGAATTCTCCCGCTCGAACAGATACGCATGAGTGCGTCACAAGTACCTTTGAGTGGCGCGAGGGCGCAGCACAGGGCAGCAGCCTCACCGCTCCACTCAACTACACGCACTCCCCACCACTGAACAAGTCAGTTGGAGAAGAGTGCGTAGCAGAGAGCATCGTCGTGTCCGTGCTCCAAAAAGTTTTAACGTTTCTCGTGTTAAAAAGAGAGTGAAAAACCCCAGAACTCCCCGGGAAAAGTACGTGTACCGCCGGGAAAAATAATGGTGAGTCCTTCCTGTTAATTATTTTCGCGGAGTGTCCCTAATTACATCGAGTTAAACGCGGGAATAAAACTTTACGATGAGACGCT
Source organism: Aleiodes alternator (assembly GCA_963921955.1). Classification (NCBI taxonomy): domain Eukaryota; kingdom Metazoa; phylum Arthropoda; class Insecta; order Hymenoptera; family Braconidae; genus Aleiodes; species Aleiodes alternator. The sequence goes on along the minus strand of OY998102.1, from coordinate 3,292,651 downwards.
ACACGTGGTTGTAGCGTCCCTTTTACCTCTTTCGTTTTCTCTATTTTCTCGTGGCCGGTTACCTTAAAAATCCATGAGGCCACTGAGAAAAATATTCAAAGAAATTTCGCGAATGTGTTTTCCGTAATTTTCGCGATTTTCAGGAATTTTTAGGATCATTCAAGGACAAGGAAAAGGCGAGGAAAAATGACGCCACGCACCTCGTGGCGCCTCAAATCTTTATTAAAGTTTTCCCCGGCTCTCTTTATCTCTCCTGGCCGGTTTTCTTTAATTAATTAAAGGCCAGTGAGGAGATAATGGGGAAAACAAATAAATTCAACATGTTTTAGGACTTTTCTTTTAGGATTTTGGGGCATTTTAAGCGGCTAAAACAATGCATCAAGGAGTTGATGCAATGCCGCGAAGCACGTGCTCCCCAACGCTTGGGTAGAGCTGGCTACCTCTTTCTCTCTCGCACACACTCCCTCGCATACGGCTATCTCACTCGCACGCATAGCTGTTAGAAATTACTAATTTCGCAGCTATTGCTGGCTCTCTCACACACATACCTTTTCTATCTTTTCTCTCTCTCACACGCATAGCTGTTGGAATTCTTTCGAATTCGCAGCTATTGCTGTCTCTCTCGCACTCATTCATTCACTCGAGTATTATCTGCTACCTACAATAAAGCATGCATTCATGTCAATCCGCTGTAGAGTTATTTCTCCCATCGATTCGGGGAAATAATTCCAGCCGGATTTCTTGGAATTTCCGAGTGCCTCTCTTTACGGGCATCGAAGTCTCTTTTCGATCATCGGATATTTTTCTCCTCTCCTTCCTCTCACGCCTCATTCAGTGTGAAGGTAGTTGAGTTACGCTCACAACCAGCGACTCAGAGAATTCCCTAGGCTAGGGGAAACTCCCTAGTAACCGACTAGGGAGAGATTTAGGCGCGCTTTCAAGAGCATCGTCCTTGAAATACTCTGTCACGATTCATGTAGAGAGGAATTATCTTTTCTTCTGGACTTTTCCGATAGACTTTCAGAGTATAGGTTACCTTTTGGGGTTTTTCGCATTAAGTGACATGCAATAAATAATCCTCAATACCTATCAATGAATTAGGATATTCTGGGTCATTTCCGGTTCCCTCGCAACATTTTAAGGAAATGCCTACTAATTCAAAATAATGATGGGATTAAGCATGCCGCCGGTTATCTTTTCCGCCAGTTCATGGGAACGTAAGGGCGTATGAGCCTCTCGCAATGGCGCCCGAGTTAATTGATGGAATTAATTAAAAATAATTATTAATTAACATTGGCGAGTATCCTTTCGGGAATTCCGCCCAATTTAACTGATAGATAATTACCTAAAAATTATCTTTACCAGATTTTGGGGAGCGCTTGTACCTTTTAGTATATTTTTCATTATTGGCGATTTTAGGTCCAAATTGAGGAAATTAAGTGATCCTCTTGTTTTGTACGATTATTCTCTCTCTCTCGCTCGATTTAAGATGCTAAGTACTTTCTCGATTCGCCCGACCCTCTAGGGGAGTCATCGATTAATTCGATCCGTCTAATGTCGTTGAAGGATTTTTGAGTCGATCTCTTGGACGTTTCTTAAGAAAAGGCGCCTCTCGCAATTTTTCCGAGTGGCATTGGCTACTGGTATGACTGAAATATTTACTGTATAACTGAACTTTTGTACGATTTTCTGTTTCTGGATGCAATAGCGAAACACGTAAGGACATTTATGACTCGAACTCTTTATTTCTCGATCCCTAAACCCAAACTCTCGTTTCTTGGTTCGGATCTCTTCAGGTGACTTTACAGTGTGGTTTCTCGTTCCGGCGACTTCTGAGTGTGCCCTAGACCTACGCCCTCTCTCCACGAAACTGAACTAGCCTAGCACAAGCCGCAACCCCCTTTTCCGACACCCCTTTTCTCTGGCGTTTCCACAATCCCCTCGAGAGTTTACCGTTACCGTTATCGTCATTTTTACCGTTGGTCTGGTTAGATAGGTCCAGCAGTATCAAAATCTATCTGGCGCCCATATCTATTTTCTTTTTGAGCTACTCTCGAGGCGGGTTGGGGGATGGTATTTTGAGCCGTATCGGGTTTTACAGCCACGCTGGAGGAAGGGGAGGAGGTGTCAAGGGGGCCGAAGGTGAAAGTTAGGATATTTGCTTAAATTTAGGGTATCGTGTGTAAGGCAACAGGGAGAACGAAGTAAATATTCTAATTCCTCACACGTATCGGCAGTTCACGAGAACGCATCTCAATCACCATACTATTGACTTGTATTATATCGCGTACTTTAATGAACGCAATTTTATATATTTTAATTGCAGTGTTAGTGATGCATTCATTTAATTAACCACATCACTACAACGAGACGTTTTAATAAAATTTAGTTATTTTATAAAAATTCAGAAATTAATTAATAATTGAAAAGTTATTAATTAATTTATCGTAAATAAAATTAAAATTACCTTCGGTTACACAAAATTTAAATTCAAATAGAATCTAGTGATATCCCGCCAAATAAAATCACTATAAGAAAGTCACTAGAAAATTCCCTAGGGGACGCTACAACGCTGTCCCTGATTTCCCCAAAAACATTGACCCAAAAATAAATTTTACAATAAAATTATTATAACATGAAAATGAAATGAAATTATAAAAATAAAAAAAAAATTCCTTTTCTTTTTTTTTCTTTTCAGGAATGAATAAAAAAAAATATGATAATGAATAAAATAAAAAAAAATACTATTCAGTTATGTATGATAACGACAAAAAAAATGAGTTTCAACGAATTATAATTTCAAATAAAACTAAAAAAATTAGTCTAATTGTCAACGAGAGATTAAAAAAAAATGAAGATAAATAATTAATTAAAGAGAATTTCTTTTTCTTTCAAAATGATCTGATCTCAACACTATAATTCTAGTTGTCACAATACGACAAAAAAAAAATGAAAGAAAAAAAAATGACTCGATAAAATTCTCTTTAACACAAAAATTAATTAATTGATTATTTTCGCTCACCAAACGAATATTTTCGATAAATCCAATATTAATTACTATCTCAACAATGTGGTAAACTCTTACAAATAATTTTTGTGATACTTTCTTTAATAATTAACGAATTATTTTAATGGAAATAATCCAACAAAAGTTTCACGCCACAATACGAGCACGCGTCCAGAACGAGAGTGACGCCATGCTGCTCTCGTTAGGGACAAGACGCCGGCCGGTACGAAAATTCCAACGTGGAGGGCTCCCATTGGTTGGTCAAGTCCAACTGCCATGAGTTCAACAGGTGACCACTAGTTGTCACAAATTTGAATTTTCATCTTCCAACGATGAGAAACAAGAAACTCCCAAAATAATTAATTTGCGGAGTATTGTCAATTTCTCAAGATATTGACAGATGATGCTGGAACCTTCTCCAGACTTCCCTCTTGTCCTCATCCGATGAAGAAAGATTCTATGGTCTTTCTTTTGTCCAAAACTCCAAATTATAGCCCTTTTTCTTGTTGTGGTGTTCGTCCGTCAGGTGCTGCCCTCTTCCGCTCAATACGAAAATATCGCCGATGAGCGGTACAATTAAAAAAAAAATAGAAAAATACAAATTCATTATACTATATAAAAAAAATAATTATTATCTCCCATTGACAAAAGGTTTTGACTTTCATCCCGGACACTTTTAAATAATCATTAACGCGCCCAGACGACAACAAAGTAACGCGATAAAATATCACGTTACAATACACACACACACAAACACACACGGACAGTTATGTAAAAATCTCAGGAATTCATGTCAGCATTTTGAAACATCGAGATCTAATGAAAAATCGACAATCGATTTTCGGGGCAAATGCAATAACTTCCTTATCGGAAAGTTAAAAATATAAGCAAACGGCAAAATGTCGTATATCTTGGAATTATTTCTTCTTATATTCTAAAATCTATCTTTACTCATATTCGAGGATATATTTTCAGCTCTATCCCAGGATAGAAGTTCTTTCGTGGGGGTATCGCGAGGCAAAACTGAATACATTCGTACAATAATTTTTCCGAACCGTTGTTTTCTCTTCTGCCACGTTTTAGTCTTTTGGTGCCAAATATAATGTAAAGGTTGTATTGCTCCTTCTTCATTCCCCTCTTCGAAAATGACATTCTGGTGATTTGGTAGATGAACAGGGGGCCTATTCTCAAATTTTGCAGAATAGTATCCGTGAACGGAAATAATTTTTCCCCATGAGGGCGCTGAGTTCACGGAATTGTTTCCCACACGAAACTCTTCCGTCAACGAATCGGCGACATTCGTTTGGGAAACTACCAATCGTCGTACCCGCAATTTTCCCAAACTAATGAGTTTCCGCGTTCTCGTGCTTGGTATACTGCATTGTGCATAAGTATTTTCCAGAGTGACATATTTAAAGAATTAATTGTTCGTGAAGATGAGTGAGAAGAAAGTAAAGGGGAGAGAAGAAGGGAAAGGGTCCGAAAATGGTCCCAAAAGAGCCGAAAATTTCACAAAGAGACAAAGAAAGGTTCTGAGAAATTATCTGGAGAATAATCCCGAGTTGATAACAAGAAAACTAAATAATAACGATAACAGAGTAGAAATGAGAAAAAAAATGGGATATCGTTACTGCGATACTAAATGCCGAGCCTGGAGGAGCCACAAAAGAGCTAAACCAATGGAAAAGGGTAAGTTTTCGAGAAATTATAGGTTAGAAGAAAATGTTGACATGACAACGAACAAAGAAAACTCGTAAACAGAATGAGGAAAAAAAATACAGGTTTATTCTAATATATTTGAGATTTTTCAGAATTTTGCGGAATTTTTCTGAAATTTTCATGAAATTTTTATAAAACAAACAGGGAAAACTTGTATACAAGTTTTCCTTGTTTGTTTTCATGTTGACTTTTTTCTTTACTGAGAAAACATAATAATTTATTTATTTCAGACGTTGGTGGATATGAAGAAAACAGTGACAATGAAAGCTACCGATAATTGAAAAAAATCAACAAAGACTGATGGTGGTGCAGATGAAACTGTTGAATGAGGACCTGAAGGAGAGAATATTTTAAGAATGATCCCCGCAGCACAGATTCACGGTAATCCAGATATCGCTGAGTCACATATTGAATTCGTAATTTCTGTTCCTATCATTACCTCTTTTGTTATAGGAAGATCCAATTATGGTTGACATTTTGGGTACCTCCGCGAACGCAGGAGGGATCGAGAGTGGCCCTTTATCAGTTGAAAATGGAGATAATGTACTAGCTGATAATAATGAACAGAAAGAAAAGGAAATGTTGGCTGGAGTGATTGTTGATAAAGTGATGACCGCAGATGTTCCAGATAATAAAAAAGAGGGTGCATGAAACCCACGTGACAGAAGTGAAACTTCTTATACATGAGCCATTGGTCATTTTACACTTGGCTTTGGATTAAAATATATCGAAAACTATGCATAATTTATCGAGACATGCTGTGAATGAAATTTAGAGGGAAGATTGACGAACAAAATAAGAAGAACGCTGTTTTTCTACGACCAGTAGTTTCCGAGATATCATTTTTTGAATGAGTAGTTCAGAAACAATGGATGAGACCCGATAGCAAATAAATGAGCGCTTGGACGTTCTTTCTGAATTTTTCATTCAAGAATCGATATCTTAATAACTACGAGTCGTGAAAAAACGGAGGTTTGCTTATTAATTCGTTAATCTTCCCTCTAAATTTCATTCACAGCATGTCTCGATAACTTTTGAATAGTTTTCGAGATATTTCAATCCAAAGCCGAGTGTAAAATGGCAATTTTTCAAGAAATAAAGAGCAAAAATTATGAGGTGGAGCATGGATATTTTTCGGTCGTGTTCCATGACAACTCCTCGTTTGAATGAAAATTTTCCGTAATTTTTTGAAAAATCATGTAGATAAATTCCCATATTTTTCTCTCCGTGTATTGAAAAGAAAAAAACCGAGAGCCTGAGACTGTTATATCGCTCACACGTCATCTCCCCAACGCCAACGACAAAACACAGGCTCCCCCCACCACCCGAAGCGCCTCAATGGTAACAGCAAGAATTTCTCCTCTTCCTCACTACTGCACTACCACGTTCCCCTCAATTTGTTTCACTCGTTTTGTGACGCGAGAAAAAAGTTGGTACCCTCGGAAAGAAGTTTCACTTCAAAACCGTGCACAGTCTGCAGTGAAGGAGACTGATCAGAACTCAATGGTTAATGCAGTTACCTCCAAAAATGAGACAGAACTCGATGGAAAAAAAGGACCACTCAGTAAAACCGAGTCGAAAAAACAAGACAGTTATGTGGGAGACTGCAACTACTCGTGAGTATTTGAAGATCAACCTTTACATATTTTTTTTTCTCTTCTCAATTGATTTCTTCATTATTGACCTAAGCTACTGTGTTTAATGAAAAATGTTTATTTCAAGCTTTTCCATCAAAGAAACGTGAGCTTGCAGCACACAGACAAGAAGCGAGTGTTCACAACTCAGAAAATATCATAGCACTTTCACAAGTCGAAGTGGATGCTAAAAAAGCATATTCTGAGGGAAAATTATTTTTGTTGAATCAGCAGGTACGAGGAGAACACCAATCGAAGCGAAGAATACTACAAGAGATGGATAATATGCTTACTCATCCATGGACTATCCTAGAATGGCAAAATTATTTCTATTTTTCACTTTTTGCATTTTACGTTACATTCTTCCATTATGAAAACCTGAATTTATATGAGTGTTGCAATAAATATAAAATTGTGATGACTAATTAGTGGATATATGCATATACAGGGTGTCCTAGGACTTCTAGTCGACCCTGTAAACTTAGGTTCAGGATGGAATTCTGGATCGGGAAGTCCTCTGCGACTTTTCGATCTGACGCACCCCTGCCGAGTTATTCAGGGTTGAAGTGTATCCAGTAGGGGCAGAGAGTAGAAGAGAAATGTGTGAGTGGGAGAAATGGGCCGAGCTCAAATCCCCTTCTACCACGAACACATTTCCCTTCAACAAAAGAGGGTGAAAGGGAGAGAGAGAGTATTATTCTCTCTCTCGGTCTAAATTTGTTTTTTTCTGTTTGTGTTTCTTTAGAAAAAAAATAAAATAATATTAATTTAAAATCATCTCAGAAACAAAGCGAGATTGAGTAATTGTGCAAATGATCCTTCATTCTTATTATTTGAAATAAAAATGAAAAATCCCTCGCAAAATTACCCTATCTCGTTTAGTTTTCGAGTTAATTCAGAATGAAAGTTGCCGATGGCAAAAAAAATTATCAATTTTTGTGGAGATTTTTTGAAAGAAAAAATCTCGGAAACTAAGCGAGATAGAGCAAAATTACAGGACATCATTTTTTTCATCTTGGTAAGATAGAAAAAATGACTCTCCTGACATTTTGCTGTATCTCGCTTAGTTTCCGAGATTTCTTTTTCAAAAAATCGCCACAGATAACGATGAATTATTTTACCGTCGGCAACTTTCATTTTGAATTCACTCGGAAACTAAGCGAGATAGGGTAATTTTATAAGGGATCTTTTATTTTTAATTCAAAAAAATGAAAATGAGAGATCACTTGCAAAATTACTCTATCTCGCTTAGTTTCCCAGATCGAGAGAGCGAGCAGCTTGTGTCGCTCATGCGATGCTCATCGGTATCCCATTGAGCTACGCGAAATGAGAGCGTTTCAGACACTGAAATGCAGCTCTCTCCATTTCATTTGCACAGCTGACTTTCCACACAGCTTTTCCTGGAAACTAAACGAGATAGAGCAAATTCACGAGAGATCTTTTTCCTTCATTTTCGGTAGAAAAAGAAAAAAAAAGGATATGTAAATTTGTTCTATCTCGTTTATTCTACGAGAGAAGCCACGAGGAAAGTCAGCTGTGCGAATGAAACAGAGAGAGCTAGATTTTAGTGTGTGATGAAACGCTCTCTCATCTCTGCATTTGAATAATGAATGAAAGTATCTAATTTTGAAAAGACCGGTGGCGAAAGATGAAGAGCGTTGTCTTTTTGAATCGGAGGATCCGACTTCAAATCCAATGTGATTATTTTTTTTTAACTTTCAATTAATCTGAAAAATTAGAAAAAAATTGATCTCATTGGTTTTGAACCCGGATCGTCTGGATAAAAAAGATAACGCTCTTCACCTTTAGCCACTGGTTCTTCTAGAAGTATAGGCGAATGAAAAGTAGATGATTTACCAGCCCACTCCCTTCGGCTCACTCAAATGATTACTCCCAATTCATTTTATGCTTATTTCATTAATAATTGCATTGGAATTATTAATGAAATTAGAAGAATGAATTGGGATTAATCATTCGGATGAGCCGGGGGAATAGCAGTGGGAAGCTACAGGGCAAGCGGCTCGGTAAATTAGTAATCCATTAATGGCATTAAATTTCATAAGAACCAGTGGCGAAAGGTGGAGAGCGTTGTCTTTTGCAGTCGGACGATCCGAGTTCAAATCCAATGTGATTATTATTTTTTTAACTTTCAATGAATCTGAAAAGTTAAAAAAAAAAGAATCTCGTTGGTTTTGAACCCGGATCGTCTGGATGGAAAAGATGACACTCTCCACCTTTCGCCACCGGTTCTTCTGGAAGTAAATGTGATTAAAGAGTCCATGACTTACCAGCCCGCTCCCTTCAGCTCACCCAAATGATTACTCCCAATTCATTTTATGCTTATTTCATTAATAATTGCATTGGAATTATTAATGAAATTAGAAGAATGAATTGGGATTAATCATTCAGATGAGCCGGGGGAAGCTCCAAGGGCAAGCGGCTCGGTAAATTATTAATCCATTAATGGCATTAAATTTCATAAGAACTGGTGGTGAAAGGTGGAGAGCGTTGTTTTCTGCAGTCGGACGATCCGAGTTCAAATCCAATGTGATTATTCTTTTTTTAACTTTCAATTAATCTGAAAAGTTAAAAAGAAAAAGAATCTCGTTGGTTTTGAACCCGGATCGTCTGGATGAAAAAGATAACACTCTCCACCTTTCGCCACTGGTTCTTCTGGAAGTAAAGGCGAAATGTAAAGAGTCCATGATTTACCAGCCCGCTCCCTTCGGCTCACCCAAATGATTACTCCCAATTCATTTTATGCTTATTCCATTGATAATTGCATTGAAGTTATTAATGAAATTAGAAGAATGAATCGGCTTTTGTATAGTACAGGTGCCCCTAGGGGTATACTTTGTAACTTTCACAAATTCCCGCTAAATTTTGATCATAACAATAATTACTGCTTCAATACACCCGTAGCCACATTGATTGAGTCACTGACCACAGAGAAATTGATTTTTCTTGACCGCATGGTGCTGAAGAGGAGACACAACAAGTGCCGGTTTTGAGTAAAGTGAAAAAACATCAAGTACACATTATTTCTCAATATCAAGTAAGACAATTGACATTTAATACTAACATAACATCTGTTTCAATATGCTAATACATGAATTTCTTGAAAAGTGTCATAATAAAAATATTCTCATCAAGTTTTTGATAGAAAAAAGAGTGTTACGCAGAGGGTGTTGCCCTTCTTGCTTAAAGGATTGTTCAATTAGTAAAGACAATTTTCTCTTTATTTGTAAAAAAGTTAACTTGAACAGGAAATGTAATACTAGAATTTCTATTTTTAGAGACACTATTTTTGAGAAATCGAGAATTGATATTTGTGATTTACTCAGATTTTTTGCATATAAACTTATTTTTCATCCAACACAACGTACTCTTCAAGTACATTGTAACATATCCTCTAATACTGCTGTCAAGTTGAATCACAAGTTCAGAAATTTATGTGAAATACATTATTTCCAAAATTTACGGAAAATTGGTGGAGATGAAATCGTGGAAATTGACGAGACAAGAATTGGTCCAGGTGAAAAATCATGTAGATCAAGATTGGGTTACTGGATTGTGGGAGGCATTGGCAGACAAAGCAGAAGAATGTTTGTTGCATTGGTTAAGGGTAGATCTAAAGAAATTCTACACCAAATCATAAAAAAAATACGTAATAACAGGTACAACAGTACATACAGACTGTTGGTCCTCATACTGTGGACTTTCGGTTCATGGATACAAGCACTTCACTGTCAATCACTCACACAAGTATGTGGATCCATATTCGGGGGCCTATACCCAAAACATTGAGAGTTCATGGTATAGTCTAAAAACTAGTTTACCAAGGAAAGGGTTAAAGAAACAATATTTCTACGAACATTTTGCCGAATTTTATTTCCGTCAAAGAAACAATCCCAAACAAATTCTTGATGTCTTTCTCGATTTATTAAGAACAACTACTCCTGATGAACTTGAGACTGTATCTGATTGGCCAGACTCTGACCATATGTTTAACATGGATTATGATGAATGATACACACGTGTGGGTTTGAATGATTACAAGGTATGAATGGTTCAAGTGAATTTAATGAAGAAGGTGTTAAAAAACAGGTTTCTACTTCTGTCTGCCTTTTGAGATGAATTAAATCTATGGACTTTACAACATTAACAAAGAGTGAGACTGGTTGTGTGGTGAAAATGAAGTTTTTTCAATAATTTTTGTATTAAATAATGTTTTAAACAAACAATTGCCTATGAAGAGGGGCGGAATAACGAGGAAAGAATCTCAATTTCATCATCATTAATCATTTCACATCTTGGACCGGGTGAAACAGAAGTTCCATCGCAAGATGTCGAGCTTCAGGTACCAAATTTACGGTCTCCATTTTCATCAACTGTTGGGACTTGTCGGCTATTACAACGTCAAGTTTCAGCACATTTTTTGGAACCTGAGCCCCTCCGCGTGCACGCCGTGGTTCTGCTAGCATGACGGAGAGAGGGGAGCGCGATAGAAGCATGCATGTTCACGGTCAACCACTTGTGTGTCCTTCACACTTTTGTTTAACTAAACATAAGTGTCAATGACCCACAAGATGAACATAATTTACTTGTTTTTCTATGACATCATCATACATCATCAAACATCATTATTTCACGTAATATCAACAATTAAAACCTGTTTGCAAAAGATTCTGCAATTAATTACTTGGGGACAGCTGTGCTATGCCATAGCCAATGAATCGAGACTAATCATTCGAATGAGCCGGGGAAACGCAGGGAGAAACTCTAAGAACAAGGACTCGGTTAATTAATTATCAATTAATTACCTCATCTTTTCCAAGAATCAGTGGTGAAAGGTTCAGAGTGTGGTCTTTTTGAGCCAGATGAGCCAAGCTTAAAACGAATGTGATTATTCTTTCTAACGTTCCATTTAATCTAAAAAGTGAGCAGAAAAAATAATCCCATCAGTTTTGAACTCGGATCTTCAGAATCGAAAATACAACGCACTCCGATCTTCGCCATTGATTCTTCCAAAAAATGAAGTAAGTTATTGGCTGATATTCCAACCCACCGCCGTTTTCTCCATCTTAAAAATTGATCAGGAAATGACTGAACAGCAGCAGCCGTTCAGAAAACACTATCATTCAGGTATTCGCTGCAAGACAACTGTATGCACATAGCATATAAAAGTGAAGTTTCCGACGTGAGACTATTTAAAAATGTGGCCCTGATAAGGGCCATTGATTGGAACGCTTTGAAATTGACCGATCCACAAATTGGTTCTGAAAAGAACCATTTTAGATACTCCTACAGGGGCTCAAAGCCAATAAAAAAGCCAATGAAAACAAGCAGGCGTCCGCTCCTTGTGCGTTACTTGAAAGTTTCAGTACTATGCTTAAATTTGATATTCTGCCAATGCAATTGGCAGAAAGCTTCCGAATGGCATTCTCAATTTTATAATCTGCTGATAACTACCCGCGTTTTTCTCTCTCAAAAACTTAATTCTTTACTCTCTTTGTTGAAAAAAATAGCATGCACACACCAGAAGTATTCTTGCCTCCCTAGGTGTGTGATGTACTGTTAGAACATTGTTTTTATTTGAATTCTACTTCTAAATCAGAATAGACGTCTCAATATAATCTGTCCCCCTTAAATAATGACATTTCATTTAAAAAAATCAATATTATACAAAAATTTAGATCATACAATAAAATTTGAAAATTTTAAAAAATGAATTTCAGGTTTTAATTAGTCTTTCTCGTTGTCATAGTAAAATGATAATGGGGTCATTTTTTAGGAAAAATTGTCTACTTTTCAACCATTAAATAAAAAATATGAGCGTTCCTAGGGAAAAAATGGAGAAAAATTGAAATTTCTGAAAAAACTATTCAATTGAGCACTCGTATGTGAGAATTCGAAGGAAAAATCTGAAAATATTAGCATTCGTTAAGCTCATCTGAACGAATTTTTTAAGCTAGACTTGGGCGAAATCGGTCCAGTAGTTTAAGAGATAAAGCGTCTTTTCACTTGATGGTTTATCAAGAATATCTCAGGAACTACTGGACCGATTTCGCCCAGATTCAATCCCAAAAGTCTCACTCGTGAGATATACAAACCCACCAAATTTGAAGTTTCTAACTCTAATATTTTTTGAGTTATCGTGTTGCCCAGGATTTATCAAAAATTACATGTTTGTTAATATAACGGATGAACCAAAAATTTGAGCGCTCGCCACCCCAAGGTTAAAATGTGCGCCTTATCAACGCGCATCTTCTCGCTGAGGATGGACGCTGTGAATTAATTTTTCGCTGAGAAAACTCGAAAAAACGATTTTTCGAAAATTCACTTTTCCTCGGGAACCATTCGGTCGATTGAGCTGAAATTTCTGTGAGCACATGGCGCACACGTGGTGAATATACCGTAAAATTTTCAGGTCGATACATATAGCCGTTGTTGAGAAAAGCGATGGAGTGTGTCATCACACACACACACACATACACACATACGGACATACATACAGACATTTATTAAAAAATATCATTTCTCGACATTTCTGATCATTTTGAGTCATATTACGATGAAATCTCAAATTCGAAAAAAATCACGATTACAATGCTTCCATTCGGAAGCAAAAAAAGAAAAAATCTTTTTTTTTCACGGCGCTATTCTCACGGCTCCATCTTGGAAACTAAGCGAGATGAAGCAAATTTGTAGAGGTCATTTCTTTTTCCTCAATGAGACGAAAAAAAGACGTCCCTTACAAATTTGCTCTATCTCGCTTAGTTTCCAAGACGGAGCCGTGAGAATAGCGCCGTGGAAAAAAAAGATTTCTTTTTGCCGACGGACAAATTTTTAAAAATTTTTCTCGGAAACTAAGTGAGATAGAGTAATTTTTCAGAAAATCGATTTTCTTTACCTCACCGGAATAATGAAAAATGATCTCTTACAAATTTCCTTTATCTTGCTCGGTTTCCAAGATAAACGCCGACGAAAGTCAGCTGTGCAAGAGAGATCGACTGGGGTGGATTTGACGTTCTCTCTCTCTCGCACTCACAGTCATTTTTATAGGCAAAACGATGATGTTCAGTTATCCAAGAAAATAAGCGAGATAGAGTAAATTTGTAGAACCAAATTTTGATGTCTCGCATTGAGATGAAGAAGAAATATCTCCTGGCCATTCGCTCTATCTTGCTTAGTTTCCGGGATAATTGATTAATAATATTTTGCATACGAAAATAATCGTGAGTGCGTCAAATCCACCTCAGTCGATCTCTCTTGCACAACTGACTTTCGTCGGCGTTTGTCTCGGAAACTGAGCAAGAGAGAGAAAATTTTGCAGAAGATTATTTTTCTCTTGAAAAATTACTCTATCTCGTTTAGTCTCCGAGATAAAGTTTTCAAAATGTGTCCAACGGAAAAAAAAGCTTTGGCCCGGCTCATCCAAATGATTAATCCCAATTCATTCTTCTAATTTCATTAATAATTCCAATGCAATTATTGATGAAATAAGCATAAAATGAATTGGGAGGAATCATTTGGGTGAGCCGAAGGGAGTGGGCTGGTAAATGATCTACTTTTTATTCGCCTTTACTTCCAGAAGAAGCAGTGGCGAAAGGTGGAGAGTGTTATCTTTTTCATCCAGACGATCCGGGTTCAAAACCAACGAGATTCTTTTTTTTTTAACTTTTCAGATTAATTGAAAGTTAAAAAAAGAATAATCACATTGGATTTGAACTCGGATTGTCCGACTGCAAAAGACAATGCTCTCCACCTTTCCCCACCAGTTCTTATGAAATTCAACGCCATCAATAGATTAATAATTTACCGAGCCGCTTGCCCTTGGAGCTTCCCCCTGCGATGCCCCCAGCTCATCCGAATGATTAATCCTAATTCATTCTTCTAATTTCATTAATAATTCCAATGCAATTATTAATGAAATAAGCATAAAATGAATGGAGAGTAATCATTTGGGTAAGCTGAAGAGAGCGGGCTGGTAAATCATGGACTCTTTAATCACATTTACTTCCAGAAGAACCGGTGGCGAAAGGTAGAGAGTGTTATCTTTTTCATCCAGACGATCCGGGTTCAAAACCAACGAGATTCTTTTTTTTTTAACTTTTCAGATTCATTGGAAGTTAAAAAAAGATCAATCACATTGGATTTGAACTCGGATCGTCCGACTGCAGAAGACAACGCTCTCCATCTTTCGCCACCGGTTCTTATGAAATTAAAGGTCATTAATGGACAAATAATCTACCGAGCCGCTTACCCTTGGAGCTTCCCCCGGCTCATCCGAATGATTAATCCCAATTCATTCTTCTAATTTCATTAATAATTCCAATGCAATTATCAATGGAATAAGCATCAAATGAATTGGGAGTGGGCTGATGAATCATCTACTTTTTATTCGCCTTTACTTCCAGAAGAACCAGTGGCGAAAGGTGGAGAGCGTTATCTTTTTCATCCAGACGATCCACGTAGAAAAATTCTGATGGCGGCCGCCATGGCGGTGGCCATGGCGGCTGCCATGACGATCGCCATGGCGCCGGCCATGGCGGCCGCCATAACAAATTTGCTGCTTTCCATGGAGGTCTTCGCCATGGCATTTTTTTCCATGGCGATTCTCTCCATGGTGTTTCTTTCGATTGCTTTCCTTTCTATGGCGTTATTTTCCCATTGCGTTTTCTGCCATGGCGTTTTTTTTCATGGCGATTTTTTCCATGGCGATCCTTTTCATGCCGATGTTTTCCATTGCGATTCTTTCCATGGCGATTCTTCCCATGGGCTTGTTTGTCACGGCGATTCTCTCCATGGTGTTTCTTTCGATAGCTTTCTTTTCTATGGCGTTCTTTTCCATGGCGTTTTCTGCCATGGCGTTTTTGTGCATGGCGATCCTTTCCTTGCCGATTTTTTTCATTGCGATTCTTTCCATGGCGTTTTTCGCCATGGCTATTCTTTTCATGACGTTTCTTTCCATGGCATTTCTTTTTATGGCGATTCTTTTCATGACTTTTCTTTCCATGGCATTTGTTTCCATGGCGATTCCTTTCATGACTTTTCTTTCCATGCCATTTGTTTCCATGGCGATTCTTTCCATTTTTTTTCATAGCTTTCCTTTCCATGGCGTTTTTTATCCCATGGCATTTCTTTTCCATGGTGATTCTTTCCATGGTGATTCTTTCCATGGCGATTCTTTCCATGGCGATTTTTTCCATGGCGATCTTTTTCATCGCATTCTTTTCCATTGCATTTTCTCCTTCGCGGAATTTGTCAATGCGAAATTTGCCATGGACAAATTTGCTGTAACCATAAATTTAATGGTGGATATTTGTGTGATGTTTGAATTTCACAATCATAGAATTTTCATGATTATCAAAAAATCCTTAAATTATAATGTCATTAATACTCAGAGTATTAGTGCAGATTTTTCCATAGAGATACTTCTGTGGAAAAATGTCTTCATGAAATCGAATTTGATAAAGAGGTTCTTCATAAAATGATTTCTTATAAAGTTTTTTTTTCATATGAAGGCATTTTATGAAGATATTTTCTATGAAATATATACATATCGTTACCCTAATGACAGAGTAACGCTTTCTATAAGGATTTTACAGCACTGACATGACTGTTATTAAGGGGACGATAGAATATTTTTCATCATATCATTTCTTTACATTTTCAATTTTTTTTGCTGATGAATTTTTGATGATTCGAATTGAATCATTCTGAAATACTTTGGTATTTAATTTCGGAGACTTAAAGTCCGCTAGACTGTCTTCGTTACTTGGTAATGCTAATCTGTAGTTTCTAGCAGTTTTTTATCATCATCATCTCCACTTTTTTCTTTTGTTATTCTCAAGTGCAGTCTACTCGCACTCCTCGTCAATTTATCCAACTCTAATGACATCTTTTCATATCAATCAATAATAATTTGTTCGATTCAATTGGTCGAGTGAACTTCAGGATTTTGAATCTCTTCATCCTCTTGCTTCTTCTTGTAATCAAGAATAGCCGAACTTCAAAATGTATCTTGCATCATCAATTTTTTGAATTTCCTCTCTTCACTTAGTAAAATCGACTCGGTCCAATGCTCCTTTTTTCTCTATTTTATTCAGCTTTACTGGATAGCTGGCAAAGAATACCAAAAATATTGACGACCTCAACTACAAAATGAATGTAAAATCCCTCTATCTCGCTTAGTTTCTGAGATATTTTCAACCACAATGAAAAGAAAAAATCAATTCGGTCAATTTCACTTTTTTACTGCATTTTTTTTTCAATTTCTCAGAAACTAAGCGAGATAGAGCGATTTTAGCTGAATCCTTTTTTATAGAAAATTTCAAGAGCTATAAAACAACATCAGTATGACATAACTCTATCTGGCTTTGTTTTCAAGATATTCTTACAAACAATTGAGAGAAAAAATCGATTCATTCAATTTTACTTTTTCACTTCATTCATATTTTTATGAATATCTTGGCAATGAAGCGCGATAGAGCAATTGTGCCCCGATTCTGTTTTGTAGAAAATTTCAAGAGCTATGAAACAAGATGGGAGTAAAATGACTCTATCTCGTTTAGTTTCCGAGATATTTTTAAAAACAATTAAAAGAAAGAATGGATTCATCCAATTTTACTTTTCCACTGGATTCATTTAATTATGAATATCTTGGAAACTAAGCGAGATAGAATAATTTTGCTTGAATCCTTCTCTATTTATAGAGAATTTCGAAAGCTGAAAAAAAAGGTGTGAGTAGAATCACTCTATCTTGCTCGGTTTCCGAAATATTTCCAAAAACAACTAAAAGAAGAAATAAATTTATCCAATTTCACTTTATCACTGGATTGATGTGTCTTAGAATATCTTGGAAACTAAGCGAGATAGAGCGACTTCACCTGGAGCCTTGTTTAAAACGTAACCAAATTCTCAATGGTCACCTGACCGAGGGAGAGGGGGTCAGTGACACATTGGCCCTCGGCTAGAAGACGAAATCTTCCCTCTCCAACACTCTCTTGCGTTTGAACGTTCATCTAGACGCATCAACTAATTTATTCATCGTGAAAAGTCTATAATTATATCAATTGTTAATATTCCCTGTATTCTCAAAGTTTGGTCTCAAATGTAGTTAAATTCAACTAGTTTGTTCAACTATTGTGTAATCGTCAACAATTCGTCTAATTATTCAACTTTTATGTTATCTATCGACGAGCAGGCTTTTTTCCAAATAAAACGGTTTTGCCTTGCGGCTCAGTGTAATTCAACTATTACTTCTTTTCACTACCATTAATCGCCTCCTGCAATCCACCCTGGAAATCCACGAATAAAATCAACACGCTTAAAACAAGCCTTTTTTATGGACAATTCCAGAAGGTACGAGACAAGAGAAGAGTAACATTGCTCTATCTCGCTTAGTTCTCCAGATATTTTCAGAAACAATTGAAAGAAAAATTCGATTCATGAAAATTTCACTTTTTCACTGGATTTTCTTTTTAATGTCTCGGAAACTAAACGAGATAGAGTAATTTTGCCCTCACGCTGTTTTGTAGAAAATTTCGAAGGCTGCAAAAGAGTATGCGAGTAAAATCACCCTATCTCGCTTAGTTTTTGAGATATTTTCAAAGGCAATTTCTTAAAAAATCGATTTATCCAATTTAACTTTTTACTAGATTTATTCTTTCATGCATATCTTGGGAACTAAGTCAGATAGAGCAATTTTACTCTGGACCTTCTTCATGGAAAATGTCACGAGCTGCAAAACGAGTCGAGAGTGAAATTACTCTATCTCGCTTAGTTTTCGAGATATCTTCGAAAATAATTGATTAAAAAAGTCGATTTGTTCAATTTGACTGTTTCACTGGATTTTTCCTCTTGAATATCTTGAAAAATAAGCGAGATACAGCAATTTTGCTTCGATCCTTTTTGTAGTCAATTTTAAGAGCTGAAAAAAAGAATTGAGACAAAATCCCTCTATCTCGCTTAGTTTCCGAAATATTCTCAATAATGATTAATAGAAAAAAATTGATTTATCCAATTTTACTTTTTCACTGAATTCACTTATTCATGGATATCTTGGAAAATAAGTGAGATAAAGGTATTTCGTTTGAATCCTTTTTTGTTTATAGGAAAATTTCAAGAGCTACAAAACGAGTTGGAAGTAAAATCGCTCCATCTTCCTTAGTTTTCGAAATATTCCCAAAAAGAATTGAAAGAAAAAGTAGATTTATTCAATTTCATTTTACCACTGGATTTATTTTTCTTTGAATATCTTGGAAACTGAGCAAGATAGAGCAATTTTGCCCTCGCGCTTGTTTTGAGCGGGATAACTTTTCGTGGATTTTCCAGGGTGGATTGTGGGAGGCGGTTTTATGAAGGGAAAAAAGTAATAGTTGAAATTTACACTGAGCCGCAAGGCAAAACCGTTTTTATTCGAACGGAGAAAAGCCCGCTCGTCTAATAGATAAGATACACATCACTTTAAATGAATTAATGGTTGATTTGACTTTGATGTTAATGTTCTTGTTGAGATTCAATAAACTTTAAATAGAGAAACTGAGATAATTAACACTGTAATTAACTTGAGAAATCCGAATTAACTTCGCGATCAAAAGGATACCACGCTGCGTCCAATTTGACCGTTTGGTTTAGAGTAAGAACAATCTGGAGGGGATCATT
The DNA here is from genome assembly GCA_963921955.1 of Aleiodes alternator. NCBI lineage: Eukaryota > Metazoa > Arthropoda > Insecta > Hymenoptera > Braconidae > Aleiodes > Aleiodes alternator. The sequence continues at coordinate 3,273,622 of OY998102.1, read as the reverse complement.
CGCGTCTTGACCCCCTCTTGACCAGTTGTCTGTTGATTGGTCAACTTTACCGGCGGGAGTTTGATTACGTTTCAAACAGCGCTGTTTTGTGGAGAATTTTGAAGGCTACAAAAGAGTATAGATGTGAAATCACTCTATCTCGCTTAATTCCCGAGATATTCTCGGAAATAATTGATTGAAAAAATCGATTCGTTCCATTCGACTTTTTCACTGGATTTTTTTTTTTAATATCTCGAAAACTGAGTGGGATAGAGTGATTTTGCCGTAATACTTCAGTGTGGAAAATTCCAAAATTTACAGAAAAATGCCTTATCTCACTTAATTTCCGGAATATTCTCGAAAAACAATTAATAAAAATTGAAACAAACCCGACACGATTTACCTCCGGCCGCACACGAGAACAATGCAGTTGGCGAGGTTAAGCAGTTGACGCATGCGCACTGTGCTCGAGTACGCAGTATTGTCGAACTAGCCAAAGAGGTCACCTCCGAAGTCCATCCGAAGCTGAAATTGACATGTTGTAGCATAGGAGCCGAATATTTCCGAGGTTACTCCATTGGCCAGTACGACTTCACGCATGCGTCAACTGCTTAACCTCGCCAACTGTTTTGTTCTAGTGTGTATAGCCGGAGAAAAATCGTGTCGGGTTTGTTTTAATTTTTATCAATTGTTTTTCGAGAATATTCCGGAAACTAAGTGAGATAAGGCATTCTGTAAATGTTGGAATTTTCCACACAGAAGTATCACGGCAAAATCACTCTATCTCACTCAGTTTTCGAGATATATTTAAAAAAAAATCCAGTGAAGAAGTCAAATGGAACGAATCGATTTTTCCAATCAATTATTTCCGAGAATATCTCGGGAATTAAGCGAGATGAAGTGATTTTACATCTATACTCTTTTGTAGCCTTCAAAATTCTCCACAAAACAGCGCAAGGGCAAAATTGCTCTATCTTGCTTAGTTTCCAAGATATTCAAAAAAAAATAAATCCAGTGATAAAATGACATTGAATAAATCTACTTTTTCTTTCAATTGTTTTTGGGAATATTTTGAAAACTAAGGATGATGGAGCGATTTTACTTCCGAATCGTTTTGTAGCTCTTGAAATTTTTCTATAAACAAAAAAGGATCCAAGCGAAATACCTCTATGTCACTTATTTTCCAAGATATCCATGAATAAGTGAATTCAATGAAAAAGTAAAATTGGATAAATCAATTTTTTCTATAGATCATTATTGAGAATATTTCGGAAACTAAGCGAGATAGAACGATTTCGTCCAAATTATTTTTTTTAGCTCTTAAAATTGACTACAAAAAGGATTCGAGCGAAATTGCTGTATCTCGCTTATTTTTCAAGATATTCAAAAGAAAAAATCCACTGAAACAGTCAAATTGAACAAATCGACTTTTTCAATCAATTATTTTCGAAAATATCTCGAAAACTAAGCGATTTTACTCTCTTCTTGTTTTGAAGCTCTTGAAATTCTCCATGAGAAAAGTTCCAGGCAAAATCGCTATATCTCGCTTAGTTTCCAAGATATTCATAAATAAATGAATTAAAAAGTAAAATTGGTTAAATCAATTTCTCCTGTCAATTATTTTTGAGAATATCTCAAACTAAGCGAGATGAATAGCTCTATCCCGCTTAATTTCCAAGATATTCATAAGAAATGAATGAAGCGAAAAAGTGAAAATGAATAAATCGTTTTTTTTCTCAATTGCTTCTGATAATATCTTGAAAATAGAGCGAGATAGAGTGATGTGATGCCCATCTTTTTTTACGGCTCTTGAAATTTTCTATAAAAAAAGATTCAGCCGACATTGCTCTATCTGGCTTAATTTTCGAGATATTGATGAAAGAAAATGAATGAAGCTGCAAAGTGAAGTTGGATGAATGGATTTTTTTGGAAATCGTTCTTGAGAATATCTCGGGATAGAGTGATTTCATTTTCATCTTGTTTTGTAGCTCTTGGAACTCTCTGTAGAAAAGGACCGATGCAGAATTGCTCTATCTCGCTCAGTTATCAAGATATTTATGAAAAAATAAATCTAGTAAAACGTTAAATTGGATAAATAGATTTTTTAAGAAATTGCCTTTGAAAATATCTCAAAAACTAAGCGAGATAGGGTGATTTTACTCGCATACTCTTTTGCAGCCTTCGAAATTTTCTACAAAACAGCATGAGGGCAAAATTACTCTATCTCGTTTAGTTTCCGAGACATTAAAAAAAAAAATCCAGTGAAAAAGTGAAATTTTCATGAATCGAATTTTTCTTTCAATTGTTTCTGAAAATATCTGGAGAATTAAGCGAGATAGAGCAATGTTACCCTTCTCTTGTCTTGTACCTTCTCAAATTGTCCATAAAAAAGGCGGTAAAGAGGGAGCAGAGCTCTGCCAACTAAAAGTATTCAATTTTGACATTAAAAATCTGAATTTTTTGACCAATTTTTAACCATGTCTAGTTTCAACTGTCGCATTGACAATAATAACATGTAAAATCAATTTTGTAAATTTCAAAATATCATTTTTGAATATTTCCCTTCGAGCCAAATAACTTGAAGTGATTTCATTGTTTTTGTTACGTCCCTCGCAGTGCCACACGCATGCACTAATCCTTAAAAAATACCAAGTTATCGACTGTCGGGCGCTATTTACTTGTAGTATAGTCTAGATAGTAATTTTACTCAAATTTTAGAAATGTTCTCAGGCGATACGAGAACCTTAACAAATAAGAGGAAATAACAAATAATTCTTGTATCTGGACCCCACATTTTTTTCCAAAGATGAGTCACTAAAATACAATAATCTAGTTTCAACATCCGCGCGTACATTTTTTGAATGATATTTTTGAGTACAAATTCGAACGAGATAGGACAGGCCTAAATAAAGAAGAGATAAATAAACCGAACTCTGGAAAAATCCAAACGAATTTCAAAATTCAAAAACAAACTTTGTCCTTTCGAGGAGGGTCCACGCTGACCCAGGGGCCAGGCGTGTCCCCTTGAACCTTTTCCCACTTTTCCCTCTTTGACCAATCCCATTTTCCTGTGTTTCAAATTCACGCCCACACGAGTTTTCTTAATTCGAAAAACACAGAAACAAAATTAGAAACTACGGAATCGTTCAAGAGTAAAAAACTCAAATTCAGTGAAACCAGTTCAACGAAAAACCTCAAACAGTTCAAAGTCCTAAATTCAAACAAATTCATTAAATTAAATTCAAGTTAATTCGTTCACTGAAACATAAGTAAAAATTCTAAAGACTTTTCAAAAAATCAGAGTTCGGAATAAAAGTTCAAAAATCTAAATTTAAAGAACTCAATTGATAAAGCCAAATTGTGAAGATCAGTGTATTTAGTTAATAGTTAAGTGTTAAATAAAACTGTGAAATCAAATAAGTATTTCGTCTGCACATTTATTTCAGCCACGTTTAGTGGTTGTTGACGGAACCTACAAAATTTTCAAAACTATATTGTAGTTAAGGCTTCCAGTGGAAACGGGACTTCAGTCTGGGCAATTCAACGGGATCTGAATTACCAAGGGTAATACGCAGGGACAGCCAGGACGTAACAGCCTTAATATATAATAAATTTGGTGGCAGCGGTACCTCGTCAACTACGAAGTAAATGTGAAATACGACGAACAAAACTTCTTTTAAATACCTAAAAAAAAACACAACTGGAAATTTGAAATTAACTTCAACGGAACGTGATTCAACCAGTGGCGCTACACAAGTAATTACCAAAGGATTCAACTTCAAGGATCAAAGCAAGCAGTCATCGAGAAAAGCACAGAATCTACATCGCTGAAATCGACTTCTTCTATCATCAACGAGTCTCAACTCTACAGATAACTCATCATCTGTTATGCAAAAATTAATTTTATCTACATCACTGTAAGTCAATTTAAATACTTAATCTTAGTTAGTGATATAAACAATCAAAGATACTTCAGGGAAATTAATAAGATGGCACAGGTAGAACAATTACTCGCGGAATTAAAAGCAGAAGTAACTGCTCAGTTAGAAGCTAAATTTCAAAATGAGTTAACACAGCAAATACGATTACTAGAGTCTAGATTTCAAGCAAATAGAGTTGATCAATTAAATGTACCACAAAATGTATCACATAACAAATCACAGAAAAAATTCATGACTTCTATTCCGCAATACGATGGATCAAATTATCCAGCGACTACTTTCATTGAATTTTGCGAAGATGCGAAACAATTTTTGACTGAAGATTCAGAGAAAAATATTATTAGAGAATTAATTAATCGTTTAAAAAATCCCGCTTTAAAACGCGCATTATTTGTGAAACCAAAGACTATTGATGAATTTAAAACTTTTATCAAGCGACATTTTGCAGTTAAAAAGAAAATTAATGAATGGATTGATTTGTTTCCAAAATTTTATCAAAAACAAAATGAATCAGTATCAGATTACGGTTTTCGTATGATTGAACATTTAAATAATACAATTGAGTCAATTGACAGCGCGGCAACCGAGGAAAAGAAAAAATATTACAAAGAAGAAGCTGAAGAAAAAGCAATTCATTATTTTATTAGAGGTCTTCAACCTGAATTACGTAATTACATGCGTTCAGAAACATTTAGAGATATTAATTTGGCAGTAGAAAAAGCAACAGAAATTGAAACAGAATTTCAAGGTGAAAAACAAATTGATTCAGAGAGACAAAGTAATGCAAGTAATCCAAAAAGTTGTTTTGTTATTAAAGCCAATTCAGATCAAAGTAAATCAGGGAAATTTTGTTCACACTGTCAAATGTCAAATCACAGTAATGATGAATGTAGAAAACTCAAAATTGTCAACAATCCTAGTACTTCCAATAATTCAAACAATTCTAACAATTCATCTAATCCAAGAAATTTAAATAATCAGAATCAAAATTCAAATTCGTTTAGCTTTTCAAATGGAAATGGAAGTTACAATAATTATGGAACGAAATTTTGCAATTACTGTGAAAAGAATGGTCACATTTTGCCTGAATGTCGAAAAAGAGCATATAATATGGCTAAAAGAGCTGCTGAGAATAATGGTAATGATTCGAATTCCGCACAGAATCGTAATTATTCGGGAAACGGCCCGAGTCCCCAGCAGACCGGCGCAATGGTGGGGAATCAAAATACAAATCAAACGCGTCAACGAGAAGCCCCTCAAAATTAAAAATAAATGAAAATCCGGGAATGAATCGAAAAATTCTTAAATCAGATTGCAAATTAAATCTATTAAATTCTCGATTCTCTTCACCTACTGTTAAACTACAATCGGGACACTTGAAAAATAACGAAATTAAATTTTTAATTGACTCTGGCTCAGAACTGAATTTAATTAAAATTGGTGCAATTAAAGAAAATCATCCAATCAACAATAATATAATATATGAGTTGAATGGAATTTCAAGAGACGATAAGCCTTTAACACTAGGTGAAACGTTTATTAAAATTAACGGAACTGATACCCGATTCAATATTATTCCCGATGATTTTCCTTTAAATAATGTAGGAGTAATTGGTGCTGAATTCCTGTATAACAATGGAGCAATTTTAGATCTTAAAAACGGATATTTACGTATTGGAGAAACGAAGATTCGCCTTGCAGACAGGGAAACAGTTTTGCTACCTGCGAGACAAAAGACCCTAATGTATGTAAGAGCACTCAATCCCTCGTGCCCTGTCGGATATGTCCCGCGTATTCCTTTGAAAAATAAGAAAGTCTTTATAGGAGAGTCCATCGTTACTAATTACAACGGGATTGCCTATTTATATGCAATAAATGCTTCCGATAATGATGTCACAATGAATGTCCCCGTAATTAACTTGTTCCCATTCGAATCAAGTCAAGACGAGGGTTATGAAAGCGCGGTCAACACTGTAGAACCAAAAGTAGAGGAAGCTCGGACGCGAGATCCCTCTGAACGCGTTGCTACACTCAAAGACCTTTTGCGCTTAGATCATTTGAATCAAGAGGAGCATGATGCAGTGACGAATTTATTAACGGAATATGCAGATATTTTTCATGTCCCAGGAGAAAAATTACGTTCAACAGATGTTCTTACTCATCCTGTGCATACTACAGACGATATCCCAATAAACGTGCGTCAATATCGATTCCCACAATCTCAAAAAGAAGAAATTGAAAAACAAATGAAAGATTTAGTTGATTTAGAGATAGTTAAACCTTCTACTTCTCCATATAATTCACCCCTTTGGATAGTTCCGAAAAAAGCAGACTCCAAAGGTCGGAAAAGATGGCGTTTAGTAATAGATTATCGCGCGCTCAATGAAAAAACAATAGGAGACGCATATCCTCTTCCACTCATTACTGATATTCTTGACCAACTTGGAAACGCGAAATATTTCTCAGTATTTGACCTGGCATCTGGGTTTCATCAAATCAAAATGAGCTCGAAGGACAGGCACAAAACGGCTTTTACAACCCCTCATGGTCACTGGGAATTTGACCGTATGCCTTTCGGATTAAAGAATGCCCCTGCAACGTTCCAAAGATTAATGGACACTGTCTTATGCGGATTACAAGGACATGATCTCTTTGTATATCTCGATGACATAGTCATTTACTCCCGCTCTATTGAAGAACATCTTATTAAATTTCATAGACTCGCTGAACGTCTTCGGAAAGCAAATCTTTCACTCCAGCCAGATAAATGTGAATTTTTCAGAACTGAAGTGAAATATCTAGGCCATATTCTTTCATCTGAAGGAGTAAGACCGGATCCTCAAAAAATCGAAGCAGTCAAGAAATTTCCAATTCCAAAAACGCAGAAAAATATTAAGGAATTTTTAGGATTAGCCGGATACTATCGCCGGTTCATCAAAGGCTTCTCAGAAATCGCGAAACCTCTTTCCGATCTCACCAGTAAACTTGTCACATTCAAATGGACTTCAATTCAACAAGAAGCATTTGAGAAGTTACGCGATCTACTTTGCGAAGAACCGATCCTTCAATTTCCCGATTTTAATCAGCCGTTTATCCTCACGACGGACGCATCCGGTTATGCAGTAGGCGCAGTTTTAAGCCAAGGTGTCATTGGAAAAGATTTGCCAGTAGCATATGCTTCGAGAGTATTGAGTAAGCCTGAAAGAAATTATTCAACTACTGAAAAAGAAATGCTCGCAATTCTTTTTGCAATTAAACATTTCCGGTCTTATCTCTATGGAAGACAATTCACTCTGGTCACAGACCACAGACCGCTCGTTTGGGTAAATTCTGTCAAGGATCCAACATCGCGTGTAATGAAATGGAGAGAACGTCTTCGAGAATTCGACTTTAAAATTGTTTATAAGCCTGGCAAATTCAATACAAATGCTGACGCATTATCGAGAAATCCAGTGGATATAAATAAAGCTGATGTTTTTCCCATAAAATTTAAATGGAGAAATATTCCGGGTACAAATGACCAAATTCCAGATAAAGATACTTCAGGTAACCCAGCATATGGCATTGCTCGTTTGAGAAGTTCATCCTCAGGAACAGATATGAGGCCCATCAAAAAGAAACTAAAAAAATATACAGTGAAGGTGCGTGATGAAACATCGGAATCTACTAATCATTTGTCAGACAGAGAAAACCTGATAGACAGCGACGTAGATTCTGATGGGAGCAACACAAGTTCACCAGATGGATCGTATACTCACCACCCAGTCCCAGAACAATTACGGGACACTGCCCACTTACCTTACAATACAAATATCTCTAATATTAATCCTTTTAACGGAGTAAATAAGGATACAGGTACTATACAGGTACACTCGTCCTCCGGAGAGGATTTTCTGGGCTTTACCTGCCAGGATAAGGAGCGAGCAATTAAACGTAAATCTACGGGAGCAGTATGGAACAAAAATTGTAATGAATTAGGGGAAAATGAAATTAATAAAAATGAGAAATCGTCCTCTCAAGAATTTCTAGGGTTCTCATCTCAAGATGATTCCGGAAATACGAGAGCATTAATAAAGAAATTAATAACAGAAATCGAACAATCAGATCCTCGAACGTCATCAAATCAATCTAAATCAATAATTCGTGGAGAAAATTCGGAATTTTCGGAGCAGAAAGAAGAGAAATCCAACGATTCACACAGAGTACCAGCATCGTCATCAGCCATGTTGACACCAGGAAAAGGAAACTCGAGAAGTCCATCTATGGTTCCGCAGGTTGATACGGCACAAAATATTGATAGCAATGTATCTGCAGGGACTGATCACCCCGGCATTCGTCTGTCGATATTGAAACGTCTCTATGAATCTAATGGTACGCCAAATCCTACGCAAGAAAAGAAAAATAAACTTGTCGGAAAAAGCGATCTTCTGCACGCTTCAATGATTCGAGAAAACTCACGGATTCAAATGCATCATCTAACTCCGAGGGAGAGCAATTAAATCCTAGGCACTTAGCTCTTTCTTTTTCAAATTCTTCTGATGCAGAACTAAAAACACGAAAAGTGTTAAATCAAAATTCTAACTCTAACTCTCAAAATCCCATTTCAGAAACAGAAATGGATGAAAATAAAAAACTAAATCAAGATGACAAAATTAGTTCGAATTCTGCAGAGTTATCTGACGAAAATCATTCTCAAAATCCGGTAATCCCCAAACCATTGGATGTTGGTAAGGATGAGACGCAGAGTTCAGGTCTCCAGTCGTCATCCCTTCCCTCTCCATCGCTAAGGAATACCATGGGTCCAACTAATTCTTCAACCTCTACAAATAATCGAGTACATGAAAGTATTGGAACTCCCAAATTCTTAGTAAATCGATTACTGAATAAGAATAAAAGGAAAGCAAATTTCTCACCAGGAATGAAACCTAAAAGTAGAAAAGAATTACACAAAACAATCGGAAATGTTATTCATGATGATTCAATTGCTAATATGTCAGTCAATGATTCAATAACTAACAATCAAAATAACGTTATTGACATGTCTGTTGATGAAACATATAATAAGCCAACCGGAAGTCAAGGCCAAGCAATTCCATGGGATACAGATGAATTAAATCAAAAAACGGAAGTAATTGAGACGAATGCGCAAATTCATGAAATCCCATTAGACAAAAGGCCAAAGAAAAGAGGTCGTAAACCTAAAAAGAAAAATTCCAGGAAGGAAAATCCAGTAGAAAATAAAAATCAAACCACTGGAGCGGAACAGCAACGGAAAAAAGATCTGCAAAATAAAATGCATCAAAATGAAAATATTGATTACGATGCAATCGAAAATATGGAAGTAGACAGATCTATTATACAGCCCCCTATAGAAAACATGCTTGTAGATTCATCAAGCGAAGGATTAGAGGAAAACGTACAAACTCCAGGTCAGAAGACAAATACAAACCCAGAGGTAATTGTAATAGATACTCCGCAGGATACTCAAACACAGGCAGGCCAGTCGGATAATCCCCTCCGACGTTCCACACGCGCAAGAAAATTATCGCAAAAATGCGACTGTTGTCACAACAACAATCAAAATCATAAAACTCACACACAACAAAATAACCCCTATCGTCAAAACCAGCGAAAATTTCGGGAAAATAGTCACACGTACAATCAGAATTCTAGACAACCGCCTTTAGAAACAATTAATGAGAGTAACCACACAGAACCATCTATAATAAATAATAAATTTTCTAAAAATACAAAGAATAGTAATAAACAAAAGAGAAACCACGGAGTAAATGATGAACGGTTTCATCATGAAAATGACGAAAACATTAGACAGGAAGATTTTAATGAAAATTCTCCTCCTTATAAATTAAATCGCAAACCCCGAATAATTAATGAAGATAATCTTATTAATATTCTAGACACTCGTGACACATTAGAAATGCGAAAAGACAGTTACATTTGTTTTGTATCGTCAGATGGTACAGTCCCAAGTGAAATTGGTAAAAAATTAATAAAGAGAGGATTGTTAAGTGGAATATCACCGCTTAATAAACTTCGAATCGGCCAGGTATTAATCACTGGCACATCAAATAAAATAGTATTTGCGCTTGCTGTAAATAAAGATTCAGAAGATCCATTGCGAGAAGAGAATTTTGTTCAAGCTTTCGTTAACCTTCGAAAAACAATGGAAGATAGGAAAATTTTTTCAGCAAGTATTTCTCAAGCGGAGAGTAATATAAATGACGACGCTTGGATCAAAATTAGAAGGATCATGAGATTAGTCTTCACAGGAACGAAAATGAAAATTACAATTTGCAAAGGAAAAATCAGTACTCCACCGAAAGAAGAAAGGAAAAAGATTATTGCAGAAAATCACGAGTCACCAATTGCAGGACACAAAGGAGTAACAAAAACCTATAATAGATTGAGGCAGAAATATTTCTGGAATGGTATGAAAAAAGATGTCGAGGACTTTGTTAGACAATGCACAAGTTGTCAGAAAAATAAGATTGTTAGAAAAAAAACAAAACAGCCTATGATCATCACCGATACACCAGCAGACGCATTTGATAAAGTGGCATTAGATATAGTTGGACCTTTTCCACCGTCTGATGCAGACTATCAATACGTCCTTACAATGCAAGATAACTTAACAAAATATTTTCTTGCAGTTCCATTGAAACATGCAAATGCTGAAGAAATCGCTGACGCATTTGTTGAACATTTTATCTGCAAATATGGATGCCCGAGAGCAGTCTTAACTGATCAGGGAAGAGCTTTTATCGGTAAAGTCATGACCAGAGTAGCAAAAATATTCAAAATGTCTCCATTTAAAACCACCGCATTTCGACCACAATCTAACGGATCTTTAGAACGGAGTCACCTTGTTTCCGTGGAATTTCTAAAACATTATACTAATAAAAAAGATTGGCATAAATGGATTTGCCACGCGGTTTTTTCGTACAACACGAGTGTACACGAAGGAACAAAATATACGCCACATGAGCTTGTCTTCGGTAAACAAGCCCGACAGCCATCGCAATTCCCATCGCTTGACGAAATTCAAACTTACGATGACTACGTTCAAGAACTCGCATTGAAATTAATCGAGATTCGTAAAGAAGCAGGGAATAATTTAGAAAAGGCAAAAGAATTATCAAAAAGTTATTACGACAGAAAAATTAATCCAATAAATTTTGAAATCGGCCGTAAAGTTTATTTAATTAAACAGCCAAAGGTTGGAAAATTAGACTACGCATATGAGGGACCTTTTACAATAACCGATGTCTTTAATGATAAACATAACATAGAGATTTTATATAAAAATAAGAAAAAAATAGTTCATGCTGATCGTGTTAAACTCAAACCCATTTCAGATGTGGAGGACTCGGCTTCCGACTAATTCTCTCATTCATCATGATGGCATTAACAAGTCCAGTCAATGGAATGATTGGATACGACTGCGGAACAAACACGCTGAATATGACAACAATCTCTTTACTTGATGTGGATCGATGCGATATCAAGACAGAAGGACTTAAAACTTCGGAACAACGTATTCAACTATTGCAATTAAACCAATATTCTGAAACCAAGGTATACCAATGCAAAGTCGACATTCATAGAACCGTTTATCGTTGCGGCTTTTTGTCTCACATATCAACAGTTGCAAATGCACATCGAAATTATGTTATGTCAATTTCTCGCGATGCATGCTATGGAGCAATCACTAATGGAAGATTGGTTATAAGTTCTACAGAAGTTATTGATTTACAAGTAAATCAATCTAATCCCCGTAGTATCACTTTCGTAGGGAGTGCAGATAGTGATGGGAACTGTAAAGGAGCCCCTTACTCTGACCGTCACGGCACATGGAGCGATGTAGTAGTTCAAGGAACCGCGAAAATAACTCTTGCAACTTATACTGCGAAGATCGAATTAAATTCAAATGAAGTACATTTACGATCAGGTTATGTGTGTCCCCTGACTTCTTCCAATTGCATGGACCCAGAGGGAGGCTTTACGTTTTGGGAACCTTTGCCGAAAACTAATGAATGCTCGGAAAACATTTATTCACAACTTTATAAGGGCACGGCAAATAAATTGGAGAGAGACGGCAAAACATTCTATTCAGTACTGGCAGATGATATAAGTTTCGTTGTAGCAACTACAGGAATAGCGAAATCTTGTGGAGCTTCACTCCTCAAGACTGAACATCCGAAATTATTTATCAATGAAATAACGTCTACATTTTCAGAGTATAAAGCGTCTCATTTAGCTCCAGAAAACATGGATTTATTCACGTACATTAACGCGAAATTCGTTTACGTCGAAAGGCATGCTAGCGAGCAAATGAGAACACTTTACGAAAATCTCATTAGACATCGATGCGAAATGGAACGTCAAATTTTAATGAACAGTTTAGCCATCGCAACATTAATGCCCGATGAATTTGCACTAAGAATCATGAAAGGCCCCGGTTACATGGCCGTCACGGCAGGCGAAGTCATTCACATTGTCCAATGCATCCCTATCGAAGTCAGAGTGCTTCATCTAGATAAATGCTACGATAGTTTGCCCGTAGCAAAAGACAATGAAACCATGTTTTTAACCCCTCGAACTCATATTCTCATGAACAGAGCAGCAGAAATCCCCTGCAATGCTCCTTTATCTCATTATTATCAAATTCACAACAGTTGGTACAAACTTAACCCAAAACCAGTTGAGGCTTTAGCACCGACTCATTTGGAACCTTCTCCTGGTCCCAAATGGAAGTACATTAGTCCCGCTAATCTAGCCACGAGTGGAATCTATTCCCAAGAAGACTTGAACAGAATGCGTGAAAGAATCATGTCACGTATGGAACAACGACCAGCACTAGAAGAATTATCCCAAAAGATGATAAATGCCGATCCCTCAAGTTCAAAAACCTCTCTTTATAACGCTCTCGATGAAGACGCCCTACAAAAGCTCGCGGAAAACGCATGGGATAAAACCTGGGGGCGATTCATTAAATTTGGCACAATCAGTGCAGGTCTTATGGGAATTTTCATTTTTATCCGCGTTGTAAAAATCGTTATCGACACAATCATTCACGGGTACGCTTTACATCAAGTATTCGGTTGGTCATTTAAATTAATTGGAGCTCTTTGGGATTCAGTCACCAATGTTCTCCTTCACATGAGCTATCACGAAAACCCCGGGAAACCCCAAACGCACATGAATCATCAACAAATTCCTCAGAACCCTCAAACTACTGAAAATATTGAAATTGTTATTGATCCAACACGACCCCAAACTACTTCATCCGAAAACCGTACCAACGAAAATGCCCAACAACGAAGTGTCGGAACAACAGTTAACAGTCGAAGCGAACCATACGCTGAAAATGCCAGAGCTCTAGAAATACTCAATCTTTTAACCAAGAAAATTTAGGAAAATTCTCAAAGCGGAAATCATTAAGTTTCCTTTTTCTTTTCCAAATTTGACGAAATAAATGACATGACATTCTAAAAAAAACAGAAAATTCAAATCAAAACATTGCAAAATTTCGTTTCTCTAATGTTTAAGTAATCATGATAATACTAATTAACGTAAAATATTTTTTGCTGAATGTGAGGAAAGAGATAAACAATGTAAAAAAAAAAAAGAGAATGATGACAAAATTTACGATAATTATTTTAGAATATAAGAATAGTAATTTCTCATTTCAAAATTTCTGTAAACTGAGAGTCGATAACGTTCTTGTTTTTCTTTCTCATCCACTACTTTGGGTCGAGCGAGGACGCTCGAATCTTAAGGGGGGAGGTGTTACGTCCCTCGCAGTGCCACACGCATGCACTAATCCTTAAAAAATACCAAGTTATCGACTGTCGGGCGCTATTTACTTGTAGTATAGTCTAGATAGTAATTTTACTCAAATTTTAGAAATGTTCTCAGGCGATACGAGAACCTTAACAAATAAGAGGAAATAACAAATAATTCTTGTATCTGGACCCCACATTTTTTTCCAAAGATGAGTCACTAAAATACAATAATCTAGTTTCAACATCCGCGCGTACATTTTTTGAATGATATTTTTGAGTACAAATTCGAACGAGATAGGACAGGCCTAAATAAAGAAGAGATAAATAAACCGAACTCTGGAAAAATCCAAACGAATTTCAAAATTCAAAAACAAACTTTGTCCTTTCGAGGAGGGTCCACGCTGACCCAGGGGCCAGGCGTGTCCCCTTGAACCTTTTCCCACTTTTCCCTCTTTGACCAATCCCATTTTCCTTTGTTTCAAATTCACGCCCACACGAGTTTTCTTAATTCGAAAAACACAGAAACAAAATTAGAAACTACGGAATCGTTCAAGAGTAAAAAACTCAAATTCAGTGAAACCAGTTCAACGAAAAACCTCAAACAGTTCAAAGTCCTAAATTCAAACAAATTCATTAAATTAAATTCGAGTTAATTCGTTCACTGAAACATAAGTAAAAATTCTAAAGACTTTTCAAAAAATCAGAGTTCGGAATAAAAGTTCAAAAATCTAAATTTAAAGAACTCAATTGATAAAGCCAAATTGTGAAGATCAGTGTATTTAGTTAATAGTTAAGTGTTAAATAAAACTGTGAAATCAAATAAGTATTTCGTCTGCACATTTATTTCAGCCACGTTTAGTGGTTGTTGACGGAACCTACAAAATTTTCAAAACTAGATTGTAGTTAAGGCTTCCAGTGGAAACAGGACTTCAGTCTGGGCAATTCAACGGGATCTGAATTACCAAGGGTAATACGCAGGGACAGCCAGGACGTAACATTTTCAACAAATCAATGAATTAATTTCGATAATTATTCAATTTTAACTCTTGAAATAGTAGAATAATAATAACTTGTTCCATATACGGTATATTTTCATGTTTTGATTGAATTTGAAAGAGATAGTGAACCTGATGAGAGGGGAAGAGGTAATGAAATAATCGATTTCTTTCTGACAAAGACAGTTGGTGTGAAAAAACAATGATAAACAGAGACCAATGCTCTTAAGAAAACGGTAAATTTGGTAATTCAACCAAATGAGCCTTTTCTAGACCAGTACAAATTTGATCTCTGCGGTGAAACATCAAAACTATGTGTTTTGTTTTAAAAGCTAGTTGCCACCACTGCGTTTGGTTTTTTTTTTTTGGAAAATCAAGATTTCAGATGAGTATTTTGAAGTTTTCATTTAATCCGTATTAAATTTATTGAGGTTTTTTTTCGTCTTTTTTCTTTTCTCGTTTCTATTTTTCATTGACATTTCAAATTGAAATTGTTCCACGCGAAGTGTACAAATTATTGACAAACAAAGGAACAGGTACATTTAAAAAAGCACAATGTGCAAGAAGTACTTGTTTCCGTGGAATATAAAAAATTGAATTTTTTATGCCCAATGAAGGTGGGCGGAGGTTGTTGTCAATATATTCTTCGACAAAAATCCCGAGTGTCGTTTATAAGATGGGTCGTGATAGGTTCCTTTTCGAGGCCTATGCACCACTACGTCCTCGTCGTGGCCTTGGGTTACGCCAAACGTGGTGACAATCTCAATTTTTCATTTAATTGTGGTTTTTTTGGTTCTATTGGTTAGTGACTTCCAACAGAAGTTCGTTGTTTTTGTGAAAAATTTAATTAGGATTTTGTCTCTTTGCCCTTGAATCTTGTGACCGATCTCTCATCAATTAAAATACATCATATTATAGCATAAAATCTCAAACAAAGTTCAAGAAATTCAATTTTGGTTGGCTGAGTGAAACTACCCATTTACCAAAAAGGCTCCAGGCGAAGTCGCTCTATCTCGCTTCGCTCCAAGATATTCTAAGACACATCAATCCAGTGATAAAGTGAAATTGGATAAATTTATTTCTTCTTTTAGTTGTTTTTGGAAATATTTCGAAAACCCAGCAAGATAGAGTGATTTTACTCACAACTTTTGTTCAGCTCTCGAAATTCTCTATAAATAAAGAAGGATTCAAGCAAAATTATTCTATCTCACTTAGTTTCCAAGATATTCATAATCAAATGAATCCAGTGGAAAAGTAAAATTGAATGAATCCATTCTTTCTTTTAATTGTTTTTAAAAATATCTCGGAAACTAAGCGAGATGGAGTCATTTCACTCCCATCTTGTTTCATAGCTCTTGAAATTCTCCACCAAGTAACGAAGACAGTCTAGCGGACTTTAAGTCTCCGAATTAAATTTCAAAGTATTTCAGAATGATTCAATTCGAATCATCAAAGATTCATCAGCAAAAAAAATTGAAAATGTAAAGAAATGATATGTTGAAAAATATTCTATCGTCCCCTCAATAACAGAGTCATGTCAGTGCTATAAAATCCTTATAGAAAGCGTTACTCTGTCATTAGGGTAACGATTTGTATATATTTCATAGAAAATATCTTCATAAAATGCCTCCATATGAAAAAAAAACTTTATGAGAAATCATTTTATGAAGAACCTCTTTATCAAATTCGATTCCATGAAGACTTTTTTCCACAGAAATATCTCTATGGAAAAATCTGGACTAATACTCTGAGTATTAATGACATTATAATTTAAGGATTTTTTGATAATTATGAAAATTCTATGATTGTGAAATTCAAACATCACACAAATATCCACCATTAAATTTATGGTTATAGCAAATTTGTCCATGGCAAATTTCGCATTGACAAATTCCGTGATGGACAAAATGCAATGGAAGAGAATGCGATGAAAAAGATCGCCATGGAAAAAATCACCATGGAAAGAATCGCCATGGGAAAAAAAGGCCATGGAAAGAAAAGCGATGAAAAGCTAAAAAAATGGAAAGAATCGCCATGGAAAGAAAAGTCATGAAAAGAATCGCAATGTAAAAAATGCCATGGCAGAAAACGCCATGGGAAAAGAACGCCATAGAAAAGAAAGCTATCGAAAGAAACACCATGGAGAGAATCGCCATGGAAAAAAATGCGATGGCGAAGACCTCCATGGAATTCCATCATATTATGATGCTTAGAAGATGACATAATCTGTCATGATTTGACATTATATATTCCATTCTATCACTTTTCATCATAATTCTACATTTCCCAACATGCCTTCAAGAATGACTGTTTGTCCGAATATGGAATTATATGACATATTATGATAGAAAATATTGAACGAAATTTGAAATATGCTGACATTATTCCTAATTTTTTCTCATTAATCGGCCAATTCTGGCAGTTTATGAAACACCATGAAGTGGTGAAAAATCACAGAGGAAGAAAGGTCATATGATGGCAAAGATTGTCATTTTTCGACATATTTGGACGTTACATGATATGCCGAAAAATGTCATACAGCGACAATAAAAGTTTGTAATTTTATGTGAATAAATGACATTTTTGTTCATGATGACATGTTATGCCCGAAGATGTCCCTCGCATCTGAGGACAATTTGATTTATTTCCGAACACTCAACTTTGAATTATAATTTTATTTAAAAAGAACGCGACTATGTTTTGTACCTTTAATTAACGTTATGTCGAGAGAATATTTTCAGGAATGTTTAAAGGAAAAATATTTGGATATATTTTATAAAAGAGAGATAAATTTAAATTGATCGAATAGTTATATTATTTCAAACAAAAGAGAATAATTTAACAAAGAGTTGACAATTTGATTTACAATTTGTGTTTATGATGAAAGCTTTTAATCTTTTAAATGTTTAAGACGGACGGTACTCACTCTTATTTTAAATTATTTAATTATTCAAGCCGCAAATTAATCTACAAGGGCAATTTCCTCGACCTTCTTCCGTAAAGGGTTTTTAATGCCAGGGAAGTTGTCTTCTATTGCCCAAAACTATCGATTTTAATATGATGATTTTTAGAGATTTGAAAATTAAATGAGTTCGTTCACAAATAGAGATATCTATCACACTTTAACTTGGACACTAGAAACTACTTTCGATTAAAGATACCCGTGACCCATTAATTAGCTGATAAGTCCCCCTTCACGGTTAATAAAGACTTCGATTAGTAATTAAAGATCGATTTGGCGTTTCGTGCCTAGTGCTTCGAGCCTCTCTCTACTTTGGCAGCTCCTACTCAGGATCTGATGGACGATTGCTGAAAAACGCGAAAATAATTGATTTCACTGATTGACGAATTTCCCAATTATTGCTTTCGAAAGAAACAATAATCAGCAGTTTGTCAAAAAGTAAAGAAAGACTGTGCAACCTAACCCAGATTATGAAACTGGGCCATACGCATCAGCTCTTTCTTCACTGCGAAATTGTTCTGGACATAACAGACATAAAGAGTCAAATAATGACAATATATGTCATTCAATCGATTTTTCATAATACGACATTCTCCGTCAAAATTCGTCATAAAAATTTTGACAAAACTTGAAGAATTATGTCGAATTGTATACTATTCTCTCATTATCTGTAATATTTCTCATTTTATGACATTTATTGACATTGTTTGACATTATTTGTCAAAATCTGCCGAAGCGATTTCCACGAGGGGAGTAATCATTTGGGTGAGCCGAAGGGAGCGGGCTGGTAAATCATGGACTCTTTAATCACATTTACTTCCAGAAGAGCCGGTGGCGAAAGGCGGAGAGCGTTATCTTTTTCATCCAGACGATCCGGGTCCAAAACCAATGAGATTCTTTTCTTTCTAACTTTTCAGATCAATTGAAAGTTAAAAAAAGAATAATCACATTTAATTTGAACTCGGATCATCCGACTGCAAAAGACAACGCTCTCCACCTTTCGCCACTGGTTCCTATGAAATTTAATGTCATTAATGGCTTAATAATTTACTGAGCCGCATGCACTTGGAGCTTCCCCTTGTGATTCCCCTGACTCATCTGAATGAGTAATCCCAATTCATTTGTTTACTTTCATCAGTAATTCCAATGCAATCATTAATGAACTAAGTATAAAATAAATTGGGAGTAATCATTTGGGTGAGCCGAAGGGAGTGGGCTGGTAAATCATCTACTGTTTATTCGCCTTTACTTCCAGAAGAATCAGTGGCGAAAGGTGGAGAGTGTTATCAAAACCAACGAGATTCTTTTCTTTTTTTTAACTTTTCAGATTAATTGAAAGTTAAAAAAAGAATAATCATATTGGATTTGAACACGGATCGTCCGACTGCAAAAAACAACGCTCTCCACCTTTCGCCACCGGTTCTTATGAAATTTAATGCCATTAATGGATTAATAATTTACCGAGCCGCTTGCCCTTGGAGCTTCCCCCTGCGATTCCCCCGGCTCATCCGAATGATTAATCCCAATTCATTCTTCGAATTTCATTAATAATTCCAATGCAATTATTAATGAAATAAGCATAAAATGCATTGGGAGTAATCATTTGGGTGAGCCGAAAGGAGTGGGCTGGTAAATCAAAACCAATGAGATCAATTTTTTTCTAGCTTTTCAGATTAATTGAAAGTTAAAAAAAAATAATCACATTGGATTTGAACTCGGATCCTCAATTCAAAAAGACAACGCTCTTCATCTTTCGCCACCGGTCTTTTCCAAATTAGATACTTTCATTCATTATTCAAATGCAGAGATGAGAGAGCGTTTCATCACACACTAAAATCTAGCTCTCTCTGTTTCATTCGCACAGCTGACTTTCCTCGTGGCTTCTCTCGTACAATAAGCGAGATAGAACAAATTTACATATCCTTTTTCTTTCTTTCTTTTCTACCGAAAATGAAGGAGAAAGATCTCTTGTGAATTTGCTCTATCTCGTTTAGTTTCCAAGAAAAGCTGTGAGGAAAGTCAGCTGTGCAAATGAAACGGAGAGAGCTGCATTTCAATGTCTGAAACGCTCTCATTTCGTGTAGCTCCATGCGATACTCGATGAGCATCGCATGAGCGACACAAGCTGCTCGCTCTCTCGATCTGGGAAACTAAGCGAGATAGAGTAATTTTGCAAATGATCTTTCATTTTCATTCTTTTAAATGAAAAATATAAGATCCTTTACAAAATTACACTATCTCGCTTAGTTTTCGAGTTAATTCAAAATAAAAGTTGCCGACAGCAAAAAAATTCATCGATATCTGTAGAGATTTTTTGAAAAAGAAATCTCGGAAACTAAGCGAGATGCAGCAAAATGTCAAGAGAATCTTTTTTTTTATCTTACCAAGATAAAAAAAGATGATGTCTTGTAATTTTGCTCTATCTCGCTTAGTTTCCGAGATTTTTTCTTTCAAAAAATCTCCACAAAAATTGATAATTTTTTTTGCCATCGGCAACTTTCATTCTGAATTAACTCGAAAACTAAACGAGATAGGGTAATTTTGCAAGGGATCTTTTATTTTTATTTCAAATAATGAGAATGAAGGATCATTTGCACAATTACTTCATCTCGCTTTGTTTCTGAGATGATTTCAAATTAATATTTTTCTATTTTTTTTTCTAAAGAAACAAAAACTAAAAAAAAAACAAATTTAGAACGAAAGAGAGAATAATACTCTCTCTCTCTCTCTTTCACCCTCTTTTGTTGAAGGGAAATGTGTTCGTGGTAGAAGGGGATCTGAGCTCCGCCCATTTCTCCCACTCACACATTTCGCCTCTACTCTGTGCCCCTAATGGATACACTTCAACCCTGAATAACTCGGCAGGTGTGCTTCAGATCGAACAGTCGCAGAGGACTTTTCGATCCAGAATTCCACCCTGAACCTAAGTTTACAGGGTCGACTAGAAGTCTTGGGACACCCTGTATAAGAAAACAACAATATTGTATTTTTAATGTAATAATCTTTATTGTAAAACTACTATATCATAAGATACATATATTGTGACGTAATTCTGAGGTCTAACGGTAAACCTCACAATTAAGCACGCCTGAAATAAAACCAACTTCAAAATTCAAAATAATCGAATACCATATGGGCGCCAGGATAATCTAAAATTATCCAAATCAATAAACAAAATAACATAAAATTCAAACCCAAAATACTCCCTTACTCTGCTCGACTGTCTCAGCGATCTCTCCAAGGTCGTTTGTTGTGGGTGAGAATAAGGAGTAATAAAATAAAAAAAATAAATAATTCAAACACAAAATATTTAGGGAAATCAAAATTTAATAAAATAAAATTAAATTGCTTTTTTGAGAAAAAAAAAAAAAAATAATAATCATAGAAGATTTTAAATAAACAATTCTAAAGTGCACAGCACAATCTTAATTATTCATACGTCACGAGACGTTTCAATAAAATTGAGTTATTTTATAAAAATTCAAGAATTAATTAATAATTGGAAAGTTATCAATTAATTCGTCGTACATAAAATTAAAATTTCAATCAGTAATACAAAATTTAAATTCGAATAAATCTAGGGATTTCCCGCCAAAGAAAGTTACTATAAAAGTCACTAGAAAATTCCCTAGGGGACGCTACTACAATGTCCCTGATTTCCCCAACGACCTTGACCAAAAACTGAATTTTCACAATAAAAGTTTCAATATGAAAAGAATAAAATAAATTACAAAATATAAAAAAAAATCCTTTTCCTTTTTCTTTTCCAGGAATAATAAAAAAAAATTATGAAAATGAATTTAAAAAAAATTAGTTATGTTTGATAACGACGTTTTATACTTTTAATTAAAATAAATAAAAATGAAAAAAAATTTATTCTAATTTGTCAACGAGAGATTTAAACAAATAAAAATTAAACTAATCAAAGAGAATTTCTTGACAAATTAGATTGATCTCGACAAATGATAATTAACGTTGTCACAATACGACAAAAAAAATAATTTGAAGAAATTAAAATAAAAAAAAATGGCTCGATAAAATTCTCTTTGACACAAAAATTAATTAATTGATTATTTCGCTCACCAGACGAATATTTCAATAACTCCAATCGTAATTAATTTTCCAATAATGTGGCAAACTTTCAACTGAATTTATTTTATAATTTCTTTATTAATTTCTCTAATATTTTAGAAGAAATAATTTCGGAAAGAGTTTTACGCCACAATACGAGCACGCGTCCAGAACGAGAGTGACGCCATGTTGCTCTCGTTAGGGACAAGACGCCGGCCGGTACGAAAATTCCAACGTGGAGGGCTCCCATTGGTTGGTCAAGTCCAACTGCCAGGAGTTCAACAGGTGACCACTAGTTGTCACAAATTTGAATTTCCAGCTTCCAACGATGAGAAACAAGAAACTCCCAAAATAATAATTTGCGGAGTATTGTCAATTGCTCAAGATATTGACTGATGCTGGAACCTTCTCCAGACTTCCCTCTTGTCCTCATCCGATGAAGGGAAAATTCTATAGTCTTTCTTTTCTCCACAACTCCAAATTATAGCCTTTTCCTTGTGTCGTATTTTCGTCCATAAGGTGCTGCCCTCTTCCGCTCAGTACGAAATATCGCCGATGAGCGGTACAAATTCAAAAAAATAATAAAGAAAATACAAATGCATTAGATTATGTTTAAAATTTAATTATGATCTCCCATTGACAAAAAGGTGTTGACTCTCATCCTGGACACTTTTAAATCATAATTAACGCGCCCAGACGACAACAATGTAACGAGATGAAATATCACGTTACAATATATAAGCCTCAGCGCATGGACAGGCTACAGCACAAGGGTAGAAGAAAGGCGCTCCCCACCAGCTCAGTCACCACCAGCCACCTAGTTGCGCCAGAAACTCACAGCGCATCCCCACTTATTGTACTCCCACCCTACCGGCTCAAGCCGCCGAACTGTCCATATACCTAGATGCGCGAGGCTCAGTCAGTCAGTTCATCGCTCAACTTCAACTGGTAAAGACCTCCTCCTCCGGACGCGGTCGCGGTGACTCACTCGGGACTTAGAATAATTTTACTCAGTTTGGACTTAGAAAATTTTTAGTGAATTGGGACTTAGAATATTTTCGTTCGATCGACACTTAGAAAATTTTTAGTGAATCGGGACTTAGAATATTTTTATTGAATCACACCTTAGAATTTTTTTATTATTAGACCTTTTATTTTCGAATCAACTTTAATTTATTTCGATTTCAATTATCAAGTGAATCGTTCTCTCGCAACCGCATTAAACCGAAACCTATAATTTTGCCTCTTTATTCTGAGATCTGACGAAGCCTCGCGCTGCTAGTTTTGAATTAATTATTTGAATAAATTTAAAGTTATTTTACGGAAACCGAGTTTCTTTTCATTAATCAACTATTTTCTACTTTTCAGAGCCTTAAAAATTTAACCTGGTCAACACCGCAGTTAACGGTGCAGTTGACTACTCTCAATTAACCTCAATCACCTACATATATTACCCGGTCAACACCGCAGATAACGGTGCGGCTGACCATTCTATTCCCTATTTTACAACCCGGTCAACACCGCAGATAACGGTGCGACTGACCATTCTATTCCCTATTTTACAACCCGATCAACACCGTAGATAACGGTGCGGTTGATCACTCTATCCTTTTAATCAACATAGAAACGATACATAAAACTCGCTTTCTACCATTAAATTAGAATCAAATCGTCTATGTACACATTTATCCGTCAGAATCTCATGATAGAGTCGAAGGCAGAATTTTAAATCAAACAGTGATAATTTAGTGAATCCATATTATTCTTTATTATAGTGAAGGTGAAATCAAGGCAAATAAATACAGTGACATAAAAGTGAACAAAAGAATTCAGATTAATTAAGAAAGCATTAAAGAACAAACATCGTGCTGTGACTATACTACCTAAAGCTTGCGAGAGGACGACCAACGTGCTCTGGACATCAGTAACACGGTAAGTAACGAAATTTTCTGACTCTCTAGCCCCGGAAGTCGATTGATGTTCCAAAAAGTAGAGAAACTTTAACGTAAATGGGAATTAATCGGAAGTGAATTATATTTTGGGGATTTTTCTCGGAATAAATCATCTCGAGTCAATTCTTATACGTAACAAAACACAATTTTTCGGTATTTTTTCGAACCAATTTTAAAAATGGAAGAAAATTTTTTTTCCAACTAAACGGAGCACAGATCTTACAGGAAATTCATTCAAGTTTACGAATCTTACCATCCGCCCGCTGTGCGATCAGTAGTTTCGGAGATATCGACGATTAAAGACAAAAGGGTGTTTTTTGATTCAATCGACGATATTTCAGCATCTAAGGGTCGTAGGGGAAGAAAAAAATGAGAAATTGCAGCTGAAAGATCAGGCTACACGATTCTGCTAAGGGTTGAATCGAAAAAAAAATTTTGAAGTCTGTGGAACAGTTTGGAAAAATGAAAAAAACCGAGGAAAAATTTTTCCGCTTTCAACGCTCTTATCTCGTTATAACGGATGGTCATGAGAAATTTCCATCTCAATATTTCAAGAGTAGAGACTTCAAGCTTTCCAACCATTTTTTAATCCTAATACGATGATTTTTGGCGGAGTTACAGCCATTTGAAAATCAGGCAAAAAACGGACAAAATTTACTGTTCCCTTAACTTTTTTGCTGAGTGTATATGGGGCATTCCACGCCAAATCGGAGACTATTTGGCTTTTGCATCTCGGATATTTTTCATAATTTTTTATATTATAGTATCAGCTGAAAGAGGCCTTCCTGAATTTTTTCATTTTTTTTTGTAAAGCTGTTTCTGAGAAATCAATTTTTCAAAAAAAACGATACTTTTTTTAAAAATGCTCATAACTTTGCGAAAAATGGTCCGATTGGGATGTTTTTTTTTAAATTTGTGTTTTTGAACACAGTTTGCAAATAAAAAGTCGGAAAAATTTTCGAGACCTTATATTTATAAAATTTTGAAGTTTTTAGTACAAAATGTCGATTTCTGAAAAACACGTACTGATCGATTTTCTTGCAAAATTTTTCCTAAAAAACTGTCACTCATTCCGCAACTTTTGAGCCTAGTCTGATGATGGGATCTATTTTTTTTCGAATTTTCAAAATTATTTGAAAAAAAAACTATACACAAAAGCTCTTATTGAAAATTCTCTGATATATTATGATTATTTCAAGTTTATATATTAGTTTACACATTTATCGTAAGCAGAAGATAGTAGTAGTATAAAGTTCTTATCATGTTTCGTTATTTTTTTCACTGGATAGCATTCAATTCCTTACACGTTTGAATATTTTCTGAATTTGTGATTCTGAAGAAAACGAAAATTCTTTGAATCTCAAAGTTCCTGCTCCGTCCGGAATTACACAATGGTATTTTTGTGTGCCTGTTATTGTTTTCGCTCTTGTGTATCGTTTCTCTAATGATTCTTTAGCCTGGAGATATTCATCATTAGAGAAGAATCGAGCATGAACGTTTGGCAAACAATTTGGTTTTACCGCCCAGTCGTATAATTGTTGAGGAGTTGAAATTTGTTCATCATATGGAAGCTGAAGGCTTGCTCGTGCTGCCATCCTTTTGACAGTGCCCCCCCCCCTACTACATCACAAGGCCTTTTGCCATGAGCTGTTGCGAAATAATGCCATTCAGCTTCTAGTCCTAAGTCTTTTTTATGGTAATTCAGATTCACAAAATTTTTATACTTTTTAAATCGTTGAGGCGCTCCATCGGAGAAGTGAAAAACTTCCGCAGCATCTTTGGATAGTGTTTTGATAAAGTTAGTCATAATCTTAGTGAATTCATGAACAGCAACTGCGTCGTGAGATAAGCAATCTAATATTATAACCACACTTTTGTGAATGAGTAGATTATTTTCTTTGTAGTAAATCACGACTGGATAAACTGTTGCCTGATTGTTATTCCAATGAAATCCAGACGCCGCATTCTGAATGACGAAGGCATAATTTTCCGCAAAATCGCAGATCACAATGTACTCATTTTCTTTTAAAGATTCTTTTTAACGATCTCAAATAGTTTGCTTCTTCTTTAGCAATATGATGATGTGGTAAAAGATCGGTTATATTCTCACAAAAATTGTCAACAAAATCTGTTGAGTTTTTCACAAATGTCTCCAAGCTTGTACGAGGCTTCGCGAAGTCCAATATTTGTAAGCTATTTCATCAACTCCATTTTGATCAAGTACATCCAACAGTAAATATTTCAAAGTTTGTACTCCTGGGCACTCATCACATGTGGAAAAATAATATTCAGAAGTTGGTTGCTGACACATAATTATTCTAAAGCAATCACTATAAAGCTTTACTGGTATTGCTAATTGGCTTGTTAAAGTTGCTAAATTACACCCTGCAATAAAAGATCATGATTATTCTTCGACAAAAATTTTATTAATAAACACTCACCTAACATCATCAGCTTGACGTTTTGATGCATACAACGAACGCAAATAGTGTGGGTTCCGCTAGAACCTGCAAGTACGCTGTGTTGAGGACGTAATGACGCAAATTTAGAGAAACCAACGCGATAACCAGGATGTCGTTCTTTAAAAAGTTCATATAATTCGCGCAAGTTGGAGAGAATAAGTCGTTTCTGGGTATGTTCACGTTTTCCCTCATAATTTCGAATGGAAAGATAATCTTTCATCCCAGGCATATCGTACTGATTTCGTCATCAACATAGAATTCCAAAATTTGAGATTTGATATCACTCGATAATGGGCAACCTAGAAATTAAAAAATTCAACTTATCTTCATTGAATGAGAAATCAATAAGTGATTTTCATCTGGGAAAGTTTGTTAACAACCTAACTTCGCAGTTGGTGTTGAAAGAATCCCTCTCTCCTCACGGAGATTTCTGGCTAAAGATGCCATGTATCTTGAAGAGCCCATTAGGTCACATATTCGGGATATACCCCACGTTTCAGGAAGAAGTGTGAGGATCTGAATTTTTCAGATTGTGTTGTATTATTATCGATAAATTTCATTTTCAATTTTTCAATCATCTCCAAGAAGTCCTTCGAATTACTTGCATCGTCAGTGTCTTTTGATATTCCTAAAGTCGTACTCAAATCATGATATACTTTTTGCACTCTGTTTAGCAAATAAGATTGATTATCAACTTGTTTTTTAACAATTGGAGATCGATTCAATAATGCCATTGCATCATTAACTACAGGCAACACAGTTTCTAAGCTCAATTGAGACAGACTACTAGTTTGTGAGGTTAGCTGCTCATCTACATCTCCTAATTGTGAATAGTAATGGGATCAATCATTTATTTCAATTTAAAAAATTGTTTTGATGAAATAAAAAAAAATTGAAAATTCTCAACAATGTTTAATTGATCTTACCAGACGTCGTTGTTGAAATTAATGAAGGAGTCCTCTGAGTGACAGCATCTTCGACTTCACTTTCAACTTCATCATCATTAGCAACAGGAGCAGTCTTTATTGAGTCCAATTCCGTTCTACACGACGTCCACGGAAAGTCATCATTACTTAAATTATGTAAATTTTGTTGAGTAACAGAAGCACGTCGGAGACTTCTCTTCACTCTATGATTTTCCAATTGTAACGGATTACAGCACAAATTATACATCCCAAAATTCGACATCGTACAAAGTTTCACAATGAATTGTTTTCTTTCAAAAAATGAATAGTGGAAATCCACAGATATTTCTTTGGAAGAAGTTATTGTAGGTTAGGAGACACTGTCAACACTCCTATTCTGATCCCGATATGGGGTCGGGGACACGAACGATACTCAGCCGCTAGGTTATCCAACGCAATTTTCATTACCGACCGTAATCTAAGGCTGCAATTGATTTTGGAAAGCGCCAACTTTTAAACGCACATATGAACTGGACACTTTCAAAATTAGTTATATTATGGTAAATATAGTAACTCGCAATAGCTCAGCGGTAGAGCACCTGACATGTAATCAGAGGGTCGTGGGTTCAAATCCTGCTTGCGCATTACATATTTTTTCCGAAATTTGATTCTCTAAAAAATTTATTAATAAAAATTAATTTATTAATAAATTTATTCGTTTAATGGCAAACGGCTTTACAAAAAAAATGAAAAAATTCAGGGAGGCCTCTTTCAACTGTGTTACGTATAAGAATTCACTCCAGATGATTTATTCCGAGAAAAATTCCCAAAATATAATTCACTCCCGATTAATTCCCATTTACGTTAAAGTTTCTCTACTTTTTGGAATATCAATCGACTTCCGGGGCTAGAGAGTCAGAAAATTTCGTTACTCACCGGGTTATTAGTGTCCAGGGCACGTTGATTCTCTTCTCGTAATCCTCAAGTAGTATAGTCACTGCACGATGTTTGTTCTTTACTGTTTTCTCAATTAATCCGAATTCTTTGGTTCACTTTTATGTCACTGTATTCATTTGCCTTGATTTCACCTTCACTATAATAAAGAATAATATGAATTCACAAAATGGTCACTATTTGATTTAAAATTCTGCCTTCGACTCTATCATGAGATTCTGACGGATAAAGGTGTACATAGACGATTTGATTCTAATTTAATGGTACAATGCGAGTTTTATGTATTGTTTCTATTTCTATTGTAAGGATAGAGTGATCATCCGCACCGTTATCTGCGGTGTTGATCGGGTTGTAAAATAGGGAATAGAATGGTCAGCCGTACCGTTATCTGCGGTGTTGACCAGGTAATAATCTTAGGTTGGAATAGTTTAATTTAGGAATGAGTAGTCAACCGCACCGTTAACTGCGGTGTTGACCAGGTTAAATTTTTAAGGCTCTGAAAACGAGAAAATAATTGATTAATTAAAAGAAACTCGGTTTCCGTAAAATAACTTTAAATTTATTCAAATAATTAATTCAAAACTAGTAACACGAGGCTTCGTCAGATCTCAGAATAAAGAGGCAGAATTATTTGTTTCGGTTTAATGCGGTTGCGAGAGAACGATTCATTTGATAATTGAAATCGAAATAAATTAAAGTTGATTCGAAAATAAAAACTCTAATAATAAAAAAATTCTAAGTTGTGATTCAATGAAAATATTCTAAGTTCCGATTGACAGAAAAATTCTAACTTCCGATTGAGTAAAAATATTCTGAGTGTTGATTGTGTAAAAATATTCTAAGTCCCGAATGAGTTACCGTGACCGCGTCCGGAGGAGGAGGTCTTTACCAGTTGAAGTTGAACGATGAACTGACTGACTGAGCCTCGTGCATCTAGGTATATGGACAGTTCGGCGGCTTGAGCCGGTAGGGTGGGAGTACAATAAGTGGGGATGCGCTGTGAGTTTCTGGCGCAACTAGGTGGCTGGTGGTGACTGAGCTGGTGGGGAGCGCCTTTCTTCTACCCTTGTGCTGTAGCTTGTCCATGCGCTGAGGCTTATATATATGTATCTTATGATATAGTAGTTTTACAATAAAGATTATTACATTAAAATTACAATATTGTTGTTTTCTTATATATAACCTTATTTTTGACATATTAATATATTGTTTTTTATGATTTTGAACATTTTTCAAGTTGATTTTTCTCTCATCGGAAATGGCTTCCTTTTTGTATCCTGATGTGTACCTTATGAACAAATTTTGTCAAATCCACTTAGAAGTGGGATAAATTAACGATTTTCTATATTTGAGCTTATTTTCGGCTAAATGAACAACTTTTAGTATCAAAAGTTTTTTATCATTGTTTTATAAACATTTTATTGTTAATAACTTTGTTAATTAACAATATTAGGAATCGTTCTATAATGCATTTGAAAGGCCGTCGAATTTAGTGATTTTTAGCGTTGGTTTCATTTCTCTAACTATTATAGTTTCGGAGTTATTTCTATTTAAAGTTGGATGACCTTGAAAGTGCTAATTGTTAATAACTTGTAAAATAATTGCTTCAAAAATATAAACTCAATTGCGTTTGGAAGAGACTATTTTTATGTATTTTTCAAACTTGGTTCCATCTTTCTCAGTTAATAACTTTTGTTGTTATTCAATTGTTAATTAAAGCCTGAAAATTGTTTTACATAAATTTTAGTTTTCCTTTGATTTTCTTTCATGAACTTTTAGTATGAATTATTGAATGATTTTACAAATGAAATTCGTTCCTTAATATTGATTGTCCTAAAAGTTATTGATTTTTGAATTTTGCCATGTGTTTAGTATATCTATATACATGTGAATAAATTTGAATATTGAATAACTTTGTTGCTATTGGTTTTTCCATTTCCATTTCTGGAGGTTATATTCTTCTGATGTGATTATCTTTGTATTCTATAGATTCTGATAATTCTCTAATGATTTTTCATATCAATTGTTTATAACAAATTATTATAAATATTAACTTTTGTCAAATTTTCTTAGCGTATCGTGTAGCTTGCATTTTTTCATTAATTTGAGTGTTAATTTGGTTTTTTAATCATCATAATTTTGAAAGATATGAATTTTTGAAAGTTCAGAAATAATAAGTTTGAATGTATGTGTGTATATATGTAATAAAATTTATTTCTCAGTTAATTATTAATATTACGAGTTGATTTTGAGTATACTCCAATGTCTCAGTGTCAACTACACTTTACGTCCATTTTCGTATTTTCACGATTAGTTTTCGCATAAATTGTTTATAACAAATTATGTTGCAAATTAAATTTTTGATGGTTTTTCATCTGGAATCGCTAGTCTAGATTATTTAACGAATTTTCACATTGGAATCATTTCTTAATCCCAATATTCGAAAGAGTTATGATTTTTCAGAAGTTTGACATAGAGTTATGAGAGTCACTGGTGGGGGAAGTTTTGTCCGCAGCGTGTGACTGCACGCACCTACTCAGTGAAGGTCGCTGAAGGCCGGCACGGTCAATACTTGTCCGTTGGCCTTTAAACATGAATATTTCTGTTTCTATCAAATGGATTTCATTGCAAATTGGAATTTAAATATTTTTGATAATACTTTACTTGTTTATGACAGTTTTGTTCGTTTTGCGTGATTTGTTAATATACTTTGTTGATGGACTTTTCAGACTTTTTGATGGATTTCGATGAATTTGATTATTTTCTGTTTGACTTTGTTGACTTGTTACTTTTTCTTGTAATTTCGTCTATCAGGGACCTCTTTCAGGGCAAATCGGTCCAGACACTGGACTTGTGGGCATTCTCAACTGAATGATCCTTGATACTTAATTATTGTTGAAAAATACGTATGATCGCGCAGATCAATACGTAACAACTGATACTATAATATGAACAATTATGAAAAATATCCGAGATGCAAAAGCCAAATGGTGTCCGATTCGGCGTGGAATGCCCCATATATATATTTACTCATAGATTCGTTTGCACAACAAATGAATAATTAACTGAAAACCCTTTGTAACATGCTATATTTAATTTTAATAACGCGCGGGAATTTCATGGCGGAAAGGAATGAAATAAATCATTAACAAAAAAAAATAATTATCGTTTCTCGTTTCTTGGACTCTCCGTTCTGGTGGATAGTAATTTAAAAACTAATTTTCATCGTGATACCGGTCTAAAAAAATAACAAAATTGTAACGCAAATATGGCGTTACAATATATATAGTTCATTGAGAAGTGCATCATGTCGAGGTCATTCTAGTAATTATTTTGATTGATGCTTAAAGCCATCTCAGAAGAGTGAAATACATAAAACATTCCATGCTTGTACAATATTTTGTCTCGTATTTGTAAAAAGTTAATTCCCTGAGACAAAGATCGGAGTATTGATTATGGTCCATTTTAGAAATCAGCAGGAAAAGATCGATTTTGGAAGAAAAAAATAGGCCTTGAAAAAATCAATTGATAATTCGTGTAATTTGAAATAATTAATTCCAAATGACATGGAAATGCTAGTTTTCACTTATTCGTCCGTGTTCTAATTTTTCCAGCGTTTCAAAATAATCATCGATATTATTTTTTTTAATTATTTGCCCACTCAATTATTTGTTCATGCATGTATGGGAAGTAGAAATCACAGAATGAAGAATTTTTGCCTACTTGAAAATTGATTACCAACGAATATTACAAGGAGCAGGGCTGTCATTTCAAATCCTTAATTATATCAAATATTTAGACATTTGAATGCAATAAATATTTATTGTTTTTCGGTATGAATAATTTTAGTTCACTTTACAGGTATTAAACGTAAGAGAGGATGCACTGGAGGAAAGAAGCGTCGCGAGTGGAAAAAGAAGATGCAAGGAAAGGAAACTATTATAAATAATTTTATTTTACATTAACTTTGTTCCGTCCATGATTTATGTCTATCATTCGAGGTCATCCACCTACGAGGAAAATCATTACTCTGACGGGAAAAGCCGAAGGGAAGTCGGTGTAGGCGAAAGAGCAATCTTTCATTTGAAACTGAATTTCTACGGAAAAAATCATTGTTTAAACGAAAAAGCCGAACGAAGGTCGGTGTAGCTGAAGAAGCAGTTTTTCAGTCAGAAAACTGGATGTCTACGAGAAAAATCATTGTTTCAACGCAAAGAGCAAAAGGAAGGTAGGTCGTTGCAAGCGAAGAAAGAGTTTTTCATCCGAAAAACTGGCTGTCTACATGGAAAATCATTGTTTCGACGCAAAAAGACGAATGAAGGTCAGTGTAGGCGAAAAAGCAGATTTTCATTCGAAAACCTGAATTTCTACGGAAAAAATCATTGTTTCAACGGAAAAAGCAGGAGGGAGGTCGATATAAGCCAAGAAGCAATTTTCCTGTGCACTGGGACGGAAGGGAGACTTTCGGCCCTCGCTGCGCTCGGGCGTAAGCTCACTTCTGTCCCAGTGTGTCGGAAAATAGCATGCACACTGCTTCGGGCAGTAAGTAAGAAGTCTCAGAGCAGATGTTCGTTGACCTCGGCTTCGCCTCGGCCATTACATGTGCTCTGAGACATTTCTTACATTACTGCCCTAGGCATGTAATATTCTACTTCTTCCAAAACTGAATTTCTACGGACAAAAGCATTGAGTCAACGAATGGAGCCGAACGAAGGCCCGTGTAAGCGAAAAAGCAGTTTTTCAGTCGAAAAAATGGATGTCTACGAGAAAAATCATTGTTTCTATGCAAAAAGCCGAAAAAACGTCGGAGTAGGCGAAAAAGCAAATTTCAATGGAAAAAATGTATTTTTACGGGAAAGAATCATGATTTCAACAGAAAAAGCCAAAGGAAGTCGGCGTAGGCGGAAAGAAGATTTTTCATTCGAAACTGAATTTCTCCGCGAGAATTCATTGTTTCAACGGAAAAAGCCGACCGAAGGTTGGTGTAGGCGAAAAAGCCGGTTTTCAGTCGAAAAACTGAATTTTTACGAAAAAATCATTATTCTGACGGGAGAACCAGGAGGGATTTCGGGGTAGGCGAAATAGCAGCTTTTTATTCAAAAAGCTGAATTTCTACGGGAAAAATTATTGTAACAACGGAAGAAGCCGAAATAAGGTTGGTGTAGGCTAGAAAGCAATTTTTCATCCGGAACTGAGTTTCTACGGAAAAGAGCATTGTTCCAATGAAGAAAGCCGAACGGAGGTCGGTGTAGGCGAAAAAGCAGATTTTAAGTCAAAAAACTGGATATTTACGAGAAAAATCAGTATTTCAACGCAGGAAGCGGAAGGAAAGTCGGTAGAGGAGAAAAAGTAGTTTTTCAATTGAAAAACTGAAATTCTACGAAAATATTATTTGTTACGGAAAAAGCCGAAGAAGGTTCGACGTACCCGGAAAATAAGTTTTCCGTTCGAAAAACCTGAATTTTAGCGGAAAAAATTAATATTTTGACGGAAGGAGCCCACGGAAGGACGGTGTAGGTGAAAAAGCAATTTTTCATCCGAAAACCTGAATTTCTACGAGAAAAGTCATTGCTTCACCGAGAAAAGCCGAACGAAGGTCGGTGTAGGTGAAAAAGCAGTTTTTCGGTACAAAAACTGTATTTTTACGGAATAATTCATGATTTCATCGGCAGAAGCCAAACGAAGGTCGGTGTAGGCGAAAAAGCAGTTTTTCAGTCGAGAAACAGAATTCTTTCGGGGCAAATCATTATTTTGACGGGAAAAACAGAAGGTAGGTCGGTGTAAGCGAAAACGCAGTCTTCCATCGAAAAACTGTATGTCGACAAGAAAAATCAGTCTATAAAGGCAAGAAGGAGGAAGAAGTTCGTTGTAGGCGAAAAAGCAGTTTTTCAGTCGAAAAACGAAGTTCTTACGAGAAAAATCATGATTTCAACGAAAAAAGCTGAACGAAGGTTGGTGTAGGCGAAAATGCAGTTTTTCATTCGAAAAACTAGATGTCTACAAGAAGAATCATTATTTCAACGCGGAAAGCAGAATGGAGGATGGCGTACGCGAAAATGCAGTCTTCAGTGGAAGAACGATATTATATGAAAATAATTCATGATTCCATCGGAAGAAGCCGAAAGAAGGTCGGTGTAGGCGAGAAAGCAGTTTCTCATTCGAAAAACTGGATTTCTAGAAGAAAAATCATTTTTCCTTCGGGTTCATGACAATTTCATCTTTGCAGAAAAATCTGACCAAGAAAATCTCGGACAATAAGATCTCAAGAGAAAACATCTCATGACAAAAATATCTCAATCATTGTTTTTCCGGTAGGCATCCAGTTTTTCGCATGAAAAACTGCTTTTCCGCCTAGACCAACCTTCGTTCAACATTTTTCGTTGAAACAATGATTTTTCTCGTAGTAATCCAGTTTTTCAAATGAACAACTCTTTCACCTACGCCTACGCCGACCTTCCATCCGGTTTTTCTGATGAAATCATGATGTATTTCGTATAAATACAGTTCTTCCACTAAAAACTGCATTTTCGCCTAGACCGAGCTCCATTTGACTTTTTGCGTCGAAATAATGATTTTTCTCGTAAAAATCCAGTTTTTCGAATGAAAATCTGCTCTTTCGCCTACAACGACCTTCCTCCTCCTTCTTGCGTTCAAAAAACGATTTTTCTTGTCGATATTGTTACGTATAAGAATTGGCTCGAGATGATTAATTAATCAATATGTAACAATATCCAGTTTTTCGGATGAAGAACTGCGTTTCCACCTACACCGACCTTCGTTCGGCTTCTGCCAATGAAATCATGAATTATTCCGTGAAAATACAGTTCTTCCACCGGAAAACTGCTCTTTCGCCTACAGAGACCTTCGTTCAGTTTTTCTCGGTGAAGCAATGACTTTTCTCGTAGAAAGTTAGTTTGGAATGAAAAACTGCTTTTTCGCCTACACCGTCTTCCCTTCGGTTTTTCGCGTTGAAATAATGATTTTCATCGTAAAAATACAGTTCTTCGACTGAAAAACTGCTTTTTCGCCTACACCGACCTCCATTCGGGTTTTTAGGCTGAAATAATGATTTTCATAATAAAAATACAGTTTTTCGACTGAAAAACTGCTTTTTCGCCTACACCGAACTCCAGTAGGCTCTCTGCGTTGAAATAATGATTTTTCTCGTAGAAATCCAGTTTTTAGAATGAAAATCTGCTTTTTCGCCTACGCTGAACTCCCTTCGCCTTTTTGCGTAGGGAAAATGATTTTTCTCCTAGAAATTGGGTTTTTCGACTGAAGAACTGCTTCTTCGCCTACACTGACCCCTGGTTCGGCTATTTTCGTTGGAACAATGATTCTCTCCGTAGAAATTCAGTTTCAAATGAAAAAGTGCTTTCTTGCCGACCCCAACTTTCCTTCAGCTTCTTCTGTTGAAACAATGATTTTATCGTAGGAATCCAGTTTCTCAAGAGAACAACTGCTTTTTCGTCTATACTGATCTTTGTCCGGCATTTTTCGTTGAAATAATTAGTTTTTATCGTAAAAATACAGGTCGATCACTGAAAACTGCTCTTCCTCCGGCTTTTTCCGTCAAAAAAATGATTCTTTTTGTAGAAATTAGGTTTGTCGACTGAAAAACTGCTTTTTCGCCTACACCGAACTTCGTTCGGCTTTTTCCGAAGGAATCATGAATTATCTCGTGAAAATACAGTTCTTCCACTGAAAGACTGCTTTTTCGCCTACACCGACCTCCTTCCTGTTTTTCCCGTCAAAATAATGATTTTCCCCGGCAGAATTCTGTTTTTTGACTGAAAAACCGTTTTTCCGCCTACACCGACCTTCGTTCGGCTTCTGCCAATGAAATCATGAATTATTCTATGAAGATACAGTTCTTTCACCGGAAAACTGCTTTTTCGTCACACCAATTTCCATTCGGTTTTTTGCGTTGAAATAATGATTTTCATCGTAAAATACAGTTCTTCGACTGAAAAACTGCTTCTTCGCCTACACTGACCTCTGGTTCGGCTATTTTCGTTGAAACAATGATTCTCTCCGTAGAAATTCAGTTTCAAATGAATTGCTTTCTTGCCGACCCCAACTTTCCTTCAGCTTCTTCTGTTGAAACAATGATTTTCTCGTAGCAATCCAGTTTCTCAAGAGAACAACTGCTTTTTCGTCTAGACTGATCTTTCTCTGACATTGTTCGTTGAAATAATTAGTTTTTATCGTAAAAATACAGGTCTATGACTGAAAACTACTCTTCCTCCGGCTTTTTCCGTTAAAAAAATGATTCTTTTTGTAGAAATTAGGTTCTTCTACTGAAAAACTGCTTTTTCGCCTACATTCCATCGATCGGCTTTCCTCGGTGGAGCAACTTTTCTAGTAGGAATTCAGTTTTTCGAATGAAAAACTGCTTTTTGCCTACACCGACCTCCATTCGGTTTTTTGTACTGAAATAATGATTTTCATCATAAAATACAGTTCTTCGACTGATAAACTGCTTTTTCACATACACTGAACTTCATTAGGCTTTCTGCGTTGAAATAATGATTTTTCTCGTAGAAATCCAGTTTTTCGAATGAAAATCTGCTTTTTCGCCTACGCCAAATTCCCTTCGCCTTTTTGCGTAGGAAAAATGATTGTTCTCCTAGAAATTGGGTTTTTCAACTGAAAAACTGCTTCTTCGCCTACACTGACCCTGGTTCGGCCCCTTTCGTTGAAACAATGATTTTCTCCGTAGAAATTCAGTTTCGAATGAAAAAGTGCTTTTTTGCCGACCCCGACCTTCCTTTAGCTTTTTCCGTTGGAATCATGATATTTTCGGAAAAATACAGTTCTTCCACTGCAAAAACTGCTTTTTCGCCTATACCAACCTTGCTTCGGCTTTTTGCGGAAGAACAATCACTTTTCTCGTAGAAATCCAGTTCTTCGAATGAAAAACTGCTTTTTCGCCTACACCGACTTTCGTTCAACTTTTCCCGTTAAAACAATGACTTTCTCGTAGAAATCCAGTTGTTCAAAAGAACAACTGCTTTTTTGTCGATACCGATCTTCCCGCGGCTTTTTCCGTTGAAATAATTATTTTGATCATAAAAATACAACTCTACAACTGAAAAACTGCTCGTTCGCCTACACAAACCTTCTCCTGGCTTTTTCCGTCAAAATAATGATTCTTTTTGTAGAAATTAGGTTTGTCGACTGAACAACTGCTTCTTCGCCTACACTGTTACGTATTGTTACTTCCATTCGGTTTTTTGCGTTGAAATAATGATTTTCATCGTAAAAATACCGTTCTTACACTGAAAAACTGCTTTCTTGCCTACACTGAACTGTGTTCGGCTTTTTGCGAAAGAACAATGATTTTTCTCGTTGAAATCCAGTTTTTCGAATGAAAATCCGCTTTTTCGCGTACAACGACCTTTCTGCTCCTTTTTGCGTTTAAACAATGATTTTTCTTGTAGACATCCAGTTTTTCGGATGAAAAACTGCGTTTTCGCCTACACCGACCACCCTTCTCTTTTTCTCGTCAAAATAATGATTTTACCCGGGAGAATTCTCTTTTTCGACTGAAAAACTGTTTTTCCGCCTACTCCGACCTATACTTGGCTTCTGCCAACGAAATCATGAATCATTCCGTGAAAATACAGTTCTTCCACCGGAAAACTGCTTTTTCGCCTACACCGAGCTCCATTAGGCTTTCTGCGTTGAAATAATGACTTTTCTCGTAGAAAATTAGTTTGGAATGAAAAACTGCTTTTTCGCATTCACCGAGCTTCGTTCGGCTTCTGCCGATGAAACGATGAATTATTTCGTAAAAATACAGTTCTTTCACCGAAAAACTGCTTTTTCGCCTACACCGAACTCCATTAGGCTTTCTGCGTTGAAATAAGGATTTTTGTCGTGAAAATTCAGATTCGAATGAAAAAGTGCTTTTTTGCCTACACTGAGTTTCGTTTAACTTTTTCCGTTGAAACAATGGCTTTCTCTTGAAAATCCAGTTCTTCAAATGAACAACTGCTTTTTCGCCTAACTGACCTTCCTCTGCTTTTTTTCGTTGAAATAATTATTTTTTTTCATAAAAATACAGGTCTACCACTGAAAAACTGCTCTCTCGCATACACGAACCTTCCTCCGGCTTTTTTCGATAGAATCATGAATTGTCTCGTAAAAATACATTTCTTCCACTGAAAAACTACTATTTCGAGAACACCGACCTACCTTCGGTTTTTTGCGAAGGAACAATGATTTTTCTCATTGAAATCCAGTTTTCCGAATGAAAAACTGCTTTTTCGCCTACAGTGACCTCCCTCCTCCTTTTCCCGTCAAAATAATGAGTTATGTCATAATGAATCAGGAATTATATCTCACGGGGAAATATCTTGTGACAAAATGATC
This sequence comes from Aleiodes alternator, assembly GCA_963921955.1. Taxonomy (NCBI): domain Eukaryota; kingdom Metazoa; phylum Arthropoda; class Insecta; order Hymenoptera; family Braconidae; genus Aleiodes; species Aleiodes alternator. The sequence goes on along the minus strand of OY998102.1, from coordinate 3,235,218 downwards.
TCAGACTAATAAAATTTCGAGTAATATGTTCCAAACACTTCATATTGAGAATTCATATATGATTTTGAATATCTGATGATAAGATCACTATTTGTGTCGGTAATTTAGTTAGTAATTAACGAATTTCTATTTTACCTATTGATCATTTTTCATTCAATTCGCTGAATAACTGAGTCATTTTGAACATCCTTGGGTGGGGGCAGTTAATCGTCATATGCAACGTACTGGTTGATGATATACTCTAACAGTTTGGAATCACTATGCCACTACCTTAAATCGAGGGGATCGTACAAATAACGAATCGGAGGGGTGGCATCATGGTTCCAATAATCGTGCTACAGCTGCCAGTCTATCTATTTGGAGATTTATTCAGCTTCTTATTATGAGAAGGTGTTGACTGAAGTTGAGACTCAGCAATTAGTAGCAGGGAATCAGGTTGATTAACGTCGTCGAAGGTACAGAGATCGTGATGCAAATATTTTCAGAATCGTGTCTACTTATGATATAAACAATGATATTTCAGTGCATTTGAGAGGTATTGCGTCCAATTCGAGTTTGTAATTTACATAATTCTTGTTGATGATACCAGAAGTATTTTTTTCTGCTATGATACTTTCATTTGTTCCAATGTTTATGGTTAATTGAGCTATTTTTTTGGTACTTCTGTACTGAGATTTTCTGTATTATAAAATATTGACTGAGATTTCTCCGGCAGGAGATACATTTGTAACGGGATATTCTTGTACTGAGATTTTTTGTATGAGACAATGAACGATTGAGATATTTTTGTCATGAGATGTTTTCTTTGAAATCTTACTGTCCGAGTTTTTTTTGGTAACATGTTTTTGCAAAGATGAAATTGTCATGAACCGAACTGTATTTATACGGAATAATTCATGATTTCATTGGAAAAAGCCGAATGGAAGTCGGTGTAGGCAAAAAATGAGTTTTTCGTTCGAAAAATTGGATGTCTACAAGAAAAATTATTATTCTAACGCGAAGGGAGAAGAAAGGTCGTTGTAAGCGGAAAAGCAGATTTTCATGCGGAAAACTGGATTTTCACAATAAGAATCATTATTTCGCCGCAAAAAGCCGAATGATGGCGGAAATGGAGTTTTTCAGTGGAAGAACCCTATTTTTATAGGATAATTTATGATTGCATCGGAAAAAGCCGAACAAAGTTCGGTATAGACAGAAAAGCAGTTTTTCAGTCGATAAAGAGAATTTCTACAAAAAAAATCATTATTTTGACGGAAAAAGCCGGAGGAGGGTCAGTGTAGGCGAAAAAGCAGTTTCTCAGTCGGAAAACAGAATTCCTACGGGAGAAATCATTATTTCGACGGGAAAAGGAGAACGGAGGTCAGTCCAGGCGAAAAAGCAGTTCTTCATTCGGAAATCTGGATTTCAACGAGAAATCACATTGTTCCTTTGCATGAAGCCGAAGGAAGGTTGGTGAGTGCGAAATAGCAAATTTTCATTCGAAATTTGATTACTACGGAAAAAATCATTGTCCCAACGAAAAAAACCGAATGAACGTCGGTGTAGGCGAAGAGCATTTTTTTATTCGAAAACCGGATTTCTAGGAGAAAAATCATTTTTCCTACGCAGAAAGGCGGAGGGAGTTTAGTGTGTGCGAGAAAGCAGATTTTCATTCGAAAAACTCGATTTCTAGTAGAAAAATCATTATTTCAACGCAGAAAGCCGAATGGAGATTGGTGTAGGTGAAAAAGCAGTTTTTCAGTCGGAGAACTGTATTTTACGATGAAAATCATTATTTCAACGCAAAAAACCGAATGGAGGTCGTTGTAGGCGAAAAAGCCGTTTGTCATTGGAAAAACTGAATTTCTACGAGAAAAGTAGTTGCTTCACCGAGAAACGCCGAACGCAGGTCGGTGTAGGTGAAAAAGCAGTTTTTCGGTGGAAGAACTGTATTTTTACGAAATAATTCATGATTTCATTACCAGAAGCCGAACGAAGGTCGGTGTAGGCGAAAAAGCAGTTTTTCATTCGACAAATTTGATTTCTACGAGAAACATCATTTTTCCTACTCAAAAAAGCGAAGGGAACTGGGTGTAGGCGAAAAAGCAGATTTTCATTCGAAAAACAGGATTTCTACGAGAAAAATAATTATTCCAACGCAGAAAGCCGAATGGAGTTCACTGTAGGCGAAAAAGTAGTTTTTCTGTCGAAGAACTGTATTTTTACAATGAAAATCATTATTTCATCGCAAAAAACCGAATGGAGGTTGGTGTAGGCAAAAAAGCAGTTCATTTGAAACACTGGATTTCAACGAGAAAAATCATTGTTTTAATGAAAAAAGCTAATCGAAGGTTGGTGTAGGCGGAGAAAGAGTTTTTTATTCGAAAAACTGGATGTCTTCAAGAAAAACAGAGTTCTTACGGAAAAAATCATGATTTCAGCTGAAAACGATGAGTAGTAAGTACACATTCCTGCGAGACAGCGTGTACCCCCTCGACTCCCCCCACTAGCGCCAGTGCATACGTGCACTGTATACTAATGAGCTGGACCCAAATGTCCGGGTCCAGATAAAGATTTCGGAAAAGTGGTGATGGGAGGGGGTAGGTGTTTTTCGGGATAGCAACCGCACGTGGACTTTTCCTGTTGATTAGCGTGTTTCGCCAGGTATGCCAGCGGTCATGCTGAACCCTCAACCACTAGCCACTTATCGCATGCCAGAGCGTGAGCTACGCGAAAAGAATTCTCTTTACGACTTGAAGTCGTAAATTCCAGAATTCCTCGTAGAAGAAATGGTGGAGGATTTTTCTCAACTCTATGTCGTAAAAAGGTTACGTTCATTTTAGATGAAGGGGAAAGGTCGAGCTAAGATCTTTGTAGGAATTTAGAGAAATCTTTCGGGGGATTTTGTGAAAAAGGGAAGACCATTGTCGGTTGAAATCGAATTCTGTGAATCAATCTTCTTTTTAAGGTGGTTTCATGAGGAAGAGGCTGCATCAAAATTAAGGTACCAAACCTGTATGGGACGGGCCATATACTAAATTTCAACTGTCCTCCTGATGTACCCGAAATCCGTTCAATCGATATTGAAGGATGACATTTCACATCTCATTATGAATTTTTATGAAAATTATGAGATGTTTCAGCAAATTCTTAATATTTCTGGAATGATACGGTGTTGTATTCACACATCTAACCATTCATTCACACACACACACACACACACACACACACACACACACACACACACACACACACACACACACACACACACATACAACATTATGTCAAATGATCAATCACGTTTAAGATGCGGTCAGCTCTCTTCCGTCGTAGTTTTTATTGAACTCTCCTAAATTCTGAATCAGAGAAAAGAAAATACATCGTAAAAAAATTGAGTGAACTTTCAATTCCTCCTAAAGATTTGAAGAACCCTGCATATTTTTCTTAAAAATCCGTAGGATCTGTTTCGAAAAAAAAACATTTCAGGGCTTCACCACTCCATTTTTTCAGAATTTATCTGATATTCATTCGGCGAGGAGATTCGAAAATTCGATCAGGAACGTATTGAGTATCATTGAATAATTTTTTTAATACACCATTGAAAGTTCCCAATGGAAAATTTGACCAGGCCCACAAGGCTCTAAGCCTTTCAACATTTCCAGGAATGTGCAGTAATAAATGTACATTATATTTCATGAAAGTGAGACCATACAAATTTTGTACACCTATTACAAATTTCTGCAGCATTTCCTCAGATTTCATTAAATCAGCTTCCAAAATTTTTTCTTTCGAAAGTGAATAAATAGAAGACACTAATAAAAAAATGTTTGAAATATTTTTGAGGCAAAATATCTTTCTAAATGCGTAATGAACATTACAATGAAAAGGATTTTCATTCAACTGCCGTCCAATTCTTATGATATTTCACTGGTCTGAGGATTCGTTTGATTTCGCAAGGTGGGTTGATTGCTTGAATGATGTTATCAACGTAATTTTGATGTTTACCCAAATACCACGGCTGCTGATGATTGGATGATCCAAACTAAGCGCGGAATAAGCTTTTCGTCACTCCCTTCAGCACTGCGTGTAAATAATCGGGAGGCATATCCTCTACAATCGAAAATGTATTGAGAATTCCAGCAACTGAAACTCGTTTAACTCCTCTATAATCCTGAGATTCCGGAACAGTTACTCTTACATGCTGAGCATGAAGCTTTCTACTCCTCATCTCGTGAACACCAAGACAATAAATACGTTGATTTCCTCTTTTCCCCAATTTTTTTCCGGGATTCAAACAGGAAGAGCACCCATATTTACCATTAAATTGTTTCATATTCTGAACTATTGGTCTGGCTACAGAATCCAAAGATGCTAACAAGGAATAAATTCGGACGTGCACAGGATCAGTAGAAATGACAGTTGGAGTTTCGAATCCTTCTTGGTTGAGTTTTTTCAATTCTTCCATGAATGGCCGCAAAAATAAATTCATACATGGTTTTTTATTATGGAACCACACAAGAGTATATTATGGTTTCGTATTACGTAGGGTAACTCATTTAGGATCACCTGAATCGGCCAAATTGATGACTCAGCACGTCTGTGGAACAAATTCACACGATCTGTATTCCATTGAATACTGATTCATTGTCACAAATAGTTCCATCGGCCCGAAATTTCCGATAATGACTGCCATTTATCCCATCACTTCGGTGGGCCTCTTCTCGTCTTGCATACGGAACACATCATTTTGGATCAAGCTCTTCAATTGCCCTTTCAGTGGTAAATAAAGGAAATAACATGAGTCGCGACGAAGCGATTTTTCAGTATAACTCTTTTCACAGTTCTCACAAGTAGTATTTGCATTCACGTCAATGTCCAGAGCAATTTCACAATCCACACAAAAGTAATTTTTTTGGACTTCTTTATCATCCTCGAAATTTTTAAGAAATTCCTATTTAGAATAATGAATTTGATGGCGAAGATGGACATCAATAATTCTCGCAAAGAGATCAAGAGTTTTGTCAGATGAATGGATTCTCAGAGCAGAAGCTATGGCTAAGAGCCTACTTTCTTTCTCAGTTATTTCACATCCATCATAGATCTTGGCGACTTTCTGAAAGAATCCATAATATATGAATGTCACTGAGGTAATTGAGAGATTGTTGGGAAACATGGAAATTATTAGAGACTTTTGAGATAATGGAACATCAATTGAATATTGAATAATACACAGGAGAAGAGAGGAGGGTACATTACACAAAATGATTTTTTAAAATTAATAATATAATTGTGATTCGTTATTTTTTTTCAATCAACAGAGGTGTGCATGAATTTTAAAGACCGGAAATATTGATTGGAGATAAAAAAAATTGATTATTAACTATTTCATTATGCTCAAATGAATTATGGAAAAACCAAGAAGTGTCCAAAGGTGCCCCCCTCGCCCCTACATTCAAGGAAGTTCCATATCTACCCAAATTTGGAGATTGAAATCGGAAAGAAACTTCAGCTAAATGCTTTTAGAAATCAGAACTATCTCGTTAATTGACTGTGTGGTTAATTGGACTGTTCGTTGTGCCATACTCAGAATGGACGACCTAGATATTTCTCGGAAAACCTCGATCCGTATGCAAGGAATGAAAGATAGAATTCCGAATAATGAACGCAGTTTTAATCTTATAAAAATGAGATGACCACTTATTTATACATACCTCTTCGTTACTCGATTCACAGCTTTCAATTTCATCACCTATATCATCATCCCGGATCTCTGGCTCACTGTCTTCATCGTCGTCGTTGCCGTTTGATTCATGATCTTCGTCACTGTTTGATTCATCATCTTCATCATCTGCGTAAGCATGAGGGACTAGCTCATATAGTGAAGAACTACGGTCACTGATAGTGCAGTGCTCTATCTTAGGGGTTGGCTCATCCGATTCATTTCGTGAGGCAACCATTTGACTTGAACCAGAGGTTTTAGTATCAGAAGAGACTGCTTTGACATTTTGAGGAGATGGATCGGCTTCAGTCGATTCAGAGTCCATCTCATCATCATCTTCAAGCTCAGAATGTAGGTATAAAAGAATATCCGTTCCTCTATCAAAGATCTTACCAACGATAAAATGGTCAAAGAAGCCTCACCAACTGATGCTTCCACTAGGAGACCGTACAATTAGGAAATTGAAACATCGCCTTCATTTTAGAACCATGGAGGAAAAGGAAAATTTACAATTCTGTGAAATCAGTCATAGTGCATGCTATTGGAGTGAATTCTAGTATATTTTGCAAAACTTTCCAGTATCTCTGAAGGATTTTCGAAGAGATCACTACTGGACTTCGTCCATTTCTACCTTCTTTCATCAATTATGGGATAGATTATCATGTGCCTTAGAGTAAAAGGGGCGTAAGTGTCGAAAACATACAACTCTGGTTTGAAAGAGGCGCATTTCCACTTTCTAGTCCAAAATGTGTTCTATGTTCTTCTGAGCTTTATTTGGCTGATTGAAAATTATAATAACAAAGTGATGTAACTAACAATCTTAAAATGAAAGGGTCATATTGCTGCATAACACCCCTGTGGTTTCTGGCTTTTCAATTCTGAGTAATTACTAATATGGAAGTGATAGGAACATATCTCCGCAATTACGTCGCATTATTTTTATAACTTGTTCATCTCATAGGAGAACTTTTGGAGTTACGCCTTTTTATTTTTGTGATCTCTGATCTCAATTGTGGGATTTACGCCTAATTGTTTTTATATTATTTTTTTTATTTATATTTATTTCCTTGGTATTACCATATCGGTTTTATACCTTCCACTTTCACCTGCCTTTTGACTTTTTGCCGCCTTGCTCCCTATTTTGCGAGAGCCATATATATGTCAGTGGATTATTTAAACAGAAACGTTTTTAATTATAGTCCATGGATTGACTTTATATTACTGCCCGCATTTGCCATGGACCGGGGAAAGCATAGAAAACCCTGATCAGTGCAGTCGGATTCTACAGCGCCTTAACGTGCCTTTCTGTCACACTGACGAGGAAGGCACACTGATTCTCTTGAGTCACACCTCACCGTGTAGTTCAGTTTGTTGTTCAAATCTGTGTACGGCAAGCGGTCACCCATCCAAGTGGTAACCAGACGCAATGCTGCTTAACCCGCTAGATCCACCGAGCTGTACACAGATCGAACAGCCAAACTAACGGTTAATTGTTTTTATAGTTTTTCTATTAAATAATTTTTGCGAATTTTATACCTTTTCGTTCTCAAGAATTTTCAGTACGCAATAGAATTGAAATCGTTGCTATCACAAAAGAAAACTAGGAACTGTTAATTTGGTTCAGGGGAGTTCATTTGTAAGTCTCCCTGAAGTGGTAGTTTCCTATTTCAGTGACTTTTTTCAAAAACATTTTTTGCATTACAAAATTTGTCTTATTCACTCAAACTTTTTACAAATAGAAGATGGAATTTCACAATAATATAATTTTTTTTTATGGTTAGTCTTGCTGATATGACCGCCTGAAATTATTCTAATTTTTTAAACTGGTTGTCATGATATCTCAGCTTTGGAAGATTGAAAATGAAAAATCAAATGTAAAAATCAAATGAAAAATCAAAAAGTTGTCGCTATCGTCTGGAGGTATGACTTTTTGTTATTTGTTACAGAGGCGACGACATAAAAGGTTTGAATCAATACAACGAATCTTACCACGGAAAAAAAAATCCTGAAAGAAAAAACGCTTAAGGAGAAACATAACTGTAAAAGCCTAAAAAAAGCGTTTCCAGGAAATTTTTTCCCTCTACAAAAAGTGGCAATAAAATAATAATATTCAAGAAAATGATTGAGCATATATTGAGTTTTCAGAAAAAAAATCACCAATAAAAATCGAAAAAAGACGGCACAAGAGCCATTCTTGCGAGGCTCCTTGAATTTAAAACACTCCGCGGCACGCAGTGTAACTGATGTAAATTCGAATTGAAAAAAAAAGTCTCAATGTAGATACACATAGCCACAGAAATACGTAGAGGATTTCGGAAATATTATTATTTGTGGGAAATGAATTCGATTGGTGGCCATTCCCTTCTGAAAAAAAGCATGAAACGTTTTTTGTCACCGTTTTATTTCCCCTAAACCTAGCTATACTATAGTATAGCTAGTATAGCTAGTATAGCTAGTATAGCTAGTATAGCTAGTATAGTATAGGGAAATTTTAGGGAAATTTTCTTAGGAACACCAGTTCACTCTGGTTTAGGGAATTGTTTTTGTCACCTTCAAAAATCCACAGCATTTCGAGTTCTTCATTCATACAACAAATAATAATAATATAAATATTTTAATAGTATAGAAATAATTGAAAATAAAAATATGATTGTTACAGCACTTCTCTTTCAACAAAAAAGTCCCAATATACACGACCTTTAAAGGCAATTGAAATAAATTTTGGAACCAAAAGCTATTTCAATTATCTGGGGCCCTTAACCCTTATTCTTTCTGAAAACCCAGACGGAAAATTACAGAAAAAGAATAGGTTTCGACTCTAAATAATGTCACTATGGTTAATCGGTAATCGGTGATAACAATGATATTTGAATGTTATCCGTGAATTCAACATCAGTTCTCTTAGATAGGGAAGGGAGGCAGAAAGGAAGGTCCATCAGATATAGCATCCGGTTCATCTCTCTAAGGAGAGTAAGTGCCAAAAATACGGAATTCTGGTATGAAAGGGGCGTATGTCCACTCATTACTTCAAAATATTTTTTATGGTCTCTGGAACATTATTTGGGTAATTGAAAATTGAAATTACAAAAAAGGCATAACTACTTTTAAAAAGAAAAGGACGTATCTCCACACTTTGGTATTTCTATAAAGCCCCTTTGGTATTTCTGTAAAAAAATACATTTTTTGGTAAAGATATAGTATGAACATATTCATATTTAAACACCCAATATAACTGGACACGCGCACGGAGTGCGCGTCCCAATTCTAGTTCAATGAAAAATTCAAATTTCGGCCAAAAAACTGGCAATTTTTTATCAATAATTTCATCAATAGCTTTTTGAAAATCCTCTACGCATTTCTGTTCGAAATATTGTTTCCAAGATGCTGAGGGAAATTCAAATGAAAATGTTTCGAGTACAACACGATTGAAGTTTTGACTTAGGCTATGAATATGAAGAAATGCCTTTGAAAAAATTCAAAATTTTATGTGAAATAATGGCCGTCAGGTGATAAATTTTCTTGTCTGTATTCTGAAAGGCTCAAAGTAAGTTTTAAGCAAAATAAAGAAATTGGATTTTTTGAAAATTCTACAGTCATGTTATCCCTCGAATGGGGAACCTGCTTAGAGAATAAGACCTCTGGGAATGGAACTTTGAGCTATTTGAAGTAGAAGAAATGGAAATTTGGTATTTCTCATGGAGAAAAATGATTTAAAAAATTCCCGTTGCTCTCTATCCTGATCTTGTCGGACGTATCAGAATCTATGATCTGCTAAAGAAACAGATCCCTAAGAGTGATAACAAAATGTTCCTTATAGAAAGTTAGAAAATTGTAATCATTCCATCACCAATCAAATCAAGTACCATCCCCAGAGGTCTATTTTTATCGAGAAACCCTTCGATAAGGCCTCTGCAAGTAAATCCGAAGAGAAAACCGGATAGACATATTCTTTTCCTTTGGAAAATCAGAAATTTCTCATTTTTTTACTAAGAATTACTCGCAATAGCAACCCCAAAAGTCTTTTTTTTACAGGAACCCTTCGATAAGGCCTCTAAATGTAAGTCAACAGAGGAAGCAAGTGAGCCACGTTTATTCATATTTTAATTCTTTTTTTCTGGGAGATTAGTATTGGTGGGTTCACCTGATTCATTGGAAAAGTCGTCTGCAATTCCTGGTATGACTGATTTAAATCAATAAGAGAAGCTCACCATTTAAGTACGCTGCCGCTTCGCCTGTCGATAACGATATGTGCGAGCTGGAATCTGTACACCGGGGTATTCTGTTGATTCACAACGTTTATACGGGTCTCTCTTCTTTTTCTTAGGAGTGCTCGTTGTACGTGATGCTAGGAACAATCAAGGAATTAGTTCATCTGCTAGGTCAGTTCTTTTACACACTGGAGAAGAAGTATTATATTCTGATATGCATTTACTGTAAGAATGAATACCAATTTTTCCACAATTGGATTCATCTTCCTGTCAACTAATTTCTCTTTCAGTTTCATGAGATATTGATTTGTATATAGTACTATCAACAATATTGATGATACAATTTTTATGATAGTACTATCATCCATATTACTGTTGAATTTCCCTAAATTATGCCGAAGTCAATCCGATAATACTAAAAACATTCCATAAACAGAAGAAATGTATTTCATTTCATTGGTATGATTTCATGACAACACTTTGTTAATTGTACTAGATTAATTTTTAGGTCAATTTTGCTTCCGAATGGAAGCATTGTAAATGCAATTTTTTTCGATTTCGAGATTTCATCGGAATATGACTCAGAATGATCCAAAACGTCAAGAAATGACATTTTTTAAAAATGTCTGTATGTGTGTGTGTGTGTGTGTGTTTGTGTGACAGATATCGGCTCATTGCTCAGCAACGGTAATACTTGGTGAGCCGAAAATTTAACAGTACTTTCCCTCCCCGTGCCAATTGCTGCCAGTGAAATTTCAGCGAAATTGGTTGAGTACTTTTCGAGAAAATTCAAATTTTCGAAAAATCGGTTTTTCGACTTTTCTCCGCGAAAAATTGATTCACAGCCCCCACTCTTAGCGATGAAATAGATCTCATTTGAACTCACAATTTTCACTCGGGGTAAATTTTGCTCAGATTTTTCGTTTGCAGATAATTTCAATTACAGTGTTTTTTATCCTGAATTTACTATACACGCTAGCTCAAAAACTATCCGAGTTAGAGACTTCAAATTTCGCCAGTTTGTGCATCTAATGAGTGAAAAGTTTGGTATTGAAATTGGGCAAAATCGCTCCAGTAGTTTCTGAGATATTGTCCAAAAACCATTTTATGAAAAGAGGTTATATCTCCAAAACTATCCAAGCGATTACATCCAAGTTCAGCTTGAAAGATTCATCTCAATGAGCCCTACAAATGTAGAGAATTTCAGATTTTTCAGATGAAGTCTCTTGTAAGGATGTTCGATAAATTAGTTTTTTCAAAAATCACGGTTTTTCTTAGCTTTCTCCCTAGAAACACTACTATTCTTTATTTCATCATTCGAAAGTAGACAATTTTTTCTACAAGCTACCTTTTCATTCTGACGACATTCAGAAAAAATAGAAATCCTATTTGGAACCCGAACTTCAATTTTTCAGATCTGTCGTAGGATCTTCCATTTATGATTGAGAGATTGTTTTTTTTTGTGGTAAACATGAATAAATAAAGCTCACCAAAGATCGAACCATCATTAAATTTGTCCTCACAAGCGAATTTACTTCGTGCAAATGTCCACTTATGACAATTGTTGTGAAACCAAATTTCGTTACTGCATTTAGAATAAAGAAAAAAATAAATTGTAATCTCTTGGATAATTTATATGAAAATTCCATTCGGAAGCATTCGGAAGCAATCGAATTGGCAAAATATTAAATGTTGCACAAGGAGTGGGGCTTGCGAATAACGCACAGGATATAACGCTTCTGCTTGTTAGTTTATATTTTGATATAATGGAAAAGGTATTAGGTGACAATGAGATTTTATCGATTGAGGAAATATTGGAATATCCATTCACACACAGTAAATTTATTTCAGACTAGGATATTTTGTTCTCACTGTACAGCATGACATGTTATTAATAATTCATTCTCTATCTGTAAGTGTGAAGCTTGAAGTCATATTACACATAAGAATCATCCGAATAGAACAAAAAAAAATACAATGCTTTATTTTACAATACTGCTGGCGTATTTTGATCTATCTTTTTCACAGACTACTAAGTCAATCATGACCCGCTTATGCGAAATTCATTGGAAATCTTTGAGATGGAGTATTTCTTGCATAAAATGTCATAGGAACAAATTCAAAAGACAGAAAAATTCATCTCGACGAGGTATTTTCCATTTTTTTCTTCATCATGAAAGTGGAAGATAACTTAGAGAATTGAGAAACATGTTTATGCCGGTCAAAGCTAATGTGCCTTCTATTGGATTTTTGAATTTAATAAAAAATAGAGTTTATTAACTTTTCAATTTTTTTATTTCTTGCATTTAAAAAGTAATTTGTTTGTCTATCTTCTATTGAGAATATCACAATGAATAATAAAGATACGCCCTTTTTAACCTGAAGAAGGTTTGGAAAGAATTACAAGAGCTGCACAAGAGGATCCTTGCAAAATCGACCTATTTCGCTTAGTTCCCAATGTAGATATATTGGAAACTAAGCGAGATAGGTCGCTTAAAGATTCAAGAGAAGAATGAAATTAATTTAAAGAAATGAAATAGGAAAAGTCCATTCTTTTCGATTCAATTTTTTTAGCCCTTGCCATTTCCTACAAAACCGTTAATAGACAAAAAAAAACCCTCCACCTCCATTATTTAACGGGATATTTCCAATTTTCTCTTACAATTAAACATGAATATTTCTGTTTCTATTGAATGGATTTCATTGCAAATTGGTATTTAAACATTTTTGATAATACTTTACTTGTTTATGACAGTTTTGTTCGTTTTGCGTGATTTGTTAATATACTTCGTGAATGGACTTTTCAGACTTTTTGATGGATTGCGATGAATTCGATTATTTTCTGTTTGACTTTGCTGACTTTTTACTTTCGTAATTTCGTGTATCATGGCCTCTTTCAGGGCAAATCGGTCCAGACATTGGATTGTGGGCATTCGCAACTGAATGATCCTTGATACTTAATTATTGTTGAAAAATACGTATGATCGCGCATATCAATACGTAACATCTCCATAGTGGGGGAAGTTGCTTTTATCTGTTGTCGATAATAGCAACTTATTTAGACTTTTATAGAAAACAATAATGATAATAATAGTAATAATAATAATAATCATAATAGAAAAAAAAATAATAATAGTAAAATATTGTTCGCATGATCTGCTCGATTAATAATTATCGTTTGTTTGTATCGTTTTTATGCCTTATTACTAATCTTAGCTATCTATATTAGGAAAATAATATTATTTTCCGCTATGTCACAAATGCAATGGCACTCTTATGTCTATCGATTATAATGTCTTTATGATATTATTAGTATGATCGCGACTCTTTCGCGAACGTAACACCTGTAGAAAATTTCGAGAACTACAGAAAAGTAGGAGAACAAGAGTGGCGTATCTCCATTGATTTTTAAAATATTCTCAAAAACGAATATAGAAAAAATTATTCAATTTTGCATTGAAAGCATAATGTCGTATGTCTTATAGAGTCGATTTTTTACTATAGCAATGCTCATTTTGGCACATACGATTTTCTGCTTTTCGACCCTCGACATATTTCTTATATGTAACCTTTGATATTATAATAGCGTTCCACATTGCCCCGCCGTTTCACTTAGCCCCACCCTCCCCTATAATGAAATAAAATAAATGAATAACGTTTTTGTGTTTTGCTCGATTGCGAAGATAATGCTATTTTTCTATTACTTTTTTTTGCTGAATATCTTGGAAACTGATTGAGATAGCGCAATTCTGTTTCCATCCTTTCCTATAGAAAATTTTAAGAGCTACAAAAGTGTATCGAAGCAAGAATGCCGTATCTCAATTCATTTCTAAGATATTTTCAAGGAACGAATGAAAAAAAATTGGAATTCTCCTGTTTTACCTCTTCGCTCTTGAAATGCAATATGAGAATTGGGGAAAAGATTATTCAATTTCGCCCGTAAAGCAGAAGATCATATCTCCTGCACATACGACCTTTTGCTATAGAAATGGCCATTTTGGTGCATATGACTTTCTGCTTTTCGACTCTCAATGTATTTTTTATATGTGGCCTTTGATATTATAATATCGTCCCACTTGGCCCCTCGTTCTACATTGCCCCACCATTCCACTCTGCCCCAGCGTTCCATTTTGCCCCATCCTCCCCTATAATAAAATAAAATGGATAAATAACATTCTTTGCAATTTTTTCAAACTAAAACTGTTAATTTTTTTAAACTCCCATTAATGATAGAAATTAATTCAAAATAACTTAAAAAAGAGTGAACAATAACAAAAAATAGTTTTAATAATGGATAAGACCGAAAATTTTCCTTCAAAATTTTCGAAAATCGAAAAAAATAGTAATTTCCCGTAGCCCACGATCGACAGGGCCTCAAAATTTCGAGAATTGATAGAAGTTTAACGTAAAAAAATTGCAAAAAAATTAAAGGGTACAAACAGTCTTAAAATCGCAATTAAAATCTTTAATTCCAGAAATCAGAGAAAAATACATGGGGTAATTTTTTTCAAAAAGTACATGAAAAAACGAGAATTTTCAACAAAAAAAAACGCTGAATTTGGACCATTTTTATGGAAGTTATGAACAAAAAACCGTAAAAACAGCTGTTTTTTCAAAATTCGATATCTTTTGAACCGATGATCAGAAAAATCTCAAATTTGGCCGAAAAATGTGTTTCGATAGATACACGAGAATGTCAGAAAATAGAGGAAATCAAAAATGCAAAGCTGGAAAACTGTCCGATTTGACGTGGAATGCCCCATATATGTTATAATATTTATATCTCGGTTAATTATCAATATTAAGAGTTGATTTTCAGTATATGTCAATATCTCATTGTCAACTCCATTTCACGTCCATTTTCATATTTTTACGATTAGTTTTTATGTAAATTGTTTATAACAAATTATATAGCAAATTGTTTTCTTTGTACTTTTCCATCTGTAATCGATAGTCTCAATTATTTAACGAATTTTAACATTGGAATCATTTCTTAATCTCCATATTTGAAAGAGTTATGATTTTTCAACAATTTATCATAGAATTACGCGAGTCACTGATGGGAAGAGTTTAGTCCTCCGCGTGTGACATGACGCACTTACTCACAAGGAAACGTTTTCAGGTGTCCCCCTCCGATTTTGATGAAACTTCGGTATGTTATAGAGGGTCAAAATCTATGACATACGTATTTTTTTCTATCGGCCCAAACGCAGTTTGAAGGGGTGAAACACCCCTCCAAAGTTGACCACCTCCCAAGATGATTTTTCTGTTTTGCATACAAGGAGGGGATTTTGATAACTAATAATGATAGTAATAAATACCTTGTCAAAAGTGATGAAAAACACACTTCGAATATTCCCAAGAACTCTTTATTTAAGGGGCTAACTTGTATATACAAAGTTCATTTTTTACATTAGAAACAAGATGTTCATCGGAGCTCAATGAATCCAACAGCACTGTGAAGAGCATGCAAAAATACAGAATACGTGTTTTTGATTTTTTCCCAAAAACTGAATTCTTATCGACTTTTTTCCAATTTTGCGGATTACGTCTAGTATTTAGCCATGAATCATTGAATAACATTGTTTGAGGCTCGCATCCATTCTGGCATCGCTCTCTTATCATTCTACTGTTTTATCATTTTTTTTCAAGAAATGTAAACATTTTTCATTTCAAGCAGACTATCAACTACTCGAAAATTCGATGTGTGTCATATGTAAACACGTCATATCTCTAATCTCTACTTGAATTAATTCTATGGCACATATTTTTTTTTAACGATTACGCGTATCATTCGGATATTTTCGATATGAAAAGTCGTGAGACCGTTCAGTGCTTCTTAATAGGTTAATAATAGAACTTCGAGCAGTTATTGAATTTCTTCTCGCGTTTACAATGAAATCGAATCCAATAAACGTTATTAAACTTCTGTGGGCAGCATTTGAAGTAATGAATATACCGGAGTCCCCATTAACAGATGATGAACGTGAAATAGCATCGACCTTCCAAAACATTTTATTACAAAGCATGACAGAATATAATAGTGTGGAAATGATTGAGGAAAATTCTCTTGACTTTGAAGAGCCCTACAAAAATTTTGAAACGTTCGCAGTGGAAGATGCAGATTTTCAGGTGCATTTCGAAGTACCTGAAGATAGCTGTTCAGAAGATGACGAACCTTTAAGTTTCGATTATAAAAGAAGAGCTGTTGAATATTGGAGAAGTGCAAAGACGAAAAAAAATCGCTCAATTGATACGGTTCGGCATAGATATAAAAGAGTCAAATTAGTACGACAATTGCGTCGTTGGGCACATCAATTCAACCAGGGAGGGACATACATGGAAAAATTGGCTCGCATATCAGAGTATACATTGCAGAATATGAAAAATGCCATTGAGGCAGGCTTGATTGTTCATGATACGGATCTGCGAAGATGGGCTTTACAGGCCCAAGGACTTATCGGCCATAAGGATTTTCGATTTAAAGCATCGCCATCGTGGTTACTTCACTTTAAGAAGATTCATCGCATTACTAGCAGAAAAATCAATAAATTCGTCACGCGAAAATCAGTGGAAAATAGTGAATATTTACACAAGAGTGCTGAAGAATTTTTGGAAAGAGTTGAACCTTATATTTCCGAATATGGATTACAAAATATATATAATTCTGATCAGAGTGGTTTCCAAATTGAGATTCATTCTGGACGAACGTTAACGGAAGAAGGAACTAAACAAGTATCGTGCATAGTACAATCAGTAACTCCAACAACGCACAGTTATACTATACAGCCTACAATTTCAGCGGACGGACAATTATTATCTCCTTTATTTATTGTTTTAAAAGAACCATCCGGAACGTTCGGACCTATAGTTGAACAACATTTATTCAGACCGCCAAATGTTTTCATCACAGCTTCCAAATCAGGAAAACTTACTTCAGGTACAATAATTCTTGTTTCGCGATGCATATATTCAAAACGGTATTAATCACAATGATTCATTACAGAGCATTTCAAGATGTGGTTAGAAGAAGTGTTTATCCCAAAAGTGGGACCGAAGAGTCTACTTCTAATTGATTCTTGGAGTGGGCATTGTTCTAGAGTTGTGCAGGAGACCACACCCCCAGACAAAAAGTTGACGACGTTATTGATACCGAAAGGAACCACTGGAAAAATTCAACCTCTCGATGTTTTCGGCTTCCGTATATGGAAAAATTATGTTCGTCATTTTTCAGACACCATAGTTCTTCTTGATTATGATTTAAATTTACATTTAAGGAATAATATAATAAAATTGCAGTCTTTAGTTCACAACCAACTGTCATCTCCGCGATATCATAATTTATTTCGTTATGCGTGGCATAAAAGCGGGTTCATTGCAAAGAAACCTGATGAATTTGATCACCGCGTCGATTTTGCATTTGGACAGTCATCTCATCCGCACTGTGAAATCGAAGGTTGTACGAATGTCGCAGTAATCAGATGTTCTTGGTGTAAAAAATCACTTTGCCTACAGCATTTTTTTGATGAATATCATTATTGTACCGACTATCATCTATAAAGCGATGTATAGATAAACTTGGAACCTGTTTTTGTCTAAAGGGTGTGGCCACGGTAGAGAGGAAGTAGAATCATAAGCATATTCAACAATTTTGTATTATATAAAAACGTAATTTATGTACAAAACTATTTACAAGTGTATTTAGTGTATGAATCAAAGTAACAAAAATAATTTTCTTTATTCATTTTTTTAATGCAAAATGGCCAACAACTACTACTTGTATTTTGTTCATCTTTTTCCCAGCCCTCACCCCTTAAATATCTGTACAACAGAATTAATTCAGGTAGAGATATGACGTGTTTACATATGACACACATCGAATTTTCGAGTAGTTGATAGTCTGCTTGAAATGAAAAATATTTACGTTTCTTGAAAAAAAATGATAAAACAGTAGAAATGATAAGAGAGCGATGCCAGAATGGATGCGAGCCTCAAACAATGTTATTCAATGATTCATGGCTAAATACTAGACGTAATCCGCAAAATTGGAAAAAAGTCGATAAGAATTCAGTTTTTGGGAAAAAAATCAAAAACACGTATTCTGTATTTTTGCATGCTCTTCACAGTGCTGTTGGATTCATTGAGCTCCGATGAACATCTTGTTTCTAATGTAAAAAATGAACTTTGTATATACAAGTTAGCCCCTTAAATAAAGAGTTCTTGGGAATATTCGAAGTGTGTTTTTCATCACTTTTGACAAGGTATTTATTACTATCATTATTAGTTATCAAAATCCCCTCCTTGTATGCAAAACAGAAAAATCATCTTGAGAGGTGGTCAACTTTGGAGGGGTGTTTCACCCCTTCAAACTGCGTTTGGGCCGATAGAAAAAAATACGTATGTCATAGATTTTGACCCTCTATAACATGCCGAAGTTTCATCAAAATCGGAGGGGGACACCTGAAAACGTTTCCTTGTTAGAAAATTTTCAGTCGATCGACACTTAGAAAATTTTTATTGAAGTGGAACTTAGAATATTTTTACACAATCAACACTTAGAATATTTTTACTCAATCGGAACTTAGAATTTTTCTGTCAATCGGAACTTAGATTATTTTTATTGAATCACAACTTAGAATTTTTTTATTATTAAATTTTTTATTTTTGAATCAACTTTAATTTATTTTGATTCCAATTATCAAGTGAATCGTTTTCTCGCAACCGCATTAAACCAAAACGAATAATTTTGCCTCTTTATTCTGAGATCTGACGGGGCCTCGCGCTAGTAGTTTTGAATTAATTATTTGAATAAATTTAAAGTTATTTTACGGAAACCGAGTTTCTTTCAATCAATCAATTATTTTCTCCTTTTCAGAGCCTTAAAAATTTAACCTGGTCAACACCGCAGTTAACGGTGCGGTTGACTACTCATTCCTAAATTAAACTATTCCAACCTAAGATTATTACCTGGTCAACACCGCAGATAACGGTGCGGTTGATCACTCTATCCTTACAATAAAAATAGAAACAATACATGAAACTCGCTTTCTACCATTAAATTAGAATCAAATCGTCTATGTACACCTTTATCCGTCAGAATCTCATGATAGAGTCGAAGGCAGAATTTTAAACCAAATAGTGACCATTTTGTGAATTCATATTCTTTATTTATAGTGAAAATGACATCCAGGCAAACGAATACAGTGACATAAAAGTGAACAAAAGAATTCGGATTAATGAAGAAAGCATTAAAGAACAAACATCGTGCAGTGACTATACTAGTCGATCGATATTCCAAATATACTAGTCGATCGATATTCCAAAAAGTAGAGAAACTTTAACGTAAATGGGAATTTAATCGGGAGTGAATTATATTTTGGGGATTTTCTCGGAATAAATCATCTCGAGTCAATTCTTATACGTAAGAATGTCCTCAAGCTTCATCAATTCATGTACATTTATTATTGTTCCGTCTGTGATTATTTATCAATTGATTTTATGTAAAAAAAATTACTTCCTCTATTACCTGTACTGATCAAGGTTTTCCATGGTTTCCCTTGATCCTCGACAAAGGTGGTACTGAGAAAAAAGATCAATCGACATAGAAAGAGAGAGGAAGAAGAAAAGTCAAAACAGTAGAGTGGGTACCTAAAATTTTAATATGCAATATCAATAAAGTAAATACATTCTAAACAAAACCCTTGTAAACCCTTATTTATTGTTTATCGAGACATGCTGTGAATGAAATTTAGAGCGAAGATTAACGAATAAATAAGCAAACCTCCGTTTTTTCACGACTCGTAGTTATTGAGATATCGATTTTTGAATGAAAAATTCAGAAAGAACGTCCAAGCGCTCATTTATTTGCTATCGGGTCTCATCCATTGTTTCTGTACTACTCATTCAAAAAATGATATCTCGGAAACTACTGGTCGTAGAAAAACAGCGTTCTTCTTATTTTGTTTGTCAATCTACCCTCTAAATTTCATTCACAGCATGTCTCGATAAATTATGCATAGTTTTCGAGATATTTTAATTCAAAGCCAAGTGTAAAATGACCAATGGCTCATGTATAAGAAGTTTCACTTCTGTCACGTGGGTTCCACGCACCCTCTTTTTTTTGACATATTTCAGAAATTCAACCTGTTTTGGCCAATATTTAAAGAGGTTCTCCTTTTCATTTTTAACACACCTACCTTTTTTTAAAACGAGACCGGCCGCGCGCTGACGCACGCGTTTTCTTGTCTCATAAAATTATATATCTTTTGGTTTTGATTTATGTTATGTCTTGTGGAGAAACAATAATTTCATATAGATAGGAGACAACATGGGTTTCAATTGATTTATGACTGTAAAAGAAAATTAAAATTTCGAATATCTTCTTTAGGAGAATAATTTTGTATATACATAATTTTTAATTGCATTGTCGAGACGTTGGTCCCCTAAGAAAATCACAAGTGATTGTGCTGCACGAACACGGGAGAATGCTACGTACAGTTGTCCGTGATGGAAAACATCTTTCCGAAGATCGATACCAATCTTATCAAACGTTTGTCCTTGACTTTTGTTAATAGTCATCGCAAAGGCTAATCTTACTGGGAATTGTCTACGTTTGAATGTGAAAGGATGAACATCTTCACAATACAATGTAATACGATTTATGAATGTAGACTCTCCTTTTTTATCGCCTGTTAGAATTTGACAACGTAGAAGATTATTACTAAGATCTAATACTTGCAATCTAGTTCCATTACAAAGACCTTCTTTAATGCTCATATTTCGAATTAACATAATAATGCAATTTTTTCGCAATTTCAATTCATGGGGTGGAAAATTTGAAGCATTTAGAGTATTTAGATACTCAGGCACGATTGCATCAGTGATATCCCCGTTATCACAGTTCTCTACACTATCTACACTGGTATAGATCCTTTCAGTTGTTTTATCGAAGAGCTCTACGACTCTGCGATTAATTTCTTCCACATCATTATTACGTGCTGATAGTACAGCTACTTTGGTTAAATCTCCATATCTGCGTTCGGCAATGAGAGGTTTGAAAATGACTTCCACAATATCATCTGTTGGAGAAACTAAACATTGCTCTGGAGCGAGCAAGTTATTGTTAGTATCATTCAAATTTCCGTTTCCAACAGAAAGCAGATATGTAGCGAATGATGCTTCTTCAGGTAGTGTTCTCATATTCTCAGTTAATGAAAATGTTGTGAAATGGTTCCATAACGTACTAAATTTGATCGACAAATTAACTAATTCAGTTCGCGTAGCGTTCGGTTTTACGGGGAGTAATTGCCTGAAATCTCCACCAAGAATCATTATTTTTCCACCGAATGGGGAGTCAATTCGTATGAGATCAGGAAGGGTACGATCAATCAATTCAAGAGCGTATCTTGGTGCCATTGGAGCTTCATCCCAAATGAAAATATCCACATTTCGTAAATATTCAGCATCTTTCGATCGGCTTTTAATATTGGATACAGAGTCAAAGAATAAAGGGACTGGCATACCGAAAGTCTTATGCACAGTTTTACCTTCTGAAAGGAGAGTAGCAGCTATTCCAGTAAATGCCATTGTGCAGACATTTTTATTTTCACTTTTCAATAAATGATACAATGTGGTATAAATGGAAGTTTTTCCGGAACCACTTGGTCCATCTATATAATGACATAGATTCGATGCTGCTACTCCATTTGTTCTCATGATATTCAGAATTTTGTCTACGATTTATACAAATATCACTTTCTAAATCTGTAATTTGTGGCATTGTAGGAAATCGAGTCAAGTCGTATCTTTCGTAGGATAGCAATCTGTTTATTTCTGCATACGCTTTCATATGAGCTTCTGGTAAATCATGGTTACGTTGGAAATCTTGTGAAAGAGAGTCTTTGAATGATTCCCAAAGCTGTTCTGGATGATTCGGCTGACAATAAATCAAAATGCGTACAAATAAATTTCGTAATTGCTGTGGCATCATCCAAATTTCTCCTTCTGTCATAGCACGATCCCATTCACTGTCATCCTCACTAAGACCCAATGCTAAGCAGGCACTGTGAGAAGAATCACATCTGTTACCATCAATTGTTCTCAAACTCTCAAAACTTGTGGCCCCTTGGCAGTTATCAATAGTAATCGTAGATGGAAAAGTTCTTTCTGGGTTGAACTTATAGAATAGATTCGTTCAATGACATTAAACTGCGATTTACGTGTGGTCCATATCGCATCTGTTTTTTGAAAAGTGTAATGAGACGGAATTTCTGAATGAGTGTATTGTCGAGCCTCAGGATCCGATGAATTTAATGCAAAATAAGCCAATAGCATTGTCTGTTTTCCCACGGCAAGTCTTATGCTATCATCAGTTGCTTCATCCGGTATAGTTATACTTTGTTGATTGGGTAAATGTACTGGCAATCGAGTAGCTGAATGACTTTTTTCTTGAAATGATCTTCCTAGAATCCGATCATAAGCTTCAACTGGACCCACATATCGTGTTTCAAGATAATTACTGGATTCATCATATTGGATTTGATTCTGTGCGCTGCTCGCCCCAGCATTTTCTTGGGTGATGATGACTGAAGCAGCATCGTGTCTTTTGTAAATATATTTGTATAAGTATTTTACGGATTTTATACTCGATACAACTTCTACGTTAAATGACAATTGAATACTTTTAACAATGTAGCATTATATGGAACAACATATTGATTATCTACTTCATTTCCATTTGTTCGCGTATAAGTACCGGTGTTTCTCCGAAGGTAAGTTGGATATCCGTTGTTACGTATAAGAATTGACTCGAGATGATTTATTCCGAGAAAAAATCCCCAAAAAATAATTCACTCCCATTTACGTTAAAGTTTCTCTACTTTTTGGAATATCAATCGACTTCCGGGGCTAGAGAGTCAGAAAATTTCGTTACTCACCGTGTTACTGATGTCCAGAGCACGTTGGTCTTCCTCTCGCAAGCTTTAGGTAGTATAGTCACAGCACGATGTTTGTTCTTTAATGCTTTCTTAATTAATCCGAATTCTTTTGTTCACTTTTATGTCACTGTATTTATTTGCCTTGATTTCACCTTCACTATAATGAAGAATAATATAGATTGACTAAATTATCACTGTTTGATTTAAAATTTTGCCTTCGACTCTATCATGAGATTCTGACGGATAAAGGTGTACATAGACGATTTGATTCTAATTTAATGGTAGAAAGCGACTTTTATCTATCGTTTCTATTTTGATTAAAAGGATAGAGTGATCAACCGCACCATTATCTGTGGTGTTGATCGGGTTGTAAAATAGGGAATAGAATGGTCAGCCGCACCGTTATCTGCGGTGTTGACCGGGTTGTAAAATAAGGAATAGAATGGTCAGCCGCACCGTTATCTGCGGTGTTGACCGGGTAATATATGTAGGTGATTGAGGTTAATTGAGAGTAGTCAACCGCACCGTTAACTGCGGTGTTGACCAGGTTAAATTTTTAAGGCTCTGAAAAGGAGAAAATAATTGATTAATTAAAAGAAACTCGGTTTCCGTAAAATAACTTTAAATTTATTCAAATAATTAATTCAAAACTAGTAGCGCGAGGCTTCGTCAGATCTCAGAATAAAGAGGCAAAATTATAGGTTTCGGTTTAATGCGGTTGCGAGAGAACGATTCACTAGGTTTCGGGCTAACCTGCTGAACCTTCGGCAGTAATTACTCGGGGAATTACTAACCCCAATGGATGGCATGGGCAATCCATTGCCGGTAACCCAGTGTGCTGGTTATGGTAGAGGGGCATGAACCCTCTAGCGAGAACAAGTCGGAATTGGGGTATTCCGCAATAGCCTCTGGATGAGCCCGTCCGCAGTATTCTTCTGATCTATCGTCACCCAGAGAATACCGGACATCTCCATCCACACGAGAAACGCCACGTAGCCACGCTACGGGCAACCAACGATAACTCTCACCGAAGTGAGCGGTAGAGGATCCAGGGACGTCTCCCGATTCTCTCGAGTCTGCCGCCCAAGGCAGACTAACTGAGCACCGTGTCGTTGGGTCTATTTATATCGGCTGAGGCCTTTCCGTGCGCCTGCGTGATTCTTCCTCTCACACTACTGCCAGGCCCGGAGATAACTCCGACATCTCTAGTGGAGCGCCAGCATTTCAGCTGGGCTTCTGCCTTATCCTCAGCCGCATATAAAACCCACTGACGTGTCAGTTAGCTTCCGATAACTTTAAGGTGTCACCTTACGCAGATGGCACCGTGGTAGTATTTTCTAGCTGTTCATGTGTGAGTCTCTTCGAGCTCTACAGTTGAATAGCTTCACCCGAAGGTGGCATAAGCCGATGCGGTAGCCGTAACGAGAAACCTCGTTACATAGTCTCGGAGTTATTTCTATTTAAAGCTGGATGACCTTGAAAGGTCTAATTGTTAATAACTTATGAAATAATTGCTCCAAAAATATGAACTCAATTGC
Source organism: Aleiodes alternator (assembly GCA_963921955.1). Classification (NCBI taxonomy): domain Eukaryota; kingdom Metazoa; phylum Arthropoda; class Insecta; order Hymenoptera; family Braconidae; genus Aleiodes; species Aleiodes alternator. The sequence continues at coordinate 3,210,839 of OY998102.1, read as the reverse complement.
GTCTGGAACAGACTATTTTTATGTATTTTTCAAACTTGGTTCCGTCTCCCTAAGTTAATAACTTTTGTTGTTATTCAATTGTTAATTAAAGCCTGAAAATTGTTTTACATAAATTTTGGTTTTTCTTTGATTTTCTTTCATGAACTTTTAGTATGAATTATTTAATGATTTTACAAATGAAATTCGTTCCTTAATATTGATTACCCTAAAAGTTATTGACTTTTGAATTTTGCCATGTGTTTAGTATATCTATATATATGTGAATAAATTTGAATATTGAATAACCTTGTTGCTACTGGTTTTTTCATTTCTATTTCTGGAGGTTATATTCTTCTGATTTGATTATCTTTGTATTCTATAGGTTTTGCTAATTCTCCAATGATTTTTCATATAAATTGTTTATAACAAATTATTATAAATATCATCTCTTGTCGAATTTTCTTAGCGTATCGTGTAGCTTGTATTTTTTCATTAATTTTAGTGTTAATTTGGTTTCTTAATCATCATATGTTACGTATAAGATCGATACGTAACACATAATTTTAAAAGATATGAATTTTTGAAAGTTCAGTAATAATAAATTTGCATGTGTGTGTGTATATATGTTATAATATTTATAGCTCGGTTAATTATTAATGTTAAGAGTTGATTTTCAGTATACTCCAATATCTCAGTGTCAACTACATTTTACGTCCAGTTTTATATTTTTACAATTAAATTTTGATAAATTGTTTATAACAAATTATGTTGCAAATTAAATTTTTGATGGTTTTTCATCTGGAATCGACAGTTTAGATTATTTAACGAATTTTAGCATCGGAATCGTTTCTTAATCTCAATATTCAAAAGAGTTACGATTTCTCAAAAGTTTGACATAGAGGTATGGGAGTTACTAGTGGGGGAAGTTTTGTCCGCAGCGTGTGACTGCGCGCACCTACTCAGTGAAGGTCGTTGAAGGCCGGCACGGTCAATACTTTTCTGTTGGCATTTAAACATGAATATCTTTGTTTTTATTGACAGGAATTTGTTGCAAATTGGTATTTAAATATTTCCGATGATATTTCACCTGTTTATGGCAATTTTGTCCGTTTTCCTTAATTTGTTAATGGACTTTGTTAATGGACTTTTCAGATTTTTTGATGGATTTCGATAAATTTGATTATTTTCTGTTTGACTTTGCTGACTTTTTACTTTCTCTTGTAATTTCGTGTATCATGGACCTCTTTCAGGGCAAATCGGTCCAGACATTGGAATTGTGGGCATTCTCAACTGAATGATCCTTGATACTTAATTATTGTTGAAAAATACGTATGATCGCGCAGATCAATACGTAACACCGTTATCATCCATCGTTGTTTCATCTTGGAAGTTTTTCGGAAATTTTTTTGTACACTTACCGTCTTTGTCTTTGCACCAATCACCACACGGGCCATGTATCATGTTTTTCATCACAATATCGTGTAGCTTTGGATCACTGTTACGATCTGGAATCTCCGCAGAGATATATTCATCTACTACTGCAGAGGTAGTAACTTTGCTATTTTGTTTCAGGGTGACTAATAAGTGAACGTGGGGTAATCCTCACTTTTCATATTCAGTAACATGAACGTTGGCAGCTACTTCACCGAATAATTTCTTCTTTGTGATCATATTAATCAGTTCATTTTTCTTGATATTGGAAACCCAAGATACAATATCAGGTCTATCAGCTGCCACTTGATTTGGTAGTAGATTTTGTTGTATCTCTCGCCAGTTTGGATTACACGTCATAGTTATGAACAGGTCTGGTTTCCCAAATTTTCTGACGATAGCCATGGCATCTTGATAATTCTGCAGCATATTACGGGGAGATCCGGTGAACGATGATGGTAGAATCACCATTTTTCCTATAGTACTGTTCGAATCGGTTGCATTTCGATGCAAATGATCAATCAGCCCTTGATAACTATCTGCACATAACTTTTCTTGATTCATTCGGCAAAACGTCATGTGATCTTTTTCAATTTTGACGTAGCTATCAACTAACCACTGTTGGAATAACCTACCTCCCATTAGAAATACATTTTCATCTCGAATCGCCATTCGGTATTTTGTATATTCAGCTCGAGATACTCGACTATTTCGATTAACACTGGGTATATTTGCATGCCACCCTCGCGTTCCATTGGGATAAAATAGAGGATAAATCCAAGGTTCAACGTTAGCATCAGTAGATTTCACATATTGGAGCTCTTTTGTTCGTCTGTTATGAACCGTAACATAAGACTCTGGAATTGATCCATCTGCAGTTGTGGTGAAAATGGCGGCGACTTCGTTAATTATCTGTAAATTATAACGCCTTTGATCCATGTTAGGTTTCAAAGAGAATAATAATTGCATCTGTGGCTCTTCTCCAGTGACGTTGGTCGTTCTGCGTTGACGTAACTCTTCATGCATCATTCGATAGGATTCAGCGAAGATATTACAATCTCTAAGAGCATTATCAATGTCTGTCACTAATTCATAGTCTAGTATAGAAATCCGATTGCAACGAATATCTGCAGCTTCATTCTGATCAACAATGAAGAGTTGACCAAAAGAAGGATTCTCATTGGATTCTGGATATAATGATGTATTAATCTGATAATATATTTGACCGTGTATCTTGAAGCAAAATGGACCGGGTCGTCGATTATTGAAATTCATGAGATTAGCGTTAAATGAATTGAGGTGAACGGTGGCTCGTTCGGTAGAGTGTCGGATTGCCAGCTCGTAGACCCGGGTTCAAATCCTAGTCTCTGCCGAATGATACAAGTATCACTGTAAAAATTATTTACAAGTGCATTGTCCACAGACACACCATGAACCTCCATCGCTGATTGGCATAATCTTAGCGAAAAGATGGCGACGTTAAATAAGTATAAAAAAAAAAAAAAAAAAAAAGCGTTAAATGAAGCAAAGGCAAATGTACTATTATAGCATCGGATGCGATCATGAAAATGTTGCGATTTGTCATGTGTTCCATCGAACAAATTCCTTAATATTGAAGGGGGTGATGGTAACGGTTCGAGTAATACTTCACCGTGATGACAACAGTCATTAAAAGATTTTTTTTGTTAGCTACTGTCTCAGACTTAAAATGCATAGCATTACAATGTTCACATGGAATATCCATGGCGCCAATGTGATGCTCTTCATTGTGTTCACTTGATGATGGTGCAGTAACGGTGGAAGCATTGTTGATATTAGTTACTTGGCTTTCTGTATGCATAGGCACTGCTCTGTCAGGATTTGCATTGTCAATGTTTCCACACTGATCAAACAGATTTATATCTCTTGGACTTACCGATAAATTGTTCGCGTTAATTTGCTCAGAATCTTTTGCTCTATTTGAAGTATTCTCATCGATGACTGTTCTATTTCTTCCACGATATGTTCGCTTTCGAAGAGTACGTTTTTGGCGCCTGATTATCTCCAGTTCCTGTTCTTCTGCTGCAGAACGTTTGATTTTTCGTCTTCCCATTTTTGAAATGACAAAATAATTTCAGTGATGTATAACTTTTATTTTCCCTATAAATTGAGACTTTTGAATTGCTAATTTGCGAAAAAATATTATCTACGCAATGGATCTGTAATCTATTTATCAATTTCAGTTAGAAATATCTCTTATTATTCAACTTTCAATTTTTGAATCATTCAATTTTTGATAGGATTTTATGTATTTAAAAACTCGGTACGCTCGTGTACTAAAAATCTCAAATTATCCAATCTTGATTTAATGAATCTCAAATTAATGAAATTTCAATCTTGAAATAATTTATGTATTTGATATCTGTTAATTTCAATCTGGAATATATATCAAATTATTCTATCTCAATATTTGAATCTATAAATAATTTGTTGGATTATTGGTATGGAACTGAAAAATCTGTATAAGTCCTTATCCTCGGAATCTTTTAAATCTTTCAATCTAGATTTGAAATTTGAAATATCTTAAGTCATTTGGATCTTAATTTTGGAAAACTCGATAGTATTTTTGTAAGGGATCTAGAAAATCTGTATCTGCTCCTGTATTTGGATAAATGAATTTGGAAAATCTGTATATGTTTAATCCTTGGAATCTTAAATCTTTCAATCTTGACTCGAAGTATCTTAGATTATTCAAATCTTGATGTTTAATAGTTCATGGATCTGAAATCTATTCAGCTGAATCTGAAATATCTTAAATTACTTAGATCTTAATTTTTAAAATCTCAATAATATTTTTTTAATGGATCTGAAGAATCTGTATTTGCTCCTGTATTTGCATAAATTTCTGGAAGGATGTTAGGTATAAAACTGCAATGAATTCAAATCAAATTAGAAAATTGTTTTTTTTTTTATTTCAATGTAAAAAATTACAGAGTGTTATAATTGTACATTTTTATAGTTATTATAATTCATATTTTCTCTTCTAAAAACAATAGTAATTCATGTGAATTCTCCTTTATATGTTCACATCAGTCATGATGAATTTAAAGGAAAATCTCTGAAAAAGAATGAATTTTGTATTAGTGCAACATGAAATTCTAAAATATTTAGAAAAAAATTCTCATTTTTTCGAGGATTTTCGTAAATAAATTTATTAATATTTTTAGAGGAATTTCGGGACTCTTGTTATCATCTCTTTATAAAATGTCCTTCACTTATTTTCTTTCGCGATATTGACTGCTGGTGATTACATGAAATTCATAACATTTATCGATTTCTAGTGTTTCATCACTAAAATCCCACTCAAAAACTTTTTTTTTGATATTTAATTCTAATAATCTATAAAGTGTACAAAAAAGATAATTTCCCCATATGTTAGTGAGATTTAAAGAAAAAAAAATCATTGAACACGATCCTAAATAATCATATTAATGAAAACAAATTAATGACAGAGAATAATCATTCAAAATAATCATAAAACAAATTAATGTCAAACAATAATTAGTAATGGCTTAACCTCACAAATTTCAATGCAATTATTAACCTCAAAACACAATTTTTGAGTTTTAATTTTATTGTAATTGATGAACTGATTACTATTTTTTCTATCAAGCTAATTCGTTAGAGGACAATAATTTTACTGAATAATACTTACAGATTATCGACAAATTCATTACTGTCAAAAAATTCTCAGCATGCTCAACATCTTGATACGTTTATTCCGTTGCAAATTAGACTGATTCACTACTGTTCTGCACTATCGCAAAAATAGGCGAATAGCCGTATTTTTTCAAACGGATAACAATAGAAAATCGTTGAAATTAATAACTATACCAACAATATTCTTGCACGCAAAATGATTCACACGTCATTTGTTGACGCTGCATTCACCTTTAAAGTGATTTCAATGATCCTGGTTGCAGTAACTGAACGCGGCAGATTCATTTCAAGGGGGATTTTCATGAGTTTGATGAACAGCGGTCAATTACAAATCGATAATTTACCGCAAAATATTATCTTACTGCAAAATCCCAGAATTTACGATATTTCATATTAATAACATTGTTTTTAACAGTAAAAACTACTCGAATGGTTGTATTTTCAAAGTGGACGATTGTATTTTAACATAAATTCAATACTTTATTCCTCATCTATTGTAATAATTGTAATAAAGGTAATAATGATGATAATGATAGTAAATGACAAAGAAAAATTGATGAAATACTTTTTTTCCCATAGCAATCAATCGAGAAGTTCCCAGACCAATCGAGATTTGAAATATTGTTATATAAAAAGAATCACAGACAAAAAACGTTAAATTTTTGTAATTCTCATAAGCAAATATTTTTGGAAGAAAAACAAAAAACATTTGATGCAAGAACTTTATCACTTTATTTATTTTATATTTGGTCAAATATTTGGAAGCATTTCTTCAAATGGAAGGAAATGATCGTTTTCTTGAATATATGAAATAATACATTTTCATCTTAATTACTAAAGTAAGAAAAGTCATGACTCTCTCTATGACTAAGTTTCCACGTGCATCAATCATTCATACATAATATAGGAAAAAAATTCAGAATTCTTTCCGAACATAAAAAAAAATATTTTCTCTTTCGATATTCAACTCAAATATCTCCCACTCATGAGTAGAATCATGAAATAATAATAATGAAAAAAACACATAGTAAAATAAAATATTTTCTTGGCGACGGAAATAATGATATTGGAATTCACAAACATCTGACAAATTTTTCGATTCTTTGAAGCAAATAAATTATGATTAAAAAATATTTAAAAAATTTACATATGTAGTTTCTCCAATATCCTGCAATTGTTACGTATAAGAATTGACTCGAGATGATTTACTCCGAGCAAAATCCCCAAAATATAATTCACTCCCGATTAATTCCCATTTACGTTAAAGTTTCTCTACTTTTTGGGATATCAATCGACTTCCGGGGCTAGAGAGTCAGAAAAATTCGTTACTCACCGTGTGACTGATGTCCAGAGCACGTTGGTCTTCCTTTCGCAATCTTTAGGTAGTATAGTCACTGCACGATGTTTGTTCTTCAATGTTTTCTTGATTAATCCGAATTCCTTTGTTCACTTTTATGTCACTGTATTTATTTGCCTTGATTTCACCTTCACTATAAATAAAGAATATGAATTCACAAAAATGGTCACTGTTTGATTTAAAATTTCACCTTCGACTCTATCATGAGATGCTGACGAATTGACATATTTATATAGACGATTTGATTTTATTCTAATCAGGGAAAACAAGTTTCATATATTTTATTCTATTTGGGTTAAAAGGAAAGAGTGATCAACCGCACCGTTATCTGCGGTGTTGACCAGGTAATATTTAAGGCCGAATGGGTTGAGTGAGGATAGAGTAGTCAACCGCACCGTTAACTGCGGTGTTGACCAGGTTAAATTTTTAAGGCTCTGAAAAGGAGAAAATAATTGATTAATTAAAAAAAACTCGGTTTCCGTAAAATAACTTTAAATTTATTCAAATAATTAATTCAAAACTAGTAGCGCGAGGCTTCGTCAGATCTCAGAATAAAGAGGCAAAATTATTCGTTTCGGTTTAATGCGGTTGCGAGAGAACAATTCACTTGATAATTGAAATCGAAGTGAATTAAAGTTGATTCGAAAATAAAAACTCTAATGATAAAAAAATTCTAAGTTGTGATTGACAGAAAAATTCTAAGTTCCGATTGAGTAAAACGATTCTAAGTGTCGATGGTGTAAAAATATTCTAAGTCCCCCGATTCACTAAAAATTTTTCTAAGTGTCGATCGAACGAAAATATTCAAAAATATTTAAAAATATGAACTCAATTGCGTTTGGAAGAGACTATTTTTATGTATTTTTCAACCTTGGTTCCATCTTCCTAAGTTAATAACTTTTGTTGTTATTCAATTATTAATTAAATTCCAAAAATGGTTTTACATAAATTTTGGTTTTTCTTAAATTTTCTTTTATGAACTTTTAGTTTGAATTATTTAATGATTTTACAAATGGAAATTATTCCTTAATATTTATTATTATGAAAGTTATTGATTTTTGAATATTTGCCATGTATTTTGTATATCTATATATATAAATATGTAAATAAATTTGAATGTTGAATAACTCTGTTGTTATTTATTATTTTGATTTTGGTTTTGGTTATCATATTCTTCTGATGCCATTATCTTTTTATTCTATTTGTTTTTGTCATCTTTTAATCGTTTTTCGTATTAATTGTTTATAACAAATTAGGGTAAATATCAACTTTTGTTCAATTTTCTTAGCACATTGTGTAGCTTGTATTTTTTTCATGAATTTTGGTGCTATTTTGGTTTCTTAATCTTCATAATTTTAAAAGATATGAATTTTTGAAAGTTCAGAAATAATAAGTTTGAATGTATGTGTGTATATATGTTATAAGATTTATATCTCGGTTAATTATCAATATTAAGAGTTGATTTTCAGTATTCGTCAATATATAATGGTGAATTACATTTCGAGTCCAGTTTTATATTTTTACAATTAAATTTTGATAAATTGTTTATAACAAATTATGTTGCAAATTGATTTTCCAATTGTTTTTCTTCTGGAATCCATAGTCTTAATTATTTAATGAATTTTGCAATTGGAATTATTCCTTAATCTTTATATTTTAAAGAGTTATGATTTTTCAAAAATTTAACATAGAATTACGTGAGTCCCTGGTGGGGGAAGTTTAGTCCACTGCGTGTGACGTCACGCACCTACTCAGTGAGAGTCGCTGAAGGCCGGCGCGGTCAATACTTTTTCGTTGGCCTTTGAATATGAATATCTTTGTTTCTATTGACAGGAATTTGTTGCAAATTGGTATTTAAACATTTCTGATGATATTTCACCGGTTTATGACAATTTTGTCCGTTTTCCTTAATTTGTTAATGGACTTTCCAGATTTTTCAATGAATTTTGATGGTTTTCTTTCTGATTTTGTTGACTTTTAACTTTTAGTGTACTTTCGTGTATTATTGACCTCTTCTAAGGTGAATTGGTCCAAATATGGGAATTGTGACCATTTTCAACTGAATTATTAGTTATTTCTGACTATTATTGGAAACTACGTATGATCACGCAGATCAATACGTAACAATATGCATATTTTTGATTTTTTCAAAATTATTTATTTGTTGGAAGAAGAGGCAGTCTAAAAATTGTTAGATGTTTGCCATTTCCAGTATCATTATGAATGAAGTTTTCACACAAATATCAGTTTTTTTTTCTTTTGAGATTTTGAGACTATTTCAGAATTTAAAGTCCATCTTTTGTGTAGCTTTCGAGATTTTCCATAAGAAGATTTAAAACGAAATCGACCTATCTCGTTTAGATTCCGAAATATAAAAAAAAAAAAACAAAAAAGCGAGTGAAGAAATGAAATCAATTTGCGTGAACACTACAATTTTTACGCATAAAAAACGCAAGGTAAATTAAATTAAAAATAGTAAAATAAAATACTTTTTTGTGACGACAATGATGACGATAATGAAATTAACAACCATCTGACAATTTTATTGATTCTTTCAAGCAAATAAATTAAGATAAAAAAATATTTCAAAAATCTGCACATGTAGTTTTTTGAATTTCCTACATCTGCAGATTGTCGTTTTTTTAAATTAATCTGTTTGCCGGAGAAAAGGGAATCTGAAAATTGTTAGATATTTGCCATTTTCAGTGTCATTGGTAACAAAGTCTTCATATAAATCGACTTCCTTCTATCAATTTTTCTTTCTGTTTTTTGAGACTATTCCGAAATCAAAAGTTAATCTTTTTCATAACTCTCGAGATCTTCCATAGAAAAGATTTAGAACGAAATCGGTCTATCTCGTTTAGATTCCGAAGTATTCAAAAAAAAAATGAATGAAGAAATGAAGAAATGAAATCGATTTACGTGAAAACTATGTTTTTACACATGAAAAACGCAAAGTAAAACAAACTAAAAATATTTTCATTTGTCTACAATGAAGTATTGCTTCCCTAAAGAATATCATTCAAAAGAGAAGGATCGTTCTCTTGATCGCGCGAATCGTTGACTCTAGATTTTCCTTCCAAACGTGGACGCTTCGAACGTACTAATAGGACCGAATGAATTGAGTTTTTTAACGCTCGAGCTCCCATTGGACGATCTTCAACAATGTCAACACAATCAATATCAGCTACTCAAAGAAACGACAAAGCTGTTTAGTATAGCACCACGTAGCTTGAGATGGGCTCCTCTAGCTATTTGTGTCAACTCGGGTCTAAAACTCGCCACTTGGACAGTGAGACGATAGTGTCCATCAACAACAGTTGCTTGTCCATACGTGGAATGTGCTGTTGTTATTTCGCTGAATGGAATTTTCAGATACTCGTCACTAATCTCAACCGATCCTTCTTTGATCATTACGTCCTGCAATTCAATTGGTTCGTATTGAATGTTAGGCTGTGGTGGTGCAGTATATTGTCCATGTTGAGTGATGACACTTGTTGCTTAAACATGGAATTCCAGCAATGAAATAGTTCCATTTCGATTTCTAAATTGCTCGTTTGAGAGCTGCAAAGTCCCATTTGTAAGATGCAAAATCTGAGGAACAATGAAAAGAATCCAATTAAAAAAAAGTGTAATGATTACAAATCATAATTCATATTATGTTCCGTATCAAAAAATAAAATTCTGATTTAAATATCAAAACAAATTTAATTTGAATTAAATTTAATATCAAATTTTCATAACTTATTGGAAAGACTGAATGAGAGACAGGAATAGGTATACTAATGTAAGTAATTACCAAAATAAAAAAAATTCAAAAGCCGCGACGTTTTCCGACAAATTTATTCAATTCTATCATATTTCTGTAGAGATATCCCCCAAAACTAAGCGAGATAGGGTGATTTTTATTGAAAAACTATTTGAAGCTCTCAAAATTCTCTAAAGAAAAAAGTTGAAAGAAAAATCATTTCATCACATTTCCCGAATTACTTACTGAATTTAAGTTGATGCTCGATTCATAATGCTTTGCATCTTGTGTTCCCCAAATCAGCACTCGAATCCTGGATTGAGATGCGTTGTTTAAGACGAATTTGAAAACATGTCCTTGTGACGTTCTCAAAGTCCTGAGTCCATCAATGGCATCAACATACCCAGCTATTTCCCTGAAAAGAATTGGAAAATGTTAATTGACTCATTGATTAATATATCAATTTATTTAATTCCGCTTTTATCTTTTAAAAAATTTATTACTTCATTGAATTATTCCTCATCATCTATTATGTTATTTATTTAGTTTTTGTAATAAAAAGAAAGATGTAGAAGAGCAAATTGAATTAATTGAATGTGATGAAACACGTTGTCTGTCCATGTGTTTTATTACATTTAATCAATTCAATTTGCTCTTTCCCTTTTTTTTCTATTCCAAACAAATAAATAAAAGAATAATTAATGCTGATAAATTTCGGGGCTTTACGTAGAAAGATCTTTATTTTAATTATCATATTTAATATTTAATTTATTATATTAATCCATTGGATTTACTACTTTTTCGATGAAATATTCATTAAAATATATTTATATATTTATTTTATTTATTTATTTATTTTTATTCTCTTTTATTTTATATTGATGAAAAGTATAAGAGAAATTTTGACTGAATGGAATGTAATAAAACACGTGCATGGAAATACAGATAAATTTTGGGGTTATTCATTGCAGAATTATTAATGTATATTCGTCACTGCATTAAATTGCACATTTAATTTTTAGTCAATTCATTCATTTATTGAATTAATTTTAATGTTTAATACAAAAATTCTTTGATTTATTAAATTTATTATTCTAATTTTAGAATGAAAAAAAGAATTAGAAACTCGCGAACGAATGCAACAGAACACTTGCAGGGAAATGTGGATGAATTCGAGGTTATACATTGAGAAGTATGATCGCGATATCGATGACTTTATTTTATGTGTATTTTATGTAAAAAAATAAAGAAATACTTACATTCCTTTATCGCGTGCCTCGAAAGCTGCGATCTTCTCATCGGAAGTAAATTCCAATGTTGAATTTGCCATTTTTCTAATAAAATAATGAACGGATTATTAATTTTGACACACGTAACGAAAATGCTCACCACAACCTATTGAACCGGAAATGATGAGTGTATAGTGTCTCTACAGAAACCTATGCACCACTCGAATCTCCCGAGAAAGTAATCTTTAATTTTTTTCCACAGTTCGACTATACGCATCCACTGACGCGATATGAATCGACCAATAGGAATGAGAATAAAAGTGAGACAGCTCTGAAGTGAACCGTTTGTCATGTTCTTTTTATAAAAGGATATCTTTGATTATATTGGTCATAGTGTAAAAACTCCGAATAGAGATGGAGGCTGAACTCGCTCGTCATCGATTCATGGGGCATAATTGGAGAGGAAATTGTCGCAGCCCTTCGAAAATACTTATCAATTTTCCCCTGAGTGACTAAAAATTATACTGAATGCCCGTATCTCAAGAAGTAATCATCTGTGCTAAATTCGGATGAACGCATAAGTGTGATTTTTTTATCTATACGATAGCCAATTTTCAGGAATTCAGGTGCGCTAGTTCATATTTGGGTCCGATGAATACTTTGTGATATCTCAAAGTATTTGAGCATTCAGTATCATTTGTGATGACTCAGGAAGAGATTGATAAGTAATTTTAAAAAATTGAGGAACTTTCTTCTCCAACTCAGCCTGCGGAATATACTCTGGATCAGTTCAAAATGGGGCTTACAATGAAATACAATAATGTTGGAAAAAAAAATTGAACTGGTCCTTCTTGTATTACTGAAATTATAAAGAAACACTCAATCCATTGATGAGTCAAAAAAAATGTTTCAGTTTCGTACTGACAGAGTCTGGGAACTGAACGAGAGAGAGAGAGAGAGTGATTTTGCCGATACCCTTGTTACTCCTCTGAATTCGTAACCAAAAAGTACTGGGGTAAAACTGTCCTATTCCGCTCAATTTTTGAGTGCCCATCCAGTCAAAATGAAACGAAAATTCTAATTTCTATTCAATTTGTCTGCGGTTCTAGGTTTAAAAAAATAACTAAGAAAATAAACGAGATAGAGCAGTTTCACCCCTGTCCTTTCTTGTAGCTCTTTAAATCATCTACGAACAGTGCCGTGAATGAAAGAACCCTATCTCGTTCAGTTTCCGAGTGCCTATTTAATCACAGAACACAAAAAAATCGCATCGCTTCCTCTCTTCGCTGCACAGCGAGACCGAGATTTTATTTTTTTTAAGGATTATCTCAGAAACTAAGCGAGATGAAGTAATTTGAGCTCAATCCATTTCTTCAGCCCGTTGAATTTTCTACAATGCAGATTCAGGGTGGAGGTTCATGAATTGCTCGACTTCATCTATTTTTTGGGTGTTCATCAAATAAAAAACGGTAAAAATTCACATTTTTCAATTTTTCTTCTTCAGCGTGACAGCGGTTTCTATTTCCTCCGGAAAATCTCGAAAAGTAAGCGTGACACAGCGATTTCATCCCAGTTTTTACCGAAGCTCTGGAAATTCTCTTCGAAGAAAGTCCAGAGTGTAATTGACGTCATCCGCTCAATTCGCGAGTACTCATTCAATAGAAAAATGCTAAAATTTGCCATTTTTCGATTACTTGCCTCCAGCGTAGGACCACAAAAAAGTACAGGGATGAAATCGCTCCATCTGACTTCGTTTCCAAAATACTGCCAAAACCGAGGAATTCGACGGCACAAAACGGAATTCACTGCAAACAAAAGGGTAGAAATTGGTTTCCATTGAATTGCCATTGGGAAACTAAGTGACATGGGCGAATTTCACATTCAACCGTTTTTATAGAAAATTTAAGGCGCTAAGGAACGTACTGAGGTGGACTCGCTGTATCTAGCTCAGTTTCTGCGATATTCCTAACAAACTTGAAACTCGGTGGCGCTGCAGAACACACACGTAGGTATTGCAATTTAATCTTTTTCTTATTAAATGGGCATTCGGAAACTAAGCAAAGTAGGATAATTTCGCGTTTTATATCATCCCCTTAGAGTGAAAGGGGTGTAAGTGCCAACCATACGAAATTCTGGTGTGGAAGGGGCGTATGTCGACTTATTACTCCAAAATGTTTTTTATGGCCTTTGGAACATTATTTGGATAGTTGAGAATTACAATAACAAAGTGGCGTAACTACCAATTTTAATATGAAAGGGACGTATCTCCGAACCTCCCCCCCTATTATTTTCTTTTAAAACGCCATATAATTGTTAAAGTTAAAATGAAAAGTACGTATCTCTGCACTTACGCCTTTTTGTTTTGATAATTTCCTCTATCTCATGAGAAATTTTGGAGTTGCGCCCTTCTGTTTTTAGGATTTTTTATTGGAACTTTGGCACTGACGCCTTTTTGTTTTTATGATTTTTTTTTCAGCATATAAACATTTGGGAGTTACGCGCTTTTGTTTTTAGGATTTTTCATTTAAATTTTGGCACTTATACCTTTCTTTTGCGACTTTTATCTAAATTATGGCGCTTGCGCCCTTTTGTTATTTGGTTTTCCAATGATTAGGGAAAAATCAATGGAAACACTAAAAACAAAGAGGCGTATCTCCAGTTCTTACTCCCCTTTGTTATTAGTAAGTGGTACTTACGCCTATATGTTATTGTTTTTTTTTTCATTAATATTGCGAAAGAGGCCTTGGAAAGCCTATTGAAGCAATAATGGCGGAGAAACGCCTTTTTGTTATTTAAAAAAAAACTTCGGGGAAAATGGCAATAACGCCCCTTTCACTCTAAGACGATGATATATTTTAGAGAGAATTTTAAGAGCTCCAGAAAAAAGTGCAATGAAATCGCCTTATCTTGCGCAGTTTGCGAAATGTTTCCAAAAACAGAGAAACCCGGCAGTTTTGCAGGAAAAGGATATTCATTTTCGGCGTTATTTCATTGAATGGGTACTTGGAAACTAAGCGAGATGAGGAAATTGCGGTGTCAACCTTTTTTGTGGAGAATCGGAAGGGCTACTAAAAAGTGCTGGAGTTCAATCTTCTTGCAGAAAATTTAAAGGACTACAAAGAAAAACTGATGAGAAATCGCTCCATCTCGCTCATTCCGAGATATTCCCAAAAAATCAAAAATTCAACAGTGCTACGGAGAAGAAATGCAAAAATTGCTATTTTCGGCATTTCTTTATCTAATGAGCATTCAGAAACTGATCGAGATAGGGAAATTTCACTCAGCTTTTTTTGCAGAGAATTTAAGGGATTGCAAAAAAAAACTGGTGTGAAATCGCTCTATCTCGCTTATTTCCCCAAGAATTCTCAAAGAATTAACAGCTCGGAGTCAATGGAGAGATTACAAAAAAATATTTCCGCTTCCTCTCAATAAAATTTATTTTATGATTGACAAAAAAATGAATAGTCACTCAGAGAGTAAATGCGATAAGCCTTTTTTGTATGAAATTTGAAGGGCTACAACCGGACTCGGTGTGACATCTAGAGGATCTTTTTGCTCTCTCATATTGACCTCCCACCATAATTTCAATGTGCTATTGTCTTGTTTGATTGTAGACTCTTGTAATGATGATAACATGATATCTATGGCTTCTTCTGGAAAATTCTTTTTCCTGACGGCTGCCCTGATAACCTCGCGGCAACCAGGGTAAGCTTGGACGCTGAAAGATGTACTTTTGATCTGGAGGAGATAACAATAATTGAAAACTTGGTGGAAAAATTCATTTTTTATTTTCCGAAGAACTCTTGGAATAACCGCGAAAGGTGGAAAGGCATAAAAATTTTTCTTAGCCCAGTTAATAGTGAGAGCGTCTGCCGTTATCGCCTCTGGATCACGACCTCTTGCACAAAAAACTTGACATTTTTTATTCATTCTTGATGCAAATAAATCTATTTCTGGAGTACCGAAATCTTTCTGAATTTTCCTGAAAGCATGATCGGCAAGTTCCCACTCAGTATCTTCATTGACTACTCTATAGGCTGCCGGAACCCAGAGATTCCTGATTTCACACCAGCTCCAAAATTCTTTTGCAAGGTCATTTAAATTTTTAAATCTCACCCCACCCATTTTATTGATATAAGCCAAAGCAGTTGTATTAATCAACCCTCAACAGGATTTCGGAGTCTCTTAATTCATTTGCAAAAGGTTTCAAAGCCAGTAATGCGGCTTTCAACTCAAGATGATTAATGTCTAATGCCCTTTCTTCAGAACTCCAAAGACCTTGGGATCCTTGGCCTTCAGCGTGAGCACCCCAACCCGTCAAACATGCGTCTGAAAAAATTTCTTTTTACACTGAAAACTTCTAATTTTTCTAACTGATGTTGGAACCCTCTCGATCCACCATTGTATATCGTCTCTTACGTATTGAGGAATATGCATTTTTCTTGTAAAATCCATATTATTCACGTGTAAGGCTTTTGTTTTTGCTCTTTCTAGCGATTTACAATGTAATGGTCCATATGCAATACCGGGACAACAAGATACTAGAGTACCAATGAATTTTGCAAAATCTAAAATTGCGCAAGACTCCATGAGCTGGACCTTGTTTAAAAGAGATAAGAATGACAATTTCTTTTCTTCTGGTAGCTCAATGACCATCTTCTGGGAATCTAGAATAAAACCCAAGTATCTACAGCGATTAGTAGGGATCCATTGAGATTTTTTCCAATTTATAATGAACCCTAGGTTCTCGAAAAATTCAGCCGTGGCCTTCAAATTAGCTTCACAAGTTTCATAAGATTCTCCTAAAGCCAGTGAATCATCTAGGAAATAACTGACATGAATCCTCGGGATCTCAACCAACTAACTACCGGCTTCAATAATTTTGTAAATGCACAAGGACTCGTTGACAGTCCCAATGGTAAAGAAGAAAGTTGGTATAAGATACCATTGAATGAAAACCTGATATATTTCCTACAGCTACTGTGTACTGGGATCAGAAAATATGCATCCTTCAAATTCATGGTGCCCATAAACATGCTTTCGTCAATCAATTTACATGCAGATCTTAAATCCTCCAGTTTGAAGTGATCAGTCAAAACAAATTTATTACGTTCCTTGAGATTCAGAATGAATCTACGTGAACCGTCTGACTTGGAAATGAGGAAATAACTAGAGACGAATTGATCTTCCTCTGGGAGACAAGGCTCAATAGCCCCAATACCTAGAAGTCTAAGTATTTCTTTTTGAATATCTGCTAACTCATGAGGATGCCAATTACGGTGATAAACCACATTCTGGACGGGAGTTTCTACGAAAGGTATTTTATAGCCTCGAATATATTGGAGCACCACCTTGTCAGATGTAATCTTTTCCATGTAGTAACAAAACTGGCTATCTACCTGCATGTTTCGTTACCTGATGTGAAGGCAATGGAGATGATGACGATGTTGGTTCAATGTTCATTGAATACGTCGATGGGGATGATTCTGCTGTCGGTACTGGGATGATCGAGGATACTTTTTTTGTTTGGGGACAGACTTTGAGGTCTACGTCCTCGAAGGGGTTTTCTTGAAGCTCGTCTGCGTTGTCGACCTCCTCATTACCGACGAGCCTTTCCAGTTTGACGGATTTGATTGGGAAGTGGGTTTTTTAGCTGGTTGAACCTTTATTTCTTGACCAATTTTATCCATGCTTTTTAATTATTTAATTTCTTCTCCCAATTTGTCCCCAAAGAGGAAATTATCAGTTTCCCACTTATCGAGGGCTGATGCAACTTTTTTTTATAAACTTGGCAAAATGTATACCTTACGAGCTGTTGTCTGAGAACTATGAATCTCTGCTAGAAGTCGAGCTGCATTCCGAACATTTTCCAATAATGCTTTTGATTCAGTGGTTTTATCTTCGACCAAAGAAGTGATCACTGGAGCTGCAGCTGACAGCGCTGAGCCTACCAGGTTCTGGCTATTTGAAAAATATTTGTCTCTTTTGATTGAGCCCTCGTTGAGGGATGTCAACAATTCTGGGTTAAGGGTAGGGGCTTCTAATTGACATGATCCACCTCTGGGATACCTTTTGAGAAGTTTCTCTTTTACTTCTTTCTTTAAACTTGATTTTAACCAAACACTCCACCTTTTGGAGATAGTTGAATGAATTTCAGCTTGATACTCATTTACATGTGGTTCCTCTCCGATAATGAGGAGTGTGTCTTCGTCAATTTCCAGAGGAGATTCAGAATTTTCGAAATCCTTCCAGATGCTTTTGTCTCATCAACTTCCCCAGCAATACCCCCATCGTCTACCTTGTCTACAAGCGTGATATCAGAAGCGGAAACCGATTCATTCTTCTTTGTAGAGACCTCTCCTGTTTTTTCTGAGAGACACGAGAAAAAAAGAAAAAACAAAATTGTAGAATTTTGTGGATAGTAATGATGCTTTGGCCCTGTCTTACCTCTCGTGTAAGATCAACCATTTTTTATTTGAATATCGCCTTATCTCTCGTATAAGTTCATTCAACATGACATTAATTCTATTGTGATTCGGAAATTGTCTCATCTCTCGTATAAGCTCATCCGATAAGTACTCTTTATTTACTTATTTATTTATCTATTTAAACCTACCAGTAATTGTTTCAGTATTCTCTGCTACCTTCGCATTGGGATCTGTTAGAAGAGGTTGCGGTGGTGGTAATCGTTCGAGAATCAAATCTTCAATCTTCCTGATCTTTTGCCATAAACGATCAGTTTCCCTTTCCCTGCTTCGAGATCTTGAATGGGATCTTTTGTGGCGTTTTCCCATACTGTAACTTTTTTCTAAATTATTTTTAATGAATAATTTCTTCTGTGTTAAGCTCAATCGTGTGACCTAGTCGGCACAAGAAAAACGAATGAAGAAAATATTGTGAGGGAGCATTACCAAGGGCATCGAGCATGTCAACTGTTTTTCTCTCTCTTTTCCATATTAACAGCTCTAAATCTTGTGGCTTATAGGTATAAGTAGGACTACTAGACTGTAATCTTGAAGGGCGAGACACGAAGTATAATATTTGTAAAAAGTCCGCCTCCAGAATTTCTTTAATCTGTTGTACACCTATTTCCCTGAATAAAACACTTGCTGATGCATACACGTCATGTTCGTTGAATGATGTAGTTGGTATCTGTTTATCTTTCTCTACATTCTGAAGCACCTACGGAAGACGAAATTTCGCATGAAACTTATTTTGAGGAATTAGAGGAGATAAAATTCCTTCCCCTTGTTCTCAATAGCTGAAAATGAGAGTAGGTTTTCATCAATATGATGGATACTCTTTACTAAGAATTTCGCCAATTGAACTACAATGATAGATTCCATCAACCAAAATAATTATTTTATCATAGAAACTGGAAGGTAACAGATGGTTCATTAGCAGACAATAGAAGAAAATCGACTTTCATGCTTGAAACGATTTTCTTGAAATTCGCGCTCTTAACCGAGGCATGAAGAGGTGACGAAAGTACAGGAATCTCAAAACCAATGAGATCAAATGATATAATGGAAAATAATGAACTTTTTTTTTGATAAATTATTAATAACATTCCCATAAAAATATTAATGATTCCATGATTTCTTTCAAATCTTAACGTTTTTGAATTTCCTCAACTTTTTTCGTGTTTTCGTAACTATGTTTGACCCGTGATTTTTGGCGCATCATAGATGCACATGTGGGTTACTCCATTTCCTATTGCCTGCTAATGAATAGAGAGTTCCACTTCATTCTATTGCTTTTTGTAGCTGACTCAATGCTGGTACCTGTTCCGAAAATGCCGTCCATTCTTTCATAAATCTCTTCACTTCTTCTTCTGTGTCCAATAACTCGCTCAATTGATCAGAATTAAGATTCATAACTGATTTTCCTGTGATAAATCCTCGAGCTATTGAAATGGGAATGATATTAGAAAAATTATTAGAATACCAAATGGACGGAAATTTTTTTTTTTCACTCATCGGACGTGAAATTATTGTGCGGAATTCCGCAGTTCGAAAAATTCAATTCTTCTAGGTCACATATTATATGATTCAATTTCCTTCGTTGGAAAGAATTCAGGAAGGACCTCATCGCTACTCAGACTAGAAGAAATGAACATGAATGAGAAGAACTTTGTGAATAGTATCCTTATTCTTAGAGCAAAAGAATATATTTTTTTCAAATCTTCATTTATAATGCATATTTATATATTATCTTCATAATATATAAATATGCTGCTTATGATCATTTCAATTTGACATTGTCGCATAGGAAAGGACAATAACTTTTCGATATGACATTTTTTTCCTTTTCAAGAAAATACAGTGACTATTCCATCTTTAACTGAGATTTAAAAAAAAAGATGCATAAATAGTACTGAATGAGTCGTCTTCTCGTTCTTGAGGCATGAAAATATGGTTTACGTATGGTATGTATATACCATTTATATTTGTTTCATGGCGACATTGCCTCGTGGATGGTCGGTGGAGAAAAGATGTGAGAATCAATAATTCGATGGTAAATATAGTAACTCGCAATAGCTCAGCGGTAGAGCACCTGACATGTAATCAGAGGGTCGTGGGTTCAAATCCTGCTTGCGCATTACATATTTTTTCCGGAATTTGATTCTCTTAAAAAAAATTGATTAATAAAAATTAATTAATTCAAAATTTATTTGTTTAATGGCGCTACATTATGGAGCTACATGATGGGTAGCGGTGTTCTAACGTTGACGTTGACGTTGACGTTCTGAAAACTGTTTTTAAAATGAAAAGCTACATGATGGGTAGCGGTGTTTTGACGTTGACGTTGACGTTCTGAAAACTGTTTTTTTTTTTTTTGAAAAAACAGTTTTCAGAACGTCAACGTCAACGTCAGATAGTTAACGTTATAACAAAAAAATTTATTAATAAATTAATTTTTATTAGTATATTTTCAAGAGAATCAAATTCCGGAAAAAATATGTAATGCGCAAGCAGGATTTGAACCCACGACCCTCTGATTACATGTCAGGTGCTCTACCGCTGAGCTATTGCGAGTTACTATATTTACCTTCGAATTTTGATTCCCACATATTTTCTCCACCTCCCATCCACGAGGCAATGTCACCATTAAACAAATAAATTTATTAATAAATTAATTTTTATTAATATGATAGATTAGTATGGTAGAATAGTTTTTTTCGATTTTGAAAATTCGAGTATTGGGAATTTGAATATTTCATCCATTGAAACAGAATGAATCCCTCGAGGCGAGAAAACGAAAATATCAATCATAATGACAGAAAAAAGAAAAGCGTATTCAATATTATTGAACTAATCTATGAGAACGACGAATCACCTCAAGAACACCCATTAATAATGCTGAATTTCATTTCATTTCCCTGAGAAAGTATCTATTTTCAATGATCATTTCTTTTTCTTACTTCGAAAAACTTTACTCTTAATCCACCGAAGCTGATCAAATTTTCTCAATGCGAGAAACTAAAATTAACTTTCCAAATAAAAGAAGAAAGAAAAGAATATTCAATACCACAGTGATCCTGGTATCTGACACTTCAGAATCAGTCTGCCTGACACGATGAATCGTAGACAATAGCTATTTGCTTATTGAATGTAGTTTAATGATATTGACACATACCTATTGCGCGAAACGAGCTTAGCAATCGAGTATCGAAGAATATATTGTACATTCAAACATAGCTCAGAAATTCCCAAAACCTGTTAGTTACTGGTGCACTGTCAGAAGCTGCGATCCCAACAGTATTGCTGAACACATTCCATGAGCCTTTGCTCGACGAACAACGTCAAGAGACCCAATGAATAATGATGAATTCATTTCCTGTTTTTAAGGAAAATTCATTTTGACCAATAATTTTATTGAAGTGAAACTTCTTAGATGAGGTTCTTCCGTCTAACGCTGTTGCGTTACTTTTTCCACGCTTCAATGGTGGGGGAAAAGGAAGGGAGAGAGAGAGAGAGATAGATGAGTGAGAGAACGAATGTGCGCATGCGCACTCATATCTCTGCAGCATGACTCCTTAAAGTCGTGCTGGCCAATGAAGTAACCTCGGGAACATTCGGCTCTCATGCTACAACATGTAAATTTCAACTTCGGGTCGGCTTCAGAGGTTTTATTTCTTGGACAATTGCAATTTTACACTCGGCTCTGGATTGAAATATCTCGAAAACTGCTCAAAAATGGCTAATATTTTCATGATACGGCTTCACAATTGATGTGACACTTTTTTCTAAAAAATGAATCGGCTCATGCATTAATTCTTGACAAAAGGCAGTTTTTGCCGTTTGTAGACTCATAAGATGTCCCTGAAATGTATTTTGCATCAGCTCTATGGAGCCTTTGCAGAGCTCCATAGAGCTCGAGAATATTCTCTCCGTGTAGTCCTTTTAGAATACTCGGAATCTAAGTGAGATTGTGTGATTTTGCCTGAATCTATTTTTTTGTAGAAGATTTCAAAAGCTAAAAGAAGAATTAAGGCAAATGGGCGTATCTTCATTAGATTTTCATATATTCTCAAGGCAAAAAACCATTGAAACAATTCCTCTATTAACAAATCTATTCTTTGTCGTAGGACTTCGATAAATATCTGGGAAACTGAGCGAGATGATGCAATTTTTGTAGAAACTCTTCTTGTAGTTCTCAAAATTCTCTACACAAAAACTAATGAGAAGAATTCCGTCATCTCGCTCACTTTTCTAGATATTTTCGACAAAACGGATATCAAAAACGAAAGAATATAAAGTTTGTAGATAAATTGATTTATCCGTAATTTTCTTCGAATATCCCTGAATTTAAGCGAGATAGAAGCAATTTTGCATGAATCCTTCTTTATAGAGAGCTTTGAAAGGTACAAGAAAGGATTGAAGCGAAACTGCTCTATCTCGATCAATTTGCGGTGTATTCGCAAAAAACTGATTTAAACAAATCTAGTTGTCTGAACACTTCATAATTGTAAAAAAAATCATAATTTGTTAGTGAACAGATAACAAAAATACTATAGGCAGATACTCAAATTCTGAAAGTTTTGTGTTCATTACACAGCTAAATGTGCTCGCTGTGCTTTTTCCCGTTTTCCTGTGAGATTAACCCTGTATCCTCACTTTTCTCAATTATTAACACTTGTTCATTGAAGAAAATCCGAATAATTTACCTTTATCTATACATAATAAGCTGGAAGTTTCACTTCTGTCGCGTGGGTTACACGCCGCTCTCCTTTTTTTTGCCTCACGAAAATTTCCTCGGTATCTATTGAAACCGAGTACATTATCTTGAGGCAAGAAAATAAAGGAAAATTCAATATTGATACAATGCTTCTTATAAACCTCTGCACGACCAACAGCCTCAACTGGATCGATTGATAATGATGATTTTATTTTCTCTCCTCGAGAAAAAATATATCTTGAATGATTATTTTCTTCTCCCGCCTCGAGAGAATTTATTCGGTTCTACTGAAACCGATTGAATGTTCTTGCAGCAAGATAATAGAACTATCATTCAGAGTAAAAGAAGGAAGGATTCTTAAAATTGAATCCTTTAGTGGCCCTGGTTTCTGATACTCTAGAGGTCGTTTCTGACCATCTAAGTCGAAGGCAACAACTATTTATTTGTTGAATGTAGTTTAATTATACGATACATATCCGTTGCACGAAACGAACTTAACAATTGAGTATTGAAGAATATATTGTTCATCGAACTCTAACTGAAATATGTGCAAAAAATTCCAGTTATGAGTGCACTGTGAGAAACTAGGGCCACTACGGTATTGTTGAACTTTATTTTCTGTTTTTGAGTAAAAATTTATTCTGATCAATAACTTAATTTTTTTGCCTCAAGGAAATTCTTTGGTATTCATTGGAACTGAGTACATTGGTTTAAAGCGGGAAAATGGAATTAGCAATTGACATAAGAAAAAAAGAAAAAAAATCAGTAAATGTGGAGAATCGTGGCCTTTCAAATAGTAGAACTCGCAATAGCTTAGTTGGTAGAGCACCTGCCATGTAATCAAAAGGTTGTGAGTTCAAACCTTGCTTGCGCATTTCCTTTCTTTTCCGAAATTGAATTCTGTGATTTTCAAATTTTATTAAAAATGCCACTAATCTAAATATTCACCTGAAATTTAATAGTAGTACACTAATTTTAAAAGCCTTTCCACGATGAACTACCTCAAAAAAATCAGTTATTAATAATGACATTATTTTCTCTTCTTGAAAAAAAATTACCTTGAATGATCATATATTATTGAAACGGAGTAGATTGTTTTAAGGCAAAAACTTGATCAATTTTACTTTCTTTTTTGGAGAAAAAATTTATTTTGATTGATAATTTAATTTTTTTGCCTCAAGGGAATTCATTCGGTAATTGTTGAAACTGAGTAGACTTTCTTAAAGCAAGATAATGGATTATCAATTGAATAGAGGAAGGAAAAAAAAATCCAATATTTCTGAACTACATTTAGAAACCTTTGCACGACATACAGCCTCAAGAAAAGTAATTATCATGGATTTTATTTTCACTTGCTGAAAAAATAATTGTGAGTAATAATTGTATTTTCTTGTCTCAAGTAAATTAACTCGGTGTCTCTAGCCACAGAATGTAATCATTCAAATCATTGCCTTCAAAACATAACTGACTCGCATCAAAACAAATTCTACCATGAGATGAATTTTTCAGTTTCATGTTTTTTTTCTCTCCAACAAAGGCGATAAATTTTTTTCTCAGAAATGAGTTCAACTAAATGAAAAAAAAATCGTGACGCATTTTCAAAAAAACAATGGAACTATCTGAATGCCTTCTTACGACCTCTGAAATTACTAAGAGAAGGGAAAATTTTCTCCTGATGAGTAAGTTCAATCAATTTTATTTGACGATTTTGAATTTAACGGTTTTTTTTTCGATGCATTACTTGTAATGAGCAGTAAATTTGCACTTGAGAGAACTGATCCTGAATGCAGTTCATGTTTTTTCTCTCTCCTCCAAAAAAGGTGTTAGGTTTCTTTCTCGAAAATGAATTCCACTAAATTGAAAAAAAAATCGAGACGTGTTGTTAGAAAGACGAAGGAACGAGCAGGATGTTTTCGTGCCATCTATCTTTGTTTTCAAAAATATACTGAGGGGAAGAAAAATTTTATCGTGACGAGTAAATTTAATCATTTCCATTTCAAATTTAACGGTTTTTTGCGAGGCATCACTCGGAATGAAAAGTAAATTTGCAATTGAGAGAGCAGATACTGAATCTACTTCATTTCATAAAATACAACCAGTTCAAAAATTGTACCATTGCAATATGCCTACTCGTAAACAAAATTTTAACTCTTTAAAATTTTAACAAGATTTAAACAAAATCAGACTTGAATGGACGAAGTAAGAGCTATCGAATTCTTAATTACCTTCAAAATTTCTCAATTTTCGTGAGACGAATTCCGTTCAGATTTTCACTCAAGATTCGCAACCATAGTATCTAACTTTTAGCGAATTTTTACGAATTAAATCCCATTATTCTATTATTTATTCATTTTTTCTGCTTTTTTTAAAACTCGGTTTTACGACCATAGCTCAATGAATAAGTGTCTTGAAGACTTAAAATTTTTTCTGTATGTGTACTTTCTGATGAAAATGATTGGAATTGAATCTGAAGCATATCCGCTAAATGGTTCTCGTGATATTTTGGATTGACGTTTTTCCGAGAATCGGCTGTGTCTTCCAAACTTTTCATCCGATTTTATCGGGACGAAGCACAAAGATTCGTGTTTATGAACTAAACAAACCCTCAATTTTTCAAATATTTAGATGAAATTGTCCGCTTATCACATTAAAAAATGTATTTTTTTCTCAATGTTTCCAAAAAAATTAAAAAAATACCATTTTTATCGATTTTTTAGGATGAATACCTCTATTTTTCATTTGGTTTTCTGAAAGAACACTTTTTTCTCTTTCAAATGAGCCCCTACTCACAGTCATAGGACAATCAAAAACTGTATCCAAAAGGGAACATTCAAAGTAAAAAAGAGATTTTTCATGTGAAATTTAGTATAATTTGGAAATAATTGAATTTAAATCGATCCCAATCATTTTATCTTTATATTCCAATGCATTATAACACGGAAAGAAGGAAAGATAATAGAGAAAATTTAGAGAGAACCATTCGGAGGCATTCTGCTAATTCAGTAGCAGAAATTGAAAGGAAGGAGTAGCGATTTGAAGGATAACGTCGAAGGAGTAGCGACTAACGCAGTGATGAACGCCTGCTTGTTTTATTTGAAAACACTTTTCGAGTCACTATCTCTCCGGATCAAATGCGATTCTAACTTTTTTTTAAATTGAATTTTTTTCTTGTCGATTTTTCATGGCTTTTTTCAGAGAAAACCTTCCGATTTTTTATTGATCAAAGAAAAAAAATCGAATGTTCTGTTGATTTTTGCAAAAAAAATAGATTTTTTCATTTTTTTTTTTTCGATGAGATCGAAGAAATTTTGCACGGGAAATCACAGAGAAATAACGGAGAAAATACATTTTCGGCCATAATCATTATTAATTGGTGTTTACAGAACAAAGAAGTGTTCCTTCAGATTTTGCTGAAGCTTTGTTCTTTCGGGAAAAAAACGCTCGAACCAATTGGCTTGCGAATCTGGGCGGTGCTTCAGCACACACTAAACTAAAGGAAAACGTTGAAAGAGTTGCAATTTTCACAAAATTCGTGAAATGCAGGTCTATTTTCAAAAAAGAAAAAAACTCAATTTTTCGATACTTTTTCGAACCAATTTTAAAAATGGAAGAAAATCTTTCCCAACTGAACAGAGCACGGATCTTACAGGAAATTCATCCAAGTTTACAAATCTCATCATCCGCTTGCTGTGTGATCAGTAGTTTCTGAGATATCGACGATCACAGACGAAAGGGTGTTTTTTAATGCAATCGACGATATCGCAGGTGTTACGTATTGATCTGCGCGATCATACGTATTTTTCAACAATAATTAAGTATCAAGGATCATTCAGTTGATAATGCCCACAATTCCAATGTCTGGACCGATTTGCCCTGAAAGAGGTCCATGATACACGAAATTACAAGAAAAAATAGAAAGTCAGCAAAGTCAAACAGAAAATAATCAAATTCATCGAAATCCATTAAAAAGTCCGAAAAATCCATCAACAAATCACGCAAACATATTAACAAATCACGCAAAACGAACAAAACTGCCATAAACAAGTAAAGTATTATCAAAAAAGTTTAAATACCAATTTGCAATGAAATTCCTTCAATAGAAACAGAAATATTCATGTTTAAAGGCCAACGAAAAAGTATTGACCGTGCCGGCCTTCAGCGACCTTCACTGAGTAGGTGCGCGCAGTCACACGGGGTGGACAAAACTTCCCCCACCATTGACTCCCGGAACTCTGTGTCAAACTTTTCAAAAATCATAACTCTTTTGAACATTGAGATTAAGAAACAATTCCAATGCTAAAATTCGTTAAATAATCTAAACTGTCGATTCCAGATGAAAAACCATCAAAAATTTAATTTGCAACATAATTTGTTATGAGCAATTTACATAAAAACTAATGGTAAAAATGCGAAAATGGACGTAAAATGTAGTTGACACTGAGATATTGGAGTATACTGAAAATCAACTCTTAATATTAATAATTAACCGAGCTATAAATATTATAACATATATACACACACACATGCAAATTTATTATTACTGAACTTTCCAAAATTCATATCTTTAAAAATTATGATGATTAAGAAACCAATTTAGCACTAAAATTAATAGAAAAATACAAGCTACACGATACGCTAAGAAAATTTGACAAAAGTTAATATTTATAATAATTTGTTAGAAACAATTTATATGAAAAATCATTAGAGAATTATCAAAACCTATAGAATACAAAGATAATCACATCAGAACAATATAACCTCCAAAAATGGAAATGAAAAAACCAATAGCAACAAATTTATTCAATATTCAAATTTATTCACATATATATAGATATACTAAACACATGGCAAAATTCAAAAATTAATAACTTTTAGGATAATCAATATTAAGGAACGAATTTCATTTGTAAAATCATTAAATAATTCATAATAAAAGCTCATGAAAGAAAATTGAAACAACTGAATAACAACAAAAGTTATTAACTTAGGAAGATGGAACCAAGTTTGAAAAATAGATAGAAATAGTCTCTTCCAAACGCAATTAAGTTTATATTTTTAAACCAATTATTTTACAAGTTATTAAAAATTAGAACTTTCAAGGTCATCCAACTTTAAATAGGAATAACTCCGAAACTATAAAAGATAGAAGAACGGATCCAACGCTAAAAATCGTTAAATTTGACGGCCTTTCAAGTGGATTATAGAACGATTCCAAATATTGTTAATTAACAAAGTTATTAACAATCAAATGTTTATAAAAAAATGATAAAAAACTTTTGATACTAAAATTTGTTCATTTGGCCGAAAATGAGCTCAAATATAGAAAATCGTTAATTTATCCCACTTCTAAGTGGATTTGACAAAATTTGTTTATAAGGTACACATCAGGATGCAAAAAGGAAGTCATTTCCGATGAGTGGAAAATCAACTTGAAAAATGTTTAAAATCATAGAAAACGATATATTAATATGTCAAAAATAAGGTTATATATAAGAAAACAACAATATTGTATTTTTAATGTAATAATCTTTATTGTAAAACTACTATATCATAAGATACATATATATAAGCCTCAGCGCATGGACAGGCTACAGCACAAGGGTAGAAGAAAGGCGCTCCCCACCAGCTCAGTCACCACCAGCCACCTAGTTGCACTAGAAACTCACAGCGCATCCCCACTTATTGTACTCCCACCCTACCGGTTCAAGCCGCCGAACTGTCCATATACCTACATGCGCGAGGCTCAGTCAGTCAGTTCATCGCTCAACTTCAACTGGTAAAGACCTCCTCCTCCGGACGCCGTCGCGGTAACTCACTCGAGACTTAGAATCATTTTTGCTCGATTGGACATAGAATATTTTCAGTGAATCGGGACTTTGAATATTTTCAGTCGATCGACACTTAGAAAATTTTTATTGAAGTGGAACTTAGAATATTTTATTGAATCGGAACGTAGAATATTTTCAGTCAGCCGACACTTAGAAATTTTTACTCGATCGGAACTTGGAATATTTTTATTAAATTACAGCTTAGAATTTTTTTATTCACTTTTTATTCTGAGATCTGACGAAGCCTCGCGTTGATAGAAACAAATCAATTCATTTGAATAAATTTAAAATCATTTGAGTAAAACCGAGTTTAATTAATTCAATCAATTATTTCTTCCTTTTCAGGGCCTTAAAATTAAAAACCAGTCAACACCGCAGATAACGGTGCGCTTGACTATTCTATAAAAACCTGATCAACACCGCAGATAACGGTGCGGTTGATCACTCTCTCCTTTTAACCCAAATAAAATAAAATATATGAAACTCGTTTTCCCTGGTTTGAATAAAATCAAATCGTCTATATAAATATGTTAATTCGTCAGCATCAGAGTCGAAGGTGAAATTTTAAATTAAAGTGTGATCATTTTTCGTGAATTTATATTCATATAATTATTACAGTGCAGGTGAAGAAAAAAGAAAAAAAGAATAAAAGGTTACATAAAAGTGAACATAGAAATTGTGATAAACTTTGAAAACATTGCAGCTGTAATTTTCATCCATTAACCACTACAAGAATTACGAGAAGAAAATCAACGTGACCTGGAAAAGAGTAACACGCTGAGTAACGAAATTTTCTGACTCTCTAGCCCCGGAAGTCGATTGATATTCCAAAAAGTAGAGAAACTTTAACGTAAATGGGAATTAATCGGGAGTGAATTATATTTTGGGGATTTTTCTCGGAGTAAATCATCTCGAGTCAATTCTTATACGTAACACAGGGGGACAAAACATTGAAGCTGAAAGATCAGGCTACACGATCCTGATAAGGGTAGAATCAAGAAATTTTTTTGAGATTTTTGAGGGACTTCAAGCTTTTCAACCATTTTTTTAATCCTAATACGATGATTTTTGACAAAGTTCCAGCCACTCAAAAATCAGGCAAAAAACTGACAAAATTTACTGTTCCCTTAATTTTTTCGCTGAGTGTATCATAATATACACTCAGCAAAAACAATTTTTTTGCTGAGTGTATATTAATGAGGGACCGGTAAATTTTGTCAGTTTTTTGCTTTTTTAAAATGGCTATAACTTCGCCAAAAATGATCGTATCAGAATAAAAAAGGATCGTTGGAAAACTTGAAGTTTTCACTCTTGGAATCTTGAGATAAAATTTTTTCATGACCATTCGTTATAACGAGATAGGAGAGTTGAAAGTGGACTTTTTTTCTTCTTCTTTTCATTTTGTGAACTTGTTCCACGGACTTCAAAAAATTTCCTCGACTTAACCATTATGAGGATCATGTAGCCTTTCAGATTCAATTTCTTTTTTTTTTCCCTACCACCCTTGTTGCTGAGATATCGTCGATTGAATCAAAAAACACCCTTTTTTCTTTAATCGTCGATAGCTAGGGAACTACTGATCGCACAGCGAGCGGATGATGAGATTCGTAAACTTGAACAAATTTCCTGTGAGATTCTTGCTCTGCTTGATTGAAAAAAAAATGTCTTCCAATTTTTAAATTAGTTCGAAAAAGTAGCAAAAAATTGAGTTTGTTTCCTTTTTTGAAAATTGCCCTGCATTTTGCGAATTTCATGAAAATTGAAAATGTTTCAACGTTTTTCTTTAGTTTAATGTGTGCTGGAACACCTCCTAAATTTTCAAGCAAATCGGTTCGACCGTTTTTTTTCCTGTATGAACAAAGTTTCAGCAAAAATTAAAGGAACACTTTTTTGTGCCTTAAACACCAATTAATGATGATTTGGGCCGAAAATGTTTTTTCTCCGTTATTTTTCCGTTATTTTTTGTGCAAAATTTGTTGAATTCCATCGAAAAGTGAGAGCAATGAACATTGAAGAAAAATCAATGAAAAACTCGAAAAAACAATTTTTTTAAACGAAAAAAAAATAAAAATAAAATTGTTTGAAAGAATCTGCGGAGTCACTATCTCTCCAAATCAAATGCGATTTCGGTTTTTTTTTTCATTTAAAATTTTTTTTCCAAGTTTTCTACTGGTTTTTCGAGAACAGAAATGGATGTTTCCATTGATTTTCAAAAAAAGAAAGAATTTCTAATTTTCCGTTGTTTAGAAAGAAATTTTGAATTTTTTAATGATTAAAAAAAAATTCGAATTTTTATTGATTAATGAAAAACAAAATTTCAATTTTTTTATTGCTTTTTTGTTTTTTTTATTGTTCTCATTTTTCGGTGAAATTCAACAAATTTTGCACAAAAAATCACGGAAAAAGAACGGAGAAAAAACAATATCGGCTCTAATCATCATCAATTAGTGTTTAGGGCGTAAAAAAGTGTTCCTTTAATTTTTGCTGATTTTGTTTATTCGGGGAACAAAAAGTTCAAACCGACTTGGCTTGAAAATTTAGGGGGTGTAGCACACATTAAACTAGAGAAAAACGTTGAAACATCTTCAATTTTCGCAAAATTCGCAAAATGCAGGGTAATTTTCAAAAAATAAATAAAACGCCATTTTTTGGTAATTTTTCGAACCAATTTTAAAATTGGAAGGAAATTTCGTTTCAATCAAGCAGTGTAAGAATCTTACAGGAAATTTATCCAAATATACGAATCTCACCATCCGCTCGCTGTTCGATCAGTTGTTCCTGAGATATAGATGATTAAAAACAAAGGGGTGTTTTTTGATTCAATCGACAATATCTCAGCAACAAAGGGTCGTAGGGGAAAAAAAAAATTGAAGCTGAATGACCAGGCCACACAATCCTCATAAGGGTTAAGTCGAGGAAATTTTTTTGAGGTTCGTAGAACAAGTTGAAAAAATGAGAAAAAAAGAAAAAAATTTTTTCTGCTTTCACCTCTCCTATCTCGTTATAACGAATGGTCATAAAAAATCTTCATCTCAAGATTTCAAGAGTAGAAAATTTAAAAAGGAGAGACTTCAAGCTTTAAAACGATTTTTTAAAATTCTGATACGATCATTGTTGGCGAAGTTACAGCCATTTGAAAATCAAGCAAAAAATTGACAAAATTTACCGCTCCCTTAATTTTTTTGCTGAGTGTATATATATTCATGTGATGAGAATCATATAAAATCCCACACCGACCTTCCTTCGGCAAATCATTTAATAGGAAAAAAAAATAATAATATTTTCTTATACTTAATACATTAAATGTATATTCACACAATGAATGGAATATGAATTTTGCCACCAATCCTTCATTTTGGCTTAATTCGTTTTTCAGTCGAAGAACTGTATTTTTGCGATGAAAATCATAATTTAACGGGAAAAGGGGAAGGGAGGTCGGTGTAGGCGAAGAAGCAGTTTTTCATGCGGAAACTGGATTTCAACGAGAAAAGTCATTCAGTGATTTGATGTACGACAACACATTAATTAACAAATTAAACTAAGTGGTGGCCTTGTAGGTCTCTGCTGCGTTAAAAATGAAAAAGACTAGATGATTTTTTTGGTGTTATTTATCGACGTTTCGGTCGCTTTGTGCGGCCCTCTCCAGGATACTCATATTTATTTTTCTATAAATCAATTTCAATATTATAAATAAATGTACATAATCTTTTAAAATATTCCAGAATTATTATATCATTAGTTTTTACCTTTGTTCTTCAAATTTTAATGAAAATAATCACTTTTTGGTCGTGTTGTGTATTGGACACATAACCTTTAAATAATGATACTGTTTTCATTTTAATTAATATGTTAAAATTTGTTACAGAATTGTTTATAATATTATTTCATATTGATGATTATTACAATAATCTATTTAGAACATTTAAAAATTTTTTGAGAACTAAAACAGTCATAATTTTGAATCGTTGATTCATTCTTATTGTTATGATGCTTTGATTTGATTTTTTGTTGATGACGGATATTTCACTTAGAGTCAAGCCTAAACTGAGTTTGTAATAATCATCAATATGAAATAACGTTATAAAGAAGTGATAATTCTGTAGAAAATTTTAACATATTAATTAAAATGAAAACAGTATCATTATACAGAGGTTATGTGTCCAATACACCACACGACCAAAAAGTGATTATTTTCATTAAAATTTGAAGAACCAAGGTAAAAACTAATGATATAATAATACTGGAATATTTTGAACGATTATATACATTTATTTATAATATTGAAATTGATTTATAGAAAAATAAATATGAGTATCCTGAACAGGGCCGCGCAAAGCGACCAAAACGTCGATACATAACACCAAAAAAATCATCTAGTCTTTTTCATTTTTAACGCAGCAGAGACCTACAAAATTTAATTTGTTACACCACTAAGTTTAATTTGTTAATTAATAAAGGTCGTATATCAAATCACTGGATATCTTTTGGCCATAATAGTACGTAGTAATGTCATCGAGAATTCATCTACCTTTCTTCCGAAAAATTGAAAGAGAGTATGGTACTAGATCCTCCATACTTCTCAAAAACTTAAAGAAATTGATGTTGACTGACATTACACTGATTTTCCAACGCAATTTTCTTTATAATTGTAAAAATGATGAACTACCTACTTTCATTACATCGAAGTGCAAATTTGCCAATTTGTTCAAAAATTCAAAAGTAATTTTTAAATTTAATCGATCACTCCTCTGTTTTCATAAAAAAATTCTCAATTCGACTATTTCCGATAGTATTAGAAATTTAATGATGATCAAAAGCAAAATTTTCAATATAAAAACTGACATTGAAAGATTAATACCAGTAGGGTGTTACGTATAAGAATCAATACGTAACAAGGGTTGCTACAAGATTTTATAACAAGACAAAAAATAACATTGAAGAAAATTTTAGAGATAAAACAACAAATTTTAAGAAAAAAATTTAAAACTAAAAAGAGATAAATTCAATCATAAGTCCAACAAAAATAGTGTTAATTCCGGAAATAATAATATCAAACTTGATGTCAAAATTACACAAAACGAAAACGATGATTTTAGAAAAAAATGGTTTAAGAATTTATCTAAAACAAATATACCAGATGACATAAGAAAGCTTTTACAGTTAGGACAAAATTTCGCAATTAACGAATCTATTAAAAATTTCCGTCTACGTGACTACATTATCAGTTATGAGAGCAAAATTAATGAGATTCCATTGAACTCACAAGAACAATACAGAAATTCCTTGGTACATATAACAAAGAATCACATAAAAAAATTAAAATTCAGAAAACCAGATCTACGAGTTAAGGCTCTCAATAATTCTTCGTCTAATAACAAAGAAATATTAATAACAAGAGCAGATAAAGGACAAATAACCGTTGTTCTTGACAAAGCTGACTACATCGATGCAGGTTTGCAATTATTAAACGACAGTCAAACATACTTACCAACAAACAGAACAGACAACACAAATGATCTCCAAAAATTTAACAATAATCTAATATCTTCTTGGAAAGTCAAAAAATGGATCGCAAAAGAAACTGAAGAATTTCTAACAACTAAAACCTGTGTTATCCCTAAACTCTACCTTCTTCCAAAAATTCACAAACCAAATTTATCATTTCGTCCAATGGTTTCATCAATTGATGGTCCACTGCAAAAATTATGTAAATTTATTCACAACATTCTATCCCCACTAACCGAAAAACCTTTTTCACACATAAAAAACACCTCTGAATTCATAGAAAAAGTTAAAGATAAAATTATTCCAGTCAACTACACATTAATTTCTCTAGACGTTGTATCATACACAAATGTACCAATCGAAAAAGTAGTTGAAGCAATTGGTACATTAAAAGATAAAATTAAAAGATAAGATTAAATAAGAATTCCTCATGATGTTATATATAAGAATTGACTCGAGATGATTTATTCCGAGAAAAATCCCCAAAATATAATTTCACTCCCGATTAATTCCCATTTACGTTGAAGTTTCTCTACTTTTTGGAATATCAACCGATTTCCGGGGCTAGAGATATAGAAAGATTTCGTTACTCACCTTGTTGATTCTTTTCCTAATCCAAATCCTTATCGGTGGAGGTAAATTGTCTTTATATGTATACATTCAGTGTCAATGTTCACTATTAATGTTCACTTTTGCTAGTCACTTTCCTATGTGTCGCGTGGGATTATTTTTCAAAATCTCAACTTGATCAGAATAAAGCACACTGCAAATTGTGCCCAACCAACAGTCCAACTACATTAAGTTTACCAATGGATAAGTATCAGGGGAACCCCGAAATATTACAATCAATGGGTGATACTTGACCGTTCTCTTATTAATCAAAATTGTAATGGGAAAAAGCAGAGAAGGTTTCCTGGTGAATTCAGAAGAAGATGCATGGGATTTTAGGCTAAATTTTTCTCCTGATTGGTACTGGAGAAACAAAACAGGACAGAGGTGAGTTACTTTTGCGATTATTCTTCCTCGAATATCTCAGGAATTGAACGCGATAACAAGAAATCCATGGAGAGCTTTTTTGTAATTCCCATTTTCATGTGCACCAGCGGTTGGCATAAAATTTTTACTACCTTGTTTAATTACCAAGATTTTCCTAAAAAATGCATCGCAAATACATTCACTCGTCCTGTTCTGATTCTTCACTACTGTTTGTCCTACCGAATCCATAATAAACATATAAAATTGAATAGGAACTTCGACTTCGATGTTCAATCACATCCGGCTTCGTCATCCAGAAAAGTGGTCCGAGTGTGAACAGAAAAAACGCAAATCTGCTGATGATCTAAACCTTCGGAGGAAGAAGACAAGAATGGAAGAGCGATTATTGAGCAAGAAAGAAATTGATGAGGTAGTAATGAATTTTATTGCTATGGATCTACAACCATTTTCGACAGTTAGTGGAGAGGGGTTTAAGAAATTGATTGAGGGATTGAGGCCTGATTATGAGTTACCACATCGCACCACTTTTTCACGTATCATAGGACCTAAGCAGTTTGAAGAAACCAAAACCCTGCTGAAGGAACAGATAAAGAAAGATGTTGATGGTGGATTATTGAGTTTATCTTTCACTTCTGATTGCTGGAGCTCACGAGCGTCACATTCATTCATCTCATTGACAGTACACTATATGACACGAGATTTTGAAGTTAGAAATATTACCTTGGGAATACGACAATTGGAAAGTAGTCATACATCTGCTAATTTGGAGGCAGTCTTGAAAGACATGTTGGAAGAATGGGGCTTGCTTGACCTCCTGAATGTGGCTATATATGGAGTCACTGATAATGCTCCGAATATGCCAGCAGCCGTGAGGCTCGGAGGATGGATCAGTCTGAGATGTTTTGCTCACACTCTCCAATTAGTGCTTGAAAATAGTCGAAAATACGCGGTGGGAGTGAATGAATTATTGCAGAAGGTATTTATCACAGTTTATGTTTGATAATGGGATTCTGAATTTGCTGATTACTTTTTCACATTATTTTTTCATCCTTATTTTGTTACAGGCTAGACGAATCGCTACTCATTTCCATCATTCTAATGAAGCGAGACGATCCCTTGCAGAAGCTCAAGAAGCCACAGATGACAGTCATGTTTTGAATATTATACAAATGGTGGAAACACGTTGGAATAGCGAGTACTTAATGCTTGAACGTATGATACAGTTGAAAGCTCCTCTATCAGTAGTTCTGGCAAACTCTACTAGAGTTGACAACTTGACAGGCTCAGAATGGCAACTCATTGACCAAATAGTACAAATCATGGAGCCACTATATGATGCTACAGTTTTGTCGAGTTCAAAGAAGTATCCAACATTGTCTATGACGATCCCCATCATTCAAACTCTCAAAGATGTCTTAGAAAAAATGGACTTTGCAGGATTGCCAAGGGAATCGCCAGCAGCAAGTTTCAGGAAATTCCTTATTGAATTCCTAGAATCCAAATTCTCTGAAATATTCACCGACAGTTTGTACCACAAGGCAACATTTTTAGATCCTCGTTTCAAAACGCATTTTCTTGAAGCTGACAAAATGATGATAATTAAACAAGAATTGACAGAGGAAATCGTAACTGCGAAAACATCTTCCAATGTTCAGAGAAATTCATAGTCATCTAATACTCACGAAGCAGCTTCTTCACCTTACAGAAGTATATTTCTTTTCGAATTTCCCAATTTTTTTATTTATTGATAAACACCAAGTTCTCATCTCTGATATTTTTGAAAGCAGGTAACGGGCGCCCTAACTTGTTGGCCTTCCTCGATGAAGTTCGGTCAAGCCAGCAATCCTCAGATAATGATAATGAATTAAGAGCTGAAATCGATCGTGAACTGCTGGCTTATACTCAAAGTATGCGGATTCTTCAAGAAGAGGATCCAATCAACTGGTGGAAAGTACAGGCCTCCAAATATCCACATCTATCGTCAATGGCAAGAAGATATTTGCCTATTCCAACTACATCTGTTGAGAGTGAGCGTCTTTTTTCCACTGCAGGCGACGTCGTTACCAATCATCGTGTATCATTAAGTCCAAAAAACGTTGAAATGTTGGTTTTTCTTCATAAGAATCTCCCTCAATGCGCTATTTTCAATATTTTGTAAAGCAAAGAGACTATGGAAATTTTCCTGGTCTCCTACACTGTCTCAAGCCAATATTGGAAAATTTATTAAATGAATAAATTGTTATAAATTAATATTAAAAAAATAAATTAATTACAATAACTGAACAAATGGAAATAAATGAATAAATTGTTATAAAATCATTGATTTTGACTGTTCAATTTTCTCATCGCTCTTTGGTCTAGCTAATTTTCCTTTAGGAGAATGTTTCTTAATGAAACTACGTTATTTCCCGTTCTTCCCTAAATATTCCTCAGAGGAAAATTCATAAAGAAAATTTATTTATTTTTTTTTTCTTTATTACTGGAATGATGAAGTCACGAAAAATAATAGAAGTAAAACAAGTAAGTGAATTTTGGGGAAAATTATTTGTATGTTGACAAAACTTTCGGGCTTAGAAAAAAAAAGCTCAGGGAAGTTTTCACGATTCAAATTCTTTTTAAGGGAGAAAATTGATCGAATATTTGAGAAAAACCGTCGAATCGCGAATTATTCGATCGAATATCGAATATTCGATCCAATATCGAATATTCGATTTTTCGAATTATTCGCTCGAAATTCGAATATTCGATTTTCGAACTATTCGATTCGAAATTCGAATCGAATATTTGTATTCGATTCGTGTCGAAGTATTCGACAATTCGAATAATTCGCACACCCCTAGTTATGATGATTCTAGAAGGAAAATGTTTCGAAGAACTGGACTTTGACATACCTATATACTTCAGATATGTAGATGATATTATCTTATGTGTACCTAATGATAGAATACAAGAAGTAGTCACGTGCTTCAACAATAAACATACAAGACTGAAATTCACTTTTGAGATTGAAACAAACAAATGTATTTCTTTCCCAGATGTTCTAATCATTAAAGATGGTCAACGTCTAACATTTGACTGGTATTGTAAACCGACGTGGTCTGGTCGATTTCTGAATTTTGATTCTAATCATCCATTTTCACAAAAGACTGCAATAATAAAAAATTTAGTAGACAGAACTTTCAACATCTCCAGTACTGAATTCTTGAACAAAAATTTGAAATTAGCTAAAAAAACATTACTACTTAATGATTATCCCTCAACTCTTATTGATGACATTATATACCAAAGACTGAAAACACTTAATGACAACAACGTAACACAAAATATTGAAAATTTACGTGAAATCAATTTCAAAAAAACCATGATCGCACCATATTTTGAAACTTTCACCAAAATACTGAAAAATACAATGAAAAAATTCGATTTAAGCATCATTTCAAAAGTAAAGAACAAAATGAGTAACTTATTCAGGAGCACAAAAGACAAAGTCGATACAGAAAATAATTCAAACGTCATTTATAAAATAGATTGTAATCAATGTAATTTCTGTTACATTGGTCAAACTAAACGCTACTTTGGTGAAAGACAAAAAGAACACATTCGCAGCGAAAAAAATCCATCTTCATGCAAAACTGCTTTATCAAAACATGTTCAAAGTAAAAAACATAGTTTCAATTTCAAAACATCTAAGATCATGTGTCAAGCCAATAATCAATATGAATTAAATCTCTCTGAAATGTTCTTCATCAAATCTAATAATGTAGTCAATTATAATCGAGATTGTGACAAATTCCCTAAGATTTATGACCAATTAATAACTAAGAATAATTCTCACTAAACAATCAGTTATATCTCATCATAATTTTATATTGCTTTTTAGATAGGAAATGACTTTCAATGCTAGCAGATCCGATTTATAAAATATTATATTTTTCTAGTCATCTTCCTAGTATCTTTTTATACAGTAATTTTTTCTAGTGACTTCTTACCTAGTAACTTTTCTAGGGACTTTTTAGTAACCTTTTTCAAGGACATTCTAAAAGTAACCATTTCTGATAACAAACTCAGTTTAGGCTTGACTTTAAGTGAAATATCCGTCATCAATAAAAAATCAAATAAAAAGCATCATAACAATAAAAATGAATCAACGATTCAAAATTTTGACTGTTTGAGTTTTCAAAGAATTTTTCAATATTCTAAATAAATTATTGTAATAATCATCAATATGAAATAATATTATAAAAATCGATTATTCTGTAAAAAATTTTAACATATTAATTATAATGACAACAGTATCATTATTTAGAGGTTATGTGTCCAATACACAACACGACCAAGAAATGATTATTTTCATTAAAATTTGAAGAACAAAGGTAAAAACTGATGATATAATAATTCTGAAATATTTTAAAAGATTATGTACAGTTATTTATAATATTAAAATTGCTTTATAGAAAAATAAATATGAGTATCCTGAAGAGGGCCGCACAAAGCGACCGAAACGTCGATACATAACACTAAAAAAATCATCTAGTCTTTTTCATTTTTAACACAGCAGAGACCTACAAGGCCACCACTAAATTTAATTTGAGAAAAATCATTGTTCTTTCGCAAAAAGCCGAAGGAAGGTTGGTGTAGGCGAAAAAGCAATTTTTCATTCGAAACTTAATTACTACGAAAAAAGCATTCTTTCAATGGACAAAGCCGAATAAAGGTCAGTCAGGCGAAAAAACAGTTTTCTATTCGAAAAACTGGATTTTTAGGAGAAAAATCATTTTTCCTACGCAAAAAGGCGGAGGGAGTTTGATTTAGGCGGAAAGCAGATTTTCATTTTAAAAACTGGATTTTCGCGAGAACAATCATTATTTCAATGCAGAAAGCCGAATGGAGTTCGGTGTAGGCGACAAAGCAGTTTTTCAGTCGAAGAACTGTATTATTGCGATGAAAATCATAATTTTAACGCAAAAAACCGGATGAAGATCAGTGTAGACGAAAAAGCGGTTTTCCAGTTTAAGAACTGTATTTTTACGATGAAAATCATTATTTTAAGGCAAAAAACCGAATGAAGATCACTGTAGGCGAAAAAGCAGTTTTTCAGTCGAAAAACAGAATTCTTTCGGGGAAAATCATTCAATGGCGACATTGCCTCGTCGATGGGAGGTGGAGAAAAGATGTGAGAATCAAAAATTCAATGGTAAATATAGTAACTGGCAATAGCTCAGCGGTAGAGCACCTGACATGT
This sequence comes from Aleiodes alternator, assembly GCA_963921955.1. Taxonomy (NCBI): domain Eukaryota; kingdom Metazoa; phylum Arthropoda; class Insecta; order Hymenoptera; family Braconidae; genus Aleiodes; species Aleiodes alternator. The sequence continues at coordinate 3,170,644 of OY998102.1, read as the reverse complement.
AATCAGAGGGTCGTGGGTTCAAATCCTGCTTGCGCATTGCATATTTTTTCCGGAATTTGATTCTCCTAAAAAATTTATTAATAAAAATTATTTATTAATAAATTTATTTGTTTAAAAACTGGATTTTTACGAGAAAAATCATTATTTCAACGCAAAAAGCCGAATGGAGGTCGGTGTAGTCGAAAATGCAGTTTTTCAGGGGAAAAACTGCATTTATACGACATAATTCATGATTTCATTGGAAAAACCCGATCGAAGTTCGATGTAGGCAGTGTTTCAGTCGAAGAACTGGATGTCTACAAGAACAATTATTATTTCAACGCAAAAAGCAAAAGGCAGGTTTTTGTAGGCGAAAAAGCAGATTTGTAGTCGAAAAACTGGATTTTTTCGATAAAAATCATTATTTCGACGCTGAAAGCCGAATGATGGTCAGTGTGGGCGGAAAAACAGTTTTTCATTCAGAAAACAGAATTTCTACGAGAAGAATCATTGCCTCACCGGGAAAAGTGAAACGAAGAATGGTGTAGGCGAAAAAGGTGTTTTGGCGAAAGTGTGAAGGCGAAGAACTGTATTCTTACGAAATAATTCATAATTTCATCGGAAAAAGCCGAACAAAGGTCGGCGTAGGCGAAAAAGCAGTTTTCCATTTGGAAAACTCGATTTCAACGAGAAAAATCATGATTTCTTCGCAAAAAGCCGAATGAAGGTCGGTATAGGCGAAAGAGCAGTTCTTTTATTCAAAAAACTGGATGTTTAGAAGAACAACCATTTTCTGGGAAACGTAATATTGACTGAAGATTCTTTGCATGGCTAAGAAGAGATCCCTAGAAGCTGCAAAAAGAGCGGAGGAAGATGATATTGGAAGATGATATTATTGGTGACTATGAAGCAAATCAGCAAGTGAATGAAGGTCGTAAAGAATCGGAGGTAGATTAATCAAGTTTCGAAATATCTGATGACGTTCTGTGGCATTTCTTACAGAAAAATAAATTATTACACACTAGGGAAGGTCAACCAGTTAAGAAGGCAAAGAACAGAGATTCAATCAATTTGGCAGAATAACAGTCTGAGGCGCCAATCGAAGAGGTCTTCGACGATGTATCTCTGGAGGATAGTAAAACAGGTAAGACTGAACGGAATTAAATATGGATCAAAAGTACACCATCGACAATATGTTCCATTTTCTTTTGTGTTCCTTTTCCTTCTACACTCTGGTGGAATTCCGAATAAGTTTCTTGTTCATGTTATGATTGTCTTTACAGCCAATGTTCACAAAGTATATCAATCCTATTCTGTCCTCCGTCTGTGTATCGAAACCAAGAATAATTTATATAATGCTTTTGAATGTAGCAAAAGGAGAGTTTAAGAAGTAAAAAATTCAAGCCATGGCTAATCGTATAGAAGAATCAGAAAATGAAGTGGCATGCTGGAAAAGGAAATACGTGGATCTGGAAGTAATTCATGCAGTATGCCCGAGAGGTAGTAAAATTCAATGACATAACATTCATTCATTTATTATCGCTCATTCTGTCGGATCGCCGGAATTCTTGATAGATAACTAACTAAATGTAATGAGGAAATTTTTCATCAATTTATGAATGGGGATATTCTCAAAAGCATTGATGAAGCTATACTGAAGTGAAATTCTATGGAGTTGATCCCGTTTACTATTCCACTGTGATGAATGTCATATGATGATTTGGACAGAATTTGGCATTTTTTGAATGAAAATGACAAATTCAATAGACATTTTTAGAAATCTGATGTCAGTACATGTCAAAAAGTCACATATCATGACACAATTTGTCATTTTCTGTCTTTTCAACTTCCCGATTAGGAAGTTATTGTATTCGCCCCGAAAATCAATTTTCGATTTTTCATCAGATCTCGACGTTTCAAGATGCTGACATGACTTTCTGAGAGATTTTACGGAACTGTCCGTGTGTGTGTGTGTGTGTATGTATGTATGTATGTATGTGCGTATGTGAGGAAATTTTGAAAAACGATTCCACTGGCATTACTTATCCGATCAAAATTTTTTTTAATGGAATGGAATCATCTTTATGTAACTTAGTCCTGATTAGATTATGAGCCATGTCAGCTCATTAATTTCTGAGTTTTTTACGGAAAAGTGATGAAAAAAATACGAAATTTGTAAAAAAATCTCAAATTTCAAGCAAAAATACGTTACTAGTAGAGGATGATGGGGCGAAAGGGACCACTCTGTGGTAAAATGAAACCGGGAGGGGAGGGGTGGGCCTTATGGTAAAACGAACATCCCTTTCACATTATAAAGAAAATCTATAGCCAGACAATGAATGAATCGGGAAGTTTTTTTTGTGACCTCTGAAAGGTCAAACACATTCTAAAACCAACACGACAATACTCCTCCATTCACGAACGAGCGTAGCGAGCAAGCCAGAACGTACCCCAACTCACGAGCGAGCAACAACGCACCCCTCGTTTTCACATTTTTTGGACGTTTTTGTCAGAATATGTCAAATGGCTCATAGTTGTCTGCCACACAATACGATCAAAATAGGACATACTCTGTCATAATGAGTCGAATGATGACAGAACTTTTTCTGGGAAAATTCGACAAAATATGACATACTGTTCCAATTGATAGTTGAAAATGCTCATATTTTGACAAAAAAAAGTCAAATTATGACATTTTATGGTAGATTCTGCGGGAATATGTCAAATTATGACGTTTTTTTTTCAAAATTTGACAGCCATATTTCCACCTGGGTAGAACTGTATTTTTACGATAAAAATAATTATTTCAACGAGAAAAGCCGCAGGAGGCGGTATAAGCGAAAAAGCCGTTTTTCATTTGGAAAACTGGATTTCTACGAGATAGATACTTAATTGTGAAGAAAAGCGTTAGGAAGCTGTGTGGCTTATATGCAATGGTTGCAATTCTATATTTAAGATATAACTGAAAAAAAATACTTAATGTGCATTCTTAGGGCTATCATTTCAAGGTAGATTATGGTGATACATGATCATCATGTAACAATCAATGATAACCGTGTTCGTCCTTATAAAGCTGTAAAAATTGTATGATAGAAGTAATTTGATTTCTTATATTTCAGCCAAATTAGCAATAGTTATCTGCAGTTATGCGCAAAAATGATATTTTATGGTCATTGGCTAAAAGGTTTAAATGTAAGATCCAGTGGCTAAATGTAAGATCCATGCTCTGCTTAGTTGGATAAAAATTTCCTTCCATTTTTAAAATTGGTTCGAAAAAGTACCAAAAAATGGTGTTTTTTTCTTTTTTTTACAAATTGCCTTGCATTCCGATTTTCAAAAAAATTGCCGAAAATTGCAAATGTGTTAACGTTTTTCTTTATTCTGACGTGTGCTGAAGGAGCCCCTAAATTTTCAAGCCAATCGATTCGAGCATTTTTTTCCCGAATGAACAAAGTTTCAGCAAAGATTGAAGGAATACTTTTTTGTTCCTTAAACACTAATTAATGATGGTTAAGGCCGAAAATGTGTTTTCTCCGTTATTTCTCCGTGATTTTCTGTGCGAAGTTCGTTCAATCTCATCGAAAAAAGAAAAATCAAAAAATCTTTTATTTTCTTTGATTAATACAAAAATCGGGAGGTTTTCTTCAAAAAAACCATGGAAAAATCAGGGAAAAATTTTCATTGAAAAAAAACGCTAGAATCGCATTTGACTAGGAGAGATGACGACTTTTTCACTGAAAAATTTTTCTTCGAGATTTTTTCTATCAAAATTACATTTTATTTTTCGACTTTCTCCGATTGAAACTCAAAAAACAAAGAATTTTTTTTATCGAAAAAACAACATTTTCGTTGAAAACAGTTTTGGAGTCACTATCTCTCCGAGTTAAATACGATTCTAGCGTCTTCTTTTTAATAATTTTTTTTTTCTCTATTTTTTAATGGCTTTTGATTTTTTTTATTGATCAACGAGAAAGAATCGTATTTTTTGTTGATTTTCGCGAAAAAAATTGATTAATCATCATTAATTGGTGTTTAAGGAACAAAAAAGTATTTCTTTAATTTTTGCTAAAATTTTGTTCATTCGGGAAAAAAACGGGCGAACCGATTGGTTTGAAAATTTTGGGGGCGCTTCAGCACACATTAAACTAGAGAAAAACATTCAAACTTTTGTAATTTTCACAAAATTCGTGAAATACAGGGCAATTTAAAAAAATAAAAATAAAAAAACACTATTTTTCGGTACTTTTTCGAACCAATTTTAAGAACGGAAGAAAATGTTTTACCAACTAAAGAGAGCACGGATCTTACAGGAAATTGATTTACGTTCACGAATCTCATCTTTCGCTCGCTGTGCAAACAGTAGTTTCTGAGATATCAACGATTAAAAACTAGAGAGTGTTTTTGGATTTAATCGACGATATCTCAAGTAACAAAGGGTCGTAAGGAAAAAAAAACGAAGTTTGAAGTTGAAAGATCAGGCTACTGAAACCCTTATCAGGGGATAAGGGTTAAATCCAGAAAAAATTTTTGAAGTCCGTGGAACAGTTTGAAAAAATGGATAAAAAAAAGAAAAAAAATTTCCGCTTTCAACTTTCTTATCTCGTTATAACGAATGGTCATGAAAAATTTTCGTCTCAATATTTCAAGAGTGGAGACGTCAAGCTTTCCAACCATTTTTTAAAATTCCTAATACGGTGATTTTTGGCGAAGTTACAGCCATTTAAAAATCAGGCAAAAAACCGACAAAATTTACTGTTCCCTTAATTTTTGTGCTGAGTGTATATTTAGAAATGTCGAAGAATCACAAAAACTCTGAACAAAAATGTGGAGAGCTGATGGAAAATGTTGAATTTTGACACATGGCAGATATGGCATATCTATACAAAATTTTCGCAGGTTGTACGTACATTTGACATTATTCGTAAAAAAATCAGAATTTATGATCATCCTCTGAAATTCTGACATAATTTTTCTGTTCAATTCGGTGGAAATATGTCATATGAGAATTCCGACAGAATTTAACATTTTCGTTATAAAAGGAGAATTTATGATCAATTATGTTAAATTCTGACATAATTTTTCCGTTAAGTTTCGTCAAAATATGTCATATGATAATTCGGACAGAATTTGTCATTTTCTGAATGAAAATGACAAATTGAATAGACATTTTTAGAAATATTATGTCATTACATGTTGACAAGTCAGATATCATGACAGAATTTGCCATTTTCCATATTTTTTGGACATTTTCGTCAGAATATGTCAAATGGCTCAGAGTTGTCTGCCACACAAAACAATCAAAAGGTGACATATTCTGTCCTAATTTGTCAAATATCACAGAAATTTTCCTGAGAAAATTTGACAAAATATGACATACTGTTCAAATTGATGATAGAAAATGCTCATATTTTAACAGAAAAAATCAAATTATGACATTTAGTGGTAGATTCTGTGGGAATATGTCCAATTATGACAGTTTTTTCTCGAAATTTATCACATTCGATCAAAATTTGACATCCATATCTCCAACTGGGTAGAACTGTATTTTTACGATAAAAATAATTATTTCAACAAAAAAAGCCGGAGGAAGGTTGATATAGGCGGAAAAGCAGTTGTTCATTTGAAAAACTGGATTTCTACAAGAAAAGTCATTGTTCTTTCGTAAAAAGCCGGAGCAAGGTCGGTGTAGGCGAAAAAGCAGTTTTTCAGTGGCAAATGTTACGCAAAAAAAAAATATATTTTTTTAATACTTAATACATTAAATGTATGTTTACACAATGAATATCATGCGAATTTCACCGCCAAACCTTCATTTTGGCATAAGTCGTAAAATAATATTTTTTTATACTTAATACATTAAATGTATGTTTACACAATGAATATCATGTAAATTTCACCGCCGAACCTTCATTTTGGCATAAGTCGTAAAATTACATACGTAACACAAAACATAATTCCTGCGCGGAAAATCATTATTTTGACGGGAAAAGGAGAAGAGAGGTCAGTTCAGGCGAAAAAGCATTTCTTCATTTGGAATACTGGATTTCAACGAGGAAAAGTTCTTTACCGAGAAAAGCCGATCGAAGGTCGGTGGAGGCGAAAGAGCATTTGTTCGGTTCAAGGACTGTATTTTCACAAAATAATTCATGATTTCATCGGCAGCAGCCGAACGAGGGTCAGTGTAGGCGAAAAAGCAGTTTTTTATTCGAAAATGGATTTCTAGGAGAAAAATCATTTTTCCTACGCGAAAAAGTGAAAGGAGTACGGTATTGACGAAGAAACCGATTTTCATTCGAACAACTAGATTTCTACGAGAAAAATCATTATTTCAACGCAGAAAGCCGGAATAATTCACGATTTCATCGGAAAAAGCCGAACAGAGATCGATGTAGGAGAAAAAACAGATTTTCATTTGAAAAACTGGTTTTTTACGAGAAAATTCATTATTTCGACATAGAAAGCCGAATGAAGTTCGGTGTAGGCGAAAAAGCAGTTTTTCTTCCGAAAAATGAATTACTACAAGTAAAATTATTATTTCAACGCAGAAAGCCGAAATAATTCATGATTTCTCGGGAAAAGCCGAAGAAGGTCGGTGTCGGCGAAAAAGCAGATTTTCATTCGAAAAACTACATTTCCACAAGAAAAATCATTATTTCAACGCAGAAAGCCGAAATAATTCATAATTTCATCGGGAAAAGCCGAACGAAGGTCGGTGTAGGAGAAAAAGCAGATTTTCATTCGAAAAACTGGTTTTCTGCGAGAAAAATCATCATTTCGACATAAAAAGCCAAATGGAGTTCGGTGTAGGCGAAAAAGCAGTTTCTCAGTCGAAGAACTTAATTTTTACAATGAAAATCATTATTTCATCGCAAAAAACCGAATGGAAGTCGGTGTAGGAGACAAAGCAGTTTTTCATTCGAAAAACTGAATTTCCACGAGAAAAGTCATTGCTTCACCGAAAAAAGCCGAATGAAGATCAGTGCAGGCGTTTTCGCAGTTTTTCATACGAAGAACTGGATGTCTACAAAAAAAAATCATTGTTTGAACGCAAAAAGGAGGAGGTAGGCCGTTGTAGGCGAAAAAGCCGATTTTCATTCGAAGAACTGTATTCCTACGAGAAAAATCATAATTTCAACGCAGAAAGCCGAATGGAGGTCGGTGTGGACGGAAAAGCAGTTTTTCTGTGGAAGAACTGTATTTTCACGAAATAATTTATGATTTCTCCGGAAGAAGCCGAACGAAGGTCGGTGTAGGCGAAAAAGCAGTTTTACATTCGGAACTTAATTTCTACGAGAAAAATCATTGTTTCAACGAAAAAAGTTGAACGAACGTCGGTGTGGGTGAAAGAGCAGTTTTTCATTCGAAAGACTGGATGTCTACAAGGAAAATCCTTGTTTCATCGCAAAAAGTAGAGGAAAGGTTATTGTAAGCGAAGAAGTAGATTTTCCTTCGAAAAACTAAATTTCTACGAGAAGAATCATTATTCCAACGCAGAAAGCCGAACGAATGTCGGTGTAAGTGAAAAAGCAGTTTTTCAGTCGAAAAAGAGAGTTCTCACAAAAAAAAATATAATTTCAACGGAAAAAGCTGAAGGAAGGTCGGTGTAGGTGAAAAAGCAGTTGTTCATTTGAAAAACTGGATTTTTATGAGAAAAATTATTGTTTCAACGAAAAAAGTTGAACAAAGGTCGGCGTAGGCGAAAAAGAAGTTTTTCATTCGAACAACTGGATTTCTACAAGAAGAATCATCATTTAAACGCAAAAAGCAGGAGGAAGGTCGGTGTAGGCGAAAAAGCAGTTTTTCAGTCGAGAAACAGAGTTCTTACGGGACAAATCATTCTTTTGACGCGAATAGCAGAGGGGAGGTCGACGTAGACGAAAAAGCAGTTTTTCATTTGGAAAACGGGATGTCAACGAGAAAAGTCATTATTTCGACGTGTAACGTCCAGAAAATCTGGAACGTTTTTTTTATTTTTTTTTGAATAATAAAAAAAAAGATTTTGTTAAATTCGAAACGAAAAATACTTTTCGTTTCGAATTTAAAAAGATAAGGAGAACAATGGTGAGGAGAGTGACCATTGCTCATGAGACATCCGGTCGTCTCACGTTGATATTGGGATTCGCGGTAGGTGGGGAGAGGGGAAACACGAGTTAATGTATGGTTAACTCGATGTTTCGTTTCTCTCTCTCGCTCTCCCACTGTATGTCAAGGGCGTCAGATCTCAGCCACTTGACGACAGTGCAGGAATGCGAGCAGTCTCCCACTCAAAGAAATTGAGCGCCAATACATGTGGAAATTACATCACATGTATTGACCCCCACTAATAAGAAAAAATTGGGTAAGGAAGGGGCGACGCACTCGCGTCGTGCGATGCACTTCCTTCCCAAATTAATTGGGGCGCAACTCTCAGGATAATAGAATTAGAGAGTGATTCACATAAGGAAAATTCGTTTTAAAAAAAAGGAGAATTTTGAGTATACTAAAAAAAAAACTATTGAAATAAACTGTTATAATTGTGTGACCGATTTAGTGCAGAAAATTGTTGTGAGGGAAAAAAGAAAAAAAAACACCTATTGAGACAAAATTTTTATTAAGTGGTGACCGATTTTGTGAAAAAAAAACTATTGTTATTGTGAAAAAAAAAGAAAAAAAAACTATTTAAACAAAACTTTTATTATAGTGAAACAGATAAATTGTGGAAAAAATGTAAAGAAAAAAAGAGGAGAGGACAACATTTTTTTTTGTTGTTTGTGCGGGAAAAAAAAAGGAAAGATAACCCATAAAACCTAGGAAAAAAAGGGAAAAATTTGGAGCTAAATTGAAAATTCAAATAAAAGAAAAAGGGAGGAAGGAAGGAGTAAAAGCCAAAAACAAAAGAAAAAGTAAGTGGGCAAATTCCGTAGAAATACGTGGATACTGCGGGCGCAGATTTCGCGTATTCGAGAGAAAGGGAGAAGGAAATTATTTAAATCATTAATTTTTGGGTTTTAAGGGAAAATTAACATAGAACCTGAAAAATAAAAGTATAACAAATCCGTCGGATTCATCACAAAAATTTTCATTTTTTTTATTACTAATTTTTAAACGAAAAATAACATAAAAACCTGAAAAATGAAAGTATAACAAATCCGTCGGATTCATCACAAAATTTTCATTTTTTTATTACTAATTTTTTTTTAAACGAAAAATAACATAAGAACCTGAAAAATAAAAGTATAACGAATCCGTTGCATTCATCACAAAATTTTCATTTTTTTTATTATTTTTTTATTACTAATTTTTAAACGAAAAATAACATAAAAACCTGAAAAATAAAAGTATAACAAATGTGTCGGATTCATCATAAAAATTTTCATTATTTTATTACTAATTTGTAAACGAAAAATATCATAAAAACCTGAAAAATAAAAGTATAACAAATCCGTCGGATTCATCATAAAAATTTTCATTATTTTATTATTAATTTTTAAACGAAAAATAACATAAAAACCTGAAAAATAAAAGTATAACAAATCCGTCGGATTCATCATAAAAATTTTCATTATTTTATTATTAATTTTTAAACGAAAAATAACATAAAAACCTGAAAAATAAAAATATCACAAATCCGTTGGATTCATCACAAAAATTTTCATTTTTTTATACTAAATTTTAAACGAAAAATAACATAAAAACCTGAAAAATGAAAGTATAACAAATCCGTCGGATTCATCACGAAAATTTTCATTATTTGACTATAAATTTTTAAGCGTAAATAATATAAAAACCTGAAAAATAAAAGTATAACAAATCCGTCGGATTCATTAGAAAAATTTTCATCATATTATTACCAATTTCTAGAGGAAAAATAACGTAAAAATCTGAAAAATAAAATATAACTTCTTTTGTCATTTTAAATCAAAAATAAAGAATAAAATATAACGGGTGTCTCGAGAAGCACCAATTTAAAATTTTACATGAAAATTTATTTTATATAATTTCTTTTTGTCAATTTAAATCAAAAATAAAGAGTAAGATATAACGGGTGTCTCGAGAAACACCAATTTAAAAATTTACATAAAATTTTTTTTTTTTTAATTATTTATTTATTTATTTATTCATTAATACCTGCCCTCCAGGGACTACGCCCTATAGCAGGGGGGGGGGGAGAATATAAATTTTACAAGAGAATATTTTTCCAATAAGCAGCTGTTTACATCCGTTTTTTTTTCACTTTGTATCACATATACTAAGCTCTGTCATTCTTCTGTTTCATTCACGATTTCAAGACAGAAACTTCGTAACTTCAGAGCATTTACTAAAAAATAATATAATCTTTCCAATAAATCGCCTGAGTTTGTATCGGAAGAGAGGAGTGTTTTTAATAGTGTGCTTTTTTCAGTTTCACTCAAGGTATGAGCTTCTTTAGTCTCCTTTAGCCAGTAACCTCTTATACTAATATATCTTGGGCACTCGATGAGCAGGTGCATTACAGAGTCAGATTTCTGCGAGTTACACAGTTGGCAAGGTGCACAAGGGTCAAACTTGTGGGCCTTGCCCCTTATACAATATTTATGGTATCTTACTGTGGCTAGTCTTGTTTGGGCCATTGCACATAGGTAGGGCCAGGGGCACCTAGACGTTAGGTAGCTCGCTTCGCGATCGTTGATTGATCTTGGTATCTTTAGTTGAATACTCTCGTAATCTCTGAATGCATTTAAATCACACTGCTTTAAGTGCAGTGTCAGTTTTTCTATAAGATCCTGTTTCTTTCACTCTCAGAAAACTGGATCCTTACTCGACCACATGTCTTCCGCCCCGATTTTCTCCAGGAACGAATTGAACTGACAGACCCAGTTGAATTTTATCAGTCTCCTTTGCTGTTTACTAGTTAATTCGGCTTGTCTGTTGGTGAACAGGTGCCAGTCTCTGAGCAAACAAATCTTGGGCAGCCTTGTGTCTGGCATCTTTAGAATTTTTATTATCCAGTTTAATGAGAGCGAGAAGATCTTCAGTTCAACTGGGCTCAGTCCAAGCTCCAATCTGATGAGAAAACCCGGTGTATTTATAGGGAGTTTAAATATTTTTTGAAGAAGTACAATTGCGTCCCCTCAAGCATTGAGATATATCTAAGGGCCCAAGCTGGAGTCCCATATAGTAAAGTTGTTAAAACAGTGCAATCAAAAATTTTTAAATTGCTCTTCCAGGAGTCAGATTTAGCCTTGGCTAAGACATTCAGAGCTGTGCCGCATGCAATCCGTGCTTTCTGTACAGAAGCACTTGCCGCCTGTCGGCACACCGCTGAAGCAGAAAATTCAATACCTAAATATGTGTAAAACTTCACAACTTCAATTCTTTCGCCATAAATAAATATGTTGGGTTCCAGCTTGATCCTCCTACCAGATTTACAGATGATAATTTTCGATTTATTAGTATTTATCGTCAGGGCTCTCTCCGCAACGTATTCCGCCAATATATTGCCAGTTTTTTGTAACTCAATTTCGCTTTCGCAAATAAATACAAGGTCATTGGCAAACATTAAAAGAAGTAGATCGTGTAGAGAGTCCAGAGAGACACCCTTCGCTCCACGCCTGAGGAAATAATCTTCGATATCCGCCAAATACAATATAAAGAGCAAGGGGCTCAGTATCTCTCCTTGTAGCACACCTTCTGTTATATTAACATAATCGGAAGTCTTTTGTCCCTGTCTCACCCTGAGTTTAGCCAAGTCATATAAGTTTTTCAGTATTCTGATAATTTTTGCACTGAGCCCAATCTCATACATTCTTTGCCACAGTTTTCTTTGGTCAATCGAGTCGAAAGCTCTCTTAAAATCGATAAATAATAAATAAACTTTTCTGTTCCCCAATCTCATCCTTTGATTAATTGAACACAACAGAACAAAGATATTGTCAAGGCATCCTTTGCTTTTTACAAAGCCTGCCTGACATTCCGGGATAATCTGTTGATCCAGTGCGCAAGTTTCAATTCTAGCTTTTAAAACGGAAGTGAAGATTTTTACTATCGAGTTTATTAGTGCTATACCTCTATAGTTATTTGGATCACCCTTATCTCCCTTTTTAAATAACATACTCATTATAACTTGTGGCCACAAACGAGGTATTAGTTCGGAATTCATAATTTTGTTAAAAAAAGTAGTTAAATAGAGAAGCCAGTTTTGCGGGAGATTCTTCAAAAATTCGTTTGAAATTTCGTCTTGGCCAGGAGCTTTGCCGGATTTACAGCCTCTAATGCTTTTTACAATTTCCTCCAATGTCATAGGCATATCTAAAAATTTCTCAGTGACTCCATAAAACGTGTAATTTGGGAGAGAAGGGTGACAGAAGATAGAGGTGTAAAAATTGAACCACTCCTCAGTACTAATGTGGAAAATTTTCGGAGAGAAGCCTTTACAAAATTTCACCACACCCCAAAAAGCTTTTGGGTTATTTACCTCCGAAAATCTCTCTGTTATGTCCCCACAGTAAATTCTTTTTTTCTTTTTTAATAAATTATTGTGCTCTTTTCTACTATCAACAAAGTTAACTCTAATACTGTCCTCATAATTTGATTGCTCCAATTCTTGTCTTAACGCATCAAGATTTGCTTCGGAATTGCGACACTCCCCATCGTACCATATCTTGAATTTAACATTTTTGTTCAGTGAGTGCGTGACCGTTTTTATAAAACCTAGGTCAAAGGCGACTTCTCTGGTCGCTAAGCAAAAGTTAGAATATATTTCGTCGACCGATTTGCCTTCAAATTCTATGGATACTTTGGGCGATAATTTCATTGCCTGTCTAAAGTGCAATGCGTCTTGGGATTTCCAATCTAGTGCCGTGGACCTATTCTTCGTACCCTCCCCAAGGCTGCAAGAAGCTTTATCAATCTTAAGGGGGGACCAAACATCCACACTCACCGGGAAATGATCAGAAAGTGTTACTTCGCTGTTAACCCTGAAGCTCTTTATAAGATGCGCTTGAGGAAAATTCACCCAGACTATCCAAAATCCACCGCACTAGACCCTCCCTTTGAGACATACGTCATCCTGCCTAGGTAGTCCTCACCAACTCTGCCATTTAAAAGTATGAAATTTCTGAGTTCCATCAATTCCGTTAGCTTAAGGCCTCTTTCGTTTGTCTTTTTATGTTGACTGCTCCTTTTGGCAAATAGCTCGGTGTCAGAAAGTACCTCATCAGGCCAAGAGTTGAGTTCAGCTACCCAAGCATTGTAGTCACCGCCAATTATAATTAAGTTATCACTATAGTTCTCAACTATGTCATCAATCGCATTTGCCAACTTGCTAAGCATGACAACTGAATCTTCATCCGGGCTGATATAGATCGAGCCAAGCACAATCACTTATCCACCAATAGATACTTCGTTGAATATCCAGCATTTGTCCATTTCCACCAGGGTTATTTCGCAGTCTTTTTTTCTACCCAAAGAGACCAATCCACCTCCACTTCTGCCCACTTTTTTGTTTCTCACTGCTGGTGCCCAGACTTGATGATAGTTTGCCCATGCTTGCTCGAGGTAGGCAGGCCCAGCCTCCATCCATGCCTCGCAGATACAAATCAGTTCACAAGTGTTGGCTTCTACAAAATTTAATAGTCTTCCTGGTCCGTTTGCGTTCCAGAAAGTAATAGTAAAGGCTTGGTAGTCTTTACTTTCGTCGGGCGGTTTGGAGTTGTTGATTTGAGCTGTGAAACATGGATTAGTGGTTTGGTCAGTTTAGAGAAGGAAAAGATTTTTTTTTCATATTTTTTTTTTAAATTTCTTTTGTCAATTTAAATCAAAAATAAAGAATAAAATATAACGGGTGTCTCGAGAAACACCAATTTAAAATTTTACATAAAAATTTATTTTATATAATTTCTTTTTGTCATTTTACATCGAAAATAAAGAATAAAATACAACGGGTGTTCCGAGAAACACCAATTTAAAATTTTACATAAAGATTTATTCTATATAATTTCTTTTTGTCATTTTAAATCAAAAATAAAGAATAGAATACAGCGGCTGTCTCGAGAAACACCAATTTAAAATTTTACATAAAAATTTATTTTATATAATTTCTTTTTGTCAATTTAAATCAAATATAAAAAATAAGATATAACGGGTGGCTCGAGAAACACCAATTAAAACATTTTATAAAAATATTCCTTTATTATCTATTAACTTCATTATTAATTAAGATGATTAATTATTCTTAGAGGACCAATACTTGTATTTGATCGGATCATCGAATAATTGTTTTGAAAATTAATGGGATCATTTTTTTTTGTTGATTTTGTGAGAACTGGCCGAGTGAAATCAAAATTCACTTCATGATTATTCAAACAAACCCGATAGCTGTCATCTCTTTATTATTTTATTTTAATAAACAAAATTGATTAGAAAAAAGAATAGAAGCCATCAATCTTGAGTCATTAGAGTCAATAAAGTCAAAGTCTCGTTGATAAACAGAAATCTGAATATTATTCGATTCAATCTGAGAGACTTCTAAATAAAAAAGAAAGAAAACAAAATAATTAATCTTTCATTCTTCGACACAAGTTGTGCAATAATTTAGTGTAATAATAATAAAATCCATACATTATTCAAGAAGTTTTAACTAAATCAATAAGGAAAGATTATTGGGACACTAAGATCAGTAATAAATGGGAAATCTTTAGAAATTATGATTCAATCAAATATAAATTCGCTTCTTATCTGATTATACATCCACTTCCAAGAATCATTGTGATTAGAAATGAAGAATCAATTAACGATTAAACCGGTTTACTACTTTTATTGTTACCCTAGCAGACATAGTCAAATGCAAGGCTTCCTTACTCCTATCCCGAGCTATTGGTTCTAAACTAGGCTCAAAATAGGAATAATTCTTTGATCCATGCTATTTAAGAATTATTAGAAATAATAGTTCTGACGTAACATGCGCGAAAAAGTGGGGGCTCGTCCGGGATTTTTAGGGAGTGTTGCAATTTATTTGACAAATGTCTAATAGACCGGTGACAAGAAGTTTAGCGAAGAAGAATCCGGAATTACTGAATCCAGAATTATTGAGATCGGGTATTGACAAGGATTCAGGAGCATCAAGTTCGGGAAAATCGGAATTGAATGAGGATAAAAATCCAGAAGTATTAAATAAAGAATCAAATGACAGTAAAAATCCGTATGGACCGAAACCTTGAAGGAGTCTGCGCGCAGTATCCACTTCTAGTTTAAGCTCTAATGAAGATAATAATATTAATTTAAAATCATCACATGATTCTGTGACTAATTTAACCCGTAGTTTATCATTAGATCAACTCAACTTAGATTTCATTACAGACAGTGTACGCAATTCTAAACAAACATTTGAATTCAGGGGATTATCGCCAATTAAGGCATATATAGATTCAGAAACTAATAAAAACATACAAGATAATTCCAAAACTGGTGGTGAAGTTTCTGCTGAAGTTCCATTAGAATTATTCGCGTCCTCCATTACTTTGGAAAATTCTACAAAAACTGATTTTTCGGAAATATTGTCGGCTGCAAAATTTTATATTGCGCCACAATCTCCAACAGATCCGCAGGATTCTCAAAGTTCAGATTCAACCGAGAAATCTGAGTATCTTGATATTAATCAAACTCAAATCTTCGTTTCAACTATTAATCTGTGGAACCGGCAGGAGGCCAATCTTCGAAGTCCGTCGATGTATTAAACGATAAATCCGAGAAAACTTCACAAATCTCATCGGAAAAAGAATCTAGTACAGAAATCCAAAATAATAATAATAGAGAAGATAATAGGTCGTCAAGTTCAGATTCAAGTGATTCATTCCGTGCGCGTTTGAACGAATTGCGGTCATATGAAGTTCAGAATGACCCCATAGTCGATACAAGGTCTCTATCACGATTATCAAACGAAATTAGAGGATCAATAGATAAGAAAATTGAAGCAATCGAAAAAATTATTCAAAACTCATTATCCGGGGAAACAGGACAATTTAATACTTGTGATAACATTGAAACTGATTTAGAAGAAACAAATATGGCACCTCCAAATCAAACAATTTCTTCAAAAGACGCGGCAGAATTCATACCACTCTTTGACGGCCGTGCGATCACTCTCACGGAGCTCTTAGAATTGCACCGGATGCGGAAAAAGATTTATTAAAGTTTTTGAAACATAAAGTACATAAAGAGATTCGAAGAAAATTAGATTTTTCCAAAGTTAACACTTGTGCGAAATTTTACACAGAATTAAGAAAAGTTTGTAAGCCACCAAAATCGTCGCAGAAATTTGAAAACGGGCTAGAAACTTTTTATCAAAACAAAAATGAAAATATTCTTGATTGGAACGTTCATATTAGAGAGGCCATAACGTGAATCAGGGAAGCATATTCTTTTGAACACACTAAGGAAGAGACCGATACTTATGAAACCGCGTTAAAAGAACTCCATCTTAAAACGTTTTTGGATGGATTATTACCTTCAATTGAAGCTCGTATAAATGCTGAATCGATAAATTCTTTGGAAGAAGCTTTAAAGAAAGCAGAAAAGATTTAGGAGAAGTTAGAGAAACAAAATATTTTACGGGAAAAAGAAAGGAAAAATTTAAATACTCAAAAATCAGCATTAGTTTGTGAAACGGTAGAAACGACGGAAAAATCAGAGAGCTCGGGTGAAAAAGCAAACGGTAATAAGAAAATAGTGGAGGATTCAGAAGAAACCGCGGAAAGTGAAAATCCTAATAAACAAAACACTAAGAAAAATCCTAATAAACAAAACACTAAGAAACAAGCAGAAGCCTCACTCTCGGTGCGTTATTTGTAAACCCCACTCCTTGTGCGACATTTAATATTTTGCCAATTCGATTGGCAAAATGCTTCCGAATGGAATTCATCTATGGTGAATTGAATCGCTATCATAGGTCAAATTTAGGTAAAATTCAGATCCATGTATCTCATTACTCAAAAAATAACATTATTCTCGCAACAAATACGCACTCATATATTCCTACAAATATTGCTTCAGACTGTATCGATCTGTTCAGGATTCCATCTGCGACACTTGGAATCTATTTGGAATTCGAAATCTCAGCTCAAAATAATCGATTAAATTGCAATAATATCACATGGTACATAAAAATTCAATAGTAGATGAAAATTCAGATCCTTCGATGGAACACGAAAATTGACGTGCGGGTTCCAAATAGGATTTCTATTTTTTCTGAATGTCGTCAGAATGAAAAAGTATCTTCTATATCTATCTTGTAGGAAAAATTGTCTACTTTCGAATGGTGAAATAGAAAATTGTAGTGTTCCTAGGGAGAAATCTAAGAAAATCCGTGATTTTTGAGAAAACTAATTTATCGAACATCCTCACAAAAGACTTCTTCTGAAAAATCTGAAATTCTCACCATTTGTGGGGCTCATTAAGATGAATCTCTTCAGCTGAACTTGAATGTAATCGCTTGGATAGTTTTGGAGATATAACCTCTTTTTATAAAATGGTTTTTGGACAATATCTCCGAAACTACTCGAGCGATTTTGCCCAATTTCGATACCAAACTTTTCGCTCATTAGATGCACAAACTGGCGAAATTTGAAGTCTCTAACTCAAATAGTTTTTGAGCTAGCGTGTATAGTAAATTCAGGATAAAAAACACTGTAATTGAAATTATCTGCAGACGAAAAATCTGAGAAAAATTTATCTCGAGTAAAAATTGTGAGTTCAAATGAGATCTATTTCATCGCTGAGAGTGGGGGCTGTGAATCAATTTTTCGCGGAGAAAAGTCGAAAAAACGATTTTTCGAAAATTTGATTTTTCTCGAAAAGTACTCAACCGATTTCGCTGAAATTTCACTGACAGCAATTTGCACGGGGAGGGAAAGTACTGTTAAATTTTCGGCTCACCAAGTACTACCGTTGCTGAGCAATGTGCCGATATCTGTCACACATACACACACACAAACACACACACATACATACAGACATTTTTTAAAAATGTCATTTCTCGACGTTTTGGATCATTCTGAGTCATATTCCGAAGAAATCTCGAAATCGAAAAAAATCGAGTTTACAATGCTTCCATTCGGAAGCAAAAGGGAAAGTTTATTAGTAAATGCCAGATTTGTGGACTTGAAGGTCATACGGCAATACATTGCGTTCGGTATTTAAATGTGGCCATGGGGAATGCACAAAATACCCAACAACAAGTATTTCTCATTGCAAATAATGTAGCTTTCGAAAGACCACAATTAACTTGTCAATTTTGCGGGAAATTGAATCATGAAGCCAAGAATTGTTGGCTCATTATTGGGAGACCAGACCAAAGACCAAAACAAACTAGCAATAACTATCAAAATGCTCCACCGGTCATTTGTCAATTTTGTGGAAAATATGGCCACGTAGCGCGAGATTGTTTAGCTGTTTCTAAACAAACTAACGCAGCTAAAAATGTCAAGGGTAATCAGAATGCTGGGAGTAATGTGAGTCGTCCAATTGTTTGTAACAATTGTGGTGAAAGCGATCATATTTCACGATTTTGTCCAAAACCACCCCAAACCTGTGAATATTGCAAAAAAACCGGTCATTCGGAAGTGTCTTGTTTTACGAAATTCCGAGATTTGAATATGGGAAACAATTCACGACTCTCTCAAACGGACCCGAAGGGAGAGCCGTCGAAGGCGTCGCGTCCTACGAACGTTCTTTTGGTTCAGGAAACCGATCAAGAAGAATAGAAGAGGTTAAGCTATGTCAAAACAGTAATAATCCCATAATACGACTCGGAGCTAGTGTTGTGGATCCCACCCAAATAGTTTCAATGTTAATGGATACCGGATGTAATCCTAATCTTATAAAAGAAAAATTTGTTCCACAAGACACTAATGTTAATTATGAAGTAAAAATCGATCTAGTAGGGATGAATTCAATTCCAGTTCCGGTAATTGGAGAAGTAGAATTAGATGTTTTCGACCAAGATTTAAAATTTTTAATAGTTCCAAATCATTTTCCGATAGAGACTTTGGGAATAATTGGAAATCAATTTTTTATAGATCATAAAGTTCTTATAAATCATGGGAAAAGGATAATTACTTTATCAAACGGAGATTATTATAACTTTACGTTTAAGGGAGATGAAACGGATGAAGAAATTTTCATTCCAGCGCGACATTGCTCCACTATGTACGTAAAAGTCAAAAATCCGGAAGTAAAAGAGGGATGGGTTTCACGATTAAAAATCGATGAGGGTGTTTTTGCTGGCTGTTGTTTGGCAACCAATAATAATGGAAAAGCATATTTGAAAGTATATAATACCATAAATGACACTATTCAGTTAAAAATTCCATATATTGAACTCCAAGAATTTGAGACATTGAATGAAAACCCAGAAAGAGAAAAAGAATTTAGCAACAAAGTTAGTGTAATTCAAAGAAATCACGAAAAAGAAAATAATTCAGTTAGAGAAACAGAGAAAGTATTAAAAGTAGTCGCGAAAAGTTTAAATGATGATATGGTTCATGATAACGATGGAATCGAAATCAGTATCGATCCACCTGAACTATTATCAAAACCAAAACTGATTATAAATAAATATCAACGTTATGAAAAATTGAAAGAATTGTTAAGATTAGAACATTTAAAGGATTTGAGTTAGAATATATGGAAGAGAGACTTCTAGAATCGAGTTATAATTTTCAATTACCGGATGAACCAATTTCAGCGACCAGCTTACACCCTCATCGAATTATTACTAATAATAATCATCCGATTCACGCAAAACAGTATCGTTACCCTTTTTCATTACGCGAGGAAATAAATAAACAAGTAAATAATCTAATCAGTAAAGAAATAGTTAGATCTTCAAAGTCCCCATATTGTAGTCCAACTTGGATAGTTCCAAAAAAATTAGATTCACACGGAAATAAGAAATGGAGATTGGTGATCGATTATCGTTTGTTAAATGAGTCAACAATTGCAGACGCTTATCCTTTGCCAAATATCGAAGATATTCTGAGTCAATTGGGCGGCGCAATGTATTTTTCTGTTTTTTGATCTAGCTCAAGGATTCTATCAAATTAAGATGGAGCCAAGAGATAGGACATAAAACTGCATTTACGACACCATATGGACATTACGAGTTTGATCGAATGCCAATGGGTTTGAAAAATTCACCAGCAACTTTCCAAAGAATAATGGATACAGTTTTGACTGGATTACAAGGAATAGAGTTGTTTGTCTATTTGGACGATATTGTTATCTATGCGAAAGATTTAGATGATCATACGCGAAAATGGAATTTGTTAATGGAGAGACTGAGTGAAGCAAATTTAAAATTACAGCCGGATAAGTGTGAATTTTTAAAACGAGAGGTCGGATACTTAGGGCACATTATAAGTGAAAAAGGGGTTTTACCCAACCCCATGAAGATTCAGGCAGTGGAACAATTTCCAACCCCAACGAATCAGACAAAAATTAGGGAATTTCTGGGAATGTCGGGATATTATAGGCGATTTATAGAAGATTATGGCACTATAGCAAAACCGTTAACAAATTTACTGAGAAAAGATGTAGAATTTATTTGGGATGAAGATACGGAACAGGCATTTCAAACATTGAAAAAGCGAATGGTTACTGCACCTCTGGTACAAAATCCAGATTTGTCGAATCACGTGTGATGCATCGGGCATAGCAGTCGGGGGCGTTCTTTCTCAAGAACCAATCGGGAAGGATCGACCAATAGCTTATGCCTCGAGAGCGTTTAGAGGACCTGAATTAAGGTATCCAACTTATGAAAAAGAAGCATTCGCGATAATGTATTGTATAGAGGTGTGGAAATCTTACGTATATGGGAATAAATTCATTTTGGTTACGGATCATAAGCCTCTTCTTTGGTTAAAAACCGCTAATGGAGTAAACTCACGGGTTCTAAAATGGCGCTTAGATCTAGCAAAATATGACTATGAGATTATACATAAACCGGAAAAACTAAACTCAAACGTGGACGCGTTATCTCGAAATCCGATTCCGGAAAGAGTAAATGTAGTTACGCGATCGGGAAAACAAACAAATAAAAATGATATTAATAGAAAAAGGGAGATTGCTAAAAATCATGAAGATCTAAGGGCTTTATGGGACCTAAAATCTAATTCATCCAGACAAGGATTAGGATTTGAAGAGGGAAAACCTCATAATACGGGGAAATTTATCAATTTCGTTCAAGGTTCTGAGGGGAAAAGTAAAAAAAGAATTCAGAAAAAGGGAATTACTTTTGAAAAGAGTGAAAATAGAAATTTGGAGAATAAGGAAGTAGTTATTGGGAAAAATAGGATCAATGCTGAGGATATTAGAGATGAAATTCAGTTTAATAAAGAATTCGGAAAAGAAAATGAAAATATTATTGAGAAAAATGAAAATATTGTTGAGAAAAATGGAAATAGTGTTGGGGAAAATGAAAATATTGTTGAGGAAAATGAGAATATTATTGAGAAAAACGTAAATATTGGTGAGAAAAATGAGAATCTTATTGAGAAAAATAAAAATATAGTTGTGAAAAATGAAAATATTGTTGTTGAGAAAAATGAAAATATTGTTGTTGAAAATAGAGATTTTGTTGGTAATCCACAATGTTCCAAGGGGTTAAAAACGGACATTAGAGAATTATCTTGCTGAATCCGTAGAACACCTCAATGAAGGTAAAGTTCACAACGGACTTAACGATGTGACCATTGAAAATCTTGATGGGAATATTGTTAAAATTTTTTTTGATGTTCCGCAACATTCCGAAAGATTGAGTACGAATGTTGAAGAGAAATGTCTAGGGTCTGTGGAAAACCTCAATGAAGGCAATGTCCACGATCAAATAAAAATTGACGAAGAAATTGTCAATAATAGAGAGAATGATAGAGAAATTCTTGGGGGAAATAATGATATTCTCATTTTTGGAAAATTGTTAGAGAAAAATATGGGAGGAAAAGAAAAATTTAACAAACAAGCTACGAATAAAATTGATAAAGATAAAATGGATGAATTAGATGAGGTTAGGGAACCGGAGACAAAAGAAAAACGGAAACGAGGAAGACCTCGTAAATCAGAAACAAAAATTATTGAGAACAGAGCAGATTCAGAAAAATTAGATAATGAAAATTTGTGCGAATCAAACGATAATAGGAGAATTTTAAGGGAAAGGGCGAACAAAGACAAAAGTCAGTCAGTCAATTATAGAGAAGTTGGTTCTGAAGATGACGATTTGGATGAACCTATTAATCAAGAAAATCCAAATTCGGGCAAATCTGAAGTTGAAGAAAGGAAAAGGAAGAAAACGAAAATGAAGAAGAAAATTCAGGAAAGAGAAGAAGAATCGGAAGAAGGGAGCGGAAATTCCAGTCCAGATTCGGAAGAAAGTGATGAAGAAGAGTTTATTGAGGATTTGCGACGAATCATAAAAGAAAATTGTGGTAAAGAAGATAAAGAAGAACAAGAAAAAGAAGAAATAGTGAATTCGGAAAATGATAACAGTGAGGGGAAGAAGGGGGAAAAAGCGAACGAGAGGGAGGAGACCAATAATAAATTTTTTTACTATTTCAAATATTTAAATATTAAAGAAATTAAAGATTTATTCCATGTACAGAAAAATCATACGGCCTATTTTGTCACAGAAGAAAACGATCCTTGTGATAGGGGAAGTCGAAAATTAAAATCTGTCAATAAATTGCCGCTTTTGGAAAAGTTGGAAATAGGGGTACCTAAGGAAAAGAAGATCAATAATAAGTATTATATCGCGTTACCAATAAAAGGGAAAGATTCGTTGCCACCTGAAGAGTTAATTAAAAATATTATTTTATCATTGAATAATCTTAAAAGTTTAGTTGAAAAATTGCAAATCGAAGCTATTAGTTTTTGTAATAATAGAGTTATTGAGCTTTGTAGTTGGGAATCAATATTGAATGAAATTACGAAAATTTTTGGGGGATCTAATATTAAAGTCTTGATTTGTATGGGAACTATTAAATACGTAACTGAGAACGATAGAAATAAAATTTTTTATGAAATGCACTCTGCACCGTTGGGAGGACATAAAGGAGTTTCAAAAACTTATCATAGAATCAAACAAAATTACTATTAGGAAAACTTGAAAGAAGACGTTCAAAGACGAATTCAACAGTGTCTCGAATGCCAATTAAAAAAATTAGTTCGCGTAAAAACAAAACAGCCTATGGTAATAACAGATACGCCTGGTACTGCTTTCGAGAAAATCGCCATTGATATGGTAGGCGCGAAACAATTAAGCAATAACGGAAATGAGTACATTCTAACCATGCAAGATCTATTGAGCAAATATTCAATAGCAATACCGATTAAAGACGGATCAGCTGCAACCGTAGCTGACGTTTTTGTCAAAAAGTTCGTTTGTATTTTCGGATGCCCAAAATCCATTTTGCATGATCAAGGTCGGAACTTTATGAGCTCAATGATGGCTAGGATTGGGAAGAGGTTTAAGATAAAGAAATTTAATACTACTGCGTATCATCCCCAAACAAATGGATCACTTGAGAGATCGCATCATACTCTCAGTGAATATTTGAAACAATACACTGAAACAGATAGTGATTAGGATGAGTGGCTGGAATTGGCTACTTTTTCTTACAATACTAGCGTTCATGAAGGGACTCAACTCACCCCATACGAAATAGTTTTCGGGAGACTTGCGAGATTACCATCAAGCGAACCAATTCATGAGTGTGACCAATTACCAACGTATGACGGTTATTTAGTAGACTTGATTACTAGATTGAACGGAATCCGAAAATTAGCATACGATAACTTAGTCAGCGCCAAACATCGATCAAAAAAATACTATGATAAACATATTAATCCCAAAAATTTCAAAGTCGGGGATTATGTGTTCTTATTAAAAGGAGGAAAAATACACAAAACAAAAGACCAATACACAGGTCCACACAAAGTTCTTGAGATATTCGCTAAAGGTGAAGCACGTATTTAAGTAGGAAATAAAACACAAGTAGTTCATACTAATAGATTACGTTATTCATTTATTAACGCCACAGATCACGCACAGAAAAAGAGAAAGAATGGAGAGGAGGATGCACCAGTTAACACTGATAAAAATTAATAAAAATTTTTCCTTTGATATAGTTTTTAGAAATTTTTCAGATGATTTTCATATTGTTAATGACATATTCCCTTTTTGGGATTTGTCATGGTCTAATCGGGTATGATTGTGGAATACCCTCTTCAAATATCACGGTCCTATCTCTTCTAGATGTGGGTCAATGTCATTTACCAGAGGAAAAGATAAAAGCAACTGAAATTTTCGTTAAAATGATTCAATTAGTAGAATATCATGAAACCGAAGTTTATCAATGTAAAATTCGAATCAGTCGGGATGCTTATTATTGTGGGTGGAATTCATACATGTCAGCAGTAGAAGGGGGGAAAAGAAGCTTTAATAGAGAAATTTCAAGAGAAAGTTGTTTGGATATCCACAAAACGCGAGCATTTAGATATTTGGATACTATGATAACGGATATAGCAATGAATGATAGTACAACGCGATCAATGACTTTTGCTGGTACGCTCAATAATCAAGGTCATTGCACGATGGGCAAATATTCTGATTTCTATAATAGTTGGAGTAATGTCGTGGTTACGGGATGGATTGGAATAACTTTGTACGATTATACAGCTCAAATCAAGCTAGATAGCAATGAAATTTATCTTTTGCCTAAAACTACGTGCCTATTAACGGATTTAACCTGTGTACATCCGAAAAGGGGGAATACATTTTGGAGTTACATACCTCGGAATGATTGCGATTTTGAGAGATACGGGGTTTTATATAACGGGATTGCTAACAAAACCGAGGGAGAGTATGAGGGGCGTGAGGAAATACTATATTCATTTGAGTCAAAACAAATAACTTTTGCAGTAAAAGCAAGAGGTTATAACTACGTTTGTGGATATCGAATCATCAAAACTGAACATCCAAAGTGGTTTTTCTTAGAAACTAGTCCTAGTAACCTCATTGTAAACCACGAAATATCGACCATAAATCTGGACCCCTTTGCTTGTGTTAATTCAAAATTCGTATTTTAGTAGTTATCGTGATAAGATTGATTAAGCTGTTGATCGATACTATTATTCACGCTTATGCATTGCACACTGCATATGGATGTTCATTTGTTTTTATTGGAGCAGTTTGGGATTCACTCACCAATCTATTATTGCTGCTAGCAGGTTGAAAAGAAACGGCAAATGATAGAGTCAATAACAATAATCGTGTCCATTCGGAAGATATTGAATTAGGGCTTCGATCAATCGGGAATTCAAAGGAAACGTCAGCATCAGCACCCCAAATGGAAACGGTTCTTCACAATCAATCTGCGAATTCTTCAACGATAAATCATGCAGCTCAAACAGAGTTCACTAGTTTTGATCCAAGAGGAGACACAAAAATTTATCCATCACTAAGTGAAATTGAAGTTAAACACAAGTAGCCAAAGTTATCATGTAATCATATTATCTCACTATTCAATTATTATCATAAATAAAATTAAAAAATCCAGATGAAAATCCCTAAGAGTATTCTTAACGAGATGAGAAGAGAAGAAGCAGATGACATAGCATACGGTATACCCTATACTCGTATGCCTGGTAGAAATTCAAAATTTTATCAAAGTATCAAAATGGCTTCATGCTTAACGAAGAAATCGGGTGTAGGACCTCTATATACTAGCGAAAGTCAAGGGTTTATTCTTTTGCGATGAATGTTGAAAGAACGAAATTAAGGGCGAGATAAAGAATATTTTCGTCCAAAGCTCGGAAAATTGGCATCAACTTCACCACTATATTACGCCGCGAATAGGTTGCATTTATTGCAATAAACAAATACTTATTCGTAGGGAAGCTCTCGAATGTGAGGAATGTAAATTCACTTGGGTACAACACAGACAGACAATAGAATCTAAGAGACCTGTTCTCATTAAATCATAAAACTGAAAAAAAAAGAAAAATTTTTATCTTCTATGGTATCACTTTCAGAAAATGTCCAACAAAAGAAAAATGACTGAAACCAAACCAGACGACCAAAATTAGAGTTCCACGACGACCTCGATTGGTTGATCGTCAATTTAATTCGATGATTCAAAATGATCCTGATTTTTTCTCACCCTTATTGGCAGCAGTATGTGTTACTCCAAATTATCCTACTTCAGGACTATTTTATATGAATGGGCATTTGAAGATTTTCTGTGATAACTGTAAACCAACTTATCCTTCAATGACTCCGAACTTCCATTATTTAATCATGAGACCAATTATGAAAAATTGCGTTATCTGTGGAATTCAAGTAGTAAAAACTTCACCACCAGACAATTGTTCAAGATGTATGGGGCAATATTTAATAAACTCGCGAGAATTGATCATAAATGGCTCAATAGAGGTCGTTTATCATACATAAGAGGTTCATGTGATGATAACTACCATTAGAAGAAAAATTAAGAATTAAGTATTTCCATTAAATTTGTCTACCCAAATTTTTATTAAAAATTCCAGATGTTTCCGTTTCCACACAAAGTTTTTCTAACGATGCTATCCACTCTGATATTCAGACTAGTGGATGATAATTATGGACGATCACCACTAGATATTATAGATAAATTAAACAAAGAATATAATTTACACACAGTTTACATTGAAAAGAGACATCGGAGGCGATCCGGAACGAAATATAGTTATTTGTTGGTCTGGACTTACTCCGACGGACCTGAAATAATAGTTATGAGAGGGAGAAAACAGAAGACCCAAGCAGCAGCAAAATTAGCTGTAATGAAGACGCTTTAAATCACTTTTCGGAAGAAATAACCGTAGGACACCTGAGATTATTAATGCCAATCGAGGGGGACCCTATTAGGGAATTAGAAGCATACTGTGTACCTCAAAACTTTCCTCCACCTGTGTATAACTTCCAGGACCTTACAAGGAGAGTGGTCTTCGAAATTTAGTTGTATGTTAACGGGGCTGGAATCGCGGGGTACGGAATGACCCTCGAGGAAGCAAAAAAGGATGCTGCTCGATTAGTATTGGCTCATTCAAGGGGGGAGACAATTTTGAGCAATGCAGACTTCCTCTGCCATTTTGAGATGGACGATTATGACGAAGAGGAACTGGAAAATGAGGGAGAAGAAAATGAAGAGGAAGGAGAAGAATAAATAGGAAAGGCGACTCTGGAAACATCCTAAAAAAAAAAAAAAAAAACAAGCAGAAGCGTTATATCCTGTGCGTTATTCGCAAGCCCCACTCCTTGTGCAACATTTAATATTTTGCCAATTCGATTGGCAAAATGCTTCCGAATGGAATTTTTATATAAATTATCCATGAGATTACAATTTATTTTTTTCATTATTCTAAATGCAGTAACGAAATTTGATTTCACAACAATTGTCATAAGTGGACATTTGCACGAAGTAAATTCGCTTGTGAGGACAAATTTAATGATGGTTCGATCTTTGGTGAACTTTATTTATTCATGTTTACCACAAAAAAAAACAATCTCTCAATCATAAATGGAAGATCCTACGACAGATCTGAAAAATTGAAGTTCGGGTTCCAAATAGGATTTCTATTTTTTCTGAATGTCGTCAGAATGAAAAGGTACCTATCTTGTAGAAAAAATTGTCTACTTTCGAATGGTGAAATAAAAAATAGTAGTGTTCCTAGGGAGAAAGCTAAGAAAAACCGTGATTTTTGAAAAAACTAATGTATCGAACATCCTTACAAGAGACTTCTTCTGAAAAATCTGAAATTCTCACCATTTGTGGGGCTCATTGAGATGAATCTTTGGAGCTGAACTTGGATGTAATCGCTTGGATAGTTTTGGAGATATAACCTTTTTTCATAAAATGGTTTTTGGACAATATCTCAGAAACTACTGGAGCGATTTTGCCCAATTTCAATACCAAACTTTTCACTCATTAGATGCACAAACTGGCGAAATTTGAAGTCTCTAACTCGAATAGTTTTTGAGCTAGCGTGTATAGTAAATTCAGGATAAAAAACACTGTAATTGAAATTATCTGCAAACGGAAAATCTGAGCAAAATTTACCCCGAGTGAAAATTGTGAGTTCAAATGAGATCTATTTCGTCGCTGAGAGTGGGGGCTGTGAATCAATTTTTCGCGAAGAAAAGTCGAAAAAACGATTTTTCGAAAATTTGAATTTTCTCGAAAAGTACTCAACCGATTTCGCTGAAATTTCAGTGACAGCAATTTGCACGGGGAGGGAAAGTATTGTTAAATTTTCGGCTCACCAAGTATTACCGTTGCTGAGCAATGAGCCGATATCTGTCGCACATACACACGCACACACACACACACACACATACAGACATTTTTTTAAAATGTCGTTTCTCGACGTTTTGGATCATTCTGAGTCATATTCCGATGAAATTTCGAAATCCAAAAAAATCGCGTTTACAATGCTTCCATTCGGAAGCAAGAAGCCCCGGAAAAAAAAAATTCCTGAAAAAGAAAATATCCTGGAAAAAAAAAATATGTTACACATACATACTCACAAGCACACGCTCATATACGCACAAATACAAATAATCTGTTACAGAAAGATCGTTATCTCTATCACTACTAGTTATTCTATCACTACTATGACTATTGTTAATCAAACTTGTAAGAGTTATAAAAATATATAGATATATTCATATGGTATTCATTTCATTCATTAAGAAATCAACCTTTCATAAACGCTCATGATTACCAGAAGGATGAGTCACCAAAGGAAAATGGAAAAGGTAATTGAGAAAAATATAAACTTTGAGAAATCAAAATAGAACAGGAAATATAGAATGGAATAAGTATATGATAATTTTTTTTTTGAAATCTATAATTTAATCCATAAGAATTTATTGATAATAGTCGGAGAAATTGTAATCAGTTCTGATCGTTCGTTTAGTAACGCTTATTATTGGTCTTCAACCCCTAATAATCGTTTAAGTGGGAGGGGGAGGGTGTAACGTCCAGAAAATCTGGAACGTTTTTTTTATTTTTTTTTAATGATAAAAAAAAAGATTTTGTTAAATTCGAAACGAAAAATACTTTTCGTTTCGAATTTAAAAAGATAAGAAGAACAATGGTGAGGAGAATCACCATTGCTCATGAGACATGAGACATCCGGTCGTCTCACGTCGATATTGGGATTCGCGGTAGGTGGGGAGAGGGGAAACACGAGTTAATGCGTGGTTAACTCGATGTTTCATTTCTCTCTCTCGCTCTCCCACTGTATGTCAAGGGCGTCAGATTTCAGCCCCTTGACGACAGTGAAGGAATGCGAGCAGTCTCCCACTCAAAGAAATTGGGCGCCAATACATGTGGAAATTACATCACATGTATTGACCCCCACTAATAAGAAAAAATTGGGTAAGGAAGGGGCAACGCACTTGCGTCGTGCGATGCACGTGCTTCCCAAATTGATTTTCTTCTCCTCTCTTTTTTTCTTTATAGTTTTTCCACAATTTATCTATTCCATTATAATAAAAGTTCTGTTTAAATAGTTTTTTTTCACAATAACAAGAGTTTTTTTTCACAAAATTGGTCACCACTTAATAAAAGTTTTGTCTCAATAGGTGTTTTTTTTTCTTTTTTCCCGCACAACAATTTTCTTCACAAAATCGGTCACACAATTATAACACTTTATTTCCATAGTTTTTTTTTTAGTATACTCAAAATTCTCCTTTTTTTTTATAACAAATTTTCCTTGTGTGAATCACTCTCTAATTCTATTATCCTGAGAGTCGCGCCCCAATTAATTTTTTTTGTTGTTTATGCGGGGAAAAAAAAGGGAAAGATAACCCATAAAACCTAGGAAAAAAAAGGAAAAAATTTGGAGCTAAATTGAAAATTTAAATAAAAGAAAAAGGGAGGAAGAAAGGAGTAGAAGACAAAAACAAAAAAAAAAGTAAGTGGGCAAATTCTGTAGAAATACGTGGATACTGCGCGCCCAGATTTAGCGTATTCGAGAGAAAGGGAGAAGGAAATTATTTAAATTATTAATTTTTGGGTTTTAAGGGAAAATTAACATAGAACCTGAAAAATAAAAGTATAATAAATCCGTCGGATTCATCATAAAAATTTCCGTTATTTTATTGCTAATTTTTAAATGGAAAATAACGTAAAAACCTGAAAAATAAAAATATAATACATCCGTCGGATTCAATCACAAAAAATTTCATTATTTTATTACTAATTTTTAAATGAAAAATACTATAAAAACCGGAAAAATAAAAGTATAACAAATCCGTCGGATTCATCACAAAAATTTTCATTTTTTTTATTACTAATTTTTAAACGAAAAATAACATAAAAACCTGAAAAATAAAAGTATAACAAATCCGTCGGATTCATCACAAAAATTTTCATTTTTTTTACTAAATTTTAAACGAAAAATAACATAAAAACCTGGAAAATGAAAGTATAACAAATCCGTCGGATTCATCACAAAAATTTTCATTATTTTATTATAAATTTTTAAACGAAAATAATATAAAAACCTGAAAAATAAAATTATAACAAGTCCGTCGGATTCATTACAAAAATTTTCATCACATTATTACTAATTTTTAGAGGAAAAATAACGTAAAAATCTGAAAAATAAAATATAACTTCTTTTGTCATTTTAAATCAAAACTAAAGAATAAAATATCACGAGTGTCTCGAGAAGCACCAATTTAAAATTTTACATAAAGATTTATTTTATATAATTTCTTTTTGTCATTTTACATCAAAAATAAAGAATAAAATATAACAGGTGTCTCGAGAAACACCAATTTAACCAATTAAACCGGTTTACTACTTTTATTGTTACCCTAGCAGACATAGTCAAATGCAAGGCTTCCTCACTCCTATCCCGAGCTATTGGTTCTAAACTAGGCTCAAAACAGGAATAATTCTTTGATCCATGCTATTTAAGAATCATTAGAAATAATATTTCTGACGTAACAGACGGAAGAAGCCGAGAGAAGATCGGTGTAGGCGAAGAAGCAGTTTTTCATTGAAAAACTGAATTTCTATGGAAAAATTTCGTTTCTATGAAAAAAGCAGAGCGAAGGTCGTCGCAGGTGAAAAAGCCGTTTTTCAGTCGAAAAACTTAATTGTCACGAAAAAAATCATTATTTTGACGGAAGAAGCTGTTAAAAATCATGGCAGCTTTCTTGCCCTGACATTTACTGGAGGAAAGCCCGATGCAACTCGCCGTGGTTTCCTCGTTGATTTTCTCTAAGTGGACTGTATATTTTAAGATGTTGATGAGTTTCTCGGTGATAAAAACTGCCTCCGCAGCCGGCCCTCAGGAACGAACAAAAAACACAAACCTGAACGAACACAAGGACCTGATAAAGGATTCTCAAATGATAGTTGACACGATACATTCTATAAAAATATATAGCTCTTTAATTTCGTGAGTGGATTACACTCATGGACGAATTTCACTGACTCGAATAATTGTCTTTTATTAATAATTGTCTCTTTCTCGTTAAACTCATTTCTCACAATAATTTATATTAATCCCGGTTGTAAATCGCAATTAATTTAGATGAAATGTCTCAATTAGTGCTCACTCGAAACCCAAAGAAACGACTCGTTGTTTTTCACCATGCGTCTATCGACTCGGCGTGGGTTTTCTCACGCGCACTCGTTGATGAACTCGGTGTTACATTTTGCACGTTTCTCACTCAGGATCCAAAAAGTAAGTGACGCGTATAATCGCGTAGTTACTCGTCTCTCGCTTGTCACCAGGGTCAAGACGCCTCTAGAGACCATCAGGATAATTTGTATAAGATTGATGACTCGACCGCTCCTCGGATAATTCAGGATTAGTCGATAATTAACTCAGTTATTTAAGAGAAGCCGAGAGAAGGTCGGTGACGTTATTTGCACCAGCGTTCGTGATTGCCTGTCAAAATTTACAATGAAAATACATATTGAGAACTTGAATTCCAAACATTCAACTTTTAGACCAAAAAACAAGGAGGGGTTATGTGGCGGCAAACGATATAATTTTTCCCGCGAATTTGTCTATCGCGTGGTTTTACCTGAGGGTCGTTCAACTAGGCCCGCAACTGCCCAAATACTCCAAGTGGGGGGTTTGAGGCAGTTGATCTCTGGTATTTGTTTCGAGTAGACACGTTTTGGAGCTACTCCCGAATCAGTTGATTAATTGTTTTAAAATAATCTTTTACATTGTCAAATCGTTATTACACAGATTTGTTTATTTGAATAAATGTTATTGAAGTGCTTAATTGGTGTTAATGAATCATTTACAATTAACTTAATCACTTCAGTTAACCTTATCGTTTCTATGGGACAAAGTAGAAACAACGAGCTCGGAAATTTTCCGATGTCTATTGATTGTACGCTGGTCCTAATACGGCCTACATGAATACTTTCAGGGATCCGTCCAGAGCTGCAACTATTTTCTTTTCAAATATGATTGAACGTGTCATTTTGGACAATTCTAAATTGAGTCTCACAGTATATCTCTGAAACTGTTCATTCATTCCCAATTTATGGAAGTCATCATAATGGAAGAGATAAAGAATTACAATTAATTCAGACTTTCCGGTAAATTATTCAAGCAAAAAGTGATTTGCTGATCTGCACAAACCAATAGTGCACTGAGTGCTCCGTAGTTGTGAAAAACTGTCTCAGCCACCTAACTAATTGCGAGTTACTATATCCAAAAAAAAAAATTATCTCTCACCAGTATTTCCTGGTGAACCACGCACACAACGTTTTTTGTGGGGAATTGCGTGGTAGAACTGATTGAGATGAGTTCTGTAAATTTTCCAATATCGGGGTTCAAAAGGAAATTACCAAAAGACCTGTGTCCTAGTTGATGAAATTCTCCACACATAAAGAATATAAAGAATATTTATAACTTAATTTCATCCTTTTTTCCTTTTTTCAAAAACATTGCGTTCATGAAAATATCTGAAGGTACCCGTTTGTGAATAATTCATTTCTCTACAAATAAGATTGTGATGATAGTATACGCCGACCTAAGCTACTAGATATCCTTCTGAGTTCCTCTGAATCCATTTTTCAAGGTATTCCCCAATTCAGTGACAGAACATCTGAACAGAGGATTTGTTTTTTGTACTATTGTTTCATATCTTGGAAACGAAGCAAGATAAGGAATATTTTTCTCCGATCATGACTAGCATTTCTCGGACTGTTCTATAAAAAAAAATTCAAGCGAAATCGCCTTATTCCCCTCAGTCTCTAAGCAATTCTCAAAGACTGAATCAATAATAGAAGAGTAAAGCCGAACAATGTATTTTTTCCTCTGTTCATTAGTTTCTTCGTAAACATTCCGGAAACTAAGCGAGATAAGCCATTTTTCTCTCAATT
Source organism: Aleiodes alternator (assembly GCA_963921955.1). Taxonomy (NCBI): domain Eukaryota; kingdom Metazoa; phylum Arthropoda; class Insecta; order Hymenoptera; family Braconidae; genus Aleiodes; species Aleiodes alternator. The sequence goes on along the minus strand of OY998102.1, from coordinate 3,137,255 downwards.
CTTCATTATAGTTCTTCTAATTCCCTTCGAAGACAGTTAGTTAGCGATTTCGCCCTTTCTCACGCAGTTTCCAGGAAATTCCCACAAAGTGATCAACAAAAGATGAACTTATTCTGTTGAAGCTCTTTGAAATGAACTCTCCCCATGATGCCAAGTACGTCCGTCTCAGAGCGTGCTAGTGATGATATGATAGTATGTGACATTTGTATCGTAGGAGGATTCTACGGATGGCGTACTGGGGAGCGATTCCGCGCATTATAACGTGCTGGTCAGATTTTTACACAATGTGTTACGTATAAGAATTGACTCGAGATGATTTATTCCGAGAAAAACCCCCAAAATATAATTCAATCCCGATTAATTCTTCTTTACGTTAAAGTTTCTCTACTTTTTGGAATATCAACCGATTTCCGGGGCTAGAGATATAGAAAGATTTCGTTACTCACCTTGTTGATTCTTTTCCTAATCCAAATCCTTGTCGGTGGAGGTAAATTGTCTTTATATGTATACATTCAGTGTCAATGTTCACTATTAATGTTCACTTTTGCTAGTCACTTTCCTATGTGCACTTTCTATGTGCACTGAAAATATTATAATTTAGTCAAATAAAATGAGCTCACTTGGTTTTATATTTTCTCTTGCGACTCTATCGTGAGATGCTGACGATTTTGTGTATTAATTTTTGATTTGTTTTTATTTGGAAAAACGAGTTTTAATATATTTGATTTTATTTGAATGAAAAGGAGAGAGTGATCAGCCGCACCGGTATCTGCGGTGTTGATCGGGTTTGATAGAATAGTCAACCGCACCGTTTTCTGCGGTGTTGACCAGGTTAATATTTATGGACGAATAGGTAGAGTAAGGATAGAGTAGTCAACCGCACCGGTAACTGCGGTGTTGACCAGGTTTTTTATTGAATAGTCAATCGCACCGTTTTCTGCGGTGTTGACCAGGTAATATTTATGGACGAATAGGTTAAATGAAATAAGGATTGAGTAGTCAACCGCACCGGTATCTGCGGTGTTGACTGGGTTTAAATTTTAGGCTCTGAAAAGGAATAAATGATTAATTAAATTAATTAAACTCGGTTTCCACTTTAATGATTTTAAATTTATTTGAACAAAAAAAGTTTTGTTCCTATCAACGCGAGGCTTCGTCAGATCTCAAGATAAAGAGGGAAAATTATTTCGTTCGATTTAATTCGGTTCGAGAAAATATTTCATTTGAGAAATAAAATTAAAAATTATTTGAATAAAAACTTCGATAATAAAAAAATTCTAAGTTGTGATTTAATAAAAAAATATTCTAAGTTCCGATCGAATAAAAATTTCTAAGTGTCTACTGACTGAAATTTTTTATAAGTCCCGATTCACTAAAAATTTTCTAAGTTCCGATTCACTAAAAATTTTCTAAGTTCCGATTCACTAAAAATTTTCTAAGTGTCTACTGACTGAAATTTCTATAAGTCCCGAGTGAGTAACCGCGACCGCGTCCGGAGGAGAGGTCTTTACCAGTTGAAGAGGAGCGATGAACTGACTGAACGAGCCTCGCGCATCTAGGTACATGGACAGTTCGGCGGCTTGAGCCGGTAGGGTGGGAGTACAATAAGTGGGGATGCACTGTGAGTTTCTGGCGCAACTAGGTGGCTGCTGGTGACTGAGCTGGTGGGGAGCGCCTTTCTTCTACCCTTGTGCTGTAGCCTGTCCATGCGCTGAGGCGTAAATATGTATCTTAGGCTATAGTACTTTTACAATAAAGATTATTACATTAAAAATACAATTTTGTTGTTTTCTTATTTTTAACCTGATTTTTGACATGATAATATATTGTTTTTAATGATTCTAAACAATTTCAAAGTTGATTTTTCACTCTTCGGAAATGACTTCCTTTTTACGTCCTGATGTGTACCTTATAAACCGATTTTGTCAAATCCCCTTGGAAGTGGGACAAATTGACAATTTTCTATATTTGAACTTATTTTTGGCTAAATGAACGAATTTTAGTATCAAAAGTTGTAAATTATTTTTTTATAAACAATTGATTGTTAATAACTTTGTTAGTTAACAATATCTGGAATCGTGCTATAGTGCATCTGAAAGGCCATTGAATTTAATGATTTTTAGCGTCGGATTCAAGTCTTTAACTTTTATAGTTTCGGAGTTATTTATATTTAAAGTCGGATGACCTTGAAAGTGCTATTTGTTAATAACTTTTAAAATAATAACTTTAAAAATATAAACTCAATTGCGTCTGGAAGAGACTATTTTTATCTATTATTTAAATTTGCATTCATCTTCCTAAGTTAATAACTTTTGTTGTTATTCAATTATTAATTAAAGTCCAAAAATGGTTTTACATAAATTTTGGTTTTTCTTAAATTTTCTTTTATGAACTTTTAGTTTGAATTATTTGATGATTTTACAAATGGAAATTATTCCTTAATATTAATTATTGTGAAAGTTATTGATTTTTGAATATTTCCCATGTATTTTGTATATCTATATATGTGTGAATAAATTAAATGCTGAATAACTCTGTGGTTATTTGTTATTTTCATTTCGGATTCCTACATTATATTCTTCTGAGGTCATTATCTTTCTATTCCATCGGTTTTTGTCCTTCTCCAATTATTTTTCATATTAATTGTTTATAACAATTTAGGGTAAATATTAACTTTTGCCTAATTTTCTTAGCGCATTGTGTAGCTTGTATTTTTTCGTGAATTTAGACGTTATTTTGGTTTCTTAATCTTCGTAACTTTGAAAGATATGAATTTTTGAAAGTACAGTAATAATTATTTTATATGTGTATGTGTGTATATGTTATAAAATTCATATCTCGGTTAATTACCAATATTAAGAGTTGATTTTCTGTATTCGTCAATATATAATGATGGATTACATTTTGAGTCCATTTTTATATTTTTACTATTAAATTTTGATAAATTGTTTATAACAAATTATGTTGCAAATAGACTTTTCGATTGTTTTTCTTCTGGAATCGATGGTCTTAATTATTTAATGAATTTACTAATTAAAATTATCCCTTAATCTTCATTTTCCAAAGAGTTATGATTTTTTTAATGTTTGACATAGAATTACGTGAGTCTCTAGCGGGGGAAGTCTTGTCCCGCGCGTGTGACGTCACGCACCTACTCAATGAAAGTCGCTGAAGGCAGGCGCGGTCAATACTTCACCGTTGGCCTTTAAATGTGCATATCTTTGTTTCTTTTAAAGGGAATTTGTTGCAAATTGGTATTTGCACATTTCCAATGACATTTCACTTGTTTATGATCATTTTGTCTATTTTTCTTAATTTGTTAATTGACTTTACTAATGGACTTTTCGGACTTTTCAATGGATTTTAATGGTTTTATTTCTGATTTTGTTGACTTTTAACTTTTCAATGGAATTCCATGTATTATTGACCTTTTTCAAGGTGAATTGGTCTAAATATGGCAATTGTGGCCATTTTCAACTGAATTATTAGTTGTTTTTGGTTATTATTAGAAAATACGTATGATCACGCAGATCGATACGTAACAAATGTACATTTTCTTAGGCTATATGTGTTTGGGCTACATGAAACTGAACCTTGTGTGCATCTTCGACCAAAACGCCCGGAATCCGTCCCCTGGACAAAATTCACCAGTACACTTGATGATCAGGAGTTCAATGACCGGGGAGTTGTTTCCATTTAATATTACATCTGCAGGCCGGACGAGGATACGAAGCTTAAACTAATGAAGAAATAATCACTGAATATCGAGAATACAGTTTTTTATAGCTGAAACAAAAGTACATTGAATTATTTGACTATGAATGTCACACTGAAAGAAATGTAATCACTTGATGACAATTCATGCACAGAGAATGGAATGAAAATGCACTGCCAGTGCTATCATTTTTCACATACCATTTCAAGAAAAAATTTATGCTGAATATTATTCATTGACGTTAAAATAATTACAGAAAATAGATGTCAGAAACATGATTCATTCACTGCAGTCAATTGCCGATGGTGGTCAAAAACTGCTTTGAAAATTACGATAATTAATTCATGATATGAAAGATCGAGTAACGCTACTCAGGAAAAATAATAATTCTCCATTAATCAATACCACGGTTATCGGAATGACGAGAAATGAGCTGAACGAAATTTTCAAAGTTTTCACTAATTATCTTCTCTATGTTCAAAAAAATAAGTTCTCTCGAATGAATAATAACTTTTTTTCTGGAATGGAAAACTTTCTGTTACTTACACATGATAACAGGAATTTTCTTCTTGGTATCTTGATTTTTTATGGCTTCATACAGGAGATCATCAGGATTGAGTGAGTGGATTGAATGGATAGGTTGAGGTAGTTGACTGCACAGTAGCATATCGAAACAAGAAGTGACTGACACAAATCTGCATGCATTGAACTTGGCCACCACTAGTTTTCTTGGTGATCTGTGATTTGTCAGATGAATTCGTGACCAATCACATCAAAAGTATTTTCCCAAAGTTCACAGCAATTTTCCCAGTGGTGAAAAACCATAATTATTATATTTTTCGTCGAATAAATTATTTCGAAATATGGTGACAGCGATCTCGGGTACAGCGAATATGAAGTTATCAATTGATAATTAAGGCCAACTTCCACCAGTCCCTTTGTTCCTTCCTGTTGCTCCAACGTCGATCATAAAGCTGATTGAAATTGCGAGGTCAATAATCATCGATCCGTCAGAATAATCCTGCTTTTTCTGCTTTCTTGTGATGTACTCATAGATTATGTTTCCAATCAATTTACCATCCGGTGGCACCATCCAATCGCCAAATGCCGCATTCCGAAAAACGTGGGAAATATACGGATAATTAAAAATAAATTGAAATATACGGATAATTAAAATTTTACATTCATCTCGGAAATGTATCTAGAATCGCCAAGGAATTTCCCGACTCTCCCTGATATCATTCAATAGTAACATATCAAGTGAAATATAAACTTGAATTGGCTGAGAAAGATGATGGCTCTAACTACCTCCACCGATTGTCTATTATTGATGAAAACACTTCTCTCGAATCATGTTATTGCTATTCCGAGTCTACTGCTCATTCCACCGGAGGGGGTAGCAGCTCTGCACAGAGGAGTTATCTTCTTCGTCTCTCATGGACTCCTCGTGACCTAGAAACAAAGCGAATGATCAAAATTGGTCAAGTATTACATATGTAATATCAGATAAGCCATTTTAGAGTAGATTTCCACCTTTTTGCTGCATCCTTCTATTACATTGAGGTGTGAATAATGATGGCGTGGCTCTCTCATTCTCCAACTAAGCCATGCGGTAGAGAAAAGCCTATTTTCAAGAATTTTTGAAAGATAGTTCGGGTAATGTTGCGTTATTTCATCAATTTCCATATAACACAACATGTGAAATATATTTTTCGGAATTTTTATTGTGAGATATTGATGAATAAGCCGTTAGCAACAAATCTTCGAAGGCACTTCGGGAAAAGGGGTGTACTTTTGAGTCGTCACTGAAACATTTGAAATGAAGGAAACCAAAATGGATATATTAAGTTACATGTTTCTCGAGACAACACTGCCGAGATTTTGTTTATTGTGACAGGCGCTCAAAATTCGCGGTCAAAAGAGTATGGCCTCGACGTCTAGTGGCCCTAAACTCTAGGCGCAGGCGCCAAAATATTGATCGCCCTTACGCCGTGAGACGTGCAACAAGTGGGGGGCCTCACTCGTTGTTCTAGTGCCTTTGAGAGAACGTCTCAAAATAAAATTATTATTTTCTTTATAAAATTATTTGCTCATTATTTTATTATTTCGGTCCATTATTGAAACATTAAAAGACCGAAGGTAAATTTGATCAAGATTGTATCCAGAAATATTGTGGAATAAAAGGAGAGCTGTCTGTTCAGAATAAATTGTGACTATCAGTTCAATTGCCTCTTCTTCCTATTATTGCTGCAGTCTTCATTTTCTGGGGTCACCCAAACTGAATCCACTTTCTCATCTCTTTCTTTCTACTTTGGTTGAACGAGGAACGTTGTGACATTTTCTAACGGTTTATTAGTTTTCCAGAAAACTAATTGGCGTCCAACATTAATATTAAATTAAAATACTAGTCAAATAGAGCTCCAGCAGCCACTGACCCGGGCCGCGCTGGATGAAGGCTTTTTCAAAATAACATAAAGTAAATTATAATTTTCAGTTAATTATTATTAAAATTGAATTCAATATTTTGGTCTAAGAAAAAAGCCTGTCTCATTTGGCGCCCAACGTGGGGCACGTTTGGGAAAAATTTTGGAAAATTTTAATGAAGTTAAAATAATTGAATAAAATTGAAGAAAATTCCTCAAATAAAAGATATATTATCCAACGTTCCTTGGTCGAAAATTTTGCCTAGCAACGGCACTCAACGTGTGTTCGTCTCTGTTATTGTAAACACACCGGCGTACAGTCATAGCTTAAACTTTCGACCAAAACAATTGTATATTCGGTGAAGAAAATATCCACCACTAAATAATCAATTAAAAATTGAATTAAATTGAAATTAAATTTTGTACAATAAAATTGATCCATTACACGAACCTTATTTCGGTAATTGGTCAAATTGAATTAATCAAAAGGCGAACAACGAGTCAACTATTTATTATTTTCTGTCCTGTCGCTTCTTGTAGTGGTAGTCTCTATTTATTATAAATTATTATATTGTAATTGTACAAATTATTAAATTATTAATGAACAATTTGGATCGAAATTAATTGAGTAACTCATGCATCCAATTGTTCAAAATATTTTGAATTCGACCATCAATAAAATTTGATGTTAAAATCAAAATTGTAGGAGCAAATCTTGTTTTGCTAAAATAATTTACTCTCTTTTATTCGACTAATTATAAAGAGTCTTATCTACACATTGGTCGAGTAAGTGAGAATTCAAAATAAAATCAATTGAGATGTTGTCGAATTCAAGATGAAATAAATGGATGAACCTTATTTCATTCATTTATTGAAATTAAAATTTTTGATTTATTCAATTGTTTGAAATTTTTGAATCACATGTCAGAATAACATTGTATCACTGTGAATACTTCATTCGTTATTACACGATATTATTTTGATTCATCACGCGAATCTTGCTTCAGTGTTGGATTGAATGTTAATTGAAAGGGGATGCTCTATCTCAAGAATAAATAAAAGAAATTATCAGGTCAAACAGTAACATTTGACTAATTTCATTAAAATAGAAAATAAAAATTTTTAATAATCATCCTATTTGGAAAATTTTAATCCACCACTTGAATCTTGCTTTAGCCGTGTTTCAAAGGAATCGGTCTCAGTTTGATTTAATTGGAATAATTGAATCTTCATTTCAGTTATTCACTTGAATATTTTCAAGAAAATTCTTCTTCAAGAAAAATTTAATTATTACGTTCAAATTTACAATCGTCTAGATCAATGAAATAAAATTGAGACACAGGATATACCCAGAAGCCTCGTATTTCTAATTGCTCTAACATAAAACTGTGCAGGTCTATTAAAGTAAACGGATCTAGTCTCGTGACGTTCTAACGCTGATCTTGGTGAGTCAAAGCAAAATGGCAAACGTGATGCGAACACCACCGCGTGGGAGGGGATCACGAACGATGGTGCCAGGGCCATCGCCGCGAACGTCACCATCAACCAGTCAACACGAGATAAATCAAAATAATGACCAATTGGAAGACAATGCTTGGAGTCTTCCACCATTAAATGAGGGGCAACAGTCAGCGTCGACTGTCAGAGTAGCTTCACCAATAATCGGTCCACTAAATCTAACGGAAACGCGTTTAAATACTATAGAGAATTCTCTATTTTCGATCGAGAACGCGATCCGAGGAATCGGACGTACGATGGCGAATATGACCAGATTAGTTCATACCACCGTGGACGATAGGATTCTTGTAATTTACCGCGAGATGCGCGAATTCATGGACCATATTCAGAGTCTAGTAGGGTTTCCTGATCCGTCACCTTCTCAGCAAACCACCAATCAGGAACAGAATGGTAAAAATAAACAATCAGACAGACTCTCCGAAGAGTCTGAAGGGGAAGATGATAATCGAAGTCACACAGACGATTATGATGATTCCGACGATGATCAATTTTCTGCTGATTGCGATGAATCGATCGATTTAATTAAGAAACATCGGGAGAGTGCTGTAAAGAAAAAACTCGCGAGTCAATCCGCTCTAAAGAATGATTCGGGAACTAAACAGCATACGGACCGCGAACAAAATCAACATGAACCCCTGAACACAGAGAGTCGTAAAGTACACTTTACAAAACAAACGTCGCGGTTGAATGACGACACGTCTGTACCTATCGAGCCAATCGTGACAATTCAGCAAAACCGAGGGACACAATTGAAAAGCAACGGTCCGAAAAAATCGAGTCGTAATCAGTCGAATAATAATAATAGAGGAAACACACTCCCGCCGACTAAAGTGAGTATGAGTTATCACCTTCCGAATGGTAAATTATGCTCAAGAGAAATAGAGTTGACCACAGAACAATTGCGCGAATTAAAATTGAACAGTTCGACTAGTAATAACCCGCCGCAAGGAGGCATGAGCTCTCGTGGCATGTCAGAACGCGAGCAAAATTTTAATTATGCGTCGGTGCGTTCGTCTAGTCGTGAAAACGTAGCGTCAACCCTGGGGAGGTCGGTCAATAGAGAAAATTCCACAACGACTAATCGTGGAAACTTGTCATGGAACTCGGACGATTCAAACGATAGCGATGATTGCAATCAGAGTCATCCGAATGAACGTGGGCCTTTCACTGAGGGACAAAATGACCAATCAAACTGGAGGAATGGTTATGTGACTCCTAATGGTAATTACAATAACCTGTCCTTAAAAATCGGTCAAATTGTCAATTCATGGAAGATCTCGTTCCCTAAAACGGAAGAAGATCCCGAACAATTTTTGGTACTTTTAAAAGAGTCGTTAGCAGCGAGCGGGATTGATAAAAATCTTTTCGTTCCATATTTATCGAAAATCTTCGACGGCGCTTATCGATCGTGGTATTTGGTCAATAAGAAATCGTGGCGTACGTGGAAAGAATTTGTGCGAGCATTCCGTAACGACTGGGGGATAAAAAAATCCGATTTCTTGCTTTTTCAAGAAGTAAATGAATTACAAGTCGATAAAAACGAGAAACTTGCAGAGTTTGCCTGTCGGGCCCGCGTAATATTCGAGCGAATGCAAGTACCTCCACGGTTCCAAGAGCAGCAAAAGATGATCTTGACGAAATTCAATCCACGCTTAATACCAGAAATTTTGAATCTGAATCAACGGAGTTATACTGAGTTCCTCCGTTACGTAAACGAACGGGGATACAAAAAACAACCGACTACAAGCTTTTCTAAACCAAGGCCAATCTTTAAGCCCAGGTCTAACACCACTGCGAATTTTAATTACGTCCAAGAAGACGGAATGTCCGAGGAGGAAGTCGGAGATGAAGAAAATAAAGAGACCGATGACGAAGTCGAGCAAGCTGCGGACTTGAACGCAATACAAAACAAAAGCAGCGAAAATTCAAAGAAAAACACGCAGGGCTCCAAACCGTTGAATCGACAACGCTTGGAGAGAAATTTACAAAATTTCTCGGGAAATCCACAAAGCACTAACGAACAAAAAGAGCAGGGAGAATCGAAAAAGAAAGATATTTTTAGAACTTTTGATCCCGCGAAATTATTCTGCTATAATTGTGGACAATACGGTCACACAGCGCGATACTGTACTACCGAGCGAAAAATTGTATGTGTCAGTTGTCGGAAAACGGGCCATGAGATCAAAGATTGCCGTCCGAATTCGGGAAACGAGTAAAGCCCTCAACAACTTCACTACCTCAGAGTGTTGAGTCAAAGGGCAAGGGTGAGGTAAAACCAGATCAAGTCAATTCCGTCGGTAATATCGGTCAAGTCAAAAATCTGGATAAAATCGATAATTCAGAAAATCTTATTCTAACCTCAGTCACGGATAAAACAACAGAATTAAAATTAATCGAAGAATTTTCTGATGAATCGGAAATGTCGGAAGACGAATATGAATTGGACGCGTTGATCATGAATAATGCACCAACTTCTCTTTCATTGAAAACAATGCTTGACGGGCAACCAAGTAAACTAGAATGCAATGAGATTGTTCCCAAGAATCGCGAAAAAGTCGCAAATAAAATTTCGAAATCTTTGAGTGTTGCACCACAATTCGTACACAAACTAACTCAACGGCGAATTTATTGTGAGGGAAATGCGAAAGAACCGGCCAAAGTAATGCGAATTCCCGTGGAAATATCGATTTCGGGAGAAAAAATCCAAGGGATAATTGACAGTGGCAGCGAGCGTTCTTATTTGAGCGAAACGGCCTACGAGAAGGTTAAAAGACTGCAACTGCAGGAGTTGACATCGGACTCGACAAATAAAATCGGCGTTCGATTGGGCGACAAGTCGATTGTCAAAACACGCGGTGGCACGAGCTTTGAAATCGATATTGGTGACGTATGTGGACCCCAGTGGTTGAGCATAATGCCTGGTCTTTCTGGTGACCTTATTCTTGGAATGGACTTTTGGCTGGCATTTAAAGTGCTAGTAGATCCATTTGCACGTACTTGGTCATTAGCTGGAAGTAAATTCAACTACCCCTTGTCTCAAAGGTTTATTTTTCCAACTGATTTGAAAGTCCTCAGCGTTGATGAAAATAAAAAACTTCAAGACTTCTTGAACGTTGAGTTTGCTAAATTTGACCGCGATTCCACCGGTAAAACGGACTTGATTGAACACGTGATAGAGTTGAACGATCCAATTCCTCACCGTCAAAAACCGTACAGACGAAGTGAACCGGTAAGAAAATTCATTGATCAAGAAGTCGAACGTCTCTTGGGAAAAGAATATATAACCCGAAGTAATAGTGATTGGGCGTGTTCTCCCGTGGTAGCTCCGAAAGCAAATGCTGGTCTCCGATTTTGCATAAACTATCAACCAGTTAATAAACAATCGAAAAAACCAGCTTATCCTTTACATAACATGCGCTCTATATTATCACAATTACATGAAGCAAAGATCATTTCGACCATTGATATGAGCGAGGCTTTTCATCAAATACCGATGGAAAAAGAGAGTCGCAAATATACAGCTTTCGCGGTCGAAGGTAAAGGATTATTCGAATGGCTACGTATGCCATACGGTTTGACCGGTGCTCCGTCCACCTTTCAGAGACTTATGGATATCTTGAAGAAACGGTTACAAGATTTGATTGTCGAACGACAGTTGCCACACAAATGGGTCGATCAAACATTTACTTATTTGGACGATTGGATCGTAACGAGTCAAAATCTTGATGAACACATTGAACAACTAAGCTTACTGTTTGAAGTGTTTCGTGAAGCGAAATTGATAATAAATCGGGAAAAAAGTAGTTTTGCTTGCAAAGAGGTCAAGTTTCTCGGATATATTATTGATCAATTCGGTATGAGACCTAATCCAGAGAAAATCCAACCAATCCTTGATTTTCCCGTTCCTAAAGACAGAACACAGTTACGTCAATTCAATGGTCTAGTTAACTGGTACCACCGACATTTAAAAAACATTGCTCGAATCCAGGGTCCATTAAATAAATTGACCAGCCCGAAAGTACCGTGGAAATGGACGAAAGTCGAACAAGATTCTTTTGATTCCGTAAAACAGTCGTTGATCAATGCTCCTCGATTATACGTACCAATACCCGGTCAACCATTCGTACTATACACCGACGCGAGTGATTTTGGGCTAGGTGCCATATTGGTTCAAATAAATCCGGAAACAGGTCAAGAAAATTTGATCGAGGTACTTAGCCGACCTCTAAGAGGAGCTGAACTCCATTACACGACAACGGAAAAGGAATGTCTGGCCGTTGTGTGGTCAGTGGAAAAGTTACGCTGTTACTTGGAAGGCATGCCGTTCAAAGTAGTTACTGACCATCAGGCCTTACAATGGTTACACGGACTCAAAAATCCAACCGGCCGGTTGGCGCGTTGGGCTATCTATCTTTACCAACATAACATGACCGTAGAACATAAGCGCGGTACATTAAATGAAGCCCCCGACGCGTTGTCGCGAATGCACGATATTGATGTGGATCCACTTGGCTGGGAAAAATTGATCGAAGAAACGATCAACAATAGATTGAACTTGAATTCGATTTGTGATCAAGACTGGTACAATACCAAGTTAAAATTAGTCAAAGAACAGCCCAGTAGATTCACTGAATGGAAGATTGAGAACGATCAACTTTTCTATTACCGACCAGATTACGAAAAGGCTTTGATTGATGATGAGAATCCGTGGAAAAGGGTCGTAAAACCAGACGAAATTTTGGCTACAATTCGCGAGAATCATGACACACCCCAAGCCGGACATTTGGGAAAAGATAAAACAATCGATCGTATCAGGCAATCGTATTATTGGCCTGGAATGTCACAAGACATTAAAACTTATGTTGAAGAGTGCGAGACGTGCGTGAAAGTCAAATATAATCAAAGACCAATTAAAGGTCCTTTAATGACTCGGTATTTACAACAACCTTGGGCACAAATCTCAGTCGATACCGTTGTATCTCAAATTCGTTCAAAAAAGGGCAATTCAGACATTATCGTTGTGCAAGATCTTTATACTAAATATATTGAATTGTTTCCAGTTCGCCGAAGAACCGGAAAAATTGTAACAAAAACACTTGATACTGTCTTTGATCACTGGGGAACCCCAAAGTCAATAATAACGGACAATGGAGTAGAATACGTCAATAAAGACGTAAAGACCTTTTTAGCGGCGCGAGGAGTAGAACACGTTACTACGCCTCTAGCTCATCCTCAGGCGAACCCTGTTGAACGCGTCAATCGTACCATAAAGCCAATGATAACCGCGTTTATCAACGATCAACACAACGAGTGGGACGAAAATCTATCGAAAATCCAATTCGCGTACAATACCGTTCCACATTCGGGTACACGCGTTTCCCCATTTTTCCTCAATCACGGTCGCGAAGCCACTGTAAAACACGTCCGGGAAATTCCGCAGGTTCTAGACCAAAACGAGATCGACGAAGCGGTCAAAACGTGGGTTGATCGATTGAAAAAGATTGACGAATTTCGCCACAAAATTGAAATTCGACTGAAAAACTATTCAACAGAACGACTCACTAAGATCAATGCAAAAAGACCGTTAACCGCGGAAATTAATATTGGTACGGAAGTTTATTACCCGAATAAGAAATTAAGTAACAAGGCTGAAGGGTATTCCGCGAAATTTGCTCACCGGTACGTGGGACCGGCTTTTGTTAAAAGAAAACTGGGACCAATGATTGTTGAACTAGTTGATAAAAAAGACAAAATTGTAGGAAAATATTATGTAACCGACTTGAAAATACCGCGACGTTGTTTACGCCTTACAGGAACTACAGGGTCTAAAGATGAGCACCACGTCCAGTACCTCCAACAAATCCAAGGAGAGCGTCGAGGAGATGCTGCAGAGAGTTCTGCAAGAGAAACTCGAACTGGAACAGAAGGTCGAGTCTTTGACCAAACTGATCGATGAACAACGTAGTAATACAGCGTCAATAGAGAGTCAGACTGATGGAGACGATACTGAGGGTTCAGCACCCGACTTACGGGGATTGTTCAATATGACAATTGCTGAGATAACTGAACACGACCAGATAGTTGGTCAAATTGCTGAGCCAATTAATCAGGACCAGGCAGTGGGTCCATCTGCTAAAACAACTGATCAGGACCAGACAACTAGTCCTAGTGCTGAAGCTTTACAATTGGTCAAGGTTATCAGGGGAATGCCTCCGCCAGTTTTGGACTGTGGGACGACCGAAGTGATGACATCAGCTCAGGTGCATGCTGAGAATATCAAACGACATCGATTGAAAAACCTGGATCATCCGGTCGAGATTTCACCAAAAACAGGACAGGCCAAAACTTGTCTTGAACTGGAGAACTTTGAACTCGCTCCCTCAATCACAGTCAAGCCCTTGCCGAAGGAAAAGTTACCAAGCTTCAACGCAGTCTTGGAACAAGTGGGTATACTACCAGCACCCACAACAAGTCCGGCGACAGAGACGGTGTATTTCTTCGACTGTCGTATTTTGACTGAGGCGGCGCTTAAGAAGATGATCAGGATCAGGGCCGAGTACTTGATCAAGAAAATGGAGAGCGAAAAATTTGATCGGGGTACGCAGACCTACATCACTCATGTGAGAAAACAGTACTCTACGGGCTGTGTGAACTGCAAATCAAAGACACACGCATTCAGGGATTGCCCAATCCCATTCAGACCTGATTTTTGCCACATCTGCGGTGCTGACTGGCTCGAAACAGGAGACTGTTTCTTTCCTCATGGAATTGATCATGAGCTGTCACGTGGTCTTTGTCCGGGTTGTGCGAATCCACTCAGTCTGTATTGTCCAGAGTGTCCAGACTGTAATATCCGCTGGAAAGGTCTAGTCAACTGGCTTAGATTCAACTACGTGACCACACCCACATGGAGAATCCCTACAGATCACCAGTACTTGGTCAATGAGGGGCAAGAAACCCTAACTCGCAAGTTCAAGGTGAAGTTCAACGATCCTAAAGATAAAGTCAACCAAATCAGGGCTTTCCTCGTCCGGGAAAATGCATTGATGGCACCCACAGTCGATCAAAACGTCCGCAACCAAGTCAGACTTCTCTCTGAAGAGAAAAGGCGTCTGGCCATTCAGGCCTTGGAAACTCCAGTGATAGAGAAGGCGTTGGACGATATCGTACGAGAGAGACCAGAGCTGGATGATGGCGAGGAACTCACAGTCCTTCTTCCGTCGAAGTTCAAAAAGAACTAACATAACTCTTGATTGATTAAACAAACATTACATTTCTCTTTTTTGTATTTTTATAACCGATCTAAAGTAACATGATTATACTATTTTCTAGATGAAGACAGCTCTCAATTAGATCAATAAGACTGCAGGAATAATTTCGGTCATTGGGTCAATGGCCGGAGGTTTTGGCTTTTGAATTGTTACAGGTAACCGATGACTGAAGAGTGCCCCGTGACGTCAAGGTTCGAAGGGGGAGAGTGTGACAGGCGCTCAAAATTCGCGGTCAAAAGAGTATGGCCTCGACGTCTAGTGGCCCTAAACTCTAGGCGCAGGCGCCAAAATATTGATCGCCCTTACGCCGTGAGACGTGCAACAAGTGGGGGGCCTCACTCGTTGTTCTAGTGCCTTTGAGAGAACGTCTCAAAATAAAATTATTATTTTCTTTATAAAATTATTTGCTCATTATTTTATTATTTCGGTCCATTATTGAAACATTAAAAGACCGAAGGTAAATTTGGTCAAGATTGTATCCAGAAATATTGTGGAATAAAAGCAGAGCTGTCTGTTCAGAATAAATTGTGAGTATCAGTTCAATTGCCTCTTCTTCCTATTATTGCTGCAGTCTTCATTTTCTGGGGTCACCCAAACTGAATCCACTTTCTCATCTCTTTCTTTCTACTTTGGTTGAACGAGGAACGTTGTGACATTTTCTAACGGTTTATTAGTTTTCCAGAAAACTAATTGGCGTCCAACATTAATATTAAATTAAAATACTAGTCAAATAGAGCTCCAGCAGCCACTGACCCGGGCCGCGCTGGATGAAGGCTTTTTCAAAATAACATAAAGTAAATTATAATTTTCAGTTAATTATTATTAAAATTGAATTCAATATTTTGGTCTAAGAAAAAAGCCTGTCTCATTATAATCATTGCTTATTTCACAACAACAAATTTGGATTTTTTCCAACGCAGAAGTCACGCTCTTGACTTGCAGGGCTACTAAGAATGGAATGTAAAAAATTGTTTTCACAACGCTACTTGCAGAAACATGTCACGTAATAAACGCATTTTTTGGACTGTAAAAATTCTTGAAAATATCTTCTTCATGAATGCCTTTCCATGAGATTTCGAATTTTAGATGTACTTTGTGTAGTAATGTTGATAGGTTGTAAGAATTCGTTCCCATGGAGCGGCATTTTCACCATATTTCCCTCATTGAATGCACTCTGTAAATGCATGTTTGGTGAGTGTAGAAATTCTTCTGCATGGACCATCTCTTCAAACAGTTCATCTGTATGGTTCACAATTTCCACACTTCTCATTTTGTGCATGAATGAATTGCATCTGTAATTTCAAGATGTCATCAAGTTTGTCTGTGTCTCGTAAATTTTTACATAACTCAATCAAAAATTGTTGCGTATCCTGGTAGAATTGAAGTGTTACTTCTTTGTCGTCACTGTGCGTTAATTCCTCTCTCACATCAGTAGATAACGCAATCGCATGGAGTCTGATCACATGTCGTGGATGGGAGAATCAAAAATTCGATGGTAAATATAGTAACTCGCAATAGCTCAGCGGTAGAGCACCTGACATATAATCAGAGGGTCGTGGGATCAAATCCTGCTTGCGCATTACATATTTTTTCCGGAATTTGATTCTCTTAAAAAATTTATTAATAAAAATTAATTTATTAATAAATTTATTTGTTTAATGGCGACAATGCCTCGTGGATGGGGGGTGGAGAAAAGACGTGAGAATCAAAAATTCGATGGTAAATATAGTAACTCGCAATAGCTCAGCCGTAGAGCACCTGACATGTAATCAGAGGGTCGTGGGTTCAAATCCTGCTTGCGCATTACATATTTTTTCCGGAATTTGATTCTCTTAAAGAATTTATTAATAAAAAATTAATTTATTAGTAAATTTATTTGTTTAATGGCGACATTGCCTCGTGGATGGGAGGTGGAGAAAAGATGTGAGAACCAAAAATTCGATGGTAAATATAGTAACTCGCAGTAGCTCAGGGGTAGAGCACCTGACGTGTAATCAGAGGGTCGTGGGTTCAAATCCTACTTGCGCAATACATATTTTTTCCGGAATTTGATTCTCTTAAAAATTTATTAATAAAAATTAATTTATGAGTAAATTTATTTGTGTAACTTTGAGATAAAACGTCAGAAGGCTCCATAAACGAAAAATACGTGACATGCATGAAAGATATGAGAGCCATCTTGTTAAGCATGGTTACAACAGATTTACTGGTTTCAGCTGACATTTTGCTTGTAGAACCTTGAAACGGAAGTGTCTTGCCACAGAGTTCATGTATTTATGGAATTGATCTGGTATGTCTCCATACCCTGGAAGCTGGTTACTGGCATTCCCAGCACATAAGTGTTGAATGTGATTGTCACACTTGATAATTTTCATTCCCGGTATTAGCTTCCTTAATCTCGCAGCTACAAGTTTGAATTGCCCATGCACAACATTACAGGTATCAGCACAAAATCCAATGATATTGGTTGTCGGCACACCAGCTACTTCAAAGGTTGCAACAACTTTATCACACAAAGATTCAGCATCAGCTTCCGAATATTCGTCACAGTCGTATACCGGAAGCAATTCCCACAAAACCTCTTTAATTTGATTAGATTCTTCATGGGAAAATCAAACAACTATACACAGTAGCGATTGCGTAGAAATATTTGTAGTTTTATCAATACTAAAAGAAAACATCGTATTTTTCAACATTTCTGTTACAGCCTTCTTGTGTACGGAAGCAATGACCTTAACAAGTATTTTCCGTATTAAATTGCGATAAAGATAGATTTTACGCGATGATGCCAATTCCTCCAGTGATTTAAAGGAAATAGCCTTAAAGGCCCCCTCAGCAGTCAGTTGAATAGATTTTGTAAATCATTTTTTTATAATAAATTATTTGTTTTATTATTATTATTATCGCTTCCGCATGGAAGCATTGTAAACGCGTTTTTTTTCGATTTCGAGATTTCATCGGAATATGACTCAGAATGATCCAAAATGTCGAGAAATGACATTTTTTAAAAATGTCTGTATGTGTGTGGGTGTGTGTGTGTGTATGTGTGACAGATATCAGCTCATTGCTCAGCAACGGTAATACTTAGTGAGCTGAAAATTTAACAGTACTTTCCCTCCCCATGCAAATTGCTGTCGGTGAAATTTGAGCGAAACCGGTTGAGTATTTTTCGAGAAAACTCAAATTTTTGAGAAATCGTTTTTTCGACTTTTCTCCGCGAAAAATTGATTCACAGCCCCCACACTCAGCGATGAAATACATCTCATTTGAACTCACAATTTTCACTCGGGGTAAATTTTGCTCACATTTTTCGTTTGCAGATAATTTCAATTCCAGTGTTTTTCATCCTGAATTTACTATACACAATAGCTCAAAAACTATTTGAGTTAGAGGCTTCAAATTTCGCCAGTTTGAGCATCTAAGGAGCGAAAAGTTTGTTATTGAAATTGGGCGAAATCGCTCCAGTAGTTTCTGAGATATTGGCCAAAACCCATTTTATGAAAAGAGGTTATATCTCGAAAACTATCCAAGCGATTACATCCAAGTTCAGCTTAAAAGATTCATCTCAATGAGCCCCACAAATGGTGATAATTTCACATTTTTCAGAAGAAGTCTCTTGTAAGGATGTTCGATAAATTAGTTTTTTCAAAAATCACGGTTTTTCTTAGCTTTCTCCCTAAGAACACTACTATTTTTTATTTCACCATTCGAAAGTAGACAATTTTTTCTACAAAATGAGTACCTTTTCATCCTGACGACAATCAGAAAGAATAGAAATCCTATTTGGAAACCGAACCTCAATTTTTGTGTTCCATCATAGCATCCGAATTTTCATCTAATATTGAATTTTTATGTACCATGTGATATTATTGCAATTTAATCGATTATTCTGAGCTGAGATTTGTAGGGATCTATAAGTACGTATTTTTTGCGAGAATAATAATATTTTTTGAGCGATTGAAAAGATATTCATTTTTATAGAGATTCGATTGATCATGGGTGAAGTCCCATTCGGAAGCATTTTGCCAATCGAATTGGCAAAATATTAAATGTCACACAAAGAGTGGGGTTTGCAAATAACGCACAAAGGGTGGAACTCCTGCTTGTTATTATTATTATTATTATTACCTGCCCTACAGGGAATGACCCTATGACAGGGTAATTTAGTTGTTTTAAAAAATACGCAAAACAATTTCAGACATCTACTCAATTTATTTTCATAAAAAGAAATTCTTTTCATAAAATTTCGAGGATATCTCGGAAATTAAACGAGGTAGGCACTTTTGCTCCAATTATTTTTTTTCAAGAATTTCAATAGCTATAAAAAAGTTCCAGACGAAATCGTCCTATCTCGCTTAGTTTCCGAGAAATAACGAAGAAATAAATGGAAAAAATGAGCTTGTCTTGATTTACTGACTTTATTGTTCACGTGCCATTTTCGGTCAATATCTCGGAAAATAAGCGAGATAGCGTGATTTTGCTTCGGACCTTTATTGCTCAGAATTTTTTGAGCTATAAAAAAGATTCGAAGCAAAATTGACCTATTTGGCTCGTCTTCGAAGATATTCTCAAAAGATAAAGCCACGAATGAACTCATCCAGCTCCACCCTTTCAGATTTCTTTTTCTCAGCTGCACGAGATGCGGAGGGTGGAAACAGGGATAATAGAATTCAATGGTGAGGGGAAAAATGAAAAAAAGTTCATCAAATGGTGCATTTTTTTTCCAGTTTCTCCTCACAATTTTCAATTCTTTATTATCAATATTTACATGTTATATGAATTCCACGCATTCGATTGATTCAGTGGAAGTAGGGTACTTGTTCACAAAGTTGGGTTAATTATCATGAGAAATTCTACAATTTTAAATGACAAAAAAATTATAATCCCGTTTCATCTCTTCACTAATGAATTATTAACTGCTGCAGAAAAAAAATGAGCTTGAACAGTAGTTCTCGAAAAAATTTCTGGAAAATATTCCCATAATCACAAAATCTATAGGTTGATGGTGAATAAATGCCACTTTTTTACAAGTCAATAATAATAATCAAAATTGGATTCGGGATCGTCTTCTCCGCATGAATCTTGTGTCTCGAATTCTTCCATTGAATCTTCTGGAATCTCATTTTCTGCTTCAACTTCCGAATCAGAATCAGCTTCATCTGCCATTTCGTTGTTTTCAACAGGTTTGTTTAGGCAAGTACCTTCATCGGCAAAGTATCGACACATTTGAGTGTAGTGAAGGCCAGCTTTCTTACATAGACACTGACTTTTTTCACATTTGAATCTCTCACATCCACACGATATCTAGAAAAAATTGTAAATGTAGATCATGAGTAAAATAATTATATTAGCAAGCTTGAAATATAAATTTTGGGGGATGTAATATATTGTCCTGCCAATCTGAAGGACGTTCATTTTAGTTCTTAACGGTCTATTGAGAATTAACTCTAAAACGTCTGTTTTTTTGGTATCATTGGCCAAGTACTGGAAAACTACTTTGAGAGCCTACACCACTGTGAGGCCCTAAATATTTCCTTTAAGGAGTTTTCTGTTGGTGGGAAGAAGCAATAAATTCATAATCTTTAAGGGATTTGATAATATTGAAGAGAAATTTCAGTCTAAAAGAAAAATATCCGAAAGTATTAACAGATCACGATGCCAGAGCCCTTTGCCGTGAAGCTTTTCTAATTGGAGCTCTTTGCAGGATGTAGCGTAACTGATGCAAACTTCGTTAAAAAAAAATCAAATAGTTCAATCTGGTTGAACATAGCTATAAAAATGCATAGAAAATTTCCAAAAGATTGTTTTCGGCAAAATTAGTGAGTGTTTGAAGGGAAATGTTCAATTATGGAGAAAGAAGGGGAATCTTCTGTTAATTCAAAATGTGAAATTCAATTATTTCGAATTTCATGTGAACTCTGTCGATCATACATTCTTGAGCTCACACATTTTTCTCAAATATCTCAAAATCTCTGACAGATAGAGAAATTGCTGTACGATCTTTTTTTATTGCAGAAAAACAGGGCAACGAAAAAGGTCCTTGCAAAAATTTCGCTATCTCTCTTAGTTTCTGGAGTGTTTATACATGCATTGCGCGATTTCCAACTCGATCTCTTTTTGGAGCAAATAGTCATCATTCTGAGGATTCAAATAAAAAAAAGGATCTTGGAGGAGTTCTGTCACGGTGGTTTGAAAAATAAAGACTGTCAATCATCTGTACAAGAAGCTAAAAAAACAAAGACGCTGGAAAATAATTTTTTTATTAATATGTAATCAAATGGAATTGATATCGCGAAAAATTCTCGCAAAATCATGGTGGATTTCATTTTATGGGATTATTTTAATACGATTATCAACTTGAAATAATTCAAGTATGGGAACTTTTCCGGAAAAATTATTTTAGATTGAAAGAAAATGATTCCACGAGAGTTCTAACCTCAAATGTTGAACGACCCGCTGTATTTCCATGTTTTCTCACCGAGATAATTTAAAAAATACTGGAAATATTCCATAACTCATAATAAAATTTCAATTACCTTTCTGATCCACGTCACCTCACACAAACACTTCAATTTTTTTATACCAAAAATTCACGAATTCCCAACAGTAAACACACTGAATTTTGTTAGGAAATCACACGAATAACTATTTCTCTTTTCGTTGCAATCGTTGCTTTCACTGAGTGACGCATGCGCAGGACGATGCCATGAGTGACAACAGGTATAGTTGGATGAGTTAATTTGTGACTGTATTTTTTGAGAATATCTTGGAAACCGAGCGAAATAGGTCAATTTTGCTCTAGATTTTTTTTATAGTTCAAGAAATTCTGAACAATAAAGGTCCGAAGCAGAATCACTCTATCTCGCCTATTTTCCGGGATATTGACCGAAAATGGCACGTGAAAAATAAAGTGAGTAAATCAAGATAAGCTCATTTTTTTCCATTTATTTCTTCGTTATTCCTCGGAAATTAAGCGAGATAGGACGATTTCGTCTGGAACTTTTTTATAGCTTTTGAAATTCTTAAAAAAAAATAATTGGAGCAAAAGTGCCTTACCTCGGTGAATTTCCGAGATATCCTCGAAATATTATGAAAAGAATTTCTTTTTATGAAAATAAATTGAGTAGACGTCTGAAATTTTTTTTCTTATTTTTTGAAACAAATAAATTATTATAAAAAAATGATTTACAAAATTTACACTTGTACTTTCTTTGATTTTCTGCATGGGCATATTTTCACTTTTTTGAAATAATTTATTTGTGAGAAAAGAAAATTATTGGATGTCTGCTATTTTCAGTGTCATCTTTTTTCCCAGAGAATAAGTCGATTTTTTTCCCTTGTCTCTAAGATATCTTGTCTTCATGTTCTATTTGAGCTGTGGAAATTCTTTATAAAAGTGGATTCGGACAGAGTCGCTTTATCTCATTTAGTTTCCCAGGCATTTTCAGAAAACGACCGCGCTCAATTTGGCGCATGCGCAGGAACGCTGTGAGCTAGCTCTATGAAACACAAAAAATGTTTCGTATGGCTCAGCTGTGAGCAGTAGTGTGCGAGAGAGAGCAGCCGATGCTTTTTCTCACTCGCACGCATTCCGATTGCCAGCTGTCGCATGCGCACGCAGACGTCTATGATCGCTGTGAGTGCGAGCGAGACAGATGCCACAGTGGCGTCGGACGACAAATCACGCCCCTCGACTTCAAACAGGTACAGTAATTACAGGTGCAGAGATAAAAAAAAGCTTGGGGGGAAAAAATCAGAAAAAAATCGAGGAATATGTAGGGATGGGCGATATTAATCGATTCATCGAATTTCTCGATTGTTTTTTTCAAATAATCGATTATTTTCACTCGATGTTTTGTGTCGATTATTCATCGATGTTCGATGCTTTTCACCCAACATCGATACTTCCCTGGCGCCATCTATGAGTGAAAATTATAATTTTTCTGCTCATTGTCGGTAACTAAGGCATCAAAAGTTTGAGGGTCGTGACTCTTAAACATTGTTTAAACCGCGATTCTTTGATGCATTTCGGGCCTGTTCCTGTTTACGAGCAGTGCCAGATCAGAAACTGTCACCTATTTAAGGAATATGAGGTTATAAACTTCCTCGAACCAGAATGGAGCAAGACCAATCATCATTGTTGTATTGAATAAAGAGCAAATTAAAAAAATTGTCATTCCCAAGGAAGTTTTTTTTTATTCTTTCCTATCTCTCCATAAAAATGAATATTTTTGAGAAGTACCATCAGTATAAGTTGAGGAGGGAGGTTATCGAACCATAAATCTCAATAGCTTTCGTTTATCGTTGCACTAGTTTATGAAGTTGACAGCATTGTTTGCGACATTTCAGAAAATTGGTCACATTGACTGGAATACGATTACTAAATTATTGGAAATTTCTAGACTGCATATTCTTGGATCTATTCCTACGAATGCATTCCGAATAGATTAAAAATTAATCTAATATTTAAAGAAGTTTGAAAGAAATATTTAATAAAAGTTAAGAAAAAAAAACAATGGATTTGGTGCAGCCTGGTGACGGTAATTTTTTCAAATTAAAATTAGATTTCTAAAATCAACTGCGTATAGAAACATAACCAATCGATGAGATTTATGCCTCTAGCGTCTCTTGACATTTTTTTGAAAAAGAAAATATTTTGAGAAATATTTGCACATGAATTACGTAATTTATTAATTTTTTCAAAGAATCGCCTGGGGACGAGAGACGATACCGAATTTACATTCAAGTGGATGAAGGAAGTTCCGTAGAATATGATGATTTATTTCTCAGGACATTCATCAGACTGAAAAGTTTGTAGTTATGAATATATCCTATCACCATTTTTGTCAGATGAACTTGAGTGCAATAATTTTGTTTTATGTAGGGGATGATGCTTGGACGTATGAGTATTTCAAGAGCCGAAATCCAGATATGAAAGTATTATGGCGATCATTGGATAATGTGGATTTGTATGTGTGTTTTTATACTCTGAAAACACTATTAATCATTTGATAAACAGTTATTCAATGCCTTTGATCTTGTTGACAGTCTTCCAGTAAAAGCTCCAGATGCACAGCAGCCATCTACAGCGAATATCCCCACATCATCTCCCACAGAAAAAAATAGTACAAAAAATCTCAAAAATGCAATTGGTATAATCTGTTAAGTCTCTTGAAGAAAACAACAAATTTCCTTGTTTCAAATTCATTTTATCTCTAGGTTCATCTGGCAATGTTTCTGGAAATGGTGAAATTCCATCAACATCGGGAGTATCCGCAAATCAGTTGGTGGTTCCATCTTCTGTATGCCAGCCATTGACTTCTAGTTGGAAAAGGTATTTAAGTATCATATCGGAGAGATGAGTAATTACTCCATCATTTAGAAGCGGTCTTCAATTTTTGTCATTATTAACTGCAGTTCCAGAGCTCTACCGAAAGCCAGCTTGGTGTGGAAACACTACGAGAAGGAAACTTCTAGTACTGCAAAATGTAAATTCTGCGGGAAAAAGATCAAGCACAGTGGAAACACCACTAATTTAATGCAGCATTTGCGACACAAGCATGAGCTTTACTTGGAAAAGAAATCTACAGCACAAAAACGTCAGAATGATTCTAACTCCGAGTCAGGAGATGATCCACCCCCAATAAAAAAGTCTAAAAATCTTTCCTCGCAGAAAAACGTTTCAAGCATAGCCAATTCTTTTGGAAAAATTAATTCTTTTCGTGGTAAGGCTTATTTTCTATTGAGATATTTTAGCAATTCATCGTTTTCTGATTGACTTAATTTTTTTTCCTTAATAACGACATTCTAGATGGAGGTGAGGCAGCCAATGGTATAACGCTGGCAATTTTGTATTTGATTTGCGTAGCGAAATTATCACTTTCTCTAGTAGAAAATCAAGCTTTCAAAGTATTCATGAAGATTGTTACTCCTCTGTACACTGTTCCGAGCAGAAAGACCATCACTACAAAAATAAAAGCTCGCTACGAAGTTTTAAAAGAGAATTTCAAAGCAGCAATAGCCCGAGCACATTCGTATACTCTTACTTGTGATAATTGGACAGACGTTAGCAACACTAGCTATCTAGGTGTGACAATCCATTTCCTAACACCTGGTACGACAATGAAGACCGGAAATGTAGGAGTAATTCCACTAGATGAACGTCATACGAGTGATTACCTTCATGATACACTGAAAGCTGTCTGCAAAGATTTCGGAGTGGAAACGGATAAGATTTCGGCTGTTGTTTCTGATAGTGCGGCAAATATAAAGCGTGCTGTCAGGGAGCTTGTTGGAGGAGATCGACATCTACCTTGCTTTGCACACAGCTTTTCACATTTGGTCCCGGATACACTGAAAACTTTTGCAAGTATTACTGATATCATAAAGTCAATCAAACAAATTGTTTCTCTGACTAAGCGTAGCGTCGTCGCCTCTGATGAACTTATACGTCTCCAGAAAAACGATGGGAAAAATCCTCTCAAATTCATCATGGACGTAGAGACCCGCTGGAATTACACGCTAACTATGATCGAGCGATTTCTAGAACTCGAGGAATACGTCTACCCTGTTATGCTAAAATGTAAAAAGATCCTAGACATGCCATCGCGAGAAGAGATTGACATTCTCAAAGATCTTGTGCTAATAATGAAGCCTGTCGAAACTGTCATTAAAGAAATTAGTGGCAGCAGTTATCCCACTTGCAGCTTCATAATTCCCATTATTCATGGCATGGTTAATGCCATTGCCTCCTGTACTCTTGTTACTGACTTGGTGAAAACATTTCAGGAGTCACTCTTGAAGAGAATCGATGAAAAATTCAAGGATTACGAATTTCATGCATTACTTGGTCCATCGACCATACTGGATCCAAGGTTTAAAAAAATTGATTTCAAGGATAAAAATGCAGCAAGCGTAGCCGTCCACAAGATTAATAAAATACTGAAGAAGAATGTGCAGGCGAAAGAAAACAGGAAAGAAAATTTGGAGAATATTAACGAGGGAAAGAGATCAAGTGTTTGGGCACTTCATGACAGCTTAGTGGAGAAGAATGGAGCAATCGTAGAAGAAATTAACAATACAGAACTCCATCCTGAATTGCATCAATATTTAACTCAGCCAGTAATTTCGCGTGACCAAGATCCATTCAAATACTGGGAATCATTGAAAGCAGGTTTTCCTTCACTTTATGGAGTTGCTCTCAAATATTTGAGTATAATTTCATCATCAGTACCTTCTGAGAGGCTTTTTTCACTCGCCTCGAATATTAAGGACGATGATCGCGCTCGGCTGAGTGGGGATAATCTCAACATCTTATTGTTTATGAGTTCTTTATCTAGTGAAGAATGGGGACTCTAAACTGTATTTCTCATTTGCAGGTATAGATGTTTATTACCTACAGTATTAGAGAAAGACAAACACAATCAGTGGCTGTAGCGAGTGTGACTGTGGAGAAATTCTTTTAAGGAGAGAAATTTAATAGCCATTAATTGATGATTGATAGTACTCATATTTGCGCAATAAATAAAGATTATTCTAGCTCTACTGAATCTATGAATGTATCGTATTGAACTTGAATAAAACTCATCGGTTTTTTGTCATTCCATCTCTTTCCAATTCATGACATTTTACAAAACTCAAAAGATTCAGTTTCAAATTAACAATAGGGATTTACCATCAATCAATACCCCCATTCCCTGCATTACCATACGAGGGATTTGGACTATTTACGGAAGAAATAACAATATCTTGTAGTCCTCTGTCCATCTCATATTTTACATTTCACATTTCATAATTGATTATACCTCAGTAATCAAATATAATCATTAACGGAAAAATTTTCTATTTTTTTTTCAAATAATCGATTAATCGAAAATCCGATTATTTTTTCCTAGACATCGATGAAAATACATCGACAGTGAAAAACATCGATTATTAAAAAATCGATTCATTTTTCAAGCATCGAACATCCCTAGGAATATGTGGAAAAAAAAAATTGAAAAGACGCATTTTAATATGAAAAATCGATTATTTTCGACATTCACCACCTTGTTTTTCTTCCAGAGGGATGAAAAAAAAATTTTTTCTCTAAAACTGAAGCTGAAGACGGTCCAAGTGCATTAAAAAAAATAATTGAAAAAGTAGAATATTGTTGTTTTAAACATTTTTTAAGTTTTCACATGCACCCAAAAAACTTTAAGTGGCCTTAGGGGCTAAACTATGGGGTTTAGGGGGAAAATTTCCTCATCCAAGTCGGGCTAAAATTTTATGTTCTACAAATGTATTTCAAACTTTTTTTAATATTCTGCATAGTTTCCGAGTTATCGCGGAAAAATCATTCTTAGGGGCAGTTTTCATTTTTTTTCTAGCCCTTCCCGGGGGTTAAGAACACTATCAGTCCTCAATATAGTTTCGCGACATTTCAATACGTTAAAAAAAAAAATTCCCCGGTCATTCACGAAAAACCCGATTTCACAGAAATTCTGATGGGACTAACAAGAGATAACACTGGGAGATACGTCGTAAGACTACCTGTACGGACATCAACAAATGCTCTCGGTGACTCAAAATTCAAGGCCTCTCGCCAACTACAAGGTCCTACGTCGTCTTAACTCACCTGAGATGTATGCTAAACTGTATAGGGACTTCATCAAGGAGCACGAGGCCCTTGGACACATGAGACAAGTTTCTGATGATGGACCAGAACATTCAAAGGCCTATTATCTACCGCATCATGGAGTATTGAGAGACGACGCAATCACAACGAAGTTGAGAGTCGTCTTCAAGGGCTCAAGTCGAAGTTCAACGAATGTTTCACCTAACGACATCTTCTACACGGGAGGAAAGCTCCAGGTCGAGGCCATGGATGTGCTCACATGGTTCCGCAAACACTGATATGTCTGTGGTACAGACATTCAATTCATTACGCCACCTAGACTCGAAGTCCATCGGTCGAGGATCAATTGATCCGCATGTTTTGGGGTTTGGAGATAGTAAACTACTGCTGCCAGGAACCTTCTTGGAAAAATCCGATAGTGCCGGTTCGGTTGAGATGCCGGAGGAGTGCTTCGTTACCATCCCAACTCCATGGGATGAGGCTGCGGCGGCATCCACGGGGAACCTCGGGGCGGTGACTCCTTTGCGTCTGCGGACGTACAGTTTCGTAAAGATAGATGTAAGTTAGATTGGTGAAGAGAGAAAGGAGGAAGATTTTAGAGACCTAGGCTATAAGAGTCAGGTTGATCCGGCGAAGATTGCAGGGCCCTGAAACTGTGGTTTCTGCATCCGACAGACAGAAACTGCAGCCTTAGAAGCTACTTAAATTATTTAGTCTAGTTATGTATGAATAATGCCTCAAATAGACCACTGGTCTAGAGATTCTTAACTTTAATCACTATTCATCATTCAATCATGTTATATTCCGCAATCAGTTACATACGATCACTCTTCCAGTCAATCATCCCGCGCGTAAGCCGCGGCGGCTTTCAACCACATACATTCGGCACAGAATCCAGAGAAGGCCTCGAATGACTCCTTAGACGACATCAAAGCTGATGCCGCCCCCGACCAGTCGAGTCCCTCTATGTACTCTGCTAAACACTCTCGCTGTGGAGCATATATTGGGCAGTCAAGAAGGAGATGAGGGACGTTGTCTTCCGCGGCTCCACATTCGCACGCTCTTGTGGTGGCAAGGCCCCGATCGTGAAGATATGATCGGAATTGGTCATGCGCTGTCAGTAACTCTGTCACGTAATAATCCGGTCGTTTTTCGTTTTTCGCTTTCAGGCGCACTTGAACCGTCACGAAGAACGCATAGGTAACCCTTCCCTTGTCTGAGTTTTCAAATCCCTCCCCCCACAACCGCGTTGCCTCACATTCAATCATTACCACCAGGTTTGGTTGTTCTGCGTTTTCGTCCTCCCTTTCGTTCCCGATTTCGACCTCCCCTTCCTCTGGTTGAGGCGCGATTTCGATGTTCCCGATCTTGGCCACCTTCCCGGCACGGAGGTGGTATCACGCGGCGCTGTTTTAGGAGCTGTTCTATTGGGAGAACTCCCACTACTATGCAAAGTGACTCGAAAGATGCAGTTCGGTATGCACCTGTAACGGTGATTAACACTGATCGCTGAATACTACGGAGTGCGCGAAGTTCGTGTTCATCACATCGGTCTGCCCATGCAGCAGCCGCGTAAGATGCTGCGACTTCGAGCATCCCACGGTATACTGTCCGAAGGGCCCGATATTTTATTCCTCAATTCCTTCTCGCTAGCCGCCGCAGTCGACCGAACAGTTTCGCGGTTCTCTTCCGCATGTAGGTTACGTGGGATCTGACTTTCATACCTTTATCGAAGTGTACGCCCAAGTAGCGGACACTCTCGCGGAGCTGGATTTTCTCCCCTGCGATCCTGATCGTTGGTGGGTGGAAGTCAAGTGTCGCTTTCTTTTGCGCTTTACGCTTGCGGTTGGGTCCCGCGCCCCCCTTTTGCCTATTGGGGCCTTCCTCATCCAAGTGCTTCTTAGGACAACAGCCTGTGTCTTGCTCTTGGATAATTGGAGTTTGGCCGAATCGCACCAGGACACTATGAAGTTGACGATTTCTTGTCCTACTCGGTCCAACTCTTCCCGCGACTTTCCTGGTATAATCGTTATGAGGTCGTCCGCGTACGCAACCGCTATGTCCCCGAATCTATCCTGGAGCCCTCTAAAAAGGTCATCGAACATGAGCTTCCGGAATTCGGGTCCCAGCACAGATCCTTGGGGACATCCCCTCGATGCCTGTTTCGTAGCCTCTTCCCGGTCCCAGGCGATCTTTACCCTCCTGTTCTCAAAGTAGTTTTTAAATACTTTGTAAACGTTCTTCGGGCAATCTCGATCGGCCAGTGTCTGGAGTGCAAGTGGCCACCAAACATCGTCGAAGGCTCCTGAGATATCGAAGAGTATGCCAATTACATGCTCCTCAGGTCGCTCTTCTACCATTCTGTGCATTTCGGCAATCGCATCGTCCGTCAATTTTCCGGGAACGAACCCGTATCTGTGCGTGGATATCTTATCTGGGATGAGCACCGTAGTTGCTAGTCGACGCTTGAGAAGTTTTTCGAATAATTTCCCGACAACTGAAAGGAGGCATATTGGCCTATACGATTTGGGGTCACTTGGTCTTTGTCCCCGCCTTTTAGGAGGTTCAGTAGTGAACCCTCCTTCCAAGTCGCAGGGAAAACACCATGTTCTAAACACGTATTGAAGAAGGTCACGAAGCATCCGAGGAAGGTTCGGATCACCTGCTTCAGCACACGGACTTCTATGCGATCGCTCCCTGGGGCCTTCCCGTTCAACATGCTAGCAACCGCGATATCAATTTCGATGGCCGTGAAGGGCTCCGCATCTTCAGTTTCTAATTCTTAGTCGCGGAGTCGCTCTCTAATTTCTCGCTGTTCTGGGGTGTCTAGCACTGGGTCGTCGGCTGAGACGTGAGTATCTAATAGCCGTTCGGCTGTTTCCCGCATGTTCGTTGTTGAGGTGCCATCTCCCTTTCGCAAGGAGCTCAACACCGTGCTCGCTTTGACTTTATCCGCCGCAATTTGATACACAGGGCCCCAGGGGTTCTGGTTGCGTTCCACCGATACGAAGCGCTTCCAGGTACCCGATCTCGATTTGCGGATAACGTATTTATATCGTTTTTGTGCCGTCCGGAGGCTCGCCTTCGCGCGCTGTTTTCCCTCTGGGACCGTCTCCCGCTGGTGACGTTTGCGCGGAGTGGCCACTACTTGGTGCAATCTAGGGAGTTCGGGAGGCCACCACAGGTTGGGTTTACGGCGGTGGCGTTTGGTCGGCATCGAGTCGTTCCAGACCTTTATGATTCCCCGTGTGAGACTCTCTGCCCAGTTTTCAACATCCTGTTCAGATTCCAGTGGGAGCTTATCGAGCTCAGCCGAGTACTTCTCGACGGACGCAGCAAATTGCCTGCAGTCTGCCCGACGTTCGTCGAATCTGAGAGGGTGTGCTGCGTCCCTCGGGCTATCATCCACGCCTGAAGCTCTTCGCTCTCCCAGTAGAATCTCTGCCGGATGATGGTCGCTAGTGCTCTAGTCGTGCTGGAGCTTCCACCCCTGCACAAAGGAGTACGTCTCGAACGTTGGGCCTCGCTGTTGATCGTTTGAGACCTCCAATTCCACCCCCCTTATAAGTTTCTCCAGAAGCTCTCCTCCCTCGTCGGCTTCCTTCGGACCCCACGAGGGTGACTAAGAATTGACGTCCGCACCGATCAGCACACGCTTACCTTCCAAACAGTAGAGAATCTTCTCCAACTGTTTCCGGTGCTCCTCACGCTCGTCCTTGTAGTGGAAGTACGAGGAGACTACGTGAAACGAGAAGCCACGCGTTGTTATTTCCGCACACACACAATTTGGTGTACTAAGTTGCGAGATGTGTACCATCTGGATGGATGTACTGCACACTCCGACAGTGACCCAAGGTTGGGATGTCCGTGTCGTAGCAACCCTAATACCAGATCCTAAGCCAGAGAAGAGGGTCCAACTGGGTCCTTGCTGCGTGACATATGTGACGTGGTATTTTCTCACGCCACCTGTACGCAGTATTCGTGAGTAAAGAGAGAGAATTTCGCGCAGTTAGGACAAGTAATTCAGTTTTATATTTGGTCCACGCTATTTGCACAATACACGCAAAAGTCACGCATGGTATAATATACCAAAAAAATATGATTAAAAATTTAATTTAAATTACTGCGTGATGGGCAGAGGTGTGGGGTATGTACTGTGTGTGTGACTTTTCAAGACAATTTGAATGGAAATTGGTATATCACTGGATAGCTCAATCGGTAGAGTACCTGGCGCGTAACCAGTTGATCCGGGTTCGACTCCCGGTGCAGGCATATCCAATATTTTTTCTCGAATTGTTTTGAAATATATTGTGCAAATAGCCAGAACCTTTATATTTAAAGAACCTCCCGGTCACGAGGATAAACTGATTCAAGGTTATCTTGAAAATCCTCCAAGTCATGAGGAAAAACCGACTATGGCTATCTTGAACCTATTGAGCATAAAAACCTCCAAGTCACGAGGAAAAACTGACTTACGGTTCTCTCAAACGGGTATTATACCGATCCCTTAAGGATTCCGTTAAATACAGCCCGAAGATACGTTCATTCCCGCGAAAAAAGAGTAATAGTACCGCCACTTCCTTTTTTATAGATTTTCCGCAGGGCAGTACCTTTTGGCTATCTTGTGGTGGAAGAGAGGGCCCGGAAGCACCATGGTTAATTGACCAAAATAACGTATTTCCTAGGAGCTTCCGGACCACCCTCTTGGCCGTCCTCAGGGGTGAGTGCAGAGGACGATTTGTAAGGAGTTGCGCTCCAGGTATGTGGGAATGATCAGGCCCTCGGATGGAAGGTCTGGAGGCAGGGAATATCCCATCCTGCCAAAGGAATTGCCAAAACTTGGGTTTACGTTATCGCCGAGGTGAGTCTGCTCATTCCCCAGGAGACATGCCCCTCTGATGGCGGCTATCCCCCATGAGAAAGGGAAAACCATCCCCCCAACCAGGCTCGAAAACAACAGGCCAAAGAGTATCTCCCAAAACCCATCATCCCAACAATTTCCCCACATAATAATAATTTTTTATATTCCTTTAGAGCCACCATGGTTTCCGAGAAAACCCTCAAAACCGACCTCTATCCATCCTCTACCGATCACAAACTTATTCCGTTAACAATTCCCCAATTTCGTTAAAGAAATTATAAAAGATAAAAAGGGGAGAATTCAAGAATATTTGGATTCTCCCACTCCAATGAATGCGCATGAGTGCGGCATTAATACCTTCGAGTGGTGCGAGGGCGCAGCACAACGCAGCTTGCCCCACCACTCCACTCAACGCAGCTCACTCCCCTCTCCTCGAGAAATCAGTTCGAGTAGAGTTGCGAGGCAGAGAACATCACTCGAGACCCGCTTACATTATTATTCGTGTTTCGCGAGGATAAAAGTTTCCCCAAAAACCCCAAGTTTCCCCAAAAGTGCTTAAAACACCGTGGGGAATAATGGTGAGTCCATTTTATTAATTTACTTTTGCGAAGTGTTATTAATTACGAAAATTCGAACGCCGCGAATAGAAATTACGATGAGACGCTACACGTGGTTGTAGCGTCCCTTTTATCTCCTTCGTTTTTCTCCATTTTCTCGTGGCCGGTTACCTCAAAAATTAATGAGGCCACTGAGAAAATAATTAAAGAAAATTTCGCGAATGTTTTTTCGTAATTTTCGCGATTTTCAAGATTTTCCAAGGACAAGGAAAATGCCAGTAGAAATGACGCCATGCACCTCGTGGCGCCTCAAATTTTATGAAAAATTTTCCCCGGCTCTCTTTATCTCTCCTGGCCGGTTTTCTTTATTTAATTAAAGGCCAGTGAGGAGATAACGGAGAAAATAAATAAATGAAACATGTTTTAGGTGTTTATTTCAGGATTTTGGGGCATTTTCAGACGGTTAAAACAATGTATCAATGAGTTGATGCAATGCCGTGAAGCACGTGCTCCCCAACGCTTGGATAGAGCTGGCTATCTCGTTCTCTCTCGCATACACTCACTCGCGTATGGCTATCTCACTCACACGCATAGCTGTTAGAAATTATTAATTTCGCAGCTATCGCTGGCTCTCTCACACTCATGACTTTATATCTACTCTCTCTCTCACACGCATAGCTGTTTAAATTCATTCGAATTCACAGCTGTTGCTGTCTCTCTCGCACTCGTACATTTTCTTAAATACTATTTCTATCTGAAATAAAGCATGTATTCATATTAATACGCTGTCGATTTATTTCTCCTTGCAATTCGGAGAAATAATTCCAGCCAGAGTTCCGAGAATTTCCGAGTGCCTTTCTTTACAGGCATCGATGTCTCTTTTCCGTTCTGTGCCGTTTCCTTTTCCTTTTTCCCTCACACCCAATTCGGTGCAAAGGCAGTTGTTGGGTTACGCTCACAACCAGCGACTCAGAGAATTCCCTAGGCTAGTGGAAACTCCCTAGCAACCGACTAGGGAGAGATTTAGGCGCGCTTTCAAGAGCATCGTCCTTGAAACAGTCTCGCACAATTAATGCAGAGGGGAATTATCTTTTCTTATGAACTTTTTCGATAGACTTTCAGAGTTTGGATTATCTTTTGGGATTTTTGCATTAATTGCTGTGCAATAAATAATCACCAATACCTATCAATTGTTATGCCCCATAAGCATTATTTAATATTGTTTAATTATTTCATTATTACAGTAAAGAAGTTGAACACATTAATGAGTTCAACTTACTTCACATATTATTTGACTCAGCGTCTTATTGCTACATGTATAATCATGTTGCAATGTGACACTGATAATTGACTATAAGAATCGAACTCACTAATGTTCGAGAGGTCAGTTCTCAATCAGACACGAGAGTGTGTCATTTTACCTTTTACTTTTATATTTTATTATACATCATGGATATTAATTAATCATTTAATTTGAATAAATACTTATTCCCTTTCTAATAAACCACCGAGTTAAAGTATCTACTCTTGTGGAGGGTATCTCTACAGATAAACCCAAAGAACCTACTCTTGGACCATTTCCAGTCCTAACATTTAGTGGCAGCGGATTTCTTCGAAGGCAAGGATTGATCAACCATTGCCGACGACTACAGTGAGTACGAGAATAACTTGACGAAATTTGGAATTAGAAAACTCGCTTTCATCACGAGAGCTACTATCTTCGGATAGACTATCGCTAGATAGACCAAGAGAAGAGGATTCTACTCAGTTGCATGAAGGAAACAAGTCTATCGACGGATAGAAAATGGTAGAGGTTTTTGGCAGTAAACATCCAGCTAAGCTCATTAGCTGAAAGTAACTGTATTGAATAACAAAGCATTTGTAATTTTTAACTTCTCACGTTTATTCTTGTTGTCCAACAGCAGAAGATTCAAATTGTACTAAGCGACATTTTGAATAATACAGGATTTTAAGCTGTGGAAACAGTTAAAATCAAATCTCTGGAAGGGGGAGGAGAATCATAGGAGATTTCCACTAGAACCTGAAGGAGTTACGTCTCGTGCGGAGACAGAGTTCATTTAGACGGGCCCACGTCGTTGACAAGTATGTCAGTTTTTAAAGGTGCTTTGGCCAGCGCGTCAATAGCAAGTGGACGTATGGTTGGAATGCCAACGTCACGGACAAGTATGTCAGTTATCGATGAAAATTTGGCCAGCGTGCCATTTACATATGGACATTTGGTAGACGTATCAATGTCAGCGGAATCACTAGTCGGTAAGACAATAAATAGTGACATCCACAGTCTGAATTTTGAGCATAGTACACAAGGTGCGAGCTCTTCAGTGCCAACCGGCGAAGAGAACATAACTCTGGTAGAGTCTGAGTACAGGAGTACAAAAGCGACAGGAAACAGAGCGAAAACTTCGAAGGAACTACAACTTGAATTTTGCAGCATTCGGCAGAGAACAGATGAGAGCGTTAGCACATTTGCAGCTCGTGTCGAAAGGTTAGCTATGGACGTAGCGAAGATTCGCTTCGAATTAGGATTGAGACAACCAATCCAATGTTTTGTAAAAACGATGAATTATACTACATTCAATGAGTCTCAATTAGGAGCAGAGAACTTTGAGCAGGTCATATTGCAGAACTCAGCAGCGAAACTACAGTATAATTCGGGTCAGAGGTCGACAGGGAAGAAGAACCTTCTGAACCAAAAAGAGAAAAAGTCATGAGTGAAAATATGGTTACGACTACAGCTTCTGGAATTTTTGACGGTTCAAGAGAAAAAGACAGCTGCAAAAATGTCACAGGAATTGGAATGGACCTACAACGACGCCATACTAAGTTCAAGATTTGTTTTAATTGTGCAAAAGAAGGTTACACAGCAGCAGAATGTAGACTCTTGCTAGGAGACCACTATAATGAAGAGGTAAATCGACCGAAAAAGAAATTTATTGATTTAAACAAACAGTCGCAAGGAAAATGCAAATATTGCACATCGAGTACTCATAACTTTCATCAGTGTCATAAGCTGAAAGCAAAACTCGGAATTTCGAAGTCAGCATATATTGCGACAGTCCAGCACAATAAAGGTAATGCAGAGAGTAATATAAATAATTTTACAGACAGACAAAAAGTTGAGTCAGCAAAAGGATTACAAAAGTCCTACCAGCAATCAAGAAAAATTCATCGCATCATGGCATATGGGATTGAACGTGAAACAGGAGAGATCCTCGAAAATATGGAGAGAACGCAAACGAAACAAATGATAAAATCCGTCAGCTCAGCTAATATGAAGAGGCATGTCATTTTAAGTGCCAATGAACTCAAGAAACAAACAGCGTTTCTAGTAGACACTGGTGCTATGATTTCGCTAATAAAAATCGGTAAATTACGTCATGGAGTTCCGATCAGAGAGAACACAGATCTCCTCCAAGGAATTGCTGAAGAAACCATCTTGACATTGGGAAAAGTTATAATTTATCTGAAAATTGGTGAAGAAAAATCAGGACACGTATTTCATGTGGTACCTAATGAATTTCCGTGCTCAGGAGGAGTTGTTGGGGAAGATTTTCTAGAATCAACAGATTTGAGCGTACAAATAGAGCCAGGAAAAACGTTGTGGATAAATGGGACAAGCTTCAATTTCCGAAAAATGCGGGAACGAAGATTGGTTCCAGTAACAAGTGAGACACCAATAAACAACAAGTCAACTCACAACCGGAAGATCATCAAAACTGTGCATAAGGAAATCATCAAGAGAACGATAATTACTAAAAAGAGTCTGGATGACTCAATAACTGAACAACCAATTATATTTGAAGAGAAAATTATAGAACAAGAATTGATTTCACACAAGAAAGATCCAAAATGTAATGATCTCTCGATAGATAATCGGAAGATGCTAATAGAAATAGAAGAATCTTGTCATCTAGAACAAAATCAGCATCCTTCGATTCATGAGAATTCAAATACGAGTTCAAGACAAAACGAAATAGAGATTACCCAAGAATCTCACAACGTTAGTTTACTCCCAAAACACTCGCAACAATCTCAAGAAGAAATCGTTAATTCACCCAAATTAGATGAACATTTATTGAGAGAAGAACCAGATAAGCTGTTTGATTTGCGGAAGAAACCAGAAGCAACAGGAGCAAATGCAGAGTATCATTATCAGACAGAGAATGAGAGAATCATCGGAGGTCTATTCTCAGTATTTGAAACATTCTCAACTTTGGAAAAAATGCTGAAACGAAAAAGTTTCATTCCCAGTCAAATATATACAGAATGTCCGAGAATTGCAATAACACGAGAAGGTGATTTCAGCCTTGATGGAAGGCAAATTCAGAAATTCCAATACTACTTCATATCATCTAATCTCGCTAAAACTCAAGGATTGCAATGGTGCTGTCAACCGTACTGTAATATTATACGACAGGAAAAAATTCAACAATTGGTGAGAATTACTTTTTACCAGAAAACAAAAATGAATAAAGTTGAAGTCATGCGGTTGAAAACTAATTCAGACGAGAATTCAATTGACGGTACAAACTTAATGCGTCACAGCATTAGTCGATACTACAGAACAGACATAGCAAGATTAATCATGGAGCCGAATCGTCTAAAACCTCATGATCGATTTACAATTGAAAGATTCAATGGAAAATATGAAAATTTAATTCTTGATTCACTTGGAAAACCTGAATTATCACCTGGATCAGATGATATTAATATCACATTGATACTGGAAGAAACTACAATATTCTTAAGGAAAGAATTATTGATGAAATTGTTGATTATACCGATCATTTGGGATCAAGAGATTGAAAAATATCTCCAATGGATATCTCACACCAAAGGCAGCATCAGAAGATCCATCCTCTTGCAGGATACAGGACTAAGATTGAGATTATGGATCATCAAATCAGTACAGTATAAAAACAAGCTGGTATTCAAGGTGGGACAGATAAATAATATTGCAAATCCAGGTGTTTACATGAGGCAAACTCAGTGTAATACAGGACAAGAACGATGTCGAAATCCGTTTAGTAAACATTTAACTCAAGCTGAAGTCATTACGTTAGTTGACATTCAGATACTGACAGCCTCAAGGAATACCAGGAAACAGCTCGTTATGAGAGAGAATTTCGATACAATCAAGACCTCAACATTAAAATCAAGAAATGGGCAGAATTTTGCAACTTCAATGGAGAACATCAACCTTATGGACGAGATGGACAGACTGAAATAAGAATAAGGATAGTAAAGACAACAGATACTCATATTTCAATATTTCAAGATAACAGTCAAGATCAAATATTTTCTATCATCGTCAAAGCTCGAAAGCATCTAGTTCATCAATTTTTATCTAATGAACATTCGAAAATGATTATTAAAATTCCACAAAAATCAAGTGTTGTAAGAATTTTCCATGGTAACCAAGGTCCGGCACTAAAAATAGTTCATGAGATTATTGGACAAATAAGGAAAAAATCAGAAAAAGTTCATTCTGATTGTGCTGGAAAGATGAAAAATCATCTCGCACTAATGCCGTCCGTTGGATACTCTTTAATCAGGAACATGGATGCAATCAACATCTCGAAAGGAAGCCAACCAGATTCAGCAATCATCAACAATCAATTATTCGACTTTTGGTACGTCGATACCGCCTACGTTCAAGATTCACAAAGAGAACATCATAAAATGCTTCAAGTGTTGTTGAATCTTGGAATAAAAGAATCTTTGCGGAAGATGATGAATGATTTACGTAAGCAGCGTTATACACAAGTTTATATGTGTGATGAGGAAAATTACGAGATAAATATTGGACCAACAGCAGTTGCAAGTCAAGAGACTGAAAATTCTACAAGAATTAAAATGCAAGATTTGAAGGTGCAAAGGCCCTTAGAAGCCTTAAAAATTGATGAAATATGGATTAAAGCTGTCGCAAAGTATCAGGCAAGAATAAAAGTACAAGAAGTAACACATCAAAAGTGTGTCGAAACAATTATTCGTGAAATAATAATTCAAATGAAAATTTCAATGAAGAAATCAGGTGAAGCGGAGATCGAATTACGGCAGTGGACGACCATCGGGCGAGGCGACGAGTCAAAAACGCTGACGCGTGCATTCTTCAACGTTCGTACAATCGGAGCACCTGGCGAAATGAAATACGAAGAACGGAAGAAGGAAGAAACAGCGATTAAAATGATGTTTAATAAAATTCTGGAAAAATATTTGATGAATGTGAAACTCTCACAATTTTATGGATTCTTAATTCATTACAACAAATTGAAACACAAGGACTTGCTGAAATATTCTTATTATAAGGATAAGGATAATTTTGGGAATTGCGAGGAGGATCTATTGAATACTTCGAAGGATAGTCAAGTACTCAATTTATTTTTTACAATAAAAATATATTTGACAGTACAATTATACATAACAAAAATAAATACTGAGATCAATGAACTATTCATCAATTTGGGAGGTAGAAGTGGTCCAGATGAAGCTCTCACACAAGGGATGCAGAGATCATTGACTAAGCAGCTAGAAAATGCCGAAAACGGACTGATTGACGAGAGCACCCAAACGACCATACCCGAGATAAATTCTCCACTCTTTTTCCTTCGACAGAATATATCCAGGCCCACCATGATAATAACCATGGCACAAGATGCAATAAGGAGAGATAACTCCTTCTCTGAGGAATCGCCGTACACCTGGCAGATGGCAAGGAACAGCTATTTTCTGTTTCGACAGAAGTCGACAAGAACGAGTAACTCTTGCAGGATTCAAATTTTCTTCTTTTTGACACCACTTACGGATGGCGGAAGAAAAATTTTGCGGATAGCGAGTGAAGCCCTGCAACAAGGATAATTTTTAATCTTCGAAAAAAGAAAAAATGAGGGGAAACAGTTCAAGATTAAAGGACTTACTAGTTTGTTTGCTCCAACACATTGAAAATTTCCACAATCAAAACGGATACAGCCGGGACAACAACGAGCTGATATCCGAAGACGACGCTGTATTAAACGGTGTTTTTGTGACAGCCCTTGCGCTTTTCGTTGGGGACCACAATTTACAGATTTGCGGAAAAATGGATTCTTTTTGATATTTGATGTTCGGACTGTTTGGGGACAGTCTTCACAGATGTGCAAATCACTAGCACATATGGAACACTTTTTTATGGCACAACTCATATTTGAACTCATTTTGCTACGAATGATTAAAGAATTTATTCACATCAAAATACGGAAACCGAATGAAACAATTTGGAGACAGAAGAAGTTTTTATTTACTTCAGTGCACTGTCAGCAAAAGCTACGCACATTCAAGTTCAAACGACAGCAAATTCCATCGAAGTCATATGAATTTATATCTAAAAATCCAATTGATTCTTCAGTGAGAAATCGTGAACGAGATAAGTGTGGAAATTCATATTCAATGTTAGGAAACATTAAACTTCTCAAAGGGGGGAAGGAAAAAAAGGAACTTGAGCTCAGAAAAATTCTTATCTTGATTTTCATAGTAAAAGTGAAGACGAATCTGACAATTTTCTATACCAACAACCTGGAAGAAGCTGGAAGCAGTCTTGTTGAAGTGGAAACGTGGAAAAGTAGAAAATTACAATCTACAATTTACTTAATTCTGAAATGTACTTGAGGACACAGAAGTTTATGGTAGAGCTGATTCAGCAGGATGGCCATATTGATGACACCAAGGCCAAGTGCACGATAGCTCTTACGCAGTTGATGCCAATAAACTCAAATGAATTTCTTTTCATTTGCATAATTTTTAAACTATTAATCGAAATATTCCAATAACTGCGCATATCCAATAACTACATTTAAAAATAATAATAATAATAATAATAACCAATTTATTTTCAGAATACAAGTAAAAAAAATTTTTATGTACAAGAAAATATTTTGAATCGTAAAACTTGTAAAATTCTAGTTATATGAGGCATATTTTTGTTCATAATGAGAGAAAATTATCAGAGATGATAATTTTCTTCCCTGGGGGGGAGGAATGTTATGCCCCATAAGCATTATTTAATATTGTTTAATTATTTCATTATTACAGTAAAGAAGTTGAACACATTAATGAGTTCAACTTACTTCACATATTATTTGACTCAGCGTCTTATTGCTACATGTATAATCATGTTGCAATGTGACACTGATAATTGACTATAAAAATCGACCTCACTAATGTTCGAGAGGTCAGTTCTCAATCAGACACGAGAGTGTGTCATTTTACCTTTTACTTTTATATTTTATTATACATCATGGATATTAATTGATCATTTAATTTGAATAAATACTTATTCCTTTTCTAATAAACCACCGAGTTAAAGCATCTACTCATTGTGGAGGGTATCTCTACAGATAAACCCAAAGAACCTACTCTTGGACCATTTCCAGTCCTAACACAATGAATTAGGAAATTTTTGGTCATTTCCGATTCCCTCACACCATTTTTAAGGGAATGCCGCCTAATTCAAAATAATGATGGGATTAATCGTGCTGCCAGTTATCTTTTCCGCCAGTTCATAGGAACGTATGGGGTAATACGATAGGGCGTATGGGTCTTTCACAATGGCGCACGAGTTAAATAATAGAACTAATTACAAATAATTATTAATTGACATTGGCGAGTATCTTTTGGGGAATTCCGCCCAATCTAATTGCAGATATTTATCTAAAAATTATCTTTACCAGATTTTGGGGCACGTTTGTACCTTTTATTATATTTTTACATTATTGGCGATTTTAGGTCCAAATTGATGAAATTAAGTAATTCTCTCGTTTTCTACGATTATTCTCTCTCTCTCGCTCGATTTAAGACTCTAAGTACTTTTTGATTCGTCAGACTCTCTAAGGGATTTATCGATTAATTCGACCTTTTTAATGGCGTTAAGGGATTTTGAGTCGATCTTTTAGACGTTTCTTAATACAAGGCGCTCCTCGCAATTTCTCCTAGTGGCATTGGCTACTTTTACAATAATTAGGAGAGTAATGCACTAATTAATGTATAACTGAAAGTTTTGTATGATTTTCTGATTCTTGAATGCAATAGCGAAACACGTAAGGATCTTATCGACTCGAATTCTTTATTTCTCAATCCCTAACCCCAAACTCTCGTCCTATGGTTCGGATCCCTTTATATAACTTCATGGTGTTTTATCTTCTTTTGGTGACTACTGAATGTGCCCTAGACCTACGCCCTCTCTCCACGAAACTGAACTAGCCTAGCACAAGCCGCAACCCTCTTTTCCGACATCCTTTTCTCTGGCGTTTCCTCAATCCCCTCGAGAGTTTACCGTTACCGTTTTCGTAATTTTACCGTGGTCTAGTGAGATAGGTCCAGCAGTATAAAAATCTATCTGGCGCCCATATCTATTGTTATTTTGAGCTACTCTCGAGGCGGGTTGGGGGACGGTATTTTGAGCCGTATCGGGTTTCACAGCCACGCTGGAGGAAGGGGATGATTTGACGAGGGGGCCGAAGATGAAGGTTGGGATATTTGCTAAAATTCATGGTATCGTGCGTACGGAAAAAGGGAGAACGAAGCAAATATTCCAACTCCTCACACATATGGCTCTTGAAAGAGCAATAAGTCAAGCTGCTTGTCGTACGCCAGTTGTCTCACCTGTCCGGCTACTACTGCTGAGCGAGCCATGTTCAGCTGTAGGATTTTTAGAGAAGGAAAGGCTTTCGTGGAAATTGGGTTCACTGAGGTGTTGAGGGCCGGTGAGTGGGGCGTTAATCGCTCGCTATCACATTTAACTAGTTTGACTCTAAGTTCGCGAAGGCTTGGGACGGTCACTGCTTTGGATGTTGCACTGCAATCGCGGGCTTGCTAGACGGCAGGAACACAATGGTGTGACACCCGCACCAAGCGAGCAGAAGAAGAAAAGCGAGTCGACGCGGGTGTCACCAACGCACAGGCTGAAGCTGAGGCCTGTGCGGGATGATGCTTTTCCGTTGGACTACCCGCCATTCTTCCTGAAAGAGATTGCTGCTTGGTCCTTTGAAAATCCTTGAAAGTAACGCATGATTGTGCCCCCCTGGAGATCCAATCGGGGACAGTTTTGCCTCCAGAAAAAGATTTGCAATAGTGCCCTCCCATTGTGTTTCTTTCGTTTTTGCCGTCCGACGACGTTGAGCTGTAACATGAGGATAAATATTAATCGTTGGGCCTCCTCATCTACGCGATGTCGGGTCGAATCGCTGTGGAGGAAGGAAAGTGATTACGATGAATGTATGAAGGGAGAAGCAGCTTTCGCCCAGAGGACTACTGACTGCTCAGGCAGTGGCGGTAAACCAGAAAATATCCGCGTATGGGCCGGAAAGGTAATTATGAGGTGAGATACATTGTGTGAATATGCAATAAAGGATGTCACCATGAAGCAATTACTTTGAAGTATTTGATTGATAGTTGTTTTTGATTCATACAAGCTTGGATCTTCTAACAAAATAAGGCAAAGGGGAGAACAGCAGCGAGTGTCAGCCCTGAAGCTCACACCCATCCGCCATCTCCCCTCCCCCCCGCCTCACACGTTCATCGTGTATGCCTTGCAGCCAGCTATCTATGCTTCTGCCCCATTCCTTGGCTTAATGAACATCGTATTATGTTAAGCTCAAAGCTCTTGCAATTTCCACTTCTTCTATGAATCAAACGTTCATATGGCTTTGAGTACAACGGGACATAACCCACCTGCCCTGGAATATATTATGGACAGATGGGTGTGAGCTTTAGGGCTAACACTCGCTGCTGTTCACCCCTCCGCCTTATTTCGTTAGAAGA
Organism: Aleiodes alternator; assembly: GCA_963921955.1. Taxonomy (NCBI): domain Eukaryota; kingdom Metazoa; phylum Arthropoda; class Insecta; order Hymenoptera; family Braconidae; genus Aleiodes; species Aleiodes alternator. Next base: position 3,093,479 of record OY998102.1, on the reverse strand, counting down.
TCCAAGCTTGTATGAATCAAAAACAACTATGAATCAAATACTTCAAAGTAATTGCTTCATGGTTCCATTCTTTATTGCATATTAACACAATGTATCTCACCTCATAATCACCTTTCCGGCCCATACGCGGATATTTTCTGGTTTACCGCAACTGCCTGAGCAGTCAGTAGTCCTCTAGGCGAAAGCTGCCTCTCCCTTCATACATTCATCGTATTCCCTTTCCTTCCTCCACAGCGATTCGACCCGACATCGCGTAGATGAGGAGGCCTAACGGTTAATATTTATCCTCATGTTACAGCTCAACGTCGTCGGACGGCAGAAACGAAATAAACACAATGGGAGGGCACTATTGCAAATGTTTTTCTGGAGGCAAAACTGTCCCCGATCAGATCTCCAGGGGGGCACAATCGTGCATTATTTTTAAGGATTTTCAAAGGACCAAGCAGCAATCTTTTTCAGGAATAATGGCGGGTAGTCCAACGGAAAAGCATCATCCCGCACAGGGTTCGGCTTCAGCCTGTGCGTTGGTGACACCCGCGTCGACTCGCTTTTCTTCTTCTGCTCGCTTGGTGCGGGTGTCACTCCATTGTGTTCCTGCCGTCTAGCAAGCCCGCGATTGCAGTGCAACATCCAAACCAGCGACCGTCCCAACCCTCCGCGAACTTAGAGTCAAACTAGTTAAATGCGATAGGGAGCGATTAACGCCCCACTCACTGGCCCCCAACAGCTCAGCGGACCCAATTTCCACGAAAGCTTTTCCTTCTCTAGAAATCCTACAGCTGAACATGGCTCCCTCAGCAGTAGTAGCCGGACAGGTGAGACAACTGGCGTACGACAAGCAGCTTGACTTATTGCTCTTTCAAGAGCCATATGTCACGCAGTTAGGGCCCAGTTGGACCCTCTCTGGCTTAGGATCTGGTATTAGGGTTGCTACGACACGGACATCCCAGCCTTGGGTCGCTGTTGGAGTGTGCAGTACATCCATCCAGATGGTACACATCTCGCAACTTAGTGCACCAAATTCTGTGTGTGCGGAAATAACAACGCATGGGTCGTAAGTTATATTGAGTCACGTAAACCAATACATCGATTTTTATATTTCGCACAACGTAACATGCCCACTTTCGCAGGTGGGTACTGCATATATTATATTCACGTTTATCGTATTCGTCCATCCTTCGGCCTCAGTCGAGGGTGGTGGTTTCCTTTATATTTGCGATTATATTTATTTAATTGTATTTTTCGACCTTGATTAGATTAAATTAGTGTAAAGGTAGCCATTGATAAAGTAGCTAGTGCTATAATCAAATTTCGAGGAAAAATAAAATCGAAAATCCCTTATCAGCAAATTATAAGAGCCATCGATACAGTAATGAACAATACTTATTTAACATTCAAGAATAAAGTATACAAGCAAATACACGGCCTTCCAATGGGCTCACCATTAGCACCAATTTGTGCTGATTTGGTGATAATGATTCTTGAAGGAGAATGCTTGAATGAAATAACTTCCAATGTTCCTATTTACTTTCGATATGTTGGTAACATCGTTATTTGCGTTCCCAACGACAAAATCAATGAAGTAATAAATATTTACAATAGCAAACACACACATCTTCAATTTACACATGAAGTAGAAGTAGATGGACAATTAGCATTCCTTGATATCTTGATTAAAAGGAAAAATAACCACTTGAAATTTGATCTATATCACAAAACAACCTGGTCTGGCCGTATGTTAAATTTTGAATCTCAACATCCACTAACACAAAAAATAGCAGTTATAAAAATTTAGTTGATCGAATATATACCATTTCCGATGATAGTTTCAAAGTAAAAAATCTAAAATTAGCTAAAAAAAACATTGCTTTTCAATGATTATCCATCGTCCTTAATTGATGAAGTAATGACTTCAAGAATAAAAGAAATAAACAAAATAGAATTCAAAATTTGAATAATATGCGTGATTTCAATATCCAAAGATCCTTCATTGTTCCATATTGTGAAGGATTCACCAAAATTTTGAAAAATACAGTTAAAAAATTTGGTCTAAAAGTAATATCTAAAATATCAAATAAATTGAGCAATATTTTTGGTACACAAAAAGATAAAATAGACAAAGAAGAAAGATCAAATGTGATTTACAAAATTGATTGTGGTCAATGTGATGGCTGTTATATAGGGCAGACAGAAAGATATTTCCAAGAACGATTAAATGAACATGTCCGCAGTCAAAAAAATCCTACTTCATATAAAACCGCTTTGTTTAAACATGTTTCAACTGAAAAGCATAATTTTAAATTTGATCAAGCGAAACGTCTTTACAATGCTCAACATGTAGGCGAGTTAAATTTATCAGAAATGTTTTTTATTAAATCACGTGAGAGAGCAGTAAATCATATTCAAGATTGTGATAAATCCCCAAGAGTTTATGAACAATTAATAAATAAATAGCAGATAATAACAATCAATTTCAGATCTTTCATTTAAAAACTGGCATTCTCAATGAAACTATCTCAATAATCTTGTATTTTGTAATACTAGTGACTTTCTGGGGATCTTTAATAGATAACCGTTTGGACCTAGTTACTTTCCGTTTTCAAAGTTTCATAATGATATTTACATAGTAATAATTATATTCAGCATTCAAAAAAGCGATTTTAATAACTGCCAAATAATTAATCATGTTCTTCATTGAATGAATAATTTATTTACGAAAGGGGATCCCTACCCCTTATTGCAAAGGGAGGGGGGTACACAAGTGGCAGTGTTTTCTTCTCTTTGAAACCATGAATAACATATAATTGACTATAAATTTTCGGTACCGTTTTAAAAGTTCTATCAGAACACCACAAATTACACGTACTTAAAACATTCGAATTCTGTGTCGTAGAAACGATCAACATACGTTTTTTACCACCACTATCATACATTCAAAAATCCTCTCCCTTCAAAGTTTCCGTGAAACATTGCGGCAGTACCAAATGCTCTCTATGTGGCGGATCTGGCAATTGAGGATTTTCATTTTGTCTAACTCGTTGTACAGTCCTTTTTAAATTCTCAATATTCGGAAGTTCAGCAGCAACCACCGCGCTCACCTTCGAAATTGCTCCAGCAACAATTGTACTTGTATTCTCATTTGATTTTCTTGCACGTTTTTCTATTTTAGCAATTGTCTGCTTGGCAGCTATTATTTCTTTACATGGAGCATGATTATGATCTTCAAAAGCACTTTCCCATAAAATTTTAGCTGGAGGAAGTAAAGAAGAAATATAAGTTCAATCGTTATCACAAGATAATTACATTTAATGTAAATAATACGTAATGAAAACATACCATCAGCTTTTTTTGATGTAGTATGAGTGCGGCAACGACACGAATCCTTAACATAATTGACACATCTCCACACAACTCTTGATGAACTCTCGGAACACGTAGAGTATAAAAATCCATTCGAGGATAATAATTTTTTGTTTTTTTGACTTAACACGAAATTACAATACATTACGTACAATGACACAACAGACAACTCAAGACACGTAAGAACACTGTTCGTGAATGAGTGGCTACAAGACATTAAATTGGTATAATTCCCCCAGGTGTCACTTGAATAATCATCACATTAGCCATAAAAGAGAACGGGAAATTTTATAAAATCAAAAATTCCTCGCTAAGTAGAAATCGATATAATCCGTTCGAAAATATAGACAGCACCTCTCAATGTATGGAAATAGTAGTACACAGAATCTTTAAAATGTAAACAGTGTCTCTCAATTTATTAAATTTCAATATCAGCGTAGAAAATTTTTTCAATAAAAAAAAATCATTACAGAAGTTATTATTGTTGAAGTGATTTCTGTTAAGGTTTTTCTTGTTTGAAGTTTTTTTGTCGGGGTTTTTTTGACGGTTTTTTTTGGCGCAAGTTATTTAGACGTGCTCCCACTGAAAATGGATTCATTAATCTCAATGGGAGATCCCCCAAAGACTATCCCACTCAATTCACGTTTGTTGATTTCCAGGGTGAAAGCGTAATCGATCACGTATTCATCAAAATAACAGCAATTCCCCTGATTACAGATTTCCATGTTGACATCTCAACAACTACGTCTGACCAATTCCTAGTGGTATTATACCTGGAAGATGCGCCCTCGCCGCAGTTAACTGGAGGATTCGTGGTTGAAGAACCTAAACAAGACAGACTCAAATGGCGTGAATCTGACAGTAGCACATTCTCTGGGTTTTTTGAAGTATCTGACAAAGTAACGGTCCCTTCTGATCTACTATCAATTGATGAAATCTTCGAGAATCTTCGCCTTGTCATATGGGAGGCGGCTGACCAGGTGGGCATGGTAATCAAATTGGCAAGCTGCGTGAGTAAACACACCACGAACAAAGAAAACAGACTGGAAAGAAGCCTTGGTTTGACAGTGAATGTTATGTCTGTAAAAAAGAAGAAAAATCTGCCCTGATAGCTGCAAAGAAAGCGGTTTTTGAAGAAACTCAATTGAGACATTATCTCGAGTGTAAAAGACAATTTAAAAAAATTGTAAATGAAAAAAAAAAATAACTATGAATTGGAAATAAGGAATAAGCTGGCCAATACTAAGAATGTCGCTGAGTTCCGGGCGGCAGTCAAACAGTGCAGACTCACCATGTTCACCCAAGACTTACCTGGAATATGGAATATGGAATGAGTTCTATCAGCACATCTACCCACCAAGAATTCCATGTAATGTGAGATACCTCACAGATGTAACCCATGGATCGATGGGGAGATAACCTTATCAGAGCTTGAGAAAGCTCTGAGACGGTGTAAAGCTGAGAAAGCTCCAGGTATCGATCAAATTTCGGGGGATTTCATCAAGAAGTTACCAGACAAGTGGAAGCATTATGTCCTGAACATGTGCAATCGAATCATGATATGTGAAACGGTCCCTCGAGACTGGTCAAAAGTGGTCCTTACTATGATCTATAAAAAAGGACAAAAGACGATCCAGCTAACTACCGTGGTATAGCTTTGGTGTGCTGTTTTGCCAAATTATTCACCAGTATCCTGTGCTGAAGACTTGACAGCTGGGCTGAGGGTGCAGGTTTGCTGCCTGAGAGCCAAACAGGGTATCGCAATACGCGTTCCTGCTTCGACAATATATTTACCTCATACTCTGCTCTACACCTGCAGCTCAGGCTGGGTGGACGCTCAGTCCACTCCCTTTTTATCGATTTTCGTAGAGCTTTCGACTCTGTAGTTCACTCTTCGCTGTGGGAGAAGCTGAGTAAAATAGGCGTAAGCACTAAATTCATCCGGATAGTAAAGAGCTTATACGATCTTGCCTCTCTACAAGTTAGATCTGGTGGCAATTTGTCTGATTCTTTCGACATAACTGAGGGCGTCTTACAGGGAGAGATGCTGAGCCCTCTGCTCTTCATCCTCTTCTTGCATGACATTGAGAAAGTCCTCCGTTCTGAGGGGATCCATGGACTCAACATCGATGGCTACAATGATATCCTAATACTCCTATATGCGGATGACATCGTACTCTTTGCTCCAACACTCATGATGCTGAAACAATCTTTACGAATACTAGAAAGATACTGTGAGGAGAACCACCTGCAAGTCAATACCAGTAAAACAAAAATTGTTGTATGCCGTAAAGGAGGTAGACTGAAAGGATGTCATCGATCTACAAATGATATCTCTGGTGCTGCGCCTAGCGATGGCTTCCTTTACCAAGGAGAAGAAATTGAGATAGTCCTCGAATACGAGTACCTCGGGGTCCCAATGACAAGCTCAACCCCTGGACTGGTGCCGGCAATGAGAGTAATGGAAAAAGCCAAAAGAGCAACTGGAGCTATTACATCTATATTAGTGAAAGCAATCTCCGATTCCTGGCCAGCAGCTCTAAAACTCTATCAAAGCATCCTCATGTCAACTCTTCTATATGCTGTACCGGGATGGGGATTGAGATACTCTGACCTCATCGAGACCGCCCAGGTGAGGTTCTTCGAAAGACTACTCCTAGTACTAAGAAACACTCCCAACTATCTTGTTAGACAAGAGGTTGGAGTGAGAAAATTAAAACTGCAAGTGTGCAAATTATCGATGAACTGGATTCTGCAAGTACTAGAGATGGAACCTACCAGATACCCCAAGATCTGCCTGCTTCGACTACTAGAACGTGCCAAACTCAATCTCTACGATGCAAAATACAATTGGGCAACACAATTTTTCGATCTGTTCAATGGAATTGATATACCGGGCTTGAACCAGCTCAAGATGTCGAACGATATCACTGATTGGTATCGCATGGAACCAGTTCTCCCTGAAGGCCTTGCTTCTCACCTGGATGATCAGGACACTCAGTCTGTCATGAACGATCACTCGTCACAACTCTCCTTCCCGCCTAGATCTCCACCATGTCCAGCTAACTATCTCCTAGAACGTATTCCAATCATCTTCAAACGCCTCAAAGCTCAAGTCAGACTGTGCAACAATTTTCCCTGCACATTGTATACGAATGGGAGATACTATAACCTGGACCCTCAAGTTCCCTGCTCGATCTGTAACCTGAAGGAGAGAGAATCGATAATACATATCCTTCTGAACTGTCCCATGTACAACGCCGCTAGACTAAGATACTTGAACCCCTTTCTTGGGTCTTCAAGAACAGTAACCAGCCTGGTAAACTTCCTCGAGTGCAGTTCAGGGCAGTCATCTAAAGCGCTATTTTTTTTCATTGAGGAAGCTCTTAACATGCGAGAAAAAATCATAAACTTATGTTGAATCAAATGATCATTCATTCGAAGTACATTTCACCTTCTTTTTGTTCATCTTCTTTTGTAAACTCTGTAAATTATGTAGATTATAATTCCACCTAAGCTAATGTGTCAACTGGCAAAGTCATAGTAATTAACAATAAGGGGGTAAGAGGATGAGGTTTAAATGTAAAAAGCTGCAAAAGGAATTACCCAAGTGATGCTGAAATTATATCGGAAACATTGAAAATTGAAACTTTGGAAATTTATATTAATGTCAAAGAAACAAAAGTCACTGTAAAATCATGTAATCCCCCCCTGCTAAGAGGGAGCCCCTTATAAGCAATAAACGATACATACATACATACAATTATATTTAATTTCTCCTCAACTGAGACAGCCCTGATTCTATATTTATGTCAAAGAAACAAAAGTCACTGTAAAATCATGTAATCCCCCCTTGCTAAGAGGGAACCCCTTATAAGCAATAAACGATACATACATACATACATACATACAATTATATTTAATTTCTCCTCAACTGAGACAGCCCTGATTCTATATTTACTTGGGTTCCTCCGTATTGAGGTTTGCCCATATATATTTACGCGGGCTCCTTCATAATTAAGTTATACCCGTATAAATGAAAGTAATGGTTTTAGGCATGAGCGAGCCTTATGTTAACTTGGTCTGGTGTTTCAGCACAGATAGCTGGCCACCATGCTATTCCAATTACTCCTCCTCGTCTTCGTGGCAATGTCTAGCATCGCGCTGGCATTGCTCAGTTAATAGTGTTTTCACACAGACAATGTCAAGCATTGCTCGTTCAATTGTATATTAAGGCTGTGGCCTACGGGGTCACCAAGCCCAAGCCTTCTGCTCTCTTTAGGGCTGCCAGAGGTACCCAGTAGAAGTATTTGGTACAGACATAGAGAAGATGTTCAGACAAATCAACGTCCACCCAGATGACTGGGACCTATTGAGAATTCTGTGGATCAATGAGGAAACCAACCAGCTCATCACCTATCAGCTCACTACAGTGACACATGGTACGAGTTGTGCACCGTGGCAAACATTAAGATGTCTTCAACAACTTGCAGTTGATGAAGGGCATCAATATCCAGCAGCAGTTGAGGCCATCATCAAGGGGCGTTACGAACACGAAATCTATGGAGGCTCCAGCAACAAAGACGAGCTCAAGAAGATGATAATTCAACTACTAGGGCTGTGTAAAACCGGAGGATTTCCATTGCAGGAGTGGACGAGCAATCGTCCTGAAGTACTCCAACAACTAGGTCTTTCAACTGATAACTCTACAGTTGACTTCGAAGAAGCTGTAGTCAAAGTATTCGGATTGTGTTGGCAACACTCTACTAACTCATTCCAGTACAAATCCAAGCAGTTCAACTTAACGACCTTCATGAAGTGGACACTTCTGTCAGAAAGCGCTCAGATCTTTGACCGATTGCGCTTCATCGCTCCAGTTGTCATCCGTGGAAAACTGACTTTTCAAGATCTATGGAAACTCAAACTAAACTCGGACGATCCACTGCCGACAGCGCAGGTTCGCCAATGGGGAAACTTCAGAGAAGACCTCACCAAGCTGAATCAACTATCAATCCCACGATGGTTGAGAAACTCTCCAGCTACAATCAACAGGCAAATACATGGATTTGCAGACGCCTCTACGACAGCGATGGGAGCAGTGGTGTATCTGCGAACTGAGCGTATCAACGAGCCCACTACAACAACTTTGGTGTGTGCTAAAACAAGAGTTGCACCTATCAAACGCACCACCATACCTCGTTTGGAACTCTACGCTGCTGTCATGCTAACACAACTGGTAGTCTAGACCATCAACACCCTGGAGATTGAAAATCCAGAAATTCATCTATGGTCAAACTCGACAGTTGCTCTAGGTTGAATCAACAGTCACGCTTCGAGATGGAAAGACTATGTCCACAATCGAGTCGTTAAGATTCGAGAAGCTTTGCCAACTGCCACGTGGAAACATGTCAGGGGACTCGAGAATCCAGTTGACTGTGCTTCTCGTGGTGTAACAGCACAACAATTGTCGGTCCTTCAACTATGGTGGACTGGACCTGAATGGCTTCGCCAAGATGAAGATTCTTGGCGATCATCAACGACTGAAGTCCCAACAGAAGCTTCAACTGGAGAGAAAGCGGCTCCAGCCCATCCAGTAGCAGTCAGGGTGAGGGTTCACGCCCTGGGTGAAGTTCTCGATCGATACTCAACGTTGGAAAAGGCTCTTCAGGTGACATCAACTATCAACAGGGCCATTGACAGGTTCAAAAGACAACCAACTCCACCATCTCCAGTTTTGAAGACAGTGGAACTCAACGAATCACTCAATTTCAATATTTCTCCTTTGTGTTACAGACGCTCAACAATGGAAATCAACTACCAAATCGTCATCCATTAGTCAAGTTGACACCAATTCTTGATGATCAAAAAATTCTCAGACTTGGAGGACGATTAAAGAACTCATTGTTGGATTCAGAGGAAATACATCCAATCATTTTGCCCAGACCCTCGAAACTCACCAATCTTGTCATCGAGCAAGCTCATCGGTGCACTCTTCATGGTGGAACCCAACTAACTCTGGCAGTCACACGCCAAAAATATTGGATTGTTGGTGGCAAAAACTCAGTACGGGCATTCATTCAACGATGTGTCATTTGCACGAGACACCGAGGAAGAGTGGCTCAACAGTTGATGGGTCAATTGCCCTCTCAACGAGTCTCACCAGCACGCGCTTTCCTCCACACGGGAGTGGACTATGCAGGCCACTACCAATCCTCAAATGGAGAACAAGGAATGCTCAACCAACAACCGTTCACATTGTCATGTTTGTGTGCTTCGCAACCTCTGCACTGCATCTCGAGCTTGTCACTAGACAGACCGCGGATGCCTTCATCGGAGTCTGCGAAAGGTTTACTGGGAGAAGAGGCATTGCGGAGAAGATGTATAGTGACAACGCATCAACACTTACTGGAGCGGCCACAGAGTTGGACAGGCTCTATCAACAAGGCACTGACGAGAATCAACGAGTACGAGCTGCCCTTGCCACCACTGGGATTCAGTGGTCGTTTATTCCACCAAGAGCCCCACATTTCGCTGGTGAATGGGAGGCAGCTGTTAAATCGGTAAAGTACCACCACAAAAGGGTTCTGGGCACAACATTGGTCACCTACGAGGAACTCAACAGCATCCTGATTCAGATTGAGGCTTGTCTGAATTCTCGACCGATTGTTCCAATGTCAGATGACCCAGAAGGCTAGCTCTTCAAGCTCTAACTCCAGGACATTTTCTGATTGGTGAGCCTCTACAACTACTACCAGAACCATCAGTTGAAAACGAGAATCCCAACAAGCTTCAACGATGGAACCTGGTCACTTAGAAAATCCAACAATTCTGGAAACGTTGGTCAAAGGAGTGCCTTCAATGATACCAGGCAATCTCCAAGTGGAAACATCAACAACCCAACATCCAAGTCGGTGACATGGTCCTCATGGTCTCAAAAGACCATCCTCCAGCTAGATGGCCCTTAGCACGAGTCATTGACGTTTCACCAGGTGCGGACGGACGCAACCGAGTCGCCACCGTCAGAGTTGCGCAAGCAGAGGTACGAACACATCAAGATGGGACTCCAAGGACAGACAATGTCACTGTCACCTTCACCAACTACGACAGGCCAATTGCTAAGCTCTATCGGCTTCCAATTGCCTCAACTCGAGATGACCAGCCAGAAGAAGAGGCCGCACGAGAAGACCAACGACAATCAAATGAAGACGTTCAACGAGAATAAAGATTCAGCAGAACAGGCCTGCTGACTGGGGGGGAGGATGTTCAAAAAATAGCTATTTTCCCGCGAAATTTGAGCATCAATTATTGGTCAGTTGGTCAACCGAGCCCAGCGACACTGGGCCCGGACCAGAAGACGAACTCCCCTCTTCTCCAACTACCTCACTCTACACCAAACGATCAAAGTTAACGCAGCGTGTCTTGTTGGTCGCGAAGTTATCTCGTGTTTTTTTCTCAAAGTATTAATTGAAGTGTTAATCCTTTATTTTTTTTATTATTCAAAGTTTAATGAAATTCTACAGAGACAATTAAAATTCACAGTAGACTCAACAATTTATTTATTAAAAAGTGAAGTGTATTTAATTTTTTGACAAGTGGGCTTTTTCCGTCCAATAATAGTATATTTCCGGACGAGAGAGACAGAGTTTTTCAAGGAGTGTGAAGTTGGCGCCCGAGCCGTAGGCGAGGGATGCCAATCACACGACTTGAAAAACTCTGTCTTTCATGTCGGGAACATAGTTTTTCTTTAGTGATTTTACGTTCTCAAGTTCGAGAAAGGGATTTTTCCAGGCTAGCCTGGAAAAAAATTTTTCTCGAGCGTGTGAACGTAGCAACAGTAATGAAAAATGGTTTTGCCTCACAGCTCATCGTAATTAGTGCTTTCTCAAGTTTTTTCACCTCACAAGAAACCGCCTCCCACAATCCACCCCGACAATCAACCTAAAATTCATTACGATAAAAACAGGGATAACTTGTAGAGAATTTCAGGAGCTACAAAATAGGAGTCTTACGAAATCGCTCTATCTCACTTAGTTTCTGAGATATTCCTAAAAATAGGATGATCGTAATTTATTTGAATTAACTATTTTGTCAACAGTTTTTCGAAAGGATTGCGCTACATGATCGAGACACGCCCTTTTTGCTCTGCGGATGTTTTGTAGAAAATTTCGAGAACTATAAATGAGGATTCTCAATCACTTCCTAAGATATTCATAAAATCAAGAAAATTGTAATTTTTGATCAAAAAGAAAATATTTCACCTTCAAATTAAAAAAAAACACTTTTGACATATAATTTTCAGATGAAATTTTCTCAGCTTTTTGATGGAAACATCAACAAAAACCTATCTCCACTATTTCACTTACTTTCAAGGATAATCCTAAAAATTGCTAATGTCTAATGAAAATGCGCCCTTTTCGACCGGGGAATGATTTGTAGAGAATTTTAAGAGATACAAAAGAAGATCTTTGCTGAATGCTCTACCTCACTTATTTTCTGAAATATTCCTAAAAATAAGGGAATCGTCATTCCTGATCGAAACAGAACGATTTCACACGTGTGTAGAGTTGGCATCAAACTTAGAAAAAAAATTTTTTTTAGGCATGATTTTCCTGAAATCCTGCTTGCGCATTACATATTTTTTCCGGAATTTGATTCTCTTAAAAAATTTATTAATAAAAAATTAATTTATTAATAAATTTATTTGTTTAATGGCGACATTGCCTCGTGGATGGGAGGTGGAGGAAAGATGTGAGAATCAAAAAATTTGAAGGTAAATATAGTAACTCGCAATAGCTCAGCGGTAGAGCACCTGACATGTAATCAGAGGGTCGTGGGTTCAAATCCTGGTTGCGCATTACATATTTTTTCCGGAATTTGATTCTCTTAAAGAATTTATTAATAAAAAATTAATTTATTAATAAATTTATTTGTTTAATGGCAAAAAAAAAGTACAATTAGTACATATTTCATGTACTGCTACTGTGTAGACCACTCATACTTTAGCTTCCAGCTTACGCTGTACTGACGAGAAACCCGCTTGAAGGGAGCATGTGGATTTTTTTGTCATGTATACTGGGTATCTGTTGGTCTCGAACCCGGGACCACCAGATGACAAGTCAGTGCCCTAACCAACTTAACCACCCGTGGTTATAATATAAGTTATGATTATAAGTTAATAATTATAAGTTTTTGTATGTAGTTGAAACGCAAAAACGTAGATAGTTTTTGAATAACAATCAGGATAGAATTACATTGTAGATTAAGAAGTTCAGTGGATTCTCCCTCAGAATTTTTTGTAGTTTTTTGTAGTTTAAGCAGTTTTGTGATAATTTGAAAATTGAAGAAATGGTGTCATTGAATTGAGGAGAAGGAGTAAATTCATCAGGAGACCTCACTCAAGGTCACATTTCTGAATGAATTTGTTCGCAGTATTTTGTAGTACACGAAGTTTTGTGCTGATCTGAAAAGTGAAAATGTGAGTAGTTTTTAAATAACAGTCACGGTCAAACTGAATGCTGAACTCGAAACATCAATAGATTTTCACCTAAAATTATTTGCAGTTTTTTGTAATTCGCGAATTTTCCCGTTTATCCGGACAGCGAAAAAATGGTTTACATTTTATTGAGGGAGAGGAGTAAATTCGTTGGCGAACCCCAATCGAAGTCATATTTTTTAAGAAATATTTTTGTATCTTTTTGAGGTAAACAAAGTTTCATACTCATTTGAAAAGTGGAAATGGAAGTGCCTGGGAAGAAAAGTTCAAATCTCTTAAGACCCAATTTGATCTGAGCTCCATACATCTGATTTGATACGAAATTTGGTACACCTCAACCAGATCTAATGGGATCTGATCAGATCTAAATGGATCTGCATAAAATCCGGAATGAACAAGTCAAAGTTTCTAGCAGAAATGAAAAATAAATGCGTAGATTTTTTGCGTATATGATTATAGCTATAATTTTTTTGTATGTAGTTGAAAGGTGAGAACGTAGATGGTTTTTGAATACCAATTATGATAGAATTACACTGATAGATGATAGATTGGAAACTTTAGTGGATTCTCCCTCATAATTGTTTGTAGTTTTTTGTAGTTCAAGCAGTTCTGCATCAACTTACAAATTGAAGACATGGTGAACATTGGATTGAGGAGAAGGAGTAAATTTATCAGGAAACCTCAATCAAGATCACATTTTCCAACGAATTTGTTCGTAGTTTTTTGTAGTACATGAAGTTTTGTGCTCATTTGAAAAGTGAACATGTGAGTAGTTTTCAAATAACAGTTACGGTCAAACTGAATGCTGAACTGAAATCATCGGTAGATTTTCACATAAAATTGTTTGTAGTTTTATGTAAATCGTGAATTTTTACCATTCATTCGGAAAGCGAAAATATGGTCAACATTTTATTGAGGAAAAAGAGTAAATTCGTCGGCGAACCCCAATCGAGATCATATTTTTACAGGAAACTGTTTGTATTTTTTAGAGGTAAACAAAGTTTCATACTCATTCGGAATCTGAGCTCTATAGATCCGATTTGATATGAATTTTGGTACACCTCAACCAGATCTAATTGGATCCGATCTGATTCACATGGATCTGCATAACATCCGGAATGAACAAGTAAAAGTTTTGGCAGAAATGAAAAATAAATGCGTAGATTTTTTGCATAGATGATTATAGCTATAATTTTCCTGTATCCTACATACTAAAGGAGACGTGAATAGCGGCTGTACAGTGTGCATGTACATACGCACGCCATATTGAATGGAGGACTGTGCTTGGTAGTTCAAATGGAATTAACAGATGGCACCTCTTCAAATTTAATGGTGGCCGATTCTCATGAAGCGACTTTGAAATTTTGTGATTCACTTTTATGAAATTATAATTATAACGTCACGTGTTTCCGGCAATTGCCATATCCGGCCTTTTCGTTCGGGAACCGTGAACAAGTGCAGTCATGTTTCGAGAGCCATTCAGTGTACAAAAGACCTCAGCGATATCATCCGTTCTCTGTACCGGAAGGAAGGAATTGGAGAAATGAAATGGAGGAGAGGTTGGAAGTAATGCAAAGACAATTACCAGAAGAAACTACCCAAGCCCATCACTTGCTACATGAAGAAATAACTCAAGGTCTTCAACAGCAACATGAGGAGATGACTCAGAACTTCCATCAAAAACGTCAGAACATCACTGATGATATCCGTTCAACGTTGAGAGAATTATTGCAGGAGAATAATAACCTGAGACAACCATCAAGACCAACAGATAACTCGGATAATGTTTTCAATCTTCCTAATGCTTTCAATGGTAGAAATGATGCTAACCATAGAACTTCTGAGTGTCCTAGCCCTGTAAATGCTAATCTCAACCCTTCTTCATCGAATTTCAATGCTTTTACGGAAATTAAGCCGACGACCTATGACGGTACTATGCCTTTGTCCCAATATTTAAAACATTTCGAAATCGTAGCAGAAAACAATAAATGGTCCATTGAATCGAAAGTATCTCAACTCTCTGCATGTTTACGAGGGAAAGCATTAGAAGCCTTGGAGTATTTGGATGACTCTGATGTAAAAAACTATGAAAAAATTAAACAAATCCTTAACGACGAATTCAGTGATGAACAATTTTCTCGTATGAAGTACAATTAACTCGAGTACAGGAAAGGTAAGGATAACGAAGATTTTGCGACTTTTGATGCAGAAATTAAAAGACTCTAACGTCTCGCTTTTCCAAAAACGCCTCATAACGAACGGGACACCATTGCGTGCGCACATTTCATTCGTAGAATTCAAAATCCTCACATCGCTTATCAGTTACGATATGAACGAATCACATTTTTACGTGTAGCTATGGAACGAGCAACGGAACTCGACGCAATCAGAAAGACTTTGCACGATGAATTCAATTCTTTTTCTTCGAGAAAGAGAAAATATGAGCCACGTTCTTACGATCCAACGACAAGAAAATTCCAAATTCTAAGGATTCAGAGAAAGGTTCTTCATCCTCCAAAAAATCAAAGATGAATGCTACAAGTGTAATAAATTTGGGTATTATGCAAATGAGTGTCGGTCAAATAACAATAATAAATCTTTAGAACCTCAACACCACATTCCTCCAGAAAGAACAGCACTGACCAATCAAGACCAGTTTCAACAAATAAAAGTTAGAATTGTAGGTGCACAACTAATACTGAGTATCCTAATGATAATGAAGATTCTCAAGAAAAGCAAAATGAACAACAGGAAAACTAGTTCGAGTCAATTCGGTGGGGGATGAATTGACTTAAGACGAACAAGCTTCCAACAAATGTTACCAGTCGATCATTAAAAGCAATCAGTGGATTTAACCTTGAAATTAACAGGCCAAGTTGATAACAAAAAATGCTGCATGCTGATCGACACTGCCTCGGATATTTCTATTTTGAATCCTAAATTTTTGCCAACAAAAAGTTTACAGCCTTCCAGGAAGTTCACCAGCCTATCAACATTTTCACCGTCGCCAGAACACCTTTTCCTCATTATTCTGTTCAAAATACAACGATTCATATCGGAGGATTATCAATCAATTTAAATTTAGTTTTGGCAGACATTTTTGAAGATTGTATTCTTGGGCTGGACTTTTTACATCAATCAGGACTTCTGAAGAATTTTGAAGAAATCGTGAAGAAGAAATTTGATCCTAAAAGTTGTAGGAAGACAGTTGCAGTTCGGGAAGTAATTCAACACATTCCAGAGACATCAAAACATAAATTACCTGATTTTTTACTGAAACTATTTAGCAAATCTTCAGATCACCTGGATCAAGAACAGACAATGAATTTGAAGGAGTTTTTAATCAAATTCCAACAGGTCTTTTCGAAAAGTGATGATGACTTAGGACGATACAAAGCATCAAGCACAAGATTATCATTGAAAATTCTAAGCCAATCAAACAGTCACCTAGGAGGATTCCTCTACAATTTCGGGATAA
The DNA here is from genome assembly GCA_963921955.1 of Aleiodes alternator. Lineage (NCBI taxonomy): Eukaryota > Metazoa > Arthropoda > Insecta > Hymenoptera > Braconidae > Aleiodes > Aleiodes alternator. Next base: position 3,077,148 of record OY998102.1, on the reverse strand, counting down.
AATTAACAAATTAATTGATCCCATGCTGAGACAAAAAATCATTGAACCTAGTGTAAGTCTGTGGGCATCTCCCATAACTTTAGCACCCAAAAAAGATGGATCTATTCGTTTCTGTGTGGACTTCCGCAAGGTCAATGATGTCACCAAAAAAGATGCCACACCATTACCAAGAACTGAAGATATTTTTGATGTAACTGCGGGATCAAAATGGTTTTCTACCATTGATTTGGAGAGCGGTTATTGGCAGATTGAAATGAATCCTGAAGATAGAGAAATCACAGCGGTTACTATTGGAAATGAGTTATGGCAATTCACAGTTATGCCTTTTGGATTATGTAATGCTCCAGCAACGTTCATTCGCGTCATGAATAATGTGCTGAAAGCTCTTGTCGGGAAAATCTGTTTAGTTTTCCTCGATGATATTATCGTTTTCGGGAAAACTGAGGAGGAACATATGAGGAATCTTCAACGAGTCTTAACTAGATTACGTGCAGCCAATTTGAAAATTAATCCAGAAAAATGTATTCTTCTCCAAAAAGAAGTTCCTTACCTTGGACACATTGTCAGTGGAGATGGGATTAAATGTGATCCAGAGAACATTGAAACCATTGTTAATTGGTAGGGCCGAGAAGTTCCCCTTCAGTTTTGACCAACCTGAAAGCGGTCACTGATCGACAAAAAAACATTGCACATGTCATATTTGAATGAGTAAAAAATCAAAAAAAATATTACGTCAAAACCTATTCATTCAAGTGTGGCTGTACAAGTTCATAAAAATTATATAAAGACAGTGATTTTTTGAGGAAACGAGGTAAGTAAAATGAGAGGTTAATTTTATTTGACATAATACTTTTTTCTCAATATTAATTTGATTTCATACACTCTTAGATTCTGTTCGCGAAAGAAATATCTGGGATAGCCAATCCCACATGGTGGAATTTGGCAATTGCAATAGGTTTTGAGTGAGATAGTGGGAAAGGGAAGGAGGGGGGATGAGAGCATTACGTGTGAAGAGTGAGGGAAATGAGAGGATTCCGCGTAATCATGAGGGAAAAGAGAGAACTGTGGGGAATATTCGGGGAAATGGGAGAATTACGTGTGATCGTGAGAGAAAAGAGAGCATGACGTGTAATGTTGGGGAGAATTGGCAGAATTACGTGAAATCGTGAGGAAAAAGACAGAATTACGTGTGATATTAGGGAGAATTGGGAGAGTCCGTGTAATCGTGGGGGAAAAGAGAGAATTACGTGTGATATTAGGGAGAATTGGGAGAATTCGTGTAATCGTGGGGGACAAGAGAGAATTACGTGTGATATTAGGGAGAATTGGGAGAATTCGTGCAATCGTGGGGGAAAAGAGAGAATTACGTGTGATATTAGAGAGAATTGAGCGAATTCGTGTAATTGTAGGGAGAATTGGGAGAATTACGTGAAATCGTGGGGGAAAAGAGACAATTATGAGAGATAGTGGGGAGAATTGGAAGATTTACGTATAATCGTGGAGGAAAAGAGAGAATTATGAGAGATAGTGGGGGAAATGGGAGAATTACGTGTGATATTAGGGAGAAATGGGAGATTCCGTGTAATCGTGGGGGAGGAGAGAGACTTGAGAGAATTATGTGGAATTATGGGGGAAAAGAATGAATAACGTGTAATGTTAGGGAGAATTGAAAGAATTATTTGTAGTCAAAATTATTGTATCAGAATTATTTGTGAGGGATAGTGGGAAAAAAGAGAGAATCACGTGTGATAATAGGGAGAATTGGGAGAATTTGTGTAATTGTGGGGGAAAAGAGAGAATTACGTGTGATATTGCGGAGAATTGGGGGAACTACAGGAAAACGGGGGGGAAAAGAGAGAATTGTGATGGATAGTGGTGGAAAAGAGAGAATCACGTGTAATGTTGGGGACAATTGGCAGAATTACGTGAAATCGTAAGGGAAAAGAGAGAGTTACGTGTGATATTAGGGAGAATTGGGAGAATTACGTGAAAACGTGGGGGAAAAGAGAGAGTTACGTGTGATATCGAGGAGAATTGCGAGAAATATGTGTAATCGTGGGGGAGAAAAGAGAATTGTGATGGATAGTGGGGAAAATGAGAGAATCACGTGTGATATTAGGGAGAACTGGGAGAATTCGTGTAATTGTGGGGAGATCTGGGAGAATTACATGAAGTTGTGGGGAAATGAGAGAATCACGTGCAATATTAGGGAAAATTAGGAGAAACTACGTGGAATCATGGAGGAAAAGGGAGAATTATGGGAGGAAGTGGGGGAAATGAGAGAATTACGTGTGAAATGCGGAAAATTAGGGAATTATAAATGATGTGGAGGAAATTAGAGAATTACGTGTGAAATGCGGAAAATTAGGGAATTATAAATGATGTGGAGGAAATTAGAGAATTACGTTTGACAATGAGGGGAATCAGAGAATTACCTGAGATTCTTAGCGAAACTGAGAGAGAATTATATACTAATACTTTTCAGATTGAATTCTGTGAATGAATATTGGTTTTCTGATGCTGAAATTTCACTTTAAGATGACTATGCAAATGACTTGACCATTATATCATCCCGTGTCTAGAAAATATTCAAATTCTCATCTGATATATGTTCAGATGGTTCATATCTAAATTAGGATAATTTGTTGAATCTTTCATTTTTCAATCACTATCATAAATATTGATTTCTTCTGCAAATGCATAAGATCTCTTATATCATGTTATTTCTATCAATTGACTTATCTAGAATTGGTAAGAAGTACCATTCATCATGAAATATTGCCTTGTTCTTTTGCGAAGTGGAGAAAGCGCAGTTGTTCCAGCATCTTCGTTGAGAACTGCTGGAAAGTTTTTGAAGGAGAAATGGGAAAATGGCCGCTCATATCTGGTACGCATTCTAGCAAAATCAAGTAAAATGAATATCCTGCTCCTTGCAATTTTTGTAGTGTAGATATTCTTCAAGTCTTTTTAGATTTTCTAGATGATTCTGTATTCTTGCAATCATTATCGGTTGAAAGGAATAGGGTCATTGTTTTTGGCTCGGAAACGTCCACAGACGCCGGAGGAATTGGAAATCCCTCCGTTCCATCGTATCAAGCCTCACAAGAAGAAGACTTGACTAAAGCGAATGCAGCATTCAATGATGATCCTAAAAAGCCATGTTGTTCCCGCGTTTTATCACCAGTGGTAAATCATTCAGTCATCTCAGAGTGTTAAGTGCATAAAAAAATTAGGAATTTCCAAGATTTACGCACTTTACACAGTTAGGTATCGATTTGTAATTCAAATAGAATTCTTCCTGATGATGTTTTCCATTTTCTTTAAAAGTTGGAGTCTTCTCCACAAGAAAACACTCCTCCCCGCCAAGCACCACTAGGAAAATCTACTGTGGGAAGTCAGACAGACGATGAAAATGTGGGAAATTGCCAGGCTTGCAATGTCACTCTGAAATCGTTAACCACTGAGCACTGGGTCCAAACGGACAGCGTATCAACTGAATCTAGAAGTTCTCAATGTCAACTAGAGATGATCAGCATTGGTACTAACACAAAAGCTGAAGATCCATCCACCTCAGACCAACACGATTTTTCTCATGAACGCATTCATGATAATGATATGACCGCAAGTGTGAGCAGCGATCATGGTATCATTGTGAGTACCGGAAATGGCACCACTGACGATGATGTTGGCAATAGAGATCATGGTCTGAGTGATAGTTCGGATGACAATGATGGTGACCTCGGTGATAGGAAAATCAACATCATTAGACGAAATACTTTCCCGTGGACACAAAGTGGAAATGGTAAAGCTGAATTAGTACCAGGTGCTAATGTTTCCATTGCTTCGGATCCATTGTTCACAACAATTGCAGACTGTTATCAGAATCCAAGGGAGCTCATTCGTCGCCTCCTAAGATTGATAATTCCCCAAGATCAACTGTTGAAAATGACAGTCACAGGACGCGGGTGGAATCGACGTCCTATTCCGCCAGATGTCCTGAACGCTGTCGAAAGTAATTTTTATTTCAAAATACCGATAGTGGGTCCCAGTTGAGATTCTAATTAATTGTTCGAATGAAAAGTTCAGATTGCATGAAAGCGAATATTGAAGAACAACTCTGGTTATCAGAGACTGAGTTCCGCTCCGTGGTGGTAAAGACGCTGGACAAGATGCGTCAGGCTTCTAATCGTTGATGGATTCGTATGCAACGCGTATAAAATTGAATTATTTAATTCAAGTCGCCTTCACTAAATATTCAATACTTAAACTTAATGTTATTGCTCTAAATCTCATTCCACAAATCGATGTTCAGTTTGCTTGTTAAATAAATATGTTTGTGTGGACGTTTCATTAAAAAATTGAAGATTTTTCTGAATCACTCAGGCAATAAATTCACTCTCTCTCTAAGGAGAATTCTCATTCTGAGGTGATTATCATACATAGTACAGATGAGTTTGAATGGGAGACTATATGAGTCCATTGATGCGATAACGGGTAGTGCTTATCTCAATGTTACGTTTCTTTAGGTTTGTGGTCAAGAATTTCTGTCCGATCGATTGTATCTGTGCTGTATGCAATACTTGTAATCGTATTCACAGCCCCTAGTTTTTCTATATTTCGTATGGAAGTACGAGTAGTGAAGCGATTTAGCAACCAGTAATACTGGTATTTCCATATCGAAAGTCTAAAAGCAGAAAGTCGTATGTCTTACACATATGACCTCTTGCCTTGAGTAACGTATGAAATGAATCAAATGAAATGTTTCACTGTGAGATACACATTTATATTTCACAATTGAAATTACAACCGTCTGCTTCTAGTGCAAAATCAAATTATTTAAATTTTCTGGACCATCATTTCAGAATTTGAACTTTACCTCAGACATCAAAATTCTGTCCTGTTTTCCTCGAAACATCATTTTTCAAATTGACACACCGTATAACTCTGATAATTTCCTTTATTTTTCTTTGAAATACCCATGGTATTTTGAGTAAAATATTTTGAATGGAAATACGTAGGAAATTTGCTGAAACTTAAAGATACACAGTTTCTATCAATAAGAGATTGCGGGTTTTAGTTGTCAAAAACTCTACATTCCCATTCAAATGTTCATCAATCACACAACAAGCAATGTCACGCCCACACACAAAAGTGGAATATTCATTCACATCTTCAAACTTATATTTCATTGATTGAATTATATACATTGGATTGGAAGGAAGTGAATCAATGAATAATATATTTGTAATGATGATGAGAATGAACATGAAAGATAATTAAAAGAGATGATATTGATTAACATGAATGAATAAATGGTTTAGTCACATTGAGCTCTGAATCCTGTAGGTATCAAAAACAAGCAGCAGTAACATGTGCTCGAAGGTTTTCAAATTTAAAACTGCGACGATTGTCTCTAAAGATACTCTTGTAACGTGAAAAGGATCTCTCAACATCCACAGATGTGAGAGATGCAAAACGTGTTGCATTAGCATCGTCAATTGTCCATTCTTGGGGTAATGCCTCGAAATATTCTCTCTGGACGCAGTCATTTACGTCGATCATGATATGAAGTCCTGCATTACGTTCAATTATCCTGACTAGTTTGGCATGAATTGCTCTTGGGATTTCTGGATCATTCAGCAGACCTGAACAGAGATTACTGAATCTGTCCAATGTTTCACTGAGAGGAACGCCTGTAGTTTCTAGACCTCGAATGGTTTCTGCAATGCATGAAAACTTTTCAGTTATGAAATTCAAATGTTCTTCAATTGCAGGCTGCTCATATAGCTCCATAGCCCTCCTGACAGATACTGCATCAATCGGCAGTTCATCGAAGACCGCAGATAATTGTTCAAAATACAGATCATAATATTCACACGCATTAATCCACGTTCCCCATCGCGTCACAATTGGTGCTGGTGGCAGAGGTATATCACCTGCGATAAGATGGAATATTTCTACACGATTGGGTGCTTTGCAAAAAACTTTCTTTGTTGAAGCAATCAAATCATTAACATCCTCGTATTGCTCACGAATTTTTTCGGCTACTAGATGCAATCCATGGCACAAACATCGGATATGGACCAATTTTATATAATGAAAATCGGTTCTCAACAGTTGAGCTGATAGGACTATGTATGGTGCAGAATCGGTGGCATACATAAGAACTCGATCCCGGTGGATACCATCCGGCCATAACTTGATCAATGATGATTCCACAAATTCGCATATAGTCCTGACATTCGCTGTTCCAATTTCTTCCATATGTATGAGTCGTGGAGTGCCTGCATGATCATTTGTTAAGAGATTAACAATCGCATTAACGACGGTACGTCCACTGGAATCAGTTGTTTCATCAACAGTAAGATGGATTCGTTCTCCTCCGATTTCTTCGCAAATTTTGTGGATAATCTCTTCGTAATATTTTTGCACGTAAGTTCTCCTAACTGTAGAGGCTTCTGGTACAGATTGTCTAGTCCATTTTTTTAAGAATTCTTGATAACTTTTATTCCTCAGTTTATTCAAAGCAATGTCGGAACGCAAATGCATTTCTGTGAGTTCCATATAATGGGCATTCATCCGGGAGGAGCATGCCTGCCTCAATTCGATTCTGGGCCGAGGGATTTGCATCCAGAGTTCCAGTGATTCTTGGTGTTTTCTAGATTCATCGTGCTTTCTGATATCTCGTAATGTCATCGATCGCAAGCGTATGTTGCAACAAGCGCAGTCGATAAGATCATTCACTAATGAATATATGTCTTGAGGCAAATGTAAATCTACACGGATTCTCGCCCAGCTTGTATCTAATCCATTATTTTCAAGATTTTCCAATGCATTTTGATGGCGTTGGCTCTGATTGTGACGTGTGACATTTCGCCGATTCAAAGTTTTGAAATGTCCTCCGCAAGTGTTACAGAGCACCCCATCATTTTCCCATTCATAGAGATCGTCAGGTAACTCTAAATGTACACGAAGTCGATTCCAACGTTCTTCCCTGTTCATTTTGTATTACACTCGATTGTTGAGGAGATTGATGCAGGAGTAAAGAGGATAAACATGCAGTGACAGGGGTAGAGATCGATTTTGGCTGACTGTAACGGAAAAAGAACAATATGAGCATTAGCTACCCTGATGAGCACGGGAGACGGGCTAATTAGACAACGAATGAAATTATTGCAGTGTTATAGATAGAAGGTTTTGGAATTTGAATTATACTGAAGAATGGCGGAGAACTCCAGAATTAATATCTGATATTGTATATGTGCAAAATTCGTGCATTTTCACACAAAATTCTCCCATTCCCTACTATCTCTCATAATTCTCTCTTTTCCCCCACGATTACACGAATTCTTCCCAATATCACACGTAATTCTCTCTTTTTCCCCATGATTCCACGTAATTCTCCCAATTCTCCCTCATATCACTCGTAATCCTCCCATTCCCCCCCCCCCACTATTTCTCAGAATTCTCTTCTGCCCCCACGATTTCACATAATTCCCTCTTTCCCCCCCCCCCCCACGATTCCTCATAATTTCCTTCTTTCTCCACGATTACGAGTAATTCTCTCAATTCTCCCCAATATCACACACAATTCTCTCTTTTCCCCCAAGATTACACGTAATTCTCCCAATTCTCCCCACTATCTCTCATAATTCTCTCTTTCCCCCCATGATTATACGAATTCTCCCAATCCTCCCTAATATCACACGTGATTCTCTCATTTTCGCCACTATCCCTCACAATTCTCTTTTTTCCCCCACGATTACAAATAATTCCCTCAATTCTCCCTAACATTACAGCTAATTCTTTCTTTTTCCCCATGATGATTCCACGTAATTCTCTCAATTTTCCTCAAAATCACACGTGATTCTCCCATTTCCCCCGCTATCTCTCATAATTCTCTCTTTTCCCTGCGTTTTCACGTAATTCTCCCAATTCTCCACAATATCACACGTAATTCTCTCATCCTCCCTCCTTCCCTTTTCCACTATCTCACTCAAAACCGATTGCAATTGCTAAATTCCACCATGTTGGATTGGCTATCCAAGATATTTCTTTCGCGAACAGAATCTAAGAATGTATAAAATTAAATTAATATTGAGAGAAAAATATTATGTCAATTAAAATTAACCTTTCATTTTGCTTACCTCGTTTCCTCAAAAAATCACTGTCTTCAAATAATTTTTATGAACTCGTACAGCCACACTTGTATGAATAGGTTTTGACGTAATATTCTTTTTGTTTCTCATTCATTCAAATATGACATGTGCAATGTTTTTTGTCGATCAGTGACCGCCTTCATGTTGGTCAAAACTGAAGGGGAACTTCCCGGCCCTATTAATTGGCCAGTTCTAAGATCCAAAACTGAACTTCAGAGCTTTTTAGGACCATGTTCTCACAATCGGAAATACGTTCAAGGATTTCCCACCATCGCCAAACCATTACATCGTCTTACAGAGAACAACAGAACTTTTAATTGGACCCAAGAAAGTCAAAACACTTTCGAGACATTAAAACGCGTTCTCATATCTGCACCAATCTTAACGCCTCTTATACCTCATTCACCATTTGTTTTAAATACTGATGCACCCCAGCTTGCGATCGGCGCAATATTGTCACAAATTCAGGATGGTGAAGAAAAAGTGGTAGCATATTACAGTAAATGCCTCAATAATGCTGAGAAAAATTATTGCACGACAAGAAAGGAATTAGTAGTAATTGTCAAAGCAGTAGAACATTTCAAACAATACCTATTGGGTGGAAAATTTTTGATAAGAACTGATCACGCAGCATTCAAATGGCTTCTATCTTTCAAGAATCCAGCTGGACAAATGGCAAGATGGTTAGAGATTTTATTCATGTTCTATTTTGAAATTACTCATCGTCCTGGTTGACAACACACAAACGCGGACGCCCTTTCAAGAAGACCTTGTGATTGTAGTAAATGCAATCGCATCAACCAGCAAAACGAAGACACATCAACGCGAATTTGTCGAACGACTTTATCCTGAGACGACGATTTCGATAGGGAAAAATTACAATTAGAAGATTCTGTTCTTTCGATCATTATACAGTGCAAAAAAAATCAACGACGTCCAAAATGGCAGGAAATTTCACATTTAAACATCGATATGAAACTCTATCTACTGTATTGGGACTCTCTGAAATTGGTTGATAATAAGTTATTCCGAGGATGGGAATCAACAAATCAGACTGATGGGTTATTAGTAATAAATCGTACGCAGAGTTTATTTTGGATAAAGTATTTATTAGCACTCGGTTTTAATAATATATATCAGCACGTGTGTATCAACAGTGAATCGCCATGGCGAAGTGGAACCGTGGGCCCTGGCAACGGCAGCTCGCTGAGTTCGCGAGCGCCCTCAGTATTACCGTCCGCGCATGCTCCTCAGTAGAGAGAGAGAGAGAGCATACGTGGATAGTAAGGGATAGAGCGTAAGCGCAGAGGCGCTCATTCCAACACAGACAATCACTAAATTTCAATTGGTCGTACCTAGAAGTCGTATTTCTCAAATTTCACATGACGCTCACACTTCTCCAACGGATGGACATTTTGGGATCAACAAAACATTGGTGAAGATTCGAGAAAAGTTCTACTTGGCAACTTGCAAAGCAGATGTAGAAAACTGGTGTAAAAATGTTCCATTTGCATTGCAAAGAAAGGTCTTAAGCGTCGAGGAAAAGCTGAACTTCAGAAGTACATAGTTGGAAGTCTTTTTGAACGAATTGCTGTGGATATTTTGGGCCCTTTAACGAAGACAACGGAAGGAAATCGTTTTATTTTGGTTGTGACTGATTACTTCACCCGGTGGCCAGAAGCCATCTCCATTCCCAATCATCAAATGATCACAGTCGCAGAAGCCCTGGTAAACCATGTCTTTTCTCGTTTTGGACTTCCACTTGAAATACATTCAGACCAAGGTAGGAATTTCGAATCAAGTATTTTCTCGGAAGTTATAAAGTTACTTGGTATAAAAAACACAAGAACGACTCCCTTACGGCCTCAATCCAACGGGATGGTAGAGAGACTGAATCGAACCATTCCGAATTACTTGTCAAAATTTGCGGCTGACAATCAAAAAGACTGGGACAAAGGGCTTCCTTTATTTTTATCAGCTTACCGATCAGCTAAACATGAGACAACTGAATTCACACCAGCTATGATGATGCTGGGACGTGATTTGAGACTTCCACTGGACATAATTCGTGGAAATGTTCCTAGCAATCAAACAGACCATACCGTTCCTCAATTTGTGACCGAACTCGGAGACAAATTCACTGAAGTACACGACATTGTTCGAGATACCTTGATTATTAAAAGTCACAAAATGAAAGCGAATTTTGACAAAAAGGCAATCATGCTTTCTCTCAAAGTTAGTGAAAGAGTTTGATTATTTCCACCGAAGAGAATTGAGGGAAAATCTCCCAAATTACAGAGAGATTGGGACGGACCTTACGTTATTCAGACGAAAATCAATGATGTGGTATACAGAATACAGAAAATACCACAGGGAAAGTTAAAAATTGTACACGTTGACAGATTGTGTCATTTTGATGAATGATTTATGAAAGAAAAAATAAGTGTATCCCCTATCAGAGAAGATCCCCAAAATGGGATTTCAGTAATCCTCTGCAGTATGGTGGAGAAGGCTTCCTTCCTCAGTAGGTAACTGAGTTAGGAAGTTAAGTGAATCCTCTGATCAGGGAAGACTCCCTAGTGAAAAGCTGGAAGTAATGATCAAGGTTTGATTCTTCGGAACGCCAGAGGAAAAGGTTATCTCTCGACGTTGAGTCTTAGGATAAATTATTGTTGTTGCTGACTATTGCTCTATTACTGTAGTAGTTATTTGATAGTTTTAGGTTTATTGTTTGCGGGTGGTTTTTGTTCAATTAGATTGTAAATTTTGTGTCACCGAAGGAAAGGAGGCCGGCTGAATAGAAGAGGATCCCACCCCGAGAGATCCAGGAGAAGATAAGAAGAATTAAAAAAAAAAAAAAGAAGGGAAGTAGTGTATCGAATGTTCAATTCCCTTTCTCTCTTCCCTCTCCATAAATAAAAAAGTGTAAGTTTTTTTGTTTCTAAAAACTATTGATCTTATGTCATTCTGGGAAAAAGAACAGCAAGAAACACGTCAGCTGTGTCAATTAAAGAATAAATACGTCTTTTTCTGAAATTTCCTCGATTATTCATTACAATATTTATTTAAACTGACTTCTTTCGATTTCTTTTCCACCTTGAATGTTCCCGCTCTTACCGGAGTTTCTCTTCACGACGGAAGGAGGCGCCAGCAGATGGAGGGGAATCATAGGGAAGAACTGCTCAATCAAATTACCGAGGCAGTTGACGAATTAATCCGGAAATCAATGCCGTTGGATTCTTCAACCCTATTGGTGGAAATTTCGGAAGGAAATGGAGGAAATCAAGGACGTCTGGGAATTGCAATTAATTGATAATAATTAATTGCCACAAATATTAATTGAATTAGGATTATGAAAAATTATGTTGGAATTTTTGACGTTAGATTTTAAGACTTATTCTTTCATCATGAATTTAATTACCGGATCTGAAGCAAAATAATACCGGCGATAAAAGAATAGAATTAACGTCATTGGTTAATTAATTTGGGAAGAGCCACCTGTGGTCTAATTTTCGACGCACGCCGGCGTCTTTTCTCACTTTCCGTTTTGGTGGCAGATTACACAGAAGTGTTTTGTTCCGCTGTGAGAAATATTATCGTTGCAAATAAGCAATAATTAACGTTGCACTTGTAACACTGGAAAAAATAACTTTACCGAGGATTTTGGAGATTTACCGGAGTTTGAAGGAAGAACTATAACTTTTGAGATAAAATCAACAACACTCCGGTAAGCGTGTGTTTATTCTTGGCAAAATAATTAGACATTTTTTTTTCTCATTCTGTTTGTGTAGTGATGACGTCGGTAACCGCCATTATTGGTTTTTCGTGGCGTGTTAGAATTTTTTTTATTATTTTATTTATTTTAGTTATTTTCGGAAAATTTACTGTCGGGAAAATTTATTGAATGAAATTTTGTGACTTAATTTTTTTTTTCTTTAAAAAGAAAATTGTCGGCATTTAAAGTTTCAGCGATAATTTTTTTTGTGACGATAAATTGTTTTCATTATTATTATTATTTTTTTTTATTTTTATTCACTAACAACGGTTGTTGTTGTCTATTTTAATTTTCCATTTTTTCATTTTTTTATTCATTTAAAAGTTATCGCTGGAAATTTTGAGGGTGCATTTAAAAGGACGCCGGTCTTCTATGCGACTGTAAAGCCTTAAGGTACTTGTCGCGGGAATCAGAATTAATTCAAATTTTGACTTTTTAAATTTTCTTGACTATTTTTTTAACGACAATTCAAATTGTGTTGTTAATTACTGTTGTGTCGTGTTCGTGGAAAATTGTCGGGACTTTGGGATTAGTTCTGACTATCATTTTTTTTGTCTCGATAAATAAAATTAAATATTAAACGAAAATATAAAAAATACGAAAATATTTATTTCTTTATTATTACTGCAAAAATTTTTTTTTAAAGCAGAGTTAAAAGAGATATCGCTCTTAAATTAAAATTACAAAACAAAATTTTATTTTACTTTATTTCGAAATCTGTAGTCCTTTTCAATAAATTGCAGGTGAGTCATTGAACCCAGCCGCCTCCGCGGTCATTAGGATTTTGGAATCCTTTTGTTACTGATTAGTCGGATATTCACCTGGATTGAATTTTGGATAATTTCTTTATTTGTTTTCGGACGAGAAGGTCGTACTGGAGCCCAACAATTAACGTTGTTTGAATTGATTGATTTTTGAATAGTTTGAGTTATTTGAGTTCCACGATATTATTTGTTTACTGTGGATTGAAAATACGTGACAACTTTTCGGCGCCCAACGTGGGACATGTTTTAAATTATCGGCCATTGTTGTTTTGGGGCTGATGAATTTGAAATAAAATCACGGAATCGGGTTTATTCTTGTATGTTTGTTTTTTGTTTGAATAGGAATACAGATATTTTTTTTGTTACTGAGTTTAAAATGTTTTTTTGGTTTTCCGAAAGTTTCATCTGTTTGTGTTAGTTTTAATGTATCGATACAAATGGCGGAGGAATTAGAGGTCAATCCCATAGAGACTAGTGGATCTTATATTTATCATGTAGAGACTGATCATTGGATTCAGAGTTTATTGCTCTCTGCTTTACAAAGTTTGTTGCGTGGTCTTGATGCAAACGATGCGGGTGATATTGAAATTTTAAGAGAACGTCTCTCGCGTGGCATTTTGCGATCTTCGAATCCAGATATTATGTGGACCGAAGAAGACATGGTGACGAATCCGATCAATTTAACAACATCTTCGAGTGAGCAGAATGTACCGATTGGCGAGGGTATCGTAACGTCGAGTGCCGGAAATTCAACTTCGACTACACAATCGAATGTTAATCCTATCGCTAGTACCGGACTAGGAAATATGAATGCGTCCAATTTCAATTCGACAGTTTCAGGTTTACCGTCGGGTTTTCAGGCACCAACTGTTTCATTGTCGAACTCAACGTTGTCTAGTCCCCCTCATGTTTCAAATGCTGGTGGTGTGAGACCACAGCATTCAGATGTTTTCTTGAACAGTTTGGGGAATAACGGTCGTCCCATACCGATAAATGCGCCAGATGTGCCGGCAAGTGCATCACAGCAGGTTCATCCATCAATGATTCCGGCTGCGTTGTATGAGCTACGTAACATTAATGGTGTGCCAATGTTTGCACCAGTTTCGGCGCCTGTTTTAAATATGGAGGATCGTTTAAAGCATTAAGGTCGTACTCATTTGAATTCGGCGGCCTATGATCGCGTGAAATCTTGGAATTTGAAATTAGCTGGACAACAAAATGAGAGTGTCAAGGTGTTTCTGAGTCGTGTCGCCATTTGTAAACGGGCTTGTGGAATGGGAGATGATGAGTTGTTCCGTGTGATGCCGATTTTGTTAAAGGGCATTGCCATGAATTGGTGGTTGGAACATCAAAATTCATTTCGGAATTATGAAGAGTTTCGACGGGGTTTGATTCATCGTTTTTCAGATCCAGAAATGGAGACGGAACAATTGGTTGTTTTGAATGAAGTACAGCAGAATAGTTTGGATTTATCGATCCCAGTTTCGGTCGTTACAGGTGAAGCACCAATTTTAACATCAAATATCGAACCGATTAATGTAATTGGAGCCGATCTACCTTGTGTCGAGATTAACCAATGTTCGATTCGGGAGTCATTGAATTCACGGATTTATTTGCCAGTTTCGATCGGATTGGCGACTTTTACGTGTTGTTCGATCCGTGCACACAAAAATCTTGTATTCATAACGTACCGGCAGATTGGATTAAACGTTTGGGTCTTAAGGTGTCTTGGACTAATCAACCATCAGTTTCAATGGCGAACGGTAGTCAAGAGACCGTAATATGGTAGCGTCGTCATTCAAGTCGATATTGGAGGCGTTATAAAGAATGTCGAATTTTTGATTATGCCTGGGTTAACACAGAACATGCTACTTGGTATCGAAGCATTCGAGATTTTTGATTTAGGTTTTGAGAATCATAAAAATAGTTGGTGGTTGTATGATCAGGGCATTCGATACCCAATTGAGACTCGAGATAGTAATCCACCGGTGGAGATCGCGGGATCACAAGAGACTTCTGACGAATAGCGCCAGAGAATTGAAGCTCTTGTGAGAAAATATCGGTATCGGCGTACTAAGGAAAATGCTTTCACATCCCTTACGGAACATGATATTATTATTCCACGTGATCATCCTCCAATAAGGCAGCGAGCTTATCCTATGTCGTCGCCTGTTTGATCGGCAATGAGGGAACAATGTGCCGAACTGATTGAGATGGGGGTTATCGAATCATCTAATAGTCCGTGGAGTAATCCGGTGGTAATGGTTCGTCAGAAAGATAGGTATCGAATATCAATTGATTTTCGAAAATTGAATAAAATAACGAAGAAAGATGCTTATCTAGTTCCGAATTTAACAAGTATTTTAGACAAATTACGGTCCGCGAAGTATATTACGACGCTTGATTTGAGAAAGGCGTATCACCAAGTCACGTTAAGTCAACGGTGTCGGGAATATACGGCATTTTCGGTTCCGGGAAAAGGTCTTTTCCAGTACGTGGGTATGCCGTTCGGGTTAACTAATGCTCCGGTTACTTTTCAAAGAATGATGGATCAGGTTATTACTCCTGATCTTGATCCGTTCTCATCAGCTTATCTCGACGACATTATTATCGTCACGAAAACCTATGAAAAATATATAGAAGTACTGGGAAAGGTCTTAATCAAATTACAAGATGCAAAACTAGAAATTAATCCCGACAAGTGTGTGTTTTGCAGTCAGTCGGTTCAATTTCTCGGATTTATTGTTGATGCGGATGGATTTCATGTGGATCTCTGTGAAGTTTCAAGCAGTTTTAGATTATCCGGCTTGTTGAAATTTAACGCAATTACGGCGTTTTCTTGGCATGTCGGCTTGGTATCGTCGGTTTATTAAAGATTTTTCGACGATTGCAGATTATATTTACTTCAGAGGAAATCGGTTCGTTGGCAATGGGGACATGATCAACAGCGTGCTTTTGACACTTTAAACATGGCGTTAACTACCGCTCCAGTTTTATCGTGTCCAGATTTCAACGGACCATTCGAGTTACATACGGAAGCAAGTGCTTATGGTCTCGGTGCAGTGTTGTATCAAAAGATCGAGGGTGTTGATTATGTTGTCGGTTTTGCTAGTCGAACGATGAATTCCGCTGAAAGAAATTACTCGGTAACGGAGAAAGAATGTTTCGCGGTAATTTGGGCTATTGAACATTTTCGCCGCTATCTTGAGGGATACCACTTTACCGTGGTTACGGATCACAGTACTTAGCGTTGGTTACACAATCTCAAAAATCCAGCTGGTCGTTTAAGCAGGTGGGCCTTGGGATTGCGGAATTATGATTACGACACTGTTCATTGGAAGGGTCCCGAGCATCGAGTACCTGATGCATTGTCTCGAATGTTTAAGGATGAGTGTCTCGATTAAGGGATTTGAGAAATTTGCGTGACGAACGTAGAGTCAAATGAACCGAAGGTTCAAACGAAGACATCTGATGATGTTAGCGATTTCTGGTACAGCAGACGGTTTGCTGATGTCGAGAAGCATCCTAATAAATGGTCTGGTTGGTGGATTGATGATGATCAATTGTATCGTTATTGGGCAAATCCAACAATTGATACCGTGGCCGATGATTTAGACGTGTGGAAACTAGTATCGTCGCGCGAGTCACGGGAGACTATTATTGGTGAGAATCATATACCGCCAACTGCCGGACATGTTGGTATGGAAAAGACTTTAGCTCGCGTAGCTTTGTCGTATTATTGGCCGGGAATGTCCAAAGATGTTGAGGAATTTGTAAGAGGTTGTGTTGTTTGTCAAACTTGCAAAGGATCGCAGCAGAAACCTGCTGGATCGAAGTTAATTGAATTGGTTTCACTGAGACGTGCGGACGCATCTGCGATTTTGAAGTCGTTTGAAGATGTTATCGTACACCGATATGGCGCTCCGGTTGTTCTTTTGACGGATAACGGAACGGAGTTCTCGAATAAGAAAATGCGCGAGATGGCTAAGAAGTTCGGTATTGAACATGTAACGACACCACCTTATCATGCACAGGCGAATCCTGTGGAACGAGTTAATCGCGTTCTAAAAAGTATGATCATTTGTGACATTGGCCAAGACCATCGAGAGTAGGACGTTCATTCATCGGATTTTAGATTGGCGTACAATTCCGCTCATCATAGTACTTTGGATATGTCGCCTGCGTTTCTCAATTACAGACGTCAGCCTAGAGCTTTTTTGTTTTTCCGAAAATTGGCGGAGAAAGACGCACCGATACCGGTGCCAGAAACGAAGTCATGCGCGAAACGCATGGAGAGAGTGGCCGAATATTACGACTTGATAACTGATAATTTAGACAAAGCGTTCGTGCAACAGTCTAAATATTATAACACTCATCATAGAGAGGTGTATTACAATGTCGGTGATAAAGTCAGACGTAAAATTCGGCAATTGTCTAACGCCGCGAAAGGACAAGCTGCGAAATTGTTCCGAAAATACTCTACTGAAATTTACCGAATTTCGAATGTGATATCGCCGCTTATATATGAGGTTGTGAACGATGATGGCGTCGTTGTTGGTCGTCATCATGTTAAATACTTAGTATTGGTCGAGTCTGCATCGGCGGGAAATCCTGTAATTATTGATGATGATGAATGAAATTAGAAATTTTACGTTCGTTTATTCTAGTTTTGTTGTTTGACTGTTTTCATTCATCTATGATTTTTTTAAATATATTTTTTGATTTCGAAGATTTGAATTTTCGGGTTTTTCGTGCTTGTTTCAGTGTTGCACAGCACGAAATGAAGGAAGGGCGAGGTCTCGGACCAACGTTTTTTTTGTGTATTGATTGATGCCAAAAATTATCGGCGGAATAAATAATATTTAAATTGTCTCTGTGACTGGTTATTGTTTCCTCTGCCATATTTGTTGGTGATGGTTGTGTTTGTGTGAAGGTTTTCAAACAAATTTCGAGTTTCTTGAGAAATCCGTTAATGGTGGTTATTGGCTAGGTTTGCCGAGGGTTTTCACCGCTTCCGGTCTGGGGGGAGTTAGTTGTAACGCCATATTTGCGCTACAATGGGTAAATTTATGAGACCGGTATCGCGTTGAAATTTTTATTGTTTTTTTTATTTATCCACCAGAATGGAGGGTCCGAGAAACGAGAAACGATTTTTTTTATGTACTTATTTAAACTGATTTCTTCCGATTTCTTTTCCACCTTGAATATTCCCGCTCTTGTTGGAGTTTCTCTTCACGACGGAAGGGGGCGCCAGCAGACGGAGGGGAATCATAGGGAGCTGCTCATTCAAATCACCGATGCAGTTGACCAATCAATCCGGAAATCAATGCCGTTGGATTCTTCAACCCTATTGGTGAAAATTTCGAAAGGAAATGGAGGAAATCAATGACGTCTGGGAATTACAATTAATTGATAATAATTAATTGCCACAAATATTAATTGAATTACGATTATGAAAAATTATGGCGGAATTTTTGACGTTAGATTTTAAGACTTATTCTTTTATCATGAATTCAATTACTGGATTTAAAGCAAAATAATACCGGCGATAAAAGACTAGAATTAACGTCAGTGGTTAATTAATTTGGGAAGAGCCACCTGTGGTCTAATTTTCGGAGCACACTGGCGTCTTCCCTCACTTTCCGTTTTGGTGGCACATTATACAGACGTGTTTTGTTTCGCTATGGAAAATAATATCGTTGCAAATAAGCAATAATTAACGTTGCACTTGTAAAACTGGAAAAAATAACTTTATCGAGGATTTTGGAAATTTACCGGAGTTTGAAGGAAGAATTATAACTCTTGAGTTTATCTCAAAACTCTGGTCAACAACACTGCGGTGAGCGTGTGTTTATTCTCGGCAAAATAATTAGACATTTTTTTTTCTCATTTTGTTAGTGTCGTTACGACGCCGGTAACCGTCATTATTGGTTTTTCGTGGCGTGTTAGAATTTTTTTTATTATTTTATTTTCATGAAATTAAAATTTTAATTTTTCGTTTCTCGTCAATTTTCTTTTATTGCTATTTTCGGAAAATTTATTGTCGGGAAACTTTATTGAATAGAATTTTGTGATTTAATTTAAAAAAAAAAAAAAAAGAAAATGGTCGGCATTTGAAGTCTCAGCGATAAATTTTTTTTGTGACGATAATTTGTTTTTATTATTATTATTATTATTTTCTACTTTTATTCACTAACAACGATTGTTGTCATCTATTTTAATTTTCCATTTTTTTATTTTTCAACTTCCCGATGAGGGAATGGCCCCGAAAATGAAAAATCGATTTTTCGATCGATCTTCATGTTTTAAGACCTCCCAGACATTTTTTGATAGTTTTCACGATCATGTCTGTGTGTTTGTGTGTGTGTGTGTATGTCCGTGATCAATTTTTTCGTTCACGTTTTCTCATAAATCAATAATGTGATCGAGGTGAGCGATGTCGTAATCGAAGCATCTTGACATAAATTCGCGGTCATTAGATTTTGATCGGAATCGATCAAATACTTTCTTAGTTTTTTAAGGAAAACATTATCAAGTTTTTCTTAATTTCTCAAAAAGTGGAGTTTATGCACTACCCCCGAAAAGGAAAAATTGATTATTTTATTGATCTCCATATTCTGAGACCTCCCCAACATTTTTCGATAGTTTTCACGATTATGTCTGTTGTTATTCAATGTCTTTATCATTCATCATTTTTTCTAATAGTAAGTGAGAAAAATCATCGGGGAGTTCTTAGTGCGGCTTGAAGTCGCACTCATCACAATACATTCTCACTAATTCCTTCTAATTAGCAGTAACAGCATTCGCGAGCGAGCGTAGCGAGCGAGCAATTGCTCATCCCTAGTTTTTATTCATTTAAATGTCATCGCTGGAAATTTAGAAGATGTATTTCAAAGGACGCCGGTCGTCCATGCGACTGTAAAGCCTTAAGGTACTTGTCGCGGGAATCAGAATTAATTCAAGTTTTGACTTTTTAAATTTTCTTGACTATTTTTTCAACGACAATTTAAATTGTGTTGTTAATTACTGTTGTGTCGTGTTTGTGGAAATTGTCGGGACTTTTAAATTAGTTCTGATTATTATTTTTTTTTGTCTCGATAAATAAAATTGTATTAAATCATGAACGATTGATTTGTGTTGATTTTCCAATAGTAAGGACAATTATAATATTGTTTAAACGAAATTTAAATTCAGTAACGAAAATATTTATTTCTTTATTATTACTGTAAAATTATTTTTTTTAAAACAGCAGAGTTAAAAGAGATATCGCTCTTAAATTAAAATTATAATGCGAAATTCGATTTCATTTTATTTCGAAATCGGTATTCCTTTTCAATAAATTACAGGTGAGTTATTGAACGCAGCCGCCTCCGCGGTCATTAGAATTTTGAAATCCTTTTGTTACTGATTAGTGGGATATCCACCTGGATTGAATTTTGGAGAATTTCTTTTTTTGTTCTCGGACGAGAAGGTCGGCCTGGCACCCAACAATTACCGTCCTTTGAATTGATTGATTTCTGGGCAAGCTCATACACCGACACAGTTCAAACCAACACGAGAATGTTCAACAAATAAAGTTACGTACAATGAGCATCGACACATTCTTCTAAAATACCTAACATGATGTAACAGGAGTGAAGTATCAATAGTCACCATCATCGCGAAACACTTGAGACCTATACCTCAGTACCAGCACTGATCAATTTATCACCCATCTACTCCATAGGCAGATTGCAATTTTTCTGATTACCATGGGTGAAAAACCCCAAAACGGACGAACGCTCAATCCTACATATAATATCCAATAACAAACTGGATAAATCTGTTCGAATGGCACGTTAATAGCTATACATTCAATTCAGCCGCGTATCTGTTCTACACGAGAAAAACAGCACGCATAATTTAGCAGACAATAGTAATTGTTCCTACACATTTTGTGCATTGTCTGTCGAATCTGCACAAGTAGCAGGTTATTATTCAAATATTTTGCGGTTATAGAAAGGCAAATCAAATGACATTGGCGATTACAATACAATATTGAAAAGCGTCGAGCTTTCAAGATTGAATTTATCAAAATATTGGCCTTTTTTTTAATGAGTGAAAATGAGAAAACAACGTACAGTTAAGAAAGACAAGATCGGTTGGTGATACGAGTTGAGATGCATGAACTGATCGAATTTTGAACGTCAGAGAGTAAACTACACATTAGGAGAAGGTGGGGTGAAATAGACACTCCGAATGAACGGTTCGAGATTGAAATTTTCTAACGATTCCATTGAAACGCTGAGGAAATATGAGGCAGAAAACATTTTTTTCTTCAATCTGGTAAAAATTCACTTTTTTGGCAAAGTTTTCCAAGGGTTGGAAAATAAAAAAAAATTCACTTTTGCGGCGATATCTCTGGTTCTGTTGGTCGTATCGACTTGGGGTTGATCTCAAATCAAAGGTAAGCTCGTTTTTCATCGACTTATCTGGTTCATAATTTTCTTTAACCATTTTTTCAAATATTTATATGTTAATAAACTGAGTTAATTATCGACCGATCCTGAGTTATCCGAGGAGCGGTCGAGTCATCAATCTTCTTAGAATTATCCTGATGGTCACCAGAGGCGTCTTGACCCTGGTGACAAGCTGGAAACGAGTAACTACGCGATTTTACGCGTCACTTACTTTTTGGATCCAGAGTGAGAAACGTGCAAAGTGTAACCACGAGTTTCACAGCGAGTGCGAGTGAGAAAACCCACGCCGAGTCGATAGACGCATGGTAGAAAACGACGAGTAGTTTTCTTGGGTTTTGAGTGATCATCTATTGAGACATTATCTAATTAATCGCGATTTACGACCATGATTAATATCAAAGTTTGTGAGAGACAATTATCAAAATACGGAGACAATTATCAATTACAAAAGACATAAAAGAGTCAGTGAAAATTATCAAAAGTGTATTTTAGTCGAATCATTAAAGAGTTATATATTTTTCTAATACACGAGTCATACTTTATTTGAGAAACCCTCAACAGGTCCTTGTGTCCGTTCAGGTTTGTGTTATTTGTTCGTTCCTGAGGGCCAGCTGCGGAGGCAGTTTAATTCTCGAGAAATTCATCAACACCAATAAAAAACAAGCAGGAGTTCCACCCTTTGTGCGTTATTTGCGAACCCCACTCTTTGTATGACATTTAATATTTTGCCAATTCGATTGGCGAAATGCTTCCGAATGGGATTTTACCCATAATCAATCGAATCTCTATAAAAATGAATATCTTTTCAATCGCTCAAAAAATAACATTATTCTCACAAGAAATACGCACTTATAGATCCCTACAAATTTCAGCTCAAAATAATCGATTAAATTGCAATAATATCACATGGTAAATAAAAATTCAATATTAGATGAAAATTCAGATCCTATGATGGAACACAAAAATTGACGTTCGGGTTCCAAATAGGATTTCTATTCTTTCTGATTGTCGTCAGGATGGAAAGGTACTCATTTTGTAGAAAAAATTATCTACTTTCGAATGGTGAAATAAAAAATAGTAGTGTTCTTAGGAGAAAGCTAAGAAAAACCGTGATTTTTGAAAAAACAAATTTATCGAACATCCTTACAGGAGACTTCTTCTTGTTAAAAATCTAGCGCGATTTTCATGACGCTCACTCAAGTTACTTATGAGTGACCGTGAAGATTTTCGATGAAGTTCAATTAAAGTGGACTGTATTTGATGTTAATGGATGATTGATGAATTTCAGGATAGTTTGAGGAATTTCAGGACAATTGGCGATGGTTTAACACAATGATAACTCGCGAACTTTATCAAAAATATACTTTAATTTTGACTAGATTGCACTCGATATATGGATAAATTTCACTGATAATATTCTGATAATTCACTCGATAATTGTCTCTTTAATGTTCTTCATAATTGTCTTTAATTCACTGGTCTTGGATGATTTATCAATGATATTAATTAATAATCTGAAGGATTATTGATGATGCGCGTACGAATTATAAGAAGATAATTCGTCTAGCGTTAATTAAATGATAATTGTCCGATAACTTCGATAGTTTAACAATGATAATTAACACTGATTCTATTCGATAGTTGATAACGTTCATTACTATTCGATGATCGCATTTCCCTGCCGGGTTGTAAGGCCGGTCTTACATCGAAATGCTGAATAATGTCTTTAATTAAGGTTGAATGTCTCTTTGATATGTAACAACCGAATGAAAACCCTTCACGTTACACTATTCGCGTCTATCTACTATAGCGTCGGTTTATTACACCCGAAAAGTCTCTAACGATTAAGATAGATAATTTTCTTGATAATGCACGGATTCACGAAGAATCTAGCTATTGATGATGCACGTATTCACTAAGAATGTAGCTATAGATGAGTGACTGATTACGCGAAAACACGTCTGTACGGTCCCGCGGCTCGATGAACAAGATCGTCTCTTGCCGAGACAATTGGCCCCATCGATGTCGATGACGCCTTGGGTGATGTTTGGGCATCAATTGAACTAATTGATGACCCCTGATCCGTGGGTAACCCTGGCTCAGTCGATAAACTAGCCAGGATTTTTAACACTTCTGAAAAATCTGAAATTTTCACCATTTGTGGGGCTCATTGAGATAAATCTTTTAAGCTGAACTTGGATGTAATTGCTTGGATAGTTTTCGAGATATAACCTCTTTTAATGAAATGGGTTTTGGCCAATATCTCAGAAACTACTGGAGCGATTTCGCCCAATTTCAATACCAAACTTTTCGCTTCTTAGATGCACAAACTGGCGAAATTTGAAGTCTCTAACTCAAATAGTTTTTGAGCTATCGTGTATAGTAAATTCAGGATGAAAAACACTGTAATTGAAATTATCTGCAAACGAAAAATCTGAGCAAAATTTACCCCGAGTGAAAATTGTGAGTTCAAATGAGATGTATTTCATCGCTGAGTGTGGGGGCTGTGAATCAATTTTTCGCGGAGGAAAGTCGAAAAAACGATTTTTCCAAAATTTGAGTTTTCTCGAAAAGTACTCAACCGATTTCGCTCAAATTTCACTGACAGCAATTTGCATGGGGAGGGAAAGTACTGTTGAATTTTCAGCTCACTAAGTATTACCGTTGCTGAGCAATGAGCTGATATCTGTCACACATACACACACACACACACACACACCCACACACACACACACATACAGACATTTTTTAAAAATGTCATTTCTCGACGTTTTGGATCATTCTGAGTCATATTCCGATGAAATTTCAAAATCGAAAAAAATCGCGTTTACAATGCTTCCATTCGGAAGCAATACAGTCCACTAAATAGAGAAAAAACATCAAAGGAATCACGGCGAGCTGCATCGGATTTCCTTCAGTAAGAATCACGGTAAAGTTATCATGATTTTTAACATTATAGGTCATTTTTTGAAAATCAGGTTTTGTCCTATAAGTACTTGAAAATTTAATAATTATTTCGTTTCAACCATATAAATCGATGGGAGATGAGCTTACCCTTCATTCCAAATCAACTCCACGTCGCTACAACCAATGGAACCAGAGATATTCTTGAAAAACTGAAAAATTTGACAAATAGAAGGCTCTTACCTTAAAATTTTGCACGAAAAATGGAATGTTTGGGTTTTGATGTTTTACCTGAGATGTTGTAGCCGGAAATAGATAATTCGAGTGGACTGTATTTTTTAATTGATGAATTGCCCCCAAAGTAGCACCGACGCTGGTCTGAAATTGGGACAGGTATCGATAGAAAAGAGAAGCCGGATTTTATATAAAAATAGATATAATTTGCACTGTTGTTATTTGGATAAAATACATATAATAGTGAATTTGATATTAACCGTGCAGTTAATTATGGATAATGCAACCGAATTGATAATTGACCGAACCGAGACAATAGATTAGAGCCGTAAAACCGTTAATTCACCCGCGTTTACATTGCTTGTAAACGGTTGGAGCTAGTGGCCCCCAAGAGATTGGCCGAGTTGACCCGATGTCCGTCGGCAGGTCTTATGAAAAAGAGGGTGCGTGGAACCCACGCGACAGAAGTGAAACTTCTTGCTCATTATGTATAGATAGCGGTAAATTATTCGGATTTTTTTTAATGAACAAGTGATAATAATTGAGAAAAGTGAGGATACGAGGTTAATCTCAAAGGAAAATGGCAAAAGGCACAGACCAGCACATTTAGCTGTGTAATGAACACAACACTTTGAGAATTTGAGTACCTGTCTATAGGATTTTGGTTATCTGCTAACTAACAAATTATCTTTATTTTTACGATTATAAAGTGTTCAGACAACTAGATTTTTTGAAATCAGTTTTTTGTGAATACACCGGAAATCGATCGAGATAGAGCGGTTTTGCTTCAATCCTTTCTTGTAGCTTTCAAAACTCTCTATAAAGAAGGATTCATGCAAAATTGCTCTATCTTGGCTAAATTCTGGGATATTCGAAAAAAATTACTTATAAATCAATTTGGCTACAAACTTCATATTCTTTTGTTTTTGACATCATTTTGTTCGAAAATATCTTGGAAACTGAGCGAGATAACGGAATTTTCCTCATGACATTTTTTGTAGAGAATTTTAAAAACTACAAGAAGAATTCCTACAAAAATTGCATCTTACTCAGTTTCCCAGATATTTATCGAAGTCCTACGACCAAAAATAGATTTATGAATAAAGGAATTGTTTCAATGGTTTTTTCTTGAGAATATATCGAAATCTAATAGAGATACGCCCTTTGCTTCAATCTTTTTTTTAGCTTTTGAAATCTTCTAGAAAAAAAAGGATTCAGGCAAAATCACCCTATCTCACTTAGACTTCGAGTATACTCAAAAAATGTTGGCTTCGGCACGCCTCGTGTGTTGATGCTTTCGTTAGTACGACAATACACTGCAGCGTCACCTCGCTTCTCCCACTACCCGACTACCGTGCCTATAGAGCCTGCAGTCTCGCCCCCGCTCTAGCTTCCCCCGCCAACAACGCAAGACTTCTCCTTTACCCCCACTCCTCGACTATTGAGTTCCCCTCAAAACTTGACGGTTTCGGTACACGCTCGAGAAAAGTTGGTACCCTGCCAAAAGAAGTTTCACTTCAAAAACCTCAGACTTTTCCATAAAGTCTGAACATGGAATTTTTGAAAAATTCAAAGAAAATAACTTCTAACATATGATCCCCATATGGAATTTCCTCAGCTTTCCCATAGAATTATCATGATTATTTTTTCAATCCCAATTTCGACAAATAGGAGCACGGGATTTGACATCACGTGGTGTGTATTATTTCGATAATTTTTGGTAATACCACGGCTGTTGCTTACCAGCAAACAAACGTTTTTAAACAAACTCCAACCCACTTTATCCCACGAAAATGTCAAATCCATGCACCCTTTCGCCAAAATTGGAATCAAAAAAATAATCCCCCGAATACCCCTCGTGCTTGAAAATGAATTGGGTATTTCCCTCAAGTTTACCCACTCAGCAACGCGTGCGTTCAGTTTGTCACAAAATCCCTCGCACGCGAGTGCTCGGGATTTTGTTACTGCCAAACTTCACGCACGTGTTGCTGAGCAACATAACTTTCGTGAAATACCCGCTAATTTTCAAGCACTCGGGGTATTACAAGTGAAAAACCTATCTCCAATATTTCCATTTATTCTGAGTAAATTTCATAGAAGAAAATCCCAAAACCAACCTGTGTCCGTTTTACACTTTGTGCCCATTTTACCCCACCTACAACTGCATTTAATTGATTGAAAAACAACATTTATTTCACATTAAATAACATCATAATTATATAGGAATTTTCTTGACCTTGAGAATGGTCAAATATTTAGTACATTGTTGATTATTCAAATCAATTGTAAATAATCTCTGAAGGGATCATTCCAGTGTGATGGCCAAAAAAAGTGCTCATTTTAGCTATTTTTTTCTTACAGTTGGAATGCTCTGGTCAGGCTGATTTCTTTACCACAAATGAATAGACTCATGAGGAATAAAAAAAAAATTTACGTTATTGTTATTGATTTGTCACCGATTTCTCAAACGTTTAAAATTTAAAAAAAGTGTCTCGATGGTGTGCACACTAGGAGTCGTAAATCTTGTCGGGAACAAATCTTGCAAGAAGATTATTAATCGTCATGGATAGAGCTATTGACTGATGGAGGCTTTTCCCCTTTCTCTCAAAGTTGGAAAATGGCAGCAGTTTGAAAAAAATAAAATTAGACGCTATTTTTGTAATAGTTTTTCGTTGAAAAAAAAAGAATTTTTTGGAAAAAAAAGCTTCCATCAGGCGATAGCTCTATCCATGACGATTAATAATCTTTTTTGGAAATTTCTTCCCGACCAGATTTACGACTCCTAGCGTGCACACCATCAGGACACTTTTTTTAAACTTTCAACGTTTGAGAAATCTGTAAAAAATCAATAAAAATAACGTAAACATTTTTTTTTCCATTTTTCATGAGTCTATTCATTCGTGGTGAGAAAATCAGCCTGATCAGAGCATTCTAACTATAAAAAAAATCGCAAAAATGTGCACTTTTTTGACTGTCACACTGGAATGACCCCTTAAGTTATCAAACTAAGGGAAGAATCCGGTGTTGTACACTCTTAACGTCTGCTGACGTATACTACGACAGTGTGGGCAACCATTTTCAATTGCGTTTGGAGTACACTGTACACACGTACACATATGACCACAAGGAATCAGTACGATATTTGCTTCTTCAATAACGCAAATAATGCAGTATGAGTTCACTCTATTTTCTCGAGGCTGCTCAGCTGGTGCAACTGGAACTTGTTGATGAACGTCAGGTGCCGCATCTCTAACTTGTGCAAGAGCGTTATTGTCAACTATTGCTAGTAACTTCTCCCATTGATTGTGAGCAACAACTGGAACGACATCTTGACCGTTGACAATGGGTGCTGCAGGAACATTCTCGGTAGCTTGGTTTCCTTGATTTTGCATTACTATGGCTTCTTCAACGATTGCTGCTGGTTGTCTCGCACGATTGGCTCCCCGGCCTCGTGGACGTCCAACATATCCTCGAAGATCATTTCGACCGCGACCCAATCTTCTACCGCTCGGAGCACCACGTAGGATAGGGCCTCGACTTCAGCATTGGCTTCTTCATCTTCCTCAATAAAATTTCTCTGCTCTTGCAATCCTCCACGGCCACCACCTCCTCTCCCTCTTTGAGCTCTGATACCTCTTCTTCTGATGCCTCTACGGCCACCAACCCCTCTCTCTCTCCCATATCTCCATGGCCATCTACCACTCTATTCTCACCGTCCCTGTGATCATTCAGATCTCTTCTCGCAGCTTCTCTATTGGCTCTAGCACCTCTGTTAGCTCTGGCACCTCTGTTTGCTCTTGCGCCTCGTCTTCTTGGGGGTTCTCGCGAATCTTCATGATTCCTCCTTGCTCCATTTCTTTCCCCGCGTCTTTCTTGATTGAGTTCCTCCTGGGCATTTTCTTCCAAATTAGGCACAGGACCATGAATTCTGGACCTTCGATATCTTCAATTCGTTCTAAGTAGAATTTATATTTGCTTAATTTAATTTCTGTAAGTGTATCAAGGAGTTAGTTCATCTTGACGGGACCTCTTACCCTCAATAGGAACAAGATCGTTTGGATCAGCAACTGCCTCAAATGGTCATCCCTCATCTTGGTAATGGACTCTGTTCATATAATGTGCGTAACGTCGCCGTTGATATCGCTGGCTGACAATGTATAGGAATTTACGAACTGTCATTCTATGAATCAATTTTTTATAAATTCAGTACAAATGAAATAATTCTAAAGCAAGGGAGATTGATTGAACTCTAAGTAATGCAGTCAAATTCAGGAGTGAAGTGATGAAAGAAGATGAGGGGAAAATCATTATTCGAAGGTTCCGTGATGAATTTCAAATAGCCTCTTATGACCGGAATTTCATATATGACGTAAAAGACTCCAGGCTCAGTTTTCATCAACTCCATTTCCATAGATTTATGAAAGCCCGGACTTCATGGCAGAAGGTAGTACAATGTATGTTCAAACATAATAAATACGACCTTTTGCCGTTAAGTCCACGATATAAGATAAATTTGATTTTCCAACTTATCCCCATGTACCACTTCAGAACCGAATTTTTTTTTCAACCAGAGGACATTCTTGAGCTAGTAGAAATGATTCGATGGCTCTTCATTCGCTTTAATATTGATTTCACTTTAGTAAATATTTCTCTGAGGATTTCGTACAAGAAAAATGAAATGGACCGTTTCAAGAATTATCAATTGCCAATTACCACAGTTCAAAAAAAAGATATCCAATTTTTTCACAGGTGTGGCAAATCTAATGATGCCTGTAAATTCCTGATTTCTCTCTCCTTTCGGATGAGGCTTCTCAATCCTCTATTCCTAGGAATATTACCATTTAAGTAGCTCTGTAACCGTGTCGAGGTAACTCTCATGTCATCTTTCAATAATTCTGTAAACCACATGAGAAAATTGAAATGTACTTGTGCTATGGGAGTGGTGATTGATCATACGAATAGAGAAGTTACCGATAAATCCCCAGATGCTAGAATGTGGACCACCTAATCTATTAACAACGTATCGGTTGAACAATTCTGCAATATTGTTCGTACGGACTGCCGTGTTAGCAGAAGCAACGATTTCAGCAAGGGGTCGACATTGAGTCCTCAAATATTCCGAGAATCGTTGAGCCCTGACATATTCGGGATCGATAGTATCCACATCTTGCAAAATTATTAAAAGCGCTTCGTCCCAAAATTGAGCTGGGAGATAAGGCAACGCCCAGGCTTTTCACAAAGCATTCTCAGGTGCTGAGGCTAAATGACAGTGTAACCAATTGCGATAGATTGCCTAAGAGGGAAAAGAATCCATTGCATTATAATAGTATATTTGCATAGAGGAGAGGGGGCACCTTTGAACAAAATTATTTTTTTTATGATAATATAATTGTGATCTTTTTTTTTCAATCAACGAAGCAATAGCTCAGCGGTAGAGCACCTGACATGTAATCAGAGGGTCGTGGGTTCATATCCTGCTTGCGCATTCCATATTTTTTTCCGAAGATATGACTTTGATAATTATTTTCAGTTTGTGGGCGCTATTCTGCACATTTAATGAGAGTGGTAAATGTGCATAAGAATGGCCACAATAATTAATAAATTATTTTTTTTTTGCGTCTTATGAACGTTAAATATCGAGAGTAATGATTCGAGATAAAAAATATTGATGAGTAACTATTTCATTGTGTTGAAATTAACTATTCAAAGAAGCAAGAAGTATTCAAAAGTTCAAATTTTTAATGACGAAAAACGCATGGAAAGACTGTGGTATTTCCAACAGAATCGGTAGAAAATGAATAGAATTTTCAATAGAATTTCTTAGAAAATACGCTATGATCTTTTCTTTGATTCTTCCATACCTGACGATATTAATGAAAGGAAGTAAGTTTCAACGAGTGTGAAACAAAAAAAAGTTTTTTATGTATTGCGCAATATTTTCTAATATTAGCGGGAAGAAGAAACTTTTTCACGCCTAAACTAGGGGAAAAGGCCTTTTTCGTCACTCGTATCAGGAATGATCAGTGTGAATTCCCCATCCACCCTTTTCTACACGAATTTATTGAACTTTTCAACTTTGGAAATTAGATAGGTGAAACTTGTCATATTAGAAAGATTCTCATCAGATCCCTAAATACCACCACCAGTTGAGCACTGATATCCTACTGATTAAATAGAAATAAACTATAGATGATTCCGTCGGAAAATTGGGGAGAATACCTGAACGTAATGGAACATGCAGCCAACAATTATTGCATTTGGAAATTCCTCTTTTAAGGCTGATACTAAAGAATTCTCAAAGTCAGTGACAATCGTTTGGAGAGTCCTGATCAATCCTGGTACAAGCTCTTTGATTCTCCGGAATATCGCTTGATAAAGTGCTTTGGTTCTCCTCTGCATCAGTACGTAGACTGCAGTGAAACCCTAAGAATGAATAATGATTGACTATTTCTGACAGTTCCTGACAGTAATTAATTATTTGAATGACGAGGAAACTTATTCACAGAATTCGCCACCCGAATGTGAATGACGAAGAGCTGATCCCCTCGAGGTGTGAAAGGAGTAACCTGTGAAGAAGTGAAAAACATTTATTGTTAAGTTACTACTTCTCCTCTTATTCTATGGAAAAACTTCACTTTAAAGGTTCCATCCGGGTGTAAATGCTGGGCTGCATCACTGATAAAGATATGTGCTCGAGCATTTTCTGAAGCTTCTCCCATCCCTCTGTACATATCTTGACTGAAGCGGTAGTCATTGAGGAGTGGCTCTAATTCAGCAACAGTTTGGGAGATCCGTCGACGTGTTTTTGCACGTTCACGATAAACAATGCCGCGATTTGCATCAACAGTCACTCGAGTACTCGCAGCATTGGGATACCTGTGTAGATATATTTTATATAATTTTGGGAAAAAACTGATCAATATTAAATAGGAGAAGGTGGGACGATACGGAGGTAAGGGGTGAAATTGACGAATTTGAGTTTTTATACATATATTATGAAAAAATCTTGAAATGGAGAAAAATATTGAAGATAGATTTTTTTGATAGTTTCGTTGCGAAGCTGAGGGAATTTTAGATGAAAAACAGGTGACAGAATTTATTTTTTTCATTTTTTTTAAGAATTCCTTTTTTTGGAGCTTTTTCAATGAGTAAAAGCCTTTTGATTCGTGAGAAAATTCTGCTTTTTATAAATATATCCGGTTCTGTTGATCATAGCGGCCTGGGACCGATTTCAAATGGAAGATGAGATCATTTCCCATCGATTTATGGGGTTTTGAATTAAAAAATATCGATTTTCCACATAGTTAGAGGACAAAACCCGATGATTATAATTTTTCACAAAAGTTTCCATAATTATCTGAAGAATCGATGTTATTTAATTCAAATCCTTGTAAATCGAGAGGAAATGATCTTAGTTTCCATTTAAATTAGATCATATGTTGTTACGACCACTAGAACGGGAGATATTTGAAAAAAATGAATTTTCTCAAAAAAAGGCTTTTACCCTTCAAAAATGCCCAAATAAATCAAATTCTCAAAACATCAAAAGGGATTAATTCTGGAATTTACTATCAGCTTAAAATTCCCTCAGCTCCTCAATAGAATCATAAAAAAAAAATATATCTCCCATTGTTTCATTACAAAGTGCATTCTGCCCCACGTTCAAGTATATTAACCTTAGTGATGCTTGCCGATAAATCTCTTGTGGACTAAAGACGGTTCCTCGAGCCTGATTGGCAATGTACTGACGCATTGCCACCTCTTCGATAAGGTTTGGGTCTGGGTCCTGGTTATGTGCCGCAGCAATAAAAACACGATTTCTACGATTGACTACTATTCGTCCGGGGCAATAACTGTTACCTCTTGTAGCGCAGCGGAAGGTACCACGTAAACGTGGATCTCTATGATAAGTATGGTCTCTACAAATAAACTTCCAAGTTCCTCGTTGCCGGCCCCTTGTCACAATCAATTCTTCATAAGGAATTTCCTCTAAGCCTTCAATATCGTAATTGTCACCTTGAATAACATCATTAATGTTTTCTCCTACATCTTCTGCAATTTCCCCATCTTCTAATTCATCTTCATTATCTGTATCACTCTTGGTTGATCTCTTCCATCTCTGAAGCAACGCGTACGTCACTATCGTATTTTCTAGAATTTTTCGGGTGATCAACTTTTGTTTCTCGTCTAAAATGAAAAATCACTCAAAATTGATCCAGAATCAATGTAGTATAACAGGAGCTGCGAGTTGTCCTTTTTTTACCGCGGCCATGCACTGGCTGGCCTTCAGCCTTGAGCTGTACCGCTAATGAAACGGGAGTTGAGTTGAAAAATAGAGGAAGTTGGGGTAAAATCGACATAAGGGGTAAAACGGACTCTGGATGATTTTGGTATTTCATGCTATGAAATTTACTCGAAATGGATGGAAATATTGCCCTCCAAAACTTGGACGAAAGAATGAATTTCCCCAAAAATTGGGAAAAAAAAATTCTGTCACATGTTTTTTGCCCAAAATTTCTTCAGCAGAGTATAGAGTGTAGGGGAATTTGAATATATTACAATGAGAAAAGAGAATAAACAATAATTTTTATTTTTATTAACAGTCATACAACAAACAACATAAAAATCAACGTAACGATGCATAAATATCGATAAATAATAAAAAAACAAAATTTAAACTTTTTTGAATATATAAGGATTTATTATTTTGAATATAGAACCTACCTATACCGTCCTTATATTTTTTAATTGACCAGCTGATCAATTAAAAACTCCTGATTGGCTCCACCCCCACCCCTACCTACCCCCCTCCCCTCCAGAAAGGGTATATAAGGACTACCCATTGACCATGGAGCTCAGAATCGGAGCTCATAGCCCTGAAGATGCAAACTGCAACGTTTGCGAAACGTCGGCGCAACGCTGAAACCAAACGCGGCATCCATCCGGAAGCCAAACATATTAATAATGACAATGGCCGTGAAAGCCTAAAAACTGAGATTAAATGCCTCCACGGAGAAGCTATTCTCGAGTCGGTGAATTTATTCACCAAACTTAGGAAGTCCTTGCACGTCCAACTGTGCTCTCTATCCTTTCTAAAAAGGTGCCGTGACCATCGTGTGGTACCTAAGTTCCTCCATCTAAGGACCCCTTTTCCCTCGAAGCAGGCCTCCACCATCCTCCGCCAAGCTTCTTTGAGACTTGTCAAGGAAAGGATAACATCAGCCAGGAAGGATTTGGCTCACCTTTCTAAACAAGTCCTGGATCTCCACCTTCTTGTGTCTCACTCTCTAGAACCTCGGCTTTGGGCTATACTTGATCGTGTGACCCATGAACAAGCTATACGCACTGCTGAGTTGAGAACTGAGATTCAGAAAGGGAAATTCCAATCGCTAGTCCCACAGGACAAAGTCCCTATTCTTACCCACACTGTGAAGAATCTCAGTAAACACCAACTGAGTGATACACAAGTATCTGTACTTGCCAAAGGGCATAATTTTGCTGTTGCCCCAAGAAAAGTCCCCACCGAAGAAATAATTAGTCGGACGGAAACAGCCATTTACCATCTTCCTCAGGAAACCAGCAACGAAATTCGGAGACAATTGTCTAATATCCTGCACAAGGCCGCTCCTCTTATTGATAATATCACTAAGGAAGAACGTCTTGCTTTGCGTAGTCTTAAGGAGAATAGTGAAATCATTATTCTTCCTGCAGACAAAGGCAACGCAACGGTCGTCTTGGATTTAGATGACTACTCGAAGAAAATTTCAACAATGCTGAGTGATTCCAGAGTTTATGCTAAACTCAAGAAGGATCCAACTCGGATGATTGAGAGGAAAACCACTGAGCTCCTGAAGAAGGCACGTCTTTCAACCGAGACTACCAAACTCCTCAGTCCGAAAGAATCATTTCCCCCAAGACTTTATGGCCTCCCCAAAATCCACAAAGAAGCTGTTCCCCTCAGACCCATAGTTAGTAACATCGGGGGACCAACGTACAAATTAGCTAAATTCCTGACAGCACCTCTCCAGAAACTCACAGGACAGAATGCTTCACATATACAGAACTCACTAGACTTCGTGAACAAACTGAGGATAATCAGAACATCTTCCGAAGACATCTTAGTCAGTTTCGATGTGGAGTCCCTGTTTACTAACGTCCCAATACCAGAGACCTTAGAAATAATAAAAAACTCAAAAAAGATATCCCCGAACCTTCTTCCTGTAGTTGAGCATTGTTTGACTTCAACTTATTTTCAATTCCAGGGAAATTTCTATGAACAAAGATCAGGAGCCGCCATGGGCTCCCCGATTTCTCCGATCATAGCTAACATCTTCATGGAAAATGAAGTATTGAAGTCAGCTCCTCTGAAACCTTCTGTATGGTTTAGATACGTAGATGACACTTTTGTTATCTGGCCCCATGGAAGAACAGCTCTAAATGAATTTTTGATATTTTTGAATGAACAACATTCCAATATCAAATTCACAATGGAGATTGAAGAGAACAATCGTCTTCCATTTCTTGATGTATTAGTCCATCGAAACGCTAGTGGCACCCTTGGCCACCAAGTGTATCGTAAACCTACACATACTGACAGATATCTTAACTCGAACTCCCATCACCATCCTGCACAGAAGAACTCAGTTATAAGCTCTCTCATATATAGAGCTCTTACTATTTCTGAACCAAGCAGCCTAGACACCGAAATAGAACACCTGGAGACGGCCTTAAGCAAGAATGGATACAAAATCCCAGAAATTAGACGATTTACCAGAAGACTCCAAAATAAGATCGCTTCACAAGAATTGGATGGTCCTGAAAGAAAGAAAGACCAAGAAAGACCTAAAGTGGCTCTTCTCCCCTACCTTCAAGGTACCACCGACCGCATCAGCAAGGTTCTTGGAAAACACAACATTCGGACGATTTTTCTACCCCCAAAGAAAATCGGACAGATGTTGCCTAGTCCCAAAGATCCAAGACCACCCTTGAGTACATCTGGAGTCTATGAGATTCCTTGCTCCTGCGGAAAAGTGTACAATGGGGAAACCGTGAGGATGATCAGTACATGGATCAAAGAACACCTACGGTGTTCCAAATATCGCCACCTGGAACAGTCTGCCTTGGCTGAACATTATATGGACACTGGACATATTATTCAGTATGACCAAGCGAGAATGTTGGCCAAATCCCAAGGATACTTTGAGAGAAAGTATCGGGAAGGCCTAGAGATCCACAAGAATCCTAACAACTTGAACAGGGATAAAGGATACCAGGTAAACCCCATTTGGAAAACCGTCCTCCCGGTTTTTTAATTGACCAGCTGATGAATTAAAAACTCCTGATTGGCTCTACCCCCACCCCTACCTACCCCCCTCCCCTCCAGAAAGGGTATATAAGGACTACCCATTGACCATGGAGCTCAGAATCGGAGCTCATAGCCCTGAAGATGCAAACTGCAACGTTTGCGAAACGTCGGCGCAACGCTGAAACCGAACGCGGCATCCATCCGGAAGCCAAACATATTAAGAATCGAGAAATGTTTTTCTTCCTGATTGAGTCAAGAGCTGAAATAAAATAATTTTCAATTCAAAACTCGTTACATTCGCGCATTGACTTGCTGATAGCGATCGGATTGGTGAGTCGGTATGTTGTCTGTTAGATCAGGATACGTGAGATATTTTGAGATCTTAGCAGGTTTTGCTGATGATTGAATTTGGACAAGTGGTGGTCTGACGACTCGATTACGGTCAGTTATATTGCTGTCGAATTTGACTGGGCGATTATAATGAATGGTACCGTGGCAGATGATATCGACGCGTGGGATAATTATCGCGGCGAATCATGTATCGTCGACTGCTAGAAACTTGACGAATTGATGATGACAGATGAATCGGAACGAGTTTTCTTAGACCTTGGGTCATTCGTTGATCGGATTAATGGAAATGATTTCGGAAATTTCGGGTTTCCGGGTGTGTTTAGTTATGCACAGATTACGATTTATCGTCATGGTTTTTGACAAGAGGTCTCGGACCAGTTATTTGGTTTGCGGATGATTTTCCGGCAATTTTTTTATTGCGGATTGTGTCTGTGTATCTGGTTCTTGTTCCTCTGCCATATTTGTTGGTGATGGTTATGTTTGCGTTGTTTGAATTTATTAATTATTGTAAATTTCGAGTTTTTCGGGAAATCCGATTATAGTGGTTTATTGGCTAGATTGCCTAGGGTTTTCACCGCTTCCGGTCTGGGGGGAGTTAGTTGTAACGCCATATTTTGGCCGTTACAAATATTTGTTTCTTTATTAGACCGGTATCGCGGTGAATGTTTATTTTATTGGAATCACCAAGACGGAAGGTCCCGAGAAACGAGAAAGAATATTTTTATTTAACTAATTCGTTCATGTTTGAATTTTCCGCCTTGAATATTCCCGCTCTTGCCGGAGTTTCCTCTTCAAGTTGGAAGGAGGCGCTAGCAGACGGACAAAGACAACAGGGAACTGCTGAGATGGATTATCGACGCAGATAGCGGAAATCAATGGAAGGAGGTTTTCTTTTGGATTCTTCCATATGATTGGCGGAAATGGAAATCAAGGACGTCTGGACTATCGCAATTAATTCGATTATAATTAATTACGAGAAATATTAATGAAGAGATGCTTGTGAAAATTTATTGCGGAATTTTTGACGTTATAATTTGAAACTTATTCTTTTATCATAAATTTAATTACCGGATTTAAAGCAAAACAATACCGGCAATGAAAGAATAGAATTAACGTCATTGGCCAGTTAATTTGGGAAGAGCCACCTGTGGTCTAATTTTCGACGCACGCTGGCGTCTCCCCTCACTTTCCGTTTTGGTGGCAAATAGTACAGACGTGATGTTCGCTGTAAGAAAAATAAATTAATTACTGTTGCAATAATCGCAATATTTATCGTTGCAATCAATATTTTCGGAAAAATCTTCAATTATCGAGGATAATTGAAGATTTTCTTGGACGATTACCGGGGAATTGGACGATTGAAGAAGGGATTTGGCTTCGAGATTAATCAACAACACTCCGGTTAGCGTGTGATTATTCTCGGCATAGTTTTGGACATTTTTTTTTGTGTTAGCGTCGTTACGACGCCGGTAACCGCCATTTGCGGATTTTCCATTGCGTGTTAGTTTTTTCATTCTGTCGTAAATTCAAAGAAACGCGAATTAATTTAAGTTATTCTCGTTTCTCGCAGTTTTTTTTTATTTTTGTTAATTTCGAAAAATTATTGTCGGGAAAATTAATTGAAAATTTGTGATTTAATTATTTTTTTCATTAAAATTGGTCGGCATTTAGTTTAATTTTCAGCGATAATTTCAGACGATAATTTTGATTATTGTTATTATGGGGGATACCACGTGACTTCTACGTGCAAACACGCTTTACCAAGGTGTCTTGTTTTGTTGATTTACTGTGTGAGAAATAAGTGTTTGTTACATAAGACAGGGTGCTATTTGTGTGAATATTGTGGTGGGCGGCCATCTGGGATATTAAAACACTACAATCCTGTGCAATTTTCCTTTCTAAATCTGATTAGAAATACAACTATTCCTGTTTTGGGTTATGTCTGGTAATGTTTACTCCGCCACAAAACAAAAATAAGGCAGAAAGTAGAACGCCAAAATCGCGAGCCAAATCATCCTCTAGCCCGGACCTTACAGTGACCTCTGGTGAGACAGAAACCTTCTACACACCCAAACAACTGATTGATAGCGGGAGTAATTCAAAGCAAGACAAGCCTAGACTAGGACGACCAACCACTGCAGATAGCTGGAAGAAACTAAGAGCTAACTCGTTAGACTCAACCTCCATCTGTGAGTATTTAAGCAGGAAAAGATCCTACTGTGACAACGAAGACCTAGATACTTCAAATTCAAATGAAATAACTCCTGCAGTGAAAAGAAGAACACATTTGAGTAGTAAAACAACAGATGATCTAGCTACTCAGCCCGCTCCACCTGATGATAACATGGAACAAATATTACAGGAAATTAGGCTAAGTAGGGAAGAAAATGCTACAAAATTTAATAGCCTTGAAAGGCAGATAAAATCAGCTGACGAAGCACAAACTAAAGCTATCGAGGAAATTAAAAAGCAACTAAAACAAATCAATACTGACTGGGAGGTCAAATATAACCGTTTAGAACAAGAAGTTGATTCACTGAAGAAGCAAGTGAATGCACCCAAAGAAGAAATTATCAAACAAGTAGCATTAGAGGCCAGAGACTCGCTTATTAGCTCACTCTCACCTGGGGAGAACCCAACGCTTTTGCTTGGAATCCAAAAAAAGGTGAAGGAGCTGGAAGACACACTTGAAAGAAATGAGAGACTGCAAAGAAAAAACTCGTTAATTATCAAAGGACTAAACGCAAAAAAAGAAAATCTCACAACCCAATTATCTGACTTCTTTCAGGAACGTTTTAACTTGACGGGATGTGTTGCTGGGGCTTTTCTCATTGGATCCAATCAGAACATTGTAAAAGTGAAACTCAACTCATCATCAATGAGGCAAGAAATACTGAAGAGAAAGTCACTAGCTCTTGGAGAATCGAGCATTTATATTGATGCTGATCTAACGCCCAAAGAAGCAGAAATTGCAAAAAAGCTGAGAGACATAGGAAAAGAGAAGAAAAAACAGGGAGCAAGTGTGAAAATTCACGATAACAAACTTTGTATTAACAAACGATGGTGGATCTGGAGCGAGGAAAAAGAGGACATAATACCATCCAAGAAACAACTTGAGCGCAGGCCTGTCCACCGTTCACCACATAATGGAACTGGAAATATTTCTGCCACAAATACTTCACAAAAGAACAACCATACAAAAAACGG
The DNA here is from genome assembly GCA_963921955.1 of Aleiodes alternator. NCBI lineage: Eukaryota > Metazoa > Arthropoda > Insecta > Hymenoptera > Braconidae > Aleiodes > Aleiodes alternator. The sequence goes on along the minus strand of OY998102.1, from coordinate 3,037,990 downwards.
GTAAAAGAGGGTACTGTTAGCATAATCTTTTGGAACGTGCATGGGTTCAACAACATCTCATCGTTGGATTGTCTCGGAGACTCTGAAATAATGTGCATTTGCGAAACATGGTTACAAACACCGCCAATCAATCAAAGTACATGTTTTGCCGATTTTCAAAATATATGGGTAAATGCAAGGAAACCTGAATTTGGTGGTAGACCGAGTGGAGGTCTTGTCACTGGGATCAATAAAAACTCCACATGGCAACTAATTACTTCAAATGAACAATGGATATTCTCCAAAGTCACGCTCTCATCACTGAATATCTTGGTGGGCAATGTCTATTTAAAACCGTCATCTAACATCAAAGAAGATCTAGACAACCTTCAAAATATACTAGACACTGAATTCCCTAATGATTTTGACACCATTATTCTAGGTGGTGATTTCAACGCCAGGGTGGGTTTTCTTCCAGAAATCCCTGAAGAATTCACTGATGGCACGAAGGTGAATTATCAGCACTGGTCTTCTGACACGGTAAGAAATGAAAGAGGCAATCTTCTCCTAAACTTTATGAAAAGAAATGGATTCACCCTATTGAATGGCAGATGTCCAAGTGACACGCCTGCAAAATATACTTTCTGTAACACAAATGGCACGAGTGTAATTGATTTGATATGGATAAAAACTGATCAGCTAAACCTAGTCCATGACTTAGAGGTGATATCTGAAGTAACTCCTTCAGATCACTTCCCTGTGAGGCTTAAACTAATAGAAAATTCATTTGTTAACAATGAAATCACAACAATCTGTACTACCGCAAGGTATATAAAATGGAGCAATCAACCTAGAGAGAAGCTGCAAACTTTTTATGACAGTATGAAGTACTCGGGACGTAAGCACGTTAATTTTAGTATAAACTCAGTTGATCAATTACTCGATAACTTCTACTGCGCGATCTACGAGGCAGCAGAAACTGCAAATCTAATGGTATTGAAAAAGTTGAAACCCTTAAAAAACAGAAATCAGCCCTGGTTCAGCTGGGAAACAACCTGTCTTCAAAAAGAATGCCATTTACTATTAAAAACCTGCCAGAAAAATGACTTCGCTGAAACTTTCAAGGACCAATACCTGAAAAAGAAGAAACAATATAAAAACCATATAATTTTCAGTAAAAAAAAATACCAAGACACTATGGTAAATAACTTCAATAATGTCAACAACCCATTGGAATTCTGGAAAGCTGTCAAAAAGTTCAGACTACACCCCAATGTATCAAACAAGCCAACAATTGAACAATGGAACATATACTACGGCACAATATATCGACCGAAAGTGCGTACCTCACTCCTCACTCAGCGTGTTGGAGACCCGATGCTGGACTGCCCCATCTCCATCAACGAACTCATGAATGCAGTAAAGACACTCAAAAGTAACAAAGCTACAGGTCCAGATGGAGTAGCGAATGAAGCACTGAAGAATTTACCACCCACCTGGTATAACTACTTGCTAAATTTATTCAACACAATATTGGACTCGGAAACTTGTCCCACTGAGTGGTCCAAAGCATTGCTTAGCATGATCTACAAAAAAGGTAGCCCTGCCGACCCGGCGAACTACAGAGGTATTGCACTTGTAAACCACGTAACCAAGTTATTCACCTTGACTATCAAGCGAAGACTAGAGGAATGGGTACTGCACAATAAGCTAATTCCTGAATGCCAGTTTGGATTCAGAAAGAACAGAAGCTGCACCGATGCAATCTTCACCCTCATAACTGTCATACGACTGCAGCTAAGGCTTGGCAACCGTGAAGTCTACACACTGTTTGTTGACTTTAAAAGAGCCTTCGACTCAATACCTCATGACAAGCTATGGGCCAAACTCAGCCAACTCAACATGAGTTCCAAAATAATCAATGTGATAAAATCACTCTACGACTCTGCTCGTATTCAAGTGAAGTCTGGACCCGACTTGTCAGAGGAATTTGATGTCTCGGAAGGTGTACTACAGGGCGAAACCCTGAGTGCTCTTCTTTTTTCACTGTATATCCATGATATTGACTTGCACTTCAGAAACAAAGGACTCGAAGGTGCTAACATTGATGGGCTGAATGATCTCCTGTGTCTCCTCTATGCAGACGATGCAGCAATAATTGCTTCTAGTCACATTGACCTTGCTAGGAAGCTAAAGGCTCTCCATGAATACTGTGAAACGAATGAACTCCAAGTCAATACCAGCAAAACCAAAATTATGGCCTTTAAATCCAAGGGCAGGATGAAATTGATTCCGGAACATCTGAGGTTATACGATGGGCAGCTGATCGAGATTGTAAAGACTTTTGTTTATTTGGGAGTTCTTCTAACCCCAACTACGCTTGGCCAGCAAACTCTAAGCTTTGCGATGAATAAAGCAACCGTTGCTACCAGCAACACCCTTGACATCATTAGAAGGGCTGGATCCAACTCATTAAATGCTGGCATCAAGCTATTTGAAGTCATGGTCAAATCAACTCTGCTATATGCCATCCCTGCCTGGGGCATGAAGTACAGGAAACAACTGGAGAGGGTTGAGGTGGATTTTTTCAAAAAATTCCTACAATTGCCGAGATGTACAGCAAACTGGGCGATCCGTACAGAACTCGAGCTGTTACCAATTGAATACAAAATGATTGAACATATGTGGGACTGGTATGTGAGGCTGCTGGCGACAGATGACCTATATCTCCCGAGAATCTGTATGAACAGGCTACTTGATCTAACTGATAGCCCAACGTGTCCAATGGACCTAAATTGGGCTGCACAATTTAGGACTATACTCAATGAGATGGGGGTTGGCGACATATGGCACAGCAAGTCCATTGATACGTGGAATATGAGAAAGCCCGAAGCTTTTAGCAATCTCAAACTGGCACTGGGAAAAAAAGATGACTTCAGCTACTACAACTCAAGCTCCTGTCTCTTCAAGTTATACGAGCCTCTTACCACTGTAACCAGGAAACCAACCTACCTCTATGATAACCACACGCTTGCGATCAAAAGGACCATTGCTCAGATAAGATTAGCAAACAAATATCAGGCTCACCTCTCGCTGAACAATGGAAAAAAAATAAACTCTCTCTCCACATGTCCATGTTGCTCCCTCGATGAATTAGAAACGATTCAGCACTTAATATTCTTCTGCCCTGCTTTCGACAACCTACGTAAAACCCTATATGATGAAAACTATGAACCAGAAGAACCTTCACTTAACTACTACCTTGCAAATCTCCGATACGATGACTGTAAGAAGCTCTTCAAGCTTACAAAAAACATTCTAATGTTGAGAGAAACAATTATATAACATAGACACTAAATCACAATCAATGTAAATACCTTTGTAAAGACACCAAAATGTTTCTTTATATTTTTTCCCTCTTGCTTTGGGACCTTGTATCCTCTTCGCAATAAATAAATAATATTGTTATTATTATTTTTTTTTATTTAATAACGGCGATTGTTTCGTCTAATTTATTTTTATCATTATTATTTATTTTTTATTTAATTCAAGTTCATCGCTGGAAAATTATAAAGGTGCATTGTCAAAGGACGCCGATCGTTCATGTGGCTATAGAGCCTTAAGGTACTTGTTGCGGGAATCATAATTAATTCAAATTGTTCTTTTTTATTCTTTGACTATTTTCTTTTAACGACAATTCAAATTGTGTAGCTAATTAGTGTTTTATCGTGTTCGTGAAATTCGTCGGGACTTTTGAATTAGTTCTGATTATCATTTTTTTTTGTTTTTGATAACTAAAAAATTATATAGAGTTGAATAATTGATTCATGTTATTTTTCCGATATTAAAGACAATTTTAATGTTGTTTAACAAAATTTAAATTCAGTAACTAAATATTTATTTTTTTATTATTATTGTAATATTTTTACTTTCATTTTTTCTTAAAGAGCCTAGTAAAAAAAAAGATATCGCTCTGAAATTAAATAATAAAACAAAATTGAATTATAGTTTTTTTAGAAATCTGTATTGCTTATCGATAAATTTACAGGTGAGTTTTGAACCCAGCGGCCTCTGCGGTCATTAGGATTTTGGAATCCTTTTGTTACTGGCTAGTCGGATATTCACCTGGGGAATTAAATTTGATATTTTTGGTTTGTTTTGATTTTCGGACGAAAGGTCGTCCTGGTGCCCAACAATTAAGGATGTTTGATTTTATTGATTTTATTTGGATATTTTGATTTCTTTGAGTTTCGCGCAATTCTTCAATTACCGTGGATTAAAAATACGTGACAATATATATATATATATATATATATATATATATATATATATATATATATATATATATTGTGACGTAATTCCTGAGCCTAACGGTGAGCTCAGCAATTAAGCACGCTTGAAAAGCACCCAATAGCCAAAACAAAATTCAAAACAAAACCAAACTCAAAATGGGCGCCAGGATGTATCTCAACATCCGATCAATCTTAAATTGAACTAATCCACAACAACAAACTCAAAAATTCAAATAAATTAACCACAAACTCGAATACTCCCTTATTCAGCACGAACTACTTCAGTCTCCCCCTCAGGGTCACTGTTGTGGGTTTGAATAAGGAGTGTAAATAATTCCAAACAAAACAATTTAGGAGATAAAATAAAAATTTTGATATAAAAAAAAATTGATTATAAATTATTAAACCCCTTGCGTTACATCGGCGAGTGCGCAGCACAATAAATAAAATATTATAAATTTCTAAACAAATAAAACAATTCAAAATAAATAAACAATTATTTACAAACAAATTCTTTGAAACCAAATTTAAAATCAAATTAATCAAATAAAAGAATTTAATTAATTAACATATTGATTAATTTATTAATTAATCGTCAACGCATAATAAAGTCATCAATAAAATAAAATATATTCAAAGAATTACAATCAAATTCAAATTCATCAGAAATTAATGTTGCTGCCACCTACAGTCATCTTTCGCAACGAAACGAAAGTAACTAGTGTCCCTAGTCTATTGCTCCTAGTGACAATTTCCCTAGATGTAACTGTCGTCACAATGATATGTCAACAATGAAATTAATTAAATTAATTTCATGAAAATAAAAAAAAATAATTTGACCGACAAAATTCCTCAAAGCATATTGAATAATACAAAAAAATTAGAACAAAATTCAATGTATGTTACAAAGTCGCGAGACTAAAATTCAACAATGAATTTCAATTAATCAGCTTTGGCCATAACGCCGAAATATTTCCGTTAATTGAATTTTCTCAATTCGCGACATTTTATCCAAACAACAAAAAAACATATTTAAAAAAAAAATATTTTTTTCGAGAAACGAGCACGAGAGTTCCAAAAATTATTTTAAAAAAATTAATGTTTCCAAAAAAAAATTATCAAATTAATTCGCCGATAAATGGTAATTAACTTCATGGCGTCACTTTCTACTTGGCGTCATTACGCTAAAAAAAAAATTAATTTCCACGACCACGAAATTAATCACCGTACAAAATTTAATTAACTAATATTTTGCTCACCAGATTATGCCAGATTTACTTCAACGTGAACAATATATTTTTTCAACTTAATTAAACGACAATTAATACAATTAATTCCAATGAATTAATTTATTCCAAACGTGAAAATGGCGATTATACAAAATTGTGCAAAGAGACACGACAAAACATGTGTCTACTCTACGGCACACCAAACGAGAATCAGCCGACAGCAAGCGCTGTACACCGGCTAAGGCGTCTTTTCCGGGAAGGACGTTCTTTATTGGTCAATCCCGAGATACGTCATTCAATACAGCTTAACCTGACGTTAAGTATTTTCCTTTTCAATGACAATAAATTCCAACGAAGAAAATTGAGAAACTCCAAGTCGATGACATTAGATTTGGGACAATTTTATCTAGTCCGAGGATACAACCAAGGTTCATCTAAACGTCCCAATTAATTCTTCCGATGAATCTTGTTATTGGTGCCAAAACTTCCGTCCAATTAACCGACTCCTTCGGTAATGTCGATTTCCTTCATCATCGTCCATCTGGTGTCTCCCTCTTCCAGTCGTGAGACATCAACTCAATTGACGATAATCCAATGAGCGTTAACAAAAGAAATTAACCAATCGGCATTAGTTTTACATAATTTCTACTAAGATTGAACTCTCGTGATTCGTTTGTTTTGATTCTCAGTTGGTGGTGCCAAAACTAATGAAGATTCAAAATTAATTACGCGCCCAGACGACAAAAAGTAACGTAATCCAAATATCACGTTACACCTTATATGATGATTATTAAAGCACACTCGCGTATCGGTAGTTCACGAGAACGCATCTAAGTCATCTATATTATTATCTTGTATTATATCACGTAATTTAATAAACGCAATTTTATATATTTTAATTGCAGTGTTAGTGATGGATTCATTTAAATAACCACATCAGTACATCACCATATCACGTCGGGGTCACCAGTGTAGTAATGTGGTTATTTTAATGAATGCATCACTAACCCTGCAATTAAAATATATAAATTTGCGTTCATTGAATTACGTGATATAATACAAGACAATAGTATAGGTGACTTAGATGTGTTCTCGTGAACTGCCGATACGCGAGTGTGATTTAATAATCACCATATGAGGATACCCGAAACTCGAAATATCCACACAAAAGAAAATTGAAAAGATTACGCGTTACAATGATCAAGAGCGAGACAGGTATAATTGATATGCGATATAAAATATTATTTGCGCTCTTCGAGTACACGCGTACTGTAGCGGTTGCTGCAGTGAGACTTTTGATTTAACCTTTGTGAAATTAAAAAAAAAAAACATTGTAGAGACTGAATAGAAAGAGAGAAAATTGCTCATTAGTGCTGAGTCTAAGTGACGATGGTGAGTTCAAAAAGTTTTTGACAAAAAATAGAAATTGTGACTTATTGTCTTTGTAATTATATAGTTAAATCCCGAAGGAAATTCTGATATTGAAGAAGGTGAGATTATAGATGAAGATCAAGCGATTGATGGAGATCATATTGATGGTGGACGGCACCAAGGGTATCCATGGAACGATCTGTTGGCCGGAAATAATCTTGATCATTATGATGAGGGTAAACTTATCCCACGGGAGGATTTGATGGTCACTGCAGGCCGACAGGTGGATACATCCCGTTATATGTGTCGAGGATTCAGTTACCACCGGGACCGTCACCAACGTGGTACATTACGATGTGCCCTTCGTGGATCAGGTTGTCGGACATTGCTATGTCATAATCACGTTGACGAGATACACTTATGGAATCACCATAACCATCGCCCAGTTCCACACTTCATTGAAGAAATACACCTGCGGAATCGAATAATTCAGTTGACTCGCGACACGGTTCATCCATCTAATATCATCTATCGCATAGCTGCAGATGAGTGGGTGTAAAATATATTCTCTATGTACCCGAGTCAAAATGATTAGTCCTTTCAACTTGCATCAAACTGAAGAGCTTACACTCAAGATATGTGGACTCGGTGACCTTTAATGGATATGAGAACGTTTTAATGATTTTGATTTGGCTCCGATGGAATTGAAGCTCAGTTTGAAGCAGTCTGAGCATTTTGGGCAATCTGCATCGCCGTAGGTGTCCCAAAAGAATTCCTCTTTTCAGAGTATTTTCTTCGCAGATGCCCAAGGTATCTCTCAGGTTTTCGTCTATATAGATGTCTCTCAGGAGTTCCGGTTGTGGATGAAATGCGTTCCGGATGTTCTCAGGAACTTGTCTCTACGGAAAATGAAAGTCAAATGCGGAATTTCTCGATAGCTGTGACAACTCCCACGTAAGTTGCAACCTTTTTCTCCGCCGATGACCAGCCTCACTCACTTCAGGTGTCGCTCAAGAGTTTACTACGGAGAGTGAAATGCAAATGTGGTATTCCCCGCAAACTGTAACATTCCTGGATGGTTTAAGACTTTGTCCCTCAAATATGAGCAGCCTCACTTACTTCGGGCTGTCTCTCAAGAGTTTTCCATGGAGAATTAAATCCGAATACGGAATTCCTCGAAATCTGTGATGTTTCTTAGGGTTTCCAACGAATTTTCTCCACACATGACTCATCTAACTCACTTTGGGTGTCTTCTAGGAATTTTCTACGGGAAATAAGATGCGGAATTTCTCGATAGCTGTGACATTTTTACGTGAGTTGCGACCTCTTTCTCCGCCGATGACCAGCCTAACTCATTCCAGGTGTCGCTCAAGAGCTTACTACGGAAAGTAGAATGCAAATGCCCCATTCCTTAGAAGCTGCATCATTTTCGAGTAGTTTCGGCCCATTTTCTCCATAGACGTACAAGCTCTCTCACCCCAGGTGTTTCTTAAGAGTTTTTTTGCGTTTAATGAAATGGAAATGCGGTATTCTCCGGAAGCTGTGACATTCCTAGATGGTTCGAGACTATTTTTTCCGTAGATGAGCAGCCTCACTTACTCCAGGCTGTCTCTCAAGAGTTTTCTATGAAGAACTAAATACAAATACGGAATTCCTCGAAGACTGTGACGTTTCTCAGAGGTTTTAGGGCATTTTCTCCACAGATGACTCACCTAACTCACTCTGGGTGTCTCTGAGGAATTTTCTACGGGAAGTAAAGTTCAATTTCTTAAAAGCTGTCTCATTTTCGAGGAGTTTCTGTGCATTTATCTCGCACATGAACAAGCTCACCCACGCAGATATCTCTTAGCAGTCGTCTTTTCGCGGAATTAAATGCAAATGCGGGATTCCACAAGAGCTGTGACACTCGCAAGTCGTTTGAAAGTATTCGCTCTGCAGATGATTAACCTCACTGACTCCAAGTGTCTCTTAAGTATCATTGAGTCATTGTAATATCCATTCAAGTTCATTCAGTTTATTCAAGTTCAGTGTAAGTTCTCTAAGTAAGCGTAAGCTGAAAGTAAGCTAACAATTCGGAATAGGGTAGCCACACTATATTTCAGTTTATGACTGGAAATTCTCTACGCTGATGTAGGTACCCCAATGCAGCTCGTTCCTTGGTATCGGAAGGAGCATCAGATGCTCTTGTTGCCTGGGAACGTGCTAGAACACGTCCTCAAATCCCGCGTACAATGGTTGACATGGGAGAGCCGTTGAGAGAATATCGCTTTACACGAAGCAGCTACAGAGGAATGGCTCATGTACCAGATCAGCGGAATGGTGATGCTGCTGTACATATCTTCATTGAAGATACCATACTGGAACAATTGAATAATGCCTCGCACTTACACATGGATGGACTTTTCAAGGTGGTTTCTTTTTCATTTCAGTATTGAATCGACGACAGGGATGCAGTTGATTCAGGCTTAGAATCAATTCTGAATCTGAAAGAGATATACAACTTCTCAGTCTCTTCTTTAAAAGATATATCACTTCTGCAAAGTGGTTTCCATGAGAACTTTTTCATCTTTTCTTAGGTGATGATGTAGATGGCCTGACAGTACTACCACTTGAATACTGAATCAGACTATTTTTCATGAATGGAAATAATTCGCTAAATTAGTATCTATTCTAGGGTAGTCTTCTCCCTTTAATTCTATGGAGATTTCATGTTTCAACGGTTCTAGGTGGTACCTTTCGCACCACGTGTTTCCCAGCTGCTCGTGATTCACATCCTCATAGCAAACACTGTGAGACAATCATCTCAAAGAGCGCCGAACTTTTATCGCCCTTCAATCTCATAAAATTCTGGATATATCGATAGAAAGTTTATTTATATTCTAGGGTTTCGCAGTGGTATACGTACTGACGTACGGGCGCCCTGAATGCTGAAATTATCAAAAAACTCACAGAATTGATCCCAAACCTCATGCAGTCCCTACAAACGATTGTAACCGATTTCGAGGCTGCATTGATAGGAGCAGCAGTCGAAAAATTTCCTGGTGCAACTCTCACTGGTTGCAGTTTCCATTTTAGACAAATAAGGAACTGAAAGGAATGTGAAAATGCTCCACCCTCCCGTGGCAGATTTTACAGTATACAGTTTGTCTTCACTCAATGTTAATATTGAGGAATTCTTCATAGGCAACAACCAGGAAATGGCGACGATTGGGGCTCTCTACAGCTCCAAATGATGCATTGCATAAGACATGAGCGCTGTCACATCTTCCACCAAAGCACTGGGACAATGCGCTAGCGATAATATTGAGGAATCTTGATCAACTCTCAGAACACTATTCCCTTGCCCAGGACTCCGGGGGATATTTGAGGCGGCAATGGCGAGGTCCCGCACATATTGGTTTCACGAGAAATGCAGTGCGAACAAATAATCACGCTGAGGCATTCAACCCCTACATCTTGAGTCACTTTAGTGGAGTTCACACAAATGTTTGGGCTTTTTTTGATAATTCGCTGAAGGAGCTGGTGCAGCTACCTTACAGCTACGGGATTTAATAAAATCTATTCAACTTTTCATTAGAAGAAATGCACGCAGAGATGGGGCATACAGCATTGAGGCTACAGAGACTATTGGATGAACACCAGCCTAGTACTGTTAGAAATCGTACGAAACTCGATGAGGACACCAGAATCCACAATTTGAAAGCTCTGCTTGCCCTTCCTGGACAGTTAGATCCCTGCATATGATAGCAAAATAGATAGAGAGCTCATGATTATGTATTCCAGATTCAATATTTATGAATTGATAACCCTTGCTGTTGAATACCCACGTCGGAGAGAATTGGAGGATCTTTTTTTCGCCGATGATCGTGATCATGTAGATGTTGAACACAATGTTGCTGGACCAGAAAACTTGCAACCCATCAATGGTATACTCATTTCCTGAAAATCACAAGTGGCAGAATGAATTCAAAGTAGTATTTCCTTGAATATATTTTGCAAAGCCAAATGAGAATCCAATCCCCGACGATAATCCCCGATTTTTTGGACCAGTTCCTGGAAATGAAGACGCTGGTGGGGAAAGAGCTGTATAGAGAAATCGAAGGAATGCTCGGGGTAGGCGTAACGCCAATCAAAAGCAACCATTACGAGGCGTTCAACAAGGACGAGTCAGGTAGGTTGCTTAGAAAACAGAAATTCTGTGATAATCAGTTTTTTTCTCAGTAAACTTGTGGTGTTCTGGGAATTATTAATTGAGTTGATTGTTTCTAAAAATGGACCAAAAATATCTCCAAACTCTTCAAAACATTTGTTGGTCATAATATTCCAGAAACGGAGCTGAGAACATACCTAGACGCAGAGGTTCTGGGAGGCCAAGGAGGTACCCCGCTAATATTGATCTCAATAAAGTATTCGACTTGTTGAACGAAAACCAGCCAGCTGATCCAAATCCCCTTTATGAAGGTTTGCGACGACTTGAGAGACCCAGGAGACATCCTGTTGCCAATCCAAATCCAATTGATCCTGACGACATTGATGCACCAGCTCAAGCACGAGATCAGCAAAATAATCTACAACCACTTCATGCGGGTAGACGACCTCATGGAAGACCCATGAAACAACCAATTGTAGATGAAAATGCAATAAGTCATGATGATATCAATGAACCTGCTCGAGCAGCAAGACCCAATGCTCAGAATGATCAGAACGATCATCTCCAAGACCCAATTCAACAAGCTCCTCAAAATCATCCACCGCAACTCTGTGAGGGAGTACGATGAAGTGAAAGAACCAGAAGACAACCCACTCTTGATCCACATCGATTGATACATGATGCCATGGATGTGGAAGAATCAGAACTGCAGCCTAATAGAAATCAGAATGCCGATCAGAATCTCCCAAAACCAGAATTGCCACCTAATCAAAATCTTAATGCCAAACAGAATGGACCAGAACCAGAAGGGAACATTGTTGATGCAGAAGATGCCAATCAGAATCAATTGCTGGTTAGATTAGCAAGACAACGCATTGCCCAGGCCCAAATTGCACAACATCGAAGAGTACTGCTCCAAGGAATACAGAATCCAAGAGCTTATCCAGGTGGTCAATCAGTCCCCTGTATTGTATGCAGGGGTGTACTAGATACGGCGTTCAACCCATGCGGTCATGTGATGCTGTGTAATGATTGTGCTGATGAACACAGGGCTCGTTTCGCAAGTTGTCCCGTGTGCAATGTTCGAAAGAATAGTTTCATTCGAATTTTTCATAGAGAGAACGGATTGTTATGTTCTGTCTGCAGCTTGCATGAGGCTGACATGGCATTCTTACCTTGCACTCATGTTTTAGTATGCCACGAATGTACAAAGTAATATGGAGTACGATCATGATAGAATCTCAAAATTGAATTACATAGCTTTCATTCGGGAGCAAAAATAACAATTTGGAGAAGAACGTATTTTTTCAAATCGAACCCATTAATCTACACGTGTGTAGAACAATTTAACACATGTGTAAAATAATCTAACACATGTGTTCTCAACGCGTGTATAGAAAGAACTGTGTAATTCGAGGAAGCGATGAACTTCATGTGATATTCATTGATGTGTTATTGGTGAAGGTGTGAGAACCTAATGGTGGGCTCAGAATTAGTATAAAGTGAATGTATAATTTATTCATGTGTAAATGAAATGCGTCGTGGAATATAATATGTAGAACGAAAATTCATTTGTGTGATTCGAAAATATGAATTCAAAAAATGTGTACAAGCGCGTGCAATAAGATTATGTGCACATTCTTATGTGCAGACCTCGTACGTGAAGATGTGAAAATGTGTCGGTGTGCGAATCAGCCAAAAATTTGAAATAAATGAAAAAAAAACATCTCTTCTTCAATCTTTGTTCTGAGGAATTATTAGAAATTTCATTCATATCACTATATTTCCCTGTATTTTTGTTTTTCCAATTGCGTTTCCAAAAAAAAATCAGCACAATCGCGATAGATTTCGTCACTTCTCTTTATTATTAACGTTTATCGCGTTTTTATTTCTATAATCTTTTCATGTTAATTATACCTAAATAATGCCCAAGTGAAAAGTAGAGTGAACCGAAACTGAAGAAGAAGAAGAATTCCAGGACATCAGGCGTGAAAAAAATGCAGCTCGACAGAGAAAATGTCGTGAATAAGCACGAATTGATAAAAATGAGTTGTCGCGAAAGACTCCAGATCGACAAAGTGGAGAAGAAGTCAAAAGAAGGAGATGCGAAGAAACTGCAGCTCGGGTATGTAATTATCGTCAGAGGATCCAGAATTAAGAGAATACCGTTGAGCATGATATTTCAAGTCAGCAAAATAGCAATAATGATCTTGGATTTCCCTCAACGAGCCATGCTGGAGCTAACTGCACTCAAGAAGTTACACCACAAACAAATGATTCTCACTCATCAAGTAGACGTCAACAATTGCGATCTCAGAATAGTCGTTATATTCCAATTGAGAATATCAAAGAACATTTCAATGGACCGATGAATGTTCCATGTGTCCATTGCAAGGCAATGCACTTCACAGCAGAAAGAATAGCCCACAAAACAAATTCTTTCAATGATTGTTGCAATCACGGTGAAGTTGTTTTGGAACCTTCACCCGATGTGCCACTGATTTTGCAAGAGTTATTCAATGGAATCCATGAGAAGTCAAAGCATTTTCTAGGAAGAATACGCTGCTACAATAATTCCTTTGCATTTGCATCGTTCAATGCCAATTTAGTTCATTTTAATAATACCCGGCCAGAGCCATTTTGTTTCAAAATCCAGGGTCAAATTTATTACCAAATGAATACAGCTCTGTATCCTGCCACAAATGAAAGACCTTCTTATGGACAACTCTTCATTCTAGATTAGAATGAAGCCACAGATGTTCGTTGTCAGCAAATGTCAACCCTAGATGCAGATATTACAAAAGCCATTGATGATGCACTGCATCAATGCAATATATTTGCTCAGTCCTATCAAATGATGCATGATGAATTAAAAGAAACGATGCGAAATACCCATGGTCAGGTTGAACCTGAGATGAAATTGTTGTTTTCTTTGAAATCTGGAATGGATCAACGGCAATATAACCCGCAAAGAATGAATGAAGTTGCTGCCATTTTTACGACTACAGCTGATGGTGATATTCCCAAGTCATATGTCACAATATGTAACAAAAAAACGAAAGAGCTCCAATTCATGAGTTCGCTTGAACCCTGTGTTTATCCTTTGTTTTCTCCACACGGAACTCGAGGTTGGAATGATAAATTACCGTGTGCCACTAAAACTGGACGCGTCTCACGTGCTGCTTACACCAAGCACCGAATGGCTACTCGAAGTGGTAACATTATTCTGAAAGGAGGTAGATTATTCCAACAGTGGATTGTTGACAATTATGTAAAAATGGAAAGAGATAGAATGATGTTTTTGAGATCTAATCAAACAGCACTTCGCGCTGAATCATATCAAGGTTTAGTTGACCATTTGGAGCGAAGCGCAAATGAATATAACAGTCGTGTAGGAAACATGGTCATTCTTCCATCATTATTTACTGGATCTCCCCGTAATATGTTACAACATCATCAAGATGCTATGGCAATTGAGAGGAAATTTGGCAAACCAGATCTTTTCATCACTATGACATGCAATCCAAATTGGCAGAAAATCAAAGATAACTCATTGCCTGGACAGACAGCGTCTGATAGACCAGACCTGGTATCACGTGTTTTTAATTTGAAACAGGCAGGCGTTGGTCGCTACGTTAGTCGGTATTGCTTCGACGCTAGTCTTTAAATCGCTATTTCTTCCTTTCAATTTCTGCTAATGAATTAGCAGAATGCTTCCGAATGGTTCTCTCTGAATTTTCTCCATTGTCTATTTCCCTTTTTGTGTTATAATGCATTAAAATACACTCAGTAAAAAAATTAAGGGAACGGTAAATTTTATCAGTTTTTTGCTTGATTTTCAAATGGCTGTAACTTCGCCAAAAATCATCGTATCAGAATTAAAAAAAATGGTTGGAAAGCTTGAAGTCTCTACTCTTGAAATCTAGAGATAAAAATTATTTATGACCATTCGTTATAACGAGATAGGAGAGTTGAAAGCGGAAATTTTTTTTTTTCATTTTTTCAACTTGATCCACGGACTTCAAAAAAATTTTCTCGACTTAACCCTTATGAGGATCGTGTAGCCTGGTCTTTCAGCTTCAATTTCTTTTTTTTTCCCTACGACCCTTTGTTGCTGAGATATTGTCGATTGAATCAAAAAACACCCTTTTGTCTTTAATCGACGATATCTCAGGAACTACTGATCGTACAGCAAGCGGATGATGAGATTCGTAAACTTGAATGAATTTCCTGTGAGATTCTTGCACTTCTTGATTGAAAAAAAATTTTCTTCCAATTTTAAAATTGGTTCGAAAAAGTACAAAATAATTGAGTTTTTTTCATTTTTTGAAAATTGCCCTGCATTTTGCGAATTTTGCGAAAATTGGAAATGTTTCAACGTTTTTCTTTAGTTTAATGTGTGCTGGAATACCCCCTAAATTTTCAAGCCAATCGGTTCAACCGTTTTTTTCCCGAATGAACAAAGTTTCAGCAAAAATTAAAGGAACACTTTTTTATGCCTTAAACACCAATTAATGATGATTAGGGCCGAAAATGTTTTTTCTCCGTTATTTTTCCGTGATTCTTCGTGCAAAATTTGTTGGATTCCATCCAAAAATGAGAACAATGAAAAATGAAGAAAATCAATAAAAAAATCAAAAAAACAATTTTTTTGAACGAAAAAAAATCGAAAAAAAAATTGTTTGAAAAAATCTGCTGAGTCACTAATCTCTCCAAATCAAATGCGATTCCGGTGTTTTTTCTTCATTTTTAAAATTTTTTTTCCAAGTTTTCTACAGGTTTTTTGAGAACAAAAATTGATTTTTCCATCGATTTTCGAAAGAAGAAAAAATTTCTAATTTTCCATTGATTAAAAAAAATTGAATTTTTTATTGATTAAGGGGGTATTCTAGTCTAGAGACATGAATTTTAGGTAATTTTTAAAGTGTCGTAAAAAAAAGGCAATCAATATTTTTACTATACATTTTTTTATCAGTTATTTATTAATGTTACAAGAGTACAGAAAAAAAAAAAAAAAAAAAGGTAAAAATTTTAAAAACTGGAAGCTGATGAAGTGGGGCGTCTCAAAAAATTGGCACATGAGCATACCCATGATTTCAACCCTCCTAGTCATCTGAAATGAAAAAAAAAAAAGATTATTAATCTGCAATGATGTCGCAATCGCATGAACTAGCGATAAGTAAAAAAAAAAATTTTTGACAAAATGGCGACGGTATAAACAAAAAACGATTTTTTTTAACATTTTTTTGAGTTTTTCGAATTTTTTAAAAATAGAAAAAATTGACATTTGGGGATAAGGCTAGTTCATACTCAAGAGAGGTATATAAAGAAGATTCTCTGAAAATTTCAAGTGAATCGGTCCAGTAGAACTCGAGAAATCGTGGGTATCGTATTGAAAAAGTCTGTTCTGAGAAAAACGCATTTAAAGTTTCGCGTAAAGTTTTTCGCTGTCAAAGTCATGAAATGATATGTTATACTTACTTTTATTCAATCTGCCATTCCTGCTTCATACACACACACACATATATATGTATATATATATATATCCTTTATATACATATATATAAAGGAACAAAAGGTTCAACTGAGAAATATAGATTCAGGTAGACGGAGAATCCCTAATGTCTTTTGTTCGATTAGACCCAGCCGAACGAGTTTGGAGGCTGGGTCAGTAAAATGTCTATATCTCCGAAAATAATTTGAATTTTTGAAAATCCTCATGTAGACATATTCTTGAATAGTTAAACTTTGAAAATATGAAAAAAAAAGACGATTTTCTTGAAATTCTACACTAGAATACCCCCAAAAGAAAAAATTCGAATTTTTTATTGATTAATGAAAAACAAAATTTCAATTTTTTCATTGTTTTTTTCATTGTTCTCACTTTTCGATAAAATTCAACAAATTTTGCACAAAAAATCACGGAAAAATAACGAAGAAAAAACATTTTCGGCCCTAATCATCATTAATTGGTATTTAGGGCACAAAAAAGTGTTCCTTTAATTTTTGCTGAAAATTTGTTCATTCGGGAAAAAAAACCGTCGAATCGATCGGCTTGAAAATTTAGGAGGTGTTCCAGCACACATTAAACTAAAGAAAAACGTTGAAACATTTTCAATTTTCGCAAAATTCGCAAAATGCAGGGCAATTTTCAAAAAAGGGAAAAAACGCAAATTTTTGGTACTTTTTCGAACCAATTTTAAAATTGGAAGAAAATTTTTTTTCAATCAAGCAGTGCATGAATCTTACAGAAAATTTATTCAAGTTTACGAATCTCATCATCCGTTCGCTGTGCGACCAGTAGTTCCTGAGATATGGATGATTAAAGACAAAAGGGTGTTTTTTGATTCAATCGACAATATCTCAGCAACAAAGGGTCGTAGGGGGAAAAATAAAAGAAATTGAAGCTGGAAGACTAGGCTACACGATCCTCATAAGGGTTGAGTCGAGAAAATTTTTTTGAAGTCCGTGGAACAAGTGGAAAAAATGAAGAAAAAAGGAAAAAAAATTTTCACTTTCAACTCTCCTATCTCGTTATAACGAATGGTCATGAAAAATTTTCATCTCAAGATTTCAAGAGAAGAGACTTCAAGCTTTCCAACGATTTTTTTAAAATTCTGATACGATCATTTTTAGCAACGTTACAGCAATTTAAAAATTAAGCAAACAAGCAGGTGTTAGTCGCTGCGTTAGTTGCTATTTCTTTTACTTTATCCTTTAGATCGCTATTTCTTCCTTTTAATTTCTGCTAATGAATTAGCAGAACGCTTCCGAATGGTCCTTTCTGAATTTTTTCTATCATCTCCCTCGAAAAAAAATTACATTGCATTTTGCATAAATAAACTATTTTATTACCAATTTTTTTTTCCAAAAAACTTTCCAAAAAACTTATGCCTAATCTAGTTCCTGATCACCCTCTTCTTCATAAGTGATTCGGCACTGAAGTGGGATTTCTTCATGAAAAGTTATTTGATTCCGATCCAAAACGTGCCATTCATACGCATGGACGGTCGGGTCATTCGGCTCGAAATTATTGAATGAATTTTCATTCCGTGGTGAAAATATAGGACATTATACTGCTTATATTTTGGAGAATAATCAATGGTGGATAATTGATGACTTGATGACACATAGAATCAATGTAATTCATACTGATGTTAATATCAATCCCCATTTTTGTATTTATATAAAAGTATTCAAAAAATAACTATTATTCCTTGAATGAGGGAGAGAATATTGAGCAGAAGTGCCATGGTAAGACCAATTTTCATATGATTATGTACTGAAATATTGTCTGTAACCTATTCAGTTCATTTCGAACATTATAAACTGAAGAAAATTCATCCTCTACCCTTCAGGGAGCTGTTTTGAACGAGGGGATGACCCTAACAAATTCGGAAACTTCAATACAAATGCTACGAATTGGTGAGGCCATGATCTGAAGAGATGAAGAATCCAATCGATGTATATCCCAGCAACGAAACTAGAATAGGAACTAAATAAACAAGAAAGGAAGAAAATAATGTAGATATAGATGAGATTGTAGCAGTCTTAAAAGTTTTCGTTTCACATTATAATGTATTAGAATATCAGATAAAATGATTGGTATTTATTAAATTCAATTATTTTCAAATTATACAAAATTTTACATAAAAGTTCACTTTTTCACTTTGAATGTTCCCTTTTGGGTACAGTTTCTGATTGTCCTACGAAGATGATTAGGGTCTTATTTGAAAGAGAAAAATGTGTTCTTTCAGAAAACAAAATAAAAAATAGGGGTGTCCATTCAAAAAAATCGAGAAAAATGGCATTTTTTGGATTTTTTTTGGAAATATTGAGAAAAAAATACATTTTTCAATGTAATGAACGGACAACTTCATCTAAAAATTTGAAAAATTGAGGGTTTGTTCAGCTCATAAACACAAATCTTTTGAGCTTCGTCCCGATGAAATCGGATGAGAAGTTTGGAAGATACAGCCGATTTTCAGAAAAACTTCAATTCAAAATATCTCGAGAACCGTTCAGCCGATATGCCTCAGATTCAATCCCAACCATCCTCATCAGAAACTACATATACAGAAAAAATTTGAAGTCTTTGAGTCAATTATTCATTGAGCTATCGTCGTAAAACCGAGTTTTTGAAAAAAAGCACAAAAAAATTAATAACTAATAGAATAATGGGATTAAATTTATGAAAATTCGCTAAAAGTTAGATATTATGGTTGCAAATCTTGAGTAAAATTTTGAACGGTATTCCTCTCACGCAAATTGAGAAATTTTGAAACATACGATTTTCAAAAAATTGCTATATCTCAAAAACCATTGAACCGATCTTGCTGAAATTTTTATGGGACATACACTTCATCAAAACTGATATCTTGCCGAAATTTCAGATTTTTATCTCCCACCGTTCTCGAGTAATAGAGAGTCGTAAAGTCGTACATACCGACACACATACATACATGTCTACTGTTTTTCTCATTATGATTTCTCGACGTTTTGCATCATTTTGAGTCGTTTCCAATGAAAATTGGCATTTCGAAAAAAATTGCGAAAACAAAGCTTCCATTCGGAAGCAAAAACTGACAAAATTTACCGTTCCTTTAATTTTTTTGCTGAGTGTATAAGATACAATGATTAGCATTTATTAAATTCAATTATTTTCAAATTATACAAAATTTTACATAAAAAATCACTTTTTCACTTTGAATGTTCCCGTTTGGGTACAGTTTCTGATTGCCCTACGAAGATGAGTAGGGGCTCATTTGAAAGAGAAAAATGTGTTCTGTCAGAAAACAAAATAAAAAATAGGGGGATCCACTCAAAAAAATTGAGGAAAATAGCATTTTTTGGATTTTTTTTGAAGTATTGAGAAAAAAATACATTTTTCCATGTAATAAACGGACAACTTCATCTAAAAATTCGAAGAATTGAGGGTTTGTTCAGATCATAAACACGAATCTTTTGAGCTTCGTCCCGATGAAATCGGATGAGAGGTTTGGAAGATACAGCCGATTTTCGGAAAAACTTCAATTTGAAATATCTCGAGAATCGTTCAGCCGATATGCCTCAGATTCAATCTCAACCATCTTCATCAGAAACTACACATACTGAAAAAATTTGAAGTCTTTAAGTCAATTATTCATTGAGCTATCGTCGTAAAACCGAGTCTTTTAAAAAAAGCACAAAAAATTGATAACTATGTTAGGACTGGAATTAGTTCAAGAGTAGGTTCTTTCGGTTTATCTGTAGAGATACCCTCTACAGTGAATCGATACCTCAACTCGGTGGTTTACTAGAAGAGGAATAAGTATTTATTTAAATCAACTGTTTAATTACTATCCATGATGTATAATAAAATATAACGGTAAAAGGTAAAATGACACACTCTCGTGTCTGATTGAGAACTGACCCTCTCGAACATTAGTGAGTTCGATTCTTATAGTCAATTATCAGTGTCACATTGCAACATGATTATACATGTAGCAATAAGACGCTGAGTCAAATAATATGTGAAGTAAGTTGAACTCATTAATGTGTTCAGCTTCCTCATTGCAATAATGAAATAATTGAATAATATTAAATAATGCTTATGGGGCATAACATTCCTCCCCCCCAGGGAAGAAAATTATTATCCCTGATAATTTTCTCTCGAAAATATGCCTCATATAACTAAAATTTTACACGTTTTACGTTTCAAAATAGTTTCTCGTACATATATTCTTTTTTTTTTTTAACTTGGATTCTGAAAATCGATTGATTATTATTATTATTATGCAGTTATTGGATATGTGCAGAATCCACAACTGCAATTGCAATTGAATTTTATCCAAAATCTCTATGGTGAAAACTCGAGAGTCTCCGCTTTTCTCAAGTCTGGATTAATAGTTTAGAAATTATGTGAATGGAAAGAAATTCATTTGAGTTTATTGGCATCAACTGCGTAAGATCTATCGTGCACTTGGCCTTGGTGTCATTAACATGGCCATCTTGCTGAATCAGCTCTACAATAAACTTCTGTGTCCTCAAGTCTGCTATACATTGCAGAATTAAGTAAATTGTAGATTGTAATTTTCTACTTTTCCACGTTCCCACTTCAACAAGACTGCTTCCAGCTTCTTCCAGGCTGTTGGTATAGAAAATTGTTAGATTCGTCTTCACTTTTACTATGAAAACCAAAATAAGAGTTTTTCTGAGCTCGAGTTCCTCACTTTCCTTCCCTCTTTTGAGAAGTTGAATGTTTCCTAACATTGAATATAAATTTTTACAATTATCTCGTTCATGATTTCTCACTGAAGAATCACTTGAATTTTGAGATATAAATTCATGTGACTTCGATGGCATTTGCTGTCGTTTGAACTTGAATGTGCGTAGCTTTTGCCGACAGTGCACTAAAGTAGATAAAAACTTCTTCTGTCTCCAAATTGTTTCATTCGGTTTCCGTATTTTGGTGTGAATAAATTCTCTAATCATTCGTAGCAGAATGAGTTGTGCCATAAACAAGTGTTCCATATGGCGTAGTGATATGTACATCTGTGGAGACTGTCCCCAAACAGTCCGAACATCAGTCATTAAAGAGAATCCATTTTCCGCAAATCTGTAATTCGTGATCCCCAACGAAAAGTGCAAGGGCTGTCAGGATCGCTAAAACAACGTTTAATACAGCGTCGTCTTCGGATATCAGCGCGTTGTTGTCCTGGCTGTATACGTTCTGACTGTGAAAATTTCCAATGTGTTGGAGCAAGCGAACTAGTAAGTCCTTTAATCTTGAAGTGTTTTCCTTTATTTTGTCTTTTCTCGAAGATTGAAAATTTTCCTTGTTGCAGGGCTTCACTCGCTATCCGCAAGATTTTTCTTCCGCCATCCGTGAGTGGTGTCAAAAAGAAGAAAATTTGAATCCTGCGAGAGTTACTCATTCTGTTCGACTTCTGTCGAAACAGAAAATAGCTGCTCCTTGCCATCTGCCAGGTGTAAGGTGATTCCTCGGAGGAGGAGTTATCTCTCCTTATTGCATCTTGCGCCATGGTTATTATCATGGTGCGCCTGAATATGTTCTGTCGAAGGAAAAAGAGTGGAGAATTTATCTCGGGTATGGTCGTTGGGTGCTCTCGTCGATCAGTCCGTTTTCGGCATTTTCTAGGTGCATAGTCAATGATCTCTGCATCCCTTGTGTGAAAGCTTCATCTGGACCACTTCCACCTTCCAAATTGATGAATAGTTCATTGATCTTAGTATTTATTCTTGTTATGTATAACTGTACTGTCAAATCTATTTTCATTGTAAAAAATAAATTGAGTACTTGACTATCCTTCGAGGTATTTAATAGATCTTTCTCGCAATTCCCAAAATTATCCATATCCTTATAATAAGAATATTTCAATTTTTAAATAATGCTTATGGGGCATGTGATAGAATGATGGGATTAAATTCATGAGAATTCACTAAAAGTTAGATATTATGGTTGCGAATCTTGAGTAAAATTTTGAACGGTATTCGTTTCACGCAAGTTGAGAAATTTTGAAACATACGATTGTGATGTCCGAATGTTGGGGGTTTAATTTATTTAAATAATTGAATTTGTTTTAAATATTAAATTTTGTTCTCCCAGTAATTTTATAAAAGTAACCCCGAACACATTTGGACAACGGAAACTAAATGCGACTCAGTCCCCGTTTTAACCCTAATCTTTCGATTAATAGGCTGGAATGGGGAAAGTATTGAGAGGATTTCTGCAAATAATTGGTAAAATTGAATTTTAGTTAAAATGGTCTCACTAGACCTATATTTTGTGAAAAAAAATTGAAATGCATACAAAATAGTATTAAATTTGCCGACTTACGTAGTTCTACCGGTAACTATGGAACCTTATCCCCGATGGGTCGGTATTACAGTTCCCTCTGGGCCTTACTTCTGTTTTACCCAACGGGTCGGTAATGCAGTACCCTCTGGGCCTTACTTCTGTTTTACCAGTGGGTCGGTAATACACCTATCTCTGGGCCTTACTCTGTTCTACCAGATGAGTCGGTATTATCGATCCTCCTTTAATGGGTCTTATCCTATTTTATCGGTTGAACAATCGCTTCGAAAATGGAGTATTTGTGATTTTTAACAGAATTCACTTTGAGAATTGATTACTCGTAATTTTTTTTAGAGCTCACTTAAAAAATTAATTATTTATAATTTTCAACAGAGGTCACTTTAAAAATTGATTATTCATGGTTTTGAATAGAGTTCACTTAGAAAAAATTAATTATTTATAATTTTCAACAGAAGTCACTTTAAAAATTGATTATTCGTGGTTTTTAACAGAGTTCACTTAGAATATTAATTATTTATGATTTTCAACAGAAGTCACTTTAAAAATTAGTTATTTGTAATTTTTGACAAGATTCACTCCGAAAATTAATTATTTGTAATTTTTAACTGAATTTATTTTGAAAATTAGTTATTTGTAATTTTTAACAAAATTCACTCCGAAAATTAATTATTTGTAATTTTTAACTGAATTTATTTTGAAAATTAGTTACTTATAATTTTTAAAAAAATTCACTCTGAAAATTAATTATTTGTAATTCTTAACTGAATTTATTTTGAAAATTAATTATTTGTAATTTTTAACAAAATTCACTCCGAAAATTAATTATTTGTAATTTTCAAATGAATTTAAATTTTTAATTCTTAGAAATATTCAATTTCGGAACTTAACGAATTTCGATTTTTAATTTTCAGCAATATTTAATTTCGGAATTTAACGAATTTCAATTTTCAATTTTTAGAATTATTTAATTTTAGAATTTAACAGATTTTAATTTTCAGAAATATTTAATTTCGGAATTTAACGAATTTCAATTTTCAATTTATAGAATTATCTAATTTTCGGAATTTGACGAATTTCAATTTTTAATGTTTAGAAATATTTAATTTCAGATTTTAACTAACTTCAATTTTTAATTTTTAGAATTATTTAACTTTTCTTTTCTTTTTTTTGTCTCTTGAACTTTTCACGGGAACTTCACAACTGACAACCGAAGTTTCCCTCATTTCGAGAGAAACGTCGGTTTCAGTTTTTCCCCAAAATTCTTCAAGGGTAGGGAAAGTCATGGCCAATGGCAGAGAGCCCTTGACCTTGCTCCTCCTCCCTTTTTCTGTCAGAAAATCATGGGAAAATGTCAAAAGACACTCTCCCAGAGTTTCCCAAATTTACGACACCCTCTTGTTTAAAATTCTGAAATATTCTTCCAGAATAAAAAACAGACGAATGTCACACGATTTTTAAAAAATTGCTATATCTCAAAAACCATTGAACCGATCTTGCTGAAATTTTTATGGGACATACACTTCATCAAAACTGATATTTTGCCGAAATTTCAGATTTTTATCTCTTACCGTTCTCGAGTAATAGAGAGTCGTAACGTCGTACATACCGACACACTTACATACATGTCTACTTTTTTTCTCATTATGATTTCTCGACGTTTTGCATCATTTTGAGTCGTTACCAATGAAAATTGGCATTTCGAGAGAAATTGCGAAAACAAAGCTTTCATTCGGAAGCAAAAAGATCAACTGATTCATTATATCGTAAAAGAACGATTGTTTGGAGAAGTACTTGCCTATGTATTGTCACGTATTTTCTAATCCACGGAAATTAAAATATTCGTGAAACTCAATGAAATACAAATATCCAAATAAAATCAATAAATTCAAACAACATTAATTGTTGGGCGCCAGGACGACCTTTCGTCCGAAAATCCAAAACAAACAAAGAAAATCAAAATTCAATTCCCAGGTGATTATCCGACTAGTCAGTAACAAAAAGATTTCAACTCCCAAAATCCTAATGACCGCGGAGGCGGCTGGGTTCAAAAACTCACCTGTAATGTATTGAAAAGGAATACAGATTTCAAGAAAAAATAACAGTCAATTTTCGTTCGGTTCTCTTTAATTTCAGAGCGATAATTTTCTCTATGCTCTAATTTAGAAAAATCAAAATTAATATTACATCGATAATAATAAAAAAAAATATTTAGTTACTGAATTTAAATTTGGTTAGATAACATCAAAATTTCAATCAATGTCGGAACATAACAAATTAAAAATTTGTTCAAGACTCTATATAATTTTATTTATCAAGAACAAAAAAAAATAATAATCAGAACTAATTCAAAAGTCTCGACAAATTTTACGAACACGACAAAACAGTAATTAACAACACAATTCAATTTGTCGTTAAAAGAAATAGTCAAAAAAAATTTAAAAGTCAAAATTTGAATTAATTCTGATTCACGCGACAAGCACCTTAAGGCTCTATCGCCGCACGGACGATCGGCGTCCTTCAAAATACACCTTTATAATTCCCAGCGATAACTCGAAATAAAAAAAAATCATAATAATAAAACAAAATAAATTAGACGAAACAATCGCCGTTATTAAATAAAACAAAATAATAATAACAATAATCAAAATTATCGTCTAAAATTATCGCTGGAAAATAAATTAAATGCCGACCAATTTTAATAAAAAAAAATTATTTAAATCACAAATTCTCAATTAAATTTCCCGACAATAATTTTCCGAAAATAAAAATAATTAGCGAGAAACGAGAAACATTAAACCATTTGCGTTCATTTAATTTCGCGAATAATACAAAAAAACTATCACGCCACGGAAAATCCCAAAATGGCGGTTACCGCCGTCCTACCGACGCTAACAAAAAAAATGTCCAAAAATTATGCCGAGAATAATCACACGCTTACCGGAGTGTTGTTGATTAACCTCGAAGCCAAATTCCCTCTTCAATCTCCAATTCCCCGGTAATCGTCCAAGAAAATCTTTAATTATCCTCGATAATTGTAATTTCTCCAAAATATTAATTGCAACAAGTATTGCGATTATTGCAACGGTAATTAATATATTTTTCTTACAGCAAAAATCACGTCTGTACGATTTGCCACCAAAACGGAAAGTGAGGGAAGACGCCGGCGTGCGTCGAAAATTAGACCACAGGTGGCTCTTCCCAAATTAATTGGCCAATGACGTTAATTCTATTCTTTATCACCGGTATTATTTTGCTTTAAATCCGGTAATTAAATATTATGATAAAAGAATGAGTTTTAAATTCTAACGTCAAAAATTCCGTAATAAATTTTTATGATGATCTCTTAATTAAATTTTATCATAATCAATTAATATCAAATTAATTATGATTTTCCAGACGTCCTTGATTTCCTTAATTCTCCGCCAATCAGAATGAAGAGTCCAATGGAAAACTTCTCTCATCGATTTCCATTTTCTGCGTCGATAACTTCCTTGAACAGCTCTCTGTAATGCTCGTTCGTCCGCAGGCGCCCCTTCCGGCGTGAAGAAAAACTCCGGCAAGAGCGGGAATATTCAAGGCGGGAAAGAAATCAATTAAATCAGTAAAAAAAAACAACATGAATATCGTTTCTCGTTTCTCGGACTGTCCGTTCTGGTGGAGAATGAAAATAATTTCCGACGCGATACCGGTCTCAAGAAACAATACAGATTGTAACGCAAATATGGCGTTACAGTATATGTTGTAGAATATCAAAAACGCGGATTATTTTATGTTCATTTATTAGTAACATTGAAGCAGAATTGC
The DNA here is from genome assembly GCA_963921955.1 of Aleiodes alternator. Taxonomy (NCBI): domain Eukaryota; kingdom Metazoa; phylum Arthropoda; class Insecta; order Hymenoptera; family Braconidae; genus Aleiodes; species Aleiodes alternator. Next base: position 3,011,347 of record OY998102.1, on the reverse strand, counting down.
AAAATAACAACTCGGGATATTATTGATAAATACACCCAGCAAAAAAATTAAGGGAGCAGTAAATTTTGCCAGTTTTTTGCCTGATTTTCAAATAGCTGTAACTTTGCCAAAAATCATCGTATCAGGATAAAAAAAAATGGTTGGAAAGCTTGAAGTCTCTACTTTTGAAATATTGAGATGAAAATTTGTTATGACAATTCGTTATAACGAGATAAGAGAGTTGAAACCGGAAAAGTTTTTTTCCTTTTTTTTTCATTTTTTCAAGCTGTTCCACGGACTTCAAAAAAATTTTCTCGATGCAACCTTTATCGGAATCGTGTAGCCTGATCTTTCAGCTTGATTTTCTTTTTTTTTCCCTACGGCTTTTTGTTGCTGAGATATCGTCGATTGAATCAAAAAACACCCTCTTGTCTTTAATCATCGATATCTCAGGAACTACTGATTGCACAGCGAGCGGATGATGAGATTCGTAAACTTCAATGAATTTCCTGTAAGATTCTTGCACTGCTTGATTGGAAAAAAATTTTCTTCCAATTTTAAAATTGGTTCGAAAAAGTACCAAAAAATTGAGTTTTTTTGCTTTTTTGAAAATTGCCCTGCATTTTGCGAATTTTGCGAAAATTGAAAATGTTTCAACGTTTTTCTTTAGTTTAATGTGTGTTGAAACACCCCCTGAATTTTCAAGCCAATCGGTTCGACCATTTTTTTTCCCGTATGAACAAAGTTTCAGCAAAAATTAAAGGAACACTTTTTTGAGCCCTAAACACCAATTAATGAAGATTAGGGCCGAAAATGTTTTTTCTCCGTTATTTTTCCGTGATTTTTTGTGCAAAATTTGTTGGATTTCATCGCAGAATAAGAACAATGAAAAAAACAAAAAAAAAATTGAAATTTTGTTTTTCATTAATCAATAAAATATTCGATTTTTTTCTTTTTTACAATAAAAAATTCAAATTTTTTTCTTGATCAATGGAAAATTAGATGTTTTCTCTTCTTTGGGAAATCAATGAAAAAATCAATTTTTGTTCTCAAAAAACCAGTAGAAAACTTAGAAAAACAAGCAGGAGCCTCATTACTTGTGCGTAATTTGAGAATCTTACATCTAATATTCTGCCAATGCAATTGGCAGAAAGCTTCCGAATGAATTTTTCAATTTCAAATCTACCCTCACTGATCTTATTCATATTAATCACGACAATTCATGTTCTTTTTGTTAAATATGATATCTCTTTGAATGTTCTGAAGATGATGAGAATCCCCTCGTTTGCTATGAGTAACAAAATTCTTTTTTATTGTCATATTTCTACTTTTTGGAACATTTTGAGTCATATTCCATTGAAATCTTGAGCTTCAACTTCATAGTCAAGTTAGCTAACTAGAGTTTAGCCTTGCCCAAACTCAGCCTAATTCAAGGCTGCTTATGATAAAATTCTCTGCAATGAGAAATTTTCAAAATTTGCGTAACTTTGAATTTTTTCTCAATACTACAATTGTGCTACCAAAAATCGATACAAGGAAAATATAATGTATAAGTAGCATGAATCAATCAAGTTGATATAAACTATCTCATTTCAGAAGTCGAAATAATTCCATACCACAACAATCAATCATATCACATAAAATGCGGAAAATTACTGAATACCGACGCCTAGTAGAATGGTCAATTATTCTCAAATTGATACTCGGATTCATTTCCATTATGAATTACTGTTGGAATTTTTTCATAGGGATATTGGAAAAATTAATAACAACATCAACTATTGTCAAATCACGACGTTTCGCTGGACAATTCCAGCTTCTTCAGGCTCTGAAACCAAACGTGACATTATTTATTTGTTATTCACTTTAATCTACATTTTTTCCGATTTGAAATGATTATTTTTTACATTGTATATCATTCACGAGAAAATTATTATGTATAACGCCGGATTACATTTAACCTCGATTCTACAATTTCATTTCTTTTTTATATGAATTACCTTGACGTTATTGATGTTTTGTCGATTTAGAATTATTTTCCATAATATGGAACCATGTACATTCTATCACACTCTTCATTGCAACAATCAAACAATTGAATAATTTAATAAATTAACGCATAAACTACACGATTACTAATAAATAGGGCCGGGAAGTTCCCCCTCGGTTTTAACCAACCTGAAGGGAGTAAAGGATAAAATAAATAAATAATAAACAAATGTCAAATGTGTTTAAACCAAGGAATTTGAATTGGTTAATGCAGAGAAATTGCATTAGATAATTTAATAATTGAAGTGTAACGAGATTGGAGCACAGAGAACGAGAGGTGAGTCCAATTAAATTACATCAATTTTCATTAAAATTAACTTTTTCTTAAATTTGATAAATTGAGTGGTTAAATGGAAAAATTTTCATTCGTTCAAAATAGAATAGAAATTGGAAGGGAGAATCAAATTTCTTGACGTGGCTGGAGGAAGTGGGAAAGAAATTTCGCCGTACCCCTGTCCCTATTGAAAATAAAAAAGAAGAGAATTTAGAGGTAATTCGGGACAAATTGCCAAAATCTGGAAAAATAAAAAAAGAAACTGGGGAAATTCTGAGAAATGCCATTTCTCCTGGAAGAAATGGGGGAAATTCGAAGAAATACTGTATTCTTGCAAGGGAATATCATTTCTTCAGGAAAAATGGCGGGATCTTCAGAAAATACTGAATTTCCTTGGGAAAGTCGAGGAAATATACAATTTTTCACTGGGGAAACTGGAGAAATTCTGGGAAATGCCATTTCTCCTGGGGAAAATCGGGAAAATTTGACAAAATACTGTATTTTTGCGAGAAAATAGAATTTTTGGTCGGAAAATATAGCAGAATCTAGGGAAAATACCGGATCTTCTCGGGAAAATTGGGAAGAATATCATTTCACCGGGAGAAAATGATGAAATCTGAAGAAATTCATTTTCTCTTTGGGAAAAATGGCGGAATCTTCAAGAAATACTGTATCTTCTCCGGAAATTCGAGGAAATACAATTTCTCATTGGGAAAGCTGGGGAAATGCCATTTCTCTTGGGAAAAATGGGGAGAAATACAATTTTTCCTCAGGGAAAATGACAGAATCTGGAGAAAATACTGTATCTCCTGAGAGAAATTCTAGGGAATACAATTTCTCATTGGAGAAGCTGGGGAAATACTGAGAAATGCCATTTCTCCAGGGGAAAATAGCAAAATTTTCATAAAATACTGTATCTTCTCCAGAAATTCGAGGAAATACAATTTTTCATTGGAGAAACCGGGAAAATTCTGAGAAATGCCATTTCTCTTGGGAAAAATGCAGAGAAATATAATTTCTCCTCAGGGAAAATGACAGAATCTGGAGAAAATACTGTATCTCCTGAGAGAAATTCTAGGGAATACAATTTCTCATTGCGAAAGCTGGGGAAATTCGAGGAAATACAATTTTTCATTGGAGAAACTGGGGAAATACTGAGAAATGCCATTTCTCTTGGGGAAAATGAGGAGAAATACAATTTCTCCTGAGGGAAAATGATAGAATCTGGAGAAAATACTGTATCTCCTGAGGAAAACTCGAGGGAATACAATTTCTCATTGGGAGAGCTGGGGAAATACTCAGAAATGCCATTTCTCTTGGGAAAAATGGGGAGATATACAATTTCTCCTCAGGGAAAATGACAGAATCCGGAGAAAATACTGTATCTCGCGAGCGAAAATCTAGGGAATACAATTTCTTATTGGAGAAGCTGGGGAAATACTGAGAAATGCCATTTCTCCAGGGGAAAATGGCGAAATTTCCATAAAATACTTTATCTTCTCCGGAAATTCAAGGAAATACAATTTTTCATTGGAGAAACTGGGGAAATACTGAGAAATGCCATTTCTCTTGGGGAAAATGGGGAGAAATACAATTTCTCCTGAGGAAAACTCGAGGGAACACAATTTCTCATTGGGAAAGCTGGGGAAATACTGAGAAATGCCATTTCTCCAGGGGAAAATGGGTGAATCTCGAAAGATATAATTTCTCTTTAGGGACAATGACGGAATCTGCAGAAAATACTGTATCAACTCGCGAAATGCGAGGAAATACAACTATTCCTCGAAGAAACTGGGGAAATTCTGAGAAATGACATTTCTCCTGGGGAAAAGGGGGGAATTCGAAACAATACTGTATTCTTGCGAGGAAATATAATTTCTCTTTGGAGAAAATGGTGGAATCTGGCTAAAATATTGTATTCCCTCGGGAAAATTCTATAAAATATGAACTTCCGTCGGGGAAATTTCGGTAAGTTAGAACAAATTCCATTTCTCGGGAGGTAAAACAGAGAATTCGACAAATCACTGGTTTTTTTGGATAAATCCGAGAAAATACCTTTCTGCACGAAGTTTACCTCATTAGCTCGTTAAGAAACGAATTAACATTACTTCTCTCATACTATGCTCATGTTTATGAACGGAATTGGCGGATTATTCCCGAAACCATGTTATTTCGAGAGCAGAATCGAACGAAATCGATATTTCGTCTATAGATTAATTAAAATATGAAACTTCGTATTGGTTGTAATATATCCCCGATTCATTATCCTCCTATTTTTTATACGTGATAATTGTTCGAAATTCTCATTCTCTTTGATTATTTTTATTTGTACAGATAGTTCTGTAACAAGAGGATAACCGATGGAATTCTTACTCGTCATTTTGAGGAGTGGAAAGACTGTTGTTGTTCCAGCTTCTTCTTTGAGAACTGCTGGAAAATTCCGAAAGGTTAAGTGGGAAAATGGTCATTTGTATCATATTCGCGTCCTTGCTAAGTCAAGTAATTCAGAATTTACTACTGTTATGACTACTGCCTATTCTCTTTTCGAAATTTTCATATAATGCCATTCTTCTTCAGACAATCCTGACTTTTTACAATCCCTCCATGTTGATCGAAGTGGGATTATTGACTTCAATGAGGAATCACGTGGAGAAGAAGAGATCCAAAATCTTCATATTCCTGCGAATGATCCCCAACAGAAATGTTTGTACGAATTATGTCCAACACAAGAACATGATTGGGAAAAGCCATCATCATCATGTTCCCGCATTTTTTCGTCAACGGTATATTATTTGTGACTGTTATATCCATGAATACTCATCGATAACTCCTCTCATACTTTCCAGGAACCATCATTTCCTCAAGACTCAATCATCGATCCATCACATTTTGTGATGACTTCTGATCAATACGTCCAAACAGACTGTCTATCAACAGAGTCAAAAAATTATCAGTGTTCAGTGGAAATGATCGACGTGGGTGTTGCCACGTACGTCCCATCTACAGAGTCGACAGGATCTCAGTGCTCAGTAGACATGTTCAATGTGGGTATTGGTACAGACGTCCCATTCACAGTGTCAACAGGTTCACAATGCTCAGTCGAAATGATCGATATGAGTGTTGGTCCCGTGACTGGAGATGACCAATCTCATAACGTTTTCCATGATGCTCAACCACCCATGAATTTTTTGGATAATAATGAGTCCAGTAACAGCAGTAACGATGATGATGATACCATGGGGAAGGATCATGATCTCGATACAGAAAATTCAATCAATGCTACTGAATGTGTCCATGATGAAGATGCTGCGGTTCCATCCTGTAGTACTGATCCACGGCAACGGAACAAGGATAATGAAGCTGAGCTGGTCCTAGGGTGTAATGTTTTCGCACCTGCCGACGAATTATTCTTTACAATTGCAGCATGTCATAACAATCCTCGAGAGCTTATCCGTCGTCTCATGAAACTAGTGCTGCCAAAGAGATTATTATCAAGAATGACCGTCACAGGGCGTGGCAAGAATCGACGAGCGATTCCTGAACAAATTTTGATGGCGGTTGAAAGTAATCGTCATTACTAGATAACGGTCTAGCTCACAGATGGAGCTTTCATTGAATTTCATCCTTTATTTTCTTACAGACTGCATGAAGCAAAATGTCGAAAGAGAACTCTGGTTGTCAACAAGTGAATTTCGTGCTGTATTAGCAAAAATGTTGGACAAAATGCGTGACCCTCAGTAATATCAAATCAGAGAAAATCGATGAAATTCTTCTACAAATGCAAATTATAGAGTTTGTCTCTTATTTCTTCAAGAATTCTTTCAGATTCTTTTTTTAATTCTTCGACGTTAATAGTTATGGAAATATTTGAAGGAATGAATGAAACAACAGGAAAACCAGCAAAAAACTCAAGAAATTTTGATTCTTTTGGGTTTTTAAATTATCTTTCTTTCTGCATTTTTCGGGAAAAGGTAGATTTTTTTTTTTTTTTTATTTTAATTTTATGGGAAAAGGTAGATATAACTCTGCTTCCATGCTATTATTGCGAATATTCCATGGTTCCTGATTTTTTAGGAAATTTTTCCTTTCCACTGAATTTAGATTACTTCATTCGTTAAATTTGGTTTAGTTCATTCAGAAATGACGATGGTGTAAAGAAAAATGGAGTATCAATAAAGGAAATATAAAATGAGAGTTGTTGAAACCTATAAGCATATTTTAATATTTTTTTCATTTGCATTTAACAGATTTTTTAAACTTTTTCCTCAAAATTTTATACTTTCTACTATTTTTTAATAGAAAAATGATTTTCTTTTTAATAAATACTTCGTTGGAAAAATATGAAAAAAATTGAGCATAATGGAGACATGTTAGTCCATCTTCCTGAATTTTTCAGAAGTTCTCATCAACTAATCTCAATGAAAAAAAAAACGCCACTGAAGTTAAGAATTCAATGCTCTGCTCGCGCTTGCTCGGACACTACCATCCGAACTCACCTAAACAAGAGTGTCTTAACTCATTGAGACACTTAACTAAATCGATGAATTTCAATAAATGAAAGTCATTAGAATCTTGTTTCTCAAATGATTAAGATACCTAACAAAATCAATGAATTACAATGGATAAAAGCCATGAGAATGATATAAGTGTTTTAGAGGATTAAGACACTTAGCAAAATCGATATATTTTTAGAAATAAGAGGCTTTGGAATGATGAAGGATCCTTGAATGATTAATAGCCAGTGAAATCAATGGATTGTCATTAATAAAAGCCATTAGTCATTGAATATACACCACCATTCCCATGTCCATGCGCATGCCATATTCAATAGAAAACTCGTGGCAGTTCAAATGACATCCGCAGATCTCTGCATCTAAATCTAGTTCGTTATTATTTACAAATGGAAAAAGACAATCCAAAATAACCCACCATATTTTTACCTGATGAAACACTTGATAAACCCAAAATAATTAAATTCCATCACTTTGGTGTGGCTAAATATGTTTCTCAAAAAATAGGCTGACAATGTTCAAGATATTTGAAGGTTTCCAAAAAAATTCGGCAATAACATCTATATCATTTTAGGAATACTGTTCAATTAAAGATTGACATTAAAAAAAAAAAACAAAGAAAATAACATTCTCCAAAAATGTCATATTCTTGATGCTCCTGATATTCAAAAATTCTTCACTTTCCGGCAGTTGAAGATATCTTCTTCAAAATTCAGTGAGGTACTTTCTGCCTCGTTCAGAACTTCCAGTACAAATGTCGTTATGCTGTCTCAATTATAGTAGAAGTACCGATCAATTAAACATCGTGAATTTTCTAGAAAATCTAAGAAAATTTTATTGAAAACTAATTTTGGAATTTACAAAGAAATATGAAATATATAGCAATAACAGAATATCCGATTGAGATTCTGTATCTTCCTATTCTCCTTTCATCAGTTAGTTCCATTTATTTAATTTAGTCAATTGATATCATTCATTCTCATTATTATTTCATTTATTCAAATTATTTTAAACCAACTAAAGTAACAAAAAAATAAGAAATATGTTGTTCTTTTCTCAAATAAAATAAATATAAAGTACGGATACGTAGAGACACAAACACAAAGAAACACGTAAGATCCATTGTTTCTAGACGTTACCTCGTACTCTTTTCGTTTCATTGATTGAAAAATACCCGATTCTCAATCACTAGGGTCTTTTATCGAGGACTGACCGCAAATTGGTGACAAAATCACACAGAAGAGACCCACATTCATCATAAAATATCAATTTCGGCGATTGAATTACATACAGTGGATCAAATAAATAATTTAAAAAAATCAGCTCCGTGAAACTGATTGGGATTGAATCTGGAATGCGATAATGGAGGTTTTCAAACTGTTCAGTTACATGTAGTTTACAGTGCGATTGACATTAAAAACATGCGACAATGACGTGTGCCCGGAGATTTTCGAATTTAAAACTGTGACGATTGTCCCTGAAGATGCTCTTAAAACGTGAGAAAGACCTTTCTACTTCCACAGACGTTAAAGCTGCGAAACGTGTTGAACTAGCATCGTCGATTGTCCATCCCTCAGGTAGTGCGTCGAAAATTTCTCTCTGTACACAGTCATTTACCTCAGTCATTGTATGCAGTCCTGCATTGCGTTCAATGACTCTGATCAATTTAGCATGAATTGCTCTGGGAATTTCTTCATCATTCAACAAAACCTCACAAATATTGTTCAATTTCTCCAGTGCTACATGCAGAGGGAGACCTCTAGTTTCGAGACTCTGGATGGTTTTAGCAATGCATTCGAATCTCTCAGTGATAAATTCCAAATCTCGTTCAATATCAGGATGTGCAAATACTTCTTGTGCCCTTACAACGCATACGGCATCAAGAGGCAGTGCATCAAAGACCGCAGCCAATTGTTGGAAATGAGTATCGAAATATGTACATGCATCAATCCATGTTCCCCATCGCGTAACAATAGGTGCTGGTGGCATTGGAATATTCCCTGCTATATTATGGAATATTTGCACTCGATTAGGCGCTTTGCTGAAAATCTTTTTTGTTGAAGCAATTTGTAACGGTTGGCTTGATTGACCTTGAGCCAACGTGTTAAATGCACTGAAATTCCTCAAACTGACCCAAATTTATGCTCCAAATTTTTCCCCAAATTACTCCCGATTAATTTCCCTTTATTTAAACTGGGCGCCAGTCGTTTTTCGAAACTTTAACAGCTTGGGGGAAAACGACAAATCCCCAAGTTTTATTCTAAATCAACGATAATCCAAAACCCCCAAAAAGACTCTAATTTTACCCGCTTTTTTATATGAAACTCTCAATTTATCCCGAGGGGGAGAGGGGACGATACCCTCTATTTGGGTATTCGTGACGACAAAAACTTTACACAAAACTCATAACAAATTTTAACTCAAATGATATAAATTCGATATATTCAGAAGAATTAATTATATACACGTAAATTGCAAAAAAACATGAAATATTCAAAGTAACTTTTCGTGATTAATTTTATAATTATTTCACACTAATTGTTAACTCAAAATCCAACTCAGAATGACCAACAATAAATCCCACATTAGCCGGGTGGCCTCACCCGGAACAGACGCTAACTCGATATTTTCTTTACTTTAAATTCTTTACTCAAAATTCTTCACTATTAATCTTTACTCAAAATTCTTTACTCTAAACTCAAAATATTAATTGTGCGGGGACTCGCGTACCTTACGTTATTTGTGCTGTCTTTCCTCCGTGTCGACCTCTCTTTATTTTCTTTACTCCAATTTTCTTACGTAATTCTTTACAATTTTCTTTACGTTTCTCTACACGATGTGATCGCCACGGTGTCCCGGGAGAAGAAGAACGAGTCTTCTCTCCCACGAGTCGGCATTGGGTTTTTTCGGCTATCTCCGCTCAATTTCGGTAGAGCCGAGGCCCAACCCAACCACTTGTCCCGCGAGTCCCCCACTCTTTTACTCTCGCCACTGGCTTTACTTAAATTCTTACAATAATTCGAAATAATGTACAAAAATAATCATAATAACTCGGACAATATTTTCCCGACAATTATAAACGGAAAACTTTAGTCTTTTCTTTCCACACCCATAACTTTAGTCTTTATTTTCACACTTTTAATTTGAGTCTTTTCTTTCACTGACTCCGATGCTGATTCTGGTGATCTCCAGTTTCTCTCGCTGTTGGCCAACATTCCCTCTAGTTGGCTGATACTGGACCAAACGAGTAGATGCTGCTTTCGTCCCAGTTCTCCCGAATTGGCCTTGATATCCGATGAATAATCTCTGGGACTGGGGAAACTCTTCTCCAGTCCTACCTCTTGACTTTTTCTCCGTTTTCTCGGAGTTAATTTCAACGAAACAAACAAAAATAATTAGTGAGGTCACAAAATATGTTGACCTCACTCTGGACATTTGCTGTCTTGACTCCAAATGAGCCCTATCCTCACCGGGTACCGCGAATCGCGACCAAAACCGTGATTTTTGTGAAATTTGTTTATTATTCTAATTTTCTTAATTCTGTGACGGTAAAAACCGTCACAACGCCCCTTATTTGAATTAGCCCTCCTGGGCGTGTAACTCAAGTAAGTGGATACCACACAAAAAGGCTAACGAGTCCCAATAACAAAAAAAACAAAACAAAATTTTCCTTGAGAATTTACCAGACAAAATCAAAATTTTCCCCCGAGTCAGCAACTGTCCAGAGTAGTCATCATCTTCAATTTAAACAATAAAACAAACAAAGTATTTCTGAAAAAAAAAGTAATTATCCAAAAATAAATATTCAACACAAAATTTCCAATAATTATTGTTGTTCCCTCTGAGTTTTATCTTGTTACTTTTCAGAGGGCTCGAACCCACACCCTAATTCCTAAAATTCCTTTAAACTTGATTCTTCAATCTTTAATTTTCTTAGCTGGGGTTAATGACCCTTGCTAATTCTCTGAATGGGGTTGGTCTGATTGTCGTTGCTGTACCAGCATCTCCAATCACACCAACCCTATATACTTTACTTATGTACTCTCTATGTACTCCTTATATACTTCTTATATACTTGGACACCTGGTACTTTTCTGATTGTCCAGGTGTCCTCTACCGGGTCTCCAACCGCATCAGCTGTGATGGAGAGTTTTTATACTTTCTCAACTTATTTTCTCGGTTGAGAGTGAACCTTAACTAAATTTCTATGATCTTTATTTATAATTTTTTCAACAAAATTCTCGGAGATGCTCTCTCGAGTCTGACGTGAACGGTGATGTGCCTCAGCCACATTCACGTTCGTCCCTAATTTTTCTTCACGGTGGTCTCGGCTCAAAGATGAAGAGTCGATGCTCCTCATGCCTTAAATTGATGAAATCCTGCAGATTTCGCCTTACGTTCTTTACCCTCACATCATAATCATTACTGTCCATTTTTTCTTCCAATACCCTCACAATTAATTCAAGATCTTCGTCTTGATCTTCTGTACCTCTGGGAAAATTTACATTTTCCCAGTTTATTCTTGACGACTTATCTGGTGCTTGACTCAACTGTGCTTTCGCTGACGGAGCTCTTGCAAGCTGAGCTTTTCCCGACTGAAAGTTACCAGATTGAGCTTTTCTTGAGCAAAAGTCACTAGATAGAGCTTTCTTTAACTGGAAGTCACTAGACTGAGCTTCACTTAACGAGATTTCCCTAGACTGAGCTTGCACAAGCTGAGCTTTTTCGAGCTGGTTTTCCTCGAATTGAGCTTTTTCAGGCGAAGCTTCCCTGGACTGAATTTTATTCGGCATTACTTGACTTGAAACTGATTCGGTGATCATCTCACACTCTTCAGGGTCATTTGGCCCTGGACCATCATCAGAAAATGAATAAACATTGGAGCTACCATCTAGACTCCACTGTTCTCTATCACCAGTACCAGCCATTTTCGGCACTTTTGCTAAACCTGAATGTTGAGCCTTAGAGGAAGAAGAATTTTCCTCTTGAGAATGAATCATCATTCTCTGACTTGAATTCACAGATTGTGGAATTGGAAGAATTATTTCTTCCAATTCTTGAGATGAATATTCCACCACATTGCTGAATTTTTCGTCATTCTTTACTTGACAACTTGGATTCTCAGGTCTAGCTGGTATTTTCAAATTATTCTTTACCTCTTGACTTGAATTTTCTGGATTATTATCAGCCAAACACCGATCATCCTGACTACTACAAACAATTGAACTCTGACCATTATCTCCACAAATTCCAGCACCTTCACCCAGACTGGCTTGACCTTGACTAACTTTACCAGCTATACCTTGACAAACATCACCAGAACCTTGAACAACATTATCATGACCGTAACTAACATTACCTTTACCGTTACCAACATCATCAAGACTCCGACCAACATTACCATGACCACTACAAATTCCATCATCTTCACCTTGACTGACTCTACCACGACAACCCTCACCATCTTCACCTGACTGGACTTGACTAACTGTACCTTGACGAATATCAACAGAGTTCTGAGTAACGATACCTTTACCTTGACTAAACTGACCTTTACCTACGTTACCAGAACCCCAACCGACTTCACCATTACCTTGACTGTCTTTACCAACACCTTGACTGACTTTACCAACATCTTGACTGACTTTACCAACATCTTGACGTGCTTCACCAACATCTTGACGTGCTTCACCAACATCTTGACGTGCTTCACCAACATCTTGACTGACTTTACCAATATCTTGACTTACTTCACCAACATCTTCACTAAAAGACTCATAATCTCCACCAACATCACCAAGACCTCCACTAACATCAACTTTACCTTGACCATCATCGACTTTACTTTAACTGACATGACTAACATCGACTTTACCTTGACTGACATGACCTCCACTAACATTACTTTGACTGACATTAACTTTACCATGACTACCAGAAACTTCGTTAATATTACCTCGAGTGAGATTAACTTGACTTTGACTAACTGAAACTTCACTAACATTACCTCTAGTTTGACTGACATCATCTTTACCTGGACAAATATGACCTCCACCAACATTACCTCGACTGACATTAACTTTACCTTGACTATCATCGTGACCTGCACCAACACCTGGACCTCTGCTATCATTACCTCGACTGACATGAACTTTACCCTGACTATCATCGACTTTACCTTGACTGACTTTACCTTCACTAGCATTAACTCGACAGACTTCAACTTTACCTCGACCATCATCGTAACCTGCACCAACACCTGGACTTACGAGCCCCTTATTTAAACTCGGCTCGGCCGTGGAAGTTTTCCTCAAGTGGACCTCTTCGCATTTCCTCGTTGGTAGACACCTGGACTTGTCTCTCACTCCTGCAGTATACTCAAATGCTGGTTCTTTTATTTTTTGTTGTCTCCACCTGATTTTCTGTTGGAGAGCAACACCAGCTCTCCCGCCTACGAATATAGCCAGGAACTGACACTCGAAATCTCTCCAACTCATATTGGAGATATCCTCACACCTGTACCAACTCAACGCTGCACCTTGCAAGACCTCAGACAATATTTGAAATCTGTCTTCATCTTTAATACCTCTATCATCACACTCTGTGATAAAATCTACGAAAAATTGTCCTGCATCTTCGAAAGGTTTTCCGGAGAATTTAATTCCCCACTCACAAGCTTCCTCCACTGCTCGACTCAATGCTGATTGATATTCAACATCCTGAACATAATCTATTTGTGTTGGTGGGTACATTGCCCACTGACTTGACCTTACTGGTGCCATTGACGACGTTGGGGGATACCCCCAGCCATAATTCTCATGAGGAGAAAATTGATTCTCTTTTTCCTGACGATACTCTTTAATTTTTTCATGACAAAATGTCTGCCACTCTTCTACTAATTTTTTTCTTAATTTTTCATCTTCTGTAATCTCATTAATTTCGTCGAAAATTTTTTGCGTGAGAATCATTTCTACTATTTATCATTATTCTTTACACTTGACTCAATTTAATTCAAAGACTTCAATTTTTTCTCATTTTACTCAACACAATTCTTTACCTTTAACTCAATTTAATCTAAAGACTACACTTTAATTTTTTTTCTCAATTTAATTCCAAAAATTCTAATTACTTTTTCTCGCTTCATTTCCGAGAATTTTCTTTACTTATTTCTCGCCTTACTTCCGAGAATTTTCTTTACTTCTCACTCTCACCACAACCGTGCAACTGAGAACCCTCTACCTTTACTCTATTAATTTCAATCTTAATTGATTGAGCACCACTGCTGTGCTCTGTTTGTTTTGTCGCGAATACCCAAACGTAAGCCCCACGCGTTGGGCGCCATTGTAACGGTTGGCTTGATTGACCTTGAGCCAACGTGTTAAATGCACTGAAATTCCTCAAACTGACCCAAATTTATGCTCCAAATTTTTCCCCAAATTACTCCCGATTAATTTCCCTTTATTTAAACTGGGCGCCAGTCGTTTTTCGAAACTTTAACAGCTTGGGGGAAAACGACAAATCCCCAAGTTTTATTCTAAATCAACGATAATCCAAAACCCCCAAAAAGACTCTAATTTTACCCGCTTTTTTATATGAAACTCTCAATTTATCCCGAGGGGGAGAGGGGACGATACCCTCTATTTGGGTATTCGTGACGACAAAAACTTTACACAAAACTCATAACAAATTTTAACTCAAATGATATAAATTCGATATATTCAGAAGAATTAATTATATACACGTAAATTGCAAAAAAACATGAAATATTCAAAGTAACTTTTCGTGATTAATTTTATAATTATTTCACACTAATTGTTAACTCAAAATCCAACTCAGAATGACCAACAATAAATCCCACATTAGCCGGGTGGCCTCACCCGGAACAGACGCTAACTCGATATTTTCTTTACTTTAAATTCTTTACTCAAAATTCTTCACTATTAATCTTTACTCAAAATTCTTTACTCTAAACTCAAAATATTAATTGTGCGGGGACTCGCGTACCTTACGTTATTTGTGCTGTCTTTCCTCCGTGTCGACCTCTCTTTATTTTCTTTACTCCAATTTTCTTACGTAATTCTTTACAATTTTCTTTACGTTTCTCTACACGATGTGATCGCCACGGTGTCCCGGGAGAAGAAGAACGAGTCTTCTCTCCCACGAGTCGGCATTGGGTTTTTTCGGCTATCTCCGCTCAATTTCGGTAGAGCCGAGGCCCAACCCAACCACTTGTCCCGCGAGTCCCCCACTCTTTTACTCTCGCCACTGGCTTTACTTAAATTCTTACAATAATTCGAAATAATGTACAAAAATAATCATAATAACTCGGACAATATTTTCCCGACAATTATAAACGGAAAACTTTAGTCTTTTCTTTCCACACCCATAACTTTAGTCTTTATTTTCACACTTTTAATTTGAGTCTTTTCTTTCACTGACTCCGATGCTGATTCTGGTGATCTCCAGTTTCTCTCGCTGTTGGCCAACATTCCCTCTAGTTGGCTGATACTGGACCAAACGAGTAGATGCTGCTTTCGTCCCAGTTCTCCCGAATTGGCCTTGATATCCGATGAATAATCTCTGGGACTGGGGAAACTCTTCTCCAGTCCTACCTCTTGACTTCTTCTCCGTTTTCTCGGAGTTAATTTCAACGAAACAAACAAAAATAATTAGTGAGGTCACAAAATATGTTGACCTCACTCTGGACATTTGCTGTCTTGACTCCAAATGAGCCCTATCCTCACCGGGTACCGCGAATCGCGACCAAAACCGTGATTTTTGTGAAATTTGTTTATTATTCTAATTTTCTTAATTCTGTGACGGTAAAAACCGTCACAAATTAAATCGTTTACTGTTTCGTATTCATTGCGAATTTTCTCTGCAACAAGACGCAATCCATGACATAGACATCGGATATGAACCAATTTTCCGTACTGATAATCGGTCTTCAGCATTTCAGCTGAAAGTACCATGTATGGTGCAGCATCGGTAGCATACACCAATACACGATCTCGATGTATACCATCTGGCCATAGCTTCAACAGCGACGATTCAACAAATGCACATAGCGTTCGAGCATTTGCTCTTTCTAATTCTTCAATGTGCACTAGTCGTGGAGTTCCTGCACGATCATATGTTAACGGAGTAACAATGGCATTAACAACGATACGTCCACTGGAATCAGTAGTTTCATCAACAGTCAGATGAATGCGTGCTTCCCCAACTTCTTCCCGAATTTTTTGGATAGTATCTTCATAGCATTTCTGTACGTAGGTCTTCCTTATCGTCGAAACATCTGGTATACTTTGTCTCGTCCATTTTTCAAGAAAATCTCTGTAGCTTTCATTTCTCAATTTGTCCAGAGGGATATCAGAGCGCAAATGCATTTCCGTCAGCTCCATATAGTATGCATTCATTCTGGAAGAACATGCATTCCTACATTCAATTGTGGGTCGAGGAATTTGCCTCCAAAGTTCTAGCGCTACTTGATGTTTTCTAGATTGATTGTGTTCTGCAATCTCTCGCATTTTTATTAATTGCAAACGTATATTACAACACGCACAATCAATAGAATCATCCACAAATGAATATAGATCTTGAGGCAATTGCAATTGTTCACGAATTCTCGCCCAGCGACCAGCCAATCCAATATTTTCCGGATTCATCAGAGCAGTTTGATGACGCTGACTTTGATTGTGACCTATTATGCTACGCTGATTCAATGTCTTGAAGCGTCCCCCACAAACGTTACATAATACAGCATCGTCATTCCATGCATAATGATTTTCAGGCAACTGTAATTGTGCACGAAGTTGATTCCAACGCTCTTCCCTATTCATCTTTGATTATATAAATTGTCACGGAGATTCATGCAGAAGTAGAGAGGGTAAAAATGCAGTGGAAAGGATAAGGACGGATGCCGAACTTCTGGAATAAAGGGAAAAAGACATAAATAGAGTCATTATTTGAAAGGATGGAAAAAGCTTGGATTGATAACGTTTGCCATGATTTGCAATGGCATTATCTTTTGATTCTCTATACATTTTTTCGAAAACATACAGTATTTTCTCCAAATTCTGCCAGATTCCCTCGAAAGAATACAGTATTCTATTTAGAATCTGTTATTTTCTCTGAAGAGAGAATGCATTCTACGAAAGTCTCTCATTTTCTCCAAGACAAATGGTACTTTCTCATTTTTTCCCGAGGAGATACAATATTTCCTCCAGATCCCGTCATTTGCTTCAACGAAATATTACATTTCCTCGCAAGAATATAGTATTTTTTTGAATTCCCCCATTTTCCCTAGGAGAAATGTCATTTCTCAGAATTTCCCCAGTTTCTCCAATGAAAAATTGTATTTTCTCGAATTTCCAGAGAAGATACAATATTTTAGGAAAATTCCGCCATTTTCTCCTGGAGAAATGTCATTTCTCAGTATTTCCCCAGCGTCTCCAATGAGGAATTGTATTCCCTAAAATTTCTCTCAGGAGATACAGTATTTTCTCTGGATTCTGTCATTTTCCCTGAGGAGAAATTGTATATCTCCCCATTTTTCCCAAGAGAAATGGCATTTTTCAGTATTTCCCCAGCTTTCCTAATGAGAAATTGTGTTCCCTCGAGTTTTCCTCAGGAGATACAGTATTTTCTCCAGATTCTATCATTTTCCCTGAGGAGAAATTGTATTTCTCCCCATTTTCCCCAGGAGAAATGGCATTTCTCAGAATTTCCCCAGTTTCTCCAATGAAAAATTGTATTTCCTCGAATTTCCGGAGAAGATACAGTATTTTATGAAAATTTTGCCATTTTCCCCTGGAGAAATGGCATTTCTCAGTATTTCCCCAGCTTCTCCAATGAGAAATTGTATTCCCTAGAATTTCTCTCAGGAGATACAGTATTTTCTCCAGATTCTATCATTTTCCCTCAGGAGAAATTGTATTTCTCCTCATTCTCCCCAAGAGAAATGGCATTTCTCAGTATTTCCCCAGTTTCTCCAATGAAAAATTGTATTTCCTCGAATTTCCGGTGAAGATACAGTATTTTATGAAAATTCCGCCATTTTCCCCTGGAGAAATGGCATTTCTCAGAATTTCCCCAGTGTCTCCAATGAGAAATTGTATTCCCTAGAATTTCTCTCAGGAGATACAGTATTTTCTCCAGATTCTGTCATTTTCCCTGAGGAGAAATTATATTTCTCTGCATTTTTCCCAAGAGAAATGGCATTTCTCAGTATTTCCCCAGCTTTCCTAATGAGAAATTGTGTTCCCTCGAGTTTTCCTTAAGAGAAATTGTATTTTTTCCCATTTTCCCCAAGAGAAATGGCATTTCTCAGAATTTCCCCAGTTTCTCCAATGAAAAATTGTATTCCCTAGAATTTCCGGAGAAGATACAGTATTTTATGAAAATTTCGCCATTTTCCCCTGGAGAAATGGCATTTCTCAGTATTTCTCCAGCTTCTCCAATGAGAAATTTTATTCCCTAAAATTTCTCTCAGGAGATACAGTATTTTCTCTGGATTCTGTCATTTTCCCTGAGGAGAAATTGTATATCTCCCCATTCTTCCCGAGAGAAATGGCATTTCTCAGTATTTCCCCAGCTTTCCCAATGGGAAATTGTGTTCCCTCGAGTTTTCCTTACGAGAAATTGTATTTTTTCCCATTTTCCCCAAGAGAAATGGCATTTCTTAGAATTTCCCCAGTTTCTCCAATGAAAAATTGTATTCCCTAGAATTTCCGGAGAAGATACAGTATTTTATGAAAATTTCGCCATTTTCCCCTGGAGAAATGGCATTTCTCAGTATTTCTCCAGCTTCTCCAATGAGAAATTGTATTCCCTAGAATTTCTCTCAGGAGATACAGTATTTTCTCCGGATTCTGTCATTTTCCCTGGTGAGAAATTGTATATCTCCCCATTTTTCCCAAGAGAAATGGCATTTCTCAGTATTTCCCCAGCTTTCCCAATGAGAAATTGTATTCCCTCGAGTTTTCCTCAGGAGATACAGTATTTTCTCCAGATTCTATCATTTTCCCTCAGGAGAAATTGTATTTCTCCTCATTCTCCCCAAGAGAAATGGCATTTCTCAGTATTTCCCCAGTTTCTCCAATGAAAAATTGTATTTCCTCGAATTTCCGGAGAAGATACAGTATTTTATGAAAATTCCGCCATTTTCCCCTGGAGAAATGGCATTTCTCAGAATTTCCCCAGTGTCTCCAATGAAAAATTGTATTTCCTCGAATTTCCGGAGAAGATACAGTATTTTATGGAAATTTCGCCATTTTCCCCTGGAGAAATGGCATTTCTCAGTATTTCCCCAGCTTTCCCAATGAGAAATTGTATTCCCTCGAGTTTTCCTCAGGAGATACAGTATTTTCTCCAGATTCTGTCATTTTCCCTGAGGAGAAATTATATTTCTCTGCATTTTTCCCAAGAGAAATGGCATTTCTCAGTATTTCCCCAGCTTTCCTAATGAGAAATTGTGTTCCCTCGAGTTTTCCTTAGGAGAAATTGTATTTTTTCCCATTTTTCCCAAGAGAAATGGCATTTCTCAGAATTTCCCCAGTTTCTCCAATGAAAAATTGTATTCCCTAGAATTTCCGGAGAAGATACAGTATTTCATGAAAATTTCGCCATTTTCCCCTGGAGAAATGGCATTTCTCAGTATTTCTCCAGCTTCTCCAATGAGAAATTGTATTCCCTAAAATTTCTCTCAGGAGATACAGTATTTTCTCTGGATTCTGTCATTTTCCCTGAGGAGAAATTGTATATCTCCCCGTTTTTCCCGAGAGAAATGGCATTTCTCAGTATTTCCCCAGCTTTCCCAATGAGAAATTGTGTTCCCTCGAGTTTTCCTTAGGAGAAATTGTATTTTTTCCCATTTTCCCCAGAAGAATTGGCATTTCTCAGAATTTCCCCAGTTTCTCCAATGAAAAATTGTATTCCCTAGAATTTCTCTCAGGAGATACAGTATTTTCTCCAGATTCTGTCATTTTCCCTGAGGAGAAATTATATTTCTCTGCATTTTTCCCAAGAGAAATGGCATTTCTCAGTATTTCCCCAGCTTTCCTAATGAGAAATTGTGTTCCCTCGAGTTTTCCTTAAGAGAAATTGTATTTTTTCCCATTTTCCCCAAGAGAAATGGCATTTCTCAGAATTTCCCCAGTTTCTCCAATGAAAAATTGTATTCCCTAGAATTTCCGGAGAAGATACAGTATTTTATGAAAATTTCGCCATTTTCCCCTGGAGAAATGGCATTTCTCAGTATTTCCCCAGCTTCTCCAATCAGAAATTGTATTCCCTAGAATTTCTCTCAGGAGATACAGTATTTTCTCCAGATTCTGTCATTTTCCCTGAGGAGAAATTATATTTCTCTGCATTTTTCCTAAGAGAAATGGCATTTCTCAGTATTTCCCCAGCTTTCCTAATGAGAAATTGTGTTCCCTCGAGTTTTCCTTAGGAGAAATTGTATTTTTTCCCATTTTCCCAAAAAGAAATGGCATTTCTCAGAATTTCCCCAGTTTCTCCAATGAAAAATTGTATTCCCTAGAATTTCCGGAGAAGATACAGTATTTTATGAAAATTCTGCCATTCTCCCCTGGAGAAATGGCATTTCTCAGTATTTCTCCAGCTTCTCCAATGAGAAATTGTATTCCCTAAAATTTCTCTCAGGAGGTACAGTATTTTCTCTGGATTCTGTCATTTTCCCTGAGGAGAAATTGTATATCTCCCCATTTTTCCAAAGAAAAATGGCATTTTTCAGTATTTCCCCAGCTTTCCTAATGAGAAATTGTGTTCCCTCGAGTTTTCCTCAGGAGATACAGTATTTTCTCCAGATTCTATCATTTTCCCTAAGGAGAAATTGTATTTCTCCCCATTTTCCCCAGGAGAAATGGCATTTCTCAGAATTTCCCCAGTTTCTCCAATGAAAAATTGTATTTCCTCGAATTTCTGGAGAAGATACAGTATTTTATGAAAATTTTGCCATTTTCCCCTGGAAAAATGGCATTTCTCAGTATTTCCCCAGCTTCTCCAATGAGAAATTGTATTCCCTAGAATTTCTCTCAGGAGATACAGTATTTTCTCCAGATTCTGTCATTTTCCCTGAGGAAAAATTGTATTTCTCCCCATTTTTCCCAAGAGAAATGGCATTTCTCAGTATTTCCCCAGCTTTCCCAATGAGAAATTGTATTTCCTCGATTTTCCGGAGAAGATACAGTATTTCTTGAAGATTCCGCCATTTTTCCCAAAGAGAAAATGAATTTCTTCAGATTTCATCATTTTCTCCCGGTGAAATGATATTCTTCCCAATTTTCCCGAGAAGATCCGGTATTTTCCCTAGATTCCGCTATATTTTCCGACCAAAAATTCTATTTTCTCGCAAAAATACAGTATTTTGTCAAATTTTCCCGATTTTCCCCAGGAGAAATGGCATTTCCCAGAATTTCTCCAGTTTCCCCAATGAAAAATTGTTTATTTCCTCGACTTTCCCAAGGAAATTCAGTATTTTCTGAAGATCCCGCCATTTTTCCTGAAGAAATGATATTCCCTTGCAAGAATACAGTATTTCTTCGAATTTCCATTTCTTCCAGGAGAAATGGCATTTCTCAGAATTTCCCCAGTTTCTTTTTTTATTTTTCCAGATTTTGGCAATTTGTCCCGAATTACCTCTAAATTCTCTTCTTTTTTATTTTCAATAGGGACAGGGGTACGGCGAGATTTCTTTCCCACTTCCTCCAGCCACGTCAAGAAATTTGATTCTCCCTTCCAATTCCTATTCTATTTTGAACGAATGAAAATTTTTCCATTTAACCACTCAATTCATCAAATTTAAAAAAGAGTTAATTTTAATGAAAATTGATGCAATTTAATTGGACTCACCTCTCGTTCTCTCTGCTTCAATCTCGTTACACTTCAATTATTAAATTATCTAATGCAATTTCTCTGCATTAACCAATTCAAATTCCTTGGTTTAAACACATTTGACATTTGTTTATTATTTATTTATTTTATCCTTTACTCCCTTCAGGTTGGTTAAAACCGAGGGGGAACTTCCCGGCCCTACTAATAAATAAACGAATAAGACCGGAGCACAATGACAACAAGCGTATGATTTTTCATTATCGGCAACCTTCTTGATCGACAATGTGATCAAACTTGCGATCAATGGAATTGTCAACAATGTTCACTAGGTTGCGCACTTATCAGTGCACAATTGTCTCATGGTCATCACACTCTCCTCCTTATCCGCTCATTTTTGATTTCTTCTATTTTTGAATTTTTTGAGAATGCTGCTGTACATCCTACTCAAGTTTTGCGTGTTTTCGCGTTTATTGACGGTGTCATTGATGTAGATGTAAATCATCTCACTGATGTTGCGTTTCCGCCAATCTGATTCAAAGTCCAGTATAGTTGTCTCATCAAATTTGAACGAGTGGCCTGTATCAAAATGATGGATCGCCAGAGCTGTTTGATTGTTTTTTAAGATTTTTAATGGAGCACAGTCGGTCCTATGTTGGCTCAACCTTGTCTTTAGTCGTTGTTTCCTTGTCTTTAGTGTTGATCTGTACTCAAGTTTAAAAGACAAAATACCAGTGCTAGACAAATCAGAGTTAATTTACAGAATTCCTTGTGAATGTTCAATGTGCTACATTGGACAGACGAAACAACGACTAAAGACAAGGTTGAGCCAACATAGGACCGACTGTGCTCCATCAAAAATCTTAAAAAACAATCAAACAGCTCTGGCGATCCATCATTTTGATACAGGCCACTCGTTCAAATTTGATGAGACAACTATACTGGACTTTGAATCAGATTGGCGGAAACGCAACATCAGTGAGATGATTTACATCTACATCAATGACACCGTCAATAAACGCGAAGACACGCAAAACTTGAGTAGGATGTACAGCAGCATTCTCAAAAAATTCAAAAATAGAAGAAATCAAAAATGAGCGGATAAGCAGGAGAGTGTGATGACCATGAGACAATTGTGCACTGATAAGTGCGCAACCTAGTGAGCATTGTTGACAATTCCATTGATCGCAAGTTTGATCATGTTACGGCTACAACCCGAAAAACACGTAGATTTGAATAATGTTTTAATACAGAAAATAGTAGATTATTCGTAGTAATCACGGTTGTGGTTGTAACCAAAAATAAAAAATAAGGGATCGGTTTGCCGCGGTAAAACACTGAAGTGTACCGATGTCAGAAGGAAAAAGTTGTTGGACAAAACAAGTTTATTCAAAATTAAATGTTATAATTTGTATATTTTCAACTAACACCAAATAATTTATTTGAGGATAAATCAAACGTCTAATCTGAGTCAATACGATAAAAGAAAATTGTAATCGCTTCAGCGTAAAATTGAACTTACAGTTGGAATTGAAAGAAATTAACAACGGTTTGAGTTGTTGAAATTCTGGTGAATGTTTGCTGGCGATACAGATGACTCTCTTGTTGTGCAATTGGCCTGATGCACGATACTGGATCCCAGTAGATGAAGTTCAGGATGCTCGAACGATATTTGTTGGTTCATTGTGGAATGACTCAAACGTTTCTTCTCGAAAATGCTTCTACTTGACTTTGAATTAAAGACTCGAACTTTACTTCGAAGGTATGAATACTTTAGTTGATCGAGTACAATTTGAGTAGAGTAACATTCTAGATAGAAGTCTAGTGACTGGAGATGTTAACTCGGACAGAGTAACACTACTGAGTGTGGACTTGTTACTGAAGGTCTGATGACCAAAGTAACGTTGTAGATGAGACTTGGTACTGATGGTCTGATGACCAGAGTAACGTTGTAGATGAGACTTGGTACTGATGGTCTGATGACCAGAGTAACGTTGTAGATGAGACTTGGTACTGATGGGGAAGAGTTGTGGGTTAATCACTTTTTATAGTGAAATGGGTTGGGCGTATTCACAAAATTCTGTTTGATTCCAAATTTCCAGTTCTTTTTGGTACCGCCGTTTCGTAGAGGGAGAGGTTGTAAATGAGGGTTGTAAATTTCCCTATGATAAGGCGAGCGCTCCGCACCTTCCGCTCTCCACTCAATCATCTTCGTTGTGTTATGTCAATATTCACGTTTTCGGTTGTCGGCTTGCCTTTGATCTCTGGTGTAATAAAATTATAATTTTCTATGAAGTGATATCCGTGGGCTCTATTGTCCGCTTGAAATCGCTTCATTCGTTTCCTCATTTTATTATTTTTTGTTTCTTATTCGTTGCCAAGCACAAAGGATGATAAGAACGGCAATGCAGCTTATCATTTCCGTTCATTTTCTCAAGCCAGGTAGAATAATTAAAATGTATTTAGAAATATAATTTTCACTAAGTTTATCGAGCAGGTTATTTGTATTTCCAATGCATTTTTCCTAGCATCTATATGATTTTGTTGGGGATCGCAACAATCACATTGTCGATCAAGAAGGTTGCCGATAATGAAAAATCATACGCTTGTTGTCATTGTGCTCCGGTCTTATTCGTTTATTTATTAGTAATCGTGTAGTTTATTCGTTAATTTATTAAATTATTTAATTGTTTGATTGTTGCAATGAAGAGTGTGATAGAATGTACATGGTTCCATATTATGGAAAATAATTCTAAATCGACAAAACATCAATAACGTCAAGGTAATTCATATAAAAAAGAAATGAAATTGTAGAATCGAGGTTAAATGTAATCCGGCGTTATACATAATAATTTTCTCGTGAATGATATACAATGTAAAAAATAATTATTTTAAATCGGAAAAAATGTAGATTAAAGTGAATAACAAATAAATAATGTCACGTTTGGTTTCAGAGCCTGAAGAAGCTGGAATTGTCCAGCGAAACGTCGCGATTTGACAATAGTTGATGTTGTTATTAATTTTTCCAATATCCCTATGAAAAAATTCCAACAGTTATTCTCAAATTATTGTTCGCTAACAATAATTTCCAACAAATTATGATGATGTGGTACTAAACACTTGTACGACTGAAATCAATGCCTAACAGACAGAGGGGCGTAAATGTTATGCTTATAAACAGCATTTCCAAGAACCAGAACCAAAATATAAGTGCTGTTTATAATGTTGAATTATCTATTATAATATATGTTTATAATGTTTATTATGTTGAATGTTGAATTTATGCAAATATCAATATATTTGGGATATAAGATATTCTTCAAATTTGGCAAATGATTAAGTCACAACGACAATGGGTTCATCTTTCAATAAAAAAAGATTTACTTCACGATAATTAATTCAGATATATTGCCCTCCTCAGGGAAACATATAGAAAAATGGAAATTCATGGAGGATCAATTTTGTGAATGGTTCCCTAGAATTATTATTTCAAGAATTCTAAAAGTTATAACACAAATGACGCATAGCCAAGACCTTTTAACCCTCTGAGGATTAATCCGCAAGCTTTATCTGGACATAGTTGCTTTAGAAAATTCCTATTCAGGAGGAAGAGAGCAGAGACGGATCAATGCCCTTGATGCGGAATGATAGACAATGTCAGTCACACGATGTTTATGTCCGACAGATGAAACGAAGAGAGTCTTGAGTTGAAAGCTCATACCGGACGATAATTCAATGAGATTAGCATGATGATCAGCCTAACAAGCAACAAGGAAAGCTGAAATCATCCACACAATGATTGATGAGAAAGAAGATGACATCAGAGCGCTACGTCACAGCGTCTGGAGACAATGTCCATGCTGAAGTGAAGCGAAAGTGGTTTGCAGCATAGTGCATGAATGATGTCACGGAGGTGGGTTTTTGAGTCAGTAAGAATTTGACACTACCCGCATCCCATCTGCGGGTGTCTCATGTAAGATTTTTCCCACCTCCAAAAAAAAAAAAAAAAAAATGCCATCACTGATCTGTGCGTGGAATGCGAAAACTAAAATAGGTCTCAGAGGGTTAAGTTTGTTCCAAATATAATCAATTGAATAGTTTTGAAGATATAGCTTGCTTTTTCTGATGTTTCTATGCTAATATCTAAAAAACTACTGAACCGATTCCGCCCAGTTTCAATACCGACCTTTGTGCTCATCAGATGTATAACCTCACAAAATTTGAGGTCTCTAGCTCAATTACTTATTAAGTTATCGTGGAATCAAGATTTTCACGAAAAATTTATCCAAAGTTTTCTACTGGCTAAAATAAAAATCTGAGCTCCCACCACCCCGGGGGTCAAAGATGCGGCTCTTGGACGCGCATCTCCTCGCGGAGACTGGACGCTGTGATTCCATTTTTCATCGAGAAAAGTCGAAAAAACCATATTTCAACATTTTCATTTTTCTCAAAAACTATCCGGCCGATTTAGCTGAAATTTTTATGAGAGCTTGGGGTTTTCAGATTAACGATTTTCAGATCGCTAGCTAACCCCACTTCAGAGTAAAGCGCAAGATGCGTCATCACACACACACGCACACATACACACAGACATTTTCTAAAAACGACGGATCTCGACGTTTTGGGTCATTTGCAGTCATATTATGATGAAATCTCAAAATCGAAAAAAATTACGATTACAAAGCTTCCATTCGGAAGTAAAAATTTTTACAATGAAAAAAAAAACACCGGAATCGCATTTGATTTGGAGAGATAGTGACTCAGCAGATTTTTTCAAACAATTTTGTTTCGATTTTTTTTCGTTTAAAAAAATAGTTTTTTTATTAATTTTTCTTCTTTTTTCATTGTTCTCATTTTTCGGTGGAATTCAACAAATTTTTCACACAGAATGTCGGAAAAATAACGGAGAAAAAACATCTTCGGTCCTAATCATCATTAATTGGTGTTTAGGGCACAAAAAAGTGTTCCTTTAATTTTTGCTGAAACTTTGTTCATTCGGGAAAAAGAAACGATCGAACCGATTGACTTGAAAATTGAGGAGGTGTTCCAGCATACATTGAACCAGAGAAAAACGTTGAAACATTTTCAATTTTCGCAAAATTCGCAAAATGCAGGGCAATTTTCGAAAAAGGAAAAAAACTCAATTTTTTGGTACTTTTTCGAACCAATTTTAAAATTGCAAGAAATTTTTTTTTCCAATCAAGCAGTGCAAGAATCTTACAGGAAATTCATTCATGTTTACGAATCTCATCATCCGCTTGCTGTGCGATCAGTAGTTCCTGAGATATCGACGATTGAAGACAAAAGGGTGTTTTTTGATTCAATCGACAATATCTCAGCAACAAACGGTCGTAGGGGGAAAAAAAAGAAATTGAAGCTGAAAAACCAAGCTACACGATCCTCATAAGGGTTGAGTCGAGAAAATTTTTTTGAAGTCCGTGGAACAAGTTGAAAAAATGAAAAAAAAAAAAAAATTTCCGCTTTCAACTCTCCTATCTCGTTATAACGAATGGTCATGACAAATTTTTATCTCAAGATTTCAAGAGTAGAGACTTCAAGCTTTCCAACGATTTTTTTTTTATTCTGATACGATCTTTTTGGACGAAGTTACAGCCATTTGAAAATCAAGCAAAAACCTGACAAAATTTACCGTTCCCTTAATTTTTTTGCTGGGTGTACATTTGTGCTGAAATCCCAGACCCCGAAGGAGATCCAGAACTTTATAACATTGTAATGAGAAATATGATTCATGGCCCATGTGGAAGCTGGTGCCCAGATGATGCAGGTAAATGTTCTAAAAAGTATCCAAAACCCTTCCGCGAAGAAACTGCTATGGATGAGAATGGATATCCTCATTATCAGCGAAGAAATACAGGATCTCATGATCGTTTGAACGGAAATACAACTGATAATCGATTCGTTGTGCCACATAATAGGAAATTACTGAAAATACTCAATTGTCACATCACTACAGAGATAGTTTCTAGCGTGAAATCTGTCAAATATGTCTATAAATACATTTACGAAGGACACGATGCTGCTGCTGTTATCGTTACTGACTCTAACACTAATGAAACAACTACCCATCATGATGAAATTCGTAACTTCATAGAAACTCGCTACGTTGGACTTGTTGAAGCATGTGATAGAATTTTTGGCAGAGTTTACAAGGAAAAAGTCATGCAATTACCCGTTTACCAGTACATTTACCAAATCGTCAAGATATAATAGTTCAAGATGGTGCAAATAATATTCAATTGAGAGCTGCATTAGAAAAAGAAACTCAATTAATGGATTACTTTGAACTGAATGAACGAGATGTTGAAGCTAGACGCTGTACATATTCAGAAATCCCTGCTCACTATACATTTCACAAAGCAACCCGTACTTGGAAAACACGAAAAGCTCAGTTCAACATGATTGGACGAATTTATTCCATGAGTCCATCTAACATTGAATTATTCCATCTTCGATTATTACTGATAACAATTAAAGGGGCACAAAGCTTTGAAGATCTCCAAACAGTTGACGGAATGACATACGGAAGTTTCTATGCTACATGTTTGGCATTAGGCCTTATCGAAGATGATGCAGAATGGAATCGTGCTCTAGCAGAAGCCCAAGTTTGGATGATGCCTCAACAACTGAGAAGCTTGTTTGTTCGTATTCTGATATATTGTCAACCGAATCATCCTGGAGAACTTTGGGAAACATTCAAAGATTCCATGTCAGAAGATTTTCGACGTCATTGTGCACCAGGTGAGGCTTACCGAAAGGCTTATATTCAAATAAATACTCTGCTCACCCATGAAGGATCGAATCTCAATCTTTTCCCCACGATGCCTCAACTCACAGAATTTGACAATATTCATGACGATATTGATGATGACACAACACCTCAACAGCATGAACAGATTGGCCAAGCCCAATACAATGTATTGAATGAAAAACAAAAGGAAATTATTGATTTGGTAATAGATGCTATTATGTCCACTGATGATCCCCCAACCTCATGTGTTTATATTGATGGACCAGGTGGATCAGGGAAAACATTTATTTATACTACTTTATGCCATTTGATGGAGAGTAAAACGAAAAGAGTTTGTACGATGGCATTCACAGGTATTGCAGCAATTTTACTTCCTAATGGAAGGACAGTACACAAGACATTTGGTATGGGCGTTCCTCTTTTCGCTGATTCCGTTTCAAACATTAAAAGTCAGTCAAAAGTTGCTGAAAATTTGCGGAAAACCGATATTTTTATATGGGACGAAGCTCCTATGGCGCCAAAATATGCTTCGGAATTGGTGGATCGGACACTTCGAGACTTAATGAATGTTGATTTGCCATTTGGGGGCAAAATTATGGTTCTCGGGAGCGATTTTAGACAGCTGATGCCTGTGAAAGTCCATGCAACAAGTCGTAAGATGGTGAATTTATCTATAAAATTTAGTTCACTTTGGAAAAATTTTTCCATATTTACATTAACTGAAAATATACGAACTTTACCAGAAGAAGTCGAATTTGCTAAATTTTCATTGGAAATTGGTGATGGAACTTTAAACGATAACGATAATAACTTGGTCATTCCAGATACATGTCTTGCCCCTCGGAACGGTGACATTGTACAGACAATCTTTGGAAATCTAATAAATGAACGACGATATGGAGATCTCGCCGAAGTTGCCATGTTATCCGCGAGAAATGTTAATGTTGACGTAATCAATAGCAGAGTTGTAGAATCATTAAACAAGTCGACGGAACGAATCCATACGAGTGTAGATATCGTAGAGAATTGTGATAACGGTGATATTGATGACGCTATTCTTCCGGAGTACTTGAATACTTTGAATCCTCCAAGTTTCCCACCACATGAATTACGTTTGCGGAAACATTATGTTGTCATGTTGATTCGAAATCTTAGTATAAGCGAAGGTCTATGTAATGGGGCGAGATTACAAATTATAGACCTTGAGAATAATATTCTGCGATGTCGAATTTTAACAGGTGACAAAATCGGTCAAATCATATTTATGCATCGTATAACGCTTTACTGTGAAGATGTTTATCCATTCCCATTCCAATGAAGACAATTTCCAATAAAATTAGCATTCGCTATGACAATTAATAAAGCTCAAGGCTAACATTCGATGAAATTGGACTAGATCTCCGCAAAGATGTTTTCACTCATGGACAATTATATGTAGGATGCTCTAGAGTTCATTCTTGCAGATCGTTACGAGTTTTCATAGGCAATCAACGGACAAACAATATTGTTAAAAACTACGTGTACACAGAATTGTACGTATAACGTCTTATGTACATATTCATTTTGCTATTAGCATTTCCTTTTGATATAACAAACCACAAACTTTCATCTCATTATGATTATTTTGACTAATTCTATAATAATTTTTGAGTTCCAATCATCGTCAAATTATGTTGGCTCCTGAAACCAAAGAGTAACTCAGAATAACACTTCAAAAATACTTATTTCGATTCCACCATCTTAATGAATTGTAAATATGATGAATAAATGCAATTTATTTGTTGAGTTATCTTTTGGGATTACATGAATCATTGAATGAATTTGATTGAATAAATGAGTTGTCCATAGGGTTCTCAGAATAATTCGAAAAAAATCATTTAAAACAATCATGAGTCATAGTTTACGACTAAGCACTGAGAATAATCGTTGAGAAACAAGTGAACTTTTTTTTTTGGTTCAAATTAATTTTTCCAATTTTTTTTGATGATTACTATTCTTTTAATTAAATAAGAAACTATCATCAATTATTAATATTGACTCAGAAAAACTGAAGAATCCTTCATTCCTATTCTGCTTTTTGAGCCGAGCACGCAATTTCGATCAACCAGGAATAGACATGGCAGTTTAAGTGTTACATTCGAAGCGTATGAACTTCTTAGAATAGGAGGAGAAAAAATAATAATAAGAGGAGAAGGATTCTATCATTGTCTTCTTTCCATCGATTTCTTATTAATCCATAATCAGATGTTATTTAGATCGGTTGAAATTGTTCTCTTCTTTCATACTGTGTTCTATATATTGTCAGAGATCATCCGTTTAGTCACAAACTGTCACTTTGCATGAATATAATTCGACTCATATAATTTTCCTTGATTATGTATGTATTAGTTTATTTTTCAATTATAGTCCAAATATACATGTTTACATAATAAATGGTACAAGAATGGTATAATTTTGATAGAAGACAATGAGTAAATGTGACAAGGTTATTTACATTGGTGGATTTAATTTCTTTCGTTCATTCATTTGTATATTTGCCTTTGTTTTCTCATTTTTTATATTTTTTGAAGCATTTTTTCCTATAATTTTTAATTGTAAATAAACTTTATTTTCATTGCTTTGACGTACAGTCTTTACAATGGGGAGCCGGTTTGACCAGTAGAGACCTTTATTAATTGATCAATATAAATGAGTACAGAAAATCAATTCAGTGAATCTTGGGGATTTATACATTGCTCGAATATTTCGCCAGATTATTGAGGAAGAGATGAAGTGTTATGGCTTCATCTTTCGAAGTCGGGTTAAGTGCGCGTTTAAATATTGAGAGCTTTTCCATCTCGTCCGATGAACCGTTCGTGAAGGAGATTCTTCGTGCTTCAAGCAGGGGGCAGTCAATTAAAAAGTGATATAAGCTTTCAGTGAACGAGCAGTGACAAAGTGGGCATTTCGAATTTTCGTATTCTAGTTTTATCATAGAATTGTTTATAATTATTCTAGGAAGGTTCTGAGTGAGCAAGCGACATTGAGCAATTGTTTGCATTATTTTCGTGGGCATTTGGAGTTGTAGATAGGATTGGTGGTTTACAAGTGGGAAGAGATAGGGATAGATAGGAAGTGAGGATTGAGCTAGCCTGGATTGGTCAGCTTGTTCCATCCCAACAGTATGTTCTGCTATGACTGCATCAATGTTTTTTCTTAGGATACCTTCTGTGCAGAGGGTGGTGATGTTCTGGTTTGAGTATTTCACTATGATGTCATTTATTTGAGTGCACCAGTTGTATTTATTTTGGGGTTGAGTGTGATGAGACTTTAGCAATTTTCTGAGGCAGATTTTTGGCAGTCTGTCACTGTTCATTTGTAGTATTTTTTCAATCCACCTCAGAGACCGTTTGAGGACATCCAGTTCTAGAGGGAGTACTCCTGTTTCAATCCTTACTGCATAATTGGGACAGTGATTTGGGAGATTAAGTATCCTTTTATAGTATTGTGTTTGTAGAGAATTAATTTCAGGTAAATGTCTCAGCCCCCATACTTCCACGCCGTATAGAAGAACGCTTGCAGCCAGCGATTTATAAAGGTATTCTGTAGTGCACCAAGAGTTTGAACGAGAGCGACGAAGAATTCCGAGAACTGATTGCGTAGCAATTTGTGTAGACACCTTGGCTTTCTTGAATGGTGGATGGAACAGGCCAGATTTATAAAAAATGCAACCGAGGTATTCATACTCCTCGACAATCTCAATCTCCTCTCCCTCGGCCTTGAATACCAGATCTTTCGGGATTCTACCTTTGTGGAAGATTAGGATTTTAGATTTTTTCCTGTTCATCTCTAGCTGGTTTTTGGAAAAATATTCAGTGGCGAGTCTGATTTTTTTCTTCATAACAGCGGGACTGCTAGCAAGTAGAGCGATATCGTCGGCGTATGCCAAGCACATGGCTTCGTTCTGGTGATCAATTGAGACTCCTCTAGCTCCATTTTCCATCAGGTATTGTTCAAAATCTGCTATGAATAAGGCGAATAATAGTGGGCTGAGTACTTCTCCTTGGAGCACTCCCTCAGTGATTTCAATTGGGTTTGAGAGTCCTGAGTTCGTTTTTACCGCCAGGTTTGCGTTCTTGTATAGATTCATGCATATGTTAATTAGTTTCGTGCTTAGCTCAAGATTGGCTAGTTTGGCCCACAACAGGTTATGACATACTGAATCGAATGCTCTCTTAAAATCAATAAAGAGTACGTACAATTTTCCTTTAGGCTTACTCAAATGGATTTGAGCAATGGCAGCTAGGCTGAATATGTTGTCAAGAC
Organism: Aleiodes alternator; assembly: GCA_963921955.1. Taxonomy (NCBI): domain Eukaryota; kingdom Metazoa; phylum Arthropoda; class Insecta; order Hymenoptera; family Braconidae; genus Aleiodes; species Aleiodes alternator. The sequence goes on along the minus strand of OY998102.1, from coordinate 2,978,610 downwards.
AGCTCCTATCTTTCCTAAAGCCAGATTGAAATTCTGGTAGTTTTTTAAGTCTTTCAGCCCATGATGCAACTCTAGTTGAGAGGATTTGGGTGAAGATCTTTGCTACACAGTTTACCAGGGAAATGCAGCGATAATTAGCAGGATCCTCTATATCCCCTTTCTTATGCATCATGGACGCATGTAGCATAGACCAATCTTGAGGTACTTTTTCTTCATCAAGGATTTTATTGAATAGAATTCTGAGGTAGTCAATTCCGTTTTCGGGAAGATGCTTGAAGAATTCATTGCTCAGTCCATCGGGACCCGGGGATTTCCCGTTCTTACTTTTGTGGAGGGAGGCAAGGATTTCACACTCTTCAATGGGTCTATCAAGGAGTGGGTGGCTTAGTCTGATGCTTAAGGATAAAGTTGGAGCTCTAGGAGGGAGTAGTTTATGTAGGAAGTCGTACCATTTCTCAGGTCTAATAGTATTTGGTTTAACTGTTTTTTGTCTGAATTTGTCAATAGTTGACCAGAATAGTTTAGGGTTTCGGGTTGTACTGATTTGATTTTTCAGTTTTTCGAGATACAATTTTTTTTTCAAGTCTATCAGATCAAAGTAGTTTGCCTTCATTTGTTCATAGCTGCTTACTTCAGGAGGATTCGCAAAGTGAGATTTTTTGCATTTTTTTAATATATTATTTAGATGTTTCTTTGAATTGAAGCATTCTCTATCGAACCATGGTTTATTCGGATTATGGATGTTGACCGTGTGTATTTTCTCCATCTTAAGGGAGCGAGCCGTGTCTTTAATCAGAGCAATTAAATTTTCATTCATGAGATCTAAATCATCGATGTTAATTTGATTCATTTTGTTGTTGACTCGAATGCATTCTGTAAATTTATTGCTGTGTTCGGTACGCCAAGTGATCTTTTTAACGGATTGATAAAGCTGTTGTCTTTCATGGGTGATGTGAAAATTGAGGAGAAGGGAAATTGGAAAATGGTCAGATTTTGTCGGAAATATCATAACTTGAAAATCTAAAATTGAGCTGAGAGATGTGCTGTTACAAATTGCGAGATCTAGTGTGCTAGGATTTTTGTTTTTTTGGTAGAAAGTCAATTGACCCGGATAATCGTTTGGCAAACGCCCGTTTAAAATAAATAAACCCCGATCAGACAGAAATTCTTGCAGTCTTCTCCCCCGAGTGTCTATTGTTACATCTGTTAGTTCTCTGGAGTTAAGGGAGTTATCCACTAAGGCTAGTAAACTGTCTTCTAGTGAGTTTCTATTACCAATTCTACAATTAAAATCACCGAGTAAATATATCGGGAATTCTGCACTGTCGGATCTCACTGCCTCTAGAGCCTCATTTAAGAATTGTAAGGAGGATTCAATGGTGTTGTAGTGGAAATAGTAGCATAAGAAAACAAAAAAGGAGTTATTACCATGAGAGATTTTAACTGCAAGAATTTCGGCGCTGGCATACTTAATATTATAGGTGTAGATATTTTTTTTCATGGCTAGGAGAAGGCCCCCTGAGGCGTGGCCTTTCTTGTTGTTATTCTCAGCATTGACGTAGATGAGGTGATGTTCTGATAGCCAGCGTGGTGGATAAGTCATCGGCTTGGTGAGCCACGTTTCCGTGAATCCGAGTATGTCTGCTTCTTCTGTCATTGGCTGAATCTCCCCACTATTTTGATTGAAACCATGTATATTCCAAGCCAATATACGAATGTGTTTGTGTGTTGTTTTGATTTCAGATGCCAATGTCGTTTGCGGTGGGATCGATAACAGCTGATTTTCTGTACTGGCTGGTTGCTATACACGTTTGTCTGCGATTCTCTTGGAAGAGCGAGGCGTAGCTTGATAGAACTGTCGCAAAGATGGTTGCTTGTGGCTTCCATCAGAGAGAGAGCTAGTTGAGTCGGTGCGTGGACGATCGGGACCTCTTTTTTCATTCCTTCTTTTTACTGTGTTAGTTGGATTACTAAAGCGATTACTATTTCCCTTGTTTTTGGGAGTGTGCTCGTCATTTTCCGAGTTTTCAGTATCAGTGTCGTTTGTAATATTTTGTATACAAGCAAGGGTTTCGGGGTCCACGGATTCTCCCAAGATGTTCAATAGGTTTTCTCTCTCTACAGGTTTGTTGTCTAGCAGCAATTTTTCGTTTCTGATCTTAGCTTCAAATCCCATTCTTTTCAGTTCAAAACGGATTTTCAGTTGTTGTTTTTTAACATGTCTCTCTGTTTTTGTAAGGTCATCTGCGATTGAGATGTTATTTGCTTTAAGCTTAGCAGCATTTGTGAAAAATTCTTTTTTCCACCAAGGAGCAAGCAATTTCAGTAAAATTGGTCGACGTTTGTTTTGGGAATATTTACCGAGACGATGCGCTGACACTATACACGCTGATTGAATTTGGATATTTTGGGTTGTAACGACTCTCAACACAGTGGTCATGGTATTTTCATGTTGTGAATTTTCTTTCTCTGGTACGTTGAATAGCAATAAATTGGATGCTCGTTGGTTTTTTTCAAAGGCTAGCATTTTCTGAGTAACTACCTCGAGCTGATTTTCCATATAATTTTGGTGTTTTTTAATTTTTTCCTGCTCTTTAATGAGACCCTGAACTTCTTTCCGCATTTCACATTGATTATTTTTGATGTCTTTTATGTCTGCACTTACACTTACTAGTAATTTTTCGAGATTTTCCAGCGTGGTCATTTTCACTCCTGGTATTTTATTTTATTTTTTTTAATTTTTTTTTTAAAGTATTTATTTGTTCATTTATTCACTTTTTCTCTTCTTTTTGTCAACTCTTTTTTTTTTTAATTTTTTTTCTTCCCTTGTCTCCTTTATGGAGCAGTTTATCACGAATTCACGTTGAAATTCCACGAAAGACAGTGCGATTTCAGTCAAAGTAGAAAATAAATACAGATCGATGACTCGTCGGAGCGAAAACAAAACACGTCTGTCTCGTACAGTGGTCAAACCGAAAACTCTGAATTTTCCTTGATTATTCAAGCGATTCTGAAAGAAAAAATTTCATCCATTCAATATGACTGGAGGTATATTCTTCATTGACATTATAACGATATGATGATTATACTCAGCCTCTTATCACGAAAGACATCCAAAATTAAAGAGAAATTTAAACAGTGTTCTCGGAAAACCTTCAACATCATCCGATCAAAGGAACTATTGAAACGGCTCAGATGGAATTTCCTTAGTTGAATGTGTTCTTTACTAATTAATTCGTATTTCTTTCCTGATTGATTCGTTCAAAAGAACGATGAATGATTCTAATTCTCCTAAAAGTTAATCATCTACTCACATGAAGCCTCCATTCATCTTCAAAAGTACTGATAGGATTCTCTTGTAACCATCAATAGAACGTCAACTCTCAAAAAATTTCCTAGAAGAAACATAACTGGGAAACTAATCATGAAAATAATTTTTAAATTGGTGAGCATCTAACTGATACTACTTTCGAAAAAATCTGTAAGTATACACAAAATGGGCTGAATAATTGCAAGAAAATCCACTTATGCATTCAAAACAGATTTTTCGATGAATGGACACATCTTGAAATGTACTAATCAGATGATCTTCACACGAAACTTGAAAATAAGACTTCATCAGGGAAAAATTGTCCGCAAAGTATGGAATTTCTATATAAAAAAAATCGGTTTGCTGTGATTGAGATTTCCATGCACATACAGACGGACAGATACACACACACACGTACATATGCTAAGAATATCGTTTCTTCTCTTTTCAAACTATCTCAAGTCTCTTCTATTAAAAAAATGGGAATCGAAAATTTTCATGTCAATATAACTTCCATTCGAAAGCAGAGATGTGAAAAGTTAATGAAAAAACATTATGATGAATTCATTATGCGCACTCGAGCGCGCGATCGGTCTCGTTTAATAAAAAGTTTATCTCAATATTCTATCATTTCCTCTGTATACCTGAGTATATTCGTGTCCGTTAGAGTGTTCATTATTTTTTGAGTCATAAAAGTAGCGTTTAAGGACTAAATAATAACTCATGGAATTCATGGAATTAATGACATGAAGAAATCTATGGAGGCCAATTTGATGGCTCTGTCTGACCAAAATGGCCGGGACTACTGACTCTCATTTACCGACGGCCGAAATACGTGGCCAGGGGAGGCCATTTTGAATGTTCGGTCTGACAAAAATGGCCGGAACCCCTAACTCAAATTTACCGACTGTCAGAATATGTGATGATTCTCTACTACAGAGGTCTAAAGGACGCCAGTGGAATGTGCACTGAGATTGAATATTCAATGATTTTTCAATTCCTCTTTTAATGTACAAATGTTTTGTGATAATTGGAAGGATGAACTTGTAGAAAATATACATTTTAAATAACCTCACAAGAGATTCGTTGTATTTGTTAATTCAAGATTCATCCCCATTCTGCCGTTTTTTCTTCCTTTATAAGAGCATATATTGTCTTGTCCATTGGAACGTCAATTATTATCAACTAATAATTACGATAGTTATGTAGAATGATCATCGAGAAAATGAGGAAGAGTATCAAAATTCATAAATGAGACTTGTTAGGACTGGAATTGGTCCAAGAGTAAGTTCTTTGGGTTTATCTGTAGAAATACCCTCTACAATGAGTAGATACTTTAACTCGGTGGTTTATTAGAAAAGGATGAGTATTTATTTAATTTCAATGATTGATTAATATCCATTATGTAGAATAGAATATAAAGATAACAGATACCAGTCTCTGAGTTGACTGGTACAATGACACAATGTCGTGTCTGGTTGAGAACTGACTTCTCGAACATCAGTGAGTTCGATTCTTATAGTCAATTATCAGTGTCACATTGCAACATGATTATACATGTAGCAATAAGACGCTGAGTCGAATAATATGTGAAGTAAGTTGAACTCATTAATGTGTTCAACTTCTTTACTGTAATTATGAAATAATTAAATAATTTTGAATAATGCTAATGGGGCATAACAGACTTATTTCATATTTTAATATAAGATTTAACCTTGTTTCCCGTCTTTGGCTTTATAAAACCGTATATATTCTTGCTCGTTAGAATGTCTACTATTGTTTAGAATCATAAAAACACTCATGAATGAATAAATAAGCGCGATTGATACGAATAATTATAAAAACTAGGGGTGAGCAATTGCTCGCTCGCTACGCTCGCTCGCGAACAGAGGAGTGCGTAGTTGCTCGCTCGCTACGCTCACTCGCGAATAGAGAAGTGCGTAGTTGCTCGCTCGCTACGCTCGCTCGCGAATGGAGGAGTGCGTTACTGCTGATTAGAAGGAATTAGTGAGAATGCATTGTGATGAGTGTGACTTGAAGCTGCACTAAGAACTTCCCGATAATTTCTCTCACTTACTATTAGAAAAAATTATGAATGATAAAAACGATAAATAACAACAGACATAATCGTGGAAACTATCAAAAAATGTTGGGGAGATCTCAAAATATGGAGATCAATAAAAAAATCAATTTTTCCTTTTCGGGGGCTATGCATAGACTTCACTTTTGGGAAATTAAGAAGAACATGATAATGTTTTTCTTAAAAAACTGAAAAAGTACTGGATCGATTCCGATCAAAATCTAATGACCGCGAATTTATGTCAAGATGCTTCGATTACGACATCGATCACCTCGATCACATTATTGATTTATGAGAAAACGTGAACGAAAAAATTGATCACGGACATACACACACACACAAACATACACACAGACATGATCGTGAAAACTATCAAAAAATATTGGGGAGGTCTTAAAACATGAAGATCGATCGAAAAATCGATTTTTCATTTTCGGGGCCATTACATAAACTTCCCTTATCGGGAAGTTAATAAAGATATCGTGGCCATATTGACTGGTTGAAAGCCAGGCGGATATTGCAAACTGTCCTGATCGTCGCGATCGTTGAGAACTCGATAGTTTTCCGAGTACGCCCGAGCCACTGTTGTTACATGCGTCGTCACTAATTCCTCCCCTTCCTAACCGGTGGAATGATATTTTTCAATTTGTTCCAGGAATATTGATATTCTTCTTCTCTTCCAAACGATAAAATGTAAAAATATCAATTCCACAAACCATTCCTAATGAATCAATGTATTGCTTCCGAATAGAAGCTTTGTAATCGTAATTTTTTTCGATTTTGAGATTTCATCATAATATGACTGAAAATGACCCAAAACGTCGAGATCCGTCGTTTTTAAAAAATGTCTGTGTATATGATGACGCCTTTTCCGCTTTACTCTAAAGTGGGGTTAGCTAGCGATCTGAGAATTTTACCATAAGTTCGCCATGCGTGCCCCAAGCTCTCACAAAAATTTCAGCTAAATCGGCCGTATAGTTTTTGAGAAAAATGAAAATGTTGAAATATCGTTTTTTCGACTTTTCTCGATGAAAAATGGAATTACCGCATCCAGTCTCCGCCAGGAGATGCGCGTCCAAGAGCCGCATCTTTGACTCTCGGGGTGGTGGGAGCTCAGATTTTTATTTTAGCCAGTAGAAAACTTTTGATAAATTTTTCGTGAAAATCTTGATTCCACGATAACTTAATAAATAATTGAGCTAGAGAACTCAAATTTTGTGAGGTTATACATCTGATGAGCACAAAGGATGGTATTGAAACTGGGCAGAATCGGTCCAGTAGTTTTTTAGATATTAGCATAGAAACATCAGAAAAAGCAAGCTATATCTTCAAAACTATTCAATTGATTATATTTGGAACAAACTTAACCCTCTGAGGCCTATTTTAGTTTTCGCATTCCACGCACAGATCAGTGATGCCATTTTTTTTTTTTTTTTCTTTGAGAGGTGGGAAAAATCTTACATGAGACACCCGCAGATGGGATGCGGGTAGTGTCAGATTCTTACTGACTAAAAAACCCACCTCCGTGACATCATTCATGCACTATGCTGCAAACCACTTTCGCTTCACTTCAGCATGGACATTGTCTCCAGACGCTGTGACGTAGCGCTCTGATGTCATTTTCTTTCTTATCAATCATTGTGTGGATGATTTCAGCTTCCCTTGTTGCTTATTAGGCTGATCATCATGCTAATCTTATTGAATTATCGTCCGGTATGAGCTTTCAACTCAAGACTCTCTTCGTTTCATCTGTCGGACGTAAACATCTTGTGACTGACATTGTCTATCATTCCGCATCAAGGGCATTGGTCCGTCTCTGCTCTCTTCTTCCTGAATAGAAATTTTCTACAGCAACTGTGTCCAGATAAAGCTTGCGGATTAATCCTCGGAGGGTTAAAAGGTCTTGGCTATGCGTCATTTGTGTTATAACTTTTAGAATTCTTGAAATAATAATTCTAGGGAACCATTCACAAAATTGATCCTCCATGAATTTCCATTTTCCTATATGTTTCCCTGAGGAGGGCAATATATCTGAATTAATTATCGTGAAGTAAATCTTTTTTATTGAAAGATGAACCCATTGTCGTTGTGACTTAATCATTTGCCAAATTTGAAGAATATCTTATATCCCAAATATATTGATATCTGTAGGTTATTGTCGTACTAGCGAAAGCGTGAACATTGGAAAAACGCTGTGAGTTGGCTTCCCACATCACTATGTTTTCCCATACGACCATCGTGGTGGGGGAATTTGGCTCCCAACTTTTCCCATGTTTACGCTCTCGCTAATACGACCATAGCATGATTCTTAATTTTTTTTGACACTGAAAGCCTTTACAACAAAAATCGAAAATTTTCCCTAATCCCACTTTTCTAGATGAATATTTTGAAATCATTACTGTGAATTACCTCATTTTGATGTTAGAAACATGCAATAGATTTTAGGAATTCTTCTCGAACTCTCCCAATGCTTCAATCATAGCTTCATCCCAGTCGTCATCAAAAACTATCCAAATAATAAATATGTAAGTATCTGAATAAATCATTTTTCGTAGATAATTATTGTCAATTGCAAATGAAAACTTACGATATTCATATTCTTCCATTTTTTTCAATGAATAGTATTCACTAGTTAATGATCAATTATAATCGCAATTAGATTGGTCAAATGAATCTGCACTATTCAATAACGTGAAATGAGTATCTAAACTGAATAAATCGAATAACGTAATTCACAATTTTGTGACAGTTGACTGTTACACAGACTTTCCCATCATCACCTTAGAAATAAAGGGGCGCAAATGTTATGCTTATAAACAGCACTTATATTTTGGTTCTGATTCTTGGAAATGCTGTTTATAAGCATAACATTTACGCCCCTCTGTCTGTTAGGCATTGATTTCGGTCGTACAAGTGTTCAGTACCACATCATCATAATTTGTTGGAAATTATTGTTAGCGAACAATAATTTGAGAATAATTGACCATTCTACTAGGCGTCGGTACTCAGTAATTTTCCGCATTTTATGTGATATGATTGATTGTTGTGGTAAAATTATTTCGACTTCTGAAATGAGATAGTTTATATCAACTTGATTGATTCATGCTATCTATACATTATATTTTCCTTGTATCGATTTTTGGTAGCACAATTTTAGTATTGAGAAAAAATTTAAAGTTACGCAAATTTTGAAAATTTCTCATTGCAGAGAATTTTATCATAAGCAACCTTGAATTAGGCTTAGTTTGGGCAAGGCTGAACTCGAGTTAGCTAACTTGACTATGAAGTTGAAGCTCAAGATTTCAATGGAATATTACTCAAGATGTTCCAAAAAGTAGAAATATGACAATAAAAAAGAATTTTGTTACTCATAGCAAACGAGTGGATTCTCATCATCTTCAGAACATTCAAAGAGATATCATATTTAACAAAAAGAACATGAATTGACGTGATTAATATGAATAAGATCAGTGAGGGTAGATTTGAAATTGAAAAATTCATTCGGAAGCTTTCTGCCAATTGCATTGGCAGAATATTAGATGTAAGATTCTCAAATTACGCAAAAGTAATGGGGCTCCTGCTTGTTTTTTTTCTGTTTTTTTTTTTATTACAAATGATTCGCTAAATATGTAAATAACAAATTTCAATAATCTCAGTTTTTAGGCTTTCGCAGCCGTTGTCATTATTAATATGTTTGGCTTCCGGATGGATGCTGCGTTGGTTTCAGCGTTGCGCCGACGTTTCTTTTTTAATTGACCAGCTGATCAATTAAAAACTCCTGATTGGCTCTACCCCCACCCCTACCTACCCCCCTCCCCTCCAGAAGGGGTATATGAGGACTATCCATTGACCATGGAGCCCAGAATCGGAGCTCATAGCCCTGAAGATGCAAACTGCAACGTTTGCGAAACGTCGGCGCAACGCTGAAACCAAACGCGGCATCCATCCGGAAGCCAAATGGTGAAAAAAATTCCTAAACATCTCCAAACCATTCCCCAATGATTCTACGCGTTTTCAATGAATATTGCCTCCCCATCAAAGAATGCTAAGATGATTGATGAATGCAGTTTGCCGATTTCAGAGTTGCGGAAAACGTCGGGAGATGGCGTCTTATCTCTAATTTGGAATACCGTTTTCACTATTTTCACCTTGAATGCTTTCTACTCTTCTTCAGTGGAATATTCTAATGTTTCCAATCATGAAACTATCTTTATGTTAAAACCATTATGACTCTAATAAAACCATTATGACTCTAATAAAACCATTATTACTCTAATAAAACCATTATTACTCTAATAAAACCATTATGATTCTAATAAAACAATTGTTAAAAATCATGGCAATTTTCTCAACCTGACTTTTACGGGAGGAAACCCGATGCAACTCGCCGTGGCTTCCTCGTTGATTTTCTCAGAGTAGTGGACTGTATTTTTTATGGTGTGTAACGATGTGTGATATTAGTCGCCGAGGCCACATCTTCCTCCTCCTCTAGAGGTAGGAAATCGATCCAGCGGTCGATACTCTTATCAACCGAACTGAGGGGGGGCAGCACCTCCCGGTGCATGGAGCTGGGAAGCCGGGCATCTTGCCAAGACTCCCCACTCCTGTCAAAAAAACAAAATAGAATCACGTCGATTTATTATAGCAATTATTAAGTTAATAATTAGGGGTTAATTAGTGACTAAGTTAGTGAGATAAGTTATTGAAAAATTAAGTAAAATAAACCGGACACGATCAAGTGCAAAACAAAGACTCCAAGTGAGAAATAGGATAAGTTATAAGTAGGGCTGGAAAGTTTCACTTCGAAAAAGTCTGGTAAAGTTGCTAAGCAATAGGAAGTTGTAAACAACTTCGCTAGACTTTTTTGACAGTTACAATCAACTCGTGATTTTTATTAACTGTCAGAGGCCAAATTTGAGGAGGGAATTTGAATCGTATCTCCGTTGCATCAAAAATCCATAGAAGACAAAGTGTCATCTGATAAAATAATTTGTTTTACGAATTTTCATATTTATTGTGAAAAGGTGAGTCATACTATTTTTTCTTGTTAATTAAAATTGAGCTAAAATTGGATTATTTTGAAACACTAAAAAAAATGTAGTTTATATTAATAATTCTGTCCTTTAAGGGGAATTTATACAGAAACTTGTTTCTCAAGTTTCTGAAGCGATTGATACCCTGCTGACAATTTTCCCATTCGGATAAATCAGTTTTTATCCAACTTTCAGTTGGAAAAACTGAAATTTTACATAAGTCGAGAGGCACATTCGTTCCCAATGGTTTTTTTCGAAGAAAACCAGTTCAGAAACTTGCCTATCAAGTTTCTGAAGCTATTGATACCTTGCTGAAAATTCTCCCATTGGATTAAATCAGCTTTTATCCAACTTTGAGTTGAAAAAAGACACATTTTTACTTAAATCGAATGGGACTTTCGTTCTCTATGGTTTTTTTTCGCTGAAACCAGTTCAGAAACTTGCTTCTCAAGTTTTTGGAACTATTGATACCCTTCTTGAAATTTTCCTATTTGGTTAAATCAATTTTTATCCAACTTTTAGTTGGAAAAAAATCGTTGTCACTTGAATCGAGTGGCACTTTCGTTCCGAATGGTTTTTTTCAAAGAAAACCAGTTCAGAAACTTGAGAAGCAAGTTTCTGAAGCTATTGATACCATGCTGAAAATTTTCCAATTGCATTCAATCAGTTTTTATCCAACTTTTAGTTGGAAAATCTGGATTTTTACTTGAATTGAATGGGACCTTCGTTTCCAATGGTTTTTTTTCAACAAGAAAACCATCTCAGAAACTTGAGAAGCGAGTTTCTGAAGCTATTGATAATCTGCTTAGAACTTTCCCATTGGATTGAATCAGCTTTTATCCAGCTTTTAGGTGGAAACCGATTTTTACATAAGTCGAGTGGGACTTTTATTCCCAATGGTTTTCTGAAAGGAAACCAGTTCAGAAACTCGCTTCTCAAGTTTCTGAACCTATTGATATCCCGTTGAAAACTTTCCAATTAGATTCAATCCTTTTTGCTTCCGAATGGAAGCATTGTAAATGCGATTTTTTTCGATTTCGAGATTTCATCGGAATATGACTCGGAATGATCCAAAACGTCGAGAAATGACATTTTTAAAAAATGTCTGTATGTGTGTGTGTGTGTGTGTGTGTGTGTGTGTATGTGTGACAGATATCGGCTCATTGCTCAGCAATGGTAATACTTGGTGAGCCGAAAATTTAACAGTACTTGCCCTCCCCGTGCAAATTGCTGTCAGTGAAATTTCAGCGAAATCGGTTGAGTACTTTTCGAGAAAATTCAAATTTTCGAAAAATCGTTTTTTCGACTTTTCTCCGCGAAAAATTGATTCACAGCCCCCACTCTCAGCGATGAGATAGATCTTATTTGAACTCACAATTTTCACTCGGGGTAAATTTTGCTCAGATTTTTCGTTTGCAGATAATTTCAATGACAGTGTTTTTTATCCTGAATTTACTATACACGCTAGCTCAAAAACTATTCGAGTTAGAGACTTCAAATTTCGCCAGTTTGTGCATCTAATGAGTGAAAAGTTTGGTATTGAAATTGGGCAAAATCGCTCCAGTAGTTTCTGAGATATTGTCCAAAAACCATTTTATGAAAAGAGGTTATATCTCTAAAACTATCCAAGCGATTACATCCAAGTTCAGATCAAAAGATTCATCTCAATGAGCCCCACAAATGGTGAGAATTTCAGATTTTTCAGAAGAAGTCTCTTGTAAGGATGTTCGAAAAATTAGTTTTTTCAAAAATCACGGTTTTTCTTAGCTTTCTCCCTAGGAACACTACTATTTTTTATTTCACCATTCGAAAGGAGACAATTTTTTATACAAGATAGGCACCTTTTCATTCTGACGACATTCAGAAAAAATAGAAATCCTATTTGGAACCCGAACTTCAATTTTTCAGATCTGTCGTAGGATCTTCCATTTATGATTGAAAAATTGTTTTTTTTTTTGTGGTAAACATGAATAAATAAAGTTCACCAAAGATCGAACCATCATTGAATTTGTCCTTACAAGCGAATTTACTTCGTGCAAATGTCCACTTATGACAATTGTTGTGAAACCAAATTTCGTTACTGCATTTAGAATAATGAAAAATATAAATTGTAATCTCATGGATAATTTATATAAAAATTCCATTCGGAAGCATTTTGCCAATCGAATTGGCAAAATATTAAATGTCGCACAAGGAGTGGGGCTTGCGAATAACGCACAGGATATAACGCTTCTGCTTGTTTATCCAACTTTTGGTTGGAAAATCTGGATTTTTACTTGAATCGAGTGGGACTTTCGTTCCCAATGGTTTTTTTTAACAAGAAAACCAGGTCAGAAACTTGAGAAGCGAGTTTCTGAAGCTATTGATGCACTGCTCAAAATTATCCCATTGGATTAAAACAGTTTTTATTCAACTCTCAATTGGAAAAACTGTATTTTCACATAGTTCGCGTAGGACTTCCGTTCCCCATGGTTTTTTTTTCAGAAGAAACCCGTTGGGAAACTTGCTTATCAAGTTTCCGAAGTTATTGATACGCCGCTGAAAATTTTTCGATTGGATCAAATCAGTTTTTATCTTTACTTTAAGCATAATTTTTCTTGAATCTTATCATTTTTCTCTCCCTCTTTGAGCTAAGAACTATCTAAGCAGTTCCCAATCTAGTACCCAATCCTGGGATCTTCATTTCCATTAGTCATAACTCCGTTCAGACAGAGCTATAACCCTATCCCAATTCAGTAATTTCTATTCCAGATCCATTCATTTGCTTCATTATAACAATCATCATGATCATTCCTTTTCCCCACCTAGACTCAATGCCTCGACTGCCTAGAAATTTAGCACAGAGATAGCCTGGCATGATTCAAGGGCTCAATCTGAATCAAGACATGTTCAGATTAAATGAGAATAGTGTTATTTGTACATTCTGTGAGCATCCATTAACTGCTGTGTCGAGAACCAAAATTGAAAGACATTTTGCTTCTGATAGGCATCGAAACGCCGTTGCAGTGCATCGAAATCCACGCTTTTTACTGATAAACTTCTTGCAACGAGTGTTCCAAGAATTGCATTCACCCGATGATATATATCTAGTTGGAGTTCATGGAATTGTTTGCACCTATTGTGAAATAGAATTAACTATACTAAGTTCAAGAAATTTAAGGGAACATAATGAGTCGCAAAAACACCAGAGAGCACTTGAACACAATTGGAGAGTTCCACGGCCAACTCGTGGTGCAACAAGTTCGTGTACTCCTCGTCAAAATGCATTCTGGATGGAATTGTGCGATGCCTTTACTGTAGCAAATATTCCACTGGATAAGCTTAGGAATTCCGTTCTCAAAAATTTCCTAGAAAAGTGGACGAGGCACACGATACCAGATTCGACGACATTGCGGGGGCCGTATATCAACGCTATTTATGAAGCTAAAATCCACGCAATCCGAGAAGAGATATCAGATCACTTCATCTCTTTGATTGTCGACGAAACGACAGATTCACGGGGGTGGAAGATTGTTAATGCTGTGGTAACTCCTTTGCTGACTGATCGTGCGGGTGTTCCTCGATTGATTCACTGTGCAGAAATAGACCAGTGCGTGACCGCCGAAGAAATTGTTTCGTTTGTGAATGACTCCTGTAGGATTTTGTGGCCTGACGGCATCCAGTATGACCGTTTGCTTATTTTGAACACCGATGCTGCTCGATACATGAAACGGGCAGCTATAAATTGGTGAATGTGACGTGTGTAGTTCATGGATTTCATAATGTACCTGAAGAAGTGAGATCGTATTATCATGAGGAAAACGATGTCATCGCTGAAACGAAGAGAATTTTTTTAAAAGCACCGAATCGTGTTCGAAAATTTCATGAGTTACTTCCTTGGGTTGCTCTTCCATCTGAACCAGTACCAGCTCGACGGGGAACTTGGATCGATGCAGCATCGTATTATGCCACCAATGACCGAAGAATTTCTCGTTTCATTGCTGCACTAGAACCAGACTCAGGCGCTGTGAAGCGAGCGCAGCGCCTGTTTCGTAATCCACGACTCGAAGAAAATTTTTATTCCATAGATACGAATTTTTCTTGTATTTCAACTGGAGTAGCCCAACTGGAAAAACGCAATTGCCCCCTAGATGAGTCTGTTGAGATTGTTAAACGAATCTATGACAGCATTTTTCAAGCTCCTGGTGTACCACAAGATGTGAAAGAGAGAATGATAGGGGTTTTTGAAAGAAATACTGGTTATGCTTCAATGAAATGTGTAAACAGGTATCTACAAACAGGACAACGGGAAGGTATTCCTGATAATTGGACCGATGATGATCTAGATGTCGCTCGTTATGCATCGATCGTGAGTTGCGAAGTTGAACGAACCTTCAGACGGTATAAGAAACTTTTGGCTGATGATCGCGAGAGTTTTCTTCCAGAAAATCTGTCACGACACATCATCATTCAGTGTTTCATGGAATGTATATAGTCAATATTGATGATTTCAATGAAACCGTTACGTCTTGAATGGTGGCTCATTATTTTTCAATTTTTCTTGGCGTTTGACAATCAATAACCAGCAATCAACGGAGTAATAATCAGAATTGCGTCTATTTTGTCTACGCTAATGAGGTCTCTCTTCATTTCCAAAACATCATGAGAGTGACGGTGAGGATGGAAAAGATGAATATCTGCAGAAGAGAAATGCTCTTCATACGAGTGAAATAGTTGGAAATATTAAACTGTGAAAGTTAAATCCGTGTTGTTGCATTTCAGACTTGGTGTTCAAGTTAATTATATTTGTGATATTTTCTTTTGTGATTCGGAAGTTCAAGGTTAAACTAATGAGAAATATATTTCATTATTTTTTAGATATCATAAAGTTCAGTTTTCATTGACGTGAAATTATTTGAATTTTTAGAAATGATAAATGTTCAGTGACTATTTCGGATTTCGATTATCGAGGCATATTGTGATTGGTCTAAATAGAGGATGAGATCATTTCCCATGATTTGAAGTGGTTTGAAATTGACTTTTAAGGAAAATTCTAGAGATTTTCGATTTTCCGAAATTCTTTTTTTCTACAATATCTCCATTAATTTCCATGAAAATAGGATTAAAGATATTGAAGTTAACCGGAAATGATCTCACCATTTATCGGAGGCCACAACATGCCCTTTGTGTTGTGTGAGAATTTATTTGTGTGTATTCCATAACCAGTATAAGTGCTTGTGTGTTCGGTATTAATTCTTTGTTGTGTGTGTACATGTGCGTATGTATACTTTTGCTGCGTAAATTTGTTTCTTGTTTGTATGCTTGTTCTATGTTTGTAACCGTCGCAGTACCGTTGCACAACCATCGCAGTACCGTTGCACAATCGTCGCAGTGCCGTTGCACAACCGTCACACAACCGCGACAGTACCATTGCAGGACCGTTGCACAATCGTCGTAGACTATTACACAACCGTTGCAGTACCATCGCATAACCATCACACAACCGTCGCATAACTGTCGCACTACCGCTGCAGTACCGTTGCACTACTGTCGCTCAACCGTCGCATGACCGTGGCAATACCTTCACAGTACCATCGCATAACCGTCGCAAAACTGTCGCAAAACTGTTGCATAACCGTCACACTACCGTTTCAGTATCTTGCACTATCGTCGCACAACCGTCGCATAACCGCTGCAGTACCGTCGCATAACCGTTGCAAAACTATCGCATAACCGTCGCACAACCATCACATAACCGTCGCACTACCGTTGCAGTATCGTTGCACTACCATCGCACAACCATTGCACAACCGTCACACAACCACTGCAGTACTGTCGCACAACCGCTGCGGTACCGTCGCATAACCGTCGCACAACCATCGCACAACCGTTGCAGTACTGTCGCAGTACCGTCGTACAACCGTCGCACAACCGTTGCAGTATTGTTGCACTACTGTCGCACAACTATTGCACAACCGTCGCACAACCGCTGCAGTACTGTCGCACAACCACTGCAGTACCGTCGCATAACCGTCGCACAACCGTCGCATAACCGTCGCACAACCGTTGCACAACCGTTGCACAACCGTTGCACAACCATTGCAGTACTGTCGCAGTACCATCGCATAACCGTCGCACAACCGTCGCATAACCGTCGCATAACCATCGCACAACCATCACATAACCGTCGCACTACCGTTGCGGTATCGTTGCACTACCGTCGCACAACCATTGCACAACCGTCGCACAACCGCTGCAGTACTGTCGCACAACCGCTGCAGTACCGTCGCATAACCGTCGCACAACCGTCGCATAATCGTCGCACGACCGTCGCAATACCGTTGCACAACCATCGCAGTACCATCGCAGCATACACATACAGACATTGTTTACAACATGATTTCTCGACGTTTCCGACCATTCTGACTCCTATTATGATGGAAATTGAAAATCGAAAAATCGGACGATAACAATGCTTTCATTCGCAAACGAAAAAGAAAATAATGACATGAAAAAGGTTACTGTCTGGAAAAGGACATGAAACAAGATTGGGTGAATCAGAAACTCATAATAATTATATAAAGTAATTGAAGTCTTAGCTCTAATCAATATGGCGACTCGTTCAGCTGCTCCATATATTCATTTTTTTTTGTAATTATTGTCATGAAGGTTGTGTGACGATTATACAACGGTACTGCGATGGTTGTATCAGTGGCGATCATTTGAATATGAGCTCTCTCTTTGAAATTTTACGACATGTTACGGCTAGTGAGAACTTCATTCACATGGCTCTGCCGAGAAATTCTACTTGATTGTAGTTCAGAAGTCGGATACATTCCAGAATTTTGGTATGAAATTGAATAATTATAAACAGAAATTTTGGCAATGCTTTCATTTATATTTTTTTCTTGTCTGCTCTTATCCGAGTAATATCTTTCTTTCCCTCATTGGAACATTGAATGAATCGAAACCGCTGGTTCAAGCAAAACAAACAAATAAATTTTCATCAAAAACAATTGAATATTAACAAAAATATATTTTTCTATAAAATGGAATTAAACAACGATGACAAAAAGGTAACAGATAAATGAAATTGTTGATTTTATCATCTCATAACAATTAAAAAATATGAGACAGGAAGAGATGCTTTTCAGCTTCTAGTATTTCTCAATCTCCTACAAAGATCCCCACAGATATCTCGGTACTCATTCCAGTTCATCTCACTGGCAGTAGTATTATTTACGAAGCCTATGAAGATGAAAACGATTGGATAATATAAGGAATATAATTTGGGAAAAGCTGGAAATGACGGAACTTACACCTGACTTCTGAATAAATTTCACGTGGAATAGGAGCACGTCCTCTGCCATTGTTCCCAAATGGCGTCATTGTCATTAAAACATCAGCTCCTAGCAGTGTCAACATCAATCGTCTCACCATTTCTCTCGGCTTCCGCTCAAAACGATTCCTAATGTCTTGCAGAACACACTTCCTGATCCTCGTTTGAGATCCTTTAAATAGTGGGATGCAAGAATCATCGTCGTTTTGATCTTCACCCAACCCTGAAGATGAAGTGGATGGTTGAGGATCTCTTGACAGACTAGTTCTCAATAACGTCTGAGCACTGTCTGAGCTGACAGGGAGTTCTCATCAATGACTTGAGAACATGAAACCTGGTCGCGAAGAGTTGGAATTGGATTTTTATTTTGTATGAAAAATTCCAACGTTGCATCGCTGATTTTGCAAGCCGAAGAGGCAATTGAAATGGTTGTCTGGACCGCAAAATCTTTCAATTGCTTGGAAGCAAGACATGTTTGAGTTGCTTCATTACAAACTTGAGAAGTTTGAGAGGTCTGCAGAGAAGCGTCACTCATATGAATAGATATACATGTCTGGACCGCCATGTTACGGCTGAGTGGAAGTTCTGGCAACGTTTGAACTGAAACGTCGATCCTGATGGGGGATGACTGAGAGGAAGTTTGAGTGAATACTCCAGTCACATCATGCCTCATGGGTGCTGGAAACTTTATAATTCCATCAGCGTCCACCGTCAAAGATAATAAACAATCTCGATCATCTGGGATAAGCAAATACAATCTGCAAAATAAAGGAGGTAGTGCAGAAAATTATCGATAAATTCTATTCAGTGTCACGAATTAAGGGGTCCCGGTGGTCCAGAGCGCTGAAATTGTAGGTATTCGCGGGAAATTTTTGTTATCATAAAAATAAAAAAAAACGATGTTTTCATTTTTCAGGCGTATAATTACATCAATTGTGCGGACAAAAAGTGTTTTTTTTTTAAATCTAATTATTATTATAAAAATGGCGCTGAAGTTCAGCCTTCCAAAAAATAGGACCTCGACCATGTTAATGATTTTGGGTTTTCTATGCATTTGAAAAAAAACAAAAAGATTATTGATTCCGATGAGTACAGCTATGGTCGGAACTAGAAAAAAAAATTGAAAATTGACGAAATGTCGCACTTGTTAGGACTGGAATTGGTCCAAGAGTAGGTTCTTTGGGTTTATCTGTAGAGATACCCTATACAATGAGTAGATACTTTAACTCGGTGGTTTATTAGAAAAGAATAAATATTTATTTAATTTAAATGATTAATTAATATCCATTATCTTTCTATATCATAAAATTCAGATCAGCTGACGCAAAAATTCGGCTGACGCACAAATTCAGCTGACGCCCATATTTCAAAAATCGCGAGATTTCCCGCGAATTAGGCAATTGTCAAATATCCTATGGTGTGAAGTTCACTGTTCATTCCATTTATTTATATAGAGACGTCAAATATGGGGTGATTTATATTTTCCATTTTAAATTATTTCAATTTACATTTTTAATTTCATATAATATATATATATTTCAAAATATATATATTTCAAAAAAATTGGCATATTGCACTTCAAATAGACAGGTAAGTCTCAGTTGATTTTTTTAGTATTATTAAAGTAATGAAAAAAAGTAGAAATGAAATGAAAAAAAAATAAATAAAATATAACCTTGGTTTTTGCAGCTTTTGGGGATATTAGAAGGATAAAAATCGATGAAATATACATACTATTCCAGCGTACGGTCGATGAAACAGGAAAAGATTGAAATTTATTGGTATGTTTACTAATTTAGAGGTTAGTAAATAAAATTATAAAATTAGTAAAATGAAACTAAAAAATAAAATTGAAATTAATAAAATATAAATAAATTAATTAATTAATGAAATCAATAAACTAATAAAATCATTAAATCAATAATTAGCTAATAAAATTCGGATTTATTAAATTCAATTATTCTAAAATTATACAAAATTTTACATAACAGCTCACTTTTTCACTTTGAATGTTCCCTTTTGGGTACAGTTTCTGATTGTCCTACGAAGACGAGTAGGGGCTTATTTGAATAAGAAAAATGTGTTCTTTCAGAAAAAATAGGGGTGTCCATTCAAAAAAATCGAGAAAAATTGCAATTTTCAATGTAATAAAGGGATAACTTCATCTAAAAATTCGAAAAAATGAGGAGTAAGGAGGTCAAATTAAGGCATTTTTTGTGCACTTTTTTTCAAGATAATCGTGGTTGATAATGGAGATACGCCCTTTCTTGTTTACAAACAAATTTGTAACTCTTGAAAATCTCTAAAAAAATGGATTGGAGTAAAAAAAACGTAAGTCCATTATTTGCAGAGATTAAAAAAAAAAATTAGAAAAAACTGACTCATTTTCAGTTTCTTTTAAAGAAAATTTCAGAAACGAAATGGAGATACGCTCTTTTTGCCCCCAGCCACTTTTTTAGCTCCTTGGAGTCCTCTATAAAAGTATTCTAGAATGGAAAAAGCATATCTCCATTATTTACGGAATTTTTTTAAATGTAAATAAGGAAAACTCAGTATTTTTTATTTTATTTTCTCAAAACGCCCTTTTCATCTACAAACACTTTTTTTTACTCTTGAAATTCTCCATAAAAGGGTCTTGGGATATAAAATGGCGTATCTCCATCATTTACGGAATTTTTCTTATAAAAATGTGAAAAACTCAGTATTTTTCTTTTTTTCTTTAAAAAATCTCAGTAAATAATAGAGATACACCCTTTTCATCCTTAAGCAATCTTTTTTCTCTTGAAATTCTCTATAAAAGGATTTCAGCACAAAAAAAGGGCGTATCTCCATTATTTATGGAATTTTTTCTAATAAAAATGAGAAAAACTCAGTATTTTTTTTTTCCCCAAAAATCTCAATGAATAATGGAGATACGCCCTTTTCATACTCAAACACTTTTTTTGCTCTTGAAATTCTCTATGAAAGGGTCTTGGGACATAGAAGGGCGTATCTCCATCATTTACGGAATTTTTTTCATAAAAATAAGAAAAACTCAGTATTTTTCGTTTTCTTTTCTCCAAAAATCTCAGCAAATAATGAAGATACGCCTCTTCTGTTCTAAGACACTTTTTTTACTCTTAAAATTCCCTATAAAAGGATTTTGACCCAAAAAACAGGGCGTATCTCTATTATTTTATAAGCTATCCACAAATAATCAGTATTTAATCAAAATGAGGGTTTCTTCAGCTCATAAACACGAATCTTTTGAGCTTCGTGCCGATGGAATCGGATGAAAAGTTTGGAAGATACAGCCGATTTTCGGAAAAACTTCAATTCAAAATATCTCGGGAATCGTTCAGCCGATATGCCTCAGATTCAATCCCAACCATCTTCATCAGAAACTACATATACAGAAAAATTTGAAGTCTTTAAGTCAATTATTCATTGAGCTATCGTCGTAAAACCGAGTTTTTGAAAAAAAGCACAAAAAAATTAATAACTAATAGAATAATGGGATTAAATTCATGAAAATTTCTTTGGGATTAATTTCATGAAAATTCGCTAAAAGTTAGATATTATGGTTGCGAATCTTGAGTAAAATTTTGAACGGTATTCGTCTCACGCAAGTTGAGTAATTTTGAGAAATACGATTTTTAAAAAATTGCTATATTTCAAAAACCATTGAACCGATGTTGCTGAAATTTTTATGGGACATACACTTCATCAAAACTGATATGTTGCCGAAATTTCAGATTTTTATCTTTCACCGTTCTCGAGTAATAGAGAGTCGTAAAGTCGTATATACCGACACACATACATACATGTCTACTTCTTTTCTCATTATGATTTCTGGACGTTTTGCATCATTTTGAGTCGTTTCCAATGAAAATTGGCATTTCGAAAAAAATTGCGAAAACAAAGCTTCCATTCGGAAGCAAAATCGATAAACTAATAAGAAAATCAATACAAAAATTGAAATAAAAAATGTTGGCAAAGGGAGGTTGCCGGAGTTACGGTGGCAACGGTGGAAACGAATGGTGGTGGAGTGTGGCGGATTGAGGAGGACTCTCTTCTTCTTCCCCATCCCCTCTACTGCAAATACACCCAGCAAAAAAATTAAGGGAACGGTAAATTTTGTCAGTTTTTTGCTTGATTTTCAAATGGCTGTAACTTCGCCAAAAATGATCGTATCAGAATAAAAAAAAAATCGTTGGAAAGCTTGAAGTCTCTACTCTTAAAATCTTGAGATGAAAATTTTTTATGACCATTTGTTATAACGAGATAGGAGAGTTGAAAGTGGAAAAATTTTTTTTCTTTTTTTTTCATTTTTTCAACTTGTTCCACGGACTTCAAAAGAATTTTCTCGACTCAACCCTTATAAGGATCATGTAGCCTGGTCTTTCAGCTTCAATTTCTTTTTTTTTTTTTCTCTACGACCCTTTGTTGCTGAGATATTGTCGATTGAATCAAAAAACACACTTTTGTCTTTAATCGTCGATATCTCAGAAACTACTGATCGCACAGCGAGCGGATGATGAGATTCGTAAACTTGAATGAATTTCCTGTAAGATTCTTGCACTGTTTGATTGAAAAAAAATTTTCTTCCAATTTTAAAATTGGTTCGAAAAAGTACCAAAAAATTGCGTTTTTTTCCTTTTTTGAAAATTGCCCTGCATTTTGCGAATTTTGCGAAAATTGGAAATGTTTCAACGTTTTTCTTTAGTTTAATGTGTGCTGGGACACCCCCTAAATTTTCAAGCCAATCGGTTCGACCGTTTTTTTTTCCCGAACGAACAAAGTTTCAGCAAAAATTAAAGGAACACTTTTTTGTGCCCCAAACACCAATTAATGATGATTAGGGCCGAAAATGTTTTTATCCGTTATTTTTCCGTGATTTTTCGTGCAAAATTTGTTGAATTCCATCGAAAAATCAGAACAATGAAGAATGAAGAAAAATCAATAAAAAAATCAAAAAAACAATTTTTTTAAACGAAAAAGAATCGAAAAAAAAATTGTTTGAAAAAATCTGCTGAGTCACTATCTCTCCAAATCAAATGCGATTCCGGTGTTTTTTTTTTTCATTTTTCAAATTTTTTTCCGAGTTTTCTACTGGTTTTTTGAGAACAAAAATTGATTTTTCCATTGATTTTCAAAAGAAGAGAAAATTTCTAATTTTCCATTGATTAAAAAAAAATTGAATTTTTTCTTGATTAAAAAAAAATCGGATTTTTTATTGATTAATGAAAAACAAAATTTCAATTTTTTTATTGTTTTTTTGTTTTTTTCATTGTTCTCATTTTTCGATGAAATTCAACAAATTTTGCACAAAAAATCACGGAAAAATAATGGAGAAAAAACATTTTCGGCCCTAATCATCATTAATTGGTGTTTACGCACAAAAAAGTGTTCCTTTAATTTTTGCTGAAACTTTGTTCGTTCGGGAAAAAAAAACGGTCGAACCGATTGGCTTGAAAATTTAGGGGGTGTTCCAGCACACATTAAACTAAAGAAAAACGTTGAAACATTTTCAATTTTCGCAAAATTCGCAAAATGCAGGGCAATTTTCAAAAAAGGAAAAAAACGCAATTTTTTGGTACTTTTTCGAACCAATTTTAAAATTGAAAGAAAATTTTTTTTCAATCAAACAGTGCAAGAATCTTACAGGAAATTCATTCAAGTTTACGAATCTCATCATCCGCTTGCTGTGCGATCAGTAGTTCCTGAGATATCGACGATTAAAGACAAAAGGGTGTTTTTTGATTTAATCGACAATATCTCAGCAACAAAGGGTCGTAGAGAAAAAAAAAAAAAAAGAAATTGAAGATCAAAGACCAGGCTACATGATCCTTATAAGGGTTGAGTCGAGAAAATTTTTTTGAAGTCCGTGGAACAAGTTGAAAAAATGAAAAAAAAAGAAAAAAAATTTTTCCACTTTCAACTCTCCTATCTCGTTATAACAAATGGTCATAAAAAATTTTCATCTCAAGATTTCAAGAGTAGAGACTTCAAGCTTTCCAACGATTTTTTTTTTATTCTGATACGACCATTTTTGGCGAAGTTACAGCCATTTGAAAATCAAGCAAAAAACTGACAAAATTTACCGTTCCCTTAATTTTTTTGCTGGGTGTATAATAAAATAAAATCAAGAAAATCAATTTACAAAAAAATCAATAAAATATTAAAATACTGGACATAAGTTAGATGAACATAAAATTAATAGAATGAATGAAATCAATAAAATTTATGAAATTAAAATAATAAAAGAAATGAATAACTTGAATAAAATTGAAATTAAAGGTAAAATTAAAATATATAGAATGAATGAAAAAAAATCGAAATAAAACAAGTAAATGACTAAACGGAATGAAAGATCAATATTTCGATCAAATTATAAGATCAATAAAATGAATACTAATGGAATAAGAAAATCATTAATAAAATTAAAAAAAAAAACTCAAGTAACAATAAGATCAAACAAAACGGATTGAGAAATAAGTCAGAAAAATTGAGAACTTTGAAGAAAGAGTGATGAAACCCAATAATATAACATTCAATTTAAATTTCATTGATTCTCGAGATTCATAATTATTTTTTCTTTGTGAAGAATGGAAAAAGAAGATAGTTTGCACTCAGCTTCACTTTATTATTGTCAAAATGTCATTTACGGTAAATTTCCCCGGTGAATTTCCTGTTATTAATGAAGGAGTTCCTGTAAGGTAGATTCGAATGCGACATACTAAGTTACTTTCTTTAGGAAGTTTCCTGATATCACTCGAATATGAATATATATGCAATTTTAGGCTCATTGGTCGAACCCTCCATACTTTGGGATTTTGTTTTGTCGGTGATGAATTGTGTTATGCGTTCATGATGATAATTCATGGAATTGGATTTAAAATAATCGCATTTGACGTACCTGAACATCCAGCGCGAACGTTTCGAGTCGACCAAGTAGGAAAATTTATAATTTTCGATTTAATCAATTGTTAATTAAAATCCAAATAATTTGATTGGGAAAATGTGAAGTAGATAAATTCATTGATAGAAGTCTTCATTGTGCTATTTGAAGTTATTGAAATAACTGCTAATTATTATTATGGACGGCGTATTATTTCACCAAAATTAAATTTTATCAATTGAAAAAGTGAAATCGTGAAAAAAGTGTAAAAATCAATTGAATTCTTTCATTTTTCACAGTTATTAGTCATTGACAATGCTGTGCCGCACAACAGCTCCCATATAAACCACCCTTCAATTCATCATCATTTTGTTAACGAATTTGAGTGGTTTGTTGTCAATAGTCACCAAATTGTGAGGTTAGGACCGTGTATCGATCGCTGCAGGATCGTAATTGAAGAAGAAGATTCAGCATCTTTATAAGTAATGTTAGCTAATTCATGTAATTTAATTTCAGACAATTAGAACGGTTTTCTGTATGGCTCCTAAACGTAAAAATGTCAGTGATGATGAATGTATGAATAGAGTCAAGCGTCCATGTCTCCGGTCAATTCCGTCTGAAACACGACGAAGGGCTCAAAGAAAGAGACAAAAACGATATGCTGAAAGACATCGAGATCGTATTTCTGAGAAAAACCGTTTGTATTATCGTAAAAAATGTAAAAATGGACTCTCGGAAGATGAAAAGAGAGAGAATAAAGCAATTAAGCATAGAGAGCGACAAAATCGATATGCCAAGGCTCATCCTGATCGGATTGCTATGAAACATCGATCAGAATATAAAAATAAATGTAAAAATATAACTGTTAAACATGAAAAAATCGATAAAAAAGTTCGGCAAAGGGAACGACAAAAAAGATATGCAGAAAAACATTCTGTTCGTATTTCTACGAGAAAGAAGAATCATTACATGAATTTGAAGAGGAAATTTAAAATTGTTGGTTCGAAATATCATGATGAAATTGAATGTGTTGACATCGGTAAATTGAACCGTGAATGTCGTCATTGTGGTGCCTTATCATTTCCGCTTGAACATGGAAGGGTTCTACATAATTGTTGTCATGGAGGTTCAATTCAGTTAGAAGAACTCCCACAATTTCCTCTCGAATTTGAGAATTTATTTTTGAATAATGATGATAAATCTTTACAATTCAGAGAGAATATTCGTTATTATGATAATTCCTATGCTATGACAACGCTTTGTCCATCAGAAGAAATTAGAATGGCAGGATATGGTTCATTAAAAATTAGAGGTGCTGTTAATGCTATGGCGACTATCAGTCTCCTTCCTTCGTCAAATGAAACTCCTCGAAACGGTCAAATTTACGTTTATGATAAAAAAACAGCACTTGATTTCGACAATCTGAAGTTTGTGAAAAGCAAACACTGAAAATAATAGACAAGGTGAAGCTGTTATTCAGAACAAGGCTCCTATGGAAAAATGCTAATAAGAAATTAATTTATAATCAGGTTATTGCGAAGAACCCTTATGCGGAAAAATATAAATCGTTGTATAAAATTCATTCTACAAATTCGAAATTGAATCCACGAATATATTTCTTACGAAGTTTGGTTAAAACAAAAAACAATCATCATGTACCTACAGGAATTGGTGCAACTTCTGAAATAGCCATGTTATTGGTCACTGGGAAGCATGGTAACTGAAATGTTGTCCTTTAATTGTTGTATATATAACATAAATTCATATATTCTTCATAGGTGATGTTCCTTCCGATGTTGATTTTGTTGTGTACCCTAAGCATAAATTCTGTTGTGAAGCAATGTATAAATTATCACCACATGTAGAACCAATGATGTTCCCATTATTATATCCGAATGGAGATTTAGGATACTCTCTTCATATGAAAAATCAAAAGCATAATAAACGTCATCATGTTACTGTAGTACAGTATTTCGGATGGCGTATGCGTATTTTGAAGTATTCTTTCAACCCTTTCAATATGGCAAGAAAGTTGACTCAACAATACATTTTACATATGTACATTACAAACGAATGGAATCGTTTAAATTACTTCCGTACTAATCAACATAAATTCAGGAGAGAAACACTTCAGGGACTGATGGATCATGTGGAAAATAGTATCGCAAATACTTCGAATCCAATACGTTTAGGACAGGCTGTTGTTCTACCTTCATCTTTTCAAGAAGGACCAAGAGGGCATCAACAACATTATCAAGATGCCATGGCTATGACTCGAGAAGTTGGTCGAGCAGATCTTTTCATCACATTCACTGCTAATCCTAAATGGAAAGAAATTACCAAATATTTGAAATCAGCACCTGAAGGAACCACTATTTCAGATATCCCTCACTTAGTATGCCGGATTTTCTTTCTGCGTTTTGAGAGTTTTTTAAAGGAAATTATATCTGGGAGTGTATTCGGAAGATTTCTTGGTTATACGTACAATATTGAATTTCAAAAAAGAGGCTTACCACATGCTCATTGCTTATTCGTTTTGGCCCCTAAATACAAAATGCTGACGCCTGAAATTGTGGATAAGTTCATATCGGCGGAGATCCCCAATAAGACTAAATATCCAATCATGCATGAGCTGGTCATGAGACACATGCTCCACGGTCCTCATTCTTCTGAAACATTATGTTGGGATTCAACTTCACAGAAATGTTCAAAAAAATTTCCTAAAAACTTCCAGAATGAAACAAAAATTGAAAAGGATGGGTTTCCTTGCTATAGGCGTCGCGATAATCGAAAAATGTGCTATACATATAGAAAGCAGGTGAACCGAAAAACTGTTCCAGTGGATAATTCTATGGTAGTTCCTTATAATCCATATTTGTTGATGAAATACCAATGTCATATAAATGTTGAATATTGTGGGTCAATTATGGCAATCAAGTATATCTTCAAATATGTCAACAAGCCTCATGATCGCATTTATATGACTATCGGAGATGGATCCAATGCAATACGGTGAGACAGAATTTGAATTTTGACCAAGTGAGAGCCTCGACATCTCGTGGAAGGTAGGTGAAATACTGGGTAGAGAAAATGAAGGGCGCAGGCGCCCAATTATTGATCGAAGGGCCTGCTGGTGACACGAGAACGCAACAAGTGAAGCGGCCTCACTCGTTGTTCGTATATTCCTTTTGCAACACGTGTGCGACAAATAAAAACTTGTAATTCTTTTGTTCTATAACTTTACTTCCTTTAATATTAATGAAATAATTATTCTGAGACAATCTTTATCGATCAAATTATTGGTCAATTAATTCTGTTGTTTCTAACTGTGGTACAAAATTGTTATTCGATCAAGGAGTCGTTAAAAAGGCGTGGGACAACTGTAAGTAAAATTTCAACTACTTCTGTCTTCTTAGCTCTGCAATTTTCGCTTTTCTGGGTCTCCCAAATCGAACCCAATTTCCTCGTTTCTCTCTGCTTCGATCAACGTACCTTGGACAAATCATATTGGTTTATTGATTTCTCCCTAAAATCAATTGGCGCCCAACTTTACAGGTTTGTTATTTACTAATTAAATTTTAGTCAAAGAGCCCGAGCAGCCATTGACCCAGGCCGCGCTCGGTGTAGGCTTCAGTTAACGCCATTTTTACAAATTAAGATTATTAAAATTCATTTAATAAAATTAAGATCAATATTTAATTTGATCATTTACTTGAAATTTTGTCTATTAAAAAAGAAGCCTGTCTCAACGGAATGAAATCAATGACTATGTTGATACACGCTATTTAAGCTCTATGGAAGCAGCATGGCGAATGATTGAATTACCAACTCATGGGATGAGTCATAGTGTTGTTCGATTACCTGTTCATCTACCAAATCAACAGAATGTCATTTTCGAAGAAGGAAATGAAGAAGAAGCAATACAATCTGAACATTCAATCACAAAATTGATGGCCTATTTCAATCTGAATAATAATGACATTCAAGCAAGATGTTATAAATATTGTGAAATTCCTTTACATTATGTTTGGCACCAAAAGACTAAAACGTGGCAGAAGAGAAAACAACGGTTCGGAAAAATTATTGTACGAATGTAATCAGTTTCGCCTCGCGATAGTGAAAGATTTTTTCTGAAAGTATTGTTAAGACATATTGCAGGAGCTGTATCTTTCGAATCATTAAAAACCGTAAGAGGTCAACTTTGTGGGACTTTCAAGGAAGCTGCATATATGGCTGGTTTCATTATTCATGATCAATTTTTTGAAGAAATGCTAGGCGAATGCTGCTCAATGATGATGCCTAAATCATTGCAAAGTTTTTTTGCATATTTATTATTAACATGTGAAAATATAGATGGATTGACTTTATGGAATAAATTTAAAGATGAAATTCGTGAGAAAAGATCGGAAGAGGATGTATTAGCCGCTATTGAACTCCAATTAAATAGTGAAGATAGAAGTCTCACTGATTATGGAATTGATATTACTATATTGGATTCGAAATTTGATGAATTCGATGATGAATTAAACATAAACGAACATGTAGAAACTACTCAGAAATTAAAAGCGCTTTTGAATACAGATCAATTGAGAATATTTGAGAATATTACAAGAATATTGAAAAATTCAGCAAATGATAGAAAGATTTTTTTTGTTGATGGTCCAGGTGGTACTGGTAAAACGTTTCTTTATAAATGCTTTTATCATCACCAACGTTCTCTGGGTAGAAATGATGTTTCCATTGCTTGGACTGGTATAGCGGCAATATTATTACCTAACGGTCGTACAGCGCATAGGTTCTTCAAATTACCATTATTGCTGCCTGAATCAGAAAAAGAGATCACACCTGTTTATCTGAGTCGACGAACAAAAAAAACGTTAATAGAAACAGACATCATTATTTGGGATGAGGCTTCAATGATTCCAAGTATGGCTCTGAAAATAATCGATGTGACCCTGAAAGATTTGTTACAAACTGATGAATTATTTGGTGGAAAATTCATATTATTTGGCGGTGATTTTCGACAAATTCTACCAGTAATGAAACGAGCAGGAAGAAAACAAATTTTGGAAGCATCTATTCCGAAATTATCGTTCTGGAAAACAATAAAACGTTTCACATTAAAAATTAATATGAGAGCAGATAATCAATTGTTCCATGAATGGTTATTGAAAATAGGGAACGGAGAAGTTGAAAGACTGGAAATACCTGATACAATGCTTACGGATGATTTAATTCGAGCAGTTTTTGAAAACAATTTCACTGAAAAAATTATTTCCAACCGAGTTTTATTAGCACCATTAAATAAACAAGTAAATGCCCTAAATGAACAAATCCTTCGGAAATTTCCCGGCCAATTGATAGAATGTATTGGATTCGATAAAGCTACATCGATTGATGGAGATGGAACTGATGATGATTCATTGATGATTAGATTTCAACCTGAATATTTGAATACATTGAATGTCTCAGGCTTGCCACCTTGGAAATTGAATTTGAAAATTGGTGCTGTGGTAATGTTAGTGAGAAACCTTTGTATCTTGGATGGTCTTTGTAATGGTACACGGCTCATTGTTCGAAGAATCATCTACAATACATTATGTTGTACAATCCTCACTGGTGATAAAGCTGGAAATACTGTTTGTATTCCGAAAATCACGCTGAATACAAAAGTGAATAAGGAACTACCTTTTGTCTTACACAGAACCCAATTCCCAGTGCGATTAGCATTTGTAATGACTAGGCAGAAAAAAAAAACGCTACCGCGTTTTAAAAAAACGTCGACAAGTACGCGCCCCATTTTTATTGAAAAAAAAATATATGAAATGCGAATAGGTAGAATAGTACAAGTCCGGCGATCTACCTGTACATTCCTTTTTCAAATTAATTCATCATCTCATTATTCGGGTACTAGATGAAATTGGTATTGTACAATGAATTTGAAAAATTGAATAGTAAAGAAATTAAACAAAAGAAACGTACTTGGTGTACCTGTAATCTGTGTCTTCATTTGGTACACCAAGTACGTTTCTTTTGTTTAATTTCTTTACTATTCAATTTTTCAAATTCATTGTACAATACCAATTTCATCTAGTACCCGAATAATGAGATGATGAATTAATTTGAAAAAGGAATGTACAGGTAGATCGCCGGACTTGTACTATTCTACCTATTCGCATTTCATATATTTTTTTTTCAATAAAAATGGGGCGCGTACTTGTCGACGTTTTTTTAAAACGCGGTAGCGTTTTTTTTTTCTGCCATTTCACTTCTTTTTTTATTTATAAATGAGCAATGTCATAGAGATGGATTAAATCGAATCTAGATGCGTGCTGATCGACTTGATTTGAAATTGAAATATCTCGAAAACTTTTGAAAATTTATCGAGACATGCTGCGAATGAAATTTAGGGAAAAAATTAAGAAACAAAATGGGCAAAACACCATTATCCTACGACCAGTTTCTGGAATATGATCTTTTTTAGGTTGTTTAGAAGAAAACCCTCTGCAATGAGAAATTTCCCAAAATTTGACAGTTCATCATTTAAATAATAAGGAATGATCTGTCAAAATTTGAAATGATTTTGGAGCTTATTTTCCAACAAGAATAACTTTGAAGTTACGAGTTTTACACGTCGAAATATGGCAAGCCGATATAAGCATAGTCCGGTCTCTTTCTTAGTGCTCGCACGGTAACGTAGATTTCGTACTAACCTTTCTCATCTCTACGTGTCATTTCTTGGGTCTCGCACGTCATTGTCAAACTTTTCAGTAAAAAATTAATATCTCGGAAAATACAAGTCGTAGAAGAACGGGATTTTGCTTATTGTATTCGTTAATTCATCCTCTAAATTTTATTCACTGCATGTCTCGATAAATTTTCAATAGTTTTCGAGATATTTGCATTCGAAGCCAGGCGTGTTTGATGCTTACTGCGTCCGTTTGTGTGACACATACTTCGACATCGTGTCGGTGAGGCACTAACACAGTTACAATGTCCCAAAGAAAGTTCGATTGGAGAAGAATTTTGGCCAACGTTTTTAATTAATAATAAAATATCGCTTTTTCAATTTTTTTTTTACATAAACTCGAAGATAATGGTAAAAGCAATATATTACCGGAAAATCATCTCACGAGATGGACTTTTGACTTTGGAAAAAATTATTGAAATTTTTCGAGTCGTATTTAGCCGTATAGGAGTGCGGTAGCCTTGCCTGGCAGAAAGTGTTTGGGCTCGTACTTGTCGAGAGATGCTACCGCATCTCCTGATAAATAGAGCACAAGGGCAAACCTTCGATATGGTTGGTTTATACATTGATCAAGAAGCGCCTATATTCAGTCATGGTCAATTATACGTCGCATTATCGCGATGCCGCTCAATGGCTGGATTGAAAGTCAAAATTATTGGAGAATCTATGGAAGAAGGAACAAATTATGTCAACAATATCGTTTATACGGAAATTCTACAATGATCAAATGATAAAAATTTCCGTATTATTTAATACATTTGGAAAAGAAATAAAAATGAATCTAAATCAATTGATTGTCAATGGGCTGTAAAAACTAATTCAAAATGTGTGTAACTTCATATTGTCAATAATATAATATTGTTAATATTACGAACGATTTTCAGATATCATTCTTCATTTGTTTCTCGCTGTATGACCAAATCCTTCTGGCAATTAATTTACTATATATTTCAAATCAACCGCGATGGGTGAAGCAATGGATCAAGATCAATTCACTGAAGAGTATCTTCATGACTGTAAGCTGAGAAATATTAAGGTCATTTTAATTCTTTTGTAATATTTAAGGTCATTAATTCATTCGTTTCTCCTAATTTCAGTTCTGCAAGATAATCGGGTTGACAATGATTGGCGCACGATTGTACGTGCTGCCAATAAATTGGAGGAGAATTTGCGTGCTTATGACGAAGGATTCATACGAGGAATGATCGATTCTGCATTGCATAAAAAGTTCCAAGCTGTTGATCAATCGAATGGCAGGTTTGTTGTAGAAAAAACATTAGGAGATTTTGATCTGTATATATAATCTAAATTATTGATTAATGATCGTTTGAATTGATTGAATACTGTTGAAAATCAAAAGATAATATTGTCTATTAAATATTGTAATACTTCAAACATATATGCAAATTATATAACTGTATTTTTATAACATTTTTTTTCAGATTTTGTAGAACTATTGTTCAAAAAATCCTGAATGGAATGAATAAAAAGGGAATTTTCAAAGAAATACAAAAAAATGGAGGAAAACGCAAATGTGAGGGAGAAAGAAGTTCTCATGGCAGTTCTTGCTCTTCGCATAAGAAAAGGAAAATGAATGAAAATTAAATTTGAAATGGACTTCATATTATTTGAATAATCATAACATATCACAGCAAATTGAACAAATCATTCAAAAAAAGTATATGACTTAAAATATGCTAACTTCGATGATAATGTACTTATTTTCTATGAACAGGAAAAAGGCGAAGAGATTGGCAAATTAGCTCAATAGAAATCAAAAATATTCAGACACATACTTCACCAATTCAAAAAAGTATACGTTGAGAACAATATCGACAAAAATTTGTATACTGAAATTTATAGTTCTCGATGTCTATGGACGATTAGAAGAATGATATATCCTTTTTCTTTGAAATTTATTTAAAATTTTTACATGATTTATCCTGAATAAATTCAGATAGGAGGGACTGACTAAGTGGATGAGTCTCACAGAAACAGGTGAGGTCGGGGCCTGTTTTATAAAAAAATAATAGTTAAAAACTATTTTTACTATATATATATAATATATTCTCTCATATACTCTATTATGAACATAATTCATTCAATTTACTATTAAAAATAAAAATTGATTTATTGTTCACTAACTTTTCATACTTTATCATAACAAAATCTTCAATATTTCAGATTTTGCAAGACTATAATTCAAAAAATTTTAAATAAAATGAATGAAGAAAAGATTTTCGAGGGACTTGGATGAAAACGGAAAGGTGATGATTATGGAAGATGATTCTGCCCAAAAAAGAAAATTGATATTGATTGATCCATGATTCTTATTATATTAAATTTCAACTGAAATAAACACGTATGCAAATAACATTATTTACCCTTGAATGTAGTTAATTAAGAAATTAAATTGAATGTTTTTGGAAGATATTTCAATTTTTGGAGAGTCAGTCATTTTTCGATGATTCAGTGGATAACGCCAGCAAGTTACTGAAGAACATCATCATACTGCTTCATGTTTTTCATTATTATTGACAGCATTCGACATTATAGAGAATTTGTTTCATTTTTTTTGAGAATTGAGGAAATGTTTTCTGTCTTTGAGAAATTGGATGAAAACGTTCGGGGGGAGCGAGCAAAGCGAGCGGGGGGCGGAGCCCCCCGGGGTTGGCGAGCGCAGCGAGCAGGGGGCGAAGCTAAATGATTAATTAATATCCATTATGTATAATAAAATATAAAGATAACAGGTACCAGTCTCCGAGGTGACTGGTACAATGACACATTCTCGTGTCTGGTTGAGAACTGATCTGTCGAACATCAGTGAGTTCGATTCTTATAGTCAATTATCAGTGTCACATTGCAACATGATTATACATGTAGCAATAAGACGCTGAGTCAAATAATATGTGAAGTAAGTTGAACTCATTAATGTGTTCAACTTCTTTACTGTAATTATGAAATAATTAAATAATTTTGAATAATGCTTATGGGGCATAACACACTTTTGAAAGTGAAGTTCTCAAAATCGTTTTTTTTTACCAGTTATTCAATTAAAAAAATACGAGTTTATCGGAAAAGAAAAATTATTCTAGTTTCGATCATAGCCATTCATGTCATGAATGACATATTCAAATTTCAGATGATTCTGTCGAATAGTTTTTTTTTCTATAACACCATGCCGAAAGAAGTAGTTTCGAGATAATTGAGCTCAAAGTCTTAGGTACCTATATTAGCGGACGTGTTTCTACATGTTAAAACAGTTGTAGAAGTCGGAATATTGTAGATATCGTAACAAAAATTTCATAGTACATTTTCAAGAAACGATACTTTCGAAATATGAAAAAAAGTCGATTTTTTAAAAATCCTAGACCATCGGGACCGTTTAAGCAAATTTGGATTGAAGGGTTGTTTTTCTAACCCGCGAATGTTCTCAATATTCGCTAATTGTGTGGTGAATAAAGCGAAACAATATGAGAGGATGTGTTTATGAAGATTATACCATGCTGAGCGATTACTCGGCCAAGGAATGAGGCAACAGAGACTTGATGATGAATCTTGGTGAATTTTCCATTCTTTCTCACACCTGATGTTAATTCAACATCTGTAGTTTTATTCCGCCACAATACCAATGACCACATTGTAACTCTTAAAATTTCCCATGGAAACAGAAGAGAGGTGATCAATTGGATGATGAGGAACATAGGAAAGCACTTATATTTCAATTCAAACAATCTTCAGAAACTTGATAAGCAAGTTTCCAAACTGGTTCCTTTTAAAAAAACCATTGGGAACGATAGTCCCAATCGACTTTTGTAAAAATCCAGTTTTTCCACCTAAAAGTTGAATAAAGAGTGATTCAATCCAATGGAAAAATTTTCAGCAAGGTATCAATAGCTTCAGAAACTTCATAGGCAAGTGTCTGAACTGGTTTCCTTATTAAAAAAATCATTGGGAAGATATTCCCACGTGAACTATGGTAAAAGCACAGTTTTGCCGACTAAAAGGTGGATAAAAATGGATTTAATCCAATGGAAAAATTTTAAGCAGTGCATCAATAGCTTCAGAAACTCGCTTCTCAAGTTTCTGACCTGGTTTTCTTGTTAGAAAAAAAAATTGGGAACGAAAGTCCCACTTGATTCAAGTAAAAATCCAGATTTTCCAACCAAAAGTTGGATAAAAACTGATTGAACCTAATTGGAAAGTTTTCAACGGGATATCAATAGCTTCAGAAACTTGAGGAGCGAGTTTCTGAACTGGTTTCCTGTCAGAAAACCATTGGGAATAAAAGTCCCACTCGACTTATGTGAAAATCAGTTTTCCACCTAAAAGCTGGATAAAAACTGATTCAATCCAATGGGAAAATTTTAAGCAGGGTATCAATAGCTTCAGAAACTCGCTTCTCAAGTTTCTGAGATGGTTTTCTTGTTGAAAAAAACCATTGGAAACGAAGGTTCCATTCAATTCAAGTAAAAATCCAGATTTTCCAACTAAAAGTTGGATAAAAACTGATTGAATGCAATTGGAAAATTTTCAGCAGGGTATCAATAGCTTCAGAAACTTGCTTCTCAAGTTTCTGAACTGGTTTTCTTTGAAAAAAAACCATTCCGAACGAAAGTCCCACTCGATTCAAGTGACAACGATTTTTTTCCAACTAAAAGTTGGATAAAAATTGATTTGACCAAATGGGAAAATTTCAAGAAGGGTATCAATAGTTCCAAAAACTTGAGAAGCAAGTTTCTGAACTGGTTTCAACGAAAAATAACCATAGAGAACGAAAGTCCCATTCGATTTAAGTAAAAATGTGTCTTTTTGCTTCCGAATGGAAGCATTGTAAACGCGATTTTTTTCGATTTCGAGATTTCATCGGAATATGACTCAGAATGATCCAAAACGTCGAGAAATGACATTTTTAAAAAATGTCTGTATGTGTGTGGGTGTGTGTGTGTGTATGTGTGACAGATATCAGCTCATTGCTCAGCAACGGTAATACATAGTGAGCTGAAAATTTAACAGTACTTTTCCTCTCCATGCAAATTGCTGTCAGTGAAATTTGAGCGAAATCGGTTGAGTACGTTTCGAGAAAACTCAAATTTTTGAAAAATCGTTTTTTCGACTTTTCTCCGAGAAAAATTAATTCACAGCCCCCACACTCAGCGATGAAATACATCTCATTTGAACTCACAATTTTCACTCGGGGTAAATTTTGCTCAGATTTTTCGTTTGTAGATAATTTCAATTACAGTGTTTTTCATCCTGAATTTACTATACATGATAGCTCAAAAACTATTTGAGTTAGAGACTTCAAATTTCGCCAGTTTGTGCATCTAAGGAGCGAAAAGCTTGGTATTGAAATTGGGCGAAATCGCTGCAGTAGTTCCTGAGATATTGGCCAAAACTCATTTCTATGAAGAGAGGTTATATCTCGAAAACTATCCAAGTGATTACATCCAAGTTCAGCTTAAAAGATTCATCTCAATGAGCCCCACAAATGGTGATAATTTCAGATTTTTCAGAAGAAGTCTCTTGTAAGGATGTTCGATAAATTAGTTTTTTCAAAAATCACAGTTTTTCTTAGCTTTCTCCCTAAGAACACTACTATTTTTTATTTCACCATTCGAAAGTAGACAATTTTTTCTACAAAATGAGTACCTTTTCATCCTAACGACAATCAGAAAGAATAGAAATCCTATTTGGAACCCGACCGTCAATTTTTGTGTTCCATCATAAGATCTGAATTTTCATCTAATATTGAATTTTTATGTACCATGTGATATTATTGCAATTTAATCGATTATTCTGAGCTGAGATTTGTAGGGATCTATAAGTGCGTATTTCTTGCGAGAATAATGTTATTTTTTGAGCGATTGAAAAGATATTCATTTTTATAGAGATTCGATTGATTATGGGTAAAATCCCATTCGGAAGCATTTTGCCAATCGAATTGGCAAAATATTAAATGTCACACAAAGAGTAGGGTTTACAAATAACGCACAAAGGGTGGAACTCCTGCTTGTTTCAACTCAAAGTTGGATAGAAGCTGATTTAATGCAATGGGAGAATTTTCAGCAAGGGTATCAATAGCTTCAGAAACTTGATAGGCAAGTTTCTGAACTGGTGTTCTTCAAAAAAAAACCATTGGGAACGAAAGTGCCTCTCGACTCATGTAAAAATTCAGTTTTTCCAACTGAAAGTTGGATAAAAACTGATTTAACCGAATGGGAAAATTGTCAGCAGGATATCAATCGCTTCAGAAACTTGAGAAACGAGTTTCTGTATGAATTCCCCTTAAAGGACAGAACTATTAATATAAACTACATTTTTTTTAGTGTTTCAAAATAATCCAATTTTACCTCAATTTTAATTAATAAGAAAAAATAGTATGACTCACCTTTTCACAATATATATGAAAATTCGTAAAACAAATTATTTTATCAGATGATACCTTGTCTTCTATGAATTTTTGATGCAACGGAGATACGATTCAAATTCCCTCCTCAAATTTGGCCTCTGACAGTTAATAAAAATCACGAGTTGATTGTAACTGTCAAAAAAGTCTAGCGAAGCTGTTTACAACTCCCTATTGCTTAGCAACTTTACCAGACTTTTTCGAGGTGAAACTTCCCGGCCCTACTTATAAGGAAATGAAGAGGAACACTGAACGACCACGAGGTTATTACCGTAGAGTGAGTACGCACTTATTTACCACGTGGCCAACTCCAGTTTCAAGATAATTAATCAATTGATTTGCAATTGATTAAAATAATAAGTGCACGAGTTAACGAAATATATGAATGAATTATTTCCGGCAAATTAGGGCTCGTCAAGCGACAAACATTATTATTGTTAGTACAAATATTATAACTGATGCCTAATACTCGCGCCCACGTGCAACATACATAATTAATTGTTTCACTTGAAGCAATTACTCTAAAATCGGGCAATTCACCGGACAAATTAAACTGATAAGATCTGGGGATAATTAAGCTAGGATTATCTGGTGTTATTTCATACATTGCAATAAATTGAGTTCGGTGTCATAAAATACAGAAATTGCACGTTTTCGAATGTAACGATGGGACATTCCGAAAACATTGGCCGAGAACCTTTCCAAAGACATCGGTCCAAGAGCATATTATCGTTCTAGCAATTATTTCTACCCATTAAATTGTTATTATTGAGGACAATTGACATCGTTTTATTATTTTCCCGGATCCTCTACATCTTTTCAGGGCGATGAGTGAGGAATTCGCGTGACAGGGATCCCAGCCGAGGACGAAGTTGTGGACATCGCTGGGTAGTTTCCAATTCCTCTCGACTCCAGTCAATTGTGATCAGACAATTAATTGTACTCTTTCGATTTCACTTGATTATTCCCTGTCAGCTGATACGACCATATCCACTCATATCCATTCATACAAATTATATCCACATTCCACATTACGGGGCGGATGATTACAATGAATTCCGTACCCCGTAACACGTGATTGACTCTTTTGTAGGATAAGGATATTTCTCAATGGAGGGATTTAAGTGGATTTTTACAATGATACGGAACACGTGAATCATATAAAAATATATAAACTCTTTGATGATTTGACTAGAATACACTCTTTGATACTTTAACCGCACTGATTCTAAATATTGTCTTTTTGCGATTGTTATGTGCCTTGGTAAAAATCCACATGAAACTATGAAAATAGTACAAGGTGGTCAAGAAGGCAGCAATGTGAGAAGAAAAGCAAGAGAGAAAACCAGCCATGAAAGGAATACACCCAAGAAAAGACGGTGAAAGGACATAATCTGTCACAAAAGTAATGGGAAAGCAGCCTGCAGGTTGCCCGGTAAGTGATGCAGAAGAAATACTAAGACGCTCGTGATTGGTCAATTTGACATAAAATCAAATTGAAAGGAGAAAAACGCGAGAATTCGTCACCAACAATCACATCTAGGCAGAGAGATGTACCAACAATCCTCTCTTACAAATGAAATGTTGAATTTCTCATTGACTGGGGAGTCATAAAATCAGGACATTCGGAAAAAGGACGAGGACAGAGCGAAAAACTAGAGAGAGAGAAGAAATTTACGACGAGAACTGTCAAGCATTTCTTTCAACTCAATCCACCTACTCTCATAGATACAGCCAGAGAAATGTACACAAATGGCGATATTTATGAGTGGATCAACTGTACAATTACTCGGAAAAGCCACTCTATCGAAAATTAAGGGAGCCACCTGGAACACATTCGAAAAACAGAAAATGACTTACCCTACCAAAGGACCCTCTATATAAGGGAAAATTCACCAACCTCAGGGCAGTCATATCTTCAACCTTTCGACCTACACATCGAATCTCTGCCCCTCGGTATCGCGATAGAACATTCGAGATATTTCAAGTGATTCTTCTTTCAAATCGTTGTGATCCCCCTTGGACAACCCATCTCATCATCATCTGCAACGAAGACCATCCAGACCTGTAGAGAGGAACTGACCCACATTGGGTAACAAGGGAGCATCCGCAAAGACCAGCCCACCTGCCGAGTGACAATACAGCCACCTGAGCTCACTACAGACTCCTTTCTCTGAATCCCTGTATTTTGTCGCAACAAACCGTAAGTTAACCAAATCATCAAAATCTATCCCTTTTACATTCTTTACTTGAAACTCCTTTTTTCTCTTTAATGAATGGGTTCTCCACGAGTTTATTTTCTCATTATTGCACCGAAAAATTATTCTAATAAATACTAACCTGGTGTGTGGTACGTTACCGTGGTTTTTCTTTTCTACTAACCATCCTAATTGATTAACGAAAAATAACAAAACTCCTTTCGACATAGTCTTTCAATAATCGAAGTGATTCCCAAGGATTTTAAGCTGTTGCCATCATCGTACACTTTAGTGTTTTACCCGAACGATCACGTTCCCAACTAATCAAATTAAAATGGATTAAAAGACACGAATATTCTAGTTTTCCTAGATCCTTTCTTTTAATTCTTGCGGCTAAATCGCAATCCGCAATCAGTCACGGTCATCATCAAATAATATTATCCCATAATCAAACCGTTAACTGATATAAAACCCTCGTGTAGCCGTAACACGATAATTGTCTCCATGATTTAATTGTCTGTTCGATAATTGTCTCTATTATTCATGATTGTTTTCACTGTGCACACTGCATTTAATACCGGGCGTAAATCGTTATTAAACCGTTATGCCGATCACTCACTCGATCCTCAACTCAGCGGATCTGACCGGTTCTATCGAACCTTTCCTATTATCTATCTACTAGGCGTCAATTCCGCGATAGTTGCTTGATAGTTATGAAGATCATGATGATCTTCATTTGATGAGTTTCACACGCCAAGGCTCGCTCGTTGACGGCTACCGTAGTGGTAGAACTTCACTCGTTGAGTTCCACGCGAAAATAATCAATTCAATCGTTAAAAATCGACAGTAAAATCACCGATAAAAAATACCAAAGACTAGTGTACATAAATAAGGTTTTTATAATGAATCAACGAATGGTAGCCAAATTGGTTTATTAAACGTGCATTTCGGCATCATTTGATCACCTCGCCAATTTTCAGGCTACTCAACAAGGTTTTCTCTGCACCACTCACGAACCTGGGCATCATCGTCGCAAAGTTCTCCTCTCGAAAATCACCTAGTTTTTCAACAGATACTTTGACCACACTGATTCTAGATATTGTCTCTTTGTGATAATTGTCTCTATGATTTAATTGTCTGTTCGATAATTGTCTCTATTTTCTCATGATTGTTATCAATGTGCCCACTGCATTTAATACCGGGCGTAAATCGTTATTAAATCGTTGTGCCGATCACTCACACGATCCTCAACTTAGCGGATCTGACCGGTTCTATCGAACCTTTCCTATTATCTATCTACTAGGCGTCAATTCCGCGATAGTTGCTTGATAGTTATGAAGATCATGGTGATCTTCATTTGATGAGTTTCACACGCCAGGGCTCGCCTGTTGGCGGCTTCCGTAGTGGTAGAACTTTACTCGTTGAGTTCCACGTGACGAGTAGAAGGATTTGTGGTACCACGTCGGTGTGATCCCCCAAATTACCCCTGGTGTCGATATTGATAAGTATCTCATTTTGATTGACCTCCTGATCCCGCGGTAATTCAGATCAGTCGGTAATTTTAGCTGCTTCTTTAACAACCATTATGACTCTAATCAACCGTAATGAATGAAAGATAAAATAATAATTCAATGGAAATTTGAAAAATTCCCTACTTACCATCAGTCACATTTCCTGAAGTAGAAGGGCGTAATTCCCTATCCAAAATGTCCTGGGAGATTTCAGGTGAGCCCAAGACATTTTCCAGGGTATCGACAGGTATAATCGCGAGCTCATTTCGACCGGTAATGTCAAATTCTCCCAAATCCGCTATTTCCACGGAATCATTTTCGAAAAAACGATCGTATGTGTCATTGACGAAATCGTCAATATTGAAATTATCCGCTTCACCCTCCATGGTGTCCAAAACATAACTGAGGCTTCTTCGGAAGCCTCAGGGTTTTTTCACTCAAAAATTCCGCAAGAAGGTGGGGTAGATCCTTCAGAAATAGATTCTATCGATAGCTTTTCCCTGTCTGGAAAAACCGGTTTTCATCAGTGACGGAGAGATCTTATCGATTAAATATGGAAATCACGCAAAAAAATAATTTTTTCTTAAACTGGAATGAAAATAATAACTGAATGAGAATAAAATTTTGAGGAAAATAAGATTTTCATTGAAAAGAAAACTTACATACTAAATCCATTTGTAATGGAAATCAATGACAAGAAAATAACAAAAAATGTTTTCCAAAACTAAACTCAAACAAATTGATTTTTAATTTAACGCGAATGATTTTTATTTTATTAAGAAAGTCAACTCAAACAATTTTCATGGTTTGAACTAAGCTTAAACTATTTTTTCGTTCCTTCATCTTGAATGATTTTAATTTCTTCCAAAACTCTAAACTAAACTCAAAAATTTATTTTTCATTTAACTCGAATCATTCCTATTTTTTTGAAAGTCAAATCAAACAATTGTTATTTTTTGAACAGAATTCAAAGAAACTGATTTTCAATTCAACGCGAATGATTTTCATTTTATTAAAAAAATTGAAATTCTGATGAATGTTTGCTGGCGATGCAGATGACTCTGTTGTTGTGCAATTGGCCTGACGCACGATACTGGATCCCAGTAGATGAAGTTCAGGATGCTCGAACGATATTTGCTGGTTCATTGTGGAATGACTTAAACGTTTCTTCTTGAAAAGTCTTCTACTTGACATTGAATTAAAGACTCGAACTTTACTTCGAAGGTATGAATACTTCAGTTGATCGAGTACAATTTGAATAGAGTAACATTCTAGATAGAAGTCTAGTGACTGGAGATGTTAACTTGGACAGAGTAACACTACTGAGTGTGGACTTGTTACTGAAGGCTAAGAGTCGTGTACTCATCACCTTTTGTAGTAAAATGGGTTGGGCGTATCCACAAAATTCTGTTTGATCCCAAATTTTCAGTTCTTTTTCGGCACAGCCGTTTCGTGGAAAGAGAGGTCATAAATGAGGGTTGTAAATTCCCCTATGATAAGGTGACCGCTCTGTACCTTTCGCTTTCCACTCAATCATCTTCGTTGTGTTATCTCAATATTCACGTTTTCGGTTGTCGGCTTGCCTTTGATCTCCGGTGTAATGAAATTTTAATTTTCTATGAAGTGATATCCGTGGGCTCTATTGTCTGCTCGAAATCGCTTCATTCGTTTCCTCCTTTCATTATTTTTCGTTTCTCATTTGTTGTCAAGCACAAGAAATAATAAAAACGGCAATGCAGCTTATCATTTCCGTTTATTTTCTCGGACCAGGTAGAATAATTAAAATATATTTAGAAATATAATTTTCACAAAGTTTATCGAGCATGTTATTTGTATTTCCCATGCATTTTCCCTAGCATCTCTATGATGTTGTGGGGGATCGCAATAAGGCCTTATCATACCCCAAGCTTTAGAAGATACTGTGAATCATTTTATTCACAATAATGATAATAGAGAGCGTGTTTTTTCAATATCAATTGAAGAAGTTCGTGGGGGTGATATGGGGAAAATCTCGCGTACAGCAGTCGGCTATCACGGCGGAAGATTATTCCTTGTCTTGCCTGTACCACTTTTGGACCCAAAAGTTTATCATTTATATAAAATGCATCCTTATCCCACTCTTCAAGTTTTTGGGGATAATAA
The DNA here is from genome assembly GCA_963921955.1 of Aleiodes alternator. Lineage (NCBI taxonomy): Eukaryota > Metazoa > Arthropoda > Insecta > Hymenoptera > Braconidae > Aleiodes > Aleiodes alternator. Next base: position 2,934,981 of record OY998102.1, on the reverse strand, counting down.
TCGGGGCTCGGCCTATATTCAGTCGCGAACAGATTATCTTGTGATATCACAAGAGCGAGATAGATATCCTTTAATTCATGAATCTGATATTCCTCATTGTCAATCAACGAGAGCCTATCACATATGTATACCGAGCCACCCTTTTTATGAGGCCTCGATGCAACCAATTTGTGAGTAGCTCTGATAACAAAGAGGAAAAGCCGGCCTCTTCAAGATTGTGATATCAGAATCAGTAAAATATTCAATCCATACTGGAAACAACTACACAATCAGGAAGGCTGGCTTTACTCTGTCCCTACAAAAGAGACATACATATCGTATGTGGAGCAAGTTCAAATAGAACTGTGAGCTTGGAAGGAGCATTGATTTTGCATATTAGGCCTGGATGTCGTGCATATACGATTTATGCTTCATTTATGGGCTATAAAGTCATCAATGAAGCAGCAAACTATGAATATACACCTGTGACACACTTGAATGTCACTGATTCATTCTTTGAAATTAAAAATTATCAACCCTTAATTGAATTGTATAAGACAACGGATATTCCAAGGGTGAATTTCGCGGTGAACCTCGCAGGAGCTTTATCGTACGACATAACTCTTGACGAAATTCAGAAAGATATGGAAGAAATCGGAGGACATAAAAGGGAAAAAACAGAAGCATAAAAAAATATTATTGTGGACAATTATCGGAGAAATTTTACTCGCTATTGTGTCAAATTTTTTTTCGCGCTTAAATGATGTTGTTTTATTGGAAATCTGCACATTGTTAAGGGTCTTTGAAAACTGTTGAATGAAAAGATGGAGGAACAGTAACTTATTCAAATAATGATCAAGACAATCCCGTTCATTTGAATAACGTAATGTCTGAAGTAGTTTTTTGAGAAATTCTCCCTTCTCCTGCTGAAAAATCACCCGCACTCCATTACACATGTATGAAAAGGGCTGGAAGAGGAAAAGAAACATCAGTTTCATCTGGATTGATACTCACAATCCTGAGAAATGGCCTGTGAAAAAAAAGTCGAAAAACATCTCATTCTTCCCACTGATTTCCCTATAAATCAGTCATCAACGAAGCGTGTGAGTGTCGGACTGGAGCTTGGTTCAAACCTCTGCGGTGTTCCTGTGGTGGAAATAAAGGGATTGGATGAATGAGGGATAATTTCAATGGAAGGACATACCTGGGAGAAATTAGTGGAAGAATTTGACAACATTCTCTCTTATTATGAGAGTGATGATAAAGATCCCGATTTTCATCGCAAATTCAGTGTCATCGAGTGCGATGAGTTAAAGATTTTCATCATCAAAAATGGGAGCTATCGTGCAATTTCTCCGGACCACAAGGAGAAAAGAATGGTTCTTGGAGAATCATCTATACGAGGATTTGAAAAAAATTCCATGGATTAACACATGGCTAAACGAACTTTACAAAATACCATCGAGGACTCACAATAGTTTCATCATCGATGTCATCAGCCTCTTCATCAGCAGAAATGTCGCGAGAGAAGCCGTGGAAGATATTAAAACAATTCTAAATTATATAATTGATAATTTTCACATTGAATTTGAAAAACTTGACGATTACACGAGTCAGGTTTATCATCACATGGAAAACCATCCTCATTTATTTCTATTTTATTCGACTATGATTCATTTCAATTTTGAGAACATCCACCCCTCTATTTTCAAGGCGGTTGTATGCCTCGTATGATAAAAAATAAAGTTTTTCTAACCTTGAAACGTTTTATTAATTTTTTCAGTTTTCTCCCTACCATTTCCTCATATCCTAGACATAAAAAAACGCGAATTCCCTCAGTCGATCACAAGCAATCATGGAGTTTGCTGTGTCTGTCATGGGACTCCACGGTAAAGATTGGAAATATTTACTTGAAGAAATCGTGGTTGTCAGTGTAACGGGGAATCTAATGGGGCATTGGATAATTGCCCCTCCGTATTCTTTTACTAATTCACCGGATGCTGTCTAGTACAAAAATAATCGACGCACTCGAGAGCATCATAAACTCGAGTGGTTTGAAGGAGACTCGAGACCAGACAGATCTTAATACATTATTTGATGTTGTAAAAAACGCCTCTGCACCTCATACGATTGGAGAAGAGCCGCGATTGTTCTTGAAAAAAATCCTGTGTACGGAAATAAAAAATTTGGAACATCATCGGTACTGAGTATTATTCATTCAATTATTCCCCACGAGAACTGTCTGCGTGGCCCATGGCCTGAAAAAGGAAAGGGAGCATTATTATCGCATTTGTGCGATCACCACAGTGAGGCAGATAAAAATATGGCTTCTTCCTTGTCTTGAAGAAACTACAGAAAAAACTGGAAATCATTACAAGACCGTGCTGTAAAGAAAAAAGAAGACCTGAAATAAAACTTTATTACCGTTGAAAATGCCTTTTTGAGATTTTTTTTCCCTTTTCCCTAAAATTCCTCACAGACTTCACGCTCTCCGATTTTTTCTGAAGATTTCTACCTTGTTCTTTTTTTTCCTCCATTCTAAAATAAATCAAACTTTTTTTCTTAACATAGATTTAAGAAAAAATCTCCACCATTGTTTTCTCTAAAAGGAATTTCAAAATTCACGACTCCGAGTCGTCAGAAGAATTTTTTCCGCGTAGCTCACGCCGTAGCATGCGACAAGTGGCTAGCGATTGAGGGCGCAGCATCCCCGCCGAGATACCTGGCGAAAACACGCCAACCAACAGGAAAAGTCTGCCTGTGGGAGCCACTCCGAAAAACACCTTCCCCTGCCCCCTCCACCCTTTTCCTTTTTCCCGAGATCTTTATCTGGACCCAGACATTTGGGTCAATCGTGCACGTGTGCACTGGCACCAGTGGGGGAGTGGAGGGGGTACACGCTGTCTCGGTGGAATGTATGTGTACTACTCATATTTACTCAGTACATCAATGACAACGAGTAAATAGGAAACATCTTCATTATAGGTTCTTAGGGAGCGGAGATCTACAAGATCAGCTTCCCATACCTGATCCATAATTGATACTGTATAATGTAGTCGTAGGAATTCATAACGTAATGGTTTATGCAGTGTATAAGTATTCTGCGCATTCAACCAGTCTTTTATATCATCCTTGGGAAATTTAGTTTTATATCGTGCCAGAATATTATGTGCACCTGAATAAGCAACAGGGTTGGAGGGTTCGAAATAACCTGCTCCAAGGACTTTTTCTATCTTTTAGAGGGTTCCATTTTTGTTTTTTTACTACTGCTTCGAAATGATCGTTTCGCAGATGGAGATGTTGAACTAAGATTCAATGATTTCGGTGTTTTATTCCGGAAACCGGTGGATAAGGGAATAGAACTATTCGCTGGTGTGCTGAGTGGACCATCATTTCTAGTCCAATAATATTGATTCGTAACGAAATCGTGAGGAGGATTTATACTCTGCACATATTGCGCAAATTCTGCTTTTCCCTCAGCTTTAAATGTTTTCCGTTCTTTCAAGGCATTGTGACGTCCGTCAGTTAATTTAATTATTCTTTTTTCTTTTTCAAATTCATGCAAACAGTCCATCAGAGTATATGAGCATTTTCATACATAGCCCCTTTCTAGAAATCAATGAAACTTCAGGAATACCGTGCCGTATCTCATTACTACTCTCGTATTTTAGACTCTCCCAAAACTGAAAAAGTCAGTACACATATAAGTGTAAGTGCAACAGATGATGTGGGCAGGTGAGGGTCCCTCACCTTGTCTCTCGTTCAATTTAGAACAATAAAGTATCAATAAAACCGAAGTAAAAAGTACGTTAGTTGTTTATGTTTCTAGAAGTGATGGGCTACAGGACTTCTAGGAAATATAAAAAATGTCAACCAAGTGTAATTTATATTGAAATAATCCAAGCTGAAACCGTTGCAATTGAATCAATTGTGGAGGGAACGATGGGTATTCCCGAAGCAACGTGATTGGCTAATTAAGAGCTCTAGTTAGCCTCCCACATATTGAATTTGGCTAAGAACCTATGTGGAGGAAGTGTGTAGTCCCGAAATATAGGGTCCTTTGCGTGAAGGGAGAGAAAGTCAAAGTGGAATTTTCCATGTCATCGGCCGAGAGTTTCCCTACCCTTGGGAAAAGGGGAGAAGAGTGAGTAGTATAGCGGCCACTATAGCGCCCCCCACTCAAAGTCATCCCACCCCACCCCTCCCATGCACAAGGCAATGACATCGTGCATGTGAGGAGTGGGGTGGGATGACTGTTACGTATGGAGTGCTGTAGTGGCCGTAAGAAATGTACGAGTGTGAGAGAGAGGAAATGAATAATTATTCATTATTCCTCAATCAATAAATAATAAAATAAATAGAACAAAAACGCTTTATTTAGGGAGAAGAAGACAATCCGGATTGTCTTTTCAATCTCCCATAATTTTGTTAATAAAAACCCACTGTTAACGGTAACAGTGGGATCACACGACTCCCACGTTACGCGTGTCGCGTTATCAGCGCGCGGGCCAAGTCCAAGCGGTTTTGGGAGAACCGCTTGGAATTCAGAGCTCTCCTTCATTTTTGGGGTACAAAATTTAACATTGTACCCTAAAAAATGAAAAAACAAAAGTTGGTAAACATGGACCTACCATATATTGTGGACCAATGGTACAATATATGTGAAGGTCCATATTTACAATGTTTACCATGCCTGGTATACCTAATACCCATTACTGCAGGTAATAACTGAAGTTGGGTATCATGGGACAGGCAGGTGTCATGGTAAACTCTTGATATACCAATGGTACGTAATTACCAATGGTATTACAGAGCTTCGCGGCTACTCTACCCTTACCATCATGCGTATGGATGCCTGCAATACCTATACCGTTAAAATAAAACGAACGGTATTACAGAACTCTGTACTAACCGTTTCTTTTCTATTGTGAGTGTCAGTGAGACAATGCAAAAGGCAGTGTGTCTCGCTCACACTCACTGCTACGCGCAGTGACGTCACCCTGTGACTAATTTTTTTTGCGACAGCGCTGGGTTTTGAACCCTGGCCTGCCGCATGGTACGCACGTAGCCTACCACTCGACCAAACAAGATAAGAGTGGGGGTCTACAAAACGAAAGACCATTTAACAGGGTAGAGTGAGAGAGAAAGACGCATGACGTAGCATGATTCCGCTCTCTCTCACTCCGCGGCCGATTATCGGGGTTTGAGTGAGTTTCTCTATCCATTCTCACTCTACCCCACGCGCTCGCGTAATGCACCCGAAAAAAATGAAAAATAATTAATGAATAATTAATTATCCTTACCCATAGTTCCGTAGACCAATCCTTCTGCACACCAATGTCACAGATTTCAGTTCTTTATTCACTGTTTTTTCTTAAGATACACTCACTACTACATGCAGTCACTTTCATTCTCTTGTTTTTTCACTCTACACTTTCTTATTTTTAATGATAAATTTAAAGCGTTCGAAACTGAGTTTTTTCGACGCAATTCAAATCTTAATCTAAAACTTAGAAACTAACACACACACTACACCACTGCCTCATGATTGTCTTCGTCGTCGTCATCCGCATTATCATCGATGACCATCACATCGATTATATCGGGCTCATCCATGTCGTTACCCCAAGGGGGGTTGTTATTCCAAGGGGGGTCCAGCTCGAAGTCCACCTCTACCAGGTCTTCTTCGTCCAGGTGTTCAGCAGCCCTGGTTTGCCGCTGTGCAGCTAGCCATTCCCTGTAGTGATGGCGCGAAAACTCATCAGCAGGGATGACTTGGGGGAGTGACATTAATTTATGCCAAAGATCCCCGTAGAAGTCATTCCAGTCATCCAAGTCTTCACGCTGCTCACCCTCAACTGGGGGCATGGGCTCCTGAGAACGAAGCCACCAGCGCCTGTCCGGACGTACAGGATCATCGGCCTCATAACCCGGCTCCTCTTCATACGGGTCAGGGTCCTCGTCATACGGTACCTCACCCCCTGTAGGTACACGGTACTCCAAAATAACGTCACAATCACCGCTTTCGCTGAACATCACACCACTGGTGGTAGCACCCCCGTCAATTTCACGCACGGCACTCTCACACCCTGTATCTTCACTTTTTCCGTCCACCACACTACCCCTCGGGTACACGAAATTACTCCCAATTACACGCATTTTTATGCTTCGAGATCTGAACCGTAAGGCACTTGGAGAAAGACTGATGAAGAAGAAATGATAATGAGGTGGGGCATGGAAAAAAGTGTGCGTACCGTCGCGACATTATCAAATTTCTCTCAGACGATAGTCATAACTTCTCCAGACACAAATCTGCAGTCGCCGAGGCTGATGCCATAATCACATCAGCCACCAGGAATTCGCTGACTCGAATTTCCAGATAGGTTCATTATCACGAGGCACACGTGTGAGATATGCCGAATACTACGAAGAGAAAAATCGAGAGCGTGTGAAAGAGAGAATGGATAATTAAATTATTCATTATTTCTCATTATTCGAATGTACATACTTGAATAATAAGAAATAAACGATCATTTATTGTGGGAGAAGAAGACAATCTGAATTGTCTTTCCAATCTTCCCCAATTTCGATGATTGATGTTTTACTGATACAGCCAACAATAAGACCGCGGGCCGTCCTCGTTACGCGGGCCTGCGTTATCGCCGCGAGAGTCCAGTCCAAGCGGTTTTGGGAGAACCGCTTGGAATTCAGACCCCCCGACAATTTTTGGTGTGCAAATATTTTCGATGCACCCTAAATACAAAAGTTGGGTAAGATGGATCAATGGGTAACGTAGACCACAAGGTCATATAGCTATGTCCATCTTACCCCACCTACCTCGAGCTAGGCTATTGGGGCTTGAGTGAGATTCTCCAACCATTCTCACTTAGTCCCCCACCCTGTAGCCCTCTCAGGCTCATACACACTACTGCCATATGACTGGGACAACTAGACCAAAAATCAAATAAAAATCAAATAAAAATGGATGATATTTCATGATGGATAAATTAAAAGAAAAAATGCATTAAAGTACAATATATATACTGGAGTATATTTTACATGAAGTATAATGAAAATACATAGATACATATTGAATTTTTCGTATACAAGGCTCTATTGATTATTCGAAAATTTTATCGAGTATAAAATCGATACAAAAAACGTGCAATTCATTCAAGACATGCTCATACTCGGCCATACTTCTTTCACATCCAGTTTCTTTCATTTTGATTTCAATGAAATTGAAGCATGAGGAATCATACAATCGACTTTTAATTACACTGCGCATTACATCACCGCTGACATTCTTCATGATTTCACTCGATTTTAACTGTTCCATAGAAGACTTGCCGTAATCAATCATACCACTGATACATTCTTCCACACAAAGAGACATGTCACTTAAATACACCAAACGTCCCGCGATCAAATTTTTCATTTTCGTGAGAGAATCGAAAGTGTCTTTAACCATAATGATGCGCGTTTGTTTTGAGAGCATTTCGCCCTCTATCACATTTGATGTATTTTCTTCTTCAATACGTATCACTTTAGATTTTAGGAATGTAAAATTCAGGCATCCATATGATAGCATGAATCCTGGATACTTCAAAGACTTATGTGATTCTGTTGAAAACGTTTTTGCAGTAATATCATTAAAATAGGCCTGGATATCGTTGAAGCAGGACAGGAATTTTCCCCATGACTCATCAGAGAACAATACGCCTTGATATTTCTGGTCAATAATCCCAATTACGGGCTTCACCGTGAGGGTGTCAGGATCCAGATTTAGACCGAGTACTACGTTCTTACACCGTGATTTATTCAAAGGATAAATAAGTGGCAACAGTAGACGAAACTTATCTTTGGCCAATCCTTGTAAATGTGTCGCTGTACGAGGTCCGTCGGAAGAAAGGACGTCTCCGCCAAGGTTTTCAGACTCTGCTCCTGCTGTCTTGATTTTCTTCGTAAGGGGTTCCATTGATTCACTTATAACTATTTCAATCACTAGGGAGAGAGTTTGCAAGAAAGAGATGTTACTCCAACAGTGGACAACGCCCGAATGAGAATAATTTTTCGAATCATTAATAAAGTAGACTAAAACGCATTCGAAAATGCATTATCAGCGAAGAACGCAGTCACGGGTGCGGATGAACTCGTGATATGGCGTCATGCAGAGAATGAGGAGCACTTAGGTAGCATCTTCAAATACAGAAAAAAGAAGAAGTGCATTCGGCTGACACGTGCCTCTATACGTGACTTTCTTCTGTTTTCAGAATTTTAATTTAGATGTGTGAGTGCATCAAGCATAGTTTCACATTTTATTTATTGGAGAAAAATTACAAGATATTATTCTTGTCTTGAACACAAATCAGTGAACATCTGCGAATTAAAATGCAGCGCGTTGAGTGTCCACGTAAACGAAAATATTTCTATTTTTTAATGAGACTTATTGAGTTCATTTTGGAACGGATTCCTCAATATAAAAAAATATTTTGTGAAAAGCGAACGGAAATATGGTATCGATTATCGAGACCCTCTCTCGATCGTATTTTAGAGAGAATTATACGTCATACACCGTGTAATATTCTGAGCGCGGCTTTTAATGAAGGTTTATTGACTTCTCATCGAGGGATTTTACGTATCGTTGGCAGAGCAGTTAGTCGAACGACGAGATGGAGGGGTAAATGCTTGAAGCCTTTCTTAGAGATTTACGCAAGTAAGTACCTACATTACCAATAATATTTTTAAAAAGTTCTACAGCCCGAAATTGATATTTCTCATTTTTAGGAAAAAAACACAAGCAATCTTCAACATCATCAACTAGTGACGACGATATCAGTGACTCAACGATAGATCTCGTTGACTCTTTAGAAGATGAGATTAATAACTTAGACTCGTCTGAAAATTTGAATGAATGGAGTACTTTACCATTGAAGAAAAGATTATCAATTCGTCGGCAATTTAGTACTACAAATGCAAATGCAAATGCAAATGCAGTTGAAAGTGAGTCAGCCAACTGCATCACTGTTTCCGATGATGATGATGATGATGATGATGAAACAGACCCCGAAAATTTATTTATGCACTCTCCGAATTATCAGAAAATTTCAAGAAATAAAAGGGAACGAGTACAGTCACCACAACCAGGTCCATCAGGAATACAACAGAATCAAACGAAGAGACAGCGTTATGAAGATTCAGATTCAGATGATGATTATCGTCAAGAATTATGGGATCTGGATGCTGATATGACGGCTAAGAGATTAGCAATGGATGCGTATTGGGGGATTCAATACGATGCTGTAAGGCAGGCACACAGACCAATGAATCCTGTAGCTTCCCAGTATCAATGTGGATCTGGCTATTCATCCGATAGCTGCGATTCAATGTCTATCAGAGGAATAGACAGTGAAGAAGGCACTCTATTGAGGGAAGAAGAAAGGTATTGCACAGACTCGGACGAATTCGGTGGCGGAGAAGGAGAAGAAGAAGAAGAAGAAGAAGAAGAAGAACAAGAAGAAGGAGAAGGAGAGGGCCAAGAAAATGACAACGATCATAATATAGAGGTTGTTGACTATCACATTAGTGATACGGATGATGGGTCTGATGGAGACAACGAAGAAGAAGAGGAAACTACCCGCTTACGAGGTAAAAATTCTGTGACCTTTACACTTCTTCAGGCCCGGAACCCGTAATTCATACGTTTTCTATTATTTCTAGATCTTCGTTCTTTTTATGGGTACGTGCCTGAAGAATGATCAACACTAATTTATCGAGAAGGTATGTCAAGAAAATATTTATATAAGAGCTCGGACTAATAATGATGGTTCTGATTGACAGGGCAGCAAACTGGAGGAAGAGTATTTACACGTTCAGACAAGAAAAAACAAATTGATGTAAAAAATGATGATGAAAGCAGAGAAGTAGAAGAAGGAGAAGAAGTGTTTGAAGGTGTTCTACCACCAGGAGGCCGTTTCAAAGTTCTGTCAACTACTGCTAAAAAATATCGAAACTTTAAAGCTATGGGTAAAGAATACGTAATTACAATTGTAGATCCTCCTCAAAACGAGAATATGATTGACTGGCTTGAAGGGGCTTTCAGGGATATTACAACATATATAACTGATTCGTGTCAACCACATGATCATGTAGGGTTTAGTGTGAATTTCGATAGATTGAATAGCGGCCCCGCTTGGTCGCGCTTTAGGAGAGCCCGAGATTACATACCAGATATTTTATGGGAGGTGGTGAATCGTATTTCGCAAAGTGTCGGGGGTCTCTCATCGGATGATAATTTAGTTATAACTGTAGCAATTGTTGAAGGCGTTGAGGGATCTGGGCGCAAGGCATTAACATACGAGGCTGTTTTTAAAAAATCAATCATTACTATAACCAATTCCGACAATCTTTGTCTCCCAAGAGCTCTTGTAGTTGCTAAACTCCATGCTGAGAGAGGCGAGATAAGATCAGGAGATCTCCAGAGAAAATGGAAGGCAATTATTAACAGAACACGTAACACTCAGCAACAAGAGGCTCTGAGACTGGTAAGACTATGCAATATCAATATACCTCCTCGAGGGTGTACTATACGAGAGATTAAGAAATTTCAAGATTATTATGTAGATGATCGAACGGCTATTGTTGTTTATGAGTGTTTAACGTTTGGTAGAGGTGAGGATCCTATTTTCGATGGTAGACGACGCGTACAACAAAGACATGGTAACATAAAACATATCCTTTATATATTGTATTATGAAAGAACGAATCATTTTCAACCGATTACAAATCTCCAAGGAGCAATAGCTGGTCGTGGTTTCTGTGAATTCTGTAATCGCCCTTTCAGAGACAATGTAGAGCATCGTTGTACACGGAAATGTCCTCGATGCAAAGGGAATCCTCTATGTGAAAACACTCAACGCACGGTGTGTAATTTGTGTAATCGATGGTTTTTCAGTCGCATTTGCTATGATAATCATCGACAGAAAGGTTCAGCAAAACTGAAAGGAAAAAGTAAAAATGCTAGTGTGTGCGATGCTCTAAAAATATGTATGCTGTGTTTTAGACTAATCAAAATAGATAGGCATAAACATATTTGCGGTACTGCTTATTGTAGAACATGTAACTGTAGGCGCGAAACAAATCACTACTGTTTCATGAGTCAGTTGAAACCAGTCGATCACAAACTAACCGTGTTTATATTTTATGATTTTGAAACACAACAAAATGTTCGGCTGCGTGGTGATAGAAATGTGAAAATTCATATACCCAATTTTTGCGTAATACAGAAAGTTTGTACAGTATGTTGCAATGATAATAATATAGAAACCGCATGTAGAATATGTGGCATCCGCGAATACATTTTCCGTAGCAAAGATGACGCAGTCTCAGGCCTTGTAGATATTGCGTTTGCAGATTACCCGAAATGTAACAAAATTATTTGTCTTGCGCACAACGCAAAGAGTTTTGACGCACAATTCGTTCTTCGATATTTGGTAAATGTGAAGCGAACGCGATTCCCGAGACTAATATTATCGGGCACTAAAATTATAGAGATGCAGGTCGGTAACATCAAATTCCTTGACACACTGAATTATTTTCATATGCCTCTGGCAGCACTACCAAAATCGTTTGGTTTCGAAAATGAAGTATCCAAGGGGTATTTCCCTCATTTCTTTAATACACCCGAACATGTTGATTATAATGGTCCTATACCAGCTCTGGAGTATTTTTCTCCTAACACTTTGTTTGAGAAAGAGCGGCAGAAAATGATAGATTGGCATAGAGAAAAAGTACAGAGTGATTACATCTTCAATTTCAAAAACGAGCTCGAGTTTTACTGCCGACAAGATGTGATAATTTTACGCAGAGCCAGTATTACTTTTCGGAATATTTTACTCGAAAAGACCGGTATATCTCCATTCACGCAGTGTAGTACGATCGCTTCTATTTGCTCTAAAGTTTATCGTACAATGTTCATTAAGCCCGACACTATCGGTATTTTACCCCAAGGTGGCAAATACAGATGCACGAGTACGCAGTCTAAGAAAGCCATTTCATGGTTACTATTGGAAGAAGTTCGTCTAGGTGAACGTATCACGCATGCGGCAAATGCAAAAGAGCATCGTCTTCCTTGCGGTATCATGGTTGACGGTTATTACGACAATGAACGTGGTACAAAAAAAGTCTATCAATTTTACGGCTGTTTTTGGCATGGCTGCATTAATTGCTACAAGATCAATAGACATTTAAAGCTACGTCACGGTGACTCACTTGACGCACGGTACGAGTCAACGGTCTTATGTGCTAACAAAATTCGTCAACAGGGTTATGAATTGATAGAAATATGGGAGTGCGCTTATGATGAGCATATACGTAACACACCCAATGATCAAAATTTCGTGAATAATCATCCTTTCATCACTGATGAGCCTCTCAATCCTCGTGATGCTTTCTTTGGTGGTCGTACAGAAAATTATGTTACACTGTACGACGTGAAAAATACAGAAAAGATAAAATATTTAGATGTCACATCCTTATACCCTTTCGTCAATAAAACCGGTAAATATCCAATTGGTCATCCAAAAGTGTATGTAGGGAATGAATGTTTACAGCTGATCGGTAATAACAACAGTTTGGATACTGTGGAGGGTCTTGTCAAATGTAGTGTACTGGCACCGCGTGATCTGTACATACCAGTGCTCCCTGTTCGCGCTCATGGCCGTTTGATGTTTCCTCTCTGTAGATTATGTTGTGAAACGAGACCACAAGATCTTTGCAATCACGACAATGTTGAAGATAGGAAATTCATTGGTACTTGGGTAGTTGATGAACTTCGGAAAGCCGTTGAATGTGGTTACAAAATAATATCTGTCTTTGAAATCTACCAGTTTGATGTCATACGCTATGATCGAGAAAATAATTCCGAAGGTTTGTTTAATAAATATGTGGATAAATTCTTGAAAGAGAAACAGCAAGCCTCTAATTATCCCTCAGACTGTATCACCGATGACGATAAAAATAACTATATACAAGAATATTTAGAAAAAGAAGGTATTTTATTAGAGAAAGACAAAATTGAGTTTAATCCAGGGTATAGAGCTATATCAAAGATGATTTTAAATGCGTTCTGGGGTAAATTTGGTCAGAGAGAAAATTTACCACAAACAGAAATAGTTTCCACCAGACAAAGATTGTTGGAAATGCTCAATAGTCCGGAAATGATTGTATCAGGTATTTTATTTGTTAACGATAAAGTCATGTATGTTAACTATGTTTATATTGAAGATTCAATATTACAAACTCCCACTTCAAATGCTATCATTGCCGCATACACAACAGCACACGCACGCCTCAAACTTTACAGTTATTTGGAAAAACTCAAAGGAAGAGTTCTATACTGTGATACAGACTCAATAATTTTTGTATCAAAAGAAGGGGAATGGGAACCAACGTGCGGAAAATTTTTAGGGGATTTAACGGATGAGTTAGAAGAGCATGGAAAAGGGAGTTACATTGAATCTTTCATATCAGGGGGTCCGAAATTTTACGCATACATCGTCCGAAAGCCTAACGGCGATCGAAAAGAAGTCTGTAAAGTAAAAGGCATTACACTCAATTATAATAATAGTCAACATATCAACTATACGACTGTCAGGGATCTGATTACAGGCAGGAAAGAAGGTCCCATCAAGATATCATACGATGTAATACGTAGAACGGCTTTCCACAGAGTAGTAACAATGAAGGAGGAAAAAAAGACTTCTATTTGTAGTACTAAGAGATGCTGTAAAGATGTATATAGAACTGTACCCTTTGGTTTCAATAATCTTTAATATATATGCAATAAAACACAATGTTCATTAGATTTTGTTCAATTATTCCTGATATCAATACCTGAATGTTATTTCCTAATAATCTACTATTGACCAGAGGAGGTATATAAGACTGTACAGATGCAGCTCTGCTATAGTTTCAATCATGGACATGAGGTGGAAACATCCATGGACATCAATTATTAGTGGTCCTACAGGTTGCGGAAAGACAGTGTTTGTGAAGAAGTTCTTGGAATACATTTCTGATATGTCGGACACATCATTTTCGCGTATTCTACTATATTATGCTGAATGGCAACCGACCTATCGTCAGTATCCTCATGCAAAAACGATTGAGTTTCGCGAAGGCTTACCTACCCCTGAAGATTACTCTAATGATATGAGGCCTAAATTGATCATTATTGATGATCTAATGCGCGAAGCTTCAAATCGAATCATCATGGATCTTTTCACGAAAGGTAGCCACCATAAAAATCTCAGCGTAATATTCATAACGCAGAACATATTTCACCAGGGTCGTGGCCAGAGAGACATATCATTGAACACAAACTACATTGTTATCTTCAAGAATCCTCGTGATCGTGCTCAAATACAGCATTTAGCGAGGCAGGTCTATCCTGAAAATCCTCGTTTCTTACAGGAAGCCTACCACGACGCCACCTCCAGACCACACGGGTACCTATTATTGGATTTAAAGCAAGCCACTCTCGAAAATTATAGAGTGCGTACAGCAATATTTCCAGACGATGCAAAACAGCTCGTATACGTTCCACGAAAAAATATAAATGGAAGGTAATTAATGACCATTTAATCAGTTACTCATACGTCATGGATCACCGAGGTCTTCCCGGGAAGAAACTCAGACTAATTCTGCAAACTCTTTGTCATCTGAATAAGGAACAGCGTAAAGCATTACTCACCAAAGCTGACTCCTGTCTGATCAGATGCATATGTGAATGTGCACTCAATATTCTACAAGGTAACATATCGTTGGTACCGGCTCAGAAGAACAAACTGAAGCCTCATAAGAAAGTTTTACGTTCTCTAGCTTCTGAAAAAGCAAGTATAGCTGCGAAGAAACGACTCATAGTGCAAAAAGGAGGATTCCTGCCTCTTCTACTGGCACCGATTCTAGGTACTCTGATTTCAAACGCTCTTGCCCGTTAATAATATGGAGCACGCGCGAAGAATGGTCCTGATACCTGAAGATAGAGCTGGCACAAGTTGCGATGAGTCTCTACAAACTATTATCGCACCTGATAATCGTGTTGTCACACAGAAGACTGTTCAAACAGTCGGCACGCCTCTGACACGTCTTGATCATGAAATGAAAGAAATTCTAGACTCAAACAATTACCCTAATGAACATGAAAAATGGAATGCTTACAATCGAATATTACAACGATATCTTGCATTGGTACACCAGCAACATAGTATAATCGACGAAGATGTAAAAGAAAAAGACGATGGTCATCGATATCACCACCAAGAGCAAATAACGCCTATTCAGCCTCGCTTTCATAGTTCGCAAATTCAAGGGCTTCTAAGAGACCAGATCTCCTCAGAAGCAATTATCGAAAGTGTACCTAAAAAATTCAAGAGAAACGCCTCTCAGCTTCTTCGTAAACTTCAAGGCATGTCGAATGACGTAATATCATGGGATGGCGCAGGGGTTGTGACAATCAACGGAAAGGTCATTCAAAATTCGAATATCGTAGATCTTGTGAATGAGGCTATGCGTTCTCGTAAGAAAAAGAAAGCTATTGGCAGAAAAGAATTCGGGAGGGTATTAAAAGCCCATCACATACCCCGAGAGTACATTGGTAACAGTGAGTTGATGCAGACCACTATCAATCTTGAAGCCTCAACACCTACAGAAAAGAGAACGACAAATAGTTCTGTACAGGAAATTGGAGAGGGAGAAGACTCAGACGAGGAGTCGTTCGATAGCTTCACCGATCAAAGTGGCAAGGGTAAAGCGATAGTTCAGAAACGTATTCGCTGGTTGAAGTTAAAAATATGAAAAAACTAGCCAAAATTTATTATAATCCTGAAAAGTCCTCGGCCTTCACAGGGTCTTCGAATTTACATGGTAGTACCATTCACGATGCTGATGATGTGAAAAAATGGTTAGAAACACAAGACGCATATAATAAGCATCGAATGGTTCGACGGCGTTTCGACCGCCGTAGCTATAATGTATCCGAGGTTGACGGTGTCTGGGAGGCTGATTTGGTAGATGTTCGATCCTTATCGACATACAATCAAGGTTACACATTCATTTTAATCGTTATTGATGTTCTCAGTAAATATGTGTGGGTGGAGCCCCTTTTGAAAAAGAGTGGGAAACTTGTAACGCAGGCTTTTAGACGCATTTTGAAGAGAAGTGGCAAAATACACAGAATACCAAGACTTTTGCAGACAGACAGAGGTAAAGAATTCGTTAATTCTGAGTTTCAAGAGCTACTGAAGAAATATGGTATATGGTATCGCGTCGTTCGAAATCCTGATGTTAAAGCAGCCGTCGTTGAGCGTTTCAACCGTACGCTGAAAGAGAGGTTATGGCGTTATTTCACGTATTCTAGAACCAAACGGTATGTGGATGTCTTACCAAAAATAGTACATGCGTATAATCAGACCAAGCATTCAGCTACGCGCTTGAGGCCTTGTGATGTGACTCATGATAATGCATCAATAGCTGTAGAAAACATCGATAGAAGATATAATCAAAAAGGGACTAAACACAAGCTGAAGAAGATTAAATATCAATGTGGCGATCTAGTTCGTATCAGTAGTGCCAAAGCAGCGTTTGCGAAAGGTTATGAAGTTGGCTGGAGCACTGAAATTTTCAAAATCAAGAGGGTATCTGAATACAGGCCGCCGCCGATTTATATATTGGAGGATCTGAATGGTGAAATTATTGATGGTATATTCTACGAGCAGGAGCTCTCCAGAGTGCGTCGAAACATATATCCTGAAGATATAACCTCTAACCAAAATGCATAACTCATACGACAGTTTCTTCGTGGTACTGCCTAGTAACAGTAGCATGCAATATTATCCTGATAATAAAACAACAAGCTTTGTTACCCATTTGCCTCACACAATGAATCTACAAGGAAAATGGAGTGTGGGCTTATCAGAGATTCACATACCAATGACATTTTTACATATATCTGACAGCAGTAGCAATTATGTGAGAATGGAAAGTCAGTCATACCTAACAGGAGAAGAAAGAGCAAGGATCGAACGAACTTTCAATTCTAACCCAAAAGATTCAAATGATAATACAATAGTAGCTGTCAGTGAGAGTGATCTGCAGAAAGGGGTTTATGAGTCCACAGCCGATTTCCTGAGTAGTATAAACGAGATGTTGTTCATGAAAGGTCATGTGGAAGTACAACAAAACAGATCGGGCTATGTGCATGTGGTCAGAGTTTGCGGATCTTCATGTGGTAATCATCATGTACTGACTTTCTCGGAACCCCTGAAGAAAATTTTGGGCTTCACGTATGAGCATAAGTCTTTAGTTCTGACATATGACACAAGTAGCTACAAGGCTGAGAATCCTGTACTGTTATCACGAGCATTACCTCATAGTATATATGTGTACACAGATATTTGTGAGAGTTACATTACAGGGGATGTACACTCGCCTCTATTACGAGTGGTACCTTTAGAAATTGAAAACTACACCTATGGCTCTGTGAAAATCAAAACATTTCCGTCACCGCTGCACATTCCTTTACTACGCTCTAAATTTCAAACAATTGAAATAGATATAAGAGATGAATATGGACAAAAGATCCCATTCGAATACGGTACGTTGACCGCTACACTTCATTTCAAAAGGATTGATTGACTGCTTCAGAATGGAAGAGGATTATTTCAGTGAGCTAATGCAGTGTGGCTCTGGCTATGTCAGTGGTAAGGGTAATCACGGTGGGATAAGTAATGTGTACATTGGTACACCAAATCAGAAGGGGCATGGGATAGGAAGCTTCTTAGGGGGTTTATTTCGGCGCGTTTTACCGCTGCTAAAGAGAGGTGCTAAGGTGGTAGGGAAAGAGGCTTTGCGGACAGGCCTTAATGTTGCAGGTGATGTTATTGAAAACGACATGTCTCTCAAAGACTCATTAAAAAATAGAGTCCGTGAATCAGGTAGCAGTCTGAAGCGGAGGGCACAGGAAAAGATTGATTCACTGATGAGAGGTTCTGGATATAACAACTCTGATATGGCGTATCATTCTCATTTGAGTTCAGACCGTTCTCCTAGAAGGATCGGACTGAGAAGTGTTAGAAAAGTGAATCTCAAGAGGAAGAAGAACATCTCTCGTACATCGAAGAAAAAGAAGAAGAAAAGGCCCACATCTAAGACAAATAAAAAGAAGTCAAAGAAGAAGAAGAAGAAGAGCAGTTCAAAGGTAAAACGTTTAACCAAGAAACCACGTACTGTGACAGGCATATTTTCATAAAAATGTCTTTCTTACACACACATTCGTGTGAAGGTGTTACGAGTGAGCTGGATTTATTTTCATTACCTCCCACGCAGACATCAATAGAATCATCATATGATGTATTGTACAAACCGATAGCATCACTTGTGGATAATTCTCCAATTGAGTTTGACATTCCCGGTCAAGGCGATGAGTATATAGATCTCGCGCATACACGTTTATCTCTTACTGTTACCATACCAAAAATAGTAAGGGCAGACAAGACTGTATCGAAGACAGTGGGACCTGTGAATAATCTGATGCACTCACTTTTTGATCAAATAGATATTTATTTGAATCAAAAACCGATTTCATCGGCAAATAATGCATATGCATATCGCGCATACATAGAAACACTACTGAATTATGGCTCTGATGCTAAGGGGTCACATCTTAGCAGTGTCCTATGGGTCTCAGATACAGGCGGAAACATGGATACAATTACTGATGAAAACACTGGTCTAAAGAGCCGTAGAAGCTATTTGTGTGAGGGGGGCACACTCGATTTGACAGGCCATCTACACTGTGATATATTCAATCAAGATAGAGCTCTACTGAACGGTGTTAACATGCATATTCGTTTAGTAAGATCGCGTGACAATTTCTGTCTTATGGATTCTACTGAGGACGATTTGAAAATTCAAATAACCGAGGCTACACTGACAATTAGGAGGATGAAAGTCAGTCCCAGACTACTCTTAGCTCATGAGAAGACTCTCGCGAGGACCACTGCCAAATACCCTATCACGAGAGTTGAGGTGAAAGCTGTGTCTATACCCACAGGCGTTATTGGACATTCTATAGACAACTTTATAACAGGACAGCTACCCAAACGCATCATTTTTGGATTTGTGAGAAATCGAGCATACGTTGGAACTAAAAAACTCAATCCATTCAATTTCGATAATTTCGGTCTAAATCATTTGTGCTTGTATGTGGATGGAAAACAATTTCCTTCAAAGCCCCTGCAACCGAATTTTAAAACTCAAACATATATCGAGTGCTATCAAACGTTATTCTCAGGTACAGGAATACATTTCTTGAACGATGGGAATGGTATCTTTCGTTCAAAATACCCATACGGCTATTGTCTTTTTGCATTTGATCTTACACCAGACCTATCTGCTAATGACAATTCCCATTGGAATTTGCTGCGTCAGGGAAATATGAGGATTGAAATGCGATTCCGCGATGCTTTAGAAGAAACCGTCAACGTCATCGTTTACGCAGAGTTCGAGAGCATCATCGAGATTGATTCTGCAAGACAAGTCACCGTGGATTACTCATAACTACTTCTGCGCAGGCGCTGTAATTATGTCAAATTTGCAGATTTATTATATTCTTCAGACGGTCACGCGAAAATTTCTAACAAGGAGCGGTCAGTCAGAAGAGCGCCGCGATGGAGAAACGAACTTCAAATATTATCATACATTGTGAAGGTTTTTTTGGTTTAGAAAATTCGTTCGTACCGAAAGAAATTGCTGTGGCTTCAACGACCTCAAATTTGTTAGGCCACTGGATTCTCCGGGCAACAACTCATTTCTCTGAATTACCACTTCATATTCAGGAACATAATAATAATCTGACATTAATGCAGCATGGTCTACAATGGTATGATGGAGAATCTCATGAAAAAAACGTGTATTCAGTGCTACGAACTATGTGTAAAGATGTTGACCATGTATACGCGTATGGTAACCATCAAACTATTTTCATAGGAAAACTTCTCTCACGGGCGGATGTTGTGAATTTGAAAACAGTGATTGGACCGCCTCTGTTCATGTGCAAATCTGCAATTACAACGTGCACTCTTCATAGTGATATAGAGCATCGTTCATTTATTTGTGCTATGCGCCGCGTACTTCAGATACGAGGTTATTTAACGGGAGATGAAGTGCAACAGAAACGTGCTTATGTTTCTAGTATTGATGAATACTCTTCAAATTCTGGGAGCCCTACAACTCATACCGAACCATACCGTGGGAGTTTATCCAGCGGACAGAATACCAAAGGTGTGGACGAGACCGACGGCAATAGTTGCTAATACCCATGAGCACAACAAGCCTGGTGAACATTGGGTCGCCATGTACGTCAATCAAGATGGCCGAGGATGGTACTTCGACAGCTTCGGATTGCCGCCAATCAACCCACAGCACGCGGCCCGACTCCGAAGAAACTGCAAATTCTATAAACACTGCGTCAAACAACTACAGGACCATGATTCCAGTGTATGTGGACAGTACTGTGTTTTATTCCTGCATTGTATGTCTGTGTTTCCTACTCCTAATAAATTCTTATCGTTATTCACTGATCGGTTTATTAGTAATGATCGAATAGTGCGTGAATATTATGACGCATTTATGAAAAGAAAGAAGAATATGACTCCTCCTGAAGGAAAGGTCTTTAGTGGTGCGGGTAAATATAATTGCAAACAGTGGAATCAAAGTTGTAAGTGAAATCATTGTAATGGAAATAAATGTGCATCGGTATTCAAAGTTATGTGTTACAGTGTTTTATTCAGAGACTCTTCCCTGACATCTCCAATGAAGGTATTTCCTAGTGTATCGGCCACTACAGTACTCTCTACTTTACCGGTCAGTCCCCCTCCACTATCGCCCAGCTGTGGAGTATGCTCCTACTCCGTTCAGGTGGGGGATAGTGGTGGGGGACTGACCAGGAGTGGGGGGCGCTATAGTGGCCGCTATACTACTAGAGTGTTCAACCGAGGTTTCTTCTAGAGAAAAGAAATAATTGAAGGGCAGTTGTGAACTCACCGTCTAATTAGAGGAGTAAAGGCGAGAAAGCTTGCACTCCAAAGATTTGAAAATAGAACCTCGTATTTGAATCTGAAAAATAGAGTAGAGTCCGTATTGATGAATAATTCGGAATAATTATCTGAAATAATTATTCATGTTGATATAACTGAGTTGTATTTCGAAAGTCTTCTCTTTTTCACCGAAGAAACGAATTTTAAGAAGCAAGCAGTATCAAAGGAGAATGACGCCACAACCAGAGAGTAAATAGAGTCGAGAGGACCCATTTTCCTGATAATTCAGGTAGTACTGGGTGAAGACGCATTTCTCTTAAAACAACTGGACTATCGTAAGTCGGCAAAACTTTCATTCATTTGTTATTATAGAATTTGATTTTGAGTTTTGAAATAGAGGCCAATTCGGCCAGTTTGAATTAACTTTGAATATCTTTTTATTTGAAGCATCCTCAACTGAAGCCTTCCCAACATTTCCCCAATCCAATCTATTGACCGGAAGGTTAGGGTGAAAACGGGGGCTGAGTCACATCTCTACGTACTCCTCAGAGTTCGGAGCCAATCATCATCATTCAATTAAATTTCTAATTTAATTGTAATTTTCCCCCAGCACTTAGACGTTACAGCATCGTTTATAAGATCAATTATACTTGATTCAGGTATTTTCTTTTCGTCAACATTAACTTCGCCTCTGTGATCCCATGTTAATTTATTTCCTGAATTTGATAACTTTATGTAGTTCAGAAGCCCTCTGCGTTTCGATCGAAAAGTCTGCAGTATCGAATCAACGATTATTACATCAGTATAAACTTCCAAATCCCTCGGGCTACTATCCACAAAAGTTGTTGTGATCTCCAAATTAATATTTTTCTTAACCTAACAGTTTTTAAGGCACAGACATGCTCATTGAGCTTCGTAGTGGAATAATTTTTATACATTTTCTGTATTTGTTTCTTGAATTATTCGTTGTGTTTTATTTTTTCTTTGTCTGGAGACTTTTTTTGCTTCTAATTATATGTTTTTATGTGATCAGAAACTGGCAGAAAACTGATCACGCTTGGTTGAAGATCTTTAATGCTGCAGCGCGCCTTCGGGAACTAATACCATCTTTTCAGCAGCCCTGGCGGATCCATCGATTACTATTTCTTTCATCATTACTACTTCACAGCGGAATTCTTGGCGAAACTATCGATAATGTAATTTTGGGACAGTTACCTATAAGAATAATCCTAGGCTTTGTGGAAAATGCCAGTTTTAATGCTACAAAAAAAAGAATCCATTCAATTTCCGAAATTTTTGTATTAATTTCCTTTGTCTGAACGTTGATGACCGTCAGATACCTACAAAACCCCTTCAACCGGAATTCACTGAAGATATTTCAGCATCAGTGGAAGCTCTTGAGGTGAACGGAGGCTCGTTCGGTAGAGTGTCGGATTGCCAACTCGTAGACCCGGGTTCAAATCCTAGTCTCTGCCGAATGATACAAGCACCACTGTAAAAATTATTTACAAGTGCTTTGTCCACAGATACACCATGAACCTCCGTCGCTGATTGGCATAATCTTAGCGAAAAGATGGTGACGTTCAATAAGTATAAAAAAAAAAAAAAAAAGTGGAAGCTCTTAATATCGTTTTTCGTGGAACTGGGACACACTTTAGCGATCACGGTGATAGTATCGATCGGTCCTCATATGCAGACGGTTATTGCTTATTCGCTGTCGATCTAACCCCAGATCTATCAGCAAGCTGTGCAAGTCATTCGAACATTGTAAAGAGCGTATGTGTCCATATCGAGGTAGTCTCCGCGGAAACAATAGCACAAGATGTGAATTGCGTGGTATATGCTGAATACGACAACTTAGTAGAAATTGATTTCACGAGAGAAGTTATAATGGACTACAGCGGCTAAAAAGAAACATGTATATATTGAGATCTTGGTTTAATATATATCGCAGTAAGGTACGAGCATCCTTCAAGCAGTACAGTTTATTGCTACAAACTCTGGACCTTCTTTTATGAATACCCTACAGTTGCGTAAAGCATTACCATTTACTAATATCAGTATCGGAGGAGTCTACCCTGCGGACGAATTCCCTGGTTGTGGACGAGGCCTTGTGTGATCATTATCAACATCGATAGTCACGCACAGTCTGGAACCCACTGGGCTGCCATATATCTCGCTTTCAATGGACACGGACTCTATTTCGACAGCTCCGGAAGGCTACCTTTCAACTTAGCACTCATTCAAAGCCTTAGGAGAAATTGCCGTATATTTGGATAAAGCGAAAAAAAACTCCAAGACATATTGTCTAATGTTTCTGGCCATTACTGCACTGTTGTGCTTCACTGGGTTGACAATAATAAGACTTGCGCTCCTTTTATTGATTATTCACAGATGATACGAAACGAAACGCTCGTATAGTTATCAAAATGTTCAAATCTATCACTTCTCAGATGAAGGGGAAGCATCGTGATATAAGAAACACTTCCCAGAACTTGTCTGGTAGAGGGTTATCTTATTTTAATAAATATCCTAAGCCACGCCTGATTGTACCCTAGTTCTAAGATTTAATTTGAATAAATTTTGTCAATTTCAAAAATATTGATTTGTTTATGATCTTTTTCTCTTACCACTCACATGCCACCCCTCGCCCCTCTTCTCCCACCTCCCACTCCCCTCTATTCATTAATCTATTTTTCGTCGTAGGACTTTGATGAATATCGGGGAAACTGAGCGAGAAGATGCAATTTTTGCAGAAACTCTTCTTGTAGTTTTCAAAATTCTCTCCAAAAAAACTGTTGAGAAGAATTCCGTTATTTCGCTCAGTTTCCTAGATATTTTCGACAAAACGGATATCAAAAACAAAAAAATATGAAGTTTGTAGACAAATTGATCTATCCGTAATTTTCTTCGAATATCCCGGAATTTAAGCGAGATAGAGCCATTTTCAGAGCTACAAGGAAGAATTGAAGCATAACTGCTCTATCTCGATCAATTTGTGGTGTATTCGCAAAAAACTGATTAAAAAAGATCTAGTTGTCTAAACACTTCATAATCGTGAAAAAAAAATGATAATTTGTTAGTGAACAGATAACAAAAATACTATGGGCTGATACTCAAATTCTCAAAGTGTTGTGTTCATTACACAGCTAAATGTGCTGAGCTGTGCTTTTTTCCGTTTTCCTCTGAGATTAACCCCGTATCCCCACTTTTCTCAATTATTATCACTTGTTCAATTGAAAAAATCCGAATAATTTATCGTTATCTATACATAATGTGCAAGAAGTTTTTTCAATATTTTTACTCGAGGCATTGGAATGGCTGAAGTATTATTCCTTGTATGGCTAGATTACCTTGTAGGCGGAATAACCTCAAATTTCGTTCCTCATGGTGGAGAAGAAAATAAGAAGAGAATATCACCAATTCTGATAATACAGGAGTTTTTCAGGGTTAGGCTGACCTGGAATTCTAGAAATATTGCACTACTTCCCAAGAACATGAAGACAGCAGTAAACTCAACTAACCATATAGCATTAGTGAAAATCACTCAGTCTGCACATTATTCGTAGGACAATCTGATTTCGGAGCATACAATGCGCACTATACCTACGGATATGCACAAAAGAAAGATAATATTACAACTCAATTTTTCCTACGGCAGTCCGTCGGAACAGCTTGGTGTGGATGGATACATTATTGTATCACACAAAACATCGAACTACAAAACATCGCTATTTCAGTGTTTAGCGACATTAATTGAATGAATATGAAATTCTTCACGTCACTTATAGTATATATGATCTCTGCATCAGTCATTGTTCTCGATAGAGGAGAAGGAACACTTGATTATGGATCTGCAATTAGGAGCGTGTACGACAAATATGATTGCGCTGGAGTGATTTTAGTATCAAACAGAAGTCCTCAATGTGAGTAGCAAAATGTGCTGCTTGAATCAAGTGAGGATGAGAAATAGCCAATGAAACTCATGAGAATATATTCTCGCTACTGATCTTTCCACACAGTTACTAGACTAAAAAAAATGAACCAATCAAACCTGATACGAACGGATCTCATTCTCCATCCAATAGTGTCAGATATGGAATTCCATCAGACTCACTTGATCAGGTCGAATTTGATTGGATTTTTCTTGAATTTGGTGTTATACTTCAAAACTATATAAGAACTTGATTCATTAAAGAGAAAATTGACGTTTGGAAAGTTTTCTTTCTATGTAATTCTATTTGATTGGATAGAATCAAATCTGCAGTCATTTCTCGGTAGATATGAAGCAATATTTGTTCAGATGTAGGCAGATATGGCCTGTAGATATGATCCGATCTGATGAAATCTGACAACCTCACTACCGAACTGCCCAGACTTGAATGAGACATAATTATTCACATTTAGAGCTTGGCACATCTGAAAAATTGAAACAATTAGATCTGATCAGATCCCAAAAGCAGAATTTTTTGCACGGTTTGAGATCTAAATGTATTTCATTTGATATACTTGTATGAAAATGAATTTCCGGGTCAGTATGACGGAAACATTCGATGAAACAATGCTGTTCTGTATTGCATTGAACATCTTTTGCATACACTTTTTTTGAAGAATCATCATTTTTGCCACATCAACTTTTCCAAAGAATTGAGATCTGATTGTATCAAAATAGTTTAGATCTAGAATCGTTTTGATCTGGAGATATTTGATAAGTTTTCTGGGATCACAAAACGAAAATTGAATCATCTCAGATCTAATTTGATCTGATCAAACTGGACTAATTCTGAGATCTGACCTAACTGTTTCGATGAAATGAGATTCAATCAGATCTGGTGATTCTTCCTCTGGGTATTTGGATTCGAATCAAATCGAAGCTAGGATGAGTTCTCATCGAATCCTCTTATGCACCCCTCAAGTACAAGGTCCCTACATCGTATCGATCTGCCCACTTGTCCCATCGGTCGGGATCTCTTTCTGTGAATATGGAAAATCGTTCATTCGGATATCATCAAAGATATCGACATTAAAAAAAATGAATTTGAATAGATCATGGAATTGCCTTTGCAGTAGTACAATTTTTCTTCTCCAGTATGTTCACAATATTTTCCTTTAAGGGGTTATGAGCAGTCAGGAGGCCGAAGAAAGCACCGTTTCTCAACAATTTTTCTTGGAACAGCAGATTAACTGATCAACGTAAAAATTCATATGCATATTGTTAGAGCCTTAAACCTTCTTTCGTTTTTTTAGCTTCCGAATGGAAGCTTTGGAATCGTCATTTTTTCGAGTTAAGATTCCATCATAATGACTGCAAATGACCCGAAACGTCAAGAACAACCGTTTCTGAAAAATGTGTGTATATTGTGGGTGTGTGTTATAAAGTACCACTTTCGCACAATTTATCGAGAGGAGTGAATGGGTCTTTGTCCACGAGCCAGAGAGACTTATATCTGAAGTATTCTAAGAAGGTGGTCGACACAGGAGAGTCTTATGCTCAAAAGAATACAATTTATTTCCCTTTTTAACAGTCTTACATTTTTAGAGGAGCATTTATCCTCTTTTACACTTATTTATTTTCCTATCCTTTATTAAACTCTTTATTGAACACATGTAAAAAAATGCATGGAAGTTTCTCTTTATTAAATCCTAAATAATTTATTTTCTTCATTTTTGCTGGCTCGTCGAAGGCTTTGCCGTAATTTTAATAATTTGAAGAGACCAGCGTTATCAATCTCTGGTGATGCCCACAACGTGGCTTCTGGACTCTCTTCGTCACGGTCCTCTAGCCCTACACCTGTGGCTTCCTGCAGTGGCTGCGTAGGGAAGCGATTCGAAGGGTCTTTCGTGTCTGTAAAGAAGTTATTATTAAATAAATCACTCGGGCTCTTCACTGTTGCGGGGAACTCGCTTAGGCTCTTATAATTCAAAAAGGAAATTGAAAAAAAGTTGACGAGTAGATTCTAAAATGAGTAGTTGTGGAGGGGAGGACGTGCCTTTGTTCAATTACCTGTTGGTTTTCCTCAACTTTCCACGAAAGTTGATCGGGGTGGTCCGGTGGAGGACGTAGAAGCGATAGAAATCACGTTGAAGTCCAACTTCGTTACAATTTAATATTTATTAACCGGGATGGCTTGATTTATACAGTAAGAAAACCATCCGCGATTAATTTATAAAAAAACCGAAAAAGTTATGGCGAGTTGATGCACTGTTTTTAAATAAGTTGATTGTCTATTGTTTGTTGAAATCACTAATAATATGTGAACAATCGTTGAATAACGGCACTGTTAAGTCAAAACGAAAAAAGAAACCGTTGACGTAGCCAAGACGTATCGTCGAGAGTTTTTTCAACATGAATTATCTCTGGTGTCCGCTGGGTTTTTACTGACGACTGCCCAATTTGAATTAATTGGTGGGGGTAAAGCCGGGTAACTTGAATCCTGGCTTATCGGCTCAAGATTGACCGACTGTTCGGGGTTTTTGGCGCCAATTTCCGAACATACCGGCCACCTCGTTGTCCCTGACGAAGAACCTTCATTCCATCATTCGATAAATCGCACTCGTTTGGATGGATGTTGATCTTCGTCTTCAGAGGCAGAGTCTTCGTCTGATTGATCCACCCGTTGTTGATCTGCTGTGTCGTCTTCAGGTTGATTCGCCTGTGATTGGTCTTCTATCTCGTCTTCTGGCTCTGCTTCTAGATCTGATTCTGGTTGATCTTCCTCAATGATTGGCATGATTGGTAAGATGCAGAGTTTGTATTTTTTGTATTGTATTTATTGTATTGAGAAAAATCATCTCTTACAAGGGGGTACTTTTGAAGTATAATTTACATAAGATACATGAAAGTGCTCCTCTCTCTTTCATTCTTGTCGATTGTTTTGTTTTCGTTCATATCTTCTGTTCTATGTTCGGGGACCCATCTCTTTATTAATTCTTACAAATTGTCATTTCAAGTATCGTTTTCAGAGAAGAGTTTTTAAAATTGTCATTTAGAGTTTTCAAATTATCATTTACAGTTTTCAAATTATCATTTTTATCGATTCAATTACACTGTTCTCATCATCTTCACTTAACTTCATAACGTACCGTTTATTCTGCCCTTAACTAATGACTTAAGCTAATGACTTAAACGGTAGACAATGTTTTATCACAAGTTCATGGAGAACGCTCTGAGCTTGCAGCTTTCGATACAGTAGGAATATATTGCCTTAATCGATCTGATATTTTTAAGCTCTAAAATTTCAGTTATTGATAGATTACTTGAGTTCTTCTCGCTACTAATTTTTTCAAAGAGTACGGTTCTCATGGGTTCATATAATGGGCACTCTAGGATGAAGTGTTCGACCATGTCGATCTCCTGTGTACTGCAAACTGGACAGAGATTACTCGGTTCAAAGGTGTAGACATTATCCGCGATTATCAGTCTGAAAAAGTATTTAGAGGCAGTTCGTAATTGGGCTAACACTTTTTTCATTCCCCAGGGGATATTACATGAGAGGTAACTGGGATGCTGTGACAAATTTGCGTGGGGTTGTCGTGGTAAGGGTACTTGGAGGTGATGGGCATTTGCTACGTATGTGTGAGAGTTAGCAAGCGACTTAGAGTCGAGATGAGCCATTATTCTAGGGCCAGCAAACCGCCATGTCTCGATATCCAGATTAATACATTGTTGAAGCAAATCTGGCGCGTTGTCTTCTACGAAACTAAACACTTGTACTACCCAGTTGTACTTAGGGTTCCTATCACCACCCTGATAAAGTTGAACCTGTCTATTGAAGCAAATTTTTGGTAATCTTTCGTCAGACATTTTTAAGATTTTAATAATCAACCCCCACGTTAGTTTCCAGACTCTACTGATTAGTCTTGGCTTACCAGTTTCTGCCAGCACCACCTCGTTTGCCGTGGTAACGGGTAAGCCCAGCAAACGTTTCCAGAACCCTATTTGCACGGCTTCAATCTTCTCTATCTGATTCAAGACCCATGTGGGGGCAGAGTAAAGCAATACCTAGGAGACGACACAGTCGAATAGCTTCAATATATTATCGTAGTTGTTCATTTTCAATCTATACACGAGTGAGCAGACTGCGCTTGTTGCTAAACGTGCATTCTTGACGTAGTGGTTCGCTGCTACTGAGTCAGATGTGGTGCTCGTAAATGGGTTTCCCAAATACTGATAAAATTTAACTGTATCAATTTTTTCATCACCATATTTAACAACGGAAGATCTAGGGGGTTTACCTCCTTTCCTACAGTATAAAATTTGAGTTTTCTTGGTATTTACAGTAAGTTTGTTAGCATCACAGTATGACTTGAGAGTTTTGAGTTCGATTTTGAGGTCTTTGTTGCTAGAGACCAGGATGGCAAGATCGTCTGCGTATAGCAGGAGGAGGACATCAGAGTGTCCATCTATGTTAATTCCCTCAAGATTCAAGTTCCGGAAATAGTCTCCCATATCACTGATGAATAGGATAAAGAGAAGAGGGCTCAGGATTTCACCCTGCAGCACTCCCTCCGTTATTTGGGTTTCCTCCGATAGCCCCTCCTGTGTTCTGACTTTCAGTGAGGCACTTGAGTATAGACTTTGTAGGATCCTAATCAATTTCGCAATAATTCCAATATCATACAGTTTTTCCATAACAATTTGTGATCTATTGTATCAAATGCCCTCCTGTAGTCAACGAACAGTGTGTAGGCTGACCCTTTCTCCTGCCGTAATCTAAGTTGGAGCACAGATTTTAATGTGTAGATATTATCAAGGCATCCTCGACCAGTTCTAAAGCCGGCTTGCCCTTCCGGGAGAATATTTCTGCGCTCTACCCATTTTGTAAGTCTATTCCCAAGAATTCTAGTGAAAATTTTCGTCACATGGTTCACCAAGGCGATGCCCCTATAATTGCTGGGGTCATTCAGGTCTCCCTTTTTGGGGATCATAGTCATAATGACCTTCGACCAGCTTGAAGGAACTGATTCCGTGCTTAATATTTGATTGAAAGCGAATAGCAAGAATGACTTCCAGTTAGGTGGCAGTGCCTTGTAAAACTCGTTTGTGACCTGATCGATGCCAGCACTTTTGTTGTCTTTACTGTGGACCAAGGCTTCTTCTAACTCTTGCATTTCTATGATAGCATCCAGTTCTGGGTCAGTAACGCCAGTAAAGAGGAGATCAATAGATTCTTCTTCGGGATAGATGTTAGCGTAAAATTCAGACCATTGTGAGGGTTTAATTGGCGATGCCTGGGTATTTTTTACTTTGAAGCTATTGAGTGTCTTCCAAGTCTAAATCTTTGTTTATATTCTCTAAAAAAAGTTTTCGTTTATCTTCACAAGTTTTGACAAAGTTTTTCGATTTATCTAAATACTCCAGTTTTAGTGGTTCAACAAATTTATTTCGTGAGCAGTTTCTGAGAGCCTGGTTGACTTCTCTTTTAGCAATTTTACAGTCTAAGTCATACCATTTTTCTTTCTTCTTAAATCTGGTTGTAATCGAATTCGGATGATTCTCAAAAGTGCGGTACATGCCCGTCTTCATCGTTACATCTTTGATAGCTTGCACCAGGCTCTCATTAAGCTCTTCGGGGGGTAAATCTGTTAGTTCCGGAGGTTCTGTTGTATTTATAAAGGTATTACTCCATTCGGCTATCAGGCCAGGGTCCCATACCAGTTTAAGGCAGGAGTTTTGGTCATTAATCGCACAAGGAAGTTGGTATGGCCATTGCCAGGACAAGTCCAATAAAATTGAGTAATGATCGGAGAAGGTGACCCTATGGAAGACCTTGAAGTCTTGGATTAGTGGCAAGCCCGAGATATTAGACCATACGAGATCGATGATGCTGGTATTTCCAGCACTGGAGCAAAATGTGACCCGGGCCGGGTGATCACTACCGGATCGACCATTGATCTCTACATACCCCAAGCCTCCCATGAAGTCCATTAAGAGTTGACCCCTCTGGTTTACTGCGTCATCTGAGCTAATACCTCGGGCGAAAAGATTTGTGTCGTACATCAACTCCTCCGGAAGCTCCTCCGGAGACCCAATTCTAGCATTAAAATCTCCTATGAGAAAAATTGGCAAGTGATCAAGCCGCTCAGCCAGTGAGTCTAAGGTGCTACGGAAGAGCTTCAGAGTTTGTTGATGGATCTTCTGATGATTTTGTTCTTGGGTGTTCTCAGATTAACCACCCTGACAATACCATATTTTCCAGCGTAGGGCTTGATGACCAATGCCAGAGGCCATCTTGAAGGTGATTGTCCATCCTCATAGACGAGTACTAGTTGACCTTGCTTGATATTCTGGTTGCGTTCTCTCCACTTGCTGATGGACTGGTAGCGTTGTATACATTCCCTGTACCACTGGTTCCAGAATTCCTGAGTTTTTTGAGTGATCCACTTCCACCTAGGTGGTTTGATCGTTGATTCGTGGAGTCTGGAAGGCTCAGGAACTGTGGTGAGAGCTCCTCTGCTGATGAAATGACCAGGAGTCAATGCTGTTGAGTCCGTTGGATCGTCTGACAATGCTGCCATTGGCCTCGAATTGAGTATTGCCTCAATTTGAATCAAGAGCGTAGTGAGTTTCTCGAATGTCAGTCTTGAATCTCCAATGACTCGTTTCAGGTGATGCTTCATTGATTTGACTCCGGCCTCCCATTTTCCACCAAAATGTGCCACTCGAGGAGGGATAAACTTCCATTGAGTCCCATTGCTTGCCACCTACGCCATGATGTCCTGTTGTTCTTCCTCAAGCTGTTCCGCAGAACGTTGAGAACCCCATGTGCTCCGACGAACGTAGCTCCTCGGTCACTATACATCACTTCGGGAATCCCTCTTCGACCGTTGAACCTTTTGTAAGCAGCAATGAATGCGTCCGTAGATTGCCTTGAGACCAGCTTCAGATGGATTGCCGAAGCTGCAAAGCTAACAAACACTGCGATGTAGCCTGCCTGAGTCTGTGAGCCCTTGCCAACCCACTTCAATATCGGAATCGGGCCAGCGTAATCCACACCTGTGTGAAGAAAAGGCTTCGATGGTGTGACCCGTGCTGCTGGAAGCTGGCCTATTAGTTGTTGAGCCTGTTGAGCTCTGAACCTGGTGCACCTGAGGCAAAGTTGAATGACTGATTTTACTGGATGTCGTCCACCAATGATCCGGTATTTTTCCCTCACGCATGCCAGAGTTTGTTGAGTTCCTCCGTGACGCGTTTTCAGGTGAGCTTGCTTGATGATGAGCTCTGATAATCTTGAGTCCCTTGGAAGGATAATTGGATGAATTTCATCTGGTCGTAGTGGAGCGCTGGTGAGCCGCCCGCCAAGACGCATGATTCCAAGTTCATCCAGAATGGGAGTCAGTTTCAGCAAGTGATGATTCTTTGGTAGTTGATTGCCTTCACGGAGAAGTGGAAGTTCATTGCTGTAGTACTGGTGTTGGGTAAGCTTCACCCAGAATAATCTCGCGTCTTCAAGCTCTTTTGTTGTCAATACTGGCGTATCTGGCACTGGTTGACGTTTAAATTGAAGAATAGCTCTGTTGACTGTCGCAGAAACTTGAAGAACCTTGGACAATCAAGGATATCTGTCCAATAATGATGAGATTTCGTTGACTCGAACCGCTATTGCTGAGTAAGACCTTGATAGTTTTTCCTCTAATGCGGTTTCACTTTGTGTTAATTCATCCTCTGCCACTTCACGTTCTCGTTGAGGCCACTGATCCTCTGATTGACGAAGCCATGATGGACCTCTCCACCAAAGTTGATGATCGACCAATTGTTGTGGGGAAATTCCGCGTGACGCATAATCTGCTGGATTGTCAATGCTGCTCACGTGCCTCCATTGTGCATCAGGTAGAGTTTCCTGTATCTTCATGGCCCTGTTGTACACATACTACTTCCAACGTGAAGGGTGGCTGGTGATCGACGCCAGTGCCACAGATGAGTCGGTCCAGAGAATGAGGCCAACTTTCTCTTCCTCCAGCATCCTGTGGGTGTAGTTGACCAGATCCGTTAACATGAGTGCAGCCGTTAGCTCCAAGCGTGGAACCGTGCACCATTCTT
This sequence comes from Aleiodes alternator, assembly GCA_963921955.1. Classification (NCBI taxonomy): domain Eukaryota; kingdom Metazoa; phylum Arthropoda; class Insecta; order Hymenoptera; family Braconidae; genus Aleiodes; species Aleiodes alternator. The sequence continues at coordinate 2,901,867 of OY998102.1, read as the reverse complement.
CAATGGTGCCACTCGTGTTTTGGCGTAAAGCGAGGTGATTGACGGCTCTTCGTTGAATCTTTGAACGCCCAGATATACTACGGCTCCCAGTGCCGTCGTTGATGCGCCTGCAAACCCATGGATTTGGATTTCTGCTTCTTTTGTTGATGTCCCAAGCCATCGTGGTACGGCAAGTTGATCCAGCTGTGTTAATTCCTGTCTGAAGTTGTTCCAACGCTTGATGTAAGCTATTGGCAGAGGATCGTCCCAATTCAGCTTCAAGAGCCAAAGCTCCTGGATTAATACCTTGCCCTTTATGATGACAGGTGCAATGAATCCCAGCGGATCAAATATTTGCGCAATTTCAGAGAGTAATGTTCTCTTGGTGAACTCTGTTGATTCAAATGTCCTTGATTTGTATTGAAATGTGTCTGAAAAGGGATGCCAGCAAATTCCCAGCACTTTAACGATCGATTCCTCGGATGATTTCTCGGTTGATGTAGCTAATGAGAGTCCGAGTAGATCAAGTCCTTCAGGTTTGTTGCTAGCCCATTTTTGAAACGGGAAGCCGCCTGCCATGCAGAGCTGTTGAAGAACAAGTATTGTTGCCTCCAGTTCCTCTTCAGAACTGGAATTCGTACTGGAATTGCTTTTGGGAAACGATGACCGTCATCGTTTGCCAATTGTTCAAGTACACGAAGAGACAGCCACGGTGAACAGCTGAGACCATATGTAACTGTCGTTAGCTGGTACGAAACGACTTGTTGATTCTCATTGATCCACAATATTCATTGGAGATCCCAGTCATCTTGGTGCACGTTGATTCGGCGAAATATTTGCTTGATGTCTGTCCCGAACACATACTTATGCTTTCGCATCCAGATTAGAACATCAATTGCGTCAATTTGTAGCTTTTCTCCAGTGTAGAGTATATCATTCAATCAGACTCCAGACGTAGTCTCACTTGATCCGTTGAAAACCACTCGTAACTTCGTTGTGAGACTCTCCACTCTCAGAACCCCGTGGTGCGGCAAGTAATAAGTCGGTGAAGGTTCTGGAGTCGTTGGAGCCCATCGCATGTGATTGAGAGACTCGCACTGGTTGATGAAGTCGGTATAGAGTTTGTTATAGTCTGGATCCTTCTTCAGCTTGCGAGAGACTGAGTAAAGTTGATATAGCGCTTTTGACCTTGACTCGCCAAGCTCTGCAGGTGATGCTCGTAATGGTAGACGAATGATATACCGTCCTGTTGAGTCTCTAGAATGTGGTGTTTGAAAGTGTCGTTCACACTCTTCATCTTCTGGTGACGATTCCTTGGTGACGCTTCTGTTGATCTTCGGCAACTCTTCCTGGACCCAGAATTTTTGTAATAGATTCAACAACTGTTCATTAGACGAGGTCCTCACTGCAGTTAAGGCTTTCCTCGCAGAACAGTCTGTTATGTTTAATGGACCGCACAAAGTCCATCCGAACACAGTTAGTTGGCCAACTAGTTGATTGTCTTCTGTTGTGAGCGACTTGTGCTGGGTGATCCGCCCGTAGTTGTCAGCTCCAATAAGGATTTCAATTGGTCCAGGCCTGTGATATTGTTCGTCAGCTAGTTGAAGCTGCCGTAATGACCCAATATTTGCTGATGAGCACGACAACGATGGTAGTCTGGCCGTCAGTCTCCCTAGGATGTGCGCTGTTAATTTGACTTGTTGATGAGGCTGATGGGTTGATGCTAATTGAACGGAGACTACTCCTCTGGTGATGCCCCAGGTTGTATTGCCGATTCCAGTTAGGCTAATCGTTGAAGATCTTCGTTGAAGTCTGAGCTGATTCACCAGGTGTTCAGAAATAAAGGTCAATTCTGATCCTTGGTCAATCAGCAGATGTGCCGTGATGAAGATGCCCGTAGTGGAGTATGCTCTGGCCTTGGCAGTTGCCAGTAGCACCAATTGTTGATTCTCTCTGGATTTTTGGTGATTAACTGCTGCAATGTCTTGCCCGTTGATACTGTGGTCTAGTGGATTTCCTGTTGCCGGCTTCTGATTGTCGATGACCACAGTTGCTGTTGAAAAAAACGAGTCCATTAGGCAGTACACGCAGTGAATAGATTTTAGGAGAATTTAAGAAATCTACTCACGTGGTGCATCGCCTGCAGTTTGTTGGGTTGGACTCGTTGATTCCTCTCCTGACCTTGACGATGACCTTGCAGAATCTCCTATCTTCTTCTCGCAGATGAGGGTGTGATGCCTCCGGTCGCACCTCATGCAGTTCTTTTTGCAGGAACATGCCTTCACATTGTGTGACCCAAGGCAATTATGGCACAATCTTTCTTTGACAATCACTTCTCTCTTCTTCAGAATCGACAGGTTCTTGCAGATGCTGCTGTTTTTCCACAAAATGTACGCCACCACAACAGGCGCACTTGTTTGATGGTGTAACTTTATTCGGATCTATTGGTGGTGACTCGTTATTCAGTGAAACCTGGAACGAGTTCTTTTTCCTTTTTGGACTCGTTGGCTTCTTTTCCTCCTCCATTTTGCCATCGTCCACTCCACTGGCGTTTAGTCCTCTCGCTGTTGAGCTGCGGAAGTCGGTAAGTTGTTGAATTGTGGTGAACTTTGTTGATGTACCGATAGTCACCTTTAAATTCTTCCTCGTCTCGGGATCAATTGTGTTGCGGAGCAGGTGAACAATGAATTGCTCCCCCAAGTCTTCTCGTTTGATTCCTGCAGAAGTTATCAGCTGGTCGAGTGTTTCCCTGGCTACATGAACATTCGAAGCCAGTTGTTTCGCTGATGGCTTGTTGAGTTTTGGCATTGACAATAAGCGATTGAAGAGTGTCTGCGCAATGAGACGTGGGTTCTCGTATGTACTCCTTAATTTTTCCCATGCCTTGTCGTAATTAGCATTGACGGTGCAGAATGACCATAGAAGCACCTTAGCTGACCCTATCACAGCATCCTTCAACCTCACCAGCTTCTGCACTGGTGGAATATTAAGTTTACCCACCAAAGATTGGAAGAGGTCTGAGAATTCTCTCCAAGGAGTGAAATCCCCATTGAATGTTGGTGGTGAAATCCGTGGCAAATGATTTGCCGTACCCCCGATCATTGATGACCCTGACTGAAATTATGGTGCGAGTCTCGCTTTTAGTCTTGAGATGACCAACAATGCGCCTCTCCTCGTCCTGGCAGCCCGTTGATAACCCCCAGATGTGTGGTACTCATGATCGGATTTCAAGTTCACCATCCATGAATTCTGGAGTTCAAGGAGCGCTTGCCACTCTTCTTGGATTAATCCCTCATAACAACCGACCTCGTTGATTGTGAGGGACTTTGTATCCAATTTAAGAATGTCTTCGTACAGCTCCTCAATGGTCACGACCCTGACCATTAAAGTGTCCAGAAGTACAGTGATCATAGCTGCTTCCGGTTGTTGAGATTCTGGAATGTACAACGGTGCTGTTACGTTGAGTGGAGATGACCTAGCACCCGACCATGAATCATTCACTGGTGAGCTTGGTGAAGTGCCTTGAAGATTTTGTTGAAGTTGAGTCTTCATGCCTGATACTGATGGGACCACATTCATTGTAGTGCCTGTGCCTGATTGTTGAACAGTCTTTGGAGTAAGTGTACCTAGTGGAACTCCCTCATGTTTGTGTTCAGGATCAGTTTCATTCGCCGTTAACTGGATCATCTCATCATCAATTTCCTCCTGCTTGTCTCTGTCTCCGTCTCTCGGTGAAATCCCTGAATTATCTGACATGCTGGAGATAGTTAACTGAAGGATAATGAATAAACTTCCTTACCGATCGTTGACCTCTGCTCTATGGTAGTTTAATCGTGTGTCGATAAATTAAAGAGCCCTTTTATTTTCACGCCAAACTGAAGCCTTGGCCCAATGGAGGGGAAACAGACCGCTCGTCATGGTGATTTCCAAGAATTTCCACGTTGAGTTCTACGATGTTTTGATGGAGGCAGCTATCTCTCTCGCTCCTTTGGTGAGGCCTAGCGCCGGGGTTGTAAACACTGACACTCGCTGGATTTGGTCGAGAACAAAAGAATTTTGTTGACGCTAATCCCTGTTGTAAAACCGATCGATGACACGATGCCGAAATTATCACTCACAATATCCGAAATATTCACGTAATTTCTTAACACTACATTTCACTTTTTAATTGAATTTTTCCACCTTATCCGGCTTCTCGAAGGACCAAATGTTCAATTACCTATTGGTTTTCCTCAACTTTCCACGAAAGTTGATCAGGATGGTCCGATGGAGGAAGTAGAAGCGATAGAAATCATGTTGAAGTCCAACTTCGTTACAATTTAATATTTATTAACCGGGATGGCTTGGTTTATACAGTAAGAAAAATGTCCGCGATTAATATTATTAAAAAAAAAGAAAAAGTTATGATGAGTTGATGCACTGTTCTTAAATAAGTTGATTGTCTATTGTTTGTTGAAATCACTGATAATATGTGAACAATCGTTGAATAACCGCATTGTTAAGTCAAAACGCAAAAAGAAACCGTTGACGTAGCCAAGACGTATCGTTGAGAGTTTTTTCAATATGAATTATCTCTGGTGTCCGCTGGGTTTTTACTGACGACTGCCCAATTTGAATTAATTGGTGTGGGTAAAGCCGGGTAACTTGAGTCCTGGCTTATCGGCTCAAGATTGACCGACTGTTCGGGGTTTTTGGCGCCAATTTCTGAACACCTTCCCGAAGCAATTAATAGAGTTCAACAACGTATTGCATATTTGGAAGAAAACCATGCGGAAGTGATGGAGTGATCCCGAAGCCCTGATCATAGAAAATTTTGTAAAATTAGGGAAAGGCCCCAACAAAAATATTTGAAAACCTAGTGACGTTCAGTCGATTCAATTCAGTTTCGTCACGTCATTCGGATAAGTTTGTTCAGATCTGTTCGAAGAATGGATTTTCGGAAAATGAAAAAGCGTGAAAAGCAAAAAGAAATCGACAAGTAAAATCGAGAATCTAATAATTTTCTAACTTGAAAATGTCAAGCCAATGATTGAAATTTTTTTCGATGAATCTCGAGTATATTTAACGGTAAAATCCGAGTAAGTTTTTGAATCATCTTCATCGCAGCTAGCGATTCGCAAAGAAGATTACGAATTGGTTGAACAAGACAACTACAAAGGTTATGTGCCAAAAAATTCCATTTACTGAATTTATAAGAGTTTGGATATGATGAATACAGGCTGTTTCAGCCCGTTTTAATCAAATTAAATTTCTTCTCAGTCATATTTATCCTGAACTAAAGCCAGTCCAACATTACAGCCATTCCGTCTATTCACCAAAAAGTGAGGGCGAAAAGGGAGGATGAGACGCATTTCATTTAAGCACTCCTCAGTGTTCAGGGCAAATGATAAATATTCAATTAAATTAACTTTCAATTCTCATGACCTCCAACACTTGGACGTGACACTGTAATTGGAATTATCTACTAACGATAAATTGTAGCCAAATTGACACCGAACGAAAATTGTGAGTTCAAATGCGATGAATTTTATTACTCAACATGGGGGCTGTGAATCAATTTTCCGCGGAAAAAAAGGAAAAATGATTTTTCGCAGATTTAATTTTTCTCACAAAGTACTCAAACAATTTCACTCGAATTCAACTGACAGCAATTTGCAGAGGAAGCAAACTATCACTGTTCCAGAGCAATGGGCTGATGCTTGTCACACACACACACACACACACACACACACACACACACACACACACACACACACACACACTTACGCACATATGTGCTTGAGGATGTTTTTGAATACTCTCATTCATATTCCGATTAAATCCCCGAATCCAGAACCAATGCGTTTACACTGCTTCCTTTCGGAAGCAGAACCGCACTCTATTCGGCCTTCCCACTGCATATAACCCTTAATAAATGAAAGTTGACAGCCGTCTCGAATTGTCTGGAGCTTGCCGGCCGATGAGGACATGGCGCATGGAAGCCGTACTTAAAGGGACAACGGTTGTCCTGGAAATATGATAGGAGAAGGTACAGGAAATCGAATGAAAAGTCTCCTCAATTCCCAGAAGAGGGAAAATCTTCAAACGGAAAAATTCATTCGAACTACTACCATCCGAGAGTTACCTGGTTTAACATATGAAAATAATTCACCCTAAAGTCGTTGACTATGGAGCTCATGCTCATGATTTGTTTCAGCCTTCAAATATGATTTATTTCAGCATTTGTGAAAGCTAGAACAGTTTTTGGAATACTGCAAGAGATGTCTGCCCGGAGTATTTTATCAGTTGTAATCACATTTTCGGAAGTAGAGGAACGAGTGGCATTCTATCACGGAAAAACCAGTCGTCTGCTGGTTGCAGTTTTCACTGATACACTTCATGACGTGGAAGATTTTAGAAAAGTCAATAGAAATATGAATTTTGATGATATTACATGGATGCTACTATCCACTAGGAACAATGATGAGGAGAGTTGGATATGTTATCACAATCTAATTAGAGATTCATTTGATTTGGAATGCAACGTGGTTGCATTAGTTCCATGTTGCGAATCTGGTGATATCGATGGACGGGAGTCCATCGAAAAAAATCATACGAATGAAGTCATTCTTGATAAGCGGATTAATGAAGTCCATGGAGTTGAGTGGTCCTCCAATGTATCTCTTAGTAGCCATCTGAGATCTCTGAATGAATGTACACTGCGTGCTGCTATTGTAACGGTAAGATATGCGACGGAAATAGATCGAAAATTATTATATTCCAAGATGTAGCATGGACCGAAGCAAAATTATGAGAATATCGACAAATCGAATTAATCAGGTTCAAGAGATCATCAGATTGCATCGAGCTATGTTAGACTTGCCAGTTCTCCTCAAATCCGAGTGGGAACTAATCCGATGAGATCTAATCCCCCAGACAAGAGAATTTTTTTCTGCTGCTGACTATGTCTAATAATTTCGAATGTGACTAGATTTGTAGCTCAGCCGAGTCTACTCGAAATTGATTGGAGTTAATTGGGCTTGATTGGATGAAAAGTTGTGACGAATGACGCGATTTATTTTATTTTTGAAAATTATGAGATTTATTGGAACACCTCAACCGAGTTAATCCTAAACTGTACCTTTAAAAAACTGCCATTGGGCGCCAATTGGTCTAAGATTCTCCCAAACATCCAGCCGAAAGACCAACCGTTCGGCTAATCATAATCTCAGGAGGGAAGGAGGCCGAAACTCCTTGCGGCTCTTGATCAATTAACTAATTGTGCAGGGAAGCAATCGATGGCTCGCGCAGTTGAATGCACAATAGAAAACTTTATTCAAATTGAATCTGATTATTGACTCGTTTTTATAGCAGAAATTCCTCGGAAATATTCATACGCGTGCGAATGGGCCAGAAAGGCAGGGAGAACGGGCAGAGCTGACCTTGAAGATGATGATACACTGGACGTTACGTGACTCCGCTACGATGTCCTGGACGTTCCTGCCCTTATGTCCTCCACACTGAACCAAGACGGGACCATCTCCTTGACGCCGACTGCACCACGACGACGACGTCCTTCTGCAGGACAGCGACTTTTTCTTTCTGACGAAACTTCCCTTTTCCTTTTCTCTACTGACGAACTCGCTTTCTTACCGATAACGTACAACGACGACTAATTTTTCGGAAGCCTTCTTATTTCGACCCCTCTCCCCACTCCTCTCATCCTAGCCCTTTGCTTTCCTTGAGAAGCCCGCCTGACCCACTCTTACCCGTATCGTCCCGCGCCCAACTCGCGTTGACGAGTGCTCCGACACTCGTCATAAAGTTTCTAGTATCTACAAAACTATCGATGATTCAATGAAATATATGCAGAACTGATCTCGAAAGATGAATAATCAATTACGTTTCTCATTTTCATGCTGAATCACTAATATCTTTGAGATCATGAGATGGTGTAAGAAGATTAATTTTAATATACTAAATGATCGTCAAATGAACGGAGTTTTGCCGGCTTTGATTGAGGCTTCGTCAGGTTTCGAAAACCATAATACGAAAATGGACAGCTGATCTTGAAATTACAGATGAAAAATTGAATTAAATCAATACACTGATAATACTGGTTATTCTTCACGTAGTTTTGTCTCTTTCACCTTAAAGTTAATACTATACTAATGTGTCATATAATTATTACGTTAACTGAACAATCAAATGAATAAATGAAATAAATATTAATATCTTGACATCATCAGTATATAGTCACGGTAAAATTGATTATATCCGATGGGAAATTCAATCAGTGGAAAAAAGTTTTTGTTGAAATTTCAGGAGTATTCACTCAGCAGTAGCCCTACTTGGGTACCTTACTTCACTCACCCTAAAAGCAAATTTCTATTGATCGGCCTATCGACCGTCCTGATCTATCAGATGGCAGCACCTCTCGACTGTAGATCGTGCGAATAGTCGATCAGTTCCTTCTACACTTTATCGACCTCTCCTTGAATTTACCCAGAGTCTCAGTGTAGATTCTACTCAAGAATTGGGTGTCCTCCCTGTTGTTTACCGTTTCATTCAGATAAATGAATATAATTTCACTAATATTCATCTTCTTCCAGTTTCATGCAGTATCCAAGATGGACGTTCCATAGAGCAGAAACAAGTGACCTGTGTTAAAGTGGTAGACTGCTAACGCTTTTTTTTCCTCCTTCAAGATCTTATTTGGAGCGCAGTCGTTTTTGTATTGTTTTACTCGTGCTTCTAATTTTTATAATGAATTTCATTACCTCCAAAGTAATGAACGAAATACAGTTTCAAATCCCATGGATCAAATTATACGTTGATGATACGGTGTTACCGATCCCTGAAGAACTGATCGATCTCACTGTAGAGAAATTCAACTCAATACATGAACATATCCAGTTCACAGTGTAACGACGTCAGAAATTCGTATTGAATTCCTGCCTTGCTGTGTGACGATGGTACGTGTGTGTGTGTTAGGTGCGTCTGGGTGTGCCAGGTGCATGTGTGCATGTGTTAGGTGCGTGTGTGTGTGTTCAATGGCAGGAAGGAGAATTTTAACCGATTGAAAAATGAAAGTTTATCCGGATGAACACTGGAACTACCAACGTGGCTCTGCTGCGGCAGCGCCCGCTTGGATGGGACTCACCCCCAATTACTCTTCGTTGAGGCTCGGCAATATTCTTCGAATGAATAATATGGAACATGACTCCTTCACTAGCAATTATCTCTTTAATAGACGAAATATGACAAAATCTAGTTATTTACTGTAGATTTGAATGTGCTGGTTGGTATACAATATGGCCGACCACGTGGCACGAGGCAACACCTGTTGATGACGTGCATGTTTCCAGCTAATTGTTGTATATTATTTCCAAAATAGTCCGGAAATAATATTATGAATTTACTCTGTATCCATTTTCCAACATTTTGAGTGAGATTTTCAATTGACTCGCGGCCGGATGATCTAGACAATCGTGGATTATTCCTAGCAATATTTAATTGGTCTCGAGACGCCAATTATGCTCTTGCAGTTCTCTACGAGTGATTTTACAATAAATATTCGAAACTTCGGTCATAACTTATACCACACTCATCTACGATTATTCCTTCTATTTTTCCGGTCCACGCGATCCCTCTAAATCCAGTTAATTAATTGTGGGTTGATTAAGCTCTGAGGCTGAACATGCGGTAACGGACTTCTACTTACTCGTGACAGCCAACAACTTTCATTCTCCGGATTTCTCAAGTATTTTCTCCTTAGAGTCTTTCTATTGTATCACCTATCAACTAGTCTCGTTTGAGTCTCCGATAAATCAATTATCGACTGCACAGCTATTATCTTCATCTGAAGGAGGAGGGAGAGGGTGCCTTGACGATAAAACCCTTATACGATCACATCGTAACGACAGTAGAAAAGGTGGTTGATGGTTCATTATGTTTCTTGGAAATCAAGATCCACCGGATGGAGAATGGGAGCCTCAAGCTCAACGGATTTCGGAAACCTGCCAGTTCGGGTAGAATCATCAATGTGACGTCCATGAGCCGTTTATTCAACGTGAATAAATGGAAGGAAAAATATTAAAAACATCGATCAAATGAATAAATTTTGAGAAAATATTTTTGATTGCTTTTTCACATTTTCTGTGGGCTAGCAATGAATTTTTGAGATATTATGCAGTATGCTCAAGCGTCTCACTCAAAACATTCAAATTTTGGGGAAAAAATTCCAATTTGAAAACGTGTAACGAAAGGATTGAACGAAGATGAAACTTGATTAAAAGAAACCCATGTACGGGTTTTCAAGTGACAGAGTCAGTAGTGGAGTCGGGCCACACTCACTGTCTCTTTTCTATTTACGACCTTCTCATCTAGTCCAGATGATCCATTGGATACTTTCTTCTGAAAATTCCGTCGCGGTATTATCCAGACAATCCTACAAGTGTACAGAATTTTGGAGACTATGAAAATTTAACGAAAAATATTCAAAACAGATATTTTTTCTTGAAGTGAAACTTCTTTTGGGAGGGTACCAATTTTTTTCTCGCGTCACGAAACGAGTGTAAGGCTTTGAGGGGAACGTGGTAGTAGAGTAGTGGGGGGACGGAGAAATTTTTGCTGCTGCGGTCGAGTCGCTCTCCGGGTTGTGGGGGGAGCCTGTGTTTTTGTTTTTTCTTTTCAATACACGGAGAGAAAAATATGGGAATTTATCTAAATGATTTTTTAAAAAATTACGGAAAATTGTCCTTCAAAGGAGGAGTTATCATGAAACACGACCGAAAAATACCCATGCTTCACCTCATAATTTTTGCTTTTTATTTCTTGAAAAATTGCCATTTTACACTCGGCTTCGGATTGAAATATCTCGAGAATTACTCAAAAGTTATCGAGACATGCTGTGAATGGAATTTAGAGGGGAGATTAACGACTAAAATAAACAAACCGCCGTTTTTTTACAACTTGTAGTTATTAAGATATCGATTTTTGAATGAAAAATTCAGAAAGGACGTCCAAGCGCTCATTTATTTGCTATCGGGCCTCATCCATTGTTTCTGAACTACTCATTTAAAAAATGATAGCTCGGAAACTACTGGTCATAAAAAAACAGCGTTCTGCTTATTTTGTTCGTCAATCTTCCCTCTAAATTTCATTCACAGCATGGCTCGATAAATTTTGCATAGTTTTCAAGATATTTTAATCCAAAGCCAAGTGTAAAATGACCAATGGCTCATGTATAAGAAGTTTCACTTCTGTCGCGTGGGTTCCACGCACCCTCTTTTCTTTTACTAGAGAAATTCAGAAAATGGTATATTGTGGAAGGCATAATGGGCCTCCCCAAAGCAAAACATAAGTTCACCTACATATAGGAAATTAAGACTACACCATGTGGAGGGGATGGAGTGACCCTGAAGCATTGGTCCAGAAAACCTGTAAGAGGGAAATTTAAGACCCACATGTTACGTCATTGGTCTTAGACTCTTCTCCCTTGGGAAAATGAGAAAACGCCTTTGAAATAAATAGAAGGACTTCAGAACTGTTTACTTTTTTAGTTACGTACGTTTAAGCGCTCAAACCATCAAGTTCAACTAGTTCCCAAGTGTTAACCGGTTTAGACTACAAAATGAAGCAAGAGAAAAGAAGAAAAGAATAACTAATATCTTATAAGTGAAGTGAAGTAAAAAAATTTGAAAACTATTCTTAGGGCTAGTTATCGAATGAATAATTACAAATATTTCTTTCCAGATTCACTTCGAGTGATGTCGTGGGTAAAAAAGTTCAATTTAGATTACAAGTAAGATTTTTAAGCAAGTTTGAATTGAAATACCTAAGAGTAAGGAGTCCACAAAATGTTTCTCTGTTTTTGTAAAATTGCACAAACAGTTCAAATATTTTTTTTTTCTTATTAAATAGTTCAAATATAAATCAAATTACTGTTTACTGAACATAACCATGTTTCTCTTTCGACGCCCTCATCCCACCCTATTGGCCGAAACCCGAGAAAAATTGTTATACATGATCATATATGGACTGCCCATGTATGGACATATATGCAAATTGACCGTACATGTACATATCTGAACATATATAAGCATACATGGACATATATTGGCATACATGTTGATTTTTTCGCGGGTATGGCAGTTCCATATATGATCTTATAAGGGTATATGTGTCGATATTTTCCCGGCATACATCATCGGAAGTTCCTAACATATGAACATAATACATCAGTATTGGGAGTTTCAAACTGACTGCCGAACGGAGCAGACGTGTTTTTGTTTTGCTCCGGTGAGTCATTTATCGGAATTCTCGGAGTATTTCATGCTGAGCGAGCGAAATTTTCTATGAATTAAAATACTCCCAGCAAAAAATTAGGGGAACAGTAAATTTTGTCAGTTTTTTGCCTGATTTTCAAATGGCTGTAACTTCGCCAAAAATCATCGTATTAGGATTTAAAAAAATGATTGGAAAGCTTGAAGTTTCTACTCTTGAAATATTGAGATAAAAAAATTTTATGACCATTCGTTATAACGAGATAAGAGAGTTGAAAGCGGAAAATTTTTTTTTCTCTTTTTTCATTTTTGCAAACTGTTCTACGGGCTTCAAAAAAAATTTCACGATTTAACCCTTATCCGAATCGTGTGATCTCGTGTAGCCTGGTCTATCAGCTTCGATTTCTTTTTTTTTCCCTACGGCTCTTTGTTGCTGAAATATCGTTGATTGAATCAAAAAACACCTTTTTGTCTTTAATCGTCAATATCTCAGAAACTACTGATCGCACAGAGGGCGGATGATGAGATTCGTAAATTTGAATAAATTTCCGGTGAGATCCATACTCTGTTTAGTTGGAAAAGAATTTCCTTCCATTTTTAAAATTGGTTCGAAAAAGTACCAAAAAATGATATTTTTTTGCTTTTTTTGAAAATTGCCCTGCATTTCGTGAATTTTGTGAAAATTGCAAATGCTTTTCTTCAGTTTAACGTTTTTCTTCAGTTTGATGTGTGCTGAAGCACCCCTGAATTTTCAAGCCAATCAGTTCGACCGTTTTTTTTCCCCGAATGAACAAAGTTTCAGCAAAAATGAAAGGACCACTTTTTTGTTCATTAAACACCCATTAATGATGATTAAGGTCGAAAATGTGTTTCCTCCGTTATTTCTCCGTGATTTTCTGTGCGAAATTCGTTCAATCTCATCGGAAAAAAAAAATCAAAAAATCTTTTTTTTTTGCAAAAATCATCAGAAAATTCGTTTTTTTTCTGTGATTAATAAAAGAATCGAAAGGTTTTCTTTAAGAAAAACCATGCTAAAAAGAAACGCTAGAATCGCATTTGACTAGGAGGGATGACGACTTTTTAACCAAAAAATTTTTCTTCGAAATTTTTTCTATCAAAGTTACATCTGATTTTTCGACTTCCTCCGATTGAAAACTCAAGAAAAAAGGAATTTTTTACTCGAATTTTTTTTTTTTTTTTTTAACAATTTTTGAGCCACTATCTCTCCAAGTCAAATGCGATTCTAGCGTTTTTTTTCAATTGAATATTTTTTTTTTTCGATTTTTTTATGGCTTTTTTTAAAGAAAACCTTTCGATTTTTTTATTGATCAACGAAAACAAATCGAATTTTTTGTTGATTTTTATGAGAAAAAATCGATTATTTCATTGTTTTTTTTTTCGATGAGATTGAACGAATTTCGCATAGAAAATCACGGAGAAATAACGGAGAAAACACACTTTCGGTCTTAATCATCATTAATTGGTGTTTAAGGAAAAAAAAAGTGTTCCTTTAATTTTTGCTGAAACTGTGTTCATTCGGGAAACAAAAACAGGCGAACCAATTGGTTTGAAAATTCAGGGGTGCTTCAGCACACATTAAACTAAAGAAAAACGTTAAAACATTTGTAATTTTCACAAAATTCGTGAAATGCAGGGCAATTTTCAAAAGAAGAAAAAAAACACAATTTTTCGGTACTTTTTCGAACCAATTTTGAAAACGGAAGAAAATTTTTTACCAACTAAACAGAGCACGGATCTTACAGGAAATTTATTCAAGTTTACGAATCTCATCATTCGCTCGCTGTGCAATTAGTAGTTTCTGAGATATCGACAATTAAAGACAAAAGGGTGTTCTTGGATTCAATCGACGATATCTCAGGAACAAAGGGTCGTAAGGAAAAAAAAAGAAATTGAAGCTGAAAGATCAGGCTACATGATCCTAATGAGCGTTAAATCAATAAAAAAATTTTGAAGTCCATGGAACAGTTTGATTAAATGAAAAAAAAAGAGAAAAAATTTTTCCGCTTTCAACTTTCTTCACTCATTATAACGAATGGTCATAAAAAATTTTCATCTCAATATTTCAAGAGTAAAGACTTCAAGCTTTCCAACCATTTTTTTGGAATGATACGATGATTTTTGGCAAAGTTACAGCCATTTGAAAATCAGGCAAAAAACTGACAAAATTTACTGTTCCCTTAATTTTTTTGCTGAGTGTAAATTTACTCAAACGAAACAGCTTAGTTTTTTTTAAATTTATTTTCTCCTTCTTTCTTGCCAGAGGCCGCCTTCTTGAGTTTATATTCTGTGCTTTTTCTATTTATTTTTTATAAATTGTGCCAAAAGTGGACAAAGTATTTAGTTGGAGTGTGTGAGTGAATAAACTATAATGGCAGATCTCTCTCACATTGAAACTCTCATTAGAAACCTTCATGAGGATTAAAAACAATCAGATAGAGATGAAAAATAGCTACACAGAACTGAAAAAAATCAAGACCATTTGCAAACTCACCAAGTAACAAGCAGGAGCCTCACTCTTTCAGGATAAAAAGCACTATAATTGAAATTATCTGCAAACGAAAAATCTAAGCAAAATTTACCCCGAGTGAAAACTGTGAGTTCAAATGCGATGGATTCCATCGCTGAGAGTAGGGGCTGTGAATCAATTTTTCGCGGAGAAAAGTCGAAAAAACGATTTTTTGAAAATTTGAGTTTTCTCGAAAAGTACGCTGACAGCAATTTGCATGGAGAGGGAAAGTCCTGTAAAATTTTCAGCTCACCAAGTATTACCGTTGCTGAGCAATGAGCTGCTATCTGTCACACATACAAACACACACACACACACACCCACACATACAGACATTTTTTAGAAATGTCATTTCTCGATGTTTTCGATCATTCTGAGTGATATTCCGATGGAATCTCGAAATCGGAAAAATCGCGTTTACAATGCTTCCATTCGGAAGCAAAAACACTGTAATTGAAATTATTTGCAAACGAAACTCTTAGCAGAATTTACCTCGAGTGAAATTTGTGAGTTCAAATGAGAAGTATTTCATTGCTGAAAGTCGGGGCTGTGAATCAATTTTTCGCGGAGAAAAATCGAAAAAATGATTTTCCGAAAATTTGAGTTTCCCCGAAAAGTACTCAACCGATTTCGTTCAAATTCCACTGACAGCAATTTGCATGGAGAGGGAAAGTACTGTTAAATTTCCAGCTCACCAAGTATTACCGTTGCGGAGCAATGAGCCTATATCTGTCACACATACACACACACACACACATGCATACAGAGATTTTTCAAAAATGTCATTTCTCGGCGTTTTGAATCATTCTGAGTCATATTCCGATGAAATCTCGAAATCGAAAAAAATTGCGTTTACAATGCTTCCATTGGAAAGCAGAAATGAGCAAAGTTTTGGAAAATCCATTTAAAAAAATCACACAAACAGAGAAAAATGACCGGGCTAACAAACTTGTGATATATAACGTCTCATAAGCCTACGAGGGGCCACCGAATAACCTGAGTGTTGTGATGTCCATTGTGAGGAAAGTTGATATTAAAATTAAAGAAGTGTGTGTATGTCAGCTGCTTACCGCCTCGGTAAACAAACTACAGACAGGAAACGCCCCATCGTTGTAAAATTCCTTGTGCCCAGATTCAACAGAGAATTTTTCAAAAAATTAATAAAACTTCGGAAGCTTAATATATCAATTGATAATGATTTATCAAAACAGGAAAAGGCCGTGAATAAAAAATTGCTGGAAGTCAGATGCGAGCTAAAAAAACAAAACATTCTAGCTAAGATAAAAAATGATCATCCCATTGCCTACAACGAGACTCTTAGTTATGAAGCGATCATCGAATTACTGGAAAAATCAGAGGATCCCGAAACCCAGGAGGTTCTTTGCTCTTTTACGTGGGAAGCAGACACTGCGATTATCGATGATGACGCAACACCAACACACAGTGACCACGAACATTTGATTCGTAAGAAGCCTAACACAGTAGGAGGAATAATCAACAGATGCGGTATACGCCAAAAAGATTCAACGAGCTCACTGTCTGATACATCACAAAAAGCAATGGAGGAGTTCTATTCAACAATACCCAGAAGGACGAGAGCTAAGAGTTTCCCTAAACAACAAAAAAACTCGAAAAAAGATGAGAAATAGCAATCGAAGATACACATATACAACCCCGCACCCATAACTGATTTTTGAAATATATATAGGCAAAGGAAGGTTGCCGGAGGTTCATTGGAGAAATTATCAGAAAAAATTTCGGAAAAATTTTAGGTTGTTCATCCGGTCACTTTTCTCTCTTTGTGTTATTTTTTTTTTAGGTTTTCCAAAACTTTGCTCATTTTTGCTTGATGAGTTTGAAAAATTTCCCAAAAGACAGAGCTGGGCAGTACATCTTTCATCAAACAAATAAGAATCTCAGCACGTTAGACTACGCCACAGCTAATGGGATCTCCCTCAATAATGTCTCTGATTTCCAGGTCGCTGACATACCAACGTGGTCAGACCACTCTCCAATTATTATTCACTTTAACTCTCCCTTACCCAGCAAAAATCCCAACCCGCAAAACGAAGTAGATTAAATTATGTGGAAAAACAGTCGCAAAGACAATTACACAAAAAACTTGAGTGATTATTCTCATTTCGTTGATATTTCCGCGGAAAGTACTGACGACCTCAAATGTCATATTATAAATACAATAAATAACACTGCTAAAGATCTCCATATAACCAAAAGATCACATACAAATAAGTATAATAATGAAAAAACATGGTATGATATTGAATGCATAAGAATGGGAAGAAAATTACGTAAGAACCTACGAATATGCAAAAAATTAAATTTTTCTAAACCGAATGAAGTTAAAACGTACGAAAAATCAAAAAACGAATATTATGACCTCATTACATTGAAAAGAAAAAAATTTATAGATGAATTAACTGAAACCCTCAACTACTACAGAAACGCCAAGCAATTCTGGAATACTATTTATGAATTTGAACTAAAAACCCAATATCCTAACGTAATAAAACCAGAAGTATGGTACGATTACTTTCAGAAATTTTATCACGCACGTGAACCCAGTATGCCACTACCAACCGCAACAAAACATCCATTTCTAGACCAGCCTATCACATGTCATGAAATCTCCCAAAGTCTTGAGAATTGCTAAAGTGGTGAATCCCTTGGCCCGGATGGTATTGATAACGATTTTTCTAAACATTTATCTGATAACTGGATTACGCACCTTGTAAATTTCTCCAATAAAATACTAGATCAGGAATGCGTACCTGAGGACTGGACGATGTTATATGCGACCATGATATACAAGAAAGGGGAGATTGAAGATCCTTCGAATTACAGGTGTATCTCTCTAGTAAACAATATAGCAGAAATCTTTACACAAATATTAAACAATCGTCTTACCATTTGGGCCGAAAAAAACAATAAACTTTCTGAATTTTAATCAGGTGTCAGGAAAGTTCGGGGATGCATAGATAACATATTCATTCTAGCTTCGGTGGCCCAAATTCACCTAATTTACCCAAAACGCTTAGGGAAAAACTAGTTAAGATCGGAATAAGTAATGAATTCATAAACATATGCAGAAGTTTGTACGACAGAGCTGAGCTGTGCGTACGGACAAACTCTGGAGTGTCAGATCCTATAGGAATTACGACAGGTGTACTGCAAGGTGAAATTTTGAGCCCCCTATTATTCTCCTTATTTATTACGGATTCTGAACAATATATGCGTGACAATGGCGCCCGTGGAATATCTATTGATCATAAGAATGATATCATGTGTACTGCGTACGCTGATGACATTGCTTTCCTCGCACATAACCAGATTAATATGAAAAGAAAAATCAAAATTGCATCCCAATATTTTGAAATGAATCACTTGGAAATAAACAAGACTAATTCGAAAATTTTAATCATGCAGAAAGAGAGAACTCCTAAGAATTTGGTGTTCACGTGTGAAGGACAGACTTTGGAAATAGTCAATGAATTTTGCTATTTAGGCTGCATTTTTTACAAGTTGGGACTGTTTGAGCTTCAACTCAAGAAAGCTCAGGCGTCTACAAGAGCTGCGATATTTTCTACAATTAATGTCATTTACAGATCTCGATCTAGCACCTGGACAACAAAGGAACACTTGTTCAATGCTCTAGCTGCTAGTATCTTGCTCTATGGAAGTGAGGTTTGGGGTCTGAGACATTTAAATGAAATAAACTCATTACAGACCCATTTTTATAAAATGCTGCTAAAACTACCAACCCAATGTCCTAATTACGCAACTCGTATTGAAACTGAAGTTCTTCCTTTGGAATTCGATGTGATTAAATGATCACTTTTGTGGCTACAAACAATTTTATACATGGAAGACGATAGATTCCCCAAACTTTGTCTCAAAAGACTCCTACACCTATCCTCTGAACCCAATACCAATCCCAATTATAATTGGTGTTCCCAACTTAACAATATTATCCAAGACTATTTTCAACCAGGTATAATCAGTCTCTGCTCGGGAAGCATCTTGAAGAATGATGTCAAAGAAATCCTCAATAAGGCCGGGGAAAATTTACTCATGAGAGACGAAGAAAGATTATCAGCTTCCTCCCTCCCTCTTTATCCCTTTCTTCAGTGGTCTATCGGTTGACAAATGTACCTAAATCTTGAACTCCTAACTAAAATTCTACAGTCTCTAGGTCAGTGTCGACTGATTACACCAACGTTACCAAGAATCCTCGTCAATAACATAACCATAAGACTTCACGATGATTCACTTTTCTGTCCTAACTGTCTCGATGAGACAACTAACGATTTGTATCATGTACTAAACGATTGTAAAAAATTCGAGGAAGAGAGGTGTATATTTATGAAGAAAATAAAAACTCAAGAAAGTGTACCTGATGCTTTCCGTCGCATTTTAACATCGCCAACGACAGAAGAAGCTCTAGCTTCCTATAACTTTCTTGTAAAAATTTCTAAGCTGAATGCGACTTAACAGCTGTACAACATATATGAAAAAAGAAACAAAGAAATAAATAAATAAATAAAGATAAATGAATAAATGAAAAACAAGACATAAAAATAATAGTAACAATTATAATAACAATAATAATGAGCAACAGTTTATGGTTAAAGATAAACCAAATCCTGTTTGGTCTCGTTATCATGATCAACTAATCATTGTAAAGTTGACTTGAAGCTCCTCTGTGTATGACTAAATGTCAAAACAGTGAAATAAAGAATTGAATTGAATCGAATTGATACATCAGTATTGATTCTTTTGATCACTCAATTCGTCATTAATAATGAATTCCAAGTGAAAAAAAAACATTCAGCCGGGATCGAACCTGGGACCGTCACATGATGAGTCCATGATCCTACCATCTTCGCTATTCGTATTTCACATACTTTTTCAATCAATGTTGATCCTCCTATAATGTTCAGTGTCTTTCAGACTGAGAAAAAGTAAATTCAATTGTGATTGGTTATGGATGATGTTTTGCTCATGCACACTCACATTCTAAATCAATCCGGCTCTATCGGTCATCGGCCTACTAACCATGGCTCGGCCTAATTTGGCACTTGAGGTGCCACTCGATGACAATGATATCAGTTTAGTTTTCTCAGAATGTCATTTGCTCTTTTGTTCAATTTTTCTGATCAATTAGTGAATTACTCAAAAGCTCAAATATTGTTAAATATTTGATGCGATCGAGAAACAATAGTGATCAGTCATTCGTATATTAACATTTGTTAATGAATACTTTATTTATTGTTGAAAAAAATAATTCTCACGAGTGATCATTTACACTACGCTCCACGTATCCTCAAAAATTCCATTATTATCTCGGAAATCATCAAAAAATATATTAAGATCCAGTGCTCAACTCAAACATTTTGGTCCGTCGAACCAGATTCGCGATATATTCTTTGATTTTTTGGATTTCTCCATCGGGTTTCTCATTTCTTTTTCGGAGGAGCAAGGTGAACGGTTGAGGCAGTGGTTCTCATTTGCAAAATTTATCGGTGGACCCAAAAATCAAATCCGTACAGTGACACTCAGCCTGGCGATCCACAAATGTGTTTGCCCCGGAAATTTGAAGTTAAATTAAATTTGAATTCATATTTTCGTAATATTGACATCTTAAGGCTCCAGAAGACCTACAGCAGGGCCCTCTTGAGCCTTGAGATGTCAATATTACAAAAATATGAATTCAAATTTAAACCTTAAGGTTTTGGAGGAATTTAGAAATTTTTTGGATTTCTCGTCGATAAACTTAATTGGGGGCTCCAGAGAGCACTGCTGTGGATCATCTTGACGATTTGTCAATCGATTTTTGATTTTTTCCGAAATTCGTTTAATTTTCTGGAATGACTCAACTGGAAATACTCAAGAAGGCGCTGCTGGAAGACTTTTCAACAGAATCCTTGACGTTTTCGATTTTTTTTTTTTTTCAATTTTCGGTTTTTTGGCTCAATTTCGACGGCTAGTTCAGCTTATTTCTGATTGTTGAGTCTTCTCGAGCTCTTCGAAGAGAAATAATAATAATAAGGATCAAAAATGAGCAAATTAGTGGACATGGATATGGTGTGCTGCAGCCAGATAAGTCGCTTAAAATCAATACGTTGTATCAGGTGAACCGTGAAGCTGAATCTCTCGCTTTTGGGCCAGCAGCACTTCGAGCGACGCTGCAACTTTAGAGTTTCATTGGGGCAACTCTGAAAGAACTCCTGATAGTATCGGTGCTAGTAGTGGATCAATTGATAATTCACTCAATGATGAGTACTACTCGCCCAATTCATTTAACGATACTCTCGATTGGTATTCTGCAGCTGAAGTTCAGCTCAGCGAGATGTATGAGACTGTTGTTAAGATCATGTGCTTAACGACTCCACACAAAACAACTCGAGCAACAACGCTTCGATCAGCTCGACACGTCGCTCCTTCTGGACATTCCACTCCCGACATTCTCAGGGAAATAGTCAAAATGACGATCATTCAGAGATATGTTTCTTTCTCTAACAGGAACTGAATCTGGGCTCAAGGATGTTGAGGGCGTGCACTATTTACGCATGTGCTTAAAAGAAGAGCTAGCTCAACTGATCGCCAATCTCGCTATTGAGGATGACTCATATGCAATAGCTTGTGGTTTGCTTGTAAAGAGGTACGAGAACAAACGCTTACTAGTTCCAGCTCAACTGAAGGAACTCTTCAAGTCAACTCGTTTGACATTGCACAGCTCGAAAGAGCGCAATCAACTTCTAACTACTGTAAAAGAGGCTCTTATTGCTTTAAAAGCACTTAATATTCCAACGGATCCCTGGGACAAAGTCGTAGTCTATACGATAATAGGCAAGCTCAATCCGAAGTTGCATGAATCTTCGGAGAACAATTTCGGGTCGTCAACTGTGTTCCCCACAAAGGATGAACCTTTCGATTTTCTCAGAGGTTGTGCGCGTGCGATGAAGAGCATCGAGGTGAATGCTCTTCCACCGTTGACAACTCTGAACCGCTCGCAACCCAAATCTCTGGCAAGGGTTAATCAAGTCTCCACGCAACAGGAGTCAACTGAACAATTTCTGGTTCAACAGGTCTCTACTCAGTGAAGTTTTTCTCAATATCAGAATCACGTAAATGACTTAAACATACAGTCCACTGAACCAAATAACTTGGATGATCCCAGCAAGCATCCTTGCTCGTACTGTGATGAAGATCATTACAGCGTTTCTTGCACCGATTTCCGAAATATGACTCCAATCGTTCGAAAAGAGGTTGTTGATCGTTTACGTCTTTGCTACAACTGTCTCGGTAAACATAACGCTGTAGACTGTAGTAACGAGAAACGTTGTCAGCTCGAAAGGAAGCCGGGAAGATTTGCGGTGCTAAGCACCATACTCTGATTCACCTAGGTCGTCGTCAATCTGCTTATCCTTCGAATCGATTCGATTCATCGAATCAACGACTCCAGCTCAAGCAAATCTCGCATCCAAAGCGGCTGTGTCCTGCTCCACCTACAATAAATGTTCAAGTTCTCGACCCGGTGTTCTGCTTGCTACAAATTTAGAGATTTTGATCAGCTCTGAAAGCCCTCATCAACAAGGGCCTCTCTCAGACCTGGGTTCAGAAATATCGCTCATTTCCGAAAAACTTGTGTGTCAACTCGAGCGGAAGAAGCTAAGGAACTCCATCACTATCTCTGATGTTAGAGAACGTCGTTTGAGAGGACCAACGGTCAAGTACAGCTCCAACTAAAATCAGTTTTTCTCAACAGAACACATCGCCGTCATGGCGCATTCAATCGATTGTCTCAGGTCTTTGCTACTAATATTTTCAGCAGAAGCTCTTCAATGGGATCATCTCCAAGGTCTTCAACTCGCAGATCCGCATTTCAGAACTACTGCGCCAATAGATCTACTTATCGATGCTGACGGCTTCGGGCAGCTCATAAAACCTCGAATTATCCAAAATGACTTGAATTTTTCTGTTGCTCAGCTCACGAGTTTCAGCTGGATCATTTCTAGACTAACGGGACCTGTTCACATAAACTCTGCTGTTTCTCATCATGTCTCACAATTCTGGGTTCAAGAAGAAATTCCGAGCAGGAATAACTCGAATCTCACAAAAGAAGAACTCGGATACGAACAGCATTTTAGAGCTACTCATTCTCGCAACACACTCACGACTCACATTGTCCGATTGCCATTCTCCGATTCAACTTCGTTAGTAGGAGATTCTTATCGCACTGCTTTTGCATGTCTAAAAAGGATGCTCCTTCAGATCTCGAAAGATCAACAGTTCCTCTCACTCTACTGCAATTTTCTCAAGGAATACGAGGGATTAGATCACATGAGAAGGGTAAATAGTAACCCAACTAGTTCAACTCATCGGAATCAGGTGTAAATAACTTGTTGTCTCGATGAAATGACTCTCCTATGTGTAGGAACCCAACCCTGCCCAGATCAGCTTGAAGCCCTTCAGAAATCCTCCACCCTCCTGATGCCGAAACATCATGTGCTAAGGTCATTTCATCGAGACAACAAGTCATTTACACCTGATTCTGATGAGTTGAACTAGTTGGGTTACTATTTACCCTTGTCATGTGATCGGGTCTAGGAAAATATTTCTCCACATAAATTCCTCGGAGAAAAATTTCTCTGAAAAAATTTCTCTGGAGAAAATTTCTCCTTAGATTTTGTATGTGTTGGATATGAATTTTCGACAGAGAATTTGTTTTTGAGAAATATATTCTGAGAAATTTTCTTCGAGAAATTTCTGCCCGAGAAATAATCGACTGCTCCCCATCAAGTTTGATCACAGAATTCCGGGATCTCAAATTGTACACAGTGTTATTTTTTTATACACATGAAATAATATGTGTACAAACAAAATGTACACTTTGAAAAATGATACCGGCACCGAGCGAATATCGTACACAAAAAAAAATTGAGACGAAAAAGTTGTGCACATATTTCTTTGGCACATGCGGACCTGATTTTGGTCATACACACACAGGCTAGAAGCGTACACAAAAATAATGTCAGTGGTTATTTTTGTGCACGAAATCCATTGATGAATTAACGAGATAATTGTGTAAAGAACATTGTGCACAATAACACTGATGAATCGTCGCTCATCCGCAATTTTGTACAGAATATCATCATATCGCAAAAAGAAACATTATTTCACAAAAAGGTACTCATGAAATGCAGTTTTCAAGAATTGTGGGGAGTGAAACGTGTAGCGAACTACGCTGATCAGGGTCTTCCATGGTTTCTCTTGGTCTCCGATGAATGCGATGCAGTATGGCAAGAAGTCGATTCATGGTGTCGCCAGGGGAGGGGGGGGGGCGGTGGGAAAGGAAAGGAAAAATGTAAAAGACCGAAAGGTCATACATGGCAAGGAAGATATGAAAGAAAAAACCCTAATTTATCGATTAATATCTATAATTTGACCCACCAAGAAGAGTGGAAAGTCGAAATGGATCCAATAGTCACCTATTAAGATGAATGAACTGCTCATCAAATATACAATCTGACCATCGGGTTGGACTAGACCAATAGGTCTAAATTTTACTTTTTCGTTTATTGCCAGATGATGCTGAATCACTCAATGAAGAACGTTGATGGGTCTGAGCAAATTTCCCCATGAGACTGGAGAATTCTCCTTCTCAAAAGAGTAAATATCTAAAGAAGGTGAAAATAAGATAAAAAACCAACGATGGGAGCTTCTGATTGTACAATATTTGATAATTCACAATGATGAAATATATATAAAATCAGGAAAATATTATATTATTTGGGAAGTCCAGGTGTATAGACAAATATGTATAGTATATCAATTTAAACAGGAACGTGAAACATGAGTTGAATTTGTGCATAGAAAAATTATAATGATATAATTCAAAGCAATATTAATATGATCTCAACTCTGGGACTATTAAATTTCGTTCAGTTCTCTAGCAATATGCTGAGCGAATTCCAGTTTGAGCTCCGAGTCAATACCACCTCTCTTCTTCTATCATGTGTGGTGGCGAATATGTATCAATTCTTGTTCTGCATAATGGACACTTCCGCGTTATCAAGTTCTGCACACATGGGACACAGGAGCGATGTTGACAGGGCCGTAACTTTTGAACCCTCTCCCGTGACTCGCATATCGGGCAACCTTTTTAAAAATTAATGAATTTATTGGTACATGAGGAGTATTACACGCCAAATCAACCAATGTCAAACCCTGACCATCTTAGATTATAGTTTAATATTTTTTATGCAATTGTTTTCACTGCTTTGAGTTTCGAAATTTTTTGAAAATTTTTTCACGCACCCATTATTTTTCGAAAGAAAAAAAGTCCGATTCGTTCTCAAATTCTAAAGAATATCTGAAAAATCATATATAATATGGGATTTCTGTTTAGCCATTTTTTTAGAATGGGGCTCAAGGTTAATCTCCTTTTACGTGAAGAAAAAGAGAACCATTCGATAATTTTTGATGGAGAAATACCTTTTCTGATATGTCTCTCCGTCAGAATAACGATATCACATAGTTGAAAGAGAAAACACAATAGAGAATTGAGCTGAAGTAAAAGCTGCTGCAGATTCGAAAATGCTCTCCGAGGTTTTACCCTCTCATTCTGCAATAATTTGGCATCACGATTCTGACGCAGAAAACGAAATGATAAAGAAATTTCGCACAAAAATGAATCAGATATCGTAGTCTTTTTTCGTGTATATAGAAGCTCAATATGAAATCGACTAAAAACTAGTATAGGAAAGAATCCGCATGAAATTTACAATTCTGCTGAACGTTCAAAATCCTAAAATGGGTCGAGCTTCGAGATCATTTGAAAATTCATAACAAAATAGCGGCTGCATGGGACAATTGTAAAAAATTATAGGAACTCTAAATAGCGGGGAAAATAACACAAAATAAGTAGAACAATATCTATGACGATTTGGGCTTGGCATTGGTTGAGTGTGCATAGAATACTCCATATACCAAGTGCCTGCAAACAAAGAAGTGAACGGGAGAAGTGGTAAGAATCTGTTCAGAAGGAGATTGGCAGAGTTCTTCAACAAGTGTGAATTTGGTGCTGAACCAACGGCAAGGGATGCCAATCGCACAGTTGAAAAACTCTGTCTCTTGTACCAGGAACACCATTTTTCATTAGTAATGTTACATTCTCAAGTTCGAGAAATGGTTCTTTTCTAGGCGCCTTGGAAAGACCTTCTTCTCGAGCGATTGAGCGTAGCAGCAATGATGTAGAAATATTGATATTCGCTTCCGACTGTTCAAAACTTATTCAGAGGAGGCCAGGCATTCGAATCCGGAGCAGCTGCCTTCAAATTATACTCATTCAATAAAATACAGACGTGAAAACCTTAGTCCTAATTTTCCGTCTTACATTGCGTGAGACCATTACAAACTATTCGTTGATTGATCCAGCCCCTAGTGTTTCACTGACATATGTATGCACTTCCATCATCGCAAAAATGAATGTACAATTCTATACGTGTGTTAAGGGAACTGGTTCTTGTGGTAAATAGTTTTGATATGGTATTCAGTATAACCTATCAATTTCATTGCAGTGACAGGGGGCGAAATTTATAACTTTAATGATGACAAATGAAACGTCACTTGTTGGTATCCTACGCGTTTAAGTATCAGTGTATGGCGAAGTCAGTTCATCACATATTACAAACACTCATGAAGTTGGTGATGTTCATTCACTCTTCTCACGAATGAACGTAATTGTGAGTTTCATTCGCACCTGCTAAAATCCCTGACGAGCAACATGTTTGGTGTCCCCCTCTGATTTCGTTGAAACTCATGTATGTTGTAGAGCATCCGAAACTAAGAGACACTTTCCTTTTTATCTGCAGAAAAACACTTTTAAGAGATGAAAGCACCTATTGAAGTTAGGCATGTCAAGGGGTGGTTTAGCAGTTCCACCGAGAAGCAATCAATCGATTTCAATGAAACCAAAACTGGAATGTTTCTTATACAGAGCATTGAAAAACTAACTAGGTAGCATTTGAAAAAGGAAAAAATTAAGGGGGTACCCAACCCTCAACTTTTTTCTTTACACCACTTATATAAAATGTGTGTATCGAATTGAATGAAACAGGTACTATTTTGAAGGGCAAACGAAATTGAAGTTTGCATGTTTTTGCATTTTAAGAATATAGCAACTTTAAGGGGATAAACTGCCCTTTACTCGAATTTCCTTACCACCACCGGTTTTTCATAATTTCAAATGTGTCTTCTGATTCTAAATATTCCTATAAACTCCAAATTGACGTTTTCGCATGTTACGCAATTATTACTTTATATAATAATTATTATATATATTATAAATAATTATATTAGTCCTGTAATTCGTATGTACCATTTTTTTGTGTAAATTTTTTCTTTCGATTTCCGTTCTAAATTCCCCAACTCCGGTTTTATATATCCAATTCAATTCATCAAATTAATCTATGGAATCATGTTCTCGTGTTGATAACCTTATATTTTACTACGCATTTACGAATAGATAATCTGCAGATCTATTTTGATTTGTCGGTATACGATACTTTTCGGAATTATACAGAAAAAATAAAGCCATCAACATGCGATGGAACAATAAAAATATTATCAGATGCGGCGTAAGCAACTGATATTTTGCTGTTATGACACTCGTCTCAAAAGGCGGCTATCATTCGTATTCTCCTATTCTATTGTGACGTTGAAATTAAATTAATAATCCCAACGCACTGTTTTACTCTTTCTTGAATTTGTATTAATTTATGTCTGTACTGTTCGGGCCAATTACTCGTTTATCTAACTCATTTATTTCCTGGTATTTCCCCGGAAAAAGGGAAATACAATGATTTCAAGTATTATAATTTTGTTATGAGGACACCAGGATACTGTTCGGGCAAAAATATACAAAAGAAACCAAATTGAGATATTTTACAGATGAACATTTATTAAGAATCTAGTTAATCCAATTATTTGTTCGGGCATTAATATGATTTTGTTTCAATAATACCAAGTCTTCGCGTGAGACACCCGCTAACTTTTATACAAAGTGTATCAAATGTGGGGAATATGCTGCGTCCAGCGATATTCCCCCACTCCTTCACTTTCCATCTCTCTCGCACTCATACAACTCCCGATCTCTCGTTTGAATCAAGTTTTATCAATTAATATTCCCGATTCCGAATTAATTTCTTTTCTATCATTTGACAAATATTATTTGTCAAGTGACTACGGGCTCATTTTCTTGTGTTTATTAATATTGCCCGAGAAACTTGAAAAATACAAATAGTGTATGCACGTGCCGGCACTATTACTCAAAATGGCGTCACCGGTGAGGCCGGCGACAACAGTATTTTCTCAATGATTTATTTTAGAATTCCGGGTACACTTTCGCATAACAATGAAAACTTATTGAAAGAAATCGTTCGATTCTAATTCGATCCCTTCGGGATTAATCTCGTGGAATTGATTTCGGGCAATATATCAATACCACGCGGTTATGCTAATTCGTATCACTTGCACACACACACACCTGTCACAGTAACAATAGTGCAATTACTCACTTAATACGCTCTTTGGAACTTTGCTCGATTAATCAGCTCGTTGCTGAAGTCCGGGCGATTCTGCGAGTCCTCTCGTCAATCCACTTCACATAATTTATTTATATATTAATGAATAAATTACGACTAGAAATGATTGTGAAGTAGCTTCAACGAAGACCAAGACCAGAGTAACCTTGTCTATGGCCATGGCTGCCTTCGTCTTCCAGATCCCTCATCTCCGGCCAATCCGCGTGCAGTATTCCCCTTCGGGCTCTTTCTATTGGTCAGCTGGTTTTCGGGCATCGATCGAGGCGCTCGGTGGCACTGATCGATACCATCGGACCAGTTATCCGGTCGATAACTGGGTCAATGCCAAACGACATATGGTAATTGTCGTTTGGCCTTGCTTTATCCATTCCTCTCTTTCCGTTCCGGGTTGATGTTCCTCGCAGTGGTGGTCTTTCCAGCTTCAAGTTCCCTTGGCCAAAGTTCCTGGAGCGTATCGGTCCCATTCATTCTCCCTCTCAATCATTCCCCATACAAACTCACACACATACTAACCGGAGCAGGGAGGATAGGGGAAGCACGCTCATTTTACCTTTTTCTATAATAAATTAATGGGCCTTCTTGCCCGTTATACTATGTTGGAACGAGCTCGAAATGATGTCTTCCTATTGATATATTTTGGGTAGAAGAATTCTGTTTCAATGTTCCAGTATTCGTGAACTGTACAGAGGAAAAATTGTTAAAAAATTTGTATTATTATATGCAATACTAAAAAATATATTCACCAAATTTTTGTGGAATTCTAATTATTTTGATTTAGGTGTTCACCCTCCGTAATAAGACTTTTACCTTTAATATATGAGGATGTAGGTAAATTAACATTCTTAAAACATATGTTGTCAAATTTTACTAGGTAATTTTATTGGTTGCCTCAGCCAGTCTTTTTACCACCATGGAAAAATATCAAATTTATGTTATTCAACAATCTGATTACATTATATTTTTTACTAATGTTATATTTTTTGGCAGTCATGGCTCATATGTCGTGCAATAATGGTAGTCATCAAAAAAATGTTTCAAACATGAAGATTTTTTGCGCCATGCACATCTTATGACTGCTATATAATTACAACCGGGTATTTCCCAGTGTGTTTTTAATTGACCGAAACCGAAGTTAACAGGATTTTCAAAACATTCTGGTTTTTCGGTTATATAATTACTTTTGAACCAAGCATACTTAAAAAGATTAGCATACCGCGGAGAAGACAGTTGATTATGCGTGAAAGATTGCAGTTTAATCATATTATTCCTCAAATGTAAATTTATACTAGAGTCTAATAAAGTTACACTGTCTGAAAAATGTCGAACATAATTTTTCCATATCCGGAATTCAAATACATCAAGTGGTTGAATCTTTCCAGTTGTACCTTTTGGAATAATCATTGGGATGATATGTTTGTCGTGAGGGGTGGTTTCACGAACAACTTTAGGGCAGTGTCCGCTCCAGGAATCTATCAATAATATGAAGTCGCTTCCGACATTGGGAAAGGAAACTCTTTACAACCAAGTTTGAAAATGCTCTGTTAACAAAAATATAAAATAATAAATCTAAAAAAAATATATATGATACGTTACTTATAACAGATACCAGGAGTTAGTTTCCCCGATTTAGATGCTGTTACAAAGAAATTCTCTGGTCGAAATAACGCCTTTTCTATTATTGGTCCAAATTCATCCTTTGCTTCTTTCAAAACGATGAAGAAAGGAGAAAGTCATTTTCCGTCAGCATTTATTGTAGGCTGAATTGTGTAGCAGTGGGTTGTTGAAGAGACTGACTGTGCCACACATTCAATTCTCTTTGATCCTTCCTGCGCTAAAGTCCGTGCCGAATGAATTTCCAGTTGGAACCCACTTTGATCCGAATTGTATACATTTTCCGCTCCATATCTTTTGATTAATGGTTTAACATCGTTTATAAATTTGTCTGCATTGTTTCGTAAAACCTCTTCTTTTTCCACAGTTTTTCTGGTTACAAATTTATTAATTTTTCTAGATACGATACGATGTTGCTTCTTGAATTTCCATAACCAATAATGGGAGGCTCTAAATCGCATATCTTTGTAACCTATCTCTTTCTGAGCTTGCAAAGCCCATTTTCAATGTCATGCACAATCGCACCAGCGTCTATAGCAGTTTTCATTTTTTTCAATGTGTGTTCCGAAATTCGAGCTAGTTTTTCTTTGTAGGTACCACCTTTGTTCAATTGATTTGCCCAGCGTCTTAACTGTCGTACAGATTTGACGGATCTGTATTTTTGCTTGACGGTCTCGATACTGTAATTTTGTTTCTACCAGAGCTCCAGTATTGTACTGCTTTATTGTTGTAATCATAGCTCAACTCATCGTCACTGGAACACTCGTTAGAATCAATTTCGGATATATCTTCCTGCCATTGAGTATCTTCGACGGCGTTTGCTTCGAATTCTCAAATGGTTCTTGAAAATCAAGAGTTTTCTTCTCAATCATTTCGATTCCATTGTAATCTGGCATACCATCAGTTAAAATTTTTTCGAAATTTTCAGCCAGCTCTATTTCTGCGTTGTTAACCGGAGTTTGTGCAATATTCATAGCTTCGAATGTCGCAAGTAGAAGTTTAATACCGTTGATTGGGCTTACTTTCATTTTGCTCACAGGTGTTTCAGGTACAAAAGACCCAAGTACAACACAAAGACACAATTTTGAGCTCATTCCAACGTAGAATAGAAGAATACGAATGATAGCCGACTTTCAAAACGAGTGTCATAGCAGCAAGATATCAGTTACTCACGCCGCATCTGATCATATTTTTATTGTTTCATCGCATGTTAATGGCTTTATTTTTTCCGTATATTTCCGAAAAGTATCGTATACCGACAAATAAA
Organism: Aleiodes alternator; assembly: GCA_963921955.1. NCBI lineage: Eukaryota > Metazoa > Arthropoda > Insecta > Hymenoptera > Braconidae > Aleiodes > Aleiodes alternator. The sequence goes on along the minus strand of OY998102.1, from coordinate 2,870,592 downwards.
AATAGATCTGCAAATTATCTATCCGTAAATGCGTAGTGAAATATAAGGTTATAAACACGAGAACATGATTCCATAAATTGATTCGATGAATTCAATTGGATATATAAAACTGGATTGGGGAAATTTATAACGGAAATCGAGAAAAAAATTCACACAAAAAAAGTAGTACATACGAATCATAGTACTAATATAATCATTTATAATATATATAAAAATTATTATATATAGGGTCGGGCTTATCTCTACCCGTACTGGATTCGTTTGAGCAGGGTTCAGTTGTCAGGGATATAAACTATAGTTTCACATGCGATAGACTACGTCCGTAACCGATAGCTCAGATCTCTCGCAATAGTATGCGATGGATTCTATCGGATGTAACTTTTTTTCAATGTTGCATCGGACGAGAGATTTTTGAGTTCTTTGAAGGTTACCACCGGTGGAATTCATCCAATTCTCTCGAATCCGATATTTTAATTGTTCGAATCATGCATTCACAATCGATAGGATATGCCGGATGACCGATGCAGCATATCTTTGCCCGCACTGAATTCGTTTGAGCAGGGTTCAGTTGTCAGGGATATGGACGATGGGTTCACATCCGATAGCTCATATCGCTTGCAATAGTATGCGATAGATTCTATCGGATGTAACTTTTTTTCAATGTTGCATCGGACGAGAGATTTTTGGTTTCTTTGAAGGTTACCACCGGTGGGATTCATCCAATTCTCTCGAATCCGATATTTTAATTGTTCGTATCATTCATTCACAACCGATAGGATATGCCGGATGACCGATGCAGCATATCTTTACCCGCACTGAATTCGTTTGAGCAGGGTTCAGTTGTCAGGGATATGGACGATGGGTTCACATCCGATAGCTCATATCGCTTGCAATAGTATGCGATGGATTCTATCGGATGTAACTTTTTTTCAATGTTGCATCGGACGAGAGATTTTTGGTTTCTTTGAACGTTACCACTGGTGGGATTCATCCAATTCTCTCGAATCCGATATTTTAATTGTTCGTATCATTCATTCACAACCGATAGGATATGCCGGATGAACGATACAAAGTGAATATATCGGTTGCACCGATTTTTTGACTCAATACCGATAAGGTAGAGAGTACTCTACCTTATCCATACAGTGTCATTCTGTTGTGTCCCAGAATAATATATAAAGAAAAGAAATATTTAACCTCGTTAAATATTTCTCAATTGTAATCATTTGCATAATGTGTGAAGAAGTTACACTTACTTCACATATTATGGAAACTCAGCATTTTTACACACTCAATCGTGTAATAATGTGACACCAATAATCTAATATAAATATCAGACTCACCGATATTCGGGAGTCAGTTGTTAAAATCATTTTACGTTAATCAATATTTTTACATTAATTAAATCTGTAAATTCTTTACTCAAAATGGAAACATTCTGATAATAAAGATAATAATTCATTTTTATTAATTCTCCGAGTTAAAGTATTTTATCCACTGTAGAGGAGATCTCTATAGATCGAACCTACTCATTTTCCTTATGACTAAACGGGTCTAACATTTTGGTGGCAGCGTAGTTTTCAACGGCAGGGCCTGATCAACCTTTGTCGGCGACTACAGTGGAATATAAGAATAATTCGGGGAATTCAAGGACGAGATATCTGTTGAAAAACTGTCTCAGGATAGGATTTCTTTGGAAATATCAACAGAAGAATCCAAGACGCATTGAGTGACGTTCAGGATTCACAAAGTTAACATCGAAGCAATTGGAGACTCGCTATTATTTTCTGATATTAACATTTATCAAGAAAGCGAGAAGACTATCTTAGGATAGACCAGCAGAAGAGGATTCAAATTGTACCGAGCAACGCTTTGGATCTCTAAGAATACTCAATTTGAGTATTACGTGTTCTGAGTTCGTATTTTACGGTCAAATTTGATTCTCTTTCGGGGGGAGGAGAATCGAGATAAATAATATCAAGATATTGAATTATTGAGCATATTTTTGTAACGCTTTATTACAAATTTATAGGTTTTGAAGGATTATGGCTTCGTTTGGACAGATTCGAGAAGAGTTTGTTATAGCCAGGAATTTTCGTCGCCGGATTGGAAATCCTACCGGTAGATTTCCTCTCCAACCTGCGGATCCTCAAGCACTGGGAGATGCTGTAGGTATAGAGCGACCCGGTGGAACTTTGGACGGTGGAAAGATTTCCAGTCAAGTTCCAGTAACGTTTGCATCTCGAGGAGAGATAAAATATGTAGAGATGGGCCCAAAGACACTAGCAGGAATGTTAGTAAACAGAGAAGAAATGGCTAGCGTGCCAGCAGCAACAGACCGACTGGTTGGAACACCAGTACTGGTAGACATACCAGGTATAAACGCGTCACCAGATGAACTGCCGAATACAGACGTAAGGCCTGTGACAGGCATGACATCAGACATGACGAGTTATTGTTTGGAGTCTTCAGAAGGTACGATTCCCCCGGTACCGAAGAATAACGATGTTAGTATTTCCACTTTGAAGACAGTGAGCATTGGGAAATGTACTACATCAGCATTTAATGGTGCAACGTCTGACACACTTACGGTTGAAGACAAGAGTAAACTGTCAGTGACGTTATTAGAAAGACAGCTGCAAGAATTATACAATCTTGAGCAACGGTCAGATGAGTTTGTAGCCAATTTCGCTATGAGAGTTATGGAAATAAGGTCTCAGCTAATAGACATACTCATGAAACAAGTGAAGGAAAGTTTTGAGAAAGGACTGAAGAAACAATTAAGGACTTTCATCGAAAAGCAGAGTTACAAGACGCTAGCGGAATCCTGTCGGAACGCGATAAGTTGGGAACGACTTCTGTATTCTCTTGAACGTGTAAAAGATTCAGTGGAGGACATGCAGGAAGAAGTCTCTCCAGAAGAACCAAGAAATTTTGCTCAACAAAAAAATGAGAAACTTGTACCAGATGGGAGGGAGGAACTCTCTTCAGCAATACAGGGTAGAACCAGCCTCTCTTGTGGGAATCTCTCCAAAAATGGCAAATATCCATGGCAATCGAGAACTTCAACAACCGAGGATATACAGCCTGAGAAGTATCAATATTACAATTCGGTTACAATGAACCAGGAAACTGAGATGATTCAGGAGGGAGGAATACTGTTGAGCTCCGGGGAAAAACCTAATTGGGACCCGGGGAAATATGTGTCATTTAAAGAAGATATTCACGAGAATGATGGTTCAATAAGAATGACAGGCATTGAGGAGAATACTATGATGGAAAAAGAGCATAAAACAGAAACAATACTGAAACATCCAAAATCCAATCGATTTAACATATGTTTTAATTGTGCAAATGAAGGGCATACAGCCGCAGAATGCAATCAGTTGTTGGGAAACCAAGAAATTAAAGAGGTAACCCGACCAAATTTCAAACAAAACGAAAACAACCATAAGTTGCAGAAAAAATGCGAATACTGCAAAATGAGTGGTCATGATACTTTTAAATGTAACAAACTGAAAAGGAAGACACGCATACGGAAATTGTCGTGCGTTAATACAGGTCAACAGACTGTTAACATCAGCATAGTTCATTCCAAACAGACTGAGAAGACATTAAAGAAAAATGCTGATGTAGCCTGGCATTTGAAGAAGATTCGTCAAACGATGGCTTTTGGAATTGTCCGTCAATCAGCTGGAATTCTAAATCATTTAGAACAGTCATCAAGAAGGCAAAAGATGTTGCGACCCGCCAAGATGGAGAACATTAAAAATCATATTGTTCTCACCGCAAATGAGCTCAGGAAGCGTACATATTTTCTAGTTGATACAGGGGCTGCTGTTTCATTGATTAAGATCGGCAAACTGCAACCTGAAATTCCAATTATATTTGACACAGTCTTACTGCAGGGAATCAGTCAACAAAACATGGAAAGACTTGGAAAAGTTACTATATATTTGAAAATCGGAGACGTAGGATTGGGTCATGAATTTCATCTAGTACCAAACGATTTTCCATGTTCAGGAGGAATTCTCGGAGGAGATTTTTTAGAGTCTCAAGATTTGGATGTGAAAATTGATCTTGGAAAATATATCTTATTAGACGGAGTCCAAATGAAACTTCGACGAGCGAAAACTTCAGATCTTCAGAAGTTTGAATCACATTGGAAATCCAAAGAGGCAAGCGATAAAAATTGTCCTAGAAATAAACGAGAACCTATTTACGCGTGGAAACATCCCGGACAAGAAGAAGCAATGGATGAAATATTCGAATTGCATCAAGTCGCAGCAGGTAGCGGAATGAGTTCAATGAAAAGTTTTGCACAAGTCACAAAAAGCCTGACGCAGCAAACGAAAGGCATGATGCAAATTACCATTACATACAGAAACAACATTGATTCTCATATAATCCAGACAGGTATTGAAGTATCACAAAGGTCAATACTCCGAAATGTCAAAAGAGGACAACTTCAAATGGAAAGAAAATTGAATATGAAGAATTATCGGAAGAAATTCCTATTGAAAGAACTTCTCTCTCTTCTAAAGAGGACAGGAGTGATTAACGAGAAGTTACAAAAAGCTACTAATAACGAGATGAATATCCGAAAGATGAGAGAAAATGAGGAGTTCATTGGAGACTCATCGAAGTCATTCGCATTACTGGAATTTCCTGGAATGTTAGATAAGAGAGACTGTCAATTATTCTTCACAGATCCATCCATAATGGGCCTCACGATGGAAAGACAATGGTTTCTATTCGAGGAGGATATTAGAAGAAGTGGAATTGAAACTTTTAGCAATTCGGACCGAATTCTTTTACTCGAGTTTGATATAGAGTCACTTCAGTATCAGTTGGGGAATTCTATACTGACTAAAAGGCAGAAACTACAAAGTATGCAATATGCAGACAATGTCACGATGATTGACAGCCATCATACAGAAGCTGAAAGAAGTTTACGTATACACCAGGACACCGGAAAGAGGTCAGTTGCAGGATATCTCGTTGGGATTGAGATTAGTTTGATTCAAAAGACGGCTAAAATAATCTCTGAAGGGTTGAAGCGAGGGTATTTCACCATTGCTATTAGAATAACTAATTCCGACTATTCGGAGAGGAATTTTCTACCGTTTCCGCAGGCTGATAACACTCGAGATTTGGATGTGGAACAGAGGAATTTCCTAGGGTCATCAGTGAATGATTGGGATCAATTCAATAACCCAAGTTATCTCGACACTCTGAGTAATAATAGCAGTCATTGCTGCACTTCAACGAGGTTCAAGGGATCTTTTAGGTACAGAAGATACTTTCTAAGGGAGGAGAATAGACTTTTGTACTACAGTGAAAAGAAGATGTCAACATTTCGGATCAACGTAAGGAAAAGTTCTGGTATGAAGATTTGGATTATTGCCTTGCAGGAAAAAGTCAACAGAGAAGACAATCAGTCTTCATCGGAGAATAATTCAGCGGATATTTTCAAATACCCTGAGGCTAATTACGAGATATGGAACGAGATTTTGTCTATAGGACTCCAATGGTTAATTTCTAATCAGTTGAGACCAATGCGTCACATCACATCTCGCATTGATTTTGGTCTAGAGGATGGAGATCTGACAGCTTGGACTAGGAATATTGAGTCTGAGTTAATGAATGGATATTTTGTAATTATGGGACCATTTAGGACTTATCATGAACCAAGGATCACGAGAATTAGAGTACCGGGAAGAGTACGGCTACATTGGTCCAGCATGGATATGTGTTATGAACCCTTGAAAGGGCTGCAAAGTGCTCAAAACAAAGAAACGCAAATTACTAATTCAGGCCGAGTATTAGGACAGCATAAATACGAGTCGGTATTCCGGGAAAACAATTCAAGGTTATTGACCAAGAAAGAAAAGGATCGAAGACACATCGTGCTGCAAGCTCAGCAGAAAGATGAAAATGACGTGTGGAGTGAACGAACTGAGTATGACGTTCGAGCGGAGGTCATTCCACTAACTGATGTAATTTCCCTCACCACAACTAAGATATTTGTTTGTACTACGGGTGTGGAGATAACTGAATCAGGCAAAATGGTGAAGATCATATTTCACCAAGATACTCTACAACCTACGTCATTGGAAATGTTCATCTTAACCCGGATAGGAACGAGTGGAAGATTGAAATGGATCCTTCTACTGTCAGCAGGAGCAGAAAATCGTACACGGTTAAGTAAGTTGTTATGCAATCAGGATACCATATACCCGGAAGAGGTGATATGCTCAATATCTGAAGATACAAGCGATTCTGCCATGTCTGTGGTCAGTTACAGAAGAAATAAGAAGAGAAAAGTTTCCAGAAGTAGAACACAGAAAGCTCTCAATGTGAGCTGCTGGAAAATATTCAATAACAAAGGAGCTACGTCAAGATCAAAGTGGAGAAAATTCCATTTTCCTTTCAAAACTAGATGCAGGGATGGAAAAATCCATTTGAAAGAATCATGCAGTCGGTCTGAATCCGTTGAGACACTCCCAGAGATGCTGCATGAGGTGGACATTCGCCTAAAAAGCGATCATTGGAGAAGAGCTCTGCTGAAAATACCTGAGCAAAGGGCTACTTTGAGGAGGAAGGAAATTTTCGATTTTCAAAAGACAGATTGGATCTCATGGGGAGATTCAATGATTCCAACACTTACAGAAATTGCAAGCATAAGTTGTAAAGGGCACAATCAAATATTACAGGAATGGTTTATCAAGTTGCCTTCAAAAAATCTTAGAAATTGGAGTACTAGAAGAATGCAGGTGACGAGCATGACAAATACGCCAATGGAGAACGCGAAGACCTGTCCAAAAAGTAATAATTTGAACAGTCGTTGTAGAAAAGCATCTTTAAAGTTATCTCCAAGACTACAATTGGAAGGAGCTTCAACTTGCAACATTGATAAAAGATGGTTAATTAATGCATTGGACGTATACATCAACGGAGTATCTCTATTTCAGGAGAAATCATCTGGAGACCAACAACATGTGCTTCAATTGAAGAGAAACAACCCTCAGTTACCCTTAAAAATAGGAAAAACATTGCGAAAAATCTTCCACGGGTATCAGGGGACAATGTCACTGAAGGAGCTAGCAAGTATTATGAATATTGAATTAAATTTAATTTCTTTAAAAATCCGAAAGAAAGAATCAGGTGAAGCGGGCATCGAATTACAACATAGGTCGAATGAGTTACAGCAGGCAAGTGGTCGACGCACCGAGTCAAGGTTGCTGGCGCATGCATTCTTTGACGGTCAAGTTGACGGCAGCGTCGAATTCAGTAAAGAATGGATAGGCCAAAGAAAATCAACAATGAAAATAAAACAAATTAAAATTGTGCGAGTTCAAGAAATCGACCTACACAATTATGAAATCCTAATCCACGATGGAAAATTTGGAGCGATCTTAACCCTCCGTTATCTCAACAATAAGAATGAGGGTGTGACCAAGGAAGGAGATGGACTCAGGACAGGACTCATTACAATGAAGCATCAAAAGAAATTAAAAATACTCCATTTATTTTTGGAAACAAAAATTGAATGTGACCTAACAAAAATACAGTGCAATAAACTAGAAAGAGTCCACTACAGTGAATCCTGGAACATCCCAAACAAATCGGTCACAAACGTTGCATCTCCGGTCCAGAGGAGCCAATGGGATGTGGCAAGGTCGACGGGAAGAACCTGCCATCGGCGAATGAAGGAGTTCCAACCACAAGTCGAAATACCTTCCCAAGTTTCTTTGAAACGTCATCACCTGTATCAAAAATTCAAAAATTATTATGAGGAAAAATCAATAATTGAAGAAAAATATATACTAGAATGGATGACAAAGAATAAACTCACCGAAGGCGCACGAGTGCAACGTTGGATGATTACTTTGGGGTCCCAAGATCTTGGAACTACAAAGCAACGACTGGAAGCAGGTCCTGATGACTCAGTTCTACCCGTTGAGCGACTAGTCACTCGTTTTCCACGAGAAATCCTGGGAGTTCGGGGAATAACGGGTGTAAAAAAAACTTTTCTTAAAGACTTCTTCTTGAGGACACGGGGAATAACAGTTGTAGCAGGAATTTTTCTTGTGGACTTCAGCACGTTGACATTTTTTCGTCGAGTACACTGGGATAAATCTCCACATAAAGAACACTTTCTTGAAACACTGGACATCTTTAGAACACTACTTAATTACGGAGCACTTGTTTCCACAAAGGTAAAAAACTCGAGTGAAGAAAAACCAAGGAATAAAGAAAATTTTATGCATTCTGATGCAGAATCAGCATTCTCAATGCTAGCTGACACCTCAAGAAGAATTCAGCATTTGGGCAAGCAAAATTCAATCAGAAAAAAAAAAAAAAAAAAATTTTTGAAGGGGGAAGGAACAGGAAGCGAGTTAAAACTCTCATAGTTGGACAGCTAAATTTTTCTTTTTTTTGTATATGTAACCAGAGAAAATTTTTCGAGGGCATTGTCATTTGTTATCAGTTGCAGATAAAATTAGAGAAAATTATTACTGAAGACAATAATTTTCTTCCCTGGCGGGGAGGAATGTTGTGTCCCAGAATAATATATAAAGAAAAGAAATATTTAACCTCGTTAAATATTTCTCAATTGTAATCATTTGCATAATGTGTGAAGAAGTTACACTTACTTCACATATTATGGAAACTCAGCATTTTTACACACTCAATCGTGTAATAATGTGACACCAATAATCTAATATAAATATCAGACTCACCGATATTCGGGAGTCAGTTGTTAAAATCATTTTACGTTAATCAATATTTTTACATTAATTAAATCTGTAAATTCTTTACTCAAAATGGAAACATTTTGATAATAAAGATAATAATTCATTTTTATTAATTCTCCGAGTTAAAGTATTTTATCCACTGTAGAGGAGATCTCTATAGATCGAACCTACTCATTTTCCTTATGACTAAACGGGTCTTACAATTCATTCCCGCTCCGCTAGATGGCATTATCAACAAATCACAAACAAGACTAGAGGAGAAGAGAAAGAAGACGTTGGATTAGCCTCTTAATTTTATTGTTCGTCAGACTGAAAAATATTTATTGTGGTTAACTGAACGTGGCGAGAGTATCAACATATTTGTCTCGACTGGCTCGTTGCGATGTACGATAGAAAATTAAATGGAATTCTGGCCGATAAAATGCGTCTTGGTAAAACAATTCACACAATCGCACTTCTCGCTCATTTGGCTTGTGATGAATGACCCATTTTATCGGCCAGAATTCCATTTAATTTTCTATCGTACATCGCAACGAGCCAGTCGAGACAAATATGTTGATACTCTCGCAACGTTCAGTTAACCACAATAAATATTTTTCAGTCTGACGAACAATAAAATTAAGAGGCTAATCCAACGTCTTCTTTCTCTTCTCCTCTAGTCTTGTTTGTGATTTGTTGATAATGCCATCTAGCGGAGCGGGAATGAATGACACTGTATGGATAAGGTAGAGTACTCTCTACCTTATCGGTATTGAGTCAAAAAATCGGTGCAACCGATATATTCACTTTGTATCGTTCATCCGGCATATCCTATCGGTTGTGAGTGAATGATACGAACAATTAAAATATCGGATTCGAGAGAATTGGATGAATCCCACCGGTGGTAACGTTCAAAGAAACCAAAAATCTCTCGTCCGATGCAACATTAAAAAAAAGTTACATCCGATAGAATCCATCGCATACTATTGCAAGCGATATGAGCTATCGGATGTGAACCCATCGTCCATATCCCTGACAACTGAACCCTGCTCAAACGAATTCAGTGCGGGTAAAGATATGCTGCATCGGTCATCCGGCATATCCTATCGGTTGTGAATGAATGATACGAACAATTAAAATATCGGATTCGAGAGAATTGGATGAATCCCACCGGTGGTAACCTTCAAAGAAACCAAAAATCTCTCATCCAATGCAACATTGAAAAAAAGTTACATCCGATAGAATCCATCGCATACTATTGCAAGCGATATGAGCTATCGGATGTGAACCCATCGTCCATATCCCTGACAACTGAACCCTGCTCAAACGAATTTAGTGCGGGTAAAGATATGCTGCATCGGTCATCCGGCATATCCTATCGGTTGTGAATGCATGATTCGAACAATTAAAATATCGGATTCGAGAGAATTGGATGAATTCCACCGGTGGTAACCTTCAAAGAAATCAAAAATCTCTCGTCCGATGCAATATTGAAAAAAAGTTACATCCGATAGAATCCATCGCATACTATTGCGAGAGATCTGAGCTATCGGTTACGGACGTCGTCTATCGGATGTGAAACTATCGTTTATATCCCTGACAACTGAACCCTGCTCAAACGAATCCAGTACGGGTAGAGATAAGCCATAGGGTCGATTCCACCAATTCTCGAATAGAATTTCGGCTCAAAATTTTGGGAGGCGACTTTTCGGTCCTCATCGATTAAAACCATTAAAATGAAGAAAATGCTAAATTCTACCCCATTTTGCCCCACTATCGAAGCAGAAATCGATGAATTTTGCATCAAAATTTTCTCTTAAGAATGACGTGAGTAGCTAAACGAAAACAAAAACATAAAATATAAATTTCCGTCGCAAATTTTCTGAATTTTCTGAAGAAGATATCCTTTTCTGTCTTTGTCCTTGTTTTCGAGGTGAAAATGCTCTTTGAAAACTTCAAATGATTGTTTCGAATCGTTTCCCAATTTTTTTTTCAATTTTTTTATTTTTTTCTGAAAATTTTGAAAATTTGCTAGGAACTATATGATTTTCGGCCCCTGCTCTTGGAAAACCCCAGCAACTGGAATTAAAAATTTGAAATTTAATACTTATTGAGTACTAACAATAAATGCAAGTTGAAAAGATGAATGTTGCAAGAGACATATGGATATTGATCACATTTTATAATCCTAAATGGAAAACATTTAAACAACTGATGTTTTCCATTTAGAATTATGAAATGTAATCGATATACATATGGGGTATTCCATACCAAATCGACCACTTCTGACTCTGACCCCTTTCGATTTGGCTGGCGATTTTTTATTAGTTTCGACCCTATGAAAAACGGTTCTCAGAATTTTTTCAAATTTTTTCACGCAACCCAAAAAAAGTTATGAATTTTTCAAAAAAATGGCTTTTTTATTTTTAAATAGCTATAACTTTCTTCAAAATCAACTTATCGGAACGTTTTTTTTCAAAATTCTTGTTTTGAAATCGACTTTCCAGAAAAAAATTCGAAAAGAATGAAAAATGATAAATTCAATGACATTTTTGCCCTTTTTGAGGAAAACCGTTATTTTCTCCAAGTTCGACATTTTAGATTTTTTTTTATTTTTCAAAAAAAAACTTCAATCAATCCTGCGATCATTCCCACAATCCCTGAGAGGGACGACGTTTCTTTCTACTTTTTTTTATATGATTGAAAAAAAAAATTTCATAAAATTTTCTTCTTCAGAATTTTTGGGTCATATAATAAAATCAATATAATAAAAGGTTCATATAATGAAAGGATTCAAATTCAATATATTAATTAGATCGATGAACTGGGGCATGACAATTACAAGCTTACCTACAACCAGTTTAATAGACCCAGAAAAATCTGTTTCATTTTATAAGTCTACGGCTCTTTAGCACTGATCCGAAACATAACCTATACATTTCGTATGTGTTTTAGTGTTCAATGGAAGTTTTTCGTTAGTGAGTTTGTTGAAAAAAGACTATTTCTCGATTCTACGGACACATCTCTATTGCATTATTGGTCAAAGTGTTAATTCTATCGATCATTCTAATCTGCATTTATTGAAATAATTTCATCGAAGGATTATGGCATCGAAAAAGCTATTTGATCGATGCTGTAATCCTTTTGAAGTGAAATCTCATTTTAAAAAAATTGGTTTGCGTCCAGCGACTGACATCATGAAAATAACGTTTGGATTGGATGATAATTATTTATTATGCAGTTCGTGTCGAAAAAAAGCTTCGGAATTAGTTGAACGACGAGCAAATTCGAGTGATGATCCGAACGTTGACGATAACGATGATAATGTGAGTGACCATGAAACTAGCTCTATTGATGATAAAAGTAATGATCAAACTGATAGCGATAGTAACACAACTGTCGCGGATTTTCAGTCATCATTCAGTAAGTTTTTGAAATTATTTATACGATCATTTGAATACATTTCCAGTAGTTACATATCTCATTACTCTTTTCAAGGTTCTCTGTCCTTCAATACCGAATCTAAGTATTCACAAGCAAGCTCGGCATCACAAATTAGCGCTACAACTCATTACCAGTAATAAATCATGCCTTAAAACTGTTAAATCAATCACCGATTTAACAAAAAAATTAGATGATAATCACTTTTTGAATAACAAGAGTGAACCTGAACAATAGAGTGAGAGGCGTATTTGTGAAACTATGGATACAACAAGGCATTTGTCAAGGGTAGCGAAGAGTTTGTTTGGAGAAAAAGGTTTACTCTGAACACCCGAATCGAAATTAGGTATATATAGCGTAAAATCAATGTTTTAAGTACAACTAAAGACTCAATTACTCCACATCTTTCTTATAGGTAGGACAATTACCGATCAAGTGAAACTGAAAATTGAAAATTTCTATAATGATGATGAGTATAGTGCTCCGATGCCGGGCATGAAGGACTTTGTTTCAATTGGGAGTGACGATCGTAATCGAAGACACGTCCAGAAAAGACTTATCCTGTCTAACTTAAAAGAATTATACCAATGTTTCCGTGAAATAAACCCTGCAGAAAAGATTGGATTTTCGAAATTTGCTTCTTTGAGACCGAAACGTTGTGTGTTAGCAGGAGCAAGTGGAACACACACCATCTATGTATGTACGATCCATCAAAACGAAAAGCTATTGATGCTTGGTAATTATCAAATAAATTTATATTTATGAATACGTCGATCTTCAGTTAACTAAATTACGTCTATTTTAGGTGCGAATGTTCATTCTTTAACGGAAAATGCGGAAAAATCGCTGCAACACTACAGCGATTGCTTGAGCATGATTATATGTGAGACTCCATCATTTCAATGTTATTTAGGTGGGTGTGGAAACTGGCCAGGGGTACATGAGCTGAGTAACATTTTACTGACCAGTTTCGAGAACAACGAAGTTGAAAATATTACGTATAAGCACTGGATATCGAGACCAAGAAGTAGTTTAGAAACTTTTATCAAGCCAACAGAAGAATTTGTGGAAGACTATTGTAGTGGATTAAAAAATCTTCTACCTCACTCATTCATTGCTAAAGAACGAGCCAAATATCTGAAATCATCGAAAGAATCATTAAAACCAAATGAATTCATCATCATTTGTGATTGTGCAGAGAACTATGCTTTCGTAGTACAGAATGCGGCATCTGGGTTCCACTGGAACAATGATCAGGCGACGATTTTCCCGGTCGTTATTTACTATAAAGTGAATAACAGACTTGAACACAAAAGTCTAGTAATTATTTCAGATTGTAAGAATCATGATGCCGTTGCTGTTCATATTTTCATCAAAATAATAACTGATATCGTGAAAGGTATTACTGAACGTGTTCACAAGATTTATTATTTCTCTGATGGGGCTCCTCAGCAATTTAAAAACTGTAAAAACTTCGTAAACTTATATTACCATGAAAATGATTTCAACATTCCAGCTGAATGGCATTTTTTCGCGACTGCCCATGGCAAAGGTCCGTGTGACGGTATTGGTGGCATCCTCAAGCGACATGCAGCGAGAGCAAGTCTCCAACTAGCAGTTGATAACCAAATCACGACACCTGGAGAACTTTTTGATTGGGCTTCTGCACCGGACAGGCTTCCAAATATCACGGTCAAGCTTTCCCCAGAAGAAGATTATGATACAGCAGTGAATCAATTGAGTGGTCGATTCTCGACAACAAAACCAATCGCGAGAACTCAACAATTACACTGTATAATTCCTGACAAAGATGGTTGTTCACATGTGAAAACCTTTTCAAACTCAAACGAACACAAAATATGTAAAATTTTCAAACGCCAGAGAAGAATCTAATGAATGATTTGGTCCATTATTTTTAAAATTATTAAATGTTAACTATCTCAAACATGCATCCTAGTCATTATAGTTGTACAGTGAAACTATGAATCGAGTATATGATCTTGTGAAATCGTTCCATTGCATTGATTTTATTGTATGAACAGAAATTCCGAAAAAAAAAATTTTATGATTTTTTTTTTTTCAATCAAATAAATAAAATAGAAAGAAACGTCGGCCCACTCTAGTATTCTGGGAATAATGACAGGATTGATTGAAGTTTTTTTTGAAAAAATAAAAAAAAATCAAAAATGTCGAACTTGGAGAAAATAACGGTTTTCCTCAAAAAGGGCAAAAATGTCATTGAATTCATCATTTTTCATTTTTTTAAAATTTTTTTCTGGAACTTCGATTTCAAAACAAGAATTTGGAAAAAAAACGTCCCGATAAGTTCATTTGTAAGAAAGTTATAGCCTTTTAAAAATAAGAAAGCCATTTTTTTGAAAAATTCATAACTTTTTTTGGGATGGGTAAAAAAATTTGAAAAAATTCTGAGAACCGTTTTTCATAGGGTAGAAACTAATAAGAAATCGCCAGCCAAATCGAAAGGGGTCAGGGTCAGAAGTGGTCGATTTGGTATGGAACACCCCATATGTCTTTTGCAACATCCATCTTTTCAATTTGCATTCATTGTAAGTTCTTAATGAGTATTAAATTTCAAATTTTCAATTACAGTTACAGGAGTTCTCAAGAGCAGGGGTTAAAAATCATATAGTTCCTAGCAAATTTTCAGAGAAAAATTAAAAAATTGAAAAAAAAAATTGGGGAACGATTCGAAACAAGCATTTGAAGTTTTCCAAGAGCATTTTTACCTCGAAAACAAGGACAAAGACGAAAAAGGATATTTTTTTCAGAAAATTCTGAAAATTTGCAATGAAAATGTATATTTTGTATTTTTTTTTTCATTTAGCTACTCACGTCATTCTTAAGAGAGAATTTTGATGCAAAAATCAAAATTCATTGATTTCTGCTTCGATAGTGGGGCAAAATGGTTTACAATTTAGGATTTCCTTCATTTTCATGGTTTTAATCGATGAGGATTGAAAAGTCACCCCCCCCCCCCCCCCCACAAAATTTGGAGCCGAAATTCTATTCGAGAATTGGTGGAATCGCCCATAGTAATAATTGCGCAACATGTGAAAACGTCAATTTCGAATTTTTAGAAATATTTCGAATCAGAAGACCCATTTCAAATTATGAAAACCCGGTGGTGGTAAGGAAATTCGAGTAGAGAACAGTTTACCCTTTTAAGGTTGTTGTATTCTCAAAATGCAAAAAAACGTAAACTTTAATTTCGTTTGCCCTCCAAAATAGTACCTGTTTAATTCAATTCGATACACACATTTTATATGAGGGGTGCAAAAAAAAGTTGAGGGTTGGATACCCCTTTAACTTTTTTCTGTTTCAAATGCTACCTAGTGAGTTTTTCAATGCTCTGTATGAGAAACATTTCAGTTTTGGTTTCATTGAAATCGATTGATTGCTTCTGGGTGAAACCGCTAAACCACCCCTTGACATGCCTAACTTCAAAGGGTGCTTTCATCCCTTAAAAGTGTTTTCCTGCATATTAAAAAAAATACGTGCCTCTTAGTTTTAAATGCTCTACAATATACATGAATTTCAACAAAATCAGAGGGGGACACCTAAGTGATGTTCCTTGTTAGTGTGCAAGATCTAAGCACCATACGATCCAGGACTTTTGCCTACATCCAGCAGCTTACTAGGTTTCCAGCCTCCGCCCATTCTGAATGTAGGACTCCCCGACCTCTGCATCCCAGCCTCGGGGAACCCGAGTCTGGTTTGCAACCAAACCCTGAGATCAGAGCGAACAGCATGTGTTCTGAAAAACACAGTATCTCACACACCTGACTCAGTCAAGGTGTGCATGGGTGAGCGCCACCGGTAGTATATTCGTGGCCCGCACCATGCCGTACAAAGCTTGATGAACAGAGCAATGGGCTCTGCGCATGAAACTTACGGCATGCTCCGTCCTAGCCGAAGCCCCACAGTGAATTGTCATTAAAAATCCTCGGGAGTTTAAGCCCTTTGTGAACAGCATAAATCCTGTTCGTGCAAGTTTTTGTGGCAGCTACCGCACTCTCCTAGCTCACTCGCTCGAGCCATGGTCCCTTGAGTCTGTTGGTCTTCGGTTAGCTAAGCGTCAACTGGACCCAAGGACTTGACTGGAGCCTGACATAATCTAGGGGTCAGCCTTCGTAGCATTAGGTCGTAGTGCATTGACTCTAAATGGCCTCAAACCTAGTTGTCAAGTTGGCTTCAGAGCGCGCGTTGACTGGTTTGGAGGTATTCTCGCTGAACTTCACGTATGAAAAAAGTGTATAGGAAGTTCCTATAGGAGATTCCTATAGCAAAATTGTATAGCGAAGCGTGTACATCTGCGTATATGGAATTCGGATATTTCCTATACGAATGGAAGCTGTTCTATTTCTATGCACAAATTAGATTTCATTCGTATAGGAATAAATCGTGTAAACTAATTTGCGTATAGAAACACAACCATCTCCAATCGTATAGGAAATATCCGAATTCCATATACGCAGATGTATACGCTTCGCGATACGATTTTCCTATAGGAATGTCCTATAGGACCTTCTTATACACTTTTTTCATACGTGTTATGAATACCTCCTAGGTTTAGGAGCTTAGTCACTTGCTCCCAGTGACTTTCAACCCTCGAGCCCTTTTTGGATACCCTACTTTGGGTTGTCGAAGGTGCACCTATTGGTACTTGCCATTCTATTGTGACAAAGTCTTGATACAGCTGCCATGTAATGGCCCAAGCATGGCAATGTTTGGCCTAGATTTGGTGGTTCGTGCACCGCCTCTTTACCCCTTTATAGGTCCTTTGCCTGTTTCCATTGAGTTAGTAACATTCGGATACTGACAATCCTTGGTCTCTTGATTTCATATGGCTCAATTTTCGAGCTTGTGTCACCCCCCGTCTATTAATCAAACGGGGCGTTGTCCTGCTAGAAAGGGATATCAATACAGCTTGAACTTGGGGACCAGCCCCAATGGCAGAGGTGAAGAATCAGCGAAGAAGAAAAAAAGCTTACGTAGCAGAATCTCAATCAGCCAATAGACGGTTCACTTACTCCCTCTAATTCTGCAACTGATACTGCCTTCTCAGAATCACTCAATAATACTGTAGCAATCAATATTCGAACAAGCAGATGCCCCACTCTCTGTGCATTATCGACAAGCCCCACTCCTTGTGCGACATTTCATATTTTGCTAACTCGATTGGCAAAAGGCTTCTGAATAGAATTTCGCCCATAATGAATCGAATCGCTATCTATCTTTTTCATTGCTCAAAAACTGACATTATTTGTACAACAAATACGCACTTATACTTTCCTACAAATCGTATCGATCTGTTCGGGATTCCATCTGCGGTAGTTCCAGTTAACTTGGAACTCAGAATCTCACCTCAAAATAATCGATTCCATTGCAATAATGCCATGTGATACATAAAAATTCCATACAATGGGCTGACATCTATCACACATACGTACACACACTCGCGCACACATACACAGAGACATTTTCTGATGAAATTCCGATGAAATCACGAAGACGAAAAAAATCGCGTTTACAATGTTTTCGTGCGAAAGAAAGAAAAAAAAGTTGATAATCTTTCTATTTCGAACTTCGATTTGCTTTCAGTTAAATAAATAGCTTTTCTCGGGAATATCGCTGAGGAATCATTCCAGCCCTCTCTACTCCAAGGTCACTCGATACCCCACGTTGAGCGAACGCCAGGCTGGGTCTAGGACTGAAATTGGTCCAAGAGTAGGTTCTTTGGGTTTATCTGTAGAGAAACCCTCTACAATGAGTAGATACTCTAACTCGATGGTTTATGAGAAAAGGATGAATATTTATTCAATTTAAATGATTAATTAATATCCATTATGTATAGTAGAATATAAAGATAACAGGTCCCAGTCTCCGAGGTGACTGGTACAGTGACACAATGTCGTGTCTGGTTGAGAACTGACCTGTCGAACATCAGTGAGTTCGATTCTTATAGTCAATTATCAGTGCCACATTGCAACATGATTATACATGTAGCAATAAGACGCTGAGTCAAATAATATGTGAAGTAGTTGAACTCATCAATGTGTTCAGCTTCTTCACTGTAATTATGAAATAATTAAATAATTTTGAATAATGCTTATGGGGCATAACATTCCTCCCCCCCCCCCCCCCCCCCAGGGAAGAAAATGATTATCCCTGATAATTTTCTCTTATTATAGACAAAAATATGCCTCACATAACTAGAATTTCATAATTTTTCTTTACAAGTTTTATGTTTTAAAATATTTTCTCAAACAAAAATTCTCATTAGTATATTCCATAGATTTTTTTTTTTACTTGTACGAATGAAATTTTGAGAATAGAAATATATATGAGGTATTCCACGTAAAATCGGTGGACTTTTTCCCTGACCCCGGCCAATTTGGTTCAGTTTTTTCTGTATGATTATATCAAGTTCAAGAGACACCCCGAAATTCTTTCAGATTTTTCTACATAACCCTTGTTGAAAAAAAAAATTTTTACCTAAAAAAAAGCGCTCAAATTTAAAAATCTGAAAAAATTCTCAAAAATACCTAATTAAATATAGAAATTTTTGAGCCATCGTCCAGAGTGGAAGTACGATTCTTTCTGTGTTTTACGAGCCATTGATATTCAAATAATTGTGGAAAATTTGAGAAAAATTCACTTTGGGGAAATAATTGAATCCTTCGACTCACTGTTGGATGTTTTGGGGAACAAAAGGCCTGGATATATATTAGGAGGCATCAGCGGACCAGATCCATGCCTTAATGATTAAGTTTGTTGAATTTTTTAGTTAATTAATAGTATAAATTTTGGGAGTCAGGTCCCGACTAAATTTATGGTGTTTTCGATTTAGGTTCTGCACCGGGACCATACAACCCTAACCTGAACTGACTGAACCTTAACTGACTCTTTTCATTGTTGTGTCGAATGGCTGCTGAAATGAGTGTTATTGGTTTGAATTATTTTTGATAAAATTGGTTTTATAACAAATATACAATGTCGAAACATCTATTTGTTAAACAAATTGTTATTGAAGATGGTAGTTTTATTTACAATGCTAGTAATAAAACAGTTTTAGTAGAACTTGTTGATGAAGAAGGTAAGTATTTAGATATAACCTCGATATTCTCAGTGGTCTTGGTATTCAATGAATATCCTTTTCAGGCAATGTTTCTCAAGAATTTGGATCAGCTGCCTGTTTCAACCTGGACCTCAACTCAGCCAATATGCCTACACCCGACACTCAACCGAATTCAGCAGCTAATTCGTCAAATATTCACAAGGACATTCTCCAGGAAATTCCTCAGGAGATTCCCAAGGAAATTCCCAAGAAAATTCATTTGACGACAGATGATTGTGAAGAGTTATCTGATGGTAGTGAGCATGATGTAGCAAATTCTCCACCAACAACTTCAACTCGTCCAAGTAATTGGTCAACAGGACAAACGAAGAGATTGCTCAGCCTGTACAACGAGTATTTGCCCGAAGTAGGACCAATGAAAAAATTCAGAACCAAGAAAAATATGTTCGAGAAAATTGCTAAAATTATCAACGAGGAGTTTCACATTAACTTCGATTGGAATCAGTGCTCTAATCGCCTGAAAGTTGTTCTTCGTCAACATAGGAATGATGTGAAAGCCAACCGAACGTCTGGAGCAACAAGGAGACATCTGGAGTTTGAGGAAAAAATTGAAGCCATAAAAGCCGCTGATGACAGCATCGAACCAGAAGTGCGGATGGGTGTTGGAGAAATGGAACAAATGAAGAAGAAAGTAAAGACTGAAGAAATGCAGAATGAGGAGGCAAAGGAGAAGTTAGCTGCTGCAACTGCGAATATCACACAAGCGTCTACAAGTTTGGGTGGTCGCAAGCCCCGGAGTGTCCAAGATACATTGTTGTTCATCAATGAAAGAAAAGAGAGAAAGAGAGATGAAAGACACAGAGAGAAGCTGGAGCTGCTCCATGCAATTTTGAAGCCAAAAACTGATAACCAGCTTCTTATAAAATAGTTTCGTGTTTTTTGAATACCCTAAAGGGAGCATTGCTTTAAAAAAACGTCCGGGACGTTTGAAGTATTTAGAATTTAAGAGCTTTTGTGATTTAAAGTATAAGTTAAAGAAGAATAGGCTTGGTGTAAAGACCAATTGGTTTTTTCGTTCATCAATTTTTCCTCCAATATTTTGAAAATTAATGGAGATACGTCCTTTTTATCCTGATCCTTTTTTGTAGTTCACAAAATTCTCCACGGAAAAACCTTGGGATAAGGAAGACGTATCTCCATGAGTTCCCAAAACATTGGAAAGAAAATATCAACTGAAAATACAATTAAAATGGTTACACCTTCCTATTATCAAATTTTTGTTTCTTTCTGCTATTGATCGACAGCGAAAAGGTAAAATATGAGAAAATGATTTTTCGTTTAATCACTTTTCTTGAATATTTTGAAAACTAATGGAGGCACACGTTTTTTGTCCTCATGCATTTTTGTAGCTTCCAAGATTCTCTACAATCAGCCTTGGGATAAGAAGGGCGTATCTCCATTACTTCCCAAAATATTGGAGAAAAAACATTATCGATAAGAATCACCTGAACGATTTCACCTTTTCATTACCGAATTCTTATTTGTTGCTTTTGCTATCAATATTGCATTCTGTTATTTTTTTTGGGAGAGTCATTATTCTCAGGGAGTATATTGTATGAGTCGAAAATACCATTGATATCGGATTATTTTCCAGTAATCTAAGTAACATAATTTCATAAATAACTTAATACTTAAGAAGTGAAATGCAATAAGGTGCATTCTGGTGCAGTTAATTTTTTTCAATTTTGTAGATGACACGAAAAATTTTCTTGAAGGTTCCTCGAAAATTTATTAGAATTAGTAAAACGAAGATATTCAATATAATTAATTGTAGTACTTTAAGATTAATATGTTTAATGAGTAATGAAGTCTGATGAGAAAGACGTAGAATTGATAATTAGTCTTGCAAGAAGTACAAATATCAATCCCGGTATTGTTTATGCTTTATCAATAACAAAATCTTCACTATTAGATAGCCAAGTGATATTTGAATAAATTTTTAATTAACATTGAATAGTGGAAAATTAGAAACTCGTTGAAAAATAAAAAATTTTATTGCAGTTTTCCAAGCGTTAGATACGAATGTTCATGTTTTATGTTCATTTCAACATAATGAAAGTTTGTGGTTCATTATATAATAATCTGATTTTTTTTTTGCATTCAAACTTAATTTATCCGATGTATTTCTCAATTTGTCATTATCGATTATTCCTAGGTAAATTCTCAGCGATTTCGCGACGTTTCTGCACACCTGCAGCTGTATCCAGATGTATCGGGCCAAAGTTATTCCTCTGATTCACACGTATTTCATATTCTTGTAGCCGATTCCTAACAACTTCCACATCATCAATGCTAAGATTATGAAGAACAGTGCACGAGATGATGAACTTTGCATCTTTCATCGGTGTGTGAAAGTCTAAATGAATTAATGACCGGAATCGTCCTTTCAGGAGAGCGAATGCGTTCTCAATTTTAACTCGAGTTCTACAGAAATGATAGTTGAAATTTCGTTGTTCATTGGTCATTGCTCTGCAGTCTCTGTATGGAGTCAATCCGTTCCTAGAAATACCGTAAGCTGCATCTCCAATCAGATGATAATTATTTCCCAATTGATGAACAATTGGATAGATAAATGATTCCTGGAAGACTCGAGAATCATGCATTTTGCTCGAGACACCTGTGAATACGTCTATGAACCGCTTATCTGAATTACAAATTCCTTGTAATGTCATCGAGAGCTGGTCATGTCTGTTGACGTAAGTGGACGGAATTTTGTTAAGAGGACAGCGGATGTTAATCAGACATCCATCAACGGCTCCAACCACTCCAGGTATTCCAGATATCTATAATACAGTCAAGGTTTAGTTAAAGTTACCCATGAATAAGTGAATATGCAGAAATACCTGTTGAAACTCATTTGCAGCACTGAGTTTGTCAGCTTCATCACGTGGAAAAACTATAACACTTGGAGTAATGACAAGCAGAAAATCCATTACACATTCCATCGAATGATGAAGCGTTGATAAGCTCATGTCGAATATTCTCGATGTTTGCCTCAAGGTACATTTATTAGCAGTATACCTAAAAGAATGCACATGAATGTTCTCTATTTAAACGATCTCATGATTAATTTTTCTTTTGTAATTGAGAATTACCACAAAAACGACAAAACATGTGTTTGTGCAGATTTCCGAGGATGTCCTCGATCGTGAGGCGCATTTTCTTTTCTGTAATACCGGCTAGCACTATATTTTTCTATAAGAAGATCACACATTTCTCGCGAAAGTCGAAAATCACTTTGAAACTGGATAAAAACAGCATGAGGTTATGGAATATTAGTTTTATCTGAAAATGAATCAAAATTATTCCAATTACAGGTAAATGTTCGTGTGAACAATATATATTTTCCATTTGAATACCAATTACAGCTACAATCTGATATTTCATTTAGTGTAAATTTGATAAATGTAGGTACATCTGAGCATCTGAGCAATTACTGATAACATTCTGAATAAAATCTTTTACGTTGCAGTTGCCTTGGCCTTGATTTATCAAATTATCCCCCATCAATATTGCCATTTCCTCATCGTCATCACTACTTGATTCTGAAGAATCCAGTAATTCGTAAATCAGCAAGTTATTCAATTGGTCTTGATTCATCTTTATCAATAGAAAAAATGTGCACTATTCGGTTTTCTTCCTCCTTCGTTACGATACGGAAAGGATCAGCTGGGCTGCTGTTCGATTTGAATTTCTCAATTTCAAAATGAGCGCTCAATTAACGTTAGGTTAGTTTTGTACGGTTCTGGTGCAGAACCCCCAAAATCGAAAATGCCATTGGGGAGGCATCGGCAGACAATATCCGTGCCCGAATACTTATTGTAGTCATAAAGTGTATAAAATCCTGGAAAAGCGCGCCCAAAAATAGCCCGGTCGCGAGAAAAAGAGAAATATGAATTTATTCAAAGCCCCGTGTCAATTTGAATGAAATCGCGTGAAAGTCCCATTGCGAACGTGAGTGTCATGTGCTCTGACGGCAAAAAGGGGTATGAGTCGGCTTAGACGAACGAGTGATTGATTGCTTTTGTTGGTAGATCTAGGATCAGTGCTGATTATTCTGTGAATTTTGTTGTACATATGAAAGAATATGCTGGTACGTTCCTTTCCTTACAGGAAATCACTTAAGAGTTCTCATGAAGGATTCCCGACCATTGAGTCACTACACTGATTGCCTGAACTTCATAACATGTTCCAGCTCATCACCAGAGTGTTACTTTGGAACGTGCACTGCTTGTCCGAGAATCGAGGTTTTGCGTGACTATCTTGATGAAGTACTAAGCGAAAATGGAATTGACAGTATCACGTACATTGGGTTTCAACGCCTCGTACAAGTGTCGAAACGGCCGTCAAAGAAACATCTCATTTCGTTGTTGATTTTTGCGAGAAAATCAAAAGTCTTTTGCCACATTCGTTTATCGTGGAAGTACAATCAACTTTCGTGAAATCGGCGAGAGAATCTCTCAAAGATAACGAATTTCTGGGTCAGGGTGACTTTGCCAAAAACTACGCGTTTGTTGTGCAAGAAGCAGCTCCTGGGTTCCATTGGAACAATACCCAGGCCACAATATATCCCGTTGTCGTCTACTTCAAAAGCAAGGATGTTATTGATCCCAGGAGTCTGGTCATTATATCCGATTGCTTAAATCACGACTCAATCGCCGTTCACGTATGTTAGCGACACCTAACTATTATCGGAAATACTGCTGAGGAGGGAGAGGGGTTTTTTCGCGATCTGGTACTCACGATCAGGGGATAGTGATGAATAGAAGTGATACTGACGTTTTTTTTGTTTCTTTATCTATTTTCTTCATTAATTACAAAATACGGTTTTCTTTCATTACGTTTTCTAAAAGTGCAAATCGAAGTGGGTAACGTTCATCCCCAATCGCACAGTGTATTATTTCGTTTATTTCATTATCAAATCAATATTAACTAAATCCACGTGTTCATTCAATTGCCTCGCTTCAATCCGTTCACCAAATCCAATACTCCTGTATTCCTAGTAAAAGCAGTAGATCCTGACACAACAATCAATAATAACGAAACAATACGTTAAAATATCAGAAGTGGGATGTGAATCCAACAACCACAAGACAAAAAGAAGTGAAAAAATACAGAGGAAAAACGAACGCGTTGGGAATGAACACAACGCGAGTGATCAAAATGGCGTCTGGAAATGAAGGAATACCTCAAGACGAATTTGAGGAATTTACACAGAGACACACAACATTGGCAGAAGAATTAGCCAGAGTATTGAGTCCCGGAAATTCAGAAGACGAGGAATTTCGAGTGAGATCAGCAGCACCTAGGCGCCAAATACTGGACCAAGAGGAAATAGGGAACATTTCAAACGACACTCCGAGCCATTAGTTTCATCAGGAAATTCGCAAGGAACGACGACATCAGCAACAATTGGCAACACACGTAATCAGTACTCTTCAAAGTTTGGGGAGAAGATGGGGACAAGCAACGCGTGCTGGTACACCTTACGTTCATAACAACACACGAGTCATGTGGAAACAAGTGGCAATTTCCCCCACTACCAAGCGCACAGTATGTACCTCACTCTGTATTCACAACAAGAGCTGCCGATACGGGTAATAATAGAGATTATCAACCAGGGGTCAGCACAAATCAAAATAATACACGGCACTCACAATCGGCAAGCAATTACCGACCAAGTAACAACTCACAATCACACCCCAGTTACTCATCGAATAATAATCAATCGAGTCACACTTCACAAGCACGTCACAATGACCCAGCGAGTAATGAACAATCAAATTACAGTGATCCAGCTGGTAATTATCAGTCGAATGATGCATCACAGCAGAGTAACAGTCAACCACCTGGTAATTATCGGCCAAATGATGCGTCACAGCAACATGATAATCAGCCACCCGGTAATTATCAGGATCAAGCACCTCGACAACCTCAACAACCACCTGGTACTTCTCAGGATCAAGCACTTCGACAACCTCAACAACCACCCAGTAATTATCAGGATCAAGCACCTCGACAACCTCAACAACCACCCAGTTATTATCAGGATCAAGCACCTCAACAACCTCAACAATCACCGGGTAATTATCAGGATCAAGCACCTCGACAACCTCAACAATCACCCGGTAGTTATAAAGATCAAGCACCTCGACGACCTCAACAACCACCGCAGTCCCAAGAGAGGCAGCATCACAACCACCAACAGCAGGGCCGCAACGAAAATTCAAACGACACAAGCACAGCAACCAGCATGGAACGAATGTTTGCCATGCTGTTGAAAGATAATCGACGACGAGACGAAATGATGGCAAATTTAATTCAAGGTCTCACCACGAATACGAGAGACATGAATTATAACGTCATGCCAGATTCATTCAAACGATTGTCAACGTTTGACGGTGCAAACGGTGTCCAAGAAGCCCGAGAATGGTTGAATACGTTAATAGGAATGAGAACGAGGCAACACTGGTCCGATGCTATCACTATGGAAACGGCTACGATGAATTTAGCAGGCGAAGCCAGGGATTGGTTTCGAATGAACGCCAACGACATAATTACATTCGACCAATTCGAACGAAAATTCCGAGAAACGTTCCTAACGATGGAGAGTACCACAGTTCACTGGAATGAGATGCAGAAGCGAGTACAAGCGAAAGAAGAAAACTTAACGACTTATTTTTACGATAAGGCCAAACGATGTAACACTCTAAACCTCAACTTCGGGGAGACCAAAGAGCGAATCTTGATTGGACTCTGGTCTAAGGACTTACCTGACGCGATGGCAGCACGAGATCACAGCAACCTCAATGAACTGTATCCTAATATGATTTCAGATGAAACCATGCGCGAGCAGCGCACACAACGTATGAAGGCGTCACGAGAGAAGGCAACAACGCCGCGCACGAGAACGAAAACTGCAGCTACAACACCCCAAGACAGTAAGAACAGCAGTGAGACGGAGAACACTGCCACGAATAACTCGAGGAAATGACCAAAATTCAACGATGCGGGTCAACCTAAATGTTTTAACTGCAACAAATACGGGCATGTATCCAAGGACTGCTCAGAAGATGCAAAACCAAGGTACTGTAAACAATGCAATGGGGTTCGTCTACTTAATCCCTATCGAGTGGGATCGATTTCGGGATTTTTCCCCGGGAATTAGGGAAGTTATTACCAAATAACCATTTTCCCTACCCAAACGTAACGAGTTCGAGTGAGATAGACTCACTGCGCGTCACGGCAAGTAAAAGGACGCGGGGGTTTCTAACTCATTAACGTACCCAAAAAAATGGGAACATTAACGTCACGGCGATTTCTTTTCGTTCATTAATTAATTAATTACTTAATTAATTTTTTCGGGGAGGAGTCGGACGGTTACGGCTGAAATCGACACGGCTAACCGGCGTCAACCGGGATTGTGAGGAAACGACGTTATCTCACCCATTTCGATGATTCCTTCTTCGGGGTTCTCCTCATCCTCTCGACGAAGAGTCCTCTCCACATCCTGAAAGTATTCCTCGACCTTCAGGGAATCTCGTCCACTCTCGTGGGCTGTGGTAACTCGGCGGATTTCACGTGTTGACTCGATGCCGGCTCACTCACGACTAATTTTTCAGACGCCATCAGTCGTCCGAGGGGGGGTGCGCTGCGTGGTCTCTCGCTTGAGCCGACTCATGCCCCTCAGTACCGTCAGGGCACATGATAGTCGCGCTCACTACGAAACTTTCTTCACGCGGGAATATTCAAACTGTAGAGAAACCTCAACTTCTAGCGTGCAAGTTTTCTTTTCCTTTCGAATTTTTCCACCCAATTTGCGACCGAGCTACTTTTCGGAGCGCTTCTCCGGGGATTTCCTCACTACTAAATTTAAATAAAATAATCCTGGGGCACAGATCTTGTCCACCAATGCCCCCTAGATTTTCCAACAACAAAATTAACTAAATAAATCCTTGAGGCACGGATCTTTTCCGCTGTTGCCTCCCAATCTTTCCTCAAAATTACCACAAAATAAACCAAATTTTCCTCGAATAATCTCCCCTAATTAATACCAAAATCCTCTTATTGGGAGCACCCTGTTTACGGGGCTTTCTGCGCTTTCTCCGATCCCTAACCTCGCTTCCGCTTTGAACGGTCGCGTTACGGGGTTGTCACGGGGCTTGTCGGGTTATGTCACGGGGTTGAATGGGACTTTTCGGGGGTATTTGTCTTTTTTCGTGCGCGACGGCTACTGTACTTACCTGTGTTCTGCCGATGCTTCTGCCAGACAACGAGAACCTTCAGGGCTCGTTACACAGCAAATCCTTGTATCTCAACTTGTTTTTATGGATTAAGAATCCATAAAAGTGTAACAGTTTCATTTTCGTCGAACATTTTCCTGGAATTTTATTGAATATCATTTGAATCGTTGATGCTCCATCCACACGAACGTTAAAGAATGCACGCGTCAGCGTTTTTGACTCAGTGCATCGCCCAATGGTCGTCCACTGCCATAATTTAATCTCCACTTCACCTAATTTCTTCATTGAAATTCTTATTTGAATTGTCATTTTACAAATAATGGTTTTGACACTCTTTTGATGTATTACTTCTTGTGCTTTCCTTTTTGCCTGATACTTTTCGATAGTTGTAACGAGTGTATCATCAATTTTAAGAGCTTCAAAGGGCTCTATTATTTCTCAATTATGCACTTCCATCATCGGAGAATTTTCTGGCTCTAGATATTCCTCAGCAGCTGCTGTTGATTCGAACATCATCTCAATTACTTTTCAGTCGGATGGAATGGACTGGAAAGACGTAATGCATTCTTCTCCATCTTATATCCATGTATTTCTCCGATCCACGTTCCAACCACTTTTGCAGAATCTTCAGATGCTTTTCCAGTAACTTCCAAATACAGATGTTGAAGTATCGAAAATCATCTAGTTGACTGTCGATGATTCTTTTTTTTTGCACGATTAGAATCTATTTCTTCTAATTTCTCCCTCACCGTTATAAATAATCTGTGAAACAGCTTCAGATCAGGACTTTGGTTATCTTATCAAACTTACTATCAAAAATGGTTTCTGGTTATGATTATTGCTCCGACATCTTAGAATATGAGTAATAGTTTGGTCCATTATCTTTTCGAATTGATGAAGTTGAACGGCCTGTGACGTGAGAACCTTTAAATTTTTTTTTAACTCGTCCTCATTCTTATCTATTCACTGGGTCGATTACATAGATATCTGCTGTTGAATTCGCATAATTCTGCCCATGATTCTGATGAGTCAAAAATCTTCCCTCTTTACAGACAATCATTTCTAGATATGCCTTGAGACTGATCAGTAGCTGATATCCTTAAGGATGATACCAATTGAATTTAGATATGGTGGTTATATTTCCTAGTTAGTGCCTTCTGTTTCCCTGAAAGACGAAGTCCAAATTCACTTAACATTCTTCATGTTCCTTGTTGAGTTTTCAATGAGATTTCATCAACTTGATCTCCCTGTTCGATCTTCTGATTTCGTTTTTATGAAACTCGATGATGCTGTAATTCATTAACTTCTTACTCTCAATAGAAGGAAACACGGCTTTTCTGTTATTGAACTTCCATCCAAATTCGAAATCATGATTTCAAATCTAGTCGATTTTGTGTTTTGACAAAACATAGACATTTTTCAGCCACTGAATTTCGTGTTGTTTCTCATTGACTGATTTTTGAAATTCAGCGCAATCAGCGTCCATGAGTAGTTGACCTGTTATACCTAGCTTCAGCCTTGCAGAAATCTATGAAATGGTCTTTTCTCAATGAAACATTCTCATCTTGTTACCAACATTCTAGATACTTCCTCTATATTTGATGTCATATGAAACCTTTTCGTTTTTTCTTACTCAAGAATGCATTCATTTTGTTTGTATGGCTGTTGTTTCTCGGTATTCCTTGAGGCTGGTCAGTATCTAAATTTCAACTAATGTAATGTGAGATGTCTATTGGAGATATTTTTCAATCTTCTGATGCCAAATGATTGGTACAATCAATAATTTCCTGAATAATTGTTTCCTGGAATATCGTACGTTTTCTCCCAGCATCCATATAAGATCAGTGTCATCTGATTCGATGAATGATTCAGATTTTCCTTTTCAGATAAATCAACTGATCAAACGCAATTTCTCGTGTTTCTCGTTCAACACTTTTAGAAAATTCCGCTCCATATTGATGATCAATTGAAAACAAATACAGGTTATTGAACTGCTATCTCAATAATTTCAGCTCATTTCTCATCGATTTGTCCTCTCAAACTGGATCCAAATACTAATGTGTCAGGGATATTTGGCCCTGACCAGGGAATAGTTGAGTCAATTAACTATTATGCACATCCAGTTTGGCGCAATCACTTTTTGCACACAGGATAGGTTACAAACATATCTTGTACATATATGTGAGTGAATTTTGCACATACCGATTGTGCACGCGTTGGAATAACCTATCCGAGATGTGCACACCTTCAGAGCGCTCACTAGAAAGTGAAAGTACTAAATGTACACAGCCGAGTGAAGCGCGGTTCTTTTCAAATATTCTACGGATGAAAATTGCTCGGTGAAGAAATTTCACATGATATCTTATTTATCATAGAATTCTTCATGATGGTTATTATCTCATAATGCCCACATGAGAATTGAAAACAATACGAGATGTGTACGATAATGAAATTCACATAATGTGTTAGATACTCTTTAATAAGACATCAACACATTCATCTTGAATTCATTCTGATTTACACGGACTACATTTGAACATAATCACTGTACATATATTCTAAATTATTTTATACAGATGACAATAACATTTTTCCCATTCCATATAGGTGATTGACTCCTTCAATATTTGCACCTATCGTCCCTAATACTCTCATAAATTATGCAATAAAATTATATTACAAAGGAGAAATATTCAAGTGCTATCCAGTACGCTGTATATTTACACAGATATTATTCGATTCCGTTAGAATTGGTAATTCACGGTCTATATGATAATTCTTCCCGGAGTATACAAAATAATTCTCAGCTACTAGATATTACACGGAAAATTCTTGTACCATTGGATCAAGATGAAGAATAGAGAGAACCAGTACGTTCTCACGATAACTCCAAAATCATCTGCATTTCCACAGCCTCACTCCCAAAGAGCGCAACGCGAATATGAATCCACACATGTGTTTTAGAATGCACATGTGTAATTCTGAGAGGGATGTTCGCTCGATTATCAATATTCTCAAAACGCTCCAGCTTAGGGAAATATTTGGGAACATCCTGTAAAACATGAGATAGACAGTAACAAAATTTTATGATGGAATTTCATGGCTTCGGCATTTTGCTTCCAAATGAGAGCTTTGTTTTCGCAAATTTTTTTCAAATTCGAATTTTTATTGCAGACGACTCAAAATGTCAAGAATTCATGATGAGAAAAAAGTAGACATGTATGTGTGTGTCTGTATGTACGACTTTACGACTCTCCATTACTCAAACGCTCCAGCTTAAGCTGGAGCGTTTTGATAATATTGATAATCGAGCGAACATCCCTCTCAGAATTACACATGTGCATTCTAAAATGCACAAATTTACACATGTGTGGATTCATATTCGCGTTGCGCTCTTTGGGAGTGAGGCTGTGGAAATGCAGATGATTTTGGAGTTATCGTGAGAACATACTGGTTCTCTCTATTCTTCATCTTGATCCAATGGTACAAGAATTTTCCGTGTAATATCTAGTAGCTGAGAATTATTTTGTATACTCCGGGAAGAATTATCATATAGACCGTGAATTACCAATTCTAACGGAATCGAATAATATCTGTGTAAATATACAGCGTACTGGATAGCACTTGAATATTTCTCCTTTGTAATATAATTTTATTGCATAATTTATGAGAGTATTAGGGACGATAGGTGCAAATATTGAAGGAGTCAATCACCTATATGGAATGGGAAAAATGTTATTGTCATCTGTATAAAATAATTTAGAATATATGTACAGTGATTATGTTCAAATGTAGTCTGTGTAAATCAGAATAAATTCAAGATGAATGTGTTGATGTCTTATTAAAGAGAATCTAATACATTATGTGAATTTCATTATCGTACAAATCTCGTATTGTTTTCAATTCTCATGTGGGCATTATGAGATAATAACCATCATGAAGAATTCTATGATAAATAAGATATCATGTGAAATTTTTTCACCGAGCAATTTTCATCCGTAGAATATTTGAAAAGAACCGCGCTTCACTCGGCTGTGTACATTTAGTACTTTCACTTTCTAGTGAGCGCTCTGAAGGTGTGCACATCTCGGATAGGTTATTCCAACGCGTGCACAATCGGTATGTGCAAAATTCACTCACATATATGTACAAGATATGCTTGTAACCTATCCTTTGTGCAAAAAGTGATTGCGCCAAACTGGATGTGCATAATAGTTAATTGACTCAACTATTCCCTGGTCAGGGTCAAATATCCCATGTGTCATTGTGTTGTTTGAAATTTAGCGAAATCTAAGTCCACAAGCAGTTGACATGTTCTAAAATCTATGGACTAGTCTTTCGTTGCTGGAGTAGTCTTCTCTTGTTATTGAAGCTCTTGGATATTCCGAATACATGATTCATTGTTGATCGATGTTATGACCTTAACCTTCCGCAAATGAAAACAGCTTATCTGGTTCTTTTCCAATATACGTGCACTCGTTGCATAAATTATTTTTCCTTGGGACCTCGGCCAATATTTCAATGGTAATTCAGCCTCGTAAGATCCTTCAGTAATCTCAAAAATAATTTCTCGGAATTTCAGAATTTTGGTTTAAATCTTTCTCTGTACAGATAACTGGTTTGTCAGATATTAAATTGTCCAGACATTCTCTGTGAATTATCTCGATCTTCTCTTGCTGATTTCCCTCTACACAATTTAATCTTCTTCCAGCTCTGAATTAACTTGTCGTCCAGTCATGCATCTTCTACGTTCTTATATTTTACGGAAACTGGAGCTTGTCCCATTTATTTGAAGAACTTTTTCTGGCTTGACTTTTACGTTAGAATCTTCTCATTGAAGGGAGTTCTCTCCGTGAATCCCTTCTGGTCATAGAAACTCATTGGATACTCCGTGAAATTCATGTCCCAAACCTTCTTCCAAATTGATGATAACTTTTCCCAAGGTCAAGACTTTTTTTTCAGCAATTCCTGGAACTACATCGGCGTCATCCATTATTGGAACTCCGTTATGTAATTTCTCAATCTTGATCGATGAAATCATAGCGCCAGATCTACTGAAAACATTGTTTGTTTCCTGAGTTGTTGGGAACTCAAGATGACATTCATTTTTCCCTCTATGTCAACTACACTGGCTGATTTTATCATTCGTTGTGTTTGTGTACACACTTTAGGATTCCGCTTGATTCCGTATGCCATGATGCGATGAACTTTTCTTGACTGCTGGCTGAATTTCTGTAATCCTTGAGCTGTCTCATCTTTTTGTCCGTCAGTGAAATTGTTTACATTTCTCGCTGTACTACATTCATTGTTTTCGGCTGACGAAATTACTTGATAAGCAATGTTTGAATTTTTCCAGAAATGGTTTCGTCAAACTTGTTACTTGGTTGATTAACCTCTTGATTATACTGGTCTCTTGGTTAGAATCTACACTCTGCAGTAGTGCGTTCTTCTTTTATTCGAGTAAAACAATTTTTGAACCTGGTCTATCATCATTGTATGTCTAATTTCATTCCTGCGACGTCTTTGTAACATGGTCTCTTTTTTTCCTGGTAGGTTCAAGGTCTTGAATGTTGTAGCCACATTCTTACCTATATTTCCTTCCTCTTTGCTTCCTTTTCTGTGTCAATCCCTGATCTATTCCATGCTCCGTCATTACTGCTGAGTTATGCACTACGACTTGCTAGAAGTTCTGTGCTCTGAATTGATGCTCAGAACATTGGATTAGTTCTTTTAAACATAATCCAAAAGCAAATCTCGACAATACCCATAGCTTTTCTTTCAACACGAGCTGTAGGTGAGCTAACGATCTCATCTGCTCCTTGCTGAAGGCTACTAAGTTCAGATGTAGTCCCTTCAAGAATTTCGTACTCTGATTTCTGTCACTTTTGTTGTTTTGTATTCAGACTCTACCAGAGTTATATAATTTTTCTGCTTTTGCAATTTCTTGCGACATGATCCAATAGACCACAATTGAAACAATCTTCTCCAGTTGATTGTCTCCTTATGTATCAACTGTTGTTTCCCTGAGAATGTCTAGCACTCTCAGTAGACTTATATCTTCCCCCGAATTGGTGAGAATGTTTTTCTCTTTTGCCGGCTGGCCCTAAAAAAATTGTACCTTTCGTACTATGCTCGAAACTGTGGACATCACTATTTTATGTCTTCTTGACTAGTGATTCCCTAGACACTGGTACGTCTACCAAGGGTCCATCTGTGACTGTATCCTTTTTTTCAAAAACTTGACATAGTGGTTCGTGACGTTTGCACTCCAATCATATGTCCATTTGCTATTGACACACTGGCCAAAGCATCTTCAAATATTAACAACGACGTGGTATACGTCCATTTGCTATTGACACACTGGCCAAAGCATCTTCCAAAACTGACATACTTGTCAACGACGTGGGCCCCGCCTAAATAAACTTTGTCTCCGTTTGAGACGTAACTCCTTCAGGTTCTAGTGGAAATCGTCTATGATTCTCCTTCCCGTTTCGGAGATTCGATTTTAACGGTTTCAACAGCTTAAGATCCTGCACTATTCTTCCGAGTAGATTTGGTCATTCAAAAAATCGCTTGGTATGATTCAAATGTTTCCTTGTAGGATAACAAGTATGACGTGAAAGGTTAAGAATGATAAATGTTATTTCATTCAATGCTAGTTACTTTCAACCAATAATCTTAGCTAAGCTTTCACTGCCAATAACCCCTACGACTTTCTATCCGACGATAGACTTGTTTCCTCCTTGAAAGTGACGTGGTTTGAGTCCTCTTCTCTTGATCTATCTAGCAATAGTCTATCCGAAGATAGTTGCTAGCGATTTTTCCAAAGTTCATCAAGTTATTCTCGTACTCACTGTAGTCGTCGGCAATGGTTAATCAGTCCGTGCCTTCGAAGAAATCCGCTGCCACTAAATGTTAGGACTGGAATTGGTCCGAGAGTAGGTTCTTCGGGTTTATCTGCAGAGATACCCTCTACAATGAGTAGATACTTTATGTTAGTCCTGAAGGGTTCGATTTAAATAATAGAATTTGAACGAGAGATAAAATAATTTAATTCTTTATTAACTAAGTATATGTAACGGTTGGCTTGACTGACCTTGAGCCAACGCGTTAAATGCACTAAAAATTTCTCAAGACTGACCCAAATTTATGCTTCGAATTTTTCCCCAAATTACTCCCGATTAATTTCCCTTTATTTAAACTGGGCGCCAGTCGTTTTTCTGAAATTCTAAGTACTTGGGGGAAAACGACAAATCCCCAAGTTTTACTCTAATTCAACGAAATTACAAAACCCCAAAAAGACTCTAATTTTACCCGCTTTCTTATATGAAACTCTCAATTTATCCCGAGGGGGAGAGGGGACGATACCCTCTATTTGGGTATTCGTGACGACAAAAACTTTACACAAAACTCATGACAAATTTTAGCTCCAATAATATAAATTCGATATATTCAGAAGAATTAATTATATACACGTAAATTGAAAAAAAACCATTAAATATTTAAAGAAACCCTTCGTGAATAATATTATAATTATTTCACCTTAATTATTAACTCAAAATTGGACTCAGAATGACCAACAATAATTTTAATTTTAGCCGGGTGGCCTCACCCGGAACAGACGCTAACTCGACGTTTTCTTTACTTTAAACTCTTTACTCAAAATTCTTTACTTCTAATCTTTTACTCAAAATTCTTTGCCCTAAACTCAAAATATTAATTGTACGGGGACTCGCGTACCTTACGTTATTTGTGCTGTCTTTCCTCCGTGTCAACCTCTCTTTATTTTCTTTACTCCAATTTTCTTACGTAATTCTTTACAATTTTCTTTACGTTTCTCTACACGATGTGATCGCCACGGTGTCCCGGGAGAAGAAGAACGAGTCTTCTCTCCCACGACTTGGCATTGGGTTCCCTCGGCTGTTTCCGCTCAATTTCGGTAGAGCCGAGGCCCAACCCAACCAATTGTCCCGCGAGTCCCCCACTACTTTACCCTAACGTCACTGGCTTTACTTGAATTTCTCTTAAACTAACTAATTCCAAATAATGTACAAAAATAATCATAATAACTCGGACAATATTTTCCCGACAATAATAAACGGAAAACTTTAGTCTTTTCTTTCCACACACATAACTTTAGTCTTTATTTACACACTTTTAATTTGAGTCTTTTCTTTCACTGACTCCAATGCTGATTCTGGTGATCTCCAGTTTCTCTCGCTGTTGGCCAACATTCCCTCTAGTTGGCTGATACTGGACCAAACGAGTAGATGCTGCTTTCGTCCCAGTTCTCCCGAATTGGCCTTGATATCCGATGAATAATCTCTGGGACTGGGGAAACTCTTCTCCAGTCCTACCTCTTGACTTTTTCTCCGTTTTCTCGGAGTTAATTTCAACGAAACAAACAAAAATATTTAGTGAGGTCACTAAATATGTTGACCTCACTCTGGACATTTGCTGTTCTGACTCTAGATGAGCCCTTTCCTCACCGGGTACCGCGAATCGCGACCAAAACCGTGATTTTCGTGAAATTTCTTTATTGTTCTAATTTTCATTGATCCTGTGACGGTAAAAACCGTCACATATAATTTAAAAATAATACACGTTACTGTTTCGTGAATTAATGGCCAAGAGACTTCTCCGGCCATCGTTTATATACACCCAGCAAAAAAATTAAGGGAACGGTAAATTTTGTCAGTTATTTGCTTGATTTTCAAATGGCTGTAGCTTCGCCAAAAATGATCGTATCAGAATAAAAAAAAATCGTTGGGAAGCTTAAAGTCTCTACTCTTGAAATCTTGAGATGAAAATTTTTTATGACCATTTGTTATAACGAGATAGGAGAGTTGAAAGTGGAAATTTTTTCTTTCTTTTTTTTTCATTTTTTCAACTTGTTCCACGGACTCCAAAAACATTTTCTCGACTCAGCCCTTATGAGGATCATGTAGCCTGGTCTTTCAGCTTCAATTTCTTTTTTTTTTCTCTACGACCCTTTGTTGCTGAGATATTGTCGATTGAATCAAAAAACACCCTTTTGTCTTTAATCGTCGATATCTCCAGAACTACTGATCGCACAGCGAGCGGATGATGAGATTCGTAGACTTGAATGAATTTCCTGTAAGATTCTTGCACTGTTTGATTGAAAAAAAATTTTCTTCCAATTTTAAAATTGATTCGAAAAAGTACCAAAAAATTGCGTTTTTTTCCTTTTTTGAAAATTGCCCTGCATTTTGCGAATTTTGCGAAAATTGAAAATGTTTCAACGTTTTTCTTTAGTTTAATGTGAAAAATCGTTTTTTCGACTTTTCTCCGCGAAAAATTAATTCACAGCCCCCACACTCAGCGATGAAATACATCTCATTTGAACTCACAATTTTCACTCGGGGTAAATTTTCCTCAGATTTTTCGTTTGTAGATAATTTCAATTACAGTGTTTTTCATCCTGAATTTACTATACATGATAGCTCAAAAACTATTTGAGTTAGAGACTTCAAATTTCGCCAGTTTGTGCATCTAAGGAGCGAAAAGTTTGGTATTGAAATTGGGCGAAATCGCTGCAGTAGTTCCTGAGATATTGGCCAAAACCCATTTTATGAAAAGAGGTTATATCTCGAAAACTATCCAAGTGATTACATCCAAGTTCAGCTTAAAAGATTCATCTCAATGAGCCCCACAAATGGTGATAATTTCAGATTTTTCAGAAGAAGTCTCTTGTAAGGATGTTCGATAAATTAGTTTTTTCAAAAATCACGGTTTTTCTTAGCTTTCTCCCTAAGAACACTACTATTTTTTATTTCACCATTCGAAAGTAGACAATTTTTTCTACAAAATGAGTACCTTTTCATCCTAACGACAATCAGAAAGAATAGAAATCCTATTTGGAACCCGACCGTCAATTTTTGTGTTCCATCATAAGATCTGAATTTTCATCTAATATTGAATTTTTATGTACCATATGATATTATTGCAATTTAATCGATTATTCTGAGCTGAGATTTGTAGGGATCTATAAGTGCGTATTTCTTGCGACAATAATGTTATTTTTTGAGCGATTGAAAAGATATTCATTTTTATAGAGATTCGATTGATTATGGGTAAAATCCCATTCGGAAGCATTTTGCCAATCGAATTGGCAAAATATTAAATGTCACACAAAGAGTGGGGTTTACAAATAACGCACAAAGAGTGGAACTCCTGCTTGTTTTTCATTTAAAAAAATTGTTTTTTCGATTTTTTTATTGATTTTTCTTCCTTTTTCATTGTTTTCATTTTTCGATGGAATTCAACAAATTTTGCATGAAAAAGCACGGAAAAATAACGGATAAAAAACATTTTCGGCCTTAATCATCATTAATTGGTGTTTAGGGCACAAAAAAGTGTTCCTTTAATTTTTACTGAAACTTTGTTCGTTCGGGAAAAAAAACGGCCGAACCGATTGGCTTGAAAATTTAGGGGGTGTTCCAGCACACATTAAACTAAAGAAAAACGTTGAAACATTTTCAATTTTCGCAAAATTCGCAAAATGCAGGGCAATTTTCAAAAAAGGAAAAAACCGCAATTTTTTGGTACTTTTTCGAACCAATTTTAAAATTGGAAGAAAATTTTTTTCAATCAAACAGTGCAAGAATCTTACAGGAAATTCATTCAAGTTTACGAATCTCATCATCCGCTCGCTGTGCGATCAGTAGTTCTGGAGATATCGACGATTAAAGACAGAAGGGTGTTTTTTGATTCAATCGACAATATCTCAGCAACAAAGGGTCGTAGAGAAAAAAAAAAAAAAGAAATTGAAGCTGAAAGACCAGGCTACATGATCCTCATAAGGGTTGAGTCGAGAAAATTTTTTTGAAGTCCGTGGAACAAGTTGGAAAAATGAAAAAAAAAGAACAAAAAATTTTCCACTTTCAACTCTCCTATCTCGATATAACAAATGGTCATAAAAAATTTTCATCTCAAGATTTCAAGAGTAGAGACTTCAAGCTTTCCAACGATTTTTTTAAAATTCTGATACGATCATTTTTGGCGAAGTTACAGCCATTTGAAAATCAAGCAAAAAACTGACAAAATTTACCGTTCCCTTAATTTTTTTGCTGGGTGTATTATCGTTTTGTTGACGCCTTCGGTGTTGCATTACCTCACTCCCAGTGAGGTAAGCGACAACGTAAGGAGGTGGAGTAAGACTTGAAGTGCTGAGCTTGCACTTCGTAGCCTTACCAATGCCACTTGTTTTGCTTATTATTTCTTAATAAAATGGAATCTTATTTTATATATTATTTGGGTCATAACATCCCTCCCCGCCAGGGGAGAAGATTTTTTTCTTGATAAAATCTTCTCCTCTCAACTATTTAAATTACATACAAATAATAAATTTTTTTTTTTTTTTACATATTATCATTCTTATCGTTAGTTTAAGGTGAATGACTCTACAGGGGTTAATTTATTTGAAATTTTGTGATTGGGAAGAAAGATGTTACTATGGAGAAAAGAGGGTGCGTGGAACCCACACGACAGAAGTGAAACTTCTTATACATGAGCCATTGGTCATTTTACACTTGGCTTTGGATTAAAATATCTCGAAAACTATGCAAAATTTAACGAGACATGCTGTGAATGAAATTTAGAGGGAAGATTGACGAACGAAATGAGCAGAACGCTGTTTTTCTACGACCAGTAGTTTCCGAGATATCATTTTTTGAATGAGTAGTTCAGAAACAATGGATGAGGCCCGATAGCAAATAAATGAGCGCTTGGACGTCCTTTCTGATTTTTTCATTCAAAAATCGATATCTTAATAACTACGAGTCGTAAAAAAACGGAGGATTGCTCATTTTATTCTTTAATCTTCTCTCTAAATTTCATTCACAGCATGTCTCGATAACTTTTGAGTAGTTTTCGAGATATTTCAATCCGAAGCCGAGTGTAAAATGGCAATTTTTCAAGAAATAAAAAGCAAAAATTATGAGGTGGAGCATGGATATTTTTCAGTCGTGTTACATGACAACTCCTCCTTTGAATGACCATTTTCCGTAATTTTTTAAAAAATCATTTAGATAAATTCCCACATTTTTCTCTCCGTGTATTGAAAAGAAAAAGTAAAAAACACAGGCTTCCCCCACCACCTGGAGAGCGACCCGACGGCAGCAGCAAACATTTCTCCTTCCCCCCACTACTCTACTACCACGTTCCCCTCAAAGCCTTACACTCGTTTCGTGACGCGAGAAAAAAGTTGGTACCCTCCCAAAAGAAGTTTCACTTCAATATATATAATCTCCACATTGAAAATTGATTGGAACCCTTTTTCATAGAGAAAAGGTACTATACTCCAGCGATGACCGTTGTAGGTGTTGTCCGTCGACACCAGCAGTATAGTGTTACTCCCGTAACTATGGCGAATAGGATCATCACACCAGAGCATATCGTTGTTGGATGTGTGATGAATTCCCGATACTTATATGAGGAATAATTCTCTTCTAGTTTCTGTTTTTCTCGTTCTAGTTGTAGTTAAAGACCATTGATTTCTCCAACATTACTTATGACGCTTTTGAGTCGGACTTCCTTCATCTGGACCCAGCTTTGGTTCAGATTCTCCTTCTCAACGTCACTCAGTGATAGATTTAGCTTTGGCTGCATATGGAGATCAAATTTTATTCCCGATGACCTGCGACCTCTTATTGTGAAATCTGATGTTACTATTCCACAAAAGTCTGTTACTTGTATTATTCCTGTCTCTTGCAGGACTTCCCTTGATTCTTCGTTCTCACATTTGACTATGATCTCTTCTGGTTGTGGAGCAACATAAATCCAAGAATTACTCTCGTGCATGGTGATCAGCAACAGATGTTTAAGAGGCAAGTGTTTTGATACACAGATCTCTGGCACCTCTCCTGGACTAGAGTACATTTGTACTTCACAAGGGCTATATGACTTTATAGCCTGTACTGGGAATATCTCCGTACAGAGATATTGTCTACGTAACCTTTTGCATTCTTTTAATTGCGGTAGTGTTAATAGAATGTATTGTTGCGTTGCCCCATAGAAGTTCATTGTCCGGCTCCGAGTATGAATAAAAATTGGGTGAGGTTCTCACAGGAATTCCATGCGTCATGAAAATATCGAACACTTGGAAGTTGACCAGTGGTATTTTCACGAGTGTAATGACCCGTAAGCCAACTCTGTGTACACTCACTGTTGATACCTCCTCCATTTCATATATTCCGCTGATTTTTACTTCAAATGGAAAGCTTAAACCTGTTGGCAATTGGGCCCTTTTTAATATGGTTACCAATTGATTTTCCGAGAGGATGCCTGTACTCAGTATCTTTCCTCCAGTATTGGTCAAGAGTTTGATTATCTTCGCAGCATCTCGCAGGACTCCATTCATGACCGCCTCCACTAACATGAAGTGTTCGTCCAATGCCACTCGTGTTGTGAGTCGATCAGCTCCAGCATTTAATTGTTTTAGGGCTCCTTTTGTTGTTTCCAGCATGATCTGTTCATTTTGCTGAATAGTTTCCTCTGCACTTCGTAATTGAGATAATGTGGAATTGACGATTTCGATTTGCTTTCCTGCTGTTTGGAAGTAAGTTGTTTTCTCATTTTCCAGTCGCTCCAATCTCTCATGAATTTCTTGAGCGTCCTCAGCATCCATGGTACCGATCAGCGACTTCACAACCGTCCCTAGGCCATCTATCAGGCCTCGCTTTCTCTTTGCAGGTTCTTTTAACCCTAGCAATCCTAAGAAAAGTTCTTGAGTCTCTTCGAATTCGGAAATCCATTGCTCTGCAATCATTTTGAAATTTTTTCCATGTTCTTTCGCAGAACCATTGTAACTCAAAACTTTTGTCTTCCAAAGATAATCTTTCACTTGATCAGCTCTTCGAATCCAAGGTTCTATGTCGGTTGAAGCTGCTATGGTCCATTGATAGTTGCTGAGATAAAGTTTCCCAATTGGCTCAAAATGAATCCCAGGAGTGTGGACAAATTTCTGTATTATATGTCCCTCCCCCCTTACTTGCAAAAACATGCTTCCTAGCATGAGGATTACCAGAAGTTTCCACAATTTTTTTGCAATACCAGGAAGTTTTTGCGCGCATTGAACTCCAAAATTTCGAGATCGCTGACGCAGCAACAACTTCCGATATAAAAATTCTGCGCTCCAGCCAAAAGGCACAGTTATCTGGAAGACCTCTGCGGAAGTAAACAATCGTGCGATAAAACATAAAATGGAGAAGAAGCCCATTATTCCACTAACTGACACATTGCGATCTTGGAATCGTGCGCTATCCTGTCCAGGATGCCACCAATACGGCCATGCCATATCAGAATGTCGGCGTGCAATACTCCGTCCAGCTCGTAAGCCAGTGCATCCGTATTCTCGGCATGCAAAAGATGACTTTTCCTTGGAATTTCTGGTAAATACTTCTTCCATCGTTATGTTTTCCTGCACAATTGATGCCTGATTGATCTCTATTTTCTTTATGGTTTCACACGAAACAATTTCTGTTTGTCTATGTAGAAGAGGAACTATCCATATCGTCATGGATTCATGAACTTCCAATACCGGAAGCAACTCAGACGATGGAGAAAAGCCGAAAGAGAAACAAATTCTCTTCTCTGGAATGCTGGAATATTTGATAACCAAATATTTGACATTTTCAACTTGCGACGCCTCTTCGATGAGGAACCATTTCCTCAGCCATGCCATGTGCCCATTTATCACACACGGGACTACGTTCGATGTTCTATGTGTCAGCGTCGTGGCTTCATGTCTCCAGGATTCTTCCTCCTCAATGATCAATGGAATTATAACTATGGAGATATTATTATATCTAAACTGTAACACAATTTTAATTGATACAATAAAAACATCAATTATCCCATGATTTCGATCGTATTTTCCAAGTTCTTTTGATAATATTCCTTCTTGTTCCGAGGCGAAGAGACCATATAGTCATAACTCTGTAAATGGTCGAAGCTGATTCACATGGACTCGGTGTGTCTTCATTTTCTTGCCTGATCGAATCGTGTAATTGACATCGGAATTCTTCTCCACAATAGTATAAAATCCAATCCAGGGTTGAGTTAATTTCTTTGTTCTTCCACGTCGAACTACGTTGTTTTTCATCAGTACTTGATCTCCTATCTTGAACTCAACTTGTCTGGAATCTTTGTCGTATTGTGTCTTCGATTTTTCTTTCGACTCCGTGACGTTTTCCTTCGCAATTTGCCATGCTGTTCGTAATCGTTCTCGCAACTCTTGTGCATAATCATCATACGAGTACGTTAACCTTGGTGGTTGCTTCACTGACGTTGGAATTTCAGCTTGTTTTCCGTAAAGAAGTTCAAATGGTGTCATTTTGGTCGATGTGTGTGGTGTCGTATTATATGTAAACATAGCGTACGGCAACCAATTATCCCAATCGGAATGTTCCTCGTCTATGAAACTTCTCAAATATTCGGCTAACGTACAATGAGATCTCTCCAGAGCTCCATTCGTCTGTGAATGATATGCTGTTGTCTGAATTTTCTTAATTCTCAGTAATTTACAAACGTGTTTAAACAATTCGCTTGTAAAATTTGTCCCTTGGTCTGTGAGTAGTCGCTCAGGCGCTCCATGCTCACAAATTATTTTTTCAACGAAAACACGTGCTATTGTAGATGCTTCTTGGTTCGGGATGGCAATAGCCTTGCTGAATTTCGTAAGAGCGTCTTGAAAGGTCAATATATATTTATTCCCCAGCTCAGACTCCGTCAGTGGTTCCACAATATCCATGGAACACTGTTCGAATGATGTTTCTGGTGTATTTGAGACGACCATTGGCACTTTCGTAGTTTTCCCCAGTTTATTCAGCTGACATTCCTTGCAATTTGTGACGTAATCTTCTATATCTCTCTTCATGCCAGTCCAATGATATTTAAATTTCACTTTATCATACATCCTCTTAATTCCAAGATGTCCTCCCAAAGGTGTATCATGATATTCCCGAAGAATTATTGGGACATCAGCAGCAGGTGGAGTCGTCACTTCATCGTTGCTCAATATTGCTGACTTGTTTTCCTCATTTTCGTCGGTCTCTTTCTTTTGCTGAGCCCGCGTCATAACAAACATTCGACTCAATGCATCAGCATTTGTATTCAGTTTACCTGCTTTATGCACCACCTCGTATTCATACTCTCCTAGTTTTAATCGCCAATGCATTAATCTTGATCCTGTATCCTTGACGTTGAAAATCCATTTCAAAGGTCGATGATCAGTGATGACATAGAACTTCTTCCCATAGAGATAAGGTCTGAAGTGTTTCACGCCCCAAACGATAGCCAACAGTTCTTTTTCTATTGTGCTATAATTCGTCTCTGCTTTATTCAATGTTCTACTAGCGTAAGCGATTGGCAAGTCCTTGCCAATTTCTCCTTGAGAAAGAACTGCTCTGATGGCTCTATTAGACGCATCTGTTGTTAATAGAAACGGCTTAGTAAAATCTGGATACTGGAGAATCGGTGCTGTTACTAGCTTCTCCTTCAAAGTATCGAAAGCAAGTTGCTCATTGTCACTCCAAGTCCATTTCGTTTCCTTCTTCAAGAGTTCGGTAAGTGGTTTAGCTATTTTAGAAAAATCTCTTATGAATT
This sequence comes from Aleiodes alternator, assembly GCA_963921955.1. Taxonomy (NCBI): domain Eukaryota; kingdom Metazoa; phylum Arthropoda; class Insecta; order Hymenoptera; family Braconidae; genus Aleiodes; species Aleiodes alternator. The sequence continues at coordinate 2,826,382 of OY998102.1, read as the reverse complement.
TTCTGTAATATCCTGCTAATCCTAGAAATGACCTTTAGCATTTTTCGGTACAGGAAATTCCTTTACTGTCTCAATTTTAGTTGGATCCGTTTTTACACCTTCTTGACTTATCACATGTCCTAGATAAACGACCTCTTTCCTCAGGAAGTTACATTTATCTGGCTGTAATCTGAGATTTGCTTCTTTCAATTTTTACAAAACTTCTCGTAGTCTTTTATTGTGTTCTTTGAGAGTAGCTCCAAATATTACGATGTCATCCAAGTATACAAAGCAACGTAAGCCTTGTATTCCGGCTAAGACAGAATTCATCAATCTCTGGAACGTAGCAGGCCCACCTTTGACCCCAAAAGGCAATCTATTGAATTCATAGTGTCCCAGTGGTGTTGAGAAGGCAGTTTCACATTTATCCTCCTCTTTAACTGGAATCTGATGGAATCCAGAGGCCAAATCTAGGGTTGAGAAATACTCTGCTTTTTCCAGTTGATCTAGATTTTTGTAATATTTGGTATTGGAAATGAATCTCCAATAGTGATCTCATTTAATCTTCTGAAATCCACAACAACCCTCAGTTTAACCTTTCCAGAGGCATCAGGCTTCTTTGGCACAACCAGCAATGGTGCGTTCCATTGGCTGTGACTTGGTCGCACAACCCCGTTCTCTAGCATCTCTTTCACCTGACGCTCGACTTTTTCTTTCTGTGCATGCGGCAAACGATGTGGACGTACATTCACAATTGGCTTATCTGGCATTGTAGGGATAGAATGTTCCAAATGATTGGTCATTCCAGGTGAATCTCCTGGAAGCTGTACGATGGAATTGTAATCTTCCAGAATCTCGAGTATGCTCTCTTTTTCTTCTTTGCTCAAATCATCTAATCGTAAATTGTCATGCAAGAGCTTAATTCGATCTTTCTTCACTGATGTTCCTCTCAATTGCATAATTTCCAATGCGTCACAGTTAGGTAATTCTTCCAAGTCGACAGTTGGAGTATCCAAATAAACATTTTTGTTCGTAATATTAATTACGCAAACGATTGCTCGATTATTTTTTGCTTCTGTCAGACATTCTCCAAGAAAAATTCCTCTCTGTAATTCTCTCTTTTTTACAACACCTCGTTCTCCATTTTTTACCGTAGCCCAAATTAATTTTTCAGTTCTAGCCTCGATTTTTAGAGGTTTCCTCCCTCTGAGGAAGTTCATACTTACTCCATTAATAGAGACACTTTGTCCCGGATTTATTGTGATTTTCAAGTCCTGAGCCTCAATGAAATCTTCTCCCAAGATTCCTCCTATGCATGGAAAATTGTCCGGAACAACGTGAAATAGATGTCCCAATTCCTCTCCATTTATTTACAGATAAAGTATTACAGTACCAATTGTTGTAACGTCAGTATCTCCTATTCCTCTCAGTAGTTTGTTCCTTGAATTTATTTTGACATCATCTTGTAACAGTCCGGATTTGATGACGGATGCAGACACTCCTGAATCCCATAGAAACATCGTTGACTCTTTCAATCCTTTAGCTGGAAAAATCAGATGAATTTTGTGATGATGGATCTCTTGCCTTTATCATTCTTTTTTGTACAGCATTCTGACTGGATTGTTCCTGTTCTTCTACTTTTACCATTTGAATTTGAAAGGCTCCTACTGGTAAAGTATTTTCCTTCTCTGTAGCGTCGTTCCTCTTTTTGGAATTATTCAGGTTTTGAGTCGTTGCATTATTGACCTTGTTTGGTGCTCCATTCTTTGCTTCAAGAATTGCAGATTCTTGTAGCCCCAATTTCTTTTTTAATCGGTAACAATTCATTGCATTATGCCCTGAATGTCCACAATATTTGCATGCTTGCGTAAAAGCGTTGACGCTGCGACGGTCAGCAACTGGTAATATTATTTTACGTTGACCTCCTTTGCCATTCTTGCAATCTCTTGCAACATGACCCAACTGACCACAATTGAAACAACCTCCTCCAGATGATTGTCTCCCCATTGATTGTCTGCTACTCCCCTGAGAATTTCTATTACTATTATAACTAGTATTCCCAGTAGGCTTATATCTTGCCCCCAAATTGGTGGAAATAGTTTTCTCTAGTTCGATGGCCCCAATGCAAGATTCATGCAAGGTTTTATAATTGTTAGCCCTTACAAGAATTTGCACTTGGCCTCGCAAACCTTGTTCAAAATTAGCCTTTGCTAGGGTCAAAATCCCTCTTCTCAGGCCTTCTCTTCCATTTTCACCCAGATCTGTGTTAACGGTTTGGATTGCTTCAACCAACTCTATTGTTACGCGCTCTGCGCGTGCTGCGAACTTGCTCACATCCTCTTCAGGCCTCTGCTGCAGCTTATTAAAATCTACTTGCAGACCGATGAGAGATGTAGTTCTTCCAAATAATGCCTCCAGTTCCCGTTTCAGCTCCTCAAAACTTGACACTTCTTTATGTTTTAATTGGATAAGTGCTTTACCTTCTAATTTACTGCCCAGAATCAAAGTGAGTAATTTGTCTCTTTTTGATGGATGGACCATCTCCTTTGCAGTATCACAAGAGCGCTGAAAAGCTGCTAATTTTTCCCAGCTTTCCCCATTGTAGTTTCTTACTAACTGCAAAGCGGATTTGAGGCTAAGAAATTCTTCATTATCATCTTGATGAGGATTTCTGCCTGTTCTAGGCCTCAATTCCCAGTTATCAGTGTCACGTGTGTTGACTCTTCTTCACGCATCACGTAATTGTCGCTTTAAATCTTCTTTTTCTCTTTTTTCTGCTTGAAGTACACCTTCTGCAAGATCTAATTGTCGCAAAACGTCATCTGCCAGGGCTCCTCTCTCGGTGTCATTTTCCCAAGCTAGACGCATTTCATTGCGCAATCGATTGTTTTCTTTTCTGAGCTGTTGTTCGATAGTGAGTTCTGGCGTAAAATGTCCAACTAGTAAAGATCCGCCCGGAACTGAAAACGGTGTCCTCAAGTTAGGAGTACTGAATTGTTCTTCGTAGACTAGCGAACCCTCTACATTCTGACGTGCAGTTGAATTCCCTACTTGACCATTGATGGCCCTCACTCCTGTGATGTCTGCAGTTTCTCTGTCAACTCCATCCATGTTGTTGAGCAGGCTTCCGTCAAACGATTGATTATAAGTACGTTGAGTTTCCACTCCCCGTGAATACCTTTCGTTATTTTGTTCTTCTGCAGACTCCTGGGTTTCTGACACAGCGCTCAAATTCCCAAAATGTAATGTTCTCCTTGCGGCAGGGCGCATCGGATTTAGTGCACCACGCAAATTACCAACAATCCCTGAGAACGATGTCTGACTCATTCAAAATCGATACAATTTCTTTGAGAAAGAAATATAATTATTATCGATCTCAACAGAAAATAAATCAGCTGTCTATTTCCAAAGACTCTTCTGCTGATTCCTCACGTTATATGATAACGTCTAGTTCTTCTCTCGAGAGTAAAAAAAACAATAGTAACGCAAAAATTGAATAAAAAAAACTCAAAAAATTTCTCTCTTCGTAAAATTCTTGACAGTGGTTGATCAGGCCGCTGTCTAAACTTCGCTGCCACCAAAAATGTTAGCCCTGAAGGGTTCGATTTAAATAATAGAATTTAAACGAGAGATAAAATAATTTAATTCTTTATTAACTAAGTATAATTTAAAAATAATACACGTTACTGTTTCGCGAATTAATGGCCAAGAGACTTCTCCGGCCATCGTTTATATATTATCGTTTTGTTGACGCCTTCGGTGTTGCATTGCCTCACTCCCAGTGAGGTAAGCGACAACGTAAGGAGGTGGAGCGAGACTTGAAGTGCTGAGCTTGCACTTCGTAGCCTTACCAATGCCACTTGTTTTGCTTATCATTCCTTAATAAAATGGAATCTTATTTTATATATTATTTGGGTCATAACATTGAGCTCGGTAGTTTATTAGAAAAGGATAAATATTTATTTAATTTAAATGATTAATTAATATCCATTATGTACAATAGAATATAAAGATAACAGGTACCAGTCTCCGAGGTGACTGGTACAATGACACAATGTCGTTTCTGGTTGAGAATTGACCTGTCGAACATCAGTGAGTTCGATTCTTATCTTTTCCTCATCTCTTCATGATTATACAGGTAGCAATAAGACGCTGAGTCAAAAAATATGTGAAGTAAGTTGAACTCATTAATGTGTTCAACTTCTTTACTGTAATTATGAAATAATTGAAGAATTTCGAACAATGCTTATGGGGCATAACACTGGGTTAATTAATCACTAGGCCCAAGTGAGCGACAATTCGATGCAGCCTGAAGGATTCAATGACTCTGCGCAAAACATTTGAAAGATGAAATGAGTTGATTCGAGTCTTTGAGGGCCAGTTCGCCGGAGTAAAGTTAGCACTAGCACCGATTTAGCTTAAACTGAGGCTAGCTGGAATCCGGGTTAATGTAACTCTGGTTTAAATTTAAAAATGGCCGATCTGCCGTAACAAAAACATTCGAACATCAAGTCGGCCAAATCCATTCCATTCTTGGCGTCTACCGGTACAAATAAGGAAAGGGTTGATCAATCAATGTTACTTGGATGATTGACAAGTGTTTTCTTCTATTTTTTTTTGATTTATTCAATTTTCGAAGTCCTCTATTGGCAACCTGATATGGTGACACTGTTTCCCCGCCATTTTTGGATTTAAACGAAAGTTACGTTAACCCGGGTTTAACTAAACTCGGTAAACTTAAGATAAACTGGAGTTAGCGCTAACTTTACTCCGGTAAACTGGCCCTGAGGTGACAAATTAAATTGAGCTTACGCGGAATTAGCGCTAATTTTGCTTCCGTTTACTGGACCTAAGGAACATAGAACTTTTTTTTACCATCAAACACTTTCGTAGAAGATTTGAAATACTTCAGAAAGGATAGGGGGGGGGGTATCTTCAAGATACTTGTAAGAAGATAAGGGAAAGCATGAAAATTAATCCATCAATTTCATACGATTTAGGAAATATATAAGAAAAAACTATGAGGTCCAGGAGAGAATGGCAAGAAGCCTTTTTGCAGCTATTGAAATTTTCTATGAAAAAGTACGTGTGATATTTCCCTCTACATTTGATAGTTCCAAAGATGCTTGCAGAAGAAGAAGCGAGAAAATTAGGAGAAGCGAGGTAGAATAGAAAAGTCGACTTTTTTCTCTTCTTTTTTCACAATATCTGGCAAATTAACGCCGATACGCCTTTTTCACTCTATTCTCTTATGTAGAGAATTTACAAAACTTAAAAAAAAGATTCGGACAATATCATTCTATCTCATTCAATTCCCGAAATATTCTCAGAAATCCTGGAGCACGCATGAATATTTGTGGAATACTGGTGATCAGTCAATTTTTCGTCATGTGTTTTTTAACATTATCTCGGAAACTAAATGAGACAGAGCACTTCACCTCACTCCTCTATGGCAGGGAATTTCAGGAGCTAGAAAAAGGACTTGAGTGAAATCGCTCTATCACGGTTAGTTTCCAAGATATCTTAAAAAGCTGATGAAAAAAAATTGATCCACTAAACTTCTCGAATATTGAATTTTTTTATCAGTTTTTTGAGAATATCTCAGGCATTAATGGACGACATGCTTTTTTTTCCTCTTTCTTCTCTTTTTTATAGAGAATTTCTAGAGCTGTCGAAAACGGCCAAGGCAAAATCGCCTCATCTTTGATTTTTTCTTCATTCATTCATTAATCCATTTCCCTTCAATGTTGAATTTTGCGTTGTGAAAATTCCTGTGAGCCGCATTCATGAGAATGCGGCATGCTCCAATTCTACACTGCGATTGGCTGTGAGCGTTTTCCCCTAGCTGTGGGCCCAGCGACAACTTCTAACACGGAAGCATACGCTCGCTTAACGTGGGGTATCTAGTGACCTTGCCCTACTCCAAGTGGTTGAAACTTTATTCTATGTTTTTCACGTCACGCATGAGTTTTCACATTGTGGGCCAGCTTCGCAGGGCCATATTTTCGAAACTATCATGTGATTGGAAATGGAAAATTCGACCTTTTTGCTTCCGAATGGAAGCATTGTAACCGCGATTTTTTTCGATTTCGAGATTTCATCGGAATATGACTCAGAATGATCCAAAACGCCGAGAAATTACATTTTTCAAAAATGTCTGTATGTATGTGTGTGTGTGTGTGAGTGTGTGTGTATGTGTGACAGATATCAGCTCATTGCTCCACATCGGTAGTACTTGGTGAGCTGAAAATTCAACAGTACTTTCCTCCCCCACGTAAATTGCTGTCAGTGAAATTTGAGCGAAATCGATTGAGTAATTTTCGAGAAAACTCAAATTTTCGAAAAATCGTTTTTTCGATTTTTCTCCGCGAAAAATTGATTCACAGCCCCCACTCTAAGCGATAGATTACTTCTCATTTGAACTCACAATTTTCACTCGGGGTAAATTTCGCTGAGATTTCTCGTTTGCAGATAATTTCAATTACAGTGTTCTTCATCCTGAATTTACTATACGCGATAGCTCAAAAACTATTTGAGTTAGACACTTCAAATTTCGTCAGTTTGTGCATCTAATGAACAAAAAACTTGGTATTGAGATTGGGCGAAATCGCTCCAGTAGTTTCTGAGATATTGGCCAAAAACCATTTTATGAAAAGAGGTTATATCTCAAAAACTATCCAAGCGATTACATTCAAGTTCAGCTTAAAAGATTCAGCTTGATGAGCCCCACAAATGGTAAGAATTTCAGATTTTCCCGAAGAAGTCTCTTGTAAAAGTGTTCGATAAATTAGTTTTTTCAAAAATCATGGTTTTTCTTAGCTTTCTCCCTAGGAACACTACTATTTTTCATTTCACCATTCGAAAGTCGACAATTTTTTCTACAAAATGAGTACCTTTTCATTCTGACGGCAATCACAAAAAATAGAAATCCTATCTGGAACCCGAACGTCAATTTTTGTGTTCCATCGTAGGATCTGAATTTTCATCTAATATTGAATTTTCATGTACCATATGTTATTATTGCAATTCAATCGATTATTTTGAGCTGAGATTTCAAGTTCCAAGTAGATTGCAAGTATCGCAGATGGAATCCTGAACAGATCGATACAGTCTGGAGCAATATTTGTAGGAATATATGAGTGCATATTTGTTGCGAAAATAATATGAAATTTTGAGCAATGAGATACATGAAAAGCGATTTGATTCAACATAGATGAATTCCATTCGGAAGCATGTTGCCAATGGAATTGGCAAAATATTAAATGTCGCACAAGGAGTTGGGTTTGCAAATAACGCACCGAGAGTGAGGCTTCTGCTTGTTCATGGAGAATTTCATGAGGAAACTTTTCAGATTCCATATTTTTTGCTTCCGAATGGAAGCATTGTAGACGCGATTTTTTTCGATTTCGAGATTTCATCGGAATATGACTCAGAATGATCCAAAACGCCGAGAAATGAGATTTTTGAAAAATGTCTGTATGTATGTGTATGTGTGTGTGTGTGTTTGTGTGACAGATATCAGCTCATTGCTCCCGAACGATAATACTGGGTGAGCTGAAAATTCAACAGTACTTTCCCTCCCCATGCAACTTGCTGTCAGTGAAATTTGAGCAAAATCGGTGGAGTACTTTTCGAGAAAACTCAAATTTTCAAGAAATCGTTTTTTCGATTTTTCTTCGCGAAAAATTGATTCACAGCCCCTACTCTCAGCGATGATATACTTCTCATTTGAACTCACAATTTTCACTCGGGGTAAATTTTGCTGAGATTTTTCGTTTGCAGATAATTTCAATCACAGTGTTTTTTATCCTGAATTTACTATACACGATAGCTCCAAAACCATTTGAGTTAGAGACTTCAAATTTCGTCAGTTTGTGCATCTAATGAATGCAAAGTTTGGTATTGAAATTGGGTGAAATGGCTCCAGTAGTTTCTGAGATATTGGCCGAAAACCATTCTATGAAAAGAGGTTATATCTCGAAAACTGTCCAAGCGATTACATGCAAGTTCAGCTTAAAAGTTTCATCTCAATGAGCCCCACAAATGGTGAGAATTTCAGATTTTTCAAAAGAAATCTCTTGTAATGGTGTTCAAAAAATTAGTTTTTTCCAAAACGGTTTTTTTAGCTTTCTTCCTAGGAACACTTCTATTTTTTATTTCACCATTCAAAAGTCGACAATTTTTTCTACAGAATGAGTACCTCTTCATTCTGACGGCAATCTGAAAGAATAGGAATCCTATTTGGAACCCAAACGTCAATTTTTGTGTCCATCGTAGGATCTGAATTCTCATTTAATATTGAATTTTTTATGTACCATATGATATGATTGCAATTTAATTGATTATTCTGAGCTGAGGTTTCGAGTTCCAAGTAGATTCTAAGTATCGCAGATGGAATCCTGAACAAATCGATACAGTCTGGAGCAATATTTGTAGGAATATATGAGTCTGTATTTGTTGCGAGAATAATGTTATTTTTTGAGCAATAAGATACATGAAAAGCGATGCGATTCACCATAGATGAATTCCATTCGGAAGCATGTCAACAATCGAATTGGCAAAATATTAACTGTCGCACAAAGAGTCGGGTTTGCGAATAACGCACCGAGAGTGAGGCTTCTGCTTATTTCAATTCAGTCCATATTTTCAGAGATATTTGGTGAAAAAAAAATCGAAAGAAGATGAAAATTTTCCGTTTTATTCATTTGAACAAATGTTCCCGACCCAATTACTTTGCACATTTTCAAAATTGGGTTCATTCCACATAGAATTAACGATGGAAACAATAAAACCTCCTCTAGGAATTTTTTCATCCCTTCATCAATTTTGAATTTCTGACGCTTGGGCTAAATAGAAAATTCAAAAGGTTTCCTCCGCTGTAAAATAGTTCGATGAAATCGTGAAATTGTTCTTCTTTTAGATTCTAGGAAATTGAAGTATTTCTGAAGTAGAAATTATGCGGGGATGAATGCACCTTCCTAAAATAATTCATAAAATTTATCCACGTATACAGAAGTTGCAATGAGACAATGTGGAAAGGATGGGACGATCCTAAAACATTGGTCCCAAAGACCCTGGAGAGGGAAATTTAGAGCCGAGACGTACTGTCATTCATGTTAAATCTCTCTTTTAAAAATTTGGGGAACGCTCTGAAGAAAATTTTAAAAACTTCGGAACAAGCAATTTCAGTTCTAATGCAGTTACAGTTAGTTACGTTCAAACTTTGAAATCGTCAAGTTCAATTGTTAACTAGTTCAGCCTACAAAAAGAAAGAGTTGATAAGTTGAACAAAAATTCAAATATCATTCTAAAAATTAGTTGTCGAGTAAATAGTTACAAATATTTTCCAAATTCAATGTAATCGAGTTTGTTCCAAATGAAAATGGTTGAATTAAACGACAAGTGAAATTTTCAAGCCAATTCGAAGCAGCATAACTAGAAGTAATCAGTTGACCGAAATCCATGTTTTGTTAAGTCCAAAAAATACTTGAAATATGGAATCAGTTCTTATTGTTTTCATTAAAACTCAAGTGTTTTCCTTCCGACTCCCCGATCCCATTTCTTGCTGGAAGACTAGAACAAAACAGGGGAACAGCTTCTGAAATTTCCAAATAAGTTAGGATGTTCGGGGCTTGGGAATCAAAATTTAATCAAATAAAAATAGTAATAATTTCTCTTCAACCCCCAGCATCCCGAGATAACATCAGAAACCTCATCCAATCACCTGACTACACATATGATTTGTGTCGTTTCTAGGATGTTACATAAGGCCATAAGCCTAAGCCATGAAGATTTCCATGAGGGAAACACCGTGACAGTGAAGATGATGCTGGGAGAAAATGGCTACCTAGAAGAGTTTACTAACAGATGTATGGAAAATCTGAATTCCAATGAGAGAATTCCCCAGATTAGAAGAAGTGTTCTGAATTTCCACTGATAAAAGGACTTTCTCAAAACGTGAATCGCTGTCTTCTGAATACCGACTCGAAATTGGTCTTCTACAACATGAAACAAGCAGAAGCGTTATATCCTGTGCGTTATTCGCAAGTCCCACTCCTTGTGCGACATTTAATATTTTGCCAATTCGATTGGCAAAATGCTTCCGAATGGAATTTTTATATAAATTATCCATGAGATTACACTTCATATTTTTCATTATTCTAAATGCAGTAACGAAATTTGGTTTCACAACAATTGTCATAAGTGGACATTTGCACGAAGTAGATTCGCTTGTAAGGACAAATTTAATGCTGGTTCAATCTTTGGTGAACTTTATTTATTCATGTTAACCACAAAAAAAAACCATTTTTCAATCATAAATGGAAGATCCTACGACAGATCTGAAAAATTGAAGTTCGGGTTCCAAATAGGATTTCTATTCTTTCTGAATGTCGTCAGAATGAAAAGGTATCTTGTAGAAAAAATGGTCTACTTTCGAATGGTGAAATAAAAAATAGTAGTGTTCCTAGGGAGAAAGCTGAGAAAAACCGTCATTTTTGAAAAAACTAATTTATCGAACATCCTTACAAGAGACTTCTTCTGAAAAATCTGAAATTCTTACCATTTGTGGGGCTCATTGAGATGAATCTTTTAAGCTGAATTTGGATGTAATCGCTTGGATAGTTTTGGAGATATAACCTCTTTTCATAAAATGGTTTTTAGACAATATCTCAGAAACTACGGGAGCGATTTCGCCCAATTTCAATACCAAACTTTTGACTCATTGGATGCACTAACTGGCGAAATTTGAAGTCTCTCACTCGAATAGTTTTTGAGCTAGCGTGTATAGTAAATTCAGGATAAAATATACTGTAATTGAAATTATCTGCAAACGAAAAATCTGAGCAAAGGTACCCCGAGTGAAAATTGTGAGTTCAAATGAGATCTATTTCATCGCTGAGAATGGGGGCTGTGAATCAATTTTTCGCGGAGAAAAGTCGAAAAAACGATTTTTCGAAAATTTGAATTTTCTCGAAAAGTACTCAACCGATTTCGCTCAAATTTCACTGACAGCAATTTGCACGGGGAGGGAAAGTACCGTTAAATTTTTGGATCACCAAGTATTACCGTTGCTGAGCAATGAGCCGATATCTGTCACACATACACACACACACACGCACACACACACACATACAGACATTTTTTAAAAATGTCAGTTCTCGACGTTTTGGATCATTCTGAGTCATATTCCGATGAAATCTCGAAATCGAAAAAAATCGCGTTTACAATGCTTCCATTCGGAAGCAAAAAGTTGGAAACCTCTATTGAAAGCTGAAGGATCAAGTGTCGTACGAGGAGAGATCAGGAGTGATCTATGAAATATCGTGGAAGTGCTCTCCATGTTATGTTGGACAGACAAAACGAAAATGAGAAGCACAAGCTGAACAACACAAAACTACTGCGCTCCACATCTCAGAGAAAGAGAAAACAGCGTTAGCAGTCCACCACTTCAACACAGGTCTATCGGTTCTCTCCGATGAAACGTGCATCTCGGATTCCGACTTGAACTGGAAGAAAAGCAATATCAATGGAATGATATCAATTTATCTGAATGATACGGTAAACAAGAGGGAGGACACCCAATTTTTGAGTAGAATTTACACTGGGATTCTGGGTGATTTCATACAGAGGTCAGAAAAAGTGGAGAACCAACTGATCGACTATTCGCACAATCTGCAGTCAAGAAGTGCTGCCATCTGATGGATCAGGACTGTCAATAGGCCGATCAATAGAAATTTGCCTTCAGGACAAGTGAAGTGAGGTACACAAGTATGGTTACTGCTGAGTAAATAACACTGAAATGTTAATGGAAACTCTTTTTCATGGATTAAATTTCCGATTGGATATAATTGATTTTATGGTGACTATACACCAGACCTGGGCATATTCCAGGTAGTCGGGAGCTCCGCGCTTTAATCCCATTACCACTCCTTCTACCTGAAGCCTAATCCGGTCATAAACCGGAAAATATTTTGAAAATATTTTGGTGCACCGACATTTTGGAGAGGGAGCTGAGTGCGAGTACGCGCATAATTTCAAGTTTTTTCGATATATTTCCATTCATCACGCATCAAAAACTCGTGATAGTTGTGCTCTCTCGCTTAATTCAAAAGATATCCCCGAGAAATGGTGGCAAGGAATTATTCAACTTTTTTTGCTTCCGAATGGAAGCATTGTAAACGCGATTTTTTTCGGTTTCGAGATTTCATCGGAATATGACTCAGAATGATCCAAAACGTCGAGAAATGACATTTTTTAAAAATGTCTGTATGTGTATGTGTGTGTGGGTGTGTGTGTGTGTATGTGTGAAAGATATCAGCTCATTGCTCAGCAACGGTAATACTTAGTGAGCTGAAAATTCAACAGTACTTTCCCTCCCCATGCAAATTGCTGTCAGTGAAATTTGAGCGAAATCGGTTGGGTACTTTTCGAGGAAACTCAATTTTTTGAAAAATCGTTTTTTCGACTTTTCTCCGCGAAAAATTGATTCACAACCCCCACACTCAGCGGTGAAATACATCTCATTCGAACTCACAATTTTCACTCGGGGTAAATTTTGCTCAGATTTTCCGTTTGCAGATAATTTCAATTACAGTGTTTTTCATCCTGAATTTACTATACACGATAGCTCAAAAACTATTTGAGTTAGAGACTTCAAATTTCGCCAGTTTGTGCATCTAAGGAGCGAAAAGTTTGGTATTGAAATTGGGCGAAATCGCTCCAGCAGTTTCAGAGATATTGGCCAAAACCCATTTTATGAAAAGAGGTTATATCTCGAAAACTATCCAAGCGATTACATCCAAGTTCAGCTTAAAAGATTCATCTCAATGAGCCCCACAAATGGTGATAATTTCAGATTTTTCAGAAGAAGTCTCTTGTAAGGATGTTCGATAAATTAGTTTTTTCAAAAATCACGGTTTTTCTTAGCTTTCTCCCTAAGAACACTATTATTTTTTATTTCACCATTCGAAAGTAGACAATTTTTTCTACAAAATGAGTACCTTTTCATCCTGACGACAATCAGAAAGAATAGAAATCCTATTTGGAAATCGAACGTCAATTTTTGTGTTCCATCATAGGATCTGAATTTTCATCTAATATTGAATTTCTATGTACCATGTGATATTATTGTAATTCAATCGATTATTCTGAGCTGAGATTTGTAGGGATTTATAAGCGCGTATTTCTTGCGAGAATAATGTTATTTTTTGAGCGATTGAAAAGATATTCATTTTTATAGAGATACGATTGATTATGGGTAAAATCCCATTCGGAAGCATTTTGCCCATCGAATTGGCAAAATATTAAATGTCACACAAAGAGTGGGGCTTGCAAATAACGCACAAAGGGTGGAACTCCTGCTTGTTTAATTTAAAGATAATATTTTCTAATCATAATTTTGCCTACTCTCGGCTAACATTTTATCAATGCTGCTCAATGGAAACCGAGGGCAGGTGGTACACGGAGAGGAAAGATCATTAAAATTTATGGTGAAAGTTCCAGAAAAATTACCGGACTGAGCAGTAACCATGGGATATAGTGGCCTCAGCATGAAAAAATGCGAAGCCAGTCCCGAAAATTTGACACTGACGGGTTCCCGTGAAAATTCCAGTCTCAGTGAATAAGAATTCAGTTCTTCTAAATGAGAATATATTGGGACGTCACAGTAATCATTCGAATTCCCATAGTAGAAATTCCGTTCTAATTAGTGAAAATTCTATTCCATTCAATGAAAATTCAGGTCAAGTGAATGGAAATTTCATCACACTAGCAGTGAAAATTCAGTGTCACAAAATGAAAATGCAATGATGAAACGATGAAATTTGCATATAGATTTTTTCTTGTATTGATCATCATAATTAGTACTAGTTTTTCATTATTCTTATTCATTTGTTATCCTAAAAAAAAAAAATTTTGCATCCATTTCCTAACAATGAAGACTCTAGCAGAGATGAACAGTTTTCGCAAAAAGAAAAAAATGTTCTCGGTTCTAGTTTAAGCATTGAGCATTTCCAATGCAAAAAAAATGACGGAAAAATGGAAAATTGACGGTCCCTGCTCATTACTGAAGGAGAGGGGAGAATCGGACTTACCCAAATAACAGGATTACCGTCTGGCATTATCCGTACTAATGAAGGTCGAGAGCACCGGGAGCCCAAAGATCTCGATTTGCCCAGGTCTGCTATACACTAATGATTTCACAGTATTAATGTTTGTTTTCTTCATTGATTTCATCGTTCAGTTAACGTAATAAGTGTATGGCACATTAGTATAGTATTAAGGGAAGTAAGGGTTTACTGGTGAAAAATAACAGTTTTTTTACGAATTTTCTTGGACGTATGGATTGAAAACATTTATTGAAACCTCTTGGCCTTTATTGAGCATGGATTCAACAACATTGAGTAATTCTTTGATGCGGAAATATCCACAGACAAGCCGTTGACGAAGCTTTTCCAAGAATGGAATAGACGATTCGCGGTGATCACTGTAACTCAGCTTGAAATTAGCAGAAATAAAGAAACCATCGGAATTCTGTCGAAGTATCATTGAATTCTTCTCCCAGCCTCCCCTGATAAATTTTTTTCACATTGAGGGGTTTTTCCATTCATAAAACGATGCAATTTTCGATAGAAAATAGCACTTATTACTTAAGGAGACCAGTGAAAATTGAAAAATGAAAAAAAAGTAATCAGAGATTGTCGGGTAGAGGATTTCATCATACTTTGACTGAATTTCAGTGGTCTGTTATCTTTGATAATTTTCAGCTAAGATACAGTGATGACCGCAAATCGTCTCTTTCAGAAAACGTTCGTGGAAAAGCTCCGTCATTAACTTGTTTGTGGATATTTTTGTATGAAAAAATTACTTGATATTGTTGAATCTATATTTGATGATTTTCAAAAGGTTTCAATGAATTTGCTCAATCCATACGTCTAGAAAAAATTCGTGAAAAAAGCGTTTTCTTCCACGCGTAAAACCTTCTCCCCCCCCCCCTTCAGCTTCCGAAGTTAAAAAGACGAAACGATCGACAACGAAGGAACGAAAAAAAATACAGAGATAGAAAAATGTTGTTGTGAATGTTGTTTCATTGAACTGCGTGGAGATTGGGCAGTATTATTAATGTATTGATTTAATTCAATTTTTCATTGATAATTTCTAGATCAACTGTCAATTTTCGTATTACGGTTTCCAGATCCTGAGGAAGCCTCCAAAAACGCAAACAAAACGTCGTTTACTCGACAATCATTCAGTATTGTAAAATGAATTTTCTTCCAACGTTCCATCATCCCAAAGATATCGTGATGAATAATGTTCCATCAAATCAGAACTATATTAACTAAACGCTCATGATGAACGCATGAATTATACTTATTTACCTAAGTTATTCAATGTGGTGTGAGCCATACTCAGTAAAGCATATCTCTATCCATACTGAATTGATTTGAACAGGGTCCAGTTGTCAGGGATATGAACGATGGTTTCACATCGATAGACTACGTCGGTGACCGATGGCTCATATCACTCGCGATAGTATGCCATGGTTTCCATCGCATGTAACTTTTTTTCAATGGTGTATCAAACAAGAGATTTTTACATTCTTCGCACGTTCCCACCGATGAAATTCATCCAATTCTCGCGAATTCGATATCGAAATTGCTCCAATTATTCATTCACAACCGATGAGATATGCCGAATGAACGATGCGGCATATTATTACCCATACTGAATTCGTTTTAGCAGGGTTCAGTTTTCAGGGATATGGACGGTGGTCTTACATCCGATGGCTCATATCGCTCGCAGTAGTATGCGATGGTTTCCATCGGATGTAACTTTTTTTCAATTGTGCATCGGACGAGAGATTTTCGCATTCTTTGCACGTACCCACCGTTGAAATTCATCCAATCCTCTCTAATTCGATATCGCAATTGCTCTAATCATTCATTCACAATGGATGAGATATGCCGGATGAACGATGAAAAGTGCATACATCGGTTGCAACTGATTTTTTGACTTCATGCCGATAAGGTAGAGAGTACTCCACCTCATCCATACAACGTCTTTCGATTCCGCTCCGCTAGATGGCATCAGTGCAATTGAGAATGGTGGGATTCAGAGCACAAATAAGACTGGAAGAAAAAGAAAGAAGGCGCTGGAAAAAAAACAGTTTGATTTCCCGACCTCCGGCAATCAACCCAAGTAGGGCACTTACTCTAGCACGGGCACTTGCCCTAGCTCGGGCACTCCTGCCCATGCTCGGGCAATTGACCCGAGTAGGGCCAACTCCAGCAACCTTCTTTTGCCAACCTTGTATCTGAAAAATCAGTTTGATTTCTCGTCCTCGGGCAACTAACCCAAGTAGGGCACTTGCCCTAGCATGGGCACCTGCCCTATCTCGGGCAATTGACCCAAGCTGGGCCAATTTCGGCAACCCTCCCTTGCCAACCTTGTATCTGAAAAATCAGTTCGATTTCCCGACCTCGGGCTTCAGCCTTCTTACGTCTGCTTTCTCATCTCTTCTAGTATTGTTTGTGCTTCAAATCCCACTATTCTCAATGGCACTAATGCTATCTAGCGAAGCGAGAACGAAAGACACTGTATGGATAAGGTAGAGTACTCTCTACCTTATAGGCACTGAGTCAAAAAATCGGTGCAACCGATGTATGCACTTTGCATCGTTAATCCGGCATATCTCATCGGTTGTGAATGAATGATTAAAGCAATTTAGATAGTGAATTCAAGCGAATTGGATGAATTCAACCGATGGAAGCGTGCAAAGAATGCAGAAATCTTTCGTCCGATGCACAATTGAAAAAAAGTTACATCCAAAGGAAACCATCGCATACTGCTGCAAGCGATATGAGCCATCGGATGTGGAACCATTGTCCATATCTCTAACAACTGAACCCTGCTCAAACGAATCCAGTACGGGTAGAGATATGCCCTCAGTAACCACTCAGATGTGACGAACTATTGAATCGAATCAGAACTGATGTCAAAATTTCGTTTCGTATTCCTTTGCATCAAAAGATGATGAATTTGATGTATTTAAAATCTTGCCACTTCCTGAATCTAGATATACGATAGCGTATCGGCCAAGTACATGTTGAAGGGCCGAGTGCTGAGCGTATATATTCTGGACAGGGCTTCCCCCTCCACTCCTTTTTTTTCTTCATTATTTAATTACTCGGAAATGAGGCAAGCTACGGAAAAAGTAGCCTTAGTTACATCACCTAATCGACATCGGGCATTTGAATGGTGATTTTTGTTTTCTCTCATAAGCAACATTTAATTAAAAACGCTTCATAGCAAAGGTCGTAAATCCAATTTTCCGGCTTTTTCATTATCTCAATGATTTGGCCAGATTTTGTTTTAGAGGTTTGGCATTACTGTCGTTCACGTTGACAGTCAGTCTATCGATAAAATCGGAGTAAAAACTGAAAGTCGATAAAGAAAACGACCATTCGTTGGTGAGTAATTATCGACATTCAGGAATTTATTGAAGTTAGATTCCAAAGAACTTTAAGAAAATCATGGAATCTGGGGGAAAAAATAGAAACTGATGTTTCTGTAAAAAAACATGGCCAAATACATGTTTCCGAGAATTCCTCTCTTTTAAAAAACAATGAGATAATCCGGAAGAGCCAAGAATTAGAATTATTCCACGAAGGCTGATGAGGAATGAAAGAAATGAATACGATTAGATGGGAGATTATTCGGTAGAAAAAATCAGAAATTTGGCCGTTTCGCATCCGAATTCGAATTAAAATCATTGACGAACATCGAAAAGGCCAAGTTTCTGATTTTCCCTACCGAATAATCTCCCATCTAATCGTATTCATTTCTTTTCTTTCTCATCAACCTTCGCGGAATAATTCAAATTCTTGGCTCTTCCGAATTATCTTATTTTTTTTTCAAAAAGAGGAATTCTCAGAAACATGTACTTGGCCACGTTTTTTTACAGAAACATCAGTTTCTGTTTTTTCTCCTTTATGAATACTGTTCCGTCAAACTGTCACATTTATTTTATCGCAGAAGGAAAGCAATCCACCAGAATTGTTTTCAATCAATAAATCGGAAACCGTACCCATTTTTCCGAATTGATTATTAGAAACAAATTCATCCAGCCTCCTGTTCCCTGAAATTGAAATTTGATCAATACTGGAGAATACACATGCGAAAGCATTCTGATTTGGGAAATTACGAACAGACGAAATCTAGACATTAGAAGCTTCTTTCAGAAAATTCGTCATGGCCCATGCCTTTGAAATTAAAACTATCGATATCGAAGCTAGATTGATGCTATTGAAAGTATAGGGAAAATGAAAATCTTCTGGTTCTAGGGATCTGCTCTGGTCTGGAGAGAAGACAAACAGTTCCATGGATATTTGGGAGAAATTTTGACGGAGCTGCTGACAATCATGAACTGTAGTATATCCACCACAATCGAAGTACCTGCTCCCGGTAGCTTCCATCCAGAAAAAGGACTATGGTCAGGCATTATTGGTTCCCTATTACAAGATGAATCTGATATTGGCGTTTCTGAAATAATTAGAACTAAAGAGCGACAGGAGGTTGTGGATTTTACGATAGATATCGCGATTGGCAAAACCGCATTGTTCATTAGGAAACCTGTTGACATTGTTGTACCATGGGAGGTTTATATGAAGGTTCGACTTCATGATTACACTTATCAATTATTATTCTGTATACATGTTTTCCATTGTCAATCTCATCATGACAGGCATTCCATTCAAATATCTGGCTAACTATTATCATTTTACTCCTCACAACACCTATCCTACTAACTATAACAAGATACCAGAGAAATTATAGTCTTTTCAATGTTATCTGTGGAGATTATCTAAACGTTTGGTGTATATTTTGTCAGCATGGGTTTTCAGGTAATTCAATATGAATCAAGTATACTGGAAAAAATTATAACCAGGGTCCAGATTGACCCTCGGCTTTGCCAATATGCATAACTATTGAAAGCCTAAGTCGGTTAGACTGGCTGCATCCATAATGAGCTGAGTGTCGTTAGGTCAGTCCACAGGCATATCTTAGTTTTCGTCAGTTGAATTCTCAAGAGGAATCTCTTCATGAATTCTACGAAAATTTCGTGCAATGTCATTCTTTCATTTCTAGAATGATAATCTGAATATCTAACGATGATAAAAAAATAGAGATTGTGCTGTTTGCAATTGATCCAAAATTGATAAAAAAAAATAATATTTTGAGTAATTTTGTTATTAATATAACTTCACTATTCTTGAGATTTCTCTGAGAATTCCATCTCATAAACTGCTTTTATGTGATTTTTGTGAATTTAGTTGACTCATTATGGAACTCTTATACGTATATATCATGCTAGATATCAAACTCTAACGTGAATATGGCATGAAATCATTGTATACATTTATCAATGCCAAAAAATGTATGAGAGCGTGCAGTTTGTAACTCTAGTGATAGAAAATTTCAATAATGATTTTTCTTCTCACCCTCATACATCATTCATTAATTCCATTTATGTACTCTACCCTTGAAGAATTTCCGAAAGAAACACGGTTGAGAATAATCCACATTTCGATATTCGCATCGGCAATGGTGGTGTTTGCTGCATTTTCTGCCTCATTGGTTAGTAATTTAGCTACAATCACACCATATCGGCCATTCCATACTATGGAAGAATTTGTCAACGATAATACCTACAAGCTCATAGTTATTAGAGATGATGCGGATTATCAAATGTTCATGGTAATTTGTTATTTAAGGTATTATCCCATCCACGAATTCATAGTGTTCTCTCATTCATCCTGATACTCATGCTGTGGTTAAAACATTATACATAAATATCGTATTTTTATTCAAACAGACGTCTGAGAATACACTCTTGAAAAATATGGCATCTTTAATGAAACCGAATTCTGATTTGCCCGCAACTCTTGACGAAGGATTTAAACAGGTACATTCCCTGTTCTCCCAATATATTAGATGATGTTCCCGGGTGGTAAAGTTTTCGAACAAAAACCTTCCTGGACAGATCTCTTTCAATTCGTTTCTTTAGGGAATGTAGTACAGTAAAGTTGAATTTATTTATATGTATTATAGGAAGTTGGGCTCCAGGGGATGAAAAATATATCAATGTGTAGGGAAAAATCCCCCGATTATCATATCAAAATTTTTCCGCTGGGGGTGGATCGGAAAAATTATAATTAATTAAAAACGAAGGTGAAAAATCGAAAATTCACTTTAATTATGAATTACTCAAAATTTTTGCAATATTCGGGGGGGGGGGGGGGGAATTTCCAATTATAGATTTAAAAATTTCTTTCAATACGGAGTTAGAAATGCATTCAAAAAAATGCACCGTTCACTTACAATTATTTTTTCAACTTTTTATGATTCATTTTTTGCCAAACGATCAGCTGATCGTCTAATGGCGCCGGGGCCCGCTCGCGTGATTCGCGCCATGCGCAGCTTTTTCGAATCACCGCAATCGACAAACAGCTCAGATAATTATATTACTTTTCAATTTTCATATCCTGTTATTCATTAGAAACTAGTTATAATTAATAAATAAAAATAAGTTCAATTAAATACAATAACTAGGGGTGAGCAGTTACTTGCTCGCTCGCGAAGTGGGGTGCGTAATTGCTCGCTCACTACGCTCGCTCGCGAATAGAGGGGTGCGTAGTTGCTCGCTCGCTCGCGAATGGAGGAGTGCGTTACTGCCGATTAGAAGGAATTAGTGAGAATTTATTGTGATGAGTGTGACTTCGAGCCGCACTGAGAACTTCCCGATAATTTTTCTCACTTACTATTTGAAAGAATTATGAATGATAAAAACGATAAATAACAACAGACATAATCATGGAATCTATCAAAAAATGTTGGGGAGCTCTCAAAATATGGAGATCAATAAAAAAATCGATTTTTCCTTTTCGGGGTCAGTGCATAGACTTCACTTTCAGGAACGTTAGGAAAAATTTAATAATATTCTCCTTAAAAAACTAAGAAAGTACCGTATCGATTTCAATCAAAAACTAATCAGACTGAATCTATATCGAGATGCTTCGATTGCAACATCGATCATCTCGATCGCGTTCTTGATTAACGAGAAAACGTGAACGAAAAAATTGGTCAAATACGTACATACATACACACACACGGCTTATCTCTACCCGTACTGGATTCGTTTGAGCAGGGTTCAGTTGTCAGGGATATAAACGATAGTGTCACATCCGATAGACTACGTCCGTAACCGATAGCTCAGATCTCTCGCAATAGTATGCGATGGATTCTATCGGATGTAACTTTTTTTCAATGTTGCATCGGACGAGAGAGTTTTGATTTCTTTGAAGGTTACCACCGGTGGAATTCATCCAATTCTCTCGAATCCGATATTTTAATTGTTCGAATCATGCATTCACAACCGATAGGATATGCCGGATGACCGATGCAGCATATCTTTAACCGCACTGAATTCGTTTGAGCAGAGTTCAGTTGTCAGGGATATGGACGATGGGTTCACATCCGAGGGCTCATATCGCTTGCAATAGTATGCGATGGATTCTATCGGATTTAACTTTTTTTCAATGTTGCATCGGACGAGAGATTTTTGGTTTCTTTGAAGGTTACCACCGGTGGGATTCATCCAATTCTCTCGAATCCGATATTTTAATTGTTCGTATCATTCATTCACAACCGATAGGATATGCCGGATGACCGATGCAGCATATCTTTACCCGCACTGAATTCGTTTGAGCAGGGTTCAGTTGTCAGGGATATGGACGATGGGTTCACATCCGATAGCTCATATCGCTTGCAATAGTATGCGATGGATTCTATCGGATGTAACTTTTTTTCAATGTTGCATCGGACGAGAGATTTTTGGTTTCTTTGAACGTTACCACCGGTGGGATTCATCCGATTCTCTCGAATCCGATATTTTAATTGTTCGTATCATTCATTCACAACCGATAGGATATGCCGGATGAACGATACAAAGTGAATATATCGGTTGCACCGATTTTTTGACTCAATACCGATAAGGTAGAGAGTACTCTACCTTATCCATACAGTGTCATTCATTCCCGCTCCGCTAGATGGCATTATCAACAAATCACAAACAAGACTAGAGGAGAAGAGAAAGAAGACGTTGGATTAGCCTCTTAATTTTATTGTTCGTCAGACTGAAAAATATTTATTGTGGTTAACTGAACGTTGCGAGAGTATCAACATATTTGTCTCGACTGGCTCGTTGCGATGTACGATAGAAAATTAAATGGAATTCTGGCCGATAAAATGGGTCTTGGTAAAACAATTCACACAATCGCACTTCTCGCTCATTTGGCTTGTGATGAAGGCCATTCATCACAAGCAACGAGCCAGTCGAGACAAATATGTTGATACTCTCGCAACGTTCAGTTAACCACAATAAATATTTTTCAGTCTGACGAACAATAAAATTAAGAGGCTAATCCAACGTCTTCTTTCTCTTCTCCTCTAGTCTTGTTTGTGATTTGTTGATAATGCCATCTAGCGGAGCGGGAATGAATGACACTGTATGGATAAGGTAGAGTACTCTCTACCTTATCGGCATTGAGTCAAAAAATCGGTGCAACCGATATATTCACTTTGTATCGTTCATCCGGCATATCTTATCGGTTGTGAATGAATGATACGAACAATTAAAATATCGGATTCGAGAGAATTGGATGAATCCCACCGGTGGTAACGTTCAAAGAAACCAAAAATCTCTCGTCCGATGCAACATTGAAAAAAAGTTACATCCGATAGAATCCATCGCATACTATTGCAAGCGATATGAGCTATCGGATGTGAACCCATCGTCCATATCCCTGACAACTGAACCCTGCTCAAACGAATTCAGTGCGGGTAAAGATATGCTGCATCGGTCATCCGGCATATCCTATCGGTTGTGAATGAATGATACGAACAATTAAAATATCGGATTCGAGAGAATTGGATGAATCCCACCGGTGGTAACCTTCAAAGAAACCAAAAATCTCTCGTCCGATGCAACATTGAAAAAAAGTTACATCCGATAGAATCCATCGCATACTATTGCAAGCGATATGAGCTATCGGATGTGAACCCATCGTCCATATCCCTGACAACTGAACCCTGCTCAAACGAATTCAGTGCGGGTAAAGATATGCTGCATCGGTCATCCGGCATATCCTATCGGTTGTGAATGCATGATTCGAACAATTAAAATATCGGATTCGAGAGAATTGGATGAATTCCACCGGTGGTAACCTTCAAAGAAATCAAAAATCTTTCGTCCGATGCAACATTGAAAAAAAGTTACATCCGATAGAATCCATCGCATACTATTGCGAGAGATCTGAGCTATCGGTGAGCTACGGACGTAGTCTATCGGATGTGAAACTATCGTTTATATCCCTGACAACTGAACCCTGCTCAAACGAATCCAGTACGGGTAGAGATAAGCCCACACACACACATACATGATCGTAAGAACTATCGTAAGAAAAAATGTTGGGGGGGTCTTAAAACATGGAGATCAATCAAAAAATCGATTTTCCAGTTTCGGGGTCATTACATAAACTTCCTTCATCGGGAAATTAGAGATGAACGTAATGAAATGCATTAATTTATTCACTTCTTTCTAATCAATAAATGGAAAAAACAGGAACATTTCTAATATTTTGTTTCCTGTTCATAGCAGCTGAGAAATATCATATGCTATATAATGTTGCAGAATTAGAAAGTTATGATAAAAAGAAGGATAACTGTGAAGTTATCTGAGGGAAGATTAGAAATGGGAGAGTTGAAGAACTGCCGCTAAAGAGAAAAGACGTGTATCAACAAATAAAGAGATTTAACCCTTTACGTCGTACAATATTCATTACATTTGGTGTCAGAAGTGAAATATACATCATTTCCATAGAAAAAATGGAATAAAGAATAAAAATAATATAAAGACTAGTGAAAAGTGTAAAAAAAAAAGAAAATGTGAAGTTTTGACAGTTTATCAATGTGACAGTTCTGACAGATATAAAAAAATATTTAATCAATAATTAAAATTAATTAATTAATTATTCGAGAAATAAAATTGATAACTGTTTAAAAAAAAAAAAAAAAAAAAACATGCCGAATCATTCAGATACGGATTCGGATGTGGAAAAAAGATATGGTGATATCAGAGGACCGCTCAGAAGGCAATATCGCCCATTCTCAGCACCAAATGGAGGAAATTTACGTGAAGATGTGAACCGTAGGCTAGAAAACATGGAGGAATGTCTCCGTCAAAGAGAAGCAGCAATAAACCAGAGATTAGACGATCATCAACACATTATGAATGAAGGATTGAACCAACAGCAAGGCACGGCAAACGATATTTTGAAACAACTGGAACAACAGCAGCAGATGATGACGCAGAGCATTAAAGACGTCATGACACAATTTTTCAAGGATCAACAGACAACAGGAGTTCAAAATAGACATGATACACCCAATGCTCAGCCCATTATTGTTGATAACGGTGCAGCTAATCCACTACTTCTATCATCTGTAATTCAGACTCCTGTCATTCCTGAGTCTACGTCACCTGTAGCTACCAACTGCTTAATCTCAGGAAATAGTACTTTGGATACATTGAAAATTAACAAAGTAAAATTAAAAAAATTCGATGGATCAATTCCCTGGAATCAGTTTAAGCATCATTTTGACGTAGTGGCTGTAACTAACCAGTGGTCTGACGAGGACAAAGCTCTGCAGTTGGCTTCAAGTTTAGATGGAAATAGTCTCCAAATTCTTCAATATCTTTCTCCGGTGGATTACAAAAATTATTCAAAAATCTCTAACCTTCTTAACAAACATTTTAGCGACGAACATTTCGCAAGAATGAACCACGAAGAACTGGATTATCGCGTCAGAAGAGACAACGAAAGTTTCAGTGATTTTGGAGAGCATTTAAAAAGTTTAGCATCTTTAGCTCTCCCAAAGGAATCAGCGGAGATACGCGACAAAATAGCATGCAAGCAATTCATTCGCGGTCTTCGTCACGAACAAATCAGCATTCAACTCAGATTGGAACGTATTACTCCTCTTTTTACGGCTATTGAGCGAGCTACGGAGATGGAGACTATCCTGAGAACAGCAGAACAAGATATCCAGGGGTCGAAAGAAAATTTAAAAAGAAGATTTGATTCAAAGGCGAATGATCAGGAGCACTTTTCACAAAACACGAAATCATCATCTCAGCAAAAGAAATTGAGAATTCAATGCTTCAAGTGCCAAGGTTTCGGACATTACAAGTCAGAATGTAAATCCCAGCCAAATTAGAGTAATGTACCCCAACAATCATCAACGCCAACATTACAGAATCCAAATGCATTCTATCAAAATAATCATCAAAGTAACGGATATCAGTGGAACCGAAATGGAAGTAGAATGAATCCAAAAAATAATCAATATCAAGAGGATAACCGGAGCCAAAACTGCAGACGTACATCCAGCAATGAATCTACGGTAAACAACCTTGTGGTACCCGGACAGAACGAAGAAGAAAACCATTCGCATCAGGAAAACTAATCAGAGTCAGTTCGGTGGGGGACGAATTGACTCGGGAAAAGATTCAAAATTTAATATGCTATCCAGCTATCATTGATAACAAAGAAATGAATTTAGAGTTGAGTATCCAGGGGCGAGTAAATTACCAAGATTGCAAAATGTTAATTGATACGGCAGGGGACATTAGCATTTTGATTTCTGAATTTTTCGACAAAAACTCAAGAATGTTCAAACAAATTAACCGGTCTATTAACATTATGACCGTAGCGCAAACCAAATTCCAATATTTGTCGATTCAGAATACCACCATTCAAATTGGAGGGATTTCAGTCAATTTAGATCTGGTTATTGCTGAAATTAAAGAAGACTGTATCCTTGGAGTAGATTTCTTGCACAAAACTGGATTATTAGAAAAAATGATGATTCTTCTTACGAAAGAATTTGATGATGAAGACAGAGCTAAATTGGTGTCAGTTCGAGAAGTGCGAACACCAAAAAACATGAATCTAGAATTACCAGAATTTCTTAGGACAGTATTCGAGAAATCTTCTAAGATACTGAATGGAATTCAAAAACAAATTCTCAGGGACCTCCTGAACAAATTTCAAGACATTTTCGCCGAAGATGAGAGTGATTTAGGCCGCTACAAGAGAGTCAAACACAAAATTATTATTGAAAATTCCAAACCGATAAAACAGGCACTAAGAAGAATTCCAATTCAATACAGAGAAAAGGTCTATGACTTGCTCGAGTCAATGCAAGTGCAAGGA
The DNA here is from genome assembly GCA_963921955.1 of Aleiodes alternator. Lineage (NCBI taxonomy): Eukaryota > Metazoa > Arthropoda > Insecta > Hymenoptera > Braconidae > Aleiodes > Aleiodes alternator. The sequence continues at coordinate 2,800,070 of OY998102.1, read as the reverse complement.
GTATTAGAACCAATTTCCAGTCCATGGGCATCACCTGCTATATTCATTCCAAAAAAAGATGGATCCATCCGATTTTGTGCAGATGTCAGAGAGATCAACAACGTAACAAAAAAAGATGCCATTCCCTTGCCACATCAGGAAGACATTTTCGATGCTACAGCAGGATCAAGATGGTTTTCGACAATCGATTTGAAGAGTGGATATTGGCAAATTGAAATGGACCCAGAAGACAAAGAAAAGACTGCAATTGCTGTGGGTAACGAGTTATGGCAATTCACAGTTATGTCTTTTGGATTGTGCAATGCTCCGGCTACATTTTGCAGAGTCATGAACGAAGTACTCAAGGGTCTGTTATGGAAAATTTGTGCAGTTTCATTAGATGACATCATTGTTTTTGGAAAAAATGAAGAAGATCATGGAAAAAATTTAGAAGTTGTGTTATCTAGACTACAAAATGCTGGATTTAAAATCAACTCCAAAAAATGCATATGGTTTCAACGAGAAGTTGAATTCCTCGGTCACATTATTTCAGCAGATGGAAGAAAATGTAATCCGAACAAAATTAAATCAATTATAAATCGGCCTGTTCCTGAATCAAAGTTAGAAGTGCAAAGTTTTTTGGGCTTGTGTAATTATTACAGGAAATTTGTCAAAGGATTTGCTACCATTGCCAGACCACTTCATCGACTTACAGAAAATAACAAGTCATTCTTGTGGAATCAAGAATGCCAAATATCATTTGAAACATTGAAAAAAGCTCTCACTACGACTCCAATTTTGGTAACACCAGTACCAGCTTCACCATTCATTTTGGACACTGATGCTTCACAATTTGCCATTGGAGCAACTCTCTCGCAAGATCAAGATGGAGCAGAGAAACTGATAGCTTATTACAGTAAATGCCTTAACATTGCTGAACGCAATTATTGTGTTACAAGAAAAGAACTTCTCAGTACGATCAAATCCGTACAACATTTTCGACATTATCTCCTTGGATCCAAATTTCTCATACGAACGGATCATGCAGCTTTAAAATGGTTGCTATCATTTAAAAACCCAAAAGGACAGTTGGCAAGATGGATAGAAACATTGTTTACTTTTAATTTCGAACTTTCACATCGTCTGGGAAAACAACATGGAAATGCTGATGCATTATCCAGGAGGCCATGCGACTGCAACAAGTGTGAAAGAGTGAATATAAAAAATTTAGATCCAAGTATGAGATTATTTCGTACTATTTGCCAAGTAGATGAAGAAACCTCGTGGAAGTCTTGGCAAAGAGAGGACTCGGATCTTAGAATCATTATTCAATGTCAGGAAGAACAACGCAAACCAACTTCCGAGGAAATCGCACATTTGGGAACTGAAATGAAATTATATTTGCTCAATTGGGATTCTTTGGAAGTGATGAATGGTAAATTGTTCAAACGATGGGAATCTCCAGATCAGACCGAAATTCGTTTTCAGTTGATTGTTCCAAAAAATGCAATCGCACTAGTATTAGAAGAAGCACACAATTCACCCACAGGAGGACATTTTGGAATAAACAAAACTCTAGCTAAAATTCGGCATAAATTCTACTGGGCAACATGTAAAATGGATGTTGAGAATTGGTGTCGGAAATGTGCGGTTTGTTGTGCAAAAATGGGACCAAAAAAGAAAACTAAAGGGCAACTGCAAATTTACAATGTGGGAAACCCATTCGAGAGAGTAGCTGTTGACATATTAGGACCATTACCAAAAACTAAGGATGGAAACAGATTTGTTTTGGTCCTGACAGACTATTTGACACGCTGGCCTGAAGCTATACCAATTCCGAATCATCAAGCGTCGACAATTGCTCAAACACTTTTAGAAAATGTATTTTTAAGATTTGGTATCCCGGTAGAGATCCATTCCGATCAAGGAAGAAGTTTTGAATCGAATATTTTCAAAGAATTGTTAGATCTTCTGGGAATCCACAAAACACGGACAACACCACTACATCCACAGTCGAATGGAATGGTGGAGCGATTAAATCGAACTATCCTTAATTACTTGGCGAAATTTGTAGCAGACAACCAAAGAGATTGGGACAAGTGGCTTCCACTGTTTTTATTAGCTTATCGATCAGCCAAGCACCAAACAACGGAATATTCATCAGCAATGTTGATGATGGGTCGAGAGCTTCGTTTGCCATTGGACTTATTGCGTGGAACTACACCAGGAAATTGAGTGGAAAGTTCAAATCATGCGGAAGTGGTTTCAAAAATAAGAGGAAAAATGGCAGAAATTCATAATGAAGTCAGAAATATATTGATAATGGAGTCAAACAAGATGAAAAGGAGTTTTGATGAAAAGGCACATATGCTGTCATTTAAAGTTGGTGAGAAAGTTTGGCTCTTTTACCCCCGAAGAACCAAAGGAAAATCACCAAAATTACAAAGAGATTGGGACGGCCCTTATATCGTGCGGACAAAAATTAATGATGTGGTGTATAGGATCCAAAAGCTGCCGAGAGGAAAACTAAAGGTTGTACATGTTGATCGTATAACACATTATGCAGAATAGAGTTGTTAAGGTGTTAAGTAAAAAAAAAAAAAAAAAAAAATGAGAGCAGTTCCCTCGTAGGGATCAGAGTGGCTCGGAGCAGTTCCCTCCTAGGAATGGAGTGGCTTGATAGAGAGACTGGAGGTTGAGTTTTTCGGAAAAAAAAAAAAAAAGAGTTGAACTTGTTTATTACCAAGACGGTATTTGAATATTTAAAGTCGAAGTAGGTTCGATGAAGAATACAAGCTGGTACCGTAAAGGAAATTTGTTTGTTTAGGTGGAACCAACGGAATTGGAATTGGAAAATAAAAAGAGGGCTAAAAAACGAATTGAAGTCACACAATAAACAGTGGAAAATACGGACTGACGAGTGAGACAAAGAGTGGAATCGAAGCAGTAAGCAGAAGGATAAGCCTGTATGACTTAAGCGGACTGATTGACGTAGCACGATGTTTTTGTTTTGGAAAAGTTATCGGGACGAAAACTTTACGAAGGAAAGTAGTGTTGCAGAATTAGAAAGTTATGATAAAAAGAAGGATAACTGTGAAGTTGTCTGAGGGAAGATTAGAAATGGGAAAGTTGAAGAATTGCCGCTAAAGAGAAAAGACGTGTATCACCAAATAAAGAGATTTAACCCTTTACGTCGTACAATATTCATTACAATTATGTGGTATGTTATCGGCCATCATGGTCACTCCCAAAAAAATTAAACTACTTTTTGAAATTAATTTAATTTATTAAAGCACCAACGTTTCGTCCACTCTGCGTGGACCTCTTCTGGGTGCATTGTTATGTACACTCTAAAAATTATCAATGAAATGTCAATTCATTTATATTATTTTGCATCAATTAAAAAGTAAATGGTAATATAATTGTCTCCTTACAATTTAACATTGGTTTTTTTGAAAATCCATGTTTAGTCCAATTCTAATTCTTCAAAACAAATTACAACAACATTGCACTAATTTTTGACACGAAGTGTCACATATAGAGTACTCGAAATTTTTAGGTTATGAGAGTCTATACACAACCAATTTTGGCGGCAATTCCATTTAGTCTAGAAAGTTCCTATTGTTATGATGACAAACAAAAGTCACTAGAAATCTAGTAATTTACTATGGACTATATATCACTGAAAAATCGTCTCTTTTGAGAATTAGTCATTTATTGTCAGAAATTTAAAATTGCTAAAAATGACTCAAGTCATTATCTAATAATTTGAAATTAAAATTGGAAAATTAAAAAATTATAAATTTAGAAATTTAGTCAACCTATAAAATATTAAAAGGAGTAAAAATTCTTCAGAAGTTGATGACTAGAAATAGCTGTAAAAATTGTACAGAAATTGATGACTAGAAAAATTTTTTTAATGTCTGACTCAAGAAATTGTGTTTGAGTAGAAAAAATTATGACTAGAATAATTCTCTAAAAGAGATGGAAGATTTTTCGTCGAAAATAACAATGCTTTTCAGTAATCATTTGAAATTTATAACAATGTCATAACAACTATTTAATTTTTGAGTGTCTACCATGTAATTGACGGTTTTTTCTTTGTATTTTTTTATAAAAAACGTCTCTAGAATATCTCTATTATATTTAATAACTGATTGACTAAGTTTGCTCGACAGATGGAAATCAAATTGATGTCTATTGTCTCCTACATGATCAGCAAGGGCTGAATGATATTTTTTTGGATTTTTTGAACTTCGTTCATGTTCTTTTCTTCTTTCTGAAAAATATCTTTTTGTTTGGCCAATGTAACACTTATCACAATCATGACAAGGTATTTTATAAATGACATTTGCTAAATTATCTACTTCAATCTTGTCTTTGGTTGTTCCGAAAAAATTTTTTAATTTATTTCCTACGGTATAGATTATTTGTTGATTGCATTTTTTATAAAGACTTTTCATTAGTCTATCTAATTTTTCTGAAAATGGTAAGATCAATGTGTTTTTGAAGTCTGGTGTTGTGTTATTTTTAATCGCTAAATCGATATCATTATTATTATTTTTAATTGTTATTTCTCTTAATCTACTGACAATGATCTCTCTGACAAAACCCAATGGGTAATCATTATTAACTAAAATTTTAGCAATGAATTTAAGGTTTTTTACAATGAACTTTTGATCGGAAACATTAACAATTCTATCGACTGAATTTTTGATTATTGCAACTTTTTGGTTGTAAGGATGTTTTGAATTGAAATTCAGAAATCTACCAGACCAAGTAGGCTTTCTAAACCAATCGAATTGTAAATAATTTCCTTCTCTAATCAATAAAATATCCAAGAATGGTAAAGTTTTTGATATCTCAAGTTCATACGTAAATTTCAATTTTGTATTGTAATTATTAAAAATAGTTACTATCTCATTAACTTTATCTGTGGGTACACAAGTACATGTCATCAACATATCTTTTGAAAAAAGGTACTTCGAAGCTCAGTTTTTCAATGCATGTCTCTTCAAGTACTTGCATAACCAAATCAGCACAAACAGGTGCTAATGGAGATCCCATAGGTAATCCAGAAATTTGTCTATAGCAACTTTTGTCAAATAAGAAATAAGTGTTGTTCATTAGTACACTGACAGCACGAATAATTTCTGTGTATGGTAATTTACATGTTAATTTGCTTTTCTTTTTTTCAATAGCCTCAAAAACCAACTCAATAGGTATATTAGTAAACAGAGCAGTAACGTCCAAAGAAATGAGTGTATAGTTAGAGGGGATTTTAATAGTTTCGATTGACTTTTTGAATTCAGTGCTATTTTTAACAGCGGAGAAGTGGTCTTTAGTTAATGGTATTAAGATGTCTTGGATCATTCTCCCTAGTTTGTGTAAAGGTCCATTTATTGATGAAACAATTGGTCTAAATGATAATGTTGTTTTATGGATCTTCGGTAAAATATAAAGTCTTGGCATGTTACTGGTTTTTGTTATAAGAAATTCTGAGGTTTCTTTACTAATGTACCCTTTTTTTAACCATGATTTTATCAAGATATTGTTGGCATTTTGTGTACGATCATTGTCAATGATTGGTGACTGTAAATATGTAGTATTGTCATTCAACAATTCAAGTCCTGCTGTAATGTAGTCTTTTTTGTCGATTGCTACTGTAATTTGCCCTTTATCTGCCCTTGTTATCATCATGTTATTGTTATTTTTTAGAAATAATTTGAGATCTTCAATTTGTTTATCTTTTTTCTGCTTTTTTAAATTGCTCAAATGGATTTTCAAGATATTAACTGCACTATTTCTGACTTGGTTCCTTTTTGTTTCAGGAATTTTGTTAATTGTTTTTTCAATTTCTAGTATATAAGACTGTAATGGAAAAGTTTTGAAATTTTCAGAAACGCTGAAATTATGACCTAGTTGGAGTATTTTTTCAATTGTTGGTGGTATTGTGACTGAAGAAAGGTTTTTGAACCATTTCTTTGTTACTAATTGCTTTTCATCATTGTTGGTGATGATTTTTGAATTTTGAAATTCAGTTTCAATTGAATTGTTACTATTTTTGTTATTTTCATTATTGTTATTCATTATATTTTTGTTTTTTTGGCTGTCAGAAAAACGTTTCTCAAATTTCTTCTCTCTCAAAAGTTTGATTTTTTTATTTAATCTATTAGTGTTAATTTGGAAAATAGTATTAATAGAAATTAATTGCTTAGTTATGAAGTTTTGCATAATTGAAACTGGTAAAAGAGACTCTATTTTCATTTTGATGTCAAATATCTCTGCTTTTGTTGTCATAAGTGATCTTATATTGTCTGTTATTGACAAATTGAGTGTTCTTTTATGGAACTTGTTAATTGATTGATGAAATTGTTTTGAGACTTTTTGATTGTTAAAAGATATATTAAATTTGCACTTATTTTTAATGAATTTTGGAATAAGCTCTTCTTTTCTGCAGTCCATAAGGAAATTCCTCTGCTTAGTCCATTTCGCTTCTTCTCTCAACTTCTTTTTCAGAATTTTTAAAAAGAAAACTGCTTGTGGACCAAAGTTGTTGTTGATAAATGAGAAGAAAGAGTTATTCCTTGTTTTTTGGCCATTATTATCAATATGAAAGTTTTTCCTCCGACCATTGTTTGAATTATAATTATGTGGTATGTTATCGGCCATCATGGTCACTCCCAAAAATACAATATACCCTCGAGTCATTGAGTCAGTGATTCAGTGAGCCACTGAGCCAGTGAGTCAGTGAGATATTATTTGAAAATGCCGAGGGATGGTCGGCGGCGAGAACTCGGAGGGGCTACCCTCGAGTCATTGAGTCAGTGAGTCAGTGAGCCACTGAGCCAGTGAGTCAGTGAGATATTTTTTTTTTCCAACATTATATAGTTGATTATATTGTCCAGTTATGTATACTGTTTACACTTACATATTTATATTATATTAATTACCTCGTGGATGGGAGGTGGAGAAAAGATGTGAGAATCAAAAATTCGATGGTAAATATAGTAACTCGCAATAGCTCAGCGGTAGAGCACCTGACATGTAATCAGAGGGTCGTGGGTTCAAATCCTGCTTGCGCATTACATATTTTTTCCGAAATTTGATTATCTAAATAAAATTTATTAATAAAAATTAATTTATTAATAAATTTAATTGTTTAATGGTCACTCTTGACCATTAAGTTTGAACGGGTAAAAAAAAAAAAAAAAAAAATATTTTTTTATACTTAATACATTAAATGTATATGCACATGAAATATCATGTAAATTTCGCCACTAAACCTTCATTTTGGCATATGTCGTAAAATAATATTTTTTTATACTTAATACATTAAATGTGTCCACGCAGAGTGGACGAAACGTTGGTGCTTTAATAAATTAAATTAATTTCAAAAAGTAGTTTAATTTTTTTGGGAGTGACCATGATGGCCGATAACATACCACATAATTATAATTCAAACAATGGTCGGAGGAAAAACTTTCATATTGATAATAATGGCCAAAAAACAAGGAATAACTCTTTCTTCTCATTTATCAACAACAACTTTGGTCCACAAGCAGTTTTCTTTTTAAAAATTCTGAAAAAGAAGTTGAGAGAAGAAGCGAAATGGACTTAGCAGAGGAATTTCCTTATGGACTGCAGAAAAGAAGAGCTTATTCCAAAATTCATTAAAAATAAGTGCAAATTTAATATATCTTTTAACAATCAAAAAGTCTCAAAACAATTTCATCAATCAATTAACAAGTTCCATAAAAGAACACTCAATTTGTCAATAACAGACAATATAAGATCACTTATGACAACAAAAGCAGAGATATTTGACATCAAAATGAAAATAGAGTCTCTTTTACCAGTTTCAATTATGCAAAACTTCATAACTAAGCAATTAATTTCTATTAATACTATTTTCCAAATTAACACTAATAGATTAAATAAAAAAATCAAACTTTTGAGAGAGAAGAAATTTGAGAAACGTTTTTCTGACAGCCAAAAAAACAAAAATATAATGAATAACAATAATGAAAATAACAAAAATAGTAACAATTCAATTGAAACTGAATTTCAAAATTCAAAAATCATCACCAACAATGATGAAAAGCAATTAGTAACAAAGAAATGGTTCAAAAACCTTTCTTCAGTCACAATACCACCAACAATTGAAAAAATACTCCAACTAGGTCATAATTTCAGCGTTTCTGAAAATTTCAAAACTTTTCCATTACAGTCTTATATACTAGAAATTGAAAAAACAATTAACAAAATTCCTGAAACAAAAAGGAACCAAGTCAGAAATAGTGCAGTTAATATCTTGAAAATCCATTTGAGCAATTTAAAAAAGCAGAAAAAAGATAAACAAATTGAAGATCTCAAATTATTTCTAAAAAATAACAATAACATGATGATAACAAGGGCAGATAAAGGGCAAATTACAGTAGCAATCGACAAAAAAGACTACATTACAGCAGGACTTGAATTGTTGAATGACAATACTACATATTTACAGTCACCAATCATTGACAATGATCGTACACAAAATGCCAACAATATCTTGATAAAATCATGGTTAAAAAAAGGGTACATTAGTAAAGAAACCTCAGAATTTCTTATAACAAAAACCAGTAACATGCCAAGACTTTATATTTTACCGAAGATCCATAAAACAACATTATCATTTAGACCAATTGTTTCATCAATAAATGGACCTTTACACAAACTAGGGAGAATGATCCAAGACATCTTAATACCATTAACTAAAGACCACTTCTCCGCTGTTAAAAATAGCACTGAATTCAAAAAGTCAATCGAAACTATTAAAATCCCCTCTAACTATACACTCATTTCTTTGGACGTTACTGCTCTGTTTACTAATATACCTATTGAGTTGGTTTTTGAGGCTATTGAAAAAAAGAAAAGCAAATTAACATGTAAATTACCATACACAGAAATTATTCGTGCTGTCAGTGTACTAATGAACAACACTTATTTCTTATTTGACAAAAGTTGCTATAGACAAATTTCTGGATTACCTATGGGATCTCCATTAGCACCTGTTTGTGCTGATTTGGTTATGCAAGTACTTGAAGAGACATGCATTGAAAAACTGAGCTTCGAAGTACCTTTTTTCAAAAGATATGTTGATGACATGTACTTGTGTACCCACAGATAAAGTTAATGAGATAGTAACTATTTTTAATAATTACAATACAAAATTGAAATTTACGTATGAACTTGAGATATCAAAAACTTTACCATTCTTGGATATTTTATTGATTAGAGAAGGAAATTATTTACAATTCGATTGGTTTAGAAAGCCTACTTGGTCTGGTAGATTTCTGAATTTCAATTCAAAACATCCTTACAACCAAAAAGTTGCAATAATCAAAAATTCAGTCGATAGAATTGTTAATGTTTCCGATCAAAAGTTCATTGTAAAAAACCTTAAATTCATTGCTAAAATTTTAGTTAATAATGATTACCCATTGGGTTTTGTCAGAGAGATCATTGTCAGTAGATTAAGAGAAATAACAATTAAAAATAATAATAATGATATCGATTTAGCGATTAAAAATAACACAACACCAGACTTCAAAAACACATTGATCTTACCATTTTCAGAAAAATTAGATAGACTAATGAAAAGTCTTTATAAAAAATGCAATCAACAAATAATCTATACCGTAGGAAATAAATTAAAAAATTTTTTCGGAACAACCAAAGACAAGATTGAAGTAGATAATTTAGCAAATGTCATTTATAAAATACCTTGTCATGATTGTGATAAGTGTTACATTGGCCAAACAAAAAGATATTTTTCAGAAAGAAGAAAAGAACATGAACGAAGTTCAAAAAATCCAAAAAAATATCATTCAGCCCTTGCTGATCATGTAGGAGACAATAGACATCAATTTGATTTCCATCTGTCGAGCAAACTTAGTCAATCAGTTATTAAATATAATAGAGATATTCTAGAGACGTTTTTTATAAAAAAATACAAAGAAAAAACCGTCAATTACATGGTAGACACTCAAAAATTAAATAGTTGTTATGACATTGTTATAAATTTCAAATGATTACTGAAAAGCATTGTTATTTTCGACGAAAAATCTTCCATCTCTTTTAGAGAATTATTCTAGTCATAATTTTTTCTACTCAAACACAATTTCTTGAGTCAGACATTAAAAAAATTTTTCTAGTCATCAATTTCTGTACAATTTTTACAGCTATTTCTAGTCATCAACTTCTGAAGAATTTTTACTCCTTTTAATATTTTATAGGTTGACTAAATTTCTAAATTTATAATTTTTTAATTTTCCAATTTTAATTTCAAATTATTAGATAATGACTTGAGTCATTTTTAGCAATTTTAAATTTCTGACAATAAATGACTAATTCTCAAAAGAGACGATTTTTCAGTGATATATAGTCCATAGTAAATTACTAGATTTCTAGTGACTTTTGTTTGTCATCATAACAATAGGAACTTTCTAGACTAAATGGAATTGCCGCCAAAATTGGTTGTGTATAGACTCTCATAACCTAAAAATTTCGAGTACTCTATATGTGACACTTCGTGTCAAAAATTAGTGCAATGTTGTTGTAATTTGTTTTGAAGAATTAGAATTGGACTAAACATGGATTTTCAAAAAAACCAATGTTAAATTGTAAGGAGACAATTATATTACCATTTACTTTTTAATTGATGCAAAATAATATAAATGAATTGACATTTCATTGATAATTTTTAGAGTGTACATAACAATGCACCCAGAAGAGGTCCACGCAGAGTGGACGAAACGTTGGTGCTTTAATAAATTAAATTAATTTCAAAAAGTAGTTTAATTTTTTTGGGAGTGACCATGATGGCCGATAACATACCATATAATTATAATTCAAACAATGGTCGGAGGAAAAACTTTAATATTCATTACAATAATAATGGCAAAATGAACAATATTTAAGTACTAAAAGAGTGATTGTAAATATAATATAATTCTGCACAATATATGTGAAATACATCACCATTCTCAGCCATAATTTCATTCGAAACAATCAATTAAATAGTACAACAATTAGTTATTTTTTGAAGTGAATTTTATTTAAAAATATTTTCATGTAAGCCACGCCCCATCCCGACGGTTTTGGCTGAAAATGAATCGAGGTGAGACATTTCGTTGTAACGTTGGCTGCATTTGGCTCGCTGAAATGAATCGGTGAGACATTTTTTTTCTGAGCTGGTGGCACTGGTTATGAATGTACAGTCGAGACGCGTTATGAACCCGCATACGGGGGTGTAGGGGAATATAATTCTAAGAATTCATGTACCCCCACCCTTTCAGCACAGGCAACGTTCGTAAGTTGAACTTCCCCTACTTTTTAAGCGTGCAAGTGTGTACGTGATTTTTTCCAGTATCGCGTTATGAGTTCGGGTGACTACAGTGGTTATTTATTACAGCATACAGCGTGTATGATGAAAACTACTTGATTATTGTATTACTTATCATCATCACTATTACTATTATTTCAATAGTACTGAACATCTATGATTATAAATGTTATTTTTGTACCTAAATTTAAGAATAAATAGCATTTATATGATAAATGAACGTTGAATTTGTTCTACCATCAATGCGGTCTCATAACGAGAGACTGAAATTAATTTTTTTTCACCTTATGGAAGGGGAAGGTCTTCCGGGTAATTCCTAGTTTACGGACTCATAAAAACAGTGATGAGCCCTAACTTCAAAGAGTAATATAAACCGAGTTAGGCAGTTTCTCAAACGAAAACAAAATTATTAACCGATAAAAAAAATGAATTAATGAGAAAAATTGATTCTAAAAAATCACAGCCCATATTGGAATAATTGAGTGATTCAAGAAAAAAAAATACAATTGGCTACAGATAAAATCATGGAAAAAAAGATCTGAGGTTTTTGAAGGTCCAATATTATTGATAAATAAAAATGAGAAATTCTCTGAAAATTTTCAGTCAATTATTTGATTATCGTGCCAAAATCCGAAATAATTTTGTAGTTTAGTTTTTGAGAGAAAGATATTTGAAATTACACATTTCACACGGGGAGAGAAAAAGAGTACGGAATTTTCGGTAATTCCATAGTATAGCTCTGCCAACTGGAAATTAGTGTTCTTAATGCTTTATTTCAAATTTTTTTCTTCCGCCGTGCTCGGTGCGCCTATTCTAGGCTCGCATTGAGTTCGGTTTTTGGAAAATTTCATTTTATAATTTTTTTTGCAAAATAAGTAGGGTTGTTAGTTTCGAGCCGAAAAACTTGAATCAATTAATCGTGTTCAGCAATTCAATGAATACAATATTCAAACTTAAATAAAATTTTATTTCACAGTAATTTGGAAACAAAATAATAAATTCAATAGAGTAGAGTTTGATGTTTTGATTGAGCAAGAGAAGAGGGGGCAGGGTGAGAGTTGAGGCAAGCAACAAATAATCGATTTCTTCCTGACCAAGATAGTTAGTGTGAAAACACAATGATAAACAGAGACCAATCGTCTCAGGAAAATGGCAAATTTGGTAATTCAACCGAATGAGCCTTTTCTAGACTAGTATCATTTTGGTCTTCTGCGGTGAAATATCGAAGCTGTGTGTTTTGTATTAAAAGTTTGTTGCCACCACTGGTGGTGTTTCTCTTAGAAAATCCAGATTTCAGATGAGTATTTCGAAATTTTCATTAAATCCGTATTAAATTTATTGAGGTTTTTTTTCGTCAGTTTTTTGTTTTTCGTTTCAATTTTATGTGATATTTCAGATTGAAATTGTTCCACGTGAAGTGTACAAATTATTGACAAAAGAAGGAAAAAGGTACAATTAAAAATGCACACTGTGCATGAAGTACTTGTTTTACGTGTAATATAAAAATTAAAATTTTTCATGCCCAATGGAGGTGGGCGGAGTTTGCTGTCAATATAGTCTTCTTCTAGAAATCCCGAGTGTCGTTTATAGGATGGGTTGTGATAGGTTCCTTTTCGAGGCTTATGCACTACGTCCTCGTCGTGGCCTTGGGTTACGCCAAACGTGGTGATAATCTCAATTTTCATTTATTGTTTTTCCTCTGGTTCAATTGGTTAGTGACTTCCAAAAAAAGTTAGTTGTTTTAGGTAAAAATTTAATTGAGATTCTATCTGTCTGCCTTGAAACCTTGTCACTGGCCTCTGCTACATCAAGACACATCAATTTAATTTAAAAAACTTGGTAAAATTATTGGAAAATTTTGGAATATTTGGCAGAGTGAAACTAGTGAATTATCGAATTTTCCATACCGCTCGCGCGGTAAATCGAATTACATGCTAATCCTGTCGGCTCCCCACATCTCTCCGTACAAAATTTCGAACTTCAAATATTTTTTCCTTGTATACTTCGCTTAAAAATCACTTCAAATTGTAGCAGGACATTCCTTATTATTCCACTAATTCATTATTGCGAATTCAATTGAAATGAGGTAATACTGATGTTCGAAATTCCTAAAAAAAATTCATTTCCACATAATTTTATGAATTTTTGGTTATTTCTTCTCCGAATTTCATTCCTATTTCACTAAATGATAGTAATTATATAATACCCAGTAACAGCGTTCTAATCTGTCATATAAAATTGATCCTCCAAAAATTGCGTAGATTTCTGTTGAAGCATCACACGTAATTTTCTCTCTCTTTTTTCAATAATTTCACCCATTTCTTCGAATTTTCATTATTTTCAGAATAAAGTGAGAATTTAGCGAGATGGAACAATTTTTCCTGAAGTCTTTTTTTTTCCGAAAATGCTAAGATTACAAAAATGGATAAGGGACAATAAATGTACCTCCGTTAGTTGCCAAGATAATTTCGAAAAATCATTGAAAAACAGTTTTTTCTCTGCTTTACCTCTCGATTATCAAATTTTGTAGTTTTCTGATAATATTTCGAAATCTAAGCGAGATAGAGTGATCTTGCCTGAATTCTTTTTCGTCGACAATTCCTTAAATTGCAAACAAATATTAGGACAAAATCGCTCCATTCCACTTAGTTTCCGAGTTATTCTAAAACAAGTGAGAACTTGCTTCAATTATCATTACAGGTTTATCTGCTACGTCATTAGCAAATCACTTCAGAATGCTTCCCCCTTCCATTAGTGAGCATTCCATTCGGAATGCTCCCTTAATAATGATCTGGATGGAATCGATTAAGAATTTGTTATGAGTTTTAAGAAATTCTGAGGATTGAACTTTCAAGAAAACACCTATACTTTGAAAATAAGCTGTAGATGAAGCTTCATCATGAAATATTAGTAGAATTGAAATAATGCTAGAACTAATGACGAGAAGAATCTGAAAACATTCATGCAGTTAGATAATATAGTATCTCACATTTTTCCTCAATCTGGATGAAATCGATTAGAAATTTATTTTGACTTTGAAAAAGAATGAAAAAATTGGAATTTTTCACCCAAACAATCACCCATATTTCAAAAAATATTTCTCCAATTCTGTCTCGTACAATCCGAGGCAGTAGATTGGGAAAATCGATATATGAGTTAAATTTGAAGTTTTTATCTTAATTGTTCTGGTTGTTATAGGAGCAACACAACAATTTTCATAAGGAACTATAAAAATCGACATATTTGAAAAACTAAGCATGAGAAAAATCTGAGAAAATTCACGCAGTTACAGAATATGATATCAGCTGTTACAAATTAATCCGGACGAAATCGGTCGGGGAATTTTTAAGAATTGAAATTTTTTGACAAAATCCGAAATTCATTATATCTCAAAAAATACTGAGTGAGTTCTGAGCAATAAGGTCTCAAAAGGAAGCATTCAACAGGACGGAAATACAGTAAAAACATGAGATTTTCAGATTGAAGTTTTTTTCTTTCCTAAGTAAAAATAACATCCACACAGACATACATACATACGCACGGACTTTTTTCCAAATATCATTTTCTGACTCTCCACATCATTTCAAGTGATTTGCAACAAAAGAAACTGAAATCGGAAATTCTCACGATTCCCATCCGGAATCGATGGAAAAAAATAATTAAAATTTGAAATGGAATTCTTTTTTTTTTTCAATGATTTTGAAAATTTGAGAACTTGCACCCATGAAATTGATGATTTCTGTTGCGTGATGAGCGTGGCACAGCACATATTGAGTGAAGTGCGACGTTGTCAATAACCATTGACGACTCGAAGTGCTAGCCATTTTAATACACACAAATCAAGTGACATGGCAACACGGTCGGGAAAATCTCCACTACGATTCCAGTCGCGTACTGAGCAGCACCCACCTTTTCGAGATCGGATCCACAAAAAAATATTTTGTCATACAAAAACTATATATTCCACAGAAACAAAGTCCTTTTTGATTCGCAACATTATTCAAAAAGTATTCCGAAAGTTTCAATCTAATATTTTTAGTCTAGTATTTGATATTTACATTTTCGTACAGAGTGCGGTGCCATGCACGTAGCGCGGGTTCTCAAGGGTTAAGATTCTATCTCAAGAAATTTAAAATATGAGGAAAATTATCACGAGATTTTATAAGTCCTGCGTCGGAATATCTAGTTTTTTACGATATTGTATACATAATATCAAAAATGAGTCAAAAGAAATGAAATATGGACCGACAAATTATTAAAAATAAAAGAAATCGCGCCATGTGCACGTTTAAAACGTATTGTTTGGCAGGACAAAAACTGAACCTGGGCTGGCTGTGCAAATAATAGATGAGTGGACAGAGGAATGAAGTGGCAAATCAAAGATTCAAAAAATATTACGCAAAAGAATAGCAATAAAATTCAATGACAGGGGAAAATATAAAGGAGGCAGGGAGAAATTTTCAATTCAACTTATCTATCTCTAATTGAAGCAGTAAAGACGGAAAGATAGGCCTTTTTACGTAGGAAAATAGCTTTGTCGTTCCACTATTGGTAAAAATGCACATGGCGCGCCCGGTTTTTTTTTTCAAATAGATCAAATCATTCCGTAACGTAATAACGATGATGATGATTACACATCATTTCCAACAAACATGTATGAGAGAAAGCATTTGTTCCCTAGTATCAAGCACTCATTAATATGAAATAGAAAAATTAGTTGAAGAATTAAAAAGGAATGAAAATAACTTCAACCAGTTGTTTCTCAATGGTATTTGATTCATGGAAAGTTCATAGATTTATGAGAATCTTGAAATAATAGCTATTTCCTCATCTGCAAGTCGAGATGATTATTGGGCAGCTGACCTAGCTTTTAGTAAGTCGAGTCACTCTATAATTATGCAGAATTCTATTTGAAAAAAAAACCGGACGGGCCATGTGCATTTTTACCAATAGTGGAAAGACAAAGCTATTTTCCTACGTAAAGAGGCTCATCTTTCCGTCTTTACTGCTTTAATTATAGATAGATAAGTTGAATTGGAAATTTCTCCCTGCCTCCTTTATATTTTCCCCTGTCATTAAATTTTATTTCTATTCTGTTGCGTAATACTTTTTGAATCTTTGATTTGACACTTAATTCCTTAGCCCACTCATCTATTATTTGCATAGCCAGCTCAGGGTCAGTTTCTGTCCTGCCAAACCACATGTTTTAAACGTGCACATGGCACGGTTTTTTTTATTTTTACAAATTCCAATTGATGCATTTTCTTTTATTTTGTTCATTTTTGCTTCCGAATGGAAGCTTTGTAATCGTAATTTTTTTCGATTTTGAGATTTCATCATGATATGACTGCAAATGACCCAAAACGTCGAGATCCGTCGTTTTTAAAAAATGTCTGTGTGTATGTGTGTGTGTGTGATGACGCATTTTCCGCTTTACTCTGAAGTGGGGTTAGCTAGCGATCTGAAAATTTTACCATAAGTTCGCCATGCGTGCCCCAAGCTCTCACAAAAATTTCAGCTAAATCGGCCGGATAGTTTTTGAGAAAAATGAAAATGTTGAAAGATCGTTTTTTCGACTTTTCTCGATGAAAAATGGAATCACAGCGTCCAGTCTCCGCGAGGAGATGTGCGTTCAAGAGCCGCATCTTTGACCCCCGGGGTGGTGGGAGCTCAGATCTTTACTTTAGCCAGTAGAAAACTTTTGATAAATTGTAACGAGGTTTCTCGTTACGGCTATTGCTCGGCTTATGCCACCTTCGGGTGAAGCTATTCAAGTGTAGAGCTCGAAGAGACTCACACATGAACAGCTAGAAAATACTACCGCGGTGCCATCTGCGTAAGATGACACCTTAAAGTTATCGGAAGCTAACTGACACGTCAGTGGGTTTTATATGCGGCTGAGGATAAGGCAGAAGCCCAGCTGAAATGCTGGCGCTCCACCAGAGATGTCGGAGTTATCTCCGGGCCTGGCAGTGGTGTGAGAGGAAGAATCACGCAGGCGCACGGAGAGACCTCTAGACGAGGAGAAGCAGCCTCAGCCGATATAAATAGACCCAATGACACGGTCTTCAGTTAGTCTGCCTTGGGCGGCAGACTCGAGAGGATCGGGAGACGTCCCTGGATCCTCTACCACTCACTTCGGTGAGAGTTATCGCTGGTTGCTCGTAGCGTGGCTACGTGGCGTTTCTCGTGTGGATGGAGACGTCCGGTATTCTGTGGGTGACGATAGATCAGAGGAATACTGCGGACGGGCTCATCCAGAGGCTACCGCGGAATACCCCAATTCTGACTTGTTCTCGCTAGAGGGACTGTGACTAGATCCACTCCCCTCTACCATAACCAGCACACTGGGTTACCGGGAATGGATTGCCCATGCCATCCATTGGGGTCAGTAATTCCCCGAGTAATTACTGCCGAAGGTTCAGCACGTTAGCCCAAAACCGCCCTAAGAGGTTAAGCGTGGTGAGCCCAGGGAAAACCAGCACACAGTGAGTTTTGTTTATTCCTCCGGTAAAGAATAAACTGGCGCCCATGCTATCGAACCGTGTGTGTGGAAAGGGATGGCCGGAAGTGTAACGGGATTGGACGAATCCCCGTTACAAAATGGCGCCCAACGTGTGTAGTACGACTATAGTAAGGCTAGCGAGAAAACCCTTTTTTCAAAATTAAATTAATTACTGTGTGACGTAATTTATTCAAAAATACCGTGATTGTGTCCATCTTACCATGGCTCAATCAATAATACCGTCATTGTGTCCATGATACCGTGGTTCAATCAAGAATACCGTGAGTGTATCAGTGATACCGTGATTGTGTCAATGATACCTCAATTGAGTCAGTAATACCCGAAATGAGAATTTTGGGAATTCAAATGATTCAAATTATCGCGCGTGATTGAACTAATCCGCGAAGGGGCAGCACGTCGCGGACTCAGTACAGCTATCGCAATTACCGACTACCGGGAGGTAATAGGTTCTCGAAAAATCCGAGCGATGGCTCCTGATGTATTGAAATTAATTAAAAGTCATCAGAAGATCATTTTATCGAATATTTAGAGTTATCCACTGCTGAAACTCTCGTACAGTCGTCAAAAAGAGGGCGCTGTGCAGAAAAAGTGGGAGGATGAGCTCCCCACCCGAGAATTTTCCCCCTCCATGGGGAAAATGGGTATATAGGAGCAGCAATCGGCTCTCGAGGGAGAGTTGGTCTGATCAACCACTCTGGCTACCGAAACCTTTTCCTTGAGCAATCGAGAGAAAAAGACTACCGACGGCAGTATGCCATCTACCGCAGCCACGCCGGCTACTAGTGATGCTCTCTCATTAGAGGAGCTGACAGCTATCGTTAAGGCAATGCAACAGCAAATTGCAGAGCTAGTATCAGAAAACCGACCGAAAGGTCGAAGGAGGGGCACTGAGGCTAATCACCCAGTGAGAATCACCTCACCAACGCCAGAGCAGCTGGGACAATTGCGAATGCAATTGGACGAGGCAGCTAACGTTGGGGTACCGTCAACGCCACTTGTGGCCGAGGGGCACACTGCCCCAACGGCACACGCCAGACAGGATTTCCCAGTCATGGCGCACAAGGCGCACAAACACCTGAAAAGGTGGGGGATATCGTTTTCCGGGAAACGCGGAGAAGACGTCGAGGAATTCATTTCCTCAATTGAAGACGCACGCGCTTCGTTATCGATACGTGAGGTAGACCTCGTACACATCCTTAGGGGTCTGTTAAAAGGTTCAGCACTCACGTGGTACCGCGGTATGAGCTTCGTTAATTGGTCAGACACCAAAGAAGCGTTCCGAAAGCAATTCGGAGGCCTAGACTACCAAGTCCGTCTCAGAAATGAGATTTATGGGCACACACAAGGCAAACATGAGCCTGTGGCCGAGTATATGCGTAGTGTGCGCGGTTATTTTCTGAAAATAACGCCACCTTTGGACGAAGTGGCCAAAGTATACACTGCATATACGAACATGCTACCGAAATATCGAGCCGGAATCGATATTGACCGAAGGTTAACGATGGAGGATCTCGAGCGGACGGCACTACGTAATGAGTGGAATTACGAGCGTGCCCGAAACTACTGTCCCCCTCCACCAGCAGAAACTGCTGTATGTCCAAGTTTGGCATACAAGGAGCCTAAGAATTTCGTCAGAGATTCTCAAGGCACCAAAGCAGAGCAGTAGATGCAGGAGGTGAAGAGGAGGGTTATCGGAAGAGCCTGGACACTTTGCAAAAAAAGTATCCAAGCACGATCTCCAGAGGCTCACGACACTCAGTCTCAACCGTATAATCTACGGAGACGAGACAGAGAGTATGTGGAAGGCGATCTAGTATTATCTAGAAATCGCGAGCTATTGAACGCAGGCAAAAACAGATCAGCCGCGTTAAACAAGCCATTCGTAGGGCCCTATACAGTCACGAAGAAGCTATCGAAGACTGTCTACGAATTGGCGGATCTCACAGGGAACAGTAAGGGAAAGATGTCCATACAGGACCTCAAATCGTACAAACCCGATCTATCGCTTGGCCCAATCGAAGAGTCTGATGACTAATCGGATTCGGCTCGAATCCTTTCTCCACGGAGGGAGGTATGTAACGAGGTTTCTCGTTACGGCTATCGTATCGGCTTATGCCACCTTCGGGTGAAGCTGTTCAAGTGTAGAGCTCGAGGAGACTCACACATGAACAGCTAGAAAATACTACCGCGGTGCCATCTGCGTAAGATGACACCTTAAAGTTATCGGAAGCTAACTGACACGTCAGTGGGTTTTATATGCAGCTGAGGATAAGGCAGAAGCCCAGCTGAAATGCTGGCGCTCCACTGGAGATGTCAAAGTTGTCAAAGATGTCAAAGATGTCAGGCGCACGGAGAGACCTCTAGACGAGCAGAAGCAGCCTCAGCCGATATAAATAGACCCAACGACACGGTGTTCAGTTTAGTCTGCCTTGGGCGGCAGACTCGAGAGGATCGGGGGACGTCCCTGGATCCTCTACCGCTCACTTCGGTGAGAGTTATCGCTGGTTGCCCGTAGCGTGGCTACGTGGCGTTTCTCGTGCGGATGGAGACGTCCGGTATTCTCTGGGTGACGATAGATCAGAGGAATACTGCGGACGGGCTCCTCCAGAGGCTATCGCGGAATACCCCAATTCCGACTTGTTCTCGCTAGAGGGACTGTGACTAGATCCACTCCCCTCTACCATAACCAGCACACTGGGTTACCGGGAATGGATTGCCCATGCCATCCATTGGGGTCAGTAATTCCCCGAGTAATTACTGCCGAAGGTTCAGCAGGTTAGCCCGAAACCGCCCTAAGAGGTTAAGCGTGGTGAGCCCAGGGAAAACCAGCACACAGTGAGTTTTGTTTATTCCTCCGGTAAAGAATAAACTGGCGCCCATGCTATCGAACCGTGTGTGTGGAAAGGGATGGCCGGAAGTGTAACGGGATTGGACGAATCCCCGTTACGAAATTTTTCGTGAAAATCTTGATTCCACGATAACGTAATAAATAATTGAGCTAGAGACCTCAAATTTTGTGAGGTCATACATCTGATGAGCACAAAGATTGGTATTGAAACTGGGCGGAATCGGTCCAGTAGTTTTTTAGATATTAGCACAGAAAAATCAGAAAAAGCAAGCTATATCTTCAAAACTATTCAATTGATTATATTTGGAACAAACTTAACCCTCTGGGGCCTATTTTAGTTTTCGCATTCCACGCACAGATCAGCGATGCCATTTTTTTTTTTTTTTTTTTTTTGGAGGTGGGAAAAATCTTACATGAGACACCCGCAGATGGGATGTGGGTAGTGTCAGATTCTTACTGACTAAAAAACCCACCTCCGTGACATCATTCATGCACTATGCTGCAAACCACTTTCGCTTCACTTCAGCATGGACATTGTCTCCAGACGCTGTGACGTAGCGCTCTGATGTCATCTTCTTTCTTATCAATTATTGTGTGGATGATTTCAACTTCCCTTGTTGCTTGTTAGGCTGATCATCATGCTAATCTTATTGAATTATCGTCCGATATGAGCTTTCAACTCAAGACTCTCTTCGCTTCATCTGTCGGACATAAATATCGTGTGACTGACATTGTCTATCATTCCGCATCAAGGGCATTGGTCTGTCTCTGCTCTCTTCCTCCTGAATAGGAATTTTCTAACGCAACTGTGTCCAGATAAGGCTTGCGGATTAATTCTCAGAGGGTTAAAAGGTCTTGGCTATGCGTCATTTGTGTTATAACTTTTAGAATTCTTGAAATAATAATTCTAGGGAACCATTCACAAAATTGATCCTCCATGAATTTGCATTTTCCTATATGTTTCCTTGAGGAGGGCAATATATCTGAATTAATTATCGTGAAGTAAATCTTTTTTTATTGAAAGATGAACCCATTGTCGTTGTGACTTAATCACTTGCCAAATTTGAAGAATATCTTATATCCCAAATATATTGATATTTGCATAAATTCAATATTCTTAATTTATATTCGTTGAAAAAGTATCAGCTGCGTCGGTTAAGAATCCCAGTTTTATGAAAGGTATGTTTTTAATGATAATATATTAATATATTCTAAAAAAAATCATTTCAATGATAAAATTAATGATAATTAATAACGAGATCAACTATATACTTTCTTCTTCAAAATTATAAGATTATTTTTAATCACGTTCTCTTCACATAATTTTCGTTCACTCACAACTATCAATTTTTATATGTATGCATAGATGAGGATTGACTGAATCAGATGAATCTTTTCCATTCATTTGATCAGGTGATAAATCATCTATTTCATACCACTCATCGAATTTAAGAATATGCGCTGTGTAATGTCCAATATTCTCTTCACTTATGATATCTGAATCTATAAAATTCACTATCCCAGTTAAAATATATCGTTCATGATCGATCTTCAATATTTTTGGAAATTTGTCCAACGATACTCTCAAATTATGATCAGACAAACATTCTATAAAAAGATGATTATTGAAGTATATTTTTCCAATTTTACAATTATGACCTTGTGGACATTTGATGTGCCTCGTAGTCATTATTTCTTCAATCGTTATGTTTAAAACATGAGGGAGTCTTGTATAGTTATATGTGAACATAGCTTCCAAATTCGGTGTAATTAACAATTTATAACGGTTGGCTTGACTGACCTTGAGCCAACACGTTAAATACACGAAAAAATTTTATTTTACGCGACCACAATTTATGCTCCGAATTTTTCCCAATTTCCTCCTGAACAATTTCCCTAATTTAACCTGGGCGCCAGTCGTTTTTCGAAATTTTGAGAACTTGGGGGAAAACGACAAATCCCCGAGTTTTATTTTTGATTCAATTAAACCACAAAACCCCAAAAAGACTGTAGATTTACCCGCTTTCTTGCGCGAAACTCTTTTCCTATCTCAAGGGGGGGAGGGGACGATACCCTCCCTTTGGGTATTCGGGGCAGAACAAAAACTTCACACTAAACTCCTGAAATTTTCGGTTTAATCAATAAAAATCAAGTATATTCAATGGAATTAATACGTATACATTTAAATAAGAAAAAGAAAGAAATTTTTCGGTTACTGATATAATAATGATAATTTACATTAACTCAGAATGAACAAGTGTGACTCTAAAGTGGTGGGGTTGACCCCCACTCGTAACAGACGCTAACTCGGCGTCTCTCAACTTTGCTCTTTTTACTCCAACTCAATTTAATTAATTCTTTCAACTCAATATATTAATCTTTTGGGGGACTCGCGTGCCTTACATTGTATGCTCCTTCTTTCCGTCCTGGCCTCTCTTAACTTTTCTTTACTTTACTCAAGTTTTCCTCAATTTTCTGACTCTTTACTTCGATTATCTTTACTCTCAACGATGTGACCGCCACGGTGTCCCGGGAGAAGAAGAATGAGTCTTCTCTCCCACGAGTCGGCATTGGGTTTCTTCGGCTGTTTCCGCTCAATTTCGGTAGAGCTGAGGCCCAACCCAACCACTTGTCCCGCGAGTCCCCCACTACTTTACTCTCGCCACTGGCTTTACTTAAATTCTGCTCAAACTCAATAATTCCAAATCATGTACAAAAAAAATTACAATAATTCGGACAATAATTTCGCGACACTGGTACATGGAGAACTTTTGTCTTTTCTTTTGACACACATAATTTCAGTCTTTATTTTCCACTGTCTCCCACGCTGATCCTGGTGATCCCCGGTTCCTCTCGCTGCCGCCCAAGGTTCATCAGTGTTGGTTGGTGTTGGACCAACTCCTCGGATGCTGCTTTGGTCCCGGCTCCTCTGGATTGTCCCTCGTTCTGCTAATTGGTTTGTGGGACTGGGAAAAATCCTTCCCAGTCCTACTTCTCGTGCTTTACTCCAAATTTTGGAGTAGAGCTGGGCGAGAATACACAAAAAAATAGTGAGGTCATTAACTTCTGTTGACCTCACCCTGGACATATGCTGGATTGACTCAAAATGAGCCCTGTCCTCTCCGGGTACATTATCCGGATTATCATTATCAATAATTGGGATTATCATGATTTGATTACGACTGCTCCGGAACGGTCCCAGGACTGGCCCCGGGACTAGAATGTGACGGAATCGAGTTCTTGTCACACAGCTCTGGTGCTGGAGAAGAGTCCCACATTGGGATGTAACTGAATTTTCAGAAATGATGGCAAATGAAGGTTGCTGGAGGTGGTTCTGGCAACAGTGCTGGCTCTGGTCTCCGGAACGGTCCCAGGACTGGCCCCGGGACTAGAATGTGACGGAATCGAGTTCTTGTCACACAGCTCTGGTGCTGGAGAAGAGTCCCACATTGGGATGTAACTGAATTTTTTTTTTTTAATATTTTTAAACAAAAAAAAAAAAAAAAAAAAAAAAAAAATAAATAAACAATTAAACACCATTTAACATTAAACAATTAAATTTATTAATAAATTAATTTTTATTAATAAATTTTTAGAAAATCAAATTTCAGAAAAAAATATGTAATGCGCAAGCAGGATTTGAACCCACGACCCTCTGATTACATGTCAGGTGCTCTACCGCTGAGCTATTGCGAGTTACTATATTTACCATCGAATTTTTGATTCTCACATCTTTTCTCCACCTCCCATCCACGAGGCAATCAAACAATTAAACAATTAAACACCATTTAACATTAAACAATTAAATTTATTAATAAATTAATTATTATTGTCTGATTATCCGTATCCGCGGTCATTATCGCGATTTTAATTGATTTTACTAACTTTTGTGATTTTTATTAATTATGTGACGGTAAAAACCGTCACAAATTTATCAATATTAACACTACCACAATTGTTACATTGTGCTTCTATTGTGTAGCTAGGTTCATTATGAAATATTTTTTGACAGATATCAATAACACTGGAAGCAATATTGGGGGTTACAGAACTATTCGTAATGATCCTATTATCATAAAAATAGTCTATTCTTGAAAAAAATCTCTAGCCTTGCTTCATATATTTCTAAATCAAATATATCTTTTTCTATAATTTTTTTTATGAAATGAAATTCATAGCTATTTGAATTATTAATCACATTCATTAATTACAGTAGAAATATGACAATAGAAAAAAATTTTGTTACTTATAGCAGACGAGGGGATTCTCATCATCTTCAGAACATTCAAAGAGATATCATATTTAACAAGAAGAACATGAATGGACGTGATTAATATGAATAAGATCAGTGTTGGTAGATTTGAAATTAAAAAATTCATTCGGAAGCTTTCCGCCAATCGCATTGGCAGAATATTAGATGTAAGATTCTCAAATTACGCACAAGTAATGGGTCTCCTGCTTGTTATTTTATTTAATTCAACTTATTTTTATTTATCAATTATAACTAGTTTTCAATGAATAACAGGATATAAAAATTGAAAAGTAATATAATTATCTCCGCTGTTTGTCCATTGCGGTGGTTTGAAAAAGCTGCGCATGGCACGCATCATGTGTACGGGCCCCGGCGCCATCAGACGATCAGCTGATCGTTTAGCGAAAAATAAATAATAAAAACTTGAAAAATTAATTTTAAGTGAACGGAGCATTTTTTGCATGCATTCCTAACTCCGTATTGAAGGAAATGATTAGATCTATGATCAGAAATTTCCCACCCCCCCCCCCCCGCCAAAATTGCAAAAATTTTGAGTAATTAATAATTAAGTGAATTTTTGATTTTATACCTTCGTTTTCAATTAATTATAATTATGCCGATCCACCCCCAGTGGAAAAATTTTGATATGATAATGGGGGGTTTTCCTCTACACGCTGATATATTTTTCATTCCCTGGAGCCCAATTTTCTCTACCAGATATAACTTTACTGCACTAATGTTTGAGAACTGAATTCATAAATTCTCAAATTCAGTTTAAAAATATTTTTTCACTCCGAAAACTTATCGCAATCTCAACAGGTATGCAATGAAAGAGTGGCATTCTACACGAATAAGGTGCTGAAAAACAGTAATTTCAAATTCGATTGTGAATTATCACATGTTATATCTGGTCATATCCAGAGCTTGGGAATGATAATGCAACGCCATAACAAGTATATAAAAATTATAAACAATCAGTAAGTTGAATTTTTCAAAATAACATTAGTCCCTGAGCATTGAATGAGGAATTAATTCAATAAATATTCACAAATCTATTCAAGCCTCCACCAATTTCGTACGCATGGTCTAATGAAGCGATTGAGACGGAAATATTTCATCAACAGTACCTCACTTAAGAACATCTACGATTCTGTAGAAATTCGTGATATTACATCAATTTTGTTGATTTCTGCTGTTTTATTTTTCATTGCGGTGGTTATTTTCGTTATCGAGCAATGGTTTCATCAGTTTGAGAGGAGAGTTCGTATCATGCAGAGAAAGAAATTGCTGAAGAGACTCCTTAGAAAACTGAAATCATCGAATATGGCGAAGAGGAAAAAATAAAGAAAATTGTAGTCCTGAGTTAAAAGTTGATTTCACGTTTGCATTTCCTTTTTTATTTAAAAAAAACCTCATCAAAAATATTGGCGCCCAGCACGCTCCACTCGCAACATTGAGGAAGAGTTTGAACACGTTAAAGAAATCAAAAATCGTTAAATCTGTCTCTGACCGTTGAAGACGACGCCAGAGAGAGACGCTGTTACCCAAAAAGCGAAAAATTGTAGTAATTATATCAATATTGCAATTGCAAGTTCAAGCTGTCTCAGTCATTGGATTGAGTGAATACATGAGGACACACTCGCATAAAAGTGCAACAACTCAATTCATAAACATATTGAAGCGATGCGCAACGACACAGACTCTTGCATTAGAGACGAAGCACCAGAGTCGCACACTCACATACAGCTTTTGTCAACACATTCACATCGCAAATGTCTTGACAACAACGTATCACAAATTCTTTCATCAAATTAAGGAACATCAAGAGTATAAGGAGACAGTTATACGCACTGAAGTAGAGTTCAGCAGACAACGACGAGCATCAAGTATTCACGCAGTACGGAAAATGACAAGTGGGTAAACCTAACCTACCACTGTACGGTCAACCAAGCAGAAGCCAATAGTCTCGCGGCAACGTGGGGCGACGAGCAGACAAATCAGGTAAGTGAATCGCTAATTTATTTCCTTTTCTACTCCTTTCCTCTCCCTAGACACAATGGCACAACTCAAGAAATTGATGAAACAGAGAAGCACCGTCAAAGCACAAGTTACACGTATACAAAACTATTTCGATCAGAATCCAGAAATGTCAGTAGCGGCAGCAGAAGTCAGATAAAAAAGCGCTTGAAAAATGCTGGAATCAATTCAAAATAATCCAAGAAGAAATTGAAGACTTGGCAATAGATGACGAGAGTGAAGCAGCGACAACATTCAGCAAGAAAATGAGCGACATCAGTTTGAAGAGAGATTCTATCAATTAGCACAAGCACATACAGTCACTGAAGCAAGGCAAAAGAATGGGAATCGGCGAGATCCTCAATTCAACCAAGGAGGATCAGCAAATCACCAGAATGTGAATCAGAACAGAATAATCATCCAGGAAAGAAGGAACAAATTGAAGTTACCACATTTACCACTTACAGAATTCAATGGAGAATACACTAAGTGGTATTTTTCGAAAACAGTTTTAAAACCACAATTCACAATTATAATGATTTGTCTGATATGCAGAAACATCAATATCTCATTGGAGTGTTGAAAGGACCAGCAAGAAAAGTAACAGAGGGATTCTCTATTAACAACAATAATTACGACAATGCATGGAATCTCCTGAAGAGCACGTATGACAACGAGATGATAATTATCGAGACACACTTGGAAGAATTATTGAAAATTCCTGGAATGAATAAAGATGACAGAGCTGCTTCTATTAGACAGATAATTTGGCACATTCAAACACACATATCATCGTTGAAAACATTGCATCAACCAGTAGATTATTGGAGCACGCTGATCATTCATTTAGTTAGAAAACAATTGGATTTCATTGAACAGCGTGATTGGCGAAATACAATCCAAGATAGAACACCGCAAAATATGCCAACGCTGAACGAGTTCATATTTTGGATAGGGGCTTCTCGAAATTTTGACCACACACCCACTTTCATATTTTATTGAGAAAATTTTGACGTTCTTGATTGTTTGACAATGAGTGAAGTCTTCGGGATCAGTTACCGGCAGGGGAGAGATAATGCGAGAACTTGAAAATTTCTTATACTCAATAGAACTCAGAATTGCGTTGCAGTCTAGAAAAAATTGCGATTGATGTAATTGCTGCTTAATCACTGTTGTTAATGGAACATTCATACAATTCGTGAAGACTAAAATTCCAGTTTTCATATCGAAGCTTGGCTTCAAATTGCATACCCCAAACATGATGGATGGGACCAAGTAAAGACATGAGACGTGGGTAATGAGTTACAAAATGGTGTTCAGGCTTCAGCAGTCCTATCAACTTCAAATAAAGCTCATGATGCTGTTTAATCAAGTCCCACAAATCACTATTAGTAGTTTGAGATACAGTCTCTTGTGAACAAATGCAGCTGATGTTTATCGTTTTTCGGGATGCATTCCCCAATCATCAGTCCCAGATTGGAAAATAATGCTTTCATCTCATTGTCAGCAGCTGACATTTTCAAGCACTTAGCTTCTATCTTGTACTCACTAATTACCGGAGGTCTGTTCGATTCAGTGCAAAAGTCAACGTATTTTATAATGAAATTGAGCCTTTTTAATGTAATAAATTTACATTTGTAAATGAATCCATAGAAAATTTCCCCCAATTCGTATTGCATAAGACCCTCTAAAGAATCGTGCATAAAATCAACACAGTAATTATTAATCACGTGAAAATCATTCACTTTATTCCAATGACTCCTCGCGTTATACCCGTAAATTTTCCATCATTTTTTCAAACGTCATCCACGTAAGTATTGATAGTTCACAATACTAGAGTAATTTTTCCGCAACATAATTTTTTACACTCGTCCAGAGAGGCTGTACAGAATATACAAGAGAGGCTCTACAATAAAAATTTCTACTAAAACACTTGACGAAGCTTAGAGCTGAGTTCAAATCAAGATTGTCTCCTATTAGCATGACAAATTTGAAATAAATTTTTATTTGCTGATTTTCAACATTAATCACGATACCGTTGGTTGCAAGGTTATTTAGAGTTTTAATTACTTCCGCAGATGTCCGATCTCTATCTGAATCTTTTATATCCTGTCACATATTTTTCAATCCACGGTAATTAAATAATCTCGTGAAACTCAAAATGAATCAAAATGATCAAAAATCAGATGAATTCGAAACAACTTAATTATTGGGCGCCACGACGATCTTTCGTCCGAGAGAAAAAAACAAACGAAATTATCAACGATTAATCCCCAGATGAATATCCGACTAGTCGACAACAAAAGGATTCCAAAATCCTAATGACCGCGGAGGCGGCTGGGTTCAATAATTGACCTGCAATATATCGGAAAAGGAATACAGATTTCTAAATAAAATGAACCAAATTTTGTTTCATAATTATAATTTAGAGCGATATCTCTTTTCAATTTGCTCTTTAAAAAAAAATAATGATAATTACAATAATAATCAACATAAAAAAAATTTCGTTACCGAATTTCAATACTGTTGAACAAATATGAATATTGCCGTTATTGTCGGAAAAGGTTCACACAATTCATTTCTCATGATTCGATACAATCAGAGTAAAGAAAAATAATAAATAAAAAAAATCAATAAATCAGAATTAATTCGATAGTACAACAAAACTTCTCACTAACACGACAAGACAGAAAAAATTAACAATACAATTCGAAATGTCGTTAATAAAAATAGTCAAAAAATTCCAAGTCAAATTTGGAATTGATTCTGACGTCCCACGATGAGCACCTTAAAGCTTCACAGTCACATGGACGATCGACATCCCATGAGATACGCCTTTATGTTTTTTAGCAATAAAAATTTTAGAGGAAAATGAATTTGAAACTAGAGGTGAGCAATTGCGCACTCGCTACGCTCGCTCGTGGATAAAAGAGGGCGTAGCTGCTCGCTCTCTACGCTCGCTCACGAATGCTGTTACTGCTGATTAGAAGGAATTAGTGAGAATGTACTGTGATGAGTGCGACTTGAAGCCGCACTAAGAACTTCCCGATAATTTTTCTCACTTACTATTAGAAAAATTGATGAATGATAAAGACGATAAATAACAACAGACATAATCGTGGAAACTATCAAAAAATGTTGGGAAGATCTCAAAAGTACATAGACTCCACTTTCTGGGAAATCAAGAAAAACTTGATAATGTTTTCCTTAAACTACTAAGAAAGTATTGGATCGATATCGATCAAAATCTAATGACCGCAAATTTATGTCAAGATGCTTCGATTACGACATCGATCACATTATTGATTTATGAGAAAACGTAAACGAAAAAATTGATCACGGACACACACACACACAAACACACATACAGACATGATCGTGAAAACTATCAAAAAACGTTGGGGAGGTCTTAAAATATGAAGATCGATCGAAAAATCCATTTTTCATTTTCGGGGTTATTACATAAACTTCCCTTATCGCGAAGTTAATAAAAATGAAATAAATAAATCATACGACAACCAATCGTCGTTAATGAAATAAAATGAAAAAATTATTTTATTTATTTATTTTACAAGTCCCGTAGGGAATAACCCTATGACAAAGGGGGGGCTTACATTTTATACATTGTTGTTTTAATAACTTTTTGTTCTCATATGCGTTACCTGTAAGTTCCTTGAAATAACACATAAGAAAAGATTTTAATAAGAGTGAATTTTTTAACATCTTTTTTTCTTCATTTAGTGAGGAAGTTAACAGCAATACGAATCTGATTTAAAGATTTAAAGAGCAGAGCAACAGCCAACAGCACAGCGTTTGTTTATCAGGTCAAATGGGTCGTTGTTTTACAAATGTTGTTTATTGAGGTTTTCATTCATTGAGTTAAATTGGGATCATTAAAATTCGGTATGAAGTTGGCGAATTTTAAGAACACTGGAGATGAACTGGTATGAATTTCTGAGAAGTTTGTCGTCATGAGGAGAAAAATGTAGTAGGTCGACGATGATTCTGTTTTCTTCCACAAAAAAATGAAAATAATAATAATAATAATAAAAAATTATCGTCACAACAATAAAAAAATTATTGCTGAAAATTTCAAATGCCGACCGTTTTAAAAAAATAATTAAATCTTAAAAAAAAACATCAAATAAATTTCCCGACAATATTTTCCGAAAACAAAAAAATTAAATTGACGAGAAACGAGAAGATTTAATTTGAATTTCACGAAAATAAAAAAAAATCTAACACATCACGGGAAAACCAATAATGGCGGTTACTGCCGTCGAAAATGACGCTAAAGAAAAAAATGTCTAAATTATGCCGAGAATTCAACACACGCTTACCGGAGTTTGTGGGTTTTAATCTCAATTGGACAGATTATCAACTCCCTCCTCAATGTCTGGTAAACGTCCACAATTTATCCTTGAATATCCTCGATATTAATTTTTATTAGGATTTCTTTCACAACAAAAAATGTTGCTTTAATTTTTCAGGAAATTGCAACGAGAATTTGTGTCTGTTCTTGTTGTCACCAAAAAGGAAAGTGAGGGAGGACGCCAGTGTGCGTCGGAAATTTGACCATAGGTGGCTCTTCCCAAATTAATCAGCCAATGACGTTAGAGCTTTCTTTTATCGCCGGATTATTTTTATTATTATTCCGGTAGTTATTGTTAAGTTAAAAAAATGAATGCTAAAACTAACGTCGAAAATTCCGTAAATATTTTTTATCATCATCTCTCCATTAATATTTATCATTATTAATTATTATTGAATTAATTGTGAGATTCCTGACGTGCTTGATTTCCCTCAATTTCCTCAATTTCCTCTAATCAGATGAGAGAATCCAATTGAAACCTATGGGTTTCCGTTACCTGCATCGATAATCATATTGCAGCAGATTCCTTTGATCCTCGTCCGTCTGCAGGCACCTCCTTCCGACGTGAAGAAATGCTCCGGCAAACGCGGCAATATTCAAAGCGGAGAATCCAAGAAAAAAATACGAATTAATAATAATAAAATAAAAAGAATAAAAAAAAATAAATCAAAAGAATATTCTTCCTCGTTTCTCGGGACCTTCCGTATTGATGATTTCTTAAAAAAAATATACATTCATTCACCGCGATACCGGTCTAAAATGAAAACATTTGTAACGACCAAATATGGCGTTACAATCCATACTGTGAGCTATCTGGAATAAAAAAATGGAAGATAATTTTTATCGAAGATGAGGAGGTAAATACGGAATCGAAGCGTAAAGTGCTGTTATTCCATGTACCGTTGTATGAGACCCTAAAGGATTACCGCTTTTGTAGTCATCCTCAAAGAGGAATAATAGAATAGGAATACAAATGGCAAATAGTGACGATATGCACAAGTTTCTGAAACAAATTTGAAGGTGTGAGGTGTCTCGGTAGCTCAATGGTAGATAACTGCCCGGAAAGTAGATAAGGTTGTGAGCTTCGGTTCTCACCCGAGATCGAATCCGATCACCTCCAATTTTTTTCAGAAACTTGTACAATTTAATTTAATCAATTCATTTAATTCTTTAATTTAATTGATTTATTTGATAATGTAAATTCCATCTTTACGCGATAATATGAGATTTCAACTACTATAACATGAATAGGTTAGAAGTTTAAATACTCAGGCATTCTGGGCCTTCTCTCCATTTAAGTTCAGATGAATTTCTCATGAACGAACGCCTATACATGACCGAAATCGCTGCTAAAGTGATGTCACGAAAATTCAAAAATAATCAATACACGGTCGGTAAAATCAAAACTCAGGAATAATAGAAGTATCATTAGATAACAATCATCGATTTTTCATTTCCAAGACTCTGTTTGAAAAATGCTGGATATACGATCGTCTAAAGAAGAGTTTGTCTGTAAAAGATAATTGACTGTGGCAGAAAAAAATTCAGGAATTTTGAAAAATTTTATAAGTACTTCATCGAGAGGAATGAACGTTGCGCTAACTCGGATATTATTCAACAAGGCTTCACTGTTTTGCTCCAACACATAATGAAAAGTCAATTGAATTGGAGCAACATAAACACCCCGTTTGGTAAACTGTTTCACGCACTTGAATTCTGAAACAACCAGTTCGAACACTGATTGAATTCCGTCAAATTTGATGGATATTGTATTTTTTTTGATCTTCCGGAAGTGAATTAATGACTGAGAACTTCAATGACTCTATTATGGTCCGGACTACTGAAAAATGAATGAAAAGTTTAAACCATATTTTGTGCTTGGGATAGAGGTAAACTATAATTTGAATAAAATTTAACAGCTACATTGAGAGCATAATCGAAAATTTCAGTATTTTCAAAGTTGAGTGAAATATCATTATTGTCATTATTAAATTGTAGCGGGATGTTTTGAGTGTGTGTGACGTGTTTGCTGTATCTGCTCAATGTTTTCTCAAAATAACTCGCAAATATTGAAAATCCAAATATAATATTACTGTGCCTCCTCTAAAGAAAGTGAGGCCTCTGCGACGACATAATAACCACATCTAATGCTGTAACAATTAAAAACTTATGAAGAATTTTCTGTGGTGTTCTGCGTATTGGGGTTATCATCTGTCTCTTTCAAAGCGGTAACGCTATCTCTCTTCAAGACGTGATACATGTCTTCGAATATAAACCTCACAGAGAGGTATGAGTACCACGGAATCTCTGACCAATGGAGAGACCACATGTAAAGTTTCTCTGCCGGTAACTTATCAAGCCCTGATAAACAGAAACTGTGTAACATCATCGCCAATAATATCCCGCGAATCTGAGGGAAATTTGAATCCTCTCGAATTCAGAGCCACCGCCTGTGGTGCTGACCACAAAAATTCTCAAAGAAGCAGTAATCTGACACCCTACAACTTCTCCACTCCATCATTACCAGACTATCTGGTGGAGAACTCTGGCAATTTTTATTTTGCACCTGATACTGAGGACCTTGACGGAACGATCTGTCCCTCACCGGATATCCAACGGATATACAGTGAGACTCCTTCACGCAGGGAAAGATCGCCGACTCCAGCGCTTTTTCCGAGACCACGTACTCTATCCTGTGGATCCCCACTGACTGATACAAAGAGCCGAGGAACCAACAGAAGTGCAGATAATATTGATACACACCGAAGGGTATCCAAAAAACTTACGAATGACTCCAAGAGAAATACCCTTTTAAGCCTAGGCTTCACCACAACCGCCACAGCTTCACAAAGTGCCCCAGATCTTCTGATTCAAAATATTGACCTTGAAACTCTGCCGGCGCCAATTGAAATCACTGCAGACATGGGTACCCCAGAAAAACACAATAATGGCTCTATCCTCGCTGCACTACGCGAAATGAAAGAAAGATTGAATAAAAAATCTGATGAGCGTATGGAAACTATAAAACAATAGATAATCAAAAAAGTGACAGAAGAATCGAAGAAAGAAATTGCATCATTCACGAAGGGAATCGAGTCTCGGCTGGAAACATTCAGCACTAAAGAAGAAGAGAAAAGACTGGCTTTTGAGGAGAGACTTAAGCAAAAACTGTTACGCATTGAGACTATACAGAAGAGCAATCTAACAAATGCAGAGGATATCAGACATGAAATACAAAATCAGGTGGCTCCGGTAATCAGAGACTCTTGCGAAGTCATGACCAATACTCTTGAAGTAAATCTTGCAGCGAAATTCAATGTAGCTCTATCAGACATTAAGGCCAAAGAAAAGAGAGAAAAACAACTTAATCTAATCATACGAGGTCTCACTGGTACACCGGAAGTTCTAAACAACAAAGCGCGGGATCTCCTCACGAGTGAGTTGTGAAAGTCTGTCCATCAGAAGCGGATGGACAGACTTTCATCAACATTGGGTGAGTGCAATAAAACTGCACAATATTGGTAGAGGAAGTGGAGGTCTCGCTACGCTCGGGAGTAAGGACACTTGCTCTTTGGAACTCATCAACAAAACAGAGTGGTGGATATTCACGAAATCTGAAATAAACAATATAACGGTGATAGTGGGGTCAGTATATTTTAATGATAAGGCTAATATAGAAGAGGCTTTCGAGAGCCTGCAATCAGTACTCGACCACATAAAAAGAGAATACAGTAACAATCTGTGCATAATTGGGGGCGACTTCAATGCGTGGGTAGCCGACTTAAGCTCTTGGCTCTCCGAAATGCTCAATGTAATGGCGCTTTACGCCAAAAGAAATTCGCTTCACAAGAAATCGAATCCCTGGGGCCGCAAACTCATAGAATTCATGGATTTTAATAATTTTGTATTGCTGAATGGTAGAACGAGAGGTGATTATCCAGGTCAAATCACATATGTTAACAAGAGAGGAATTAGCACAGTAGACCTTGTATGGGTAAATCTCGCGAAAATAAACTTGGTAGAAAAATTAACGGTGGACGCGATGACTACTCTCTCTGACCACTTCCCGGTGACTCTGACTATTCGAGATCAAACCGATACTACGCACGAAGAAGCTGATAATATCAATACAGAATTATTCAGAATAAAATGGCTTCCAGACTCAGAATATGATTTTAGTGGTGCTATGGGGTGTTCGGAGAGACTAGTCACCAACTTCGAACTAGACTCCGTAGACGAAATCAATGAAAATTTATGTTGTGCTATAACCGAATCTGCAATGAATTTGAAAATGCTGCAAAAAATATACCGAAAGGGTTGTAATACACCTCGCAAAGTGAATAAAACATGGTTTGATACAGAGTGCAGGGAGTCTGCGGCTGGTGTTGCTCGCGCCAATGCGGAAATGAAGTCTAAAAAACACCCAGAAGAACTCCGAATTCACTTTTGTAATGAACGAAATAGGCATAATAATCTTTTGAAACAGAAAAAACAGAAATTTTATGATGATGTAAGAAATAAATTTGCGAATATTCATGATGTTCACTCGTTCTGGGGAGTCGTTGAATTTGCTAAGGGATTTCAGACAATCAGATCTTCGATACCACTTGCTGAGTGGGTTACTTTTTACACGAATATTTTTCCTCCAAAATCTGAACAAAACCTTCTTTTTACGGAGTAAACGACGAACACCTAGATAAAGTAATTACAGAAGAGGAAGTCATTCAATGCCTTAACAATTGTAAAGCGGGTAAATCACCAGGTAGTGACGGGATTCCGACTGAATTCCTCAAGGCTCTGCCCAGGAATTGGATACTATATGTCACTTCATTTTTCAATAAAATCTTAATAACAGAAACTGTACCCTCTTCCTGGGCTGATATCCTCATAACCATGATCCACAAGAATGGCGACAAAGCCAACCCACTCAATTACCGCGGGATTGCACTGGTTAATTGCATCGCGAAACTGTTGACGTTGATTTTGAAAGTGCGCTTGGAAACCTGGGTACTCAGTAATAAAATTATACCTGAGTGTCAAGCCGGATTTGTCAAAGATAGAGGATGTATGGACAATATTTTCACTTTGGCGTTGGCCCAGCAGCTCCAGCTCCGATTACCCAGCCGAAAGGTGTACCCTCTCTTCATTGATTTCAAACGAGCCTTCGATTCGATTAATCACGACAAACTCTGGACTTGTCTCTATGAGCTAGGTGTAAGCGCAAAAATGATAAGAATCATAAAGAACATTTATGACCAAGCAAGACTCCGAGTCAAGCAGAATCAAAGTCTCTCAGATCTGGTTGACGTCACCGAGGGTGTCCTACCGGGGGAGATCCTCAGCCCGCTACTCTTCATTCTATATATCTCTGATATTGAGAAATACTGCTCATTGTACGATTACTGCTCATTGCATCGAGTCAACACGAAATACTGCACGAGTAGTAATTCCCCGAGTACTTACTGCCGAAGGTTCAGCAGGTTAGCCCGAAACCGACCTGAGAGGTTAAGCGTGGTGAGCTCAGGGAAAACCAGCACACAGTGAGTTTTGTTTATTCCTCCGGTGAAGAATAAACTGGCGCCCATGCTATCGAACCGTGTGTGTGGAAAGGGATGGCCGGAAGTGTAACGGGATTGGACGAATACCCGTTACAAAGTTCGAAGAGTGTTTATCATTTGATTGCCAGTAGTACTATCACGTGGATGAGCTTGTGTGTTGTGTGTTCTGAGTGATTTTAATGTTGTCTCGTGTATGAGTAGACAGGGGTACGCCTGGGAGCTAATTCACATTTTTGCCGCAGCGGGGAAATTGGGGGCGCCACCGTCGCGCTGCAGAAGCGCGGGCCCTTCTCGCGGTGAGCTGTATGGTATGGGCCTTCCCAAGGGGGGAGGGGGATCTCGCGCGTGGTGGGAAATATGACTCATCATAGATTCGATGAATATTAGGAGACTAGGAAAAATAAAAAAGAAAAAGAGATAAAAATACATTTAAGTATAAATTGTATATCAAGTACACTTAAAATTAATGCTAGGAGACATGTAATAATTATTAATAAAAATACAATTGCAGCTGTCTGCGATTCATCAGTCGTTTTTTCGCGCGTTTTAGCCTCGATATCGATGTTTTTTAGTTTCTTAAAGCCTGTAGCTAATACTGGATTTTTATGCTGAACCCTTAAATAAAAATTTAAAAAGTTAGAAAACATTAAAAATACTTTTGTTATAATTTTTCGGACTCACATCTTCTTCGTCTGATGTTGAAAATAGTCATTTTAGAAATTTGCTACTGTGAAGGTGTAACGATGAGAGAGAAAGAGATATTGATATTGATATTGTTTATTAACTGTACAGTATGTTGTACAAAATACAGGGATTATAATAATCGTAGTAAGAAAAGAAAAAACATAGCTGATAGAAAATTTCAGAAAGTCGTAAGTGACACTAAAGATATCCTAAATTTAGTTTTTGTCATAATTGTAATTGAAATTTCAATTTCGCGGGCTCCTGATGTTGATATAGGTTATGATTTAACACTGAGTAGTAACGACCATAATTAAAAAGGGGATGGTAACGATGATGAGATTAGAGCAAGATGATGATTAGAACAAGATGATGAGAGGAAGAAAGAAAGACCGAGAAAGACCGAGACCCGGCAGGCCTCTCACTCAAAAACCGTAGGGTCATTCTGGAGATGGATACGGATAGAGGTCTTGAAGGAGATCAGGGCTGGTTGATCACGTACAAAGCTGGGTAGTGAGTTCCATAAGTACGCCGCGGACACCTGCAGTGAGCGGCGCATGACCTCAGTCCTGAACGGCCTGATCATCAGCGGGTTCACCTCCCCCCTTACCGGCCGGGAACCGCTGCCGACCACGAAGAAATCCGCTAGGTAACCGGGTTCAGCAAACCAGAGTAGTTTAAACACTAAACATGCCAGAAAGTATGTTCTGCGCATCCTACAGGTCATCCAGCCCAGTTCCCTACGAAAGGAGGAGATATGCTCATTCCTCTTCACCCCAAACACGTATCTAGCCCCCATATTCACAAGTCGTTGAAGCTTGAGGGACAGCTCCTCCGAGAGCCCACCGTACACCAAGCAGCAGTAATCCAACACCGGAAACACCAAGACCTCCACCAGGTGCTTACGCAGCTGAAGGGTAGTACTCGCCCTGGAGAAGCGCAGGCGATACAGGACCGAGTGCACTCTCTGAGATACACTCGCGACGTGTTCTCTCCACGACAGCCTACTGTCGAGCACCACCCCCAGGCTACGCACAGATGAAACGAACGGTACCTCCGTGTCCCCGATGCTGACCTCCAAGTTCGGCACACGGTAGACATCACAGACGAAATATGTGGACCCAAACATGATCGCCTTCGTTTTGGCCATATTCAATTTGAGACAATTTCGTCGAGTCCAAGCCGAAATGCAGTCACCCGCAACGCTCATGCGGCCCAAAGCCCCGTCCAGATCTTCCCTGGAGAAATGCAAGTATATTTGCAAATCATCTGCATAAATGATGCGCTGTATGCCTACTGGCAGATGGTCACCGCTATCATTGATGAATAATACGAAAAGCAATGGACCTAAAATGGAGCCCTGAGGAACACCCCGATTGAGCGGGAGATAGGTCGACTGGACCCCACCATTCCCCAAAGTTGCCTGGCTACGACCTCCAAGGTACGATGCCAACCACCTGGTGGCAGCTGACGAAAAGCCATAGCTTCTCAGCTTCCGCAGAAGCAATACATGACGCACCGAATCAAACGGCTTGCTGAAATCAAACAGGAGAAGCATAGTCAACTGTCTTTTGTCAATTTCCAAGCGTATGTCGTCCGTCAGTTTCAACAAGGCAGTCTGAGTACTGTTGTGAGGTCGAAAACCAGTTTGAAGAGGATCAAGTGTCACGCGCTCAGCAAGAAAGCCAATCATTTGCTATGAAGCCAGTTTCTCCAAGACTTTGGATAAAAAGCAAAGCAAGGCGATAGGCCTGAAATCACTTGCAGAAGACGGATTCTTAACCTTGCCCAGCGCCACAACAAGCGATTTCTTCCACTCTGAGGGGAAAGAAGACGTAGTAAAAGACTTATTAAAGATCTGTAAGAGAATCGGTATCAGTATCGATCGTGCGGCAATAATCACTGATTTGGGCACCCCATCACAGCCTTCATCTTCAGTTGTAAAATGATTAATGGCTTGATTCACCTCCACAGCATTGACCTGACGAAAAGAGGAACCCACCTCAGCATCACCACCATCCCCGGGCAACGACCCAAGGAAGTCGTCGATCGAAGGTTCCTCGTCACTGTATGAGACTCCAGCAAAGTGATGATTCATCGCATCATGATCGAAAGCCACCTCAGCAGAAGCATTGTCCACTCTCGCGACACCCAGATGGCGCAGCTCCTCCCAGATGAGCGCCGGATCACTGAGAGCACCAATCTTTCGATAAAAATACTGCTGCCGTGCACCCTCCACCATACAATGGGCACGGTCCCGAGCCAGGCGATACTCAAGTAGTGCCGCCCGCGACCGCACCCGCTTGTAGACCCTATGAAGATGGTCCCTCTCAGCCACCAGCGATACCGTCTGTGCTGTGAACCACGGCTTGCGTTTAGAATCTTTTCTCACCGTTTTCACTGGTACAGACAATTCAATAGCACCAATCAGATTATTGAACAGAATCTTCACTGCCTCGTCCAGAGAAATCGATTCATTGATCAGAGACCAATCGCAAGCCTGCAGTTCAGCATACAGTACACCTACATCAAGAGACTCGAAGTCTCTGTAGCAGACATCATGTTGTGCTGCAGGGCACGCAACCAACACCTAAAGCGTTGCAGCAATTAGATCATGCCCATCTATAAAAGAAACATCCGTCTGCCAATGATCCAGCAAGGTGTCCTCTGAATCTATCAGGCACAGATCCAGCCATGT
Organism: Aleiodes alternator; assembly: GCA_963921955.1. NCBI lineage: Eukaryota > Metazoa > Arthropoda > Insecta > Hymenoptera > Braconidae > Aleiodes > Aleiodes alternator. The sequence goes on along the minus strand of OY998102.1, from coordinate 2,759,751 downwards.
ATCTGATGAACACGTGTGGTGAGTGGCTCTGTAAGGCACAGAACACAGCGAGTTTTCAGCAATGAACGAGCGCAGAAAAGCTGCGTCATCGCTCGTAGATGAAAGCATGTCGGCATTAAAGTCGCCTAGAATTGCCTTGGAGCTGTATTCCGGTATGTACCTTCCAAGCGTTGGGATAAAATCGCTACCATGGAGAAACGGCGCATGATTTGGCCTGTAGACGACCCCCACTAGCAAAGGAAAAACTCCTTTGCTCGAAATCTCGCAAAGGAGATACTCCGGTAGACCTGGTTTTTTCGTCCACACGTGCGTTGAGGAAGCAAGAACCTTCACATGAAAACATTGATTTATGTATAAGCAAACCCCACCTCCACGAGTGTTGCGATCACAGCGGAAAAGGCTGTACCCCTGAAGCGAAACAACGTCATCATCAATGAGGGGGCAAAGTTTCGTTTCTGACATTGCGATGACATGGAACGGGGGATGAGCATCAAGGAATAGTCTAACCCTCTCAAGGTAAGCCCTTATGGAATTCACATTGAGGTGACAAACACGCAGACCCTCCGACCCCAGCAAGGTCGACGCCACACTTGCATCCGTAAGACAACCCAGCAAAGCAGCAGAAGGAGCGGGAGTGGTACTGTTACTCTGGACCATTTGAGTGGAATTAGGAACTTTCACTGCCGGAGTTGAATGAGCCGAGATGCCAGTAAACTCAGTTGAAGTTGTTGATGATAAAGCAGCAGATGAAGAGAGAGAAGAAGAGTGAGTTAAAGAAAGCGAAGAAGACGAGGGTGATGAAGACGAAGATGAAGAGAGTAATGAAGATGGAATTATGTTTGAGAGGAGCCCGCTATGAAGTTTTTTAGATCCGTAAGCGATGAGATACGCGTTGGCTCGCCCTCCTTCCTTCTTTTGACATAGATCATGCCATCACGAACGTAGGTGAAGAACCCTCCCCCTCTTGATGCTTCCCTCACTTTACGACGGAGCTCATGAAGATCAGGAGGAAGGAATTCATTTATGTTGATCAATGATGGTTGGAGCGGAACAGTTATCTCTGCTGCACGCACAAGCTCATCGTCCAGATCAGTTGAGTGAAGCTTTCCGTGGCGATCCTCGGCAACAACCACATTGTGAGCCAAAACTCCAGACGATAGCGTCACAACTGAAGACATCGGCTTTCTCGTTGGGCCAGCAGCAGCAGCTGACGTATGAGAGGCTGTACCATTTTCAGGATTCTCCCTCAATTGTCGTTTGGAGAAAATCGGCGTAACATTGATTATATTATCTGCTGTAAAATCGCGACACACCGAGTGAATTACTGCCAATGCCAGACCTCTAGTGTTCACCTGTGCAGGAGCAAAAATCCCGGAAATAATAATGTCCGGCACCAATCTTGCCCTCTCGGCATTTATCAACGCCAGCGAATTAGAGAGTTCCTTCACTGAGGTTTCTACCGGACCAACTCTACTCTCAACAGCCTCCACAACGCCAGCGGCTGTGCCCATCGCTTCAGCATTCTTAGCAAGGGCGCAAAGCTACCGCTGCGCTGTCTCTACCACCACCACGCGTTCACCCCAAGCAGCCACGTCTGCCACTACCTTATCGACCTTGCGCACCAGGTCCGGAATCTTATCCAACGCAAAAAGCTTCTTAGTGATCTGATCTTGGAACTTCACCATACGAGACTCCATACTTTCCTCAAAGGACTTCGACTGTTCATTCATGGCAGTCAACTGATTGTTAATGGCATCAAGAGTCGGCATGAGTGCACTTAAATCCACTGCATTAGATGGCATCGACAGTGGTGATTGTACTACACCTGAGAAAAAACGCCGAGCACTTCGAATTGATACCGAGTCACTCGCCGAGTTGCTACGTAGTCTTTGCCCCATTGGTGTATTTGTCACAGTGATGCATACACGACAGATATTGACCAACTCTTCCTGATCATTGAGAACTGAATTGAATTTCGTGCATGTCAGGTGAATAAATTTACGGCATTTAGCACATTGTTTGAGTTTACCCTGCGTATCTTTATGGCATAATTGACATTGCCGTGAAGTCCCCTTTTTTTTACCATCACTCATACTGACTCTCGTTAAACAATACTAAATAAATCCTCCAAATGGAATAAAAATGATGAAATAAAGAAATACGAGAAAATCTCTGTACTCTGCTGGATTAAATCCGATGGTACTATAGCTGCTGTTGGTAAGAAAGGGATCTTCACACCAATTACATCCGGTGGATGAAGTAGAAATGCAATGATCACAGATGAGAGAGAAAGTAAGCACTCGGAAGAGAGAGATAGCCTCTATGCAGTAGGAGGTTATGTACTCACGTGCAAATCCAAAAAAGCGCCAGAAAAGGCAGAAAAAGCAACCAACAAGCCGGATTAATTACTCCGTGTGCTGGTTGCAAAAAAGCACATGCAACTTGCTGCAACAGAAAAATGCCCGGAGGCAAAAACAATGCAGAACAGCTGTTATATGTAAGAGCAAGCAAAGCAATATGTTGTGTCACTTACAGAGAGAGAGACAGAGCCTAAGAGACATTTTTAACAGAATTTTGGAATAAAGCTGTTTCTTGATGAATATGAGTTAATGTGCATATAATACGATATATCGCATAGAAAAAATCAAGATTTCTCAAGAATTTCAAAATTTGAGATGAAATAGTCATTTTAGAAATTGGCTACTGTGAAGGTGTAGCGGTGAAAGAGAAAGAGAGATTCGATTTGATTTGATTAGTTTTATTCCTGTACATTATGTTGTACAAACAACAATGATACAAAAAAAACAGATAATTCTCAATTACTAAGCTTACAGTAGTAGCTATCCCTGAACCTATAATAGTTCTCTCAGTATCCAGTGCCTTTCACTTTATTTCTCGCAATTAACAATAGAAACAGTTAAATTATAAATTACTCCTAGCTTACTGAGGAGCCCAACTACGCGCAGCGAAAGTGCCAGAAACATGTCCCATCGAACTCGGAAATATCTCAGGAAGAACACAGCAAGGGGCAGGAATTCCACCACTCACCCTGCCCTCACACCCAACCGGAGTTATGTTACACCCAAAAACCTCTTGTAGAGCCCTCACTTGAAATCGTACGAAAGGAATATAGAAACGAAGCATGAGAACATAGAAAATAAGAGCGAAGACAGAATGAGGGAGAGATAAAAGGAGAACAGGTGAGAGAAGAGAAAAAGCGAAGTCATAAAATTGTAGAGACAGAGAGAGAGGTAGAGATAGAGATAGAGATAGCAGCTGACGAAATAGGAGAAACGTGCAGCCGAGGGCCTACTGACCTAACACACGTTGATGGCCATGGAGATGGATGCGAAGGGCGGCCTTGAAGAAACCTAGGGTTGGAAGATCTCGAACATCACTAGGCAAGGAGTTCCACAGGTACGCCGCAGAAACCTGAAAGGAGCCACGCATGGTCTCAGTCCGAAAAGGTCGCACCATCAAACGATTCACCTCCCCTCTTACCGGTCGGCTGCTCTGGCTGACCACTAATAAATCAGCAAGGTACCCCGGCTCTCCGAACCGGAGCAGTCTGAATACCAGACATGCAAGAAAATAAGTTCTTCGCATCCCGCAGGTCATCCATCCCAGCCTCACCCGAGGGGAGATGCTCTCATCCCTCCTCGCCCCAAAGACGTACCTAATCCCGACATTGATCAAGCGTTGAAGCTTGAGGGACAGCTCCGCCGAGGGACCATTGTATACTACGGAGCAGTAATCTATTATGGAAAATACCACAGCCTCGATGAGGTGCTTCCGCAGACAGAGAGTTGTACTCGCCCTGAAAAAGCACAGGCGATACATGATCGAGTGAAACTTTTGGCTAACACTCGCAACATGCTCCTTCCACGACAGTTTACTGTCGAGCACAACTCCCAGGCTGCGCACTGAAGAAACCAACGGAACCCCAGCTCCCCCAATCATCACCGCCAAGTCTGGCATCGAGTATACATCATTTACAAAGTACTGCGATCCGAACACAATGGCCTTGGTCTTCAAGACATTCAGCTGGAGTCTATTCCGCTGAGCCCAGGCTGAGACCTCAACACCAACATTCCCCATCTTAACTAAAACCTCCTCGAGATCCTCCCTGGAAAAGCAATGGTCAATCTGAAGGTCATCAGCGTAGATCAGATGCTTCACATCCATTTGCAGACTCATTCCAACGTCATTGATGAACAGGAGAAAGAGAAGTGGCCTAAGAACCGAACTCAACTGTGGAACTCCCCTGTTCAACCGGCGAAAAGATGATCTCATCCCAGAAGACCCTAGTGTGGACTGTGAGCGGTCACCCAGATACGATGCAATCCATCTGAGAGCATCACCTGAGAAACCATAACTCCGCAACTTCTCCAACAGTAACACATAACACACCGAGTCAAACGCCTTGCTGATGTCAAACAAGAGAAGGAGCGTCATCTGTCGCTTGTCAATACCTGTGCGTATGTCATCCGTCAGTTTCAATAGTGCTGATTGTGTGCTGTTATGTAGTCGAAAACCAGTCTGCAATGGGTCCATGATAGAACGCTCAGCAAGGAATCCGAAAATCTGCAGAGAGGCCAGTCTTTCCAAAACCTTAGATAAAAAGCAAAGAAGTGCTATAGGCCTAAACTCGTTCGGAGACGACGGATTTTTGACCTTGCCAAGCGCTACTATCAGCGATTTTTTCCACTCCAGAGGGAAAGTCCAACAAGTGAAAGACATATGGAAGATCTTCAACAGTATAGGTAATAGTGTCGGTAGTGCAGCAGCAATGATAGACCTGGGAATGTCATCGCTCCCCTTTGCTTCAGAGGTGGAATGACTAATTGCATCCTTCACCTCATCAGCAGTTACGGCCCTGGAAACAAACCCATCGACTACCACGCTCCCCCTTTCCGACAGAGACGTAATGAAGTCATTCAGTGGAGGATCGGTTGCATCAAATGCGACTTCAGCAAAGTGCCCATTCAGAATATCACAGTCAAAGTCAGTCGGTGCATCATCAACTCTAGCAACCCCCAAGTGACGAAGCTCCTTCCAGATCCGGCCTGGATCTGTAAGAGCACCTAGTTTCTGCTGGAAATACTGCTGCCGGGCACCCTCCACCACCGAGTGAGTCTTATCTTGCGACATTCGGTACTCGAAGAGCGACGCCTGCGATCTTCATCTCTTGTAGATACGGTACAGACGATCTCTCTCGGTCACCATAGAAACTATCCACTCAGTAAACCACGGTTTACGTCTAGGCACTCTCCTCACCACTTTCCACGGGGCAGACTTTTCGATTACTTCAACAAGCCTCTCATTGAGCCACACAACCATCTCATCTACCGATGCTGCATTGTCCAGCGCCAACCAGTCAGACCCCGACAGCTGTGCTTCCAACTCCACAAGATCCAGCGCGTGAAAATCCCTGTACCTCACGTTTGTAGATGCCGTTGGGCATGGAACATACACCTCAATCACTGCCATCATCAGATCATGCCCATCAACGAAAGGCACGTCTGTTTGCGAATGCGACAGCAAGACATCCTCAGAGTCAATCAGGCACAAATCCAGCCAAGTATCAGATGTCTTTGTATGATGAGTGGCCCCATGCGGTACCAGTCGGAGCCCGTTATCCGAGCAAAAGGAGCGCACGAACGCCGCATCATCATTAGTGACAGACAACTGATCGGCATTGAAATCGCTTAAGATGACCTTTGAGCTGTATTCCTGCAAATACATCTCCATTTTAGGCACAAAGTCACTGCCCTGAACGAAAGGCGCATGATTTGGCCTGTAGACCACACCCACTAGCAGCGGAAGAACCCCCTTGCCGGCTATCTCACACAACAGATACTCAGGCAATCCCGGTTTTCTCGTCCACACGTGGGAGGAAAATGCCAACACTTTCACAGTAAAACACTTGTTGATGTACAACGCGACACCCCCTCCTCTAGTATTCCGATCACAACGAAAGAGCGTGTACCCCTCAAGGGCGACCACATCATCCTCGATGAGGGGGCAGAGCTTCGTCTCAGACATGGCGATAACATGAAATGGGGGGTGAGAGTCCAGAAAGAGTCGAACCCTTTCTATATGCGCCCTAACAGAATTTACATTCAGATGACAGACCCTCAGACCAGCCTCCCCCAACAGGGACACCGACGCACAAGCGTCAGCCCCAATACCCAGTGATGTTGATGTCAAGGAAGGAAAAGCAGAAGAAGATGAAGTAGTATGTGTGGAAAACGAGTCAGACAGTAGGCTTTGAGAGAGAGTTGAGGAAGTTAGAGACAAGGAAATAGAAGAAATAGAAGCTTGCGCAGTAGATTGAGGCTCCGAGATTAAGAGGAGCCCTTCAAGAAGTTTTTTAACTCATCCATTGACGAGATGCGAAATGGAGGACCATCTTTTTCTCCCTTTACAAAAATCTCCCCTTCGCGCACGAATGTGATGAAGCCCTTATCCCTTGTCGCATCCTTCACCGCATGTCAAAGCTCATGTAAATCCGGCGGAAGGAACTCATTTATATTGATGAGAGATGCCTGCAGAGCAGCCGTTGCTCCAGACGCCAGCACTAGGTCTTTATCGAGCTCTGATGAATGCAGTTTGCCACGACGCGCCTTGGCCGTCACTAGACCATGAGCAAGCGCACCCGATGACAGCGTCACCACCATAGAAGTAGGTCTAGTTTCCACCTCAGGTTCATTAGCCATCGCTGCTCCAGTAGAGGCGCTTGCCGTTGACCCATCAGCTCCCCTCTGTCTAGGGCGAATGCACCTCACACTGACCACGTTATTCTCCGCACAGACTGGATGAATTGTGCGGATCACGGCAATCGCAAGCTTCCTAGCATCCACTTCTCTAGGGATACGTAGCCCAGAGATGATTACGTCAGGCACCATCTTCGCCCTCTCCGCGTTAATCACCGCAATCGAACTTGCAAGCTCCCTCATTGACCCCTCAACTAAGCCCACTCTATCCCCAACAAGCTGCGGGATCTCATTAGGAGTACTAGCAGTCTCAACAGCTTCCCTTACAGCTTTACGAAGGTTCACACGAAGCTCCCTTTGACTGGCCTCAACCACCTTCACGCGTCCATCAAGAGCAGCAACGTCAGCCACCACTCCTTCAACAGTTTGGACCACCCCTTCCACTTTCTTTACCAACTCAGGAATCTTGTCTAACGCCTTAAAACGCTGTGTGAACTCAGCGTGGAAAGTGGCCAAGCGAGCTTCCATGCCCTTCTCAAAAGCCTTTGACTGCTCAGCCATCTCCACCATGCGCGCCTCGATGCCCGCTTCAAAGGCCTTGGACCGCTCGTTCATTGCAGACAATTGTTGGGTAATCGCATTGAGCGCTGGCATTACTGCCGACAGATCACCTGCACCTCCTAGTGGGAAAGCCAGAGGCGCACCTCCACCCATTGCTTCAAAATCAGCATTGGCAACCTCAGACGTCGATCCACTACGTGCTCGTTTTACAATTGGAGAGTTCGCCACCTAAAGGCACACACGACAGACCTTCACCGATTCAGTTCCCGTGAAAATAGTAGGGAACCTCGTGCACGTGAAATGAGCATGCTTCTGGCACTGAGCACACTGCATTGTCTTGCCTGAGCCCTTTTTGCAGACTTTACAAATCGAATTCGGAGTCGACTTCCCTTTATTCTCCCCTCCCTTTTCCCCATCCTTATCTCCCCTATCCCCCATTTCAGGCTTTATATCTACTAGAAATTGATTCAAGAAACTATGATGTAATAACAAATAAAGAAAATATAGAACAAGAAGTTGGAATAATTAGAATAAATTATCAGTAACCAGAAGTAAGAGGAAACGCTCTCAGAAAACTTTACCCAGCAACACTATTCAAATTTTGAAACTCAGATCTTTTACGCGGTTTTCTTTCAAGTCAAACTACGCGATGGTAATTCGTCGACTGTCAGTACTGCAGAGCACCGTTCCTCCAGTTCACTTTCCAACTGTAGATGGCGCCGGGTCACAACAATTTACAGGTGGATATGAAGACAGATGCAAAGCAAGAGAGACAGCCTGATATCAATTGGAGGTTATGTACTCACCAGCAAATTTATGAAAATTCACTGAAAATACAGCAAAAGCAATCAACAGGCTGGATTAATTACTCCAAAAGTTGATTGCAATAAGGCGCATGCAAAGAGCTGCAACAAAAACCGCCCAAGGGCACAAATGATGCAGAAAAGCAGTTGCAAGAATAGTGACAAGCAGGTGTAAAGCGTCTAGCTACTTACAGAGAGATAGATAGATAGATATCTTTATTATTGTTCGGAGGTGGTCGAACAAACAGTAGAGATTGCAATACATTAAATTACAATAAGAGGTATAATTTATAGCGTATCTTCAAGAAAAAAAAATTAAAAAAAAAGACAAAAAATGAAATAGAGATATAGCAGGAATAAGTAATCAAAAAAGAAAGAATTTTAGCTGCGAAAGGCCCTACAGACTCTCTAGAGTGAGTAGTGAAACAAAGGTTCAAGAGTAATTTTCAGTTGCTAAGTTTCAAGGTTGAATGGAATAAATGAAAGTACAAGGCTGCTGCAGGAGTTGGTGCCAGAAAACTCTGGAACGGACTATCACGCTGTTCGCCCAGCGTGCTCAGCAAGTTCATTTTGGAGTTGCCATGACTTCAGGAGTCGGTTGAAGTGGCCAAGCGAGTTGGCTTCGCGAATTTCAGGTGGTGTATTGTTCCACAGCATGGGTCCAGTGATGCCGAAGGCATGCATGTAGCTGTCGGTTCTATAGTTAGGCACCATCAGTTGCGTTCCAGTTCTTTGGCCACGCCCAGGCTGTCTGGAGATATGTGTTGACAGGAGATCAGCAAGGTATTCTGGTTTTCCTGAGCGAAGAATTTTGTAAATCATGTTTAGAAGGATGTTTCTCCTCAAACTTGTCACACTGAGCCAACCTAATTGTAAACGAAGGTGGGTGACTGGTTCGTCGCGGCGACACCCATAGATGTAACGTATACCTCGGTTGCAAAGGCGTTGCAGGCGCTCATCCAGGACAAGTCCTGCACCGTTGATGGCACCAAGGCAGTAAATGATGTGAGGGTGGATGAGCCCACTCACCAGTTTCTTCCTCAAATCGATATCCGTCGCGTGCCTGAAAGAGTAGAGTCTATAGAAGATGCTGTTCACTTTTGAGGTCACCCAATTGACGTGTTCTTCAAAGGTGAGCTTGCTATCAAGGATAACTCCAAGGCTCTTCACCGAAGTCACCCAGGGGATTATGATCGAGTCTGCCCCTAGTGCAGGAAGTTCATCATATCTGATGTTGTTGATGTATCGACGAGCACCAAAGATTATCGCCTTGGTTTTCCCCAGGTTGAGATTTAGTCCATTCTCTCGAGCCCTGTCGCTGATTTGTTTGATGTCCATGTTCATTTTCTCGATACAGTCAGGGATGTCTGCCGGAGAGCAATTCCGATAGATTTGTAAGTCGTCTGCATACAAGAGGCGTATACAATTTGTAATTTCTGAACCAATGCAGTTGACAAAGATGGAAAGAAGCAATGGACCTAGTATGGATCCTTGGGGCACTCCGCGGTTTGTATCCAACCAGCTGCTGTGATCAGTCTAGTTTATCTTCACGGCTTGTTGTCTGTTAGTGAGATAGGACTCAAACCATTTGATTGTCGTTGATGAGACCTGGAGCGAACTGAGTTTTTTCAATAGTGCTGTATGGCTCACGGTATCGAATGCTTTGGAGAAATCAAATAGGACTAGGATCGTCACGCGGCGCAGGTCCATACCAAATCTGATATCATTGATCAATTTCAGGAGAGCTGTCTGTGTGCTGTGCTTTTTGCGGAAGCCGAATTGAAATGGATCAAGAAGATTATGATCTTCAATGTGGCCTGTGAGCTGGTTGCAGACGATGCGTTCTAGCGTCTTGCTAAGAATGGGCAACAGAGCTATTGGGCGGTAGTCACTAACTGCAATCGGTGATGGTACCTTATTGATAGGAGTAATCAAGGCTTTTTTCCAGTCTTGTGGAAAAGTTGAGAGCCTGAGAGAGGTGTTGAATAACTCAGTGATTGGTGCCAGCAACAGTTCAATTAATGGGTGTATTAGCTGTCGTGACAGCCCATCGGCGCCGTTGGCGTTGGATTTTACGGAGAGCAGAGCTTCTTTCACCACAGTATCGGAGACCTGGGCGAGGCGAAAACCGTCTTCGGGATAGGCCGGAGGGGGACCTTCGGGTACGTCTACAGACGTTCTTGTGGTGGCAACATCAGCGAAAAAGGTATACAGGTCATGAGGTGCCACTGCTAGCTGACGGTTGGACGTTGATCCCAAGAGTCCAAGATGGCGTAACTCGTTCCAGATCATGTTAGGAGCAAGACTGATGATCTTAGTCTTGTAGTACTGGATACGGGCGGTGGAAAGACTTAACCGATGATGATCCCGGGAAGCTCTATGGGAAAGGGGTCGCACCCCTTCGTACAAACCTCGCCGAAGATGTATTCTGGCAGGCCCGGTTTGCCAGTCCACTGGTTCTCAGACATAGAGATGGTTTTGAAAGTCATGTGCTCAGCTACAAATACTCCCACACCCCACCCTGGCTGTTCCTGTCATTACGATGGAAGATGTAGTCAGGTAGGTTGATAATGGAGTCAGGCATCGCTGGAGAAAGCCACGTTTCGGTCACGGCAACCACTTGGTGCCCAGGGTGAAGATCAAGGTAGACCTTGAGAATATCAAGGTGAGAGCGGAGGGAGTTAACGTTGAGGCAGCAGATCTTTAAATGCGATTTGGTGGTAGAGTTGTTGGTGTTCAGGGGAACTTTCGGGCTAAGCAGTACGTTTTTATGATTGGTTGGAGTTGGTTGCAGTAAACGACATTTCGCTGGATAGAGTCGAACTAGGTCTTCAATGTCAGCTTCGTTGAGGATCATGTGTGTAAGCCCGCCTTCTTGCAGTTTTGCACAAACGAAATCGCTTTTTACCCAAATGAATCTGAAACCAGCAGGTTTCAAGGCAGCCTTCGCCTTGCTCAGCAGCCGGAAAGTGTTGCTGGGAAGCAGCACGTTGATATTGATGGTAAAGTCTTTATGCCACGAGGGTAAAGACTTGAGAGCATCAGGAATCAATTTCTCATCCAGATTCTTAAAGGTTAGACGGCCATGCTCTTTCTTCCTTTGGATGATAGCTTTGGAGATCTCTGGTCTCTTGACGCCGATAACAATTGACGAGCGCTTATTTGATAAAGATGAGGTGGAAGGTGAGGTTCCAGAGGCCTTTGAGGTGAAGATGCGGGAACCAACATAGTCTTCGGCTGTCAGTTCATATTTGATAGCCGACAGTACAGCTTTGACAATAGGTAACGGGTCCGCCAGTGCTTCATCTGTGGGAAAGCTCGAGATAATGATCTCGGATGGTTTAGTTGCACTACGTGACATCAGACGGTGTAGGCAAGTCATATTCGAGCGTATAGCGGCAGTGGTTCTAGCTGCATCCGCTGAATCATTGTCTGGAGCAGGATTGAGGGGGATATCGTACAGAAGAGCACCAGGGGTAGAGAGTTGATCAACTTTCGCTGTGAGCTCAGCTATTGTCTTCCTCATAGCTATCTGTTGAGTGGTGACATTTTCAGTGGTTGTCTTCAGGATGAGAATATCTTCAGTATTTTTCTCAAGGTTTTCGGTGATTGAGGGAATCGAAGCAAGTAGAATACTATTCGGACTGACCTGCTTCTGGATATCCTTAATGACGACCATGAGGCTGTCCAGACTTGCTCCAGATGTGCCTTTCTTCTTTGGCTTGACGAAACCTGCAGTATCATATTCGCGTCCCCTCAGCTTCTTTTTTGAATCCGTAGAGGCATCGGAGTCAGAGGCAGAGACAGAGGTCCTTGGTCTCGTGATTACCAGAGGTATCATGGTTTATAGGCAGAAAATCAGTTTAGTTGAGGAAGAAGCTGGTGAGTTTGATAATAGGAGTCTTGGTTATCGACAAGGGGATAAAATAGAAGTAGTATGTTACCTACTGAGTTGAGGAATTATTTAGTAGTTCCAACGTGATACTTGTGGTGGCGCCAGAGACGGTGTGGTCAATGTAGCGGTCGACAATTGCGAAATGAACTTTATGTTTTATGCAGTTTCATAACCTCAAATTGTCACTCACTTGGCTTTTTAATTGCAATTTTCCAGAAATCCTTGCGAGATGCAATCCAACTCTATATCTCAAAAGATGGGTTGCATTTAGTTGCATACAATAGTCTGGAAAGATGAAGCGCCCGAAGGCAGTTTACAGCAGAAACGCGTGTTCAAAGAGGAAGCAAGAAAAAAGACGTAAAGCACTACTCACAGAGAGAGAGAGAGAGAGAGAGAGAGAGAGAGAAAAGCGTTTTTAGTATGTCCAAAGGCTCCAAGGCCTCCTATGGACAATATTCGAGATACATACAAAATCATACAAATATTTATAAAAACATTAACATAATTCATAACTATTGATATTCAGAATACACCAGTTCACACGTTTCACATAAGAATGAGAGTACAATAATATAAAATAAAAATGATCAGTCACTGAGTGCATCTAATGTCAATTATTCATGAAGTGATTCATTGTAATTCGAGTTTCAGACTATTCAATCATGTAATATATAAAATACAGTCATTTGTTAATTAATAGGTCTACTGATTATCCTAGTCTTTTCGATCGTAAGTTACATTTTTTATTTATTTATTTAATTGTTCATTCATTTATTCATTAATTCTTTTATTCGTTCATTAATTTATTTGTTCATTCATTCATTTGTTTATTATTATTATTATCATCATTATTTTTATTATGATTTTTTTTTTTTTTTTTTTTTTTTTCCCTTACATAAAATACAATTTACATATACGAGGGCCAGTCTCCCAGCTTCATAAAATCTCTATTTTCTATTTTCTAAGTGGAGGAATCTATATAATCAGCCTGTATTGTGAGCAGATATTCCATTAGCTTTTTTTTGAAGAGAGTAACTGAGTTGAGCTCTCTGATCGTTAACGGTAGCGAATTCCATAATTCGACTGATGAGGATGTAAATGTCGATTTGCCGTAATTGGTGCGCACGTTGATAGGCTTGAGGTCGAGATGAGTCCCCCTGTGAGTTCTAACGTTAGCCTCCGACTTCAGACACAGGCGAGAGGCCAGGTATGTCGGTTTTTTTGAGTGTAACACCTGGAACGTTAAAGTTCCAAGCATGTATTTTCTCTGAAAGATTGGCATGAGCCAATTGAGTTTGTTGTAGAACTTACTGATGGACTCATCTCTCCTCAAACCGAAGACCAGTCTTATACCGCGATTTATAATTCTCTTGAGCTTAAGGTTATTCTGTTCTGAGCATTCGGTCAATAGCAGAGAGCAATAGTTAATGTGCGGATATATTAAACTTTTAATCAGCTGAGCCTTGAGCTTTAGTGGAAGGCAGTTTTTCGCTTTGAATAGCTGTTGAAAAGTACAGTTACATTTACGCATTATCTCTCTTATTTGCGGGTGCCACAACATTTTACTATCAAATTTCACGCCTAGATTTTGGGCAACATTGGAATATTCAATCTCCACTGACCTCACAGTTACCTTCGGGATATTATCAAAAGCAATTGAATTTATGGACCTGTTTGTTCCCAGTATAATTACTTGGGTCTTCGATTCATTGAGAACGAGATAATTTTGGTCAATCCATGTACAGATGGAACTAATATCTTCGTTAATATTAGAGATGGAGCCATCAAGCTTCTTGAGATTAGTATTTAGATATATTTGTAGATCGTCGGCATAACTCATATGTTTTACATGTCTCAAATGGAGTGATGAATCATTTGTGTAACAGATAAAAAATAGAGAGAGAGACTAAGAGACATCTTTAACAGAATTGTGAAATGAAGATGTTTCTTGATGAATATGAGTTAATGTGTGTATAATACGATATATCGCATAGAAAAAATCAAGATTTCTCAAGAATTTCAAAATTTGAGATGAAATAGTCATTTTAGAAATTTGCTACTGTGAAGGTGTAGTGGTGAGAGAGGAAGAGAGAGAGAGACTAAAAGACATCTTTAACAGAATTGTGAAATAAAGATGTTCCTTGATGAATATGAGTTAATGTGCATATAATACGATATATCGCATAGAAAAACTCAAGATTTCTCAAGAATTTTAAAATTTGAGATGAAATAGTCATTTTAGAAATGTCCGGATATTACAATTTCATCAATAGTTTATTAATCGTTCCATTCTTCATCGAAGATACAGTTTTGTTTGCCACTTCAGCGAAGTAATCATAATTGATATATATAAAACAACCGACAAGTATTACCACTGCGCACAACGCCAAAAAGGCCATAAATAAGAAAAAGCAGACGATAAATTTTTCTACACGAGCCATAATTTCGAGATGGATTTGTCAGATCATAAGCGGATTGATTACTGTCTCAACGATATTGTCGAGGTGGTAAACATACCTCTCTTAGTATCAATGTTGATAAGTCAGGGAATATTCAGCTCAAGCGAGCCTAATTTGCAGCGATGGCTGGTACGTAGAAAAAAAATTCGTAAGATTTATATGTTAATGAGAGAAAAATTCTAGAAGTATCCAACTACGAAGGAAAAGGCGAGAGAGGTATTTGAAGTGTTGAAAAATCGAGGACGAGATGCTTTCGCTCACTTGATACTTTGCTTTGCCTACATGGAGGAATATGATTTAATTGAAGCAATGCTGCAGGACTATGCGGCCATGCTACCTCCTCCGGACAGGCGACGACGACGACCAATAGAGAGAACGGGTTACAGATTCTGAAAAGAAATAGGATGGGGAAGAAGGAAAAATTTTCAAATGAAATAAAACACTTCTCTGAATATTATTCTTTATTTCGACATTCTTGAACTATTAACCCATTACCCGATAGATTTACAAATTTTTTCTTGAAATCATTTTCCTTTTTTCTTTTTACAATTTTATTGAACATTTTAACAATTAATTGATCGTTCCGTTGAGGGTCATCCGTAAAGTTTCTGAGGAATGATAGGAGAGATAACCCATTACTAAGCCAATGAAGCACAAAAGTGCAATAATGCCCGCAAACACTAGTTGTGAGGCATTGGAGGCGTTTATGGTTGTATTGATAGTTTCTGCTGTTTCTTCGAAGACAGCGTATAAATCGTTGATCTTGAGGTGGAACTCCGTAGCTGTCAAAGTAGGTTGCTCGTCCATCATTATTGATGTACATGGCGACCCAATGTGTTCCTGGTTTACTAGAATCATCGGTGTTAACGATGAGTGCACAGGGTCGAGTCCAACGCCATGGTATCTTGTCTGCGGGGAAAACGCCTCCGATAGTGGCATTGGTCGCTGGTAAGTCAGCTAAGTGCTGGCGTGTATTCATACGAAGCGTTCCTTCCCAGGTCCGTCGCAAAACCCAGCCCGATCGCCTCAAGTCTGTCGGTGCTTCTGAAGCTCTTACAGGAGGTTCTGGTGCTTCTGATTTTTTTGGAGCTCTTGCAGGAGGCTTTGGATCTTCTGAGGCTTCTGGAGCTGTCGCTGGTTTTCCTGTCTCACAAACGTCCCTTCCTGGCTTGGCCTTCAATAAAGGCGGAGGTTTTTCTAATTTGTAACTGTCTTCAGAATCAGTATCGAGAACCTGACTCTTCTTCTGATTCTTCTTCACTCTCCACTCCTTCGAGATCACTGAGCTCATGTGCCGTTACCTGACTGATACGATAGGCGTCAATGCTCCAAATTTTGTCCACGTCCTCGGCTTTCAGCACAACTTTCCGAGTATAAATATTTTCACGAATTCAATTCTTCAATTTTTCAGCATTATGACGAGCACAGGCGAATCCGTTAATAGAAGAGGCATGATACAGGCAGTAGTGATTATTGTCAGGCTGCTTCCGAAAAGTTGGGGCGTATGTTTCCAGATTGATTATTACTTTTGATAAGAGTCTGCGTAAGAATACTTGTTTTTCCCGACCCCGCACGTAAATACGCGTTACATCTCTTGTTAATTCTTTCAGAAGCGATGGCACCAACTTATATGGAGTGTGACCGTACTCCCACTCGAGGTTATGGAAATTTGTAGTTATCCAGTGATTTTGACGACGTGCACTGAATGGCAAGTCGCCGAACTCACACGGTGGTCCAATATACCAGATACCAGCAAAACTTTTTTCCACAGACACAATAGCAATTTCTTTGGGAATAAATGCTTCAGTAGGACCCAATAAACCGTTAATATCAATGACTACTTCTCCTTTGCCCACCATTCTGTTTATATCTATCGAAAACACCTGCGGTAGACTGATCGGGTACCGATAAAATATCGGGCTTTTATGCGGCAGACACGGAGCGCGCTCCTCCCTAATTTTTGTGCTGGCCCAAATATATGTCACACGCGGAGCAATAGTGGTTTTAAACGAGACACGCTTTGACGCAATAAAGACAGGGGATACAAAAGCAACAGCCTAATATACAAAGCATTCCCGCTATTAAATGTGTTTTACCACTAGGTTTATTCGTAATTTCTGTTTCTACTTCTGTATTACAATACGGACAAATTAATCTAACGGGTTCCGGCCCAAATTGACGCACGTGTGATATCTTGCTCGCTATAATTGTAACTAACTGTTATAGTCTACAATAACCTGCCTAGTTGAATCGATCTCGAGTATATTATCAAACTCTGCGTAAAGAATACAATTCAAATTTGTAGTGGTAAAATCATCGAAGCGTACTTCGACTCTCAAGCTACCCGTTTTAACAAGATTCCAGTGTGTAGCACAGTTAGTGGATAAATCGGGTGTTGAGTCAAACGCAGAGAGACAATAACCATTAGCAAAATCAGAACGTGTAATATCTATTCCCTGATCCCCAAAATCTATACCTGTACCGCTGAAAAGTGTTTGATAACTTTCAGCCTCAGTATAAGAAGTGTCGTTGAAGTTCAGCTGTAATGGTCGGCCAGGAACTTGTATCCCATCCACATAGAGACTCAAAAAATTAATTCCCCAGTTTTGGAAGTTGAAAGGGTTTCTGGATTTATCACCATTGAACGCTACATTATCTACGAACACTATAATAACGCGTTTGGGTAGTTGCCTGAGAACTGCATTATCGATGGTCTCACCAGTAGATCCGCGATGGAGAACAAAAGATTTGACTTCTACACGCGTTAGTGGATATTTAGCTGTCGTTTTCGCTAAAGTTGTAGCATGGCCGAACAAAACCGCAGGGCTTAATTTAGCTCTCCTCACTAACAATGCTGCATCAATTACCTTGATTTGATAATTTTTAGTCGTTTTATCGATAAGACAAAACGAATCTTTTGAACGCACAAGCCGTAAACGCATATCGACTCCATTCAATAGAAACTCATCCTGATTGAAAACATCACAATGGATATGTCCAATCATTTCAACGACTTTCCCTCCTTTCGTGAAGTTTGTCCTGTATCCGATACCATACTTATACGTTCTATCCTGGCCGTCGACTACACGAGCAGGTCCATGATCCATCCGCCCACTCGTATCTTTGGCCCATAAACTATTTTGTAAATGTGACTGTTTAGCATCCAGCCCATAGTTCAAAAGAGTTTCGATATAGGCTCTGTAAGCATAGGCATTATTCGGTGGTGAAACTAATTTTTGATTAAAAGAAACATCGATTTGGCTAAACATCGAGTGTAATAAATTATTCACAGGTCCAACATCATCAGCTGCGAGCGTCTCATCTGCCACAATTTTCACACGAACTTTCAGCATAGTATGCGGTAAGTCGATGTATTCTTCACCATGACCAGGTACTACAAACTCGATGGGTGATTGGTCTGTGAATGATGCAACAGGATTGAATTGGGTCCAGTGAGAATGTTCAGTACTTGTCTGTGTAGGTGGGATTGTGAACAGGTCAAGTTCTGATTTTGCGCATTCGCATGAATGAGAATGTAAGAAAGCCATTTCTGATTTTCAAATATGTCTCGGACTGTACGTTTCGATTTTTTCTTCAATTTTCTTCTCTTGGTGGTTTTCATAACGTAAGGTCCGCACAAGTCACAATATATCAACATACGGTCTGGAAAGGCTTTCGTAAGGCTGGCTGGACGAGCACCTGTGATTTTTTCGTCTTCCGGAAACCCAATTCCATTTTCACCACCGGCTTTTCGATCGATTCCGAGGATATTCTTCAATTTCCAAGATAAATTCAAAATGTGAACCTGGTCTTTACACGTTAGATTATCGTGACAAATGCGAGTGATTTTCACAAATCCATGGTCATGCTTTTTCGATTCGAACCATAGATGATTTCCAACTACAGGTAGATGATTGAGAGCTCGCAGCAAATGATCCAGGTTTTCATAAAGCCCATTGGGTACGGCGTAAGCGGGAGCTAAACGCATCTCTTCAACTGGTTCATCACCTTTGATGAATGCTACGTACCCATCATCTCTATTCTGGATATGTGAAAGACTACAGGGATATTGCATTTCTGTCAAACCAACCACCCACGAGCTGGTTAAGCGGATATCATGGGGCAGATATGTTCGGAACTTCGTTGCTGTATTTTCCGAGAAATATTCCATGCTACTATCGCTAAGCAGCACAATATAGAAGCTGTCTTGGTTCACTTTTAATGTATGTTTTTTAGAGATGCTGCGGAGATCCAAGAATTGAATTTATCTGGATAGCCAACCCACTTGACCAACACCTGTTGGTTTTTACCTTTCCCTTTTTTCTGCAACACTTTTTCTATTTCATACTCTTCGGTTTCAATATTCTCATTTACAAGACTTAATTCTTGTTCATAGAAAAATCCGTCAATTTTTTCACCAGCTAAATCTTCCACCTCGTAAGTTGGCAATAGCTGTCGTTGTTGAACGCGTATAATCTTGAATATTTCGTCACTCCAGTTTTTCTCATATCCTTTCTCGAATGTACCTTTCGTCTTACTGATACGAACATAGTCATTCACTTTATATTTAAACACTCGCGGGCGTCGTGTTTTATCCAAACGTTTATGAACTTTGTCGATATTTTTTATAGCTAAATATGCTGTTACGTCCGAGTGTCATATATCTATGATGAAATTATTATTATAATTCAGCCCCGAAATATAGGGAAAAGATTTGAAATTTACTCTCAAAAACAATGACACTCGCAACTAACTGGAATACGCTTCAGCCCCCGTTTTGCCCTAGTCAACTGACCAATAGACTGGTATGGGGAGGTGGAAGAAATGATTTTAATTGAAATGATAGAGATGAAATTTTGTTTAAACTGGCCCAGAGGGCCTATATTTTGAAATAAAAGAAAGTTATTTTATAAAACAAAAAAAAAAAGTTTTGCCGTCTTACTGCGCTTAACTTTGCACTGATTTTAAATTGAACTCTTTCTTTACTTAGTTAAATTTTGGGAAATACGGGCACCAGCTTTTGATTTGACCGATACGGAATATCGTTAAACGTTAGACTCGAATTCAAATTTCAAGATTGTTAAAACTGTGAATACTTTACATTCACTTTTGACTTAAAGAGAAAATGATTTAAGAAGAAAAGTTCAAATCGGCGGGAACAACACAACTGCCCTTTCGACCTTTCCTTCTTTCCCAAATAACCTCGGTGCCCGGCTTTCCGCAAGGTGTTTGCGAAGTGGGGAAACTCAGGGCCAATTGGGCCAGAGTCCTGACCTTGACCTTCCCCTTTTCATTTCGGTCCCAATGCTGCAGGGCCGCACTCTCCCTTCACATTGGTCCGTTCCCTTGAGGCTTGTTGCGTGGGCAGGTTTTCCAATCCCCGCCCAGCCAATCACGATGCTTTAGGAAATTACTTTTCCCTCCACGACGAATCCTCTTTTCAAATTTTCACCTAACTTTATAATTTCAAATGTAATTTAAATAACTATTTAAATTAATTGAATAAAATTAATTTAACTAAATTCCTGTTAATAACAGTGTGTTCGTATGTAATATAAATTGGAAAAAAATTTTTATTAACTTCAAACTTCCTATCATTTCCCACTCCTAATAACGTAACGAGATTCAGGCATAAAAATAGTTTACTTGAAAGGAATTACTTCTATGATTAAATATTGTTTTTTTATTTCTATGATTTGACTTCCCCCTGGGGCATAATTATTAATATGTATCGCTTTGATCAGTATCTATTATCCCTAAACATTTTCGGTGAATTAATTTCGCCAAATTAATTTTTTATTTTCAAGTTAAAATTTTCGTTAAAATTTCTGTTCTATGGGTTTTTCTTTTTCCAAGAAAGGAGGAGAAAAGGAAAGAAAAAAGAAAACCTTAAATAAACGACGCTTGATTTTATAGTTTTTCTGAGAACTATTTCGGAAGAGAAAGTTGTCGCGACGAGGCAAAAAAAAAATTGTTTTTCGAGGGCCGGATGGGCCTCATAAAAATGAGAGAGACAGCCTGCTTCCAGTCCGTCTTACTGGCGTCAGCTGTCACTTAGGACCTAGTTCTCTGCGATACTTTATGACAGGAGGAAAAAAAAACAGACCCCCCAAAAAAAACCCCGAAGAAGACGAGAAATTGAATTTTCTCGTCCTTGTAAATTTACGGTCCCTTTTCAAGGGTTCCGTCGCTTCGCCAGAGCACTTTCTCAAATTCCAAAGAGGACCCAAAAGTTTATTACTTTTCCTCGAAAACTGCTGCCGAAAAGAGGAAAGAAAAAAAAAAGGAAGAAAGAAAAAAAATGTTTTATGACAACCTAAATGGACAAACCCAAAAAAAATAAAAGATAAATTCAGGAGACAAAAACGGACGGACGTCACACCCCCGCGACCAGACGGAAGTACGAGGGAGCAACGAACGAGTACAACGTACCATATTCATTAATCATTAATTATCTATCATTAATTACTAACGTTACTGATCATCTTTGAAATTCCTTATTACTATATTCAAGAGTAAGTCGGCATTACAAAAAAAAATTTTAGTTTAGCACAATAAGAATTTCCCCGACAATTTTTCTCGATTCGATGGAGAACGATGACGCTCTACCTCAAAGGTCGTCCGATGATTCCAGGTGGAGGTTATTAGCTGGTGTTGGTTCAGAAGGCTCTTCAGGATCATCCCACGATTCTAATTGAATATCCTTTTGTATCTTATTTATTGATATTTGATTTTTCTCCGACTCTTTTTGTTTGTCTTCCTCGGCCCAACGGTCTAAGATTCTCTGCTTCCTCTGTTTCTTCTCTGCTTTGCTTAATTTATGTGGCCTGGGTTGTCTCCAGGCTGGTGGAGCAGGTTGATCAACACAATCATCATAATTTTCTAACCCCAATCCATCTACTTGAAAAACTGGACTCTGAGCAGGTTCCCGATTTTGTTTACTTGTCGACGAACATGGTGGTTGTACTTCATCGTCCCAACTGTCACTGGTTGAGTACCCGGTCTCCTTGGCATCTCATATCGCATACTCAAACTGATTGTTTTTGATGTGTGGATGATGTCCTCACGTATCACTAGTTTTCCTGTAGCGAGAAACTTCTCCATGTCTGCCCAGTATTTGTCGGCACATTCCAAGCAATCTTGAGGTCTTCGG
Source organism: Aleiodes alternator (assembly GCA_963921955.1). Classification (NCBI taxonomy): domain Eukaryota; kingdom Metazoa; phylum Arthropoda; class Insecta; order Hymenoptera; family Braconidae; genus Aleiodes; species Aleiodes alternator. The sequence continues at coordinate 2,738,164 of OY998102.1, read as the reverse complement.
AGTTTAAAAATGATTTTATTGCAGATAACGCAGGTGGTTCTGGGATGATGCTCCTGTAGATAATGAGCTCTCCTTAACTCAGTACAGTTTGGAGTTAGGTGACTTTTGCAGAATGTAGTGATGTGGTTATGTAAATGAATGCATCCCTAACACTGCAATTAAAATATATAAAATTGCGTTTATTAAAGTACGTGATATAATACAAGTCAATAGTGTGGTGATTGAGATGCGTTCTCGTGAACTGCCGATACGCGAGTGTGATTTAATAATCACCATATAAGGATACCCGAAACTCGGAATATCCACACAAAAGGGAATTGAAAAGAATACGTTACAATGGTCAAGAGCGAGACAGGTATAATAGATATGCGATAGAAGATATTATTTGTGCTCTTCAAGTACACGCGTACTGTAGCGGTTGCTACATGGCTCCCTTTGTTGGAAAAAAACGTAGTTTTTTAGATGCTGTAACAGAGAAAAAAATTATTTTTGTCTTGCAAATGGACACGAAAATTTGAGTGCCAAGTAACGTTAAAAAAAATTTTTTTGGGTGTTCCCAGCGAAACTGTTTTCTGGGCTTGAGAGCGTGGTTTTCCCTCTCGTAACAGAAAGTTTTCGATGTTTTGTAGATTTGTTGTAAAAGCAACAATGTCAATCATTCTTGGCCGAATCAATTGACAAAGTTGTTGTTGTTCTTGATGAGACTGATGACTGTTTCAGCGTAGAATGTTTCAATGAGCATAGGCCGTTTTTGTTTTAATGATGCTGATTGTCGTTTTCTGATCTGGCGGAGTGGTTCTCGACGCTGGGATCCGTGACAATGCTGATGTTTTAATGCTGATGATTGTCGTTTTCTGATCTGGCGGAGTGGTTCTCGACGCTGGGATCCGTGACAATGCTGATGTTTTAATGATGTACTTGTCGTTTTCTGATCTGGCGGAGTGGTTCTCGACGCTGGGATCCGTGACAATGTTGATGTTTCAATGATGTACTTGTCGTTTTTTGATCTGGCGGAGTGGCTCTCGACGCTGGGATCCGTGACAATGTTGATCATTGATGATGATGCAATGGGCAGAGGCGCGTTTGGGCTGTATCCATTGCTTCGTAGCATTGTGTTGATTCCCATCCAACGGTATATTTAGTGATATCTGAAGGATGTGGATTTTTATTTGCCTGTTATGTTGCTTCATTGTTACTTGTGTGCCTTCATTGTTTTTCGTCTTCAGTAGTTGCTGAAGAATCGTTGCTGTAACGGCATAGCAACGGCGTTTGCGATATTGTTGGTCGTCTGTACTTGTGGTTGTGTGTTTGTTTGTTTTTTTGTTTGTTGAAAAAAAAAAAAAAAATTAAACTTAATATAATTAAACAAATTTTACTGATGGAGTCGTTCTCCATGTTTTTGTCGCACGTGTTTCCACGGGGTACTTATTGTCCTCGTTCCCGGGCACATCACGTGATAAATTTTATTTTGCACTGAAAGAATTAATTTTGAAATAAAATAAAATTTACGCGGTAGAAGCGATTAAGGCTTTTGTTTTGATGCTCGCACAGCACAACGTCTTTTGGGTGCTCAGCGATGTGCTAGCAAAACTTGATAAAAACACACGGAAAATATTTTGTGTCTTTGTTGCGCGCACTGTAATATTCGAATTAAAATTCAGAATATTATTTGGTGTCTCTCTCGCACTCACGGTGAAATTTTAAGCGTCTTTAAATCCGATTATTTTGTTTCGCGTCTGTTGTTGTCGTACGCGGGCGGCACGTTGTCTCTCTCGCACTCACGGTACTGTATAGCCGCGACAGTTGAGCCAATGTTTTGATGACGTATGTCGCTGGACACGAAAAGTAGACGCGCACAGCATTAAATGTAAAATGTAATTTTTATTACGCGTTTCAAACGTCTTTAATAAAAACTAATTAGTGCACTTCGTTAATAAAATTCGATGAGGAATGTTTGTCAACTCACTTTTTCACTCGCACACTCGAAACGGTATAGCAACGGACGCGTGCTTTCGTCTTTTTCTTTGCGTTTACGTGCACGTGGCTGAATAAATTAACGGAAAAAATTTTTTAATAATTGTTTGACACTGTTTAATCACCGATATTGCACTTGATCACGTCGGGGCTCACCAATGTAGTGATGTTGTTAATTAAATAAATGCATCACTAACACTGCAATTAAAATATATAAAATTGCGTTTATTAAATTACGTGATATAATACAAGTCAATAGTGTGGTGATTGAGATGCGTTCTCGTGAACTGCCGATACGCGAGTGTGATTTAATAATCACCATATAAGGATACCCGAAACTCGGAATATCCACACAAAAGAGAATTGAAAAGAATACGTTACAGTGGTCAAGAGCGAGACAGGTATAATAGATATGCGATAGAAGATATTATTTGTGCTCTTCAAGTACACGCGTACTGTAGCGGTTGCTACACTTGGTCCTTTTCCATAAAGACGCTGTCATCTCCCCATTCCTGAACACAAAATAACTTTTTGTATAGCCTCACTAGTTCCATATCCTCGGAACCGTTTGAGGTGAGCTGATATTTCTTCGGGAACTGATAAGTTTCATTCCACTGGCCTGCTCCCCTTGGTATTCCGGTTGGATCGTAGGCGCGACTGATGATCCATCTCTGCCATTCCTCAGCCATATTATCACATAGGGAAACAGTGAAGAAAAACTGGAAAAAGAAGCAAATCGGGCAAATTCCTATTCTACTTGGATTAATCAGCTGATTTCATGCAATTAACTCACAAAAAATGGTTTTTGAATTTGTTGTTCTTCAGGCAACTTTGGGTACATTTCCCCATTTGGTATAAGAGGTGCTGACGCTTCGCCATTATTCGCTTCAAGATCGCTAAGATGAATTGTCGGTTCATTTTGGTTATTATTCTCCCTTCGATTATCTTGTGCTAGATGCAACAGAAGATGAGTGATTGAACTCCAAAGAGCTCCCATGCACTATCATATCAATGATTAATTTCCCGATTTTTAGAACGATAAAAATTCCAATGAAGCCTGCGCTGACGGTACCAAATTTTACGAATTTCCCGGAATATTTTTCCCATGTGGATTCTGCTAATTTTTCCAATGACTTTTCGTCGAATAAATGTAAAATAGTCGCATCGTTCCCATGTGACGTCTTCGTCATCTTCTGAGCTACTGTATTTAACACAGCTTTATTATCAAGAGAAAACATTATTCTTTTGCGAATGGTATCCAGGTCTGCCTCGCTGTATATTTCCCCAGTTGCCAGATGCTCCGGACTCTTATAGCTCCAGGTCAACTTGGTATTTGGTTTGAGACTCATCGGATCCAACGTTTCAATTGGTTTTGGCATGAATTTATACCAAGTTTCCCCCAAACAATAATACTGTAGTAGTGGTGAACGACATGGAATCTGTGTGGCGGTTTCTACTAAGATGTGTGTTCGAGGCGTGATGAAGAGTGTATTATTACCTCGTACAACTGGTATTCTATCATAACAATTCTCCATTTCCTTAGCTTTAACCTCTACTGGAATGCATTTCACAATGTGGACGACTTCCCCCGCTTCCACTGCCATGCATCCTGGTCCCTTCATGAAACGATACGCGAATTCATCAGGCTGAGTTGCCGCTATCGCTAAACTATTTCTAAGTACTTCCTTTTCTAGTTCACAATTATGTTTCATTACATCGTAATACATTTCATTGATCTTTTAATTAACCCATTTTTCTACATATATAATCTTTGCATTAACATATAAAAAGAGATCTGCATTATCTGGATGTATTTTAATGTCTTTCCTATGATCTACAAAGCCTAAATTTTCCCCCTCTACTATTAATAATTTCGAGATATGAGTTGTTACTATTTTTAAACCACAAGTTTCGAAGTTACCTTTTCGTGTTAATGCAAAAAGTGATTCTCGTTGTTTTACTGTATAAATTACATCTTTTTTCGAAGTAGTCTTAACACCAACGCCAAAATAAATAACCGAATATAGATTTTCTGGGCAATTATTAACTGGTAATGGATCCCAGAATGTATACCCGTCTACAAAGTCGACACAAGTGCCTTCTGTTACTTCACAAGTCCTACCTGACGGTACGTGGATTTTATTGGCCTTGATATTAATCCTTGCTAAACTACTTTTTAAAGTTATTCGAGCCGATCCCTTTACTACAGCCTCATCATATGAACCATAGTCATCTGAATATTGTGCTGCGTAACAGCTTCCATCCGATGTGGTACGCCCCGCGAAAGTGATACTGCGTGTTATACTTGAATTTACTTTCAAACCATCAATTATCGCGTTTCCAAGTTTGAGCACACCCGAGATGTGCGCGTCTCGGCATGCCCTTTTCGAAATTTCATAAATATATTCCGCGTAACCGTCTTTTAGTAGTGACGTATGTAAATGCATACCACAATAATGTGCCTCTCTCCACACATCAATCTTACACTGTATCACTTCCACGTGCGTATACTCATTAATTTGTAATACAGCCAAATTAATATTTTCCGTTTCTACCTTTTCTTCCTCGATTTCACAGTCCTCTATGTCTAACAACGAAATTGTTGTCATATTACGGATTTTTGACCCACAATCGTTCCCTATAATCGCCCACACAGAATTCCATAGTGTTACCCAAACCAATACTAGTTGTTAGGACTGGAAATGGTCCAAAAGTAGGTTCTTTGGGTTTATCTGTAGAGATACCCTCTACAATAAGTAGATACTTTAACTCGGTGGTTTATTAGAAAAGGAATAAGTATTTATTTAAATTAAATGATTAATTAATATCCATGTTGTATAATAAAATATAAAAGTAAAAGGTGAAATGACACACTCTCGTGTCCGATTGAGAACTGACCTCTCGAACATTAGTGAGTTCGATTCTTATAGTCAATTATCAGTGTCACATTGCAACATGATTATACATGTAGCAATAAGACGCTGAGTCAAATAATATGTGAAGTAAGTTGAACTCATTAATGTGTTCAACTTCTTTACTGTAATAATGAAATAATTAAACAATATTAAATAATGCTTGTGGGGCACAACATTCCTCCCCCCCAGGGAAGAAAATTATTATCCCTAATAAGTTTCTCTCATTATGAACAAAAATATGCCTCATATAACTAGAATTTTACAAGTTTTACGTTTCAAAATATTTTCTTGTACATAAATTCTTTTTTTTTTTTTTACTTGTATTCTGAAGATCGATTGATTATTATTATTATAATTATTATTATTATTATTATTAAATGCAGTTATTGGATATGTGCAGCATCCACAACTGCAATTACAATTGAATTTTATCCAAAATCTCTATGGTGATAACTCGAGGGTCTCCGCTTTTCTCAAGTCTGGATTATCCAAAATCAATTTTTTTTTTTTAAATGTCTTTTCCATCGTCCAGTTGCATCTGTCTGTGGAATATTTCGATTAATAGTTTAGAAATCATGTAAATGAAAAGAAATTCTTTTGAGTTTATTGGCATCAACTCCGTAAGAGCTATCGTGCACTTGGCCTTGGTGTCATCAATATGGCCATCCTGCTGAATCAGCTCTACAATAAACTTCTGTGTCCTCAAGTCTGCTATACATTTCAGAATTAAGTAAATTGTAGATTGTAATTCTCTACTTTTCCACGTTTCCACTTCAACAAGACTGCTTCCAGCTTGTTACAGGTTGTTGGTATTGAAAATTGTTAGATTCGTCTTCACTTTTACTATGAAAATCAAGATAAGAATTTTTCTGAGCTCAAGTTCCTTACTTTCCATCCCCCCTTTGAGAAGTTTAATGTTTCCTCACATTGAATATGAATTTTCACACTTATCTCGTTCACGATTTCTCACTGAAGAATCAATTGGATTTTTAGATATAAATTCATGTGACTTCGATGGAATTTGCTGTCGTTTAAACTTGAATGTGCGTAGCTCTTGCTGACAGTGCACTGAAGTAAATAAAAACTTCTTCTGTCTCCAAATTGTTTCATTCGGTTTTCGTATTTTGGTGTGAATAAATTCTTTAATCATTCGTAGCAAAATGAGTTCAAATATGAGTTGTGCCATAAAAAAGTGTTCCATATGTGCTAGTGATTTGCACATCTGTGAAGACTGTCCCCAAACAGTCCGAACATCAGTCATCAAAAAGAATCCATTTTTCCGCAAATCTGTAATTTGTGGTCCCCAACGAAAAGCGCAAGGGCTGTCACAAAAACACCGTTTAATATAGCGTTGTCTTCGGATATCAGCTCGTTTTTGTCCCGGCTGTATCCGTTTTGATTGTGGAAATTTCCAATGTGTTGGAGCAAACGAACTAGTAAGTCCTTTAATCTTGAACTGTTTTCCCTCATTTTTTCTTTTTTCGAAGATTAAAAATTTTCCTTGTTGCCGGGCTCACTCGCTATCCGCAAGATTTTTCTTCCGCCATCCGTGAGTGGTGTCAAAAAGAAGAAAATTTGAATCCTGCAAGAGTTACTCGTTCTTGTCGACTTCTGTCGAAACAGAAAATAGCTGTTCTTTGCCATCTGCCAGGTGTACGGCGATTCCTCGGAGAAGGAGTTATCTCTCCTTATTGCATCTTGTGCCATGGTTATTATCATGGTGCGCCTGGATATATTCTGTCGAAGGAAAAAGAGTGGAGAATTTATCTCGGGTACGGTCGTTTGGGTGCTCTCGTCGATCAGTCCGTTTTCGGCATTTTCTAGTTGCTTAATCAATGATCTCTGCATCCCTTGTATGAGAGCTTCATCTGGACCACTTCTACCTTCCAAATTGATGAATAGTTCATTGATCTTAGTATTTATTTTTGTTATGTATAATTGTACTGTCAAATATATTTTTAGTGTAAAAAATAAATTGAGTACTTGACTATCCTTCGAGGTATTCAATAGATCCTTCTCGCAATTCCCAAAATTATCCTCATCCTTATAATAAGAATATTTCAGCAAGTCCTTGTGTTTTAATTTGTTTTCATGGATTAGAAATCCATAAAATTGTGAGAGTTTCACATTCATCAAATATTTTTCCAGAATTTTATTAAACATTATTTTAATCGCTGTTTCTTCCTTCTTCCGTTCTTCGTATTTCTTTTCGCTAGGTGCTCCGATTGTACGAACTTTGAAGAATGCACGCGTCAGCGTTTTTGACTCGTCGCCTCGCCCGATGGTCGTCCACTGCCGTAATTCGATCTCCGCTTCACCTGATTTCTTCATTGAAATTTTTATTTGAATTATTATTTCACGAATAATTGTTTCGACACATTTTTGATGTGTTACTTCTTGTACTTTTATTCTTGCCTGATACTTTGCGACAGCTTTAATCCATATTTCATCAATTTTTAAGGCTTCTAAGGGTCTTTGCACCTTCAAATCTTGCATTTTAATTCTTGTAGAATTTTCAGTCTCTTGACTTGCAACTGCTGTTGGTCCAATATTTATCTCGTAATTTTCCTCATCACACATATAAACTTGTGTATAACGCTGCTTACGTAAATCATTCATCATCTTTCGCAAAGATTCTTTTATTCTAAGATTCAACACTTGAAGCATTTTATGATGTTCTCTTTGTGAATCTTGAACGTAGGTGGTATCGACGTACCAAAAGTCGAATAATTGATTGTTGATGATTGCTGAATCTGGTTGGCTTCGTTTCGAGATGTTGATTGCATCCATGTTCCTGATTAAAGAGTATCCAACGGACGGCATTAGTGCGAGATGATTTTTCATCTTTCCAGCACAATCAGAATGAACTTTTTCTGTTTTTTTTCTTATTTGTCCAATAATCTCATGAACTATCTTTAGTGCCGGACCTTGGTTACCATGTAAAATTCTTACAACACTTGATTTTTGTGGAATTTTAATGATCATTTTCGAATGTTCATTAGATAAAAATTGATGAACTAGATGCTTTCGAGCTTTGACGATGATAGAAAATATTTGATCTTGAGTGTTATCTTGAAATATTGAAATATGAGTATCTGGTGGCTTTACTATTCTTATTCTTCTTTCACTCTGTCCATCTCGTCCATAAGGTTGATGTTCTCCATTGAAGTTGCAAAATTCTGCCCAGTTTTTGATTTTAATGTTGAGGTCTTGATTGTATCGAAATTCTTTCTCATAACAAGCTGTTTCCTGGTATTCCTTGAGACTGGTCAGTATCTGAATGTCAACTAACGTAATGACTTCAGCTTGAGTTAAATGTTTACTAAACGGATTTCGACATCGTTCTTGTCCTGTATTACACTGAGTTTGCATTATGTAAACACCTGGATTTGCAATATCATTTATCTGTCTCACCTTGAATACCAGCTTGTTTTTATACTGTAGTGATTTGATGATCCATAATCTCAATCATAGTGCTGTATCCTGCAAGAGGATGGATCTTCTGATGCTGCCTTTGGTGTGAGATGTCCATTGGAGATATTTTTCAATCTCTTGAACCCAAATGATCGGTATAATCAACAATTTCATCAATAATTCCTTCCTTAAGAATATTGTAGTTTCTTCCAGTATCAATACGATATTAATATCATCTGATTCAGGTGATAATTCAGGTTTTCCAAGCGAATCAAGAATTAAATTTTCATATTTTTCATTGAATCTTTCAATTGTAACTCGATCATGAGGTTTTAGACGATTCGGCTCCATGATTAATCTTGCTATGTCTGTTCTGTAGTATCGACTGATGCTGTGACGCATGAAATTTGTACCGTCAATTGAATTCTCATCTGAATTAGTTTTCAACCGCATGACTTCAACTTTATTCATTTTTGTTTTCTGGTAAAAAGTAATTCTCACCAACTGTTGAATTTTTTCCCTGTCGTATAATGTTACAGTACGGTTGACAGTACCATTGCAATCCTTGAGTTTTAGCGAGATTAGATGATATGAAGTAGTATTGGAATTTCTGAATTTGCCTTCCATCAAGGCTGAAATCACCTTCTCGTGTTATTGCAATTCTTGGACATTCTGTATACATTTGGCTGGGAATGAAACCTTTTCGTTTCAGCATTTTTTCCAAAGTTGAGAATGTTCCAAATACTGAGAATAGACCTCCGATGATTCTCTCATTCCCTGTCTGATAATGATACTCTGCATTTGCTCCTGTTGCTTCTGGTTTCTTCCGCAAATCAAACAGCTTATCTGGTTCTTCTCTCAATAAATGTTCATCTAATTTGGGTGAATTAACGATTTCTTCTTGAGATTGTTGCGAGTGTTTTGGGAGTAAACTAACGCTGTGAGATTCTTGGGTAATCTCTATTTCGTTTTGTCTTGAACTCGTATTTGAATTCTCATGAATCGAAGGATGTTGATTTTGTTCTAGATGACAAGATTCTTCTATTTCTATTAGCATCTTCCGATTATTTATCGAGAGATCATTACATTTTGGATCTTTCTTGTGTGAAATCAATTCTTGTTCTATAATTTTCTCTTCAAATATAATTGAATGTTCAGTTATTGAGTCATCCAGACTCTTTTTAGTAATTATCGTTCTCTTGATGATTTTCTTATGCACAGTTTTGATGGTCTTCCGGTTCTGAGTTGACTTGTTGTTTATTGGTGTCTCACTTGTTACTGGAACCAATCTTCGTTCCCGCATTTTTCGGAAATTGAAGCCTGTCCCATTTATCCACAACATTTTTCCTGGCTCGATTTGTACGCTCAAATCTGTTGATTCTAGAAAATCTTCCCCAAGAATTCCTCCTAAGCACGGAAATTCATTAGGTACCACATGAAATACGTGTCCTAATTTTTCTTCACCAATTTTCAGATAAATTATAACTTTTTCCAATGTCAAGATGGTTTCTTCAGCAATTCCTTGAAGGAGATCTGTGTTCTCTATGATCGGAACTCCATGACGTAATTTACCGATTTTTAGTAGCGAAACCATAGCACCAGTGTCTACTAGAAACGCTGTTTGTTTCTTGAGTTCATTGGCACTTAAAATGACATACCTCTTCATATTAGCTGAGCTGACGGATTTTATTATTTGTTTCGTTTGTGTTCTCTTCATATTTTCCAAGATCTCTCTGGTTTCACGTCCAATTCCACATGCCATAATGCGATGAATTTTTCTTGACTGCTGGTAGGACTTTTGTAATCTCTTTGCTGACTCAACTTTTTGTCTGTCTGTAAAATTATTTATATTACTCTCTGCATTACCTTTATTGTGCTGGACTGTCGCAATATATGCTGACTTCAAAATTCCGAGTTTTGCTTTCAGCTTATGACACTGATGAAAGTTATGAGTACTCGATGTGCAATATTTGCATTTTCCTTGCGACTGTTTGTTTGAATCAATAAATTTTTTTTTCGGTCGATTTACTTCTTCATTATAGTGGTCTCCTAGCAAGAGTCTACATTCTGCTGCTGTGTGACCTTCTTTTGCACAATTAAAACAAATCTTGAACTTAGTATGGCGTCGTTGTAGGTCCATTCCAATTCCTGTGACATTTTTGCGGCTGTCTTTTTCTCTTGAACCGTCAAAAATTCCGAAAGCTGTAGTCGTAACCATATTTTCATTCATGACTTTTTTCTCTTTCTGGTTCAGAAGGTTCTTCTTCTCTGTCAACCTCTGACCCGAATTATACTGTAGTTTCGCTGCTGAGTTCTGCAATATGACCTGCTCAAAGTTCTCTGCTCCTAATTGAGACTCATTGAATGTAGTATAATTCATCGTTTTTACAAAACATTGGATTAGTTGTCTCAATCCTAATTCAAAGCGAATCTTCGCTACGTCCATAGCTAACCTTTCGACACGAGCTGCAAATGTGCTAACGCTCTCATCTGTTCTCTGCCGAATGCTGCAAAATTCAAGTTGTAGTTCCCTTAAAGTTTTCGCTCTGTTTCCTGTCGCTTTTGTACTCCTGTACTCAGACTCTACCAGAGTTATGTTCTCTTTGCCGGTTGGCACTGAAGAGCTCGCACCTTATGTACTATGCTCAAAATTCAGACTGTGGATGTCACTATTTATTGTCTCACCGACTAGTGATTCCGCTGACATTGATACGTCTACCAAATGTCCATATGTAAATGGCACGCTGGCCAAATTTTCCTCGATAACTGACATACTTGTCCGTGACGATGGCATTCCAACCATACGTCCACTTGCTATTGACGCGCTGGCCAAACCATCTCTAAAAACTGACATACTCGTCAACGACGTGGGCCCGTCTAAATGAACTCTGTCTCTGCACGAGACGTAACTCCTTCAGGTTTTAGTGGAAATCTTCTATGATTCTCCTACCCCTTCCAGAGATTTGATTTTAACTGTTTCCACAGCTTAAAATCCTGTATTATTCAAAATGTCGCTAAGTACAATTTGAAACTTCTGCTGTTGGACAACAAGAATAAACGTGAGAAGTTAAAAATTATAAATGCTTTGTTATTCAATACAGTTACTTTCAGCTACTGAGCTTAGCTGGATGTTTACTGCCAAAAACTTCTACGATTCTCTATCCGTCGATAGACTTGTTTCCTTCATGCAACTGAGTAGAATCCTCTTCTCTTGGTCTATCTAGCGATAGTCTATCCGAAGATAGTTGCTCTCGTGATGAAAGCGAGTTTTCCAATTCCAAATTTCGCCAAGTTATTCTTGTACTCACTGTAATCGTCGGCAATGGTTGATCAATCCTTGCCTTCGAAGAAATCTGCTGCCACCAAATGTTAGGACTGGAAATGGTCCAAAAGTAGGTTCTTTGGATCTATCTGTAGAGATACCCTCTACAATGAGTAGATACTTTAACTCGGTGGTTTATTAGAAAAGGAATAAGTATTTATTTAAAATAAATGATTAATTAATATCCATGTTGTATAATAAAATATAAAAATAGAGGTAAAATGACACACTCTCGTGTCTGATTGAGAACTGACCTCTCGGACATTAGTGAGTTCGATTCTTATAGTCAATTATCAGTGTCACATTGCAACATGATTATACATGTAGCAATAAGACGCTGAGTCAAATAATATGTGAAGTAAGTTGAACTCATTAATGTGTTCAACTTCTTTACTGTAATAATGAAATAATTAAACAATATTAAATAATGCTTATGGGGCATAACATAGTATTAACCGCATGATCTGTAATTAATCAATTTATAGAATTAATCATCTCCCTCAGATCCATTATCTTCTGTTTTTCGTTGTAAATTTTTATTAATTTTTGTATTAGCTTCTGCCACCGAAATATGTGATTTTCTTAATCTATTCGGATGAACTACCTTAATTTGTTTTTTTATTTGTATTTTCACGTTTCCGTTCGGTAAGATATCTAAAATTTCGAAAGGTCCATCATAATGATCCCCTAATTTACCCGGTTTTGGACCCTCTTGCAAATGAACATTGTCACCGACCTTAAGATTAATTGGATTAATTTTCTTATCATAATTTTCTTTCGATTTATGTTTTGACTCTACCAAATTTTCATACGCGAGTTTTCTAATATTTGTTAAACGCTCTACTAAATTTTCTATATAATTATCATACGTTGGTAACCGATCCAGCTCATGTAGCAGTTCACTCGTTGGGGCCCTCGCGATTTTCCCGAATACGAGTTCATATGGTGTATATTTAGTACCCTCATGAACACAAGTATTGTATGAGAACGTGGCTAATTCTAACCAATCGTCCCATTCCTTTTCTTTATCTACATATTGTTTAAGATATTTACCTAAAACCTGATGAGAACGTTCCAACGAACCATTAGACTGTGGTCTGAACGCGGTGGTTTGTAACTTTATAATTCGAAAACGTTTCGTAATTCTCTTTATAAAAGCGCTAATAAAATTACGCCCTTGATCCGTTAACAATACTTTGGGTGCCCCGAAGACACAAATAAATCGTTTAATGAAGGCGTCGGCCACGGCAATTGCGGTCATATTGTTCAACGGTATAGCAAGACAATATTTTGATAACTGATCTTGAATGCTCAAATTATATTCGTTATCCTTTGTCGTCCGCGATAATAGACCAACGATGTCCATTGCGATTTTCTCGAACACGGTGCCAGGTGTGTCAGTTATCATCATCGGTTGCTTGGTTCTCACTCTAACTAATTTTTTCAACTGACAGTTTAAACATTGCTGTATTCGACGCTGAATATCTTGCTTTAAATTCTCCCAATAGTAATTTTGCCTAATTCGGTTATAAGTTTTTGATACCCCTTTATGTCCACCGATTAACGAATTATGCATTTCAAAGAAAATCTGATCACGTTCCTCGACTGGAACATACCGAATCATCCCTAAACATACGATTATTTTGATCTTCTCCTCCGCGAACAAGTCCTCAATTATTGCCATAATATTTTCCCAGGGTACATTTTCAATGAATTTCGAATACGCTATGGAGACGGTATCAATGCCTCCTTCTATCATTTGCCATGTAACGTGACTTTTTACCCGGGGGGATAAAAAGCCACCGCGCCGTCCCTCCCTCCGCCTCTCTCCCAACAAGTCCCTAAATTAAAAACCGTTTATGGGCGCCAGGTGGTTTTTATGGAACCACCAAACCGGAAGTTCCTCGGCGGGTTCCTGCCCTACATGTTTATGGCTCGTAACCGGCCCGTAGCAGCGAGGAGTTCCGCCGAGAACGGAACGAAATAGGCGGAAGGGGGGAGGTGTTACTTTTCTCCCGGCTAGCCCCGAGAGAAAACGTGACATGAGTCAGGGGGGGAATCGGGGGTGTTCACCCGATCCGTTGCCGTAACTCCTCCACAAGACCCAACATCCCGAAAGAAAACACCGGAAAAACCTGAAAATTGAGAAATTGTTGGAAAGGGTAACTCCTGAAATAAATGCTCCAATCTTTCGTTGCCCAATTTCAATACAGAATATTCCCCCAAAATAAAATAAAAAAGATTTTTACCAAAATGAAAGTAATATTGAAATTACCGAAATAACCTTATTTTAGTTATTATTATTTTCGCGTATCGAAATAGAATGATTTTAGTTATTATTATATGTGATTCGAAATTAAATTATTTTAGTTATGATTATTGATTTCGCGGAAAGTACAATAACCATCCAAAGGCACAATTTCTCGGAAATGGGCCGAGGTATACGGGTGACGTGATACGGGGGGGAAGAAAGGGGGAAGTGGAACGTATCACTACAGTACTGTGGTAATAATTGCTCCAATTTTCCTTTTGATTTTTTCCCAATTAAAATTCGAAAAAACGTGACGGGAGGGACAAATTGGGGCTCGTTGGGTCCGCGGGGATCAACCCCATCGAAGGGGGTTGGTTTCGGGTTTTTCCCGTGGGAATTACGGGGGTTACGGGGCAAAAACCACTTTGCCTACCCCCCACACAATAAGTGCGAGTGAGAGAGGTATAGTGGCGTAACGGCTGATGCAACGCGTGGGTTTTGGGGCATTTTCTTTACAGGAAAAAACGTGGTAAAACACCGAAACGGCGTGTAACGGGACATCAAATTAATTGATTAACACGGGGATTAATTAATTACATAACGGGGAAGGGAAAAAAAAATACATTAAAATAGGGGGAATGATTTCAAAGAAAGGAGTTAGACAGGAAACAAAACTAAAAAAGGCTGCTCACCATGCCCGGTGGCGTCTTCTCCCCTTTTTCCTCCATCTCCTAGTCCTCTTCTTCCCTTTTGTTCCTTCTCCGTTTCCTTTTCACTCTCACTTCACTCCTACTAATCGTCTTTTTCTTTTCCTTATTCTTCCTCCTTTTTATTTCCGATACGGCGAGAAAAAAAAACCACGCGCGAATATACAACGGGTGACCCACGTGTTGCAGTCACGGTTAGCGTACACTCGACTGACTTCCGTTCTCCGTGTCCTTCGACTCGAACGGTTCATGCCCCTTTTCACCGCTAGGGCGCATGACGTATCTTTTCGCGACGGGACTTTTTCGCGCGGTTTTCTGTTGAATTCAAACGGGATTCTCGACTAATGTCTCTACTACTTCATAAATCTTTTTCACGACCGGGCTACTTTTGGGCGCGCTTCTCCGGGATTTTATGGCTACTATTTTTCTAATTCTTGGGGCACGGATCTCGTCCGCCGATGCCCCTACTAAAATATTCCACACAATAACAAAAAAAAATAAACTCTTTGAGGCACGGATCTTGTCCGCCGATGCCTCCTAAATACTACCGGGCCTGTTTATACCCAAAAAATTGTGATTGGTGTACGTTGAGGCACGGATCTTGCCCGCTGTTGCCTCCCAATCCTTCCTTAACTAATAAACCAATTTTTGTACCTTAATTTTCCCTACTCAATACAAAAAAAAATCCCCTTATTGGGAGCACCCTTTCTCTGGGCTTTTCGCGCGAGTTCCCATCCCTAGCCTCGCTTCCGCTTTGCACGGTCGCGTTTTTGGGGTTTGTCACGGGGTTTTGGGGCGTTGCGTTACGGGGATGATGGGGCGTTTTGTTACGGGATTGGGGGTGGCTCTAAAATTTTTTCCAGGGGTTGTGCGCGATGGTTATTGTACTTACCTTCACGCGCCGGAATTTCCGCGCAGAACGAGATCCCTTGGGGCTCGTTACAGCCATTTCAAACTAACCAAACTTTTAGCGATTCACGATTTAATTCTCATTATGGATTCACCTCTCGATTCTCGAATTACCAAACCAAAATGAAATTTCCTATTAACTTTTTGACAGACTGCACTCCCTAAACTCGCGGCTTTAATTGGAGGCAGTTTCCCTAATTCTTTTAACTTACGGGATCCCTCATCACATGGATTCCCGTCTTCATCGATAAAATACGCGATATTGTCATTTCTATATGTGAACAATTCCTTCGTTACTATAACATTAGGTTTATTTGATTTCTTCAAATTCATCATGTGAGGGTTTCAATTCACAGTCTGATTGTACTTCATCAGATCTGGAATCATCAGAATCCTCAGAAACTAGACATTCATCTTTAGAATGCTCTGTAATTGTTTCATCCCTGGATTCCTTCACGCCCTTTGAGATTTTCGACCCCTTAGGCCTTCCCCTTTTCCTTTTTGGGGTTTTTTCACCATTGGTGGCATCCAATTTTTCTTTACCATTATTAATTGCAAACCAATGGCTCATGATCAGTTACTAAAATGAATTTATGCCCATAAACGTACGGTCTGAAATTTTTCGCGGCTTGAACAATCGCCAGTGTTTCTTTTTCGTAGGTATCATATCGCAATTCCGCACCTCTCAAAACTCGAGAAAAATGCGCGATTGGTTTGTCTTTCCCAATTTCGCCCTGTGATAAAACTGCACCTACCGCAATCCCCGACGCGTCAAATAATTTGTCAAGAAATTTGCTACTGTGAAGTTGTAGCGGTGAGAGAGAAAGAGAGATAGATAGATAGATAGATAGATGCGTTTTTATTATGTCCTAGGATCACAAGATCCTCTAAGGACAAACCAAAAGTATATAATACAAAAGTTACATTTCTTATCATTATAATCATGTCCTTTTTTTTTTTGTTTATCAATTGAAATTGAAGTGAAATAATGGTCAATACGTATAATTACAACCGCATAGAAAAAAGAAAGAGTCAAGAGACAAAATAATTTAGAGAATTTTCTTAAAAATAGTCTTATGTTGTATAAAATACATGGGTACTTTTTTTTTTTTTTTTTTTTCATTATTTAATCTATAAATCTTTTGTGCTGCAGTCATGGAGAGAGAGAGAGAGAGAGAGAGAAAAGCGTTTTATTATGTCCAGAAGCACAGGGCCCCCTATGGACAAATTCAAATATACATTACAAAATATCCACATCCAAACTTCAATTATAACTAACAATTTGAGATTGAGATTTTGAACACACTGGTTTACATGTTATACATTACAATAGAGTACTATGTCGGCGTATTTAGATGACAAAAGAGGAAAAACAAAGAGAAAAACAAAAAAACAAAAAAAAAAAAAATTTTAATAGATTCAAAAAGAAAGAGAATCAATAAAAATTAAACCAATATGACATATACAGCCGGAAATTGTCACAATGTGTGTCAAATATCAAAATTTATATTGCGTAATTATCTATACTTCTTAAAACATAAAAATATAACAGATAAAATAAATTCATAATCTTTCACCAACGAAAATTTATAGAAGAGTTCCACGAGAAATTCGGTTACATATTTATATTATCACAATCATTATCATTGCTCATTATTCCTCATCATTACAATCATTATCATTACATATTATTCATTGTCATTACATTCATTATTATTTTTACCAATTCACAATCACCTTTAACAGAGAAATTCGGCATTCATATAAGTATTCAGTGCAAGAATTTTACTTTCATCTTCGTATAATTATATTCATTATTATTTCCACTACTTATATATATATATATCGTCCTGTATACAAATGAGATATTGAGTCGTCTTTTAGACAGAGGAAGCAATAAACTGTGCTTGTTTATTGAGCAGGTACTCCATGAGTTTTTTCTTGAATACTATGGTGGAACTCTGTTCCCTAATCATCAGTGGAAGGGAATTCCAAAGTTCCACTGAGCTGGAAGTGAAACGCGATTTACCGTAGTTGGTTCGGGATCTTGTAGGTTTCAAATCTAGATGCGTTCCCCTGTGTGTTCTCAGACCGGTCTCTGATTTCAAGAGGAGACGAGAAGCCAGATAATCGGGTCTCTTGTAGAGTGGCACTTGAAAAATTAAATTTGCTTGCATGTATTCCCTTTGGAAAACTGGCATAAGCCAATTGAGAGAGAGAGACTAAGAGACATCTTTAACAGAATTGTTAAATAAAGATGTTTCTTGATCTATATGAGTTAATGTGCATATAATACGATATATCGCATAGAAAAAATCAAGATTTCTCAAGAATTTAAAAATTTGAGATGAAATAGTCATTAAAAAAAAAAAAAAAATGACTATTTCATCTCAAATTTTGAAATTTTTGAGAAATCTTGATTTTTTCTATGCGATATATCGTATTATATGCACATTAACTCATATTGATCAAGAAACATCTTTATTTCGCAATTCTGTTAAAGATGTCTCTTAGTCTCTCTCTCCCGAACGCTCCAATCGACAGAATCGACAAAATAAATCAGCTGATTCAATAAACACAGCAGTAACCTGCCACTGCTTACTATGGGTGATCCTGTCAAAGAGTACACTCTGAATGATTTAGGGAGATTGATGGAATGCCTAGTCAAAGACAATGCAGACTTCAAGGTACGCCTTGAAGGCCACAATACTCGCCTTGAAGAGATTGAGCAAGATGTGGACACTCTACACTCAAATGTTGAAGTCCTGTCAAATGCTCACGTTACTATTACCTCCGATCTCAACGAGGAAAAAATCAAGAGAGAAACATTAGCGCAAACTCTGCTCAAGAATAACGTTGAAATAAATGGCATTCCTATCACTCCAAATGAAGACTGTATGGCGATTCTTTCGAAGCTCTTCCGTGCTCTCGAGGTAGGTGTGACTGACTCTGACATCAGCTCATGCTACCGTAAAGGTAAAAATCCAAGAGAATCGAGCAGTGGCAGCATACTTCATCCACCGATTGTAGTGGTTTTCCTACGTGAGCGCGACAAACTCAGTCTCCTCGAAAAGGCCAAAGCCTCAGGGAAGCCAGTTTCTTCTTCCGATCTGGGCGTTCACAGTGAATCTCCCTCAACCGTCTACATAAACGAGCAGTTAACGCCATACTTCAGACGCATTTTCTTTCTAGCTAGAAAAGAGAAGATGGCTGGTAAACTCAAATATGTTTGGACCCGCAATTGCATGGTCCTGGGTAGAGTCACAGATGGTGCTCCAGTCCTGAACTTCTGTAGTATCGACGACGTATTAAATGCTGTTGCGGGAGATGATACTGACTCCACTGGAGGTATGGAAGTGGGAGATGATAGCGAGAAACAACAGCAGGGGAGCACAGTGAAGCCCAAGCAAATGAACCTGAAACGCCCAGTGGAATCAGTGGGCAAACGAAAGAGAAACATTGATGAACCTCCACCTACTTTGATTACCCCCAGCAAACGACGTACTCGTGCTGCTATGAAGGATGCTGGCAAGCACTGTGGGAAAAAGCCAGCATAGCCACAACTGAAATTAAACACCAGGATCTACGCTTTAAATGTCAACTCAGATAATTTTAAGGTCGCACATATCAATTCACAATCACTTTTATGTCATTTCTCTGATATTGTTCGGATTATTGAATCACACAATTATCATGTTCTAGGTATCACCGAGTCGTGGCTCAAACCCTCCGTGAATGATTCCTGCATTGAAATTACGGGCTACAAAATTTTACGTAATGATAGATCAGTAAAAGAGGGGGGTGGTGTGGCCATCTATCTCCGTGAGGATCTCCTCTGCTCAATACTGGACCAATCGCCGTCAGTATTTCCCAGCAACTCCGAATACCTCTCGATTCAGGTGAGCGGACCTGGAATCCCGAAAACAATGATCAGCGTGTTTTATCGGCCACCGCACTTGAAGTATCCGCGTGCCCTTTGGGAACTCCATGATAGGGTTGGATCCAACTATGTTACACAAATAATTATGGGAGATCTGAACATTGACCTGAACGGATTTAAACCAAACGGTGAGATGAAAGATGAAAATAAGCACCTCAGGCGCACAATTGAAGACTTAAATTTGACCTTGATTAAGTTCAACCCCACCCATCATACGAAATCATCCCATACATGGTTAGATGTAATCCTTATCAATGATATACAGAAAGTCACTAAGTCTCACCAGGTTGGTACATCGGTCTCGGGTCATGATCTGATTGGTGTTGATATCGACGCTCGTGTGCTGAAAGCCCCGCCGCGCACGTTTGTTTATAGGGACATTAAGGGCTTTAACAAAGAACGTTTTTTGAACGAAGTCTCGAGCGAAGATTGGGGATCTTTCCTCGCTATGAAGGATATTGATGAGAAAGTAAATTTTCTAAATAAGACACTGTTAAAATTTATTGATATTCATGCTCCGCAGGTTCAAGTTACTGCGCGTAGACCGGCCGCTCCCTGGCTGACGGAATCTATTAAAAGAAAAATGAAACTCCGGGACCATATTCGGTATAAACACCGTCGTTCACGGGACGAGGCCCTTCTTGAACAATACAAATTACTGAGGAAAGATGTGAAGAGATTAATTAATGAAGCGCGTAACATGTACCATCTTTCTAGCTTTAACTTATTCACTGATTCCAAGGATACGTGGCGTGAGCTCAGAAGACTAGGCGTGGGAAAAGTAAAAAATTCATGTGATAAATTGAAAGTCGATCTTGAGGAGTTGGCGACCTACCTCTGCTCCTGGGGTAAATCTCTACCGATTGAAAGCTCTGAAATGATGACCTCGATTAATGGCAAAAATGTAACTGAGAAAGATAGAATCATTGAAACGAAATTCGTCATTAATCGAGTGACCATGGGGGAGCTTGAGAGGTACGTCGGTTACTCATCATCCAAATCCTCTGGCCCGGATGGCATTTCCCCGGCCCTGGTTAAACTGGCATTTCCAGCCGTTGCTAGGTACATTCTTCACATATTTAACCTATCAATTGAAACCCGTACCTTCCCTAGCCTCTGGAAAAGAGCTCTCATAAAGCCGATACCTAAAATAAAGTCCCCGAAAAATCCTGCGGATTATCGCCCGATAGCACTAGCTTGTTATCTTTCGAAAATCTTGGAGAAAATCGTTTCAGTCAATATGCGTGATTACCTTGAACTCAATAAGCTGCTCGATCCGTTTCAGTCAGGTTTTAGAAGTGGTATGAGCACTGAAACGGCTCTGCTAAATGTTATTGATGATGTCAAGGAAGCGATCGAGGAGAAAAAAGTCACTCTTTTAGTCCTATTCGATTTTAGCAAAGCCTTTGACCTGGTGGATCACTCCGTTCTTCTAAAAAAACTCTCCCATCTAGGATTCGCGCATTCAGCCTGTGATTGGATCGGCTCTTATCTGGGCCAGAGGTGTCAAGCGGTTATTGGCGATGATAATAAACTGTCGGACTGGGCAGAAATGAGCAGAGGAGTCCCACAAGGCACTATTTTTGGCCCCTTATTCTTCACGTGTTATACCTATGACCTTTCACAACATCTGAGCTGCGTCCGACACATGAGCTACGCCGATGATCTCCAAATTTATTATCACACTAGTATTAACAACTACAATCAGGCTATTGACAAAGTGAATGTTGACATCGGTGCGATTTGCTCATGGGTCGAGCGTAACTCTCTAAAACTGAATGAAGCGAAAACCCAAGCTATTGTGCTGGGGACCAATAGGGCAATTAACTCAATTTCTTTTGAAAATCTTCCTAGGGTGTTGGTTAAATCTGTAGAGATTGAGTATGCTGATGTAGTAGAGATTCTTGGATTCAAACTCGATTCGAAGCTACTGTGGCATGAGCAAATCAGTGGAATTAATCGCAGATCAAACTGTACCCTACAACAGCTATACAGAGCAAAACATTGTCTCCCTCAGAAACTTAAGGCCCAACTAATTAAAAATCTTATATATCCGCAAATTAACTATTGCTCGGTGCTCTTAACTGAATGTTCTGACGAGAACAATCTGAAACTAAAAAGAATTGTAAACCGTGGGATCAGACTGGTCTTTGGTCTGAGGAAAGACGAATCCATTAGTAATTATTACAGCAAACTCAATTGGCTTATGCCAGTTTTCCAAAGGGAATACATGCAAGCAAATTTAATTTTTCAAGTGCTACTCTACAAGAGACCCGATTATCTGGCTTCTCGTCTCCTCTTGAAATCAGAGACCGGTCTGAGAACACACAGGGGGACGCATCTAGATTTGAAACCTACAAGATCCCGAACCAACTACGGTAAATCGCGTTTCACTTCCAGCTCAGTGGAACTTTGGAATTCCCTTCCACTGATGATTAGGGAACAGAGTTCCACCATAGTATTCAAGAAAAAACTCATGGAGTACCTGCTCAATAAACAAGCACAGTTTATTGCTTCCTCTGTCTAAAAAACGACTCAATATCTCATTTGTATACAGGACGATATATATATATATAAGTAGTGGAAATAATAATGAATATAATTATACGAAGATGAAAGTAAAATTCTTGCACTGAATACTTATATGAATGCCGAATTTCTCTGTTAAAGGTGATTGTGAATTGGTAAAAATAATAATGAATGTAATGACAATGAATAATATGTAATGATAATGATTGTAATGATGAGGAATAATGAGCAATTATAATGATTGTGATAATATAAATATGTAACCGAATTTCTCGTGGAACTCTTCTATAAATTTTCGTTGGTGAAAGATTATGAATTTATTTTATCTGTTATATTTTTATGTTTTATGAAGTATAGATAATTACGCAATATAAATTTTGATATTTGACACACATTGTGACAATTTCCGGCTGTATATGTCATATTGGTTTAATTTTTATTGATTCTCTTTCTTTTTGAATCTATTAAAATTTTTTTTTTTTTTTTGTTTTTTTTCTTTGTTTTTCCTCTTTTGTCATCTAAATACGCCGACATAGTACTCTATTGTAATGTATAACATGTAAACCAGTGTGTTCAAAATCTCAATCTCAAATTGTTAGTTATAATTGAAGTTTGGATGTAGATATTTTGTAATGTATATTTGAATTTGTCCATAGGGGGCCCTGTGCTTCTGGACATAATAAAACGCTTTTCTCTCTCTCTCTCTCTCTCTTTCTCTCTCACCGCTACACCTTCACAGTAGCAAATTTCTAAAATGGCTATTTCATCTCAAATTTTGAAATTTTTGAGAAATCTTGATTTTGGTTGTAAGAATGAATGGTCGAGAAAAATCCGGGTATTGCAAAATTGGCGTGGAACATAACGCGTTTTCCAATGTCTCGAAAGCATTCTGAGCTTCTTCAGACCAAATAAAATCTGTATCCTTTTCTAACGATTTAGTTAATGGTTTCGCGATTCTTAAAAAATCTTTAATGAACCTACGATAATACCCTGTTAATCCTAAGAAAGCTCTGATATTTTTTTGCTTTTTTGGCACCGGAAATCGTTGCACCACGTCTAGTTTCGATGGATCGGGTTTTAAACCATCTCTACCGATTATGTGTCCTAAGTAATTTACTTCCGGCCTTAAGAACTCGCACTTGTCCGGTTGTAGTTGTAAATTAGCCCGACATAATCGTTGCATCAAATCATCAATACGTTTCCCGTGCTCATCTAAATCTTTCGCGAACACTACGATGTCGTCAAGATACACAAACATAGAAATACCTTGAAGACCCGTTAAAACCGAATCCATCAACCTTTGAAAAGTAGCAGGGGCATTTTTCAAACGAAAAGGCATTCGGTTAAATTCCCAATGACCTCGAGGCGTTGAAAATGCAGTTTTCTCCCTGTCCTCTGGGGCCATTTCAATTTGATGATACCCTGAGGCCAGGTCAAATACGGAAAAATAAACCGAGCCTCCCAATTGATCAAGAATGTCTGTGATGTTCGGTAAAGGGTACGCGTCCGTTATGGTTTTTTCGTTTAACTTTCGGAAATTTATAAAAACGCGCCATCTCTTATTCCCTTTCGAATCGGTTTTTTTGGAACTATCCAGACAGGACTATTGTAAGGTGACTCGGAAGGCTTCATAATACCTGTTTCGAGTCCTTCTTTCACATGTTTATCTATTTCCGATTTTAGAAACTGGGGAGTTCTATATTGTTTAGATGTTATTGGCATATTATCAATAGTCGGAATTCTATGATTATAAACATTTGTTGAGGTTAAAGGTTCACCCGGTATGTGAAACCTATCCGCGTACTTCTTTACTATATTGTCAACATGTCTCTTTTCCTCGGAAACTAAATGCTCTAAGCGTAATAATTTTTTAATTTCTTCAGCTCTATTATTTGACTCATGCTCTTTGATTGAAGTGACCATTTGTTTAATAGTATGCGCGTTTCTTGTAATTATTTCTTCTTTAACAAAATTAATCGAATCCCGAACACATTCTTGATCACTTGAAAATTGACGTTTCACCTCTTCAACTTCATGCACGAATAAAGTTGGTATTTTAATTGCAATTTCCTCATACGTAGTGTTGTAGATTTGCATATAAGCACGCCCTTTTCTGACTCTCACGAGGCATTTTCCCGCGAAAACTCCTTCACTAATTTTTAGTTTAGGAATGTATCCTTCTTTTATCTCTGGATTTTTAACTTTGACATAAAAAGTCGATTCGCTTCTTGGAGGAATAAACATAAAACCGTTTTCCACTTTATTGGGTTTCTTAAAAGGATATCGTAAGCCGCCGATTTTTATTTCCCGCTTTTTATAATCTAGTTTGGCACCGTGAGTCGTGAAGTAACGAGATCCAATTAAGCCCGCATTTGGTATACACATTTGATCCGGTACAATGTGACATTTGATTTCCTTATTATCCCGTGTAATTCTACAATATCTTTAACATTTATTTCCGCGTTTTTATCTATGTATTTTGATTTGATTAAATTCGGAGAGGCACCAGAATCCAGCATCATGATTATTTCTTTCCCCTCATTTGTTTTTCCCGCCACCGCGTACGCAAGGTCATCAAAATTAATTTTTACGTTCATTATTGGGAATCCTCGTCTGATTCCGCAGTTTGTATCACTGTTACCGGACGACTTGAATTCACGTCTCTCCCCGCGCCCGATGAAGGAGAGCATTGTTGGTTTCCCTGATCGTATTTCATCGCTTTCAATCTAAAACATTCTTCATCGTTATGTCCCACTCGACGACAGAAACTACAAAATTTTGGTGAAGTGTTTTGTGACGAAATGTTATCGTTTCGTAATCTACAACTTTTTGCGACATGACCATTTCGTTCACACAATTGGCATTGAATGTTCACTGAATTATTTTTATTTTGGTTTTTATTCAAACTATAGCACGCCTTCGCGGAATGACCTAATTTGTCGCACAATTGACATTTTTCACTGATTTTTACATCATTACCTGTGTTTGAATTACTTTTCCCACAATTTCTAACGATGTGTCCCGATTTATTGCATCTAAAGCAAACTATCTGTGAGTTGAGTTGACTCGAGTTACTTTGTTGGTTATTATTATCAAAATTTTTATGTTGTACTTGCGCACCGTTATTTTTATTACTCGTATTATCGACAAATTTGACTGGTTTTCCTTCTCTACCGTTTTCCTTTCCTTTATTTGAATCTTTTTCCTTCAAATTATTAGGATCCCTCCTTAATTCCCGACGTGCATTTAATTTTATCTCTAATTCGATTGCTTTTTGTACCGCGGTCTCAATATTACCACAGGACGGCATTCGCTGATCGAGGTCGTTTTTTAAACCCTGCGTGAAACACTGATAAACCGAATTGTCCACTTCTGTTTTTTATTGCTGTTTCCTGTTCCGCGGTCAAATTTCCTGTATCAGATCTAATACACTCTAATACTTCATTAGCCTTTTCCCTTAACCGTGTGACAAAATCAATTACCGACTCCGCGTCTTTTTGATAGATCCTACCAAGTTCACCCTGTAGCTGAAAAACTGTTTTCTTTGGAACGTACACGCCTTTTATCGATTTAATTAAATCTGTAATCGTTTTATTGTCATTCTAATTAATCGCGTCCTTCACCGACTGAGTTAACTGACTTCCATATATCATCCGGGTTAAACTCTCCTCAGCTGTTGCTGGGAGCATCTCTTTCGCTTCTGTGCAACATTTAGAAAAATCTACGAGTTCCTCTAGATTCCCATCAAACAAACGGACACACGTCAAAGCGTCTTTCAATCCGATTGATTGGTTATTCGACATTATTTCTTGATTTAATTCTGGTCTTTCGTCTTCAATATTTAATTCCGGCGGTGCAATCGCTGTTTCTTGATTATCCGAATCAACGTTTTGATTTTCCAGCGGAGTAGCTACAATTTCCGAAATATTAGTCTCTAACTCATCCGATGATTTATTTTTCAACGTATCTTCCAAGAATTTTTCGGATTCCGAATCAGATCCACTAGCTTTGGTATTATTCGCGCTTTCAAAATTTTCCGATTCTTCACTTGAACTTTCTCCCGAAATTATCAATTGACTATCCTTACTTGAATTTCCAAGACCCGAATCTTTGGCTTCATCTACAATTTTTGATTCTGAGTCCAATTTTTTTCGCGCTCGCGTTGGTGGCGGTAACCCTTCTGAATATTCTGGCTTCCCAAGACCCCGTAGCGTGTATGGTATATCGTCTTGAGACGATGCTTTCGGATTTGACATTTATTTATTCATTCAATCAAATCATTTCAACACCTTTGACGTATCCCGGCTGAGCCCCCAAAAATGTTACGTCCGAGTGTCATATATCTATGATGAAATTATTATTATAATTCAGCCCCGAAATATAGGAAAAAGATTTGGAATTTACTCTCAAAAACAATGACACTCGCAACTAACTGGAATACGCTTCAGCCCCCGTTTTGCCCTAGTCAACTGACCAATAGACTGGTATGGGGAGGTGGAAGAAATGATTTTATTTGAAATGATAGAGACGAAATTTTGTTTAAACTGGCCCAGAGGGCCTATATTTTGAAATAAAAGAAAGTGATTTTATAAAACAAAAAAAAAAAATTTTGCCGACTTACTGCGTTTAACTTTGCACTGATTTTAAATTGAACTCTTTCTTTACTTAGTTAAATTTTGGGAAATACGGGCACCAACTTTTGATTTGACCGATACGGAATATCGTTAAACGTTAGACTCGAATTCAAATTTCAAGATTGTTAAAACTGTGAATACTTTACATTCACTTTTGACTTAAAGAGAAAATGATTTAAGAAGAAAAGTTCAAATCGGCGGGAACAACACAACTGCCCTTTCGACCTTTCCTTCTTTCCCAAATAACCTCGGTGCCCGGCTTTCCGCAAGGTGTTTGCGAAGTGGGAAAACTCAGGGCCAATTGGTGACCATTGGGCCTGACCTTGACCTTCCCCTTTTCATTTCGGTCCCAATGCTGCAGGGCCGCACTCCCCCTTCACATTGGTCCGTTCCCTTGAGGCTTGTTGCGTGGGCAGGTTTTCCATTCCCCGCCCAGCCAATCACGTTGCTTTAGAAAATTACTTTTCCCTCCACGACGACTCCTCTTTTCAAATTTTCATCTAACTTTATAATTTCAAATGTAATTTGAATAACTATTTAAATTAATTGAATAGAATTATTTTAACTAAATTCCTATTAATAACAATGTGTTCGTATGTAATATATATTGAAAAAAATTTTTTATTAACTTCAAACTTCTTATCATTTCCCACTCCTAATAACGTAACGGGATTCAGGCATAAAATTAGTTTACTTAAAAGGAATGACTTCTATGATTATATATTGATTTTTTATTTCTATGATTTTACTTCCCCCTGGGGCATAATTATTAATATGAATCGCTTTGATCAGTATTCATTATCCCAAAACATTTTCGGTGAATTAATTTCGCCAAATTAATTTTTTATTTTCAAGTTAAAATTTTCGTTAAAATTTCTGTTCTATGGGTTTTTCTCTTTCCAAGAGAGGAGGAGAAAAGAGAAGAGAAAAGAAAGCCTCAAATAAACGACGGTTGATTTTATAGTTTTTCTGAGAACTATTTCGGAAAAGAAAGTTGTCGCGACGAGGCAAAAAAAAAAAATAGTTTTTCGAGGGCCGGATGGGCCTCATAGAAATGAGAGAGACAGCCTGCTTCCAGTCCGTCTTACTGGCGTCAGCTGTCACTTAGGACCTAGTTCTCTGCGATACTTCATGACAGGAGGAAAAAAAACAGACCCCCAAAAAAAACCCCGAACAAGACGAGAAATTGAATTTTCTCTTCCTTGTAAATTTACGGTCCCTTTTCAAGGGTTCCATCGCGTCGCCAGAGGACTTTCTCAAATTCCAAAGAGGACCCAAAAGTTTATTACTTTTCCTCGAAAACTGCGGCCGAAAAGAGGAAAGAAAAAAAAAAGAAAAAAAATATTTTATGACAACCTAAATGGACAAACCCAAAAAAAATAAAAGATAAATTCAAGAGACAGAACGGACGGACGTCACAATGCATTCTCAAGAGTCACAGATGCTGGAGCCATTCTGATTGTGCTATGTCGTGTATTATTGTACGCATAAACGAATTTACTCAACACATCAATATAACGATATGTTTTAGAATATGTAAAATAACGCCACATGCGTTCTTTCAGGGTTCTATTGAAACGCTCCACCACCGCAGCCTTAACATCAGGATTACGTACTACGCGATATGTGATATTTTTTTCTTCGAATAAATTTTGCACAGATTTAGCGACGATATCTTTCCCACGATCTGTTTGTAATAACCGCGGAACGCGACCCTCACTGAATATTCGTTTGAAAGCTTCACATACATTTTTCGCGCTCTTATCAGTTAGAGGTTCCACCCACGCGTATTTACTGACTACATCAATTACCGACAATAAATAGGAAATTCCATCATTATATGATTTAAACTTGTGTAGATCGATTAAATCCGCTTCCCATACATCATCTATAGTATCGACGATATAATAATAATGTAACCGCGGGAATTCACGCCGTATAGGTTTATGAAGGGTATATGTATTTTGAGCATTTAACCAAGCATGAATATCTTCAAGAGGAAATTTATTCTTATATTTTTCAATAATTCGCGTAGATCCCGAATAACCCGCAGAATCTTCGGGATAAGTTCATTCTAACCTAACTTCGCCCATGCTTTGATAGGTGTGCTACTCGGAGTGCTGTTTGAAAAATCAACTTTTTTCCTGCGGTCGTATATTGTAGTTCGCGAAGGGGAATAAGGTGTCGATACAGCTGGTGAGGCCCAAAAACTTTTGTTGCCAACAAACTCTCTCGGTGTATTAATTTCATGAAGAAATCGGGCAAATGTCTCTCTTCCCGTAGCTTTTACTGTCTGTCTGTGTCTTAGCGCGTCATTTACCAAATCAACAATGTTTGAACCCTGAAGACGCGTGTTGTCTATTTCCACCGCACCCGTAGCGTCGCACTTCAGGCGATTACTGAATTCTCCAAGATACTTGAGTAACGCATCAGCCTGCTTTTGATATTTTTTCAGGACACCTGTGAGTATCTGGTCGGTAATGTAGGTTTTGACGGTTTCTTCTGGTTTTTTCCCTTCAGGCTCCTCTGTTTTACCCGTGAAGTATGAATAACGCCTCAAGGCATCTTGATAGAGTTTCCATTTCTCTGCTGCATTTTCATTCATTACCGAGTTGAGGATGGCAGCCATTTCTGAATCCAGACGAGATGGCACGTCCCCAGGGGTCTGTACTGTTGGTGTAAAGCTGTCTTCTGGTACCAGCACCATTTTTCTTGCATGCTCCATTAGCAGATCTTCGATACCAAGCTGCCAAGTATAGGAGCCAGTATGAGAGGCAATAAACTGTCTCCTTTCTGGTTGATGATAATTCTCTTTTTCGATTTTAAGCTTTTACCAAATTTGGCGAGCTTCCGCAGGAATTTTTTATGCTTTGATAATTTTTTCTTCTCTGTACTTTTCAGGGGAACGTTCCCTTCCAGAATATTCAGAGCACACTCACAAATACAGCGAATGAGCTTCGAGTCTGCGGACGCTAGTATTGCCTTTCGCTGAGCCTGCGATCCCTCACACATAGCCTGTAGCAAGGCGGCGTTTTTCTTGCCAAGCAGCTGCTGTACGGTCTTCGCCATCACATACGCATGACTGGTGCGTTGACACCAGAACCTAAGCTTTTTATATTGCGCAATGTCCGTGGCACATATACAAACTGTTGCGGGTCTGAAGGAAATATTGATGCGCGAAACCGACAATTATCTGGAGTGGATTGTTTCAAATCGAGTAATAAATAACCGTATGGTTTTGATGTCGCGTCGAAATAAGCTTCTTGAAGGAATTTTGGGTTTTCTGGATAAACTTGACGAGCTAAAAATTCTATCTGTGCACGATCACGCGGATTTTTGAATAAAACGATGTAATTCGTGTTGAGGGAGATATCCCTCTGCCCTTTACCCTGATGGAATAAGTTTTGCGATATGAATATTACACTCAGATTTTTATGATGACTCCATTTCGTGAAAAGATCGACTACACAACCGTTAGAAGACTCGCGCATAAGATCATCAAGAATTACGAGCTTTGGTGTATTGTCACTCGTAAAATCCGATGATAACGGGAGACCCTCACGAAACTCTACAAATGTCTTATCATATTCGTTGTAAGTCGGCTGCCATTCTGTATAATAGAAAATAGCTTTCGAAAATTTTGTATCACATATTTCATGAATTTCTTTCAAAAAGCGTTTAACGAAAATAGTTTTCCCACAACCTGTCGGTCCACATACAACAGCTGTAAATGGGTGCTTCCAACGAGGATCCATGCTATCAACTGATGAGGATTCAAAAGATCACATGAATAAATACGCCAATTCATGAAAACATTTCAATATTTATTATAACTCGGCCTTCCTTGGCCAACGGGCCCATATTTCCCGGGTCCTGCTTCTTTATTATAAGGTGTGCTGCCGTCTAAGGTTTTAGATTTGGCGAAATCATCTCGTGACTTTTCCCGAGATTTATCGTTCTGACCGCGATCCATGTCTGCACTGTTCGATGGTTCCTGAGAGAATGTGGTGTGGAGGATTTTGGGATGGGTTAAATCAGTGAAAAACCATTTGGAAAAAATCATTATATGTTTTCACAAATCAACATAGCCATAAAGTACAGAAGTATTTCCTACTCTCCTACGTTTTGGGGCTGTTACTCTAACTATCTTTGTACATTCAAATCCTTCCCCTCCAGGGACAACCCCTATGTAACTATAAAATTTAGGGCCTCCAGAAACAAAATTTGTTATGTACGCACCTTGCCCTTTCGGAGCTAATTCGTCTGTCATCTCTCCAAGAGCATTGCCCGAAGGAGGATTTGGTTCACCAGGCCTCGTAACGAAAATAACAGAATTTGTATCATAATATAACACCCGCTCTCCCAACATTTCCAAATACTTATACAGTTCTAGACGTGCTTGAACTGTCACATATGCAGCGATGACCACACTGGTATTTGATGAGATTTCATAGTCATCTTCACGAAATTTCCAGTTGAGATAAACAGTGTCGTTATCTACAAATAAACAGCCTGTTACTTCTTTCTGAGGGTCGAGAAGAAAAGAGTGCAATACTTCATATGATTTGATTATTTCTGTCTTTTCTAAATTTGGTCTTTGAGCAAATTTTCCCCATAAAGAATTCAGCATCAGTTTTGCCACAGCTCTTTTACCCACATTAAACTCTATTAGGGCTGGATGTAAGGCAATACCCATCTTATCTTTGATTTCTCTAATATAACTTTCTCTGCTTTCACATGAATGTGGCCAGCCACTCGCGTATGTTTTTATTTTCACAAATTCATTAATGAATCCTGCAAATATTCCCCCCTCGTCCTTCACCGGATTATACTGTGTTGTTTGATACAACCAAATTTCTGTGATCGCGACGATTCTATAACCTAATTGCACTGCCTTCTTCAACTCGCAAGAAACCCACGCGCTTACGAGGGTTCTTTCCTCATCCGTATGCTCGCAATTGCCATGATACATTTCTAGACAGCATGTTCTACACAAACAAAACATTAATTTATTATTTGCTTTCATAGGAAGAACAGGATGAAAAAGTCGCGCCGGTGGTAACACCTTACATTTAATGAGTCCTTCAATGTTCGAAATGTCATTGTGAGGTCCACAAAGTTATTGAATCTTTGGCCCTATTGTTATTTCCGGATGACCAATAGGAAAAACACCGGTCTTACAGATAAATGGATATAGCGAGCAGGAATCGTAATAATTAATTTTTTCCCCTTGTCGACAATCATAATACGATACTACGTTTCCTGTTCGTCCACTGAAAAAAGCTTCTCGAGGCTCGAGAGGTGTATGCACCCAAACGTCCTCACTCTTAGCAAGCTCTTGTAATTCAAGGCTTTCACTTTTGATTTTTCTGAATTGACACTCCCAAATTTCTTCAAGAATATAACCTTTTTCACGAATGAGAGCATTCCTAGCTAAAGTTTCTTCATACCGCGAGTCTAAACTTTCATTTTTTCCTATTTTTCTACTACGTTCGGTCGTGAAACAAAAGATACACCCATGCCAATAACACCCTTGAAATTAAAATGCATACTTCTGCTCGTTTGAATCTTGATAGTATCCATCCAAATCAATGCTCGTCCCTGGAATACGGTGTTCTTGAACTTTTCTCGCATGACATATATCAATACCATTACACTTTTCTAACCACGTTAACCACACAATCGCCGCCTTCGATTGATTTCTACCGTAACGATATCCTCCGCGAGGGATGATACCGATCGTATTTTCTCTTAAAAACATCTTTTTGTAAGTTCGCATGGAAAGTGAAGCAAAAGTGGTGCACTCGGAAAACGGACAAATACCCGATATCCCTTTATTTAGCGCCCTAAAGGACATGCAAGCTTCCCTTAAAATCTTCACATCATCGCGGCAATATTTAATTATTTCATCTTGAAAGCTGTATGTTTCACCTGTTCTCTCACGCGCTTCATACCATTTTTCAAAGTTTTCTCTGTCTTTAGATTTCATCCTGTGAGGAGCCCAATTTTCTTTAGCCGGGAGTGGCCCATTATAATCCCAATTTTCTCTTCTATTAAAAAGATGCGGAAACATACCTTTCAATAAATCCGGTAAGCCAAACGTTTTTGGTAAAGCAGAGAGAGCCATATGAAAGGAATTTAAGCTATCTATGAATTTAATTTTTTCCCCAATTTCTAGTAATATAATGTTTGTGCCATTTATTATTGGTGATATAGGACGCGAGAAATCGTACGTTAGAGCACGTCTCAAGATGAATGGTGCGTCATAACCTTGTGAGTTATGAGCAATACAAATGAGAGAAGCGAGATTTTTCTCGTACGATGAAGTATTTATAAAATGAAGGAGCTCATCAACGACTCTGTCTCCCATGAATATTTTTTCCTCGCGTTTACAAAAATTACAATTTTGATTCGGAGTATCACAGCAGTTTTCGCAAACTAGTTGAAGAACACAGAGATTCGGCACATGTTTCTTCAATTTCGTTAGTTCCTCCTCGTCTTTTATCATTGGTTCGTCTTGACGAGCCTCAAAATCGTAAAATAAAAAATAATTATTTCGCTTTTTGGATAGAGGCTTCATTTTGATCGGAGCCATAAAACAATAATCCCCATATGGTCTGAATTCATGACAAACAGAACAGAGGAATTCATTACAATTATGAATCTGGTCGTGTACGACTCGCCTATTACATTCTTTACAAAAACGTATTTTTTTGCATATGGAAAGACCGTTCTGAGATCCGTTAGCTAAATGATTAGAATAACACTGCTCGCCGTAAAAATGCCGATTACATTCTTCACACCATCTAAACATTTATTTAGAAATAAAGATTTTGAAATCCATCACACGCGGATGTCTTATAACATTTTTGACATATGAAATTACATTTATGTTCGCCATCTCTCTTATATGCAACATTACACTCGCGACAAAATTTATGAGCCCAGTGGAATAAAGTTTTAATGTTTTTTATAGGTTGATAATGACGTTCCAGAGGAAAATGTCCGATATCCACAATTAAGCTGGGTTTCGGAGCTCCCTGAAAAGCTACACGTCCGTCATACATGATAATCGTATCCTTGTTGGTCTCAACGCGTCTCAGCGAGATATTTTTGAATGCGTCCTTCTCTTTGTCGTATGTCCGTTCATGATACAGTCGTTGGTATATTATTTTTCTTCAATTGATACGCTTTTCCAACTATAATTGATCGCGGCAAACACATATTGTCATTATTTGTTATAGTTATTACCCCATAGAATCTGTTTTCACCGCACATCCTATTCCGGGCACCACCACTCATTTTTTCAGTAAAATGCAGTTCGAGAAAAAATTTACTATCCCGGGGTATCTCGCTTCCACTTTGAGTGAGACGCGTGAGCAGTTTTACAACATCTTCAAAGGTGGTCATTGAAATTGGTCTTGGTGTTAAATAGCTCGGATTACGTATTAGTTGAGCCTCAGTAATATATCCAAATTGTGCACCACAAACGTCATCATTATTTGGCCGCTGGCGAATGATACCCAGAATTTCCTCCGCGAGAGAATCCACCCATTCGATGTCTTTAGGAGGCTTCGAAATATTGAACACGAGCTCGCGTTTAAGTGACTTAAATCTTCTAAACTCTCTTTCAATATCTTTCACTTTGTCTAACCTTGATGCACTGCTTCCTTGTTGTTCAGCTGCACCTTTAAACGATTCATCAATTAATAATTTTCACTATTTTAACTTCAATGATTTTTATCCTTACCAAAAATTTCAGCTAGCAACTCGTCTGCCGCTTGAGGAGAAACACCTGCACTGGTGGACGGAAGATTTTCCTCAGCTAACGCTGTATTCACTTCTTCACTTGCGTTATTCACTACTTCACCTGCATTATTCGCTTCCTCACTCACGTTATCCACTTCTCTATCTTCTAAGATTGAGAGTAATTCATCCAATTCTTGACTTTCCCCGGCCATGGTTTTTCTTCGACTGTGTCATTGCCCCGGGCGCTTTCCATATCTATCCGTAACTTTGATATTGACACCAACATCTTTCATATACTCATTTACATCCTTACCAGTGTCTTCGAAGTGCATTGTTACATAAAACTCGTCTAGTCCCATTCTTTCGATTTTTCTTATTTGACAAAGCTGGCCGGTTAGTATTTCTCCTACACTGTAGATTTCTTCTTCGTCCCATAACACACACCCAAGTGAACAGTATTGTACTAGCAATGGAGGAATACATTTTAACTCCTCTTCCTCTAGACGATAGACGCATTCTTTAGATTTTATTATGACGTTACACAGATCAATTAATTCTATTTCCAATTTACTCCCAGAATTTTTGACGATACCGCGAGCCCCACCCACCCCCGGGACATCTACAACGCACATTTCTTTTGAATTGGCAAGATCTGCGCCCAATTTATTAATGAAATACTTGTGTGATAAATATTCAGCCATCTCAAAGAATGTGTTAGACCATTGTTCGGGCCGTACACATATGTAGGATGGAGATCTCACCTGTATTATTTCGGCCACTCATTCTGACTCTGGAATGATGGGGGAGCGGAAATGATAAGACCACCTTTTTCCATTCTTTATATCAGACTGAGTTTTATTTGAGACATTTATAGACAATATATAAAAACACGAGTGCCAGTAGGAAATTGAAGCCCCAACCTATCGCTGTGACGAGTTCAGAAGATTTTTCGTTTTCTTCGTCCTCTTCGTCGATCCATATCGAATGATCGAGAATATTGAAAGTGCGATTTCTGCGGCGGCGAAGCTGATTCGCGAGCTCCTGCAGAATACTCAGTCGCGGATCCAACTGGGAATACTCGCGGTCCATGTCTTCATCGGGAATACCGTATTGCAAACGCAAGAGTTCCCAATGAACGTCAAAATCTCGCGTGAACTATCAAAAAAAGATTATTTTCACGAGAAGATAGAAAAAATTTTTTGAAAAAAGTTGAAAGACAGTAGAACGTTCCTTACCGGATCTGTTACGCGTGGTGTCATTGGAAGAAATGGAGGCGTTGGAGAAGAAAGGAATCGAGAAAGGTAAGTAATCAATTAATTTCTTTTATTTATCAATTTTTTAAATTCTAAGTTATAAAAAACTTACGATTAAGGTTAGATTTAAGCATATAGACAGTTATAATTCTGAATAAAAAATACTTTTCATTCACAGGCCATTTTTTCACCACTCTTTCATACAAATACATTTTTTTTATTTTTCTTTTTTCAATTTTCATACACACGCACACACACACACACACACACACTCATTCATTTTTTTAAATTGTCTTTTTTTTTTTTTCAATTTTTCAATTTTTTCTATTTTTGAATTTCTAAATTTTCCTATTTTTTTTATTTTTTTTAAATTTCTAAATTTTTCTATTTATTTTGAACTCAATCTCTCTATTTATTTTGAATTTGAATTTTTCTATTTTTTGATTTTTGAATCTATTTTCATTTTGAATTTTTCAATTTTTTCATTTTTTGCATTTCTAAATTTTCCAATTTTTAAATTTATTTATTTATTTTCTAATTAATCTATTTTTTAATTTATTTTTATTTTGGATTTTTGAACTTTTTTATTTTCTAATTTATTTTTCGTTCCCTAAATTTTCCAATTTTTGAATTTCTGAATTTCTCAATTTTCTCAATTTTTAACTTCCCGATAAGGGAAGTTTATGTAATGGCCCCAAAAATGAAAAATCGATTTTTCGATCGATCTTCGTGTTTTAAGACCTCCCCAACAGTTTTTGATAGTTTTCACGATCATGTCTGTGTGTGTGTTTGTGTGTGTGTATGTCCGTGATCAATTTTTTCGTTCACGTTTTCTCATAAATCAATAATGTGATCGAGGTGATCGATGTCGTAATCGAAGCATCTTGACACAAATTCGCGGTCATTAGATTTTGATCGGAATCGACCCAGTACTTTCTTAGTTTTTTACGAAAAACATTATCAAGTTCTTCTTAATTTCCCAAAAAGAGGAGTCTATGCACTACCCCCGAAAAGGAAAAATTGATTTTTTTATTGATCTCCATATTTTGAGATTTCCTCAACATATCGTAATAGTTTCCACGATCATGTCTGTTGTTATTTATCGTTTTTATCATTCATTATTTTTTATAATAGTAAGTAGTAAGAGAAATTATCGGGAAGTTCTTAGTGTGGCTTGAAGTCGCACAATACATTCTCACTAATTCCTTCTAATCAACAATAACGCACTCCTCCATTCGCGAGCGAGCGTAGCGAGTGAGCAACTACGCACTCCTCTATTCGCGAGCGAGCGTAGCAAGCGAGCAATTGCTCACCCCTAGTTCTATTTTTGAATTTATTTTTATTTTGAATTTTTTAACTTTTTTACTTTCTAATTTATTTTTCATTTTTCATTTTCTAATTTATTTTTCATTTTGCATTTCTAAATTTTCCAATTTTTCAATTTTTGAATTTATTTTCATTTTGAATTCTTGAATTTTTAATTTATTTTTATTTTGAATTTTCTGATTTTTCTATTTTCCAATTTCTAAATTTTCCAATTTTTCAATTTTTTTATTTCCTAATTAATTTTTCATTTTCCAATTTTTCTATTTTCTGCTTTATTTTTAATTTGAATTTTTCTATTTTTTGATTTATTTTTAATTTGAATTTTTTTATTTTTTTTTTATTTTTGAATTTTTCTATTTTTCAATTTTTCAATTCATTTATTTTCTAATTAATCTACCTATTTTTTAATTTAGAAGAAAAACAATATAAATATGTAATGAAATTCAAGCATTTCCGGTGGATAATGAAGAACTCATTACCGACTGACGATTCGTTTGAATTTTGAAATTCAAATTGAAACATTTTCAGCGGGTAATGAAGAACTCATTACCGACGGACGATTGACCCGAATTTTGAAACTACACCCTAGAGGGCACAGTGGCTTCATGCCCAACTGGGTATTAGGCCCCTGATCCCTAGAGGGTGTTGTGGCCTGCTGACTCAGCTGTATATTAGGCCCCACCTCCCTAGAGGGTGCAGCGGCTTGATACCCAGCTGATCGGCGCCATGTTGAACTGAATATATGTATTTTTTTCTAAACACACACACACACATTTTTCTTTTCACATTTTCATACACTTTTTTTCACACACTGATTCATATTTCTAATTTTTCACAAACACACATACACACACACACACCCTCACTCATACACATACACTTTTTCCAAACACATACACACTCGCGGGTGCAAACACGAATATACACACGCACATTTTGTTTTTTTTTACACACACTTATCCCCAACGCTCTCGCTGCGAGCCGCGGAGTCTCCTCTCCGCTACACGCTGCTCCAAAGCAGCGATACGCTGCTGCACCTCCATGACGCAGCGCCCCCTGGCTCTCCTCAAAGCTCTCCGGAAAGCCACCACGTGGGCAGGCTGGCAAAGCGGCCGTACAGGGGGTGGTGGGAACTCCTCGCCCCACCACTCAGCGGCCCCATCCCGCATACGCCTGAATAAATCCATGCGGTTTTCCCACCGTTGAAGCTCCAATGCCTAAAAACAAAAAAAAATAATTAATAATAATAATTACATTTAAAAAAAATAAAAATAGTTACCTGCTCTCTCTTGACCCTCTCCACATATTGCGGGAACCGCACGTGAATATCACGCGCTATCCGTGCCGGGAAGGAGGCAAAGTTGACGTAATCGCCAACTTCCTCCACGAAAAACCAAACCGCGGTCTCTGCCTCGTCGTCGCGGTCCCTGAGCTCAACGCTGCTAAAATAGTGCACAAGATTATCCATTCCACTGAACATTTTTTTTCTTTTTCTTCAAAATTTTAAAACTTTTCACGCGCGCGATGTTTTCCTTTCGGTTGAAGAAACAGGAGTGAAACCCTCTCCTGAAATATTGGGCGAGGTCCAGGGGTAATTTGCATTTTCCCTTTTGTCCCTTTAAGAATTTCAAAAAACGTTAGGCACTTTCAATACACACACACACACAAACACACGTGCCCGCACTTTCTCCTCCTGGCTGCTCCTCAACCCCAGAAACACGTGGACAGTCCGCATTCCCCACAGATGAATGAGTCTCCTCTCTCTTGTCGCCATTGGGCCAGCCAATTGATTTCTCTTTCCAGCCCTTGTCTCTGCATGTTGGCGTTGGTCAACCATTTTACGACCTTCATCCATGAATCTGGGTCATCTAGCTCCGGAGGGGGTCCAGGGTTTCTCCTGAGGCTCAGCCTTGCAAGGGGGGACGAGGCGGTGAATAAGCGCCTGCGTACTCTCTCCTTCCGCGATTCCGCTACAGCCCTCCGCGGCCTCTTGGATTGGAGCCATGGAGAAGAACCTCCCACTGGAAAAGAGAAAAAAATGGAAAATTAATGATTTTTAGATATACTTACAGATGATTTCTCCAGGTGACCTGCTGCTTGGATCTTCTCTGACTCCGGCTTCATTAATCTCCTCACCATCAATGGAGGAACCCGGAGATGACAAGGGTTGAGCCCCCTGGTGCGATGTCTCCGATGCAGAGTACGCTGGTGGTGAAGTCGTCACATCAAAAGGATTTGGCGGCGATGCTACTGATGGGGGCGAAGGATCCGTCCTGCTGAAAAGGTCCGGCGATAATGCTATCCATGGGGATAAAGTAATTACTTCTGGTGATTGTTCCAGAGTAATTATTTCCACCGATGGAGCACGTCCTGAGGGTCTAGCACGTATTGAAGGACTAGTATTCGGAGTACTAGTCACCATCACTGAAAAAAATTTAATTTTAAAAATAATTCATAATATTTTTTTATGTTGAAAATATTTTCTAACTACTTACGTTCGCGGCTGCTTTTTTGGCGTGGCTTGACACTAGCCACAGGTTTATCGGCGAGCTTCTCAATCTCGGCCACTTCTTTCTCATCTAAAAAATAAAATAATTAAAATGTTTGTACAAATTAAAAACTGCAAAAAATAAAAAAAATTCAAAATATTTTATGCTTTGAAATTATTTTTCACTCACCAAATTCAAAGGCCTCAAATGATTCCATTTTTTTTAGCTCTCTGGAGACGATGTTTCCACGGTGATGGATTTTTTATGAGTGGTTGATAGAGGAAAATACTCTTTTCATTAAGAGGAGTAATTTCAATATCAGCCATACTCATTTTTCTAATTCTTTTCGATCTTTTTAAGAGTAAACACGGTAAGTTTGGGGACTAAAGAAGCGCATTTTAATGAGCTTCTGAATTTTGTAACGGTTGGCTTGACTGACCTTGAGCCAACGCGTTAAATGCACTGAAATTCCTCAAAACTGACCCAAATTTATGCTCCAAAATTTTCCCCAAATTCCTCCCGATTAATTTCCCTTTATTTAAACTGGGCGCCAGTCGTTTTTCGAAACTTTAAGAGCTTGGGGGGAAAACGACAAATCCCCAAGTTTTATCCTAAATCAACGATAATACAAAACCTCAAAAAGACTCTAATTTTACCCGCTTTTTTATATGAAACTCTCAATTTATCCCGAGGGGGAAAGGGGACGATACCCTCTATTTGGGTATTCGTGACGACAAAAACTTTACACAAAACTCATGACAAATTTTAACTCAAATAATATAAGTTTGATATATTCAGAAGAATTAATTATATACACGTAAATTGAAAAAAACATGAAATATTCAAAGTAACTTTTCGTGATTAATTTTATAATTATTTCACACTAATTATTAACTCTAAATTCAACTCAGAATGAATGACAATAATTTTAATATTAGCCGGGTGGACTCACCCGGAACAGACGCTAACTCGACGTTTTCTTTACTTTAAATTCTTTACTCCAAAATTCTCTACTTTTGGTCTTTACTCAAAATTCTTTACTTCTAATCTTTTACTCAAAATTCTTGACTTTAAACTGAAAATATTAATTGTACGGGGACTCGCGTACCTTACGTTATTTGTGCTGTCTTTCCTCCGTGTCGACCTCTCTTTATTTTCTTTACTCCAATTTTCTTTACGTAATTCTTTACAATTTTCTTTACGTTTCTCTACACGATGTGATCGCCACGGTGTCCCGGGAGAAGAAGAACGAGTTTTCTCTCCCACGAGTTGGCATTGGGTTCCCTCGGCTATTTCCGCTCAATTTCGGTAGAGCCGAGGCCCAACCCAACCAATTGTCCCGCGAGTCCCCCACTACTTTACCCTAACGTCACTGGCTTTACTTAAATTTCTCTTAAACTAACTAATTCCAAATAATGTACAAAGATAATCATAAGAACTCGGACAATATTTTCCCGACAATGATAAACGGAGAACTTTAGTCTTTTCTTTCCACACACATAACTTTAGTCTTTATTTTCACACTTTTCACTGTTCCTGGAGATCTCCAACTTCCTTCACTGATGGCCAACATTCTTCCTAGTTGGCTGATGCTGGACCAAACGAGTGGATGCTGTTTCTTCCCAAGTTCCTCTTCCGGATCATCCTTGATTCTTCTAATTTATTCGTGGGACTGGGGAAAATCCTTCCCAGTCCTAACTCTCGTACTTTCCTCCAAATTTTGGAGTTAAATTGAACAAAAATAAACAAAAATAATTAGTGAGGTCACAAAATATGTTGACCTCACTCTGGACTTTTGCTGTCTTGACTCAAAATGAGCCCTATCCTCACCGGGTACCGCGAATCTCGACCAAAACCGTGATTTTCATGAAAGTTATTTAATATTCTAATTTTCATTGATCCTGTGACGGTAAAAACCGTCACAATTTCCATTCCCTTTCATTTTTTCTTGCCCGTGCAGCAGAAACCACCTGTTTCACTCGCATTTTTAAAAAATGTATTTTCATTTCAAAAACCCTCAAATTTATTCTATTTTTATTTTTTGCTCGCATACCTACTCTATTTTCCTACTCTCCTAATACTTTTACCCCAAAAAGTCAACATTCCCATGAATCCCACCCCAAATTTCATTCACATTTACTCTTCAATTTTCGTGTTCTCCTGATACATTTCAGGATACACATTGCCTCATCATCCGCGAGTTCCCCTCCCTCGGGAAAACCCCACTACTCCCACCGCGAGAAGGCCCGCGCTTTTCCAGCAGCGACGGTGGCCATTCTCCTAGTCTCCTAATACTTTTAGAATTTATGATGAGTCATATTTCTCATCACCGCGAGATCCCCCCTCCCCTCGGCGTGGCCCCAGCACTCCCACATGGCCCACCGCGACCCGCGCTTTCCCAGTGCGACGGTGGTGCCCCCAATTTCCCCGCTGCGGCAGAAAGGTGAACTCCTCTCCAGATGTACCCCTATCTACTCTTGGGCCAATGTTTTAATGACATATGTCGCTGGACAGGAAAATAGACGCGCACGGTATTAAATGTAAAATATAATTTTTATTACGCGTTTCAA
Source organism: Aleiodes alternator (assembly GCA_963921955.1). NCBI lineage: Eukaryota > Metazoa > Arthropoda > Insecta > Hymenoptera > Braconidae > Aleiodes > Aleiodes alternator. Next base: position 2,696,182 of record OY998102.1, on the reverse strand, counting down.
ACGTCTTTAATAAAAACTAATTAGTGCACTTCGTTAATAAAATTGAATGAAGAATTTTTGTCAACTCACTTTTTCACTCGCACACTCGAAACGGTATAGCAACGAACGCGTGCTTTCGTCTTTTTTTATTTGCGTTTACGTGCACGTGGCTGAATAAATTAACGGTAAATTTTCTAATATTATTTGACACTGTGTAATCACTGATATTGCTCTTGATCACGTCGGGGTCACCAATGTAGTGATGTGGTTATTTAAATGAATGCATCACTAACACTGCAATCAAAATATATGAAATTGCGTTTATTAAATTACGTGATATAATACAAGTCAATAGTGTAGGTGATTGAGATGCGTTCACGTGAACTACCGATATGCGAGTGTGATTTAATAATCACCATATAAGGATACCCGAAACTCGGAATATCCACACAAAAGGAAATTGAAAAGAATACGCGTTACAATGGTCAAGAGCGAGACAGGTATAATTAACATGCGATAGAAGATATTATTTGTGCTCCTCAAGTACACGCGTACTGTAGCGGTTGCTACAACGAGATGTTTTAATGAAAATTTAGTTATTTTATAAAAATTCAAAAATTAATTAATAATTCAAAAGTTATTAATTAATTTATCGTAAAGACAATTAAAATTACAATCTGTTCTACGAAACTTGAATTCAAATAGGAATTTAGTGATATCCCGCCAAACACAACAAAGTCACTATAACACTAGAAAATTCCCTAGGGGACGATACGACGCTGTCCCTGATTTCCCAAAAAAAAATTGACCCAAATTGATTTCACAATAAAATATTAGATAAAATAAAAATATAATGAAAATATTGTCAAATATGAAATCCTTTTTTTTCAGGAATAATAAAAAAAATTACTAATAATAATAATTCAAAATAAAATGCTTCTTATTCCTATCTTGGTAACAACTTAATAATAATGATAATACTAACGACGCTAATTGTCAACGAGAGATTTGTAATTAAAAAAAAATAACATATAAAATAATTAGTTAAAGAGAATTTTCTTAACAAAATAATCCTATCTCGAAAATTATAATTATCGTCGTCGCAATACGACATAAAAAAAATTAAAGAGATCGAGAGACAAAAGAAAAAAAATGGCTCGAAAAAAAAAATTCTCTCTTAACACAAAAATTAATTAATTTATTATTTCGCTTACCAAACGATAATTTCCACAAGTCCAATATTAATTAATATCTCAAACAATGTGGCAAAATTTCACGAAAATTTTGTTATAATTTTTTTCCTTAATTAAGAAATTATTTCAGTAGAAATAATTCAAACAAAGTTTTACACCACAAAACGAGCACGCGTCCAGAACGAGAGTGACGTCATGTTCCTCTCGTTGGGGACAAGACGCCGGCCGGCACGAAAATTCCAACGTGGAGGGCTCCTATTGATTGGTCAAGTCCAACAGCAATGACTTCAACAGGTGACCACTAGTTGTCATAAATTTGAATTTTTTCTTCCAACGATGAGAGACAAGAAACTCCAAAATTATTAATTAACGGAGTATTGTCAATTCCTCAGGATATTGACAGCTGATGCTGGAACCTTCTCCAGACTTCCCTCTTGTCCTCATCCGATGAAGAAAAATTCTATGGTCTTTCTTTTTCCAAAACTTCAAATTACAGCCCTCTTCCTTGTTGTATCGTTCGTCCGTAAGGTGCTGCCCTCTTCCGCTCCGTACGAAAATATCGCCGATCAGCGGTACAATTTAAAAAATGGAAATAGAAAAATACAATTTATTACAATGAAAAAAATAATTATTTTCTCCCATTGACAAAAAGTTTTGACTCTCATCCTGGGCACTTTTAAATTAATAATTAACGCACCCAGACGACAACAAAGTAACGCGATAAAATATCACGTTACAATATACTTTATTATTTAACTCTTCAATTATTTAAAATATTCCCCCGTTTATATCTCAACTCATCCGAAACGAAACTATTATTAAATTCGTTTTCTTTAATGAAAATTATCAATTTTTCTGTCATATTTTTTTTTGTTCGATTATCATTACTCAGTTTGCGAATAACGGTTCATTCTTTTTATGAAACAATTGAACTATTCATCTGTATGCAATTTAGGTTTTCACCTTTTTATTTCTTCGTTTAATTGATTCTTTATTATCCAAACTTTAAGTTATTTAATACTTCGATTATTCGTAACGCACTCTTTTATGTTTTGATTTATTGTGATTCAATTGGTTATTAATTTCTTTATTCATATTCATAAATCTTAATTTTATTAACAGAAAAAATTGATTTCGTTATTTCTTAAAAAAAAATAATTTAATTCAGTGTTCATTCAACATTATTATCTTTTAATTACGATCCTAAATTTGAATCCATTCAATATTCCCCGTTATTTCTTTCATATATTCCGTCTAGAATGCATTTTAACTTAAATTTCCGAATGTATTTTCCATTGGTTAATTATTCCACTCAGTTTGTCTCAACTTTTTAATATTCTTTTCGTTTTATTTAACTAACGGACATTTTTTACTTCTAAAATTTCTATTTCCGTTAGGCACTAATTTTCTTCATTCTTAGTCGAAAAACATTTGATCTCAGTTCCCTTTTTTCTTAGTACTTTGTTATTCCCCAGTAAATTTTAATTGTTTGATCAACTTCAGAAAACAGTAACACCAAGTGTGTTCTGTTTGTTTATTCATTTTTATTGACGCAACGAATAGAAAAGAATTCTATTTCAGCTGTTGTGCTATGCGTGAGGCTATCATAGAGCCGGATGTAAAACTCGTAAAAGAGAGATAGACAGAGCGCACGGGCTTAAACCAAACGCATCAGCTGTCACTCTCGCGCTCGCGTAAGTGCATCAACCTCTATTTCGGGAGAGTCATAAAACGAAAAAAAAAAATACGAATAGATTGAGAATGAGATACCACATGATATCTCCAAAATTTCATGTTAGAAAAGTTTCTTTGAACAGAAATTCGAGGAATAATTATGTAAGGATTTATTGAACCTTAAAATTAGGTTAATGATAAAACAGACGGATGTCACACGGGGAAGACAGAAATTGATTCATTTGAAAACTACTCATTTTTTTAGTCTTGTCTCTTCTGAAAGATCAGGATAAACTATAGAATGTAGCCATCTTCATTGACAATTGAAAATCACTAGCCATTCTCAGATCATTCTCTACATCATATTCTAATCGTGGGCACTTTGTACGAGCTAATAATACTGAGTGGATTGAAGCCTACAACTCTTGATTAGACACCACTTGATCTTCAACTACATCGATCGCGTCCGCTTCAGTTACTTCGAAAAAGTCACCAGGCTGCTTATTCATAATACTACGAAGTTTGAGATGACTGCCTTTCTCAATTTGAGTCAAAGCTTGTCTCATATCTGCTATTTGAACAATTAAGCCATAATGTCCATCCACAACTATTCCTTGACAAAATGTAGAATTGGCTGTTGGAATTTCCTGGAACGGAATCTTTGAGTAGGCGTTTACAATTTCTATCTGTCCTTGTTCAATCATGACATCTTCCAAATGAATGGGATTCTAATGTATAGCAGCTGAGGAAACTGGTTCTGGTAAAGAATGATACCCATGAAGAGTGATAACGCTAGATGACTGTACACGAAATTCTAGCAATGAAATTTTTTTCATTACGTTTTTTGAATTACTCATTGGATAATTGTAGAGTCTCATTTGTGATGTGCCCAATCTGTAAGAAGGAAAGGAAAGATAAACGAAATGGAATGGAGAATATAATAATCTCTAATGCGAAAATATAAAAAAAAATTAATGATAACATAAAATTAATGCCAAATCTCACATTTTCCAAATTATTATTATTAAACACAATTAATTCTCAAGAACAATTAGGGGAATCAATGGAAAACTAGGTGGAAAACTCCATCGCGAATAGAGGAGTGCGTAGTTGCTCGCTCGATACGCTCGCACGCGAATGCAGGAGTGCGTTACTGCTGATTAGAAGACATTAGTGAGAATCTATTGTGATGAGTGCGACTTCAAGCCGCACTAAGAACTTCCTGATAATTTTTCTCACTTACTATTAGAAAAAATGATGGATGATAAAAACGATAAATAACAACAGACATAATTGTGGAAACTATCAAAAAATGTTGGGGAGATCTCAAAATATGGAGATCAATGAAAAAATCCATTTATCCTTTTCGGGGGTAGTACATAGACTCCACTTTTTGGACAATTGAGAAAAAGTTGAGAATTTTTTTCTTAAAAAACTAAGAAAGCACTGGATTGATTCCAATCAAAATCTAATGACTGCGGATTTATGTCAAGATGCTTCAATGACGACATCGATCACCTCGATCACATTATTGATTTATGAGAAAACGTGAACGAAAAAATTGATCACGGACATACACACACACGCACACACACACACATACACACAGACATGATCATGAAAACTATCAAAAAATGTTGGGGAAGTCTTAAAACATGAAAATTGATCGAAAGATAATTTTTTTATTTTTGGGGCCATTAGATAAACTTCCCTTATCGGGAAGTTAATGACTGAATTCATTGTGTTCGATAGCCGTTAAATTTTCCGAGTAGGACTGGAATTTGTGGAGTTGAGGAAGATTAATGTGTGGGAAAATAAACTGTTGAAGAAACCAGTGCAGTCAAACTATAAATTTATTACTCGAAGTGGAGAATCGTTACAAAATAAGAATGAAGTTAAATTGAAGTGAATCCCGTGCAAAAAAATGGGGGTTGAAAGACCCGGTGAATGTCTAAAATTGTCTGATAATTGTCCGAATAATTAATAGTGAATTTCACTGATAATTCCAGGTAAACCGACACTGATAATGCACGTAAAGCGTGGTGATGTAGCCTTGAAAGAAACCCGGTGATGTATCCCAATTGACGCTGAATTAGTCCGTTAAACACGATGTATATTCGATGAAGGTTCACTCGTAAGTGAAGCGTCCCTCAGGCTGCATTGAAGAGGAGGTATAGCGCAGGACATTTTGGACCCTGCGTTACCGACCCTTGCTGATGCTCTCCACTGGGCTTGACGTTTACCGCCCAATTTCGAACACATTGCGATTATTGTTTTGTACTGCTTTGCATCTCTGGTACCCCAAATTAGCACACGAATCCTTGAGTCTGCAGCATTGTTTCAAACAACTTCTAAGAAGTGTCCTTGAGAGGTTTCCAAAACTGGGAGTCCATCAATAGCATTGAGATATCCAGTTAATTCCCCGATGAAGAAAGTGAAAAATGCTATTAAACATTGTTAATACATTGATTAACAATTTATTAATTTATTTTAATAGGAAATTCATTTTTTTCTAATGAAAAGTTTTTTTTTCTCACAGTTTTTTGAAGTGAAACTTCTTTTGGGAGGTTACCAACTTTTTTCTCGCGTCACGAAACGAGTGTAAGGCTTTGAGGGGAACGTGGTAGTAGAGGAGTGGGAGGAAGGGGGAATTTTCGCTGCTGCCATTGGGTCGCTCTCCGGCTGGTGGGGGAAGCCTGTGTTTTTTTTTTATTTCTTATTTTCAATACACGGAGAGAAAAATATGGGAATTTATGTAAATGATTTTTTTAAAAATTGCGGAAGATTGTCATTCGAAGAAGGAGTTGTCATGGAACACGACCGAAAAATATCCACGATGAGGTGCATAATTTTTTCTCTTTATTTCTTGAAGAATTGCCATTTCGCACTCGGCTTTAGATTGAAATATCTCGAAAACTATTCAAAAGTTATCGAGATATGCTGTGAATGAAATTTCGAGGGAAGATTAACAGATAAATAAGCAAACCTCCGTTCTTTCACGACTCGTAGTTATTAAGATATCGATTTTTGAATGGAGAATTCAGAAAGGACGTCCAAGCGCTCATTTACTTGCTATCGGGTCTCATCCATTGTTCCTGAACTACTCATTCAAAAAATGATATCTCGGAAACTACTGGTCGTAGAAAAACAGCGTTCTTTTCATTTTGTTCGTCGATCTTCCCTCTAAATTTCATTCACAGCATGTCTCGATAAATTTTGCACAGTTTTCGAGATATTTTAATCCAAAGCCAAGTGTAAAATGACCAATGGCTCATGTATAAGAAGTTTCACTTCTGTCACGTGGGTTCCACGCACCCTCTTTTTCTCATATCTTCGCAAGGTGGCGCTGCAAGTGAACAGTTGTACGGATTGGAGTGGATTGGACCAATGAGGATGATGAATGTAAATAACCACACCAGATGTACAAATAACGTGTTCTTTTAATTAATAAAAATATTTCTCTTTTTATCTTGTCAATGGCGCAGTGGCCGGTACAACACTGTATCAAGTCATACTACTCAAGTATAATTTAGTTTATGCATATTATTTTACATAGGGATAAATCAGTCTTCTCAAATCCCTGGTGTTGTAACAAGTCCCTAGGAGTCTTGCTACGTCACGTAGGGTTTTTACCGTCGGCCTGAGAGTGGGGATATAGAGACCTCACAGTATTCCCCTTCCAGTGAATTGCCAGTTAATTCACGAATTTGACTTTTTTTTTTCTCTCGTAGGTTTTTTGAAATTGTGACGGACGAGGCAGAATTTGGAAAATTGGCTTCGGAGAATTAAATTTTGGGAGGGATGATCTTGAAGATGATGATGGATGTTTTTTACTACGTATTTCAGGAGGTTCAGCGGATGATGAGGGAATGGATGAAGCAGGTGTTGAGGAAGAAAATGTCGAAGAAACAGGCTGTTTTCGGCTCACAGCAACTTGTCTGGTGAATCCGGAATTATCAGGAAGTTGTGCAGGTCGAACAGTTGTATCTGCAGCAGACTGGCCCTGTCCAACAACAGAATTAGCACCATCTGATCGGTTGACAAGAGTAGTCTGGGTGACATTTCTTGGTGGTCGAGTTAGTAATCTTCTAGCTTCAGGATCCTCAAAGTCTTAAGGAGTAGAGGATGCAACTCGATCAAGTGCTGTCAATTCATCGTTTGGTAGATACGTTGGCTTCAATCTCTCCGTTGATACGTTGACCTCTCGATTCCCAATTTTGATTGTGAAGAGAATATCATTGATGCGATTGACGATTTTGAATAGACCTTGGTGAGGCTGGACCGAAGATCTGCGGGCGCTGTCATCCCTGAGAAAAACATGAGAATAAGTGTATAAATCTTTGTGTACAAAGTTACGAATCTTACTATTATGAGTAGTAGGAACAGGTTGAAGTTCACGCATTTGTTCACAGTGTTTTTCCACAAACGTAATCGGATCAGGAGCAAAGTCCTCATCAAGGAAAACTTCCCCGGGAATTCTCAAGGTAGTCCCATACAAAAATTCCGCACATGATGAATTTAAATCCTCCTTGAAGCACGTTCGAAGACCCAGAAGGACTGTTGGGAGTAGCTGCAGCCAGTTTGGACTATTCTCGTGGCACATGATGACTGCTTTCAACGTTCTGTGCCAGCGTTCGACAATACCGTTTGCTGCTGGATGATACGGAGACGTGCACGTCCGGCCACAACCAAGCAATTTGAGTAAAATGTTCATGAGCTGTGATTCAAATTGTGAGCCTTGGTCAGTTGTGATGGTGACTGGAGAACCGTACCGAGAAATTCACTGGGTGAAAAAGGCGTCAGCCACCGTTTCAGCAGTCTGGTCTTTGAGAGGAATCGCCTCTGGCCATCGAAAGTAACGGTCTATCATTGTCAGACAATATCTGAAACCATTAAACTCAACCATTGGACCAACCACATGCAGGTGAACTTGATGAAAGCGGGCATCTGGAACTGGAAATGGATGAGGGAAATTCCTGTTGTGCCTTCCGATCTAAGAACGTTGACATGGGATGCATAAACGTGCCCATTGAATGACATCCCTTCTCATACCTGGCCAGACAAATTTCTGAGCTACTTGTTTCAGCGTAGAACGTCCACTTGGGTGTGCTAATTTGTGCACCATATCAAAAACACGTTTCCTTAGATCTTGAGGAACGTAGGGACGTGAATTTTCAGTAGAGACGTCGCAATACAACTGCCCTTGACATTCAACATTGAATGGTTGAAGTTGGAGTGACGATGCTGGTGACGAGAGGAGTCTCTGAAGTTCTTGGTCTTCAGCTTGCGAGTTAATGAGTTCCTCAGTGGATATTACCGTAGGTAAATTAATAGCGTCAAGTCTACTCAGAGTATCGGCAACTGTATTGGATTCACCTGAAACATGGCGGATATCAGTGGAGAACTAAGATATAAAATCCAATTGTCTGATTTGTCGCGGCGAGGCCTTTGATAATTTTCGACGGAAAGCATAGGTCAGAGGCTTGTGGTCAGTCAAGATCGTGAATATGTTACCTTCGAGATAGTGTTTGAAGTGTTTCACACTGGAAAATATTGCTAATAATTCTCGGTCGTATGTACTATATCGTTGTTCAGCGGGGCTGAGTTTGCGGCTGAAATAGGTCAAAGGTAACCATTGATCGTCTTGGTATTGTTGGAGAACTGCTCCAAGGGCAAAATCAGAAGCATCTGTCACTAGAGAAAGTGGAGCTCCGGAAACGAAATGCACGAGTAGCGTTGCATCGGCGAGACTATTTTGGCATTTGATGAAAGCCTCTGCAATCTCCGGAGTCCAATCGATTGATCGTTTATCGTTCTTCTTACTGTCCTTGAGCAGGTTGTTGAGAGGTGTCTGCATCGAAGCAGCATCTTTGATAAATCGCCGATAGAAATTCAATACTCCAAGAAAACGACGAAGATCTTTTCGAGTCTTTGGTTGTTGATAACTTCGAATTGCGTCGACACGAGACTCTGGAGGAGTGATGCCATTCCGATTGATGATGTGGCCAAGATACTCTATTTCTTCAGCTCCTAGAACACACTTGGGAAGATTGATGACAACTCCAAAAATGTTCAATCGTTCAAAGATGATTCGGAGATGCTTCAGATGTTCCTCAGGGTTACTGGAAAAAATCGAAATGTTATCAATGTAACACTTGCAGAAATCAAGACCTCTCAGTACATAGTCTATGAACCGTTGGAATGTTTGCGCCGCATTCCTAAAGCCGAAGGTCATTACAGTAAATTCAAACAGCCCGAATGGAGTTATGACAGCTGTCTTGCAGACATCTTCATCAGCTACTGGAATCTGGTGGAATGCCTTGACTAAATCAATCTTAGCAAAAATTGACTTACCAGCTAGACCACATGTAGCATCGTGGACATGCTGGATGGGGTACCCGTCTGGTCTCGTAATAGCATTCAGGTGACGATAATCGCCACAAGACCTCCAAGTGCCTTCTTTCTTGGGTACTAGATAAAGAGGCATGGCCCAAGCACTGTCAGATGGACGACAAAAACCTTGATCCAGAAGAAAACTGAATTCTTTCTTAGCTATTGCTAATTTCTCTGGAGTTAATCGTCGAGCACGTTCTGCAACTGGAGGGCCTTCTGTGATGATGTGATGGCGAATCGAATGCTTCCCAGTGACCTTGGCCGGAGCTGGATTCGTGAGAGCTGGGAATTCTCTAACAAGATCTGAATAGATTGAATTTCCACTGAATGTATGAATACTCTCATATGTGATTGCTTCGACGTTACCATGAGTCACATAACTAGTTGAACGATCCACGAGACGATGTTTCTGCAGATCAACAATGAGTCCGAAATGACAGAGAAAGTCTGCTCCTATTATGGCTCGTGGACACATTAACTACCATAAAATGCCAGTGGAAAGACCGACGAAGTCTCAAATCCAAAGATAATAATTTTCGGCCATACGTCTGAATTGGAGTCCCATTAACAGCAAATAAATTAGAAGAAATTGGTTCAGAAGTACGTGGGAGTACTGAATGTGGTAAAACAGAAATTTCAGCACCTGTATCAATTAAGAATTTAATTTTAGAAGAATTATCGAAGATATGAAGGCGACATCCTGTTTGAACATCGCTACTGGTCGCCATCAGAGCGATGGGGTTCAGTTTCCCGCCGAATGATTTCTAAAAGAACAAGGCTGTCGGGAAGTTATTGCTTGATCTCCAAATTTCCTGTGGTACCAACAGATGGTTTGGGAGCTCGGTACAGCAGATTGCTGTTGACTCTGCTGCTGGTTTCGAGAGCGAGACCTGCCATGCCAACACTTTGGTTTATTTTTATGAAGAGCTTCAATAGAAAGCTGCAGCGCCTTTAGTCGCTCAATAACCTGATTGAATATGTGAGGGTTATTATTAATATTATAATTACTACCTGATGAATCAGAGAAACTAGTACGTGGATTAATTGCCATGACTGATGAATCAGAAGAATTAGTAGGTGGATTAATTGCCATGACTGACGAAGAACAGTCACTGATGCCCATTATTTTATCTGCCATCTTAGCTAGCTCGATTATATCAGCTGTTTGACTCGTTACCAGGATGTTGTCAGTCGAGGTGGTAGTTTTCTGAGCCAGAGCGTGCAAGAAAACTCCTTATTTACTTCTGACCCGGCGAGGGCCTTCATTTTGATGAGAAGATGAGAAGGTTGAAGAGAACCAAGCTGAAGCTCGGACACAAGTCTCTCTAGACGCTGTTCACTTGACTCGGTGAAGCTTCAAATCAAACGTGTTTTAATAGCGTTAAATTTACTTGTCTCAGGGGAAGATTCAATAATGTCGGCAATGCGCTCTAAAATGGCTGGATCTAGCTCTCCTATGACCTAGTTGTACTTTACGTCATCAGATCGAATACGATTGATTGGAAATTGCGCCTCAATTTGTTCAAACCATAACGATGGACGCGTACACCAGAAACTCGGCAACTTGACTCGTGAAATGTCAAAATTTTCGTAATAAAGAGGTAAATTATTTTGGCCTGCTGCACCGGGAGCTGGTTGATTGTCATTGTTGTTGTCGTTATGTTGGAGTTGTTGCTGCTGTAGTGCAGTCTCTAGCTGTTCTGTGAGCACGCGGACCTGCTCCTGAAGCTCCTCAACTGACGCCATTGTAGCCGTTATGTTCAAGACAATGATAATTAACAGGTAGATTACTCCAAAGAGAAAAACTCGTAGCATTCCTTGGAGGGATTACGTTCTGGGTCACTAACTGTACGGATTGGAGAGGATTGGATCGATGAGGATGATGAATGTACATAACCGCACCAGATGTACAAATAACGTGTTCTTCTAATTAATAAAAATATTTCTCTTTTTATCTTGTCAATGGCGTGGTGGCCAGTACAACACTGTATCAAGTCATACTACTCAAGTATAATTTAGTTTATGTACAAGGTGTACCGGAAGTACAGGTACTCCCGGAAATCCTGGGTAAAGGGGTCCATTCGGAGCAGAAAAGTCCTCTTCCACATTTCTCTCCGATGAACCCTTGCGGAGATATGAGGGTGGAAAGGTGGGCCAATCAGAGCCCATCGATAGACGGCCGCACATCCGTGAGAGAATCACGGATGTGTTGGTGCGTCCCCACTCCGCGGTAACCGATCCCCTCCACAACCCCCGAGTCTCCCGCTCTCAGTGACGTGGAAGGGATCGGCGATCGTCAGCTGTCACCTGTCAGCTGACGAGGCACAGATGTTGAAATGGAAGGGGAGCGAGGGGAGGAATGCTCTGAGGTCGAAGGATTCAGGATTTTTCAATTTTTTTCACTTTATTGATTTTTTTACTTTTTTGCATCTCTCTAATCGTTGAAAAATGATTAAAATGACGGAAGAATGGAAATATCGTTGAAAAAAAAAATTGGAAAATTCGGTAATTGGCTACTTTTACTCTGCCAAAATATTGAAAAATTTGAATTATTTTACCAACTTTTTTGAATCGTATTGATGTGTTTCGATGTAGCAGAGATCAGTAGCAAGATTTCAAAGCGAGCAGACACAATCCTAATTAAATTTTTACCTAAAACAACTAACTTTTTTTGGAAGTCACTAACCAATTAAACAAAAACAATAAATGAAAATTGAGATTGTCACCACGTTTGGCGTAACCCAAGGCCACGACGAGGACGTAGTGGTGCATAGGCCTCGAAAAGGAACCTATCACGACCCATCCTATAAACGACACTCGGGATTTTAGATGAAGAATATATTGACAAAAACCTCCGCCCACCTTCATTGGGCATAAAAATTTAATTTTTATATTACACGGAAACAAGTACTTCATGCAAATGGTGCTTTTTAAATTGTACCTTTTCCTTCTTTTGTCAATAATTTGTACACTTCGCGTGGAACAATTTCAATTTGAAGTATCAATCAAAAATAGAAACGAAACCAGAAAAAAAGACGAAAAAAAAAAAAAAAAAAAACCTCAATAAATTTAATACGGATTAAATGAAACTTCAAAATACTCATCTGAAAACTGGATTTTCCAAAAAAAACCAAGATGCAGTGGTGGCAACTAGCTCTTAAAACAAAACGCACAGTTTTGGTGTTTCACCACAGAAGACCCGAATGATACTGGTCTAGAAAAGGCTCATTTGGTTGAATTACCAAATTTACCATTTTCTCAAGACCATTGGTCTCTGTTTATCATTGTGTTTTCACACCAACTGTCTTTGTCAGGAAGAAATTGACAGTTTCGTACCTGCCTCACCTCTCACCCCGCCTCCCACCTCATGCTCAATCAAAACATCAAACTCTACTCTATTGAATTTATTATCTTGAATCCAAATTACTGTGAAATAAAATTTATTAACGTTTGAATGTTGTATTCATTGAGTTGTTAAACACAATGAATTAATTCAAGCTTTTCAGCTCGAAATCGACAAACCAAATTAATTTGCAAACAATTTAAAAAATGACATTTACTCGAAACCGAACTTGATGCGAACCTAGAATAGGCGCAACAAGCAAGGCGGAAGAAAAAAATTTGAAATAAAACATTGAAAACACCAATTTTCAGTTGGCAGAGCTATAGTATCCAATTACCGAAAATTCTTCATTCTGAAGCAGTTTTTGGAAACGTCACGTGACTTTAACGCCTCGAAAAATGGAGCGCCAGTCTTTCCTGGACGGGAGGGGGGCATTTTCATCCCTCAGAGTGTCTTTGTACTTGATACGAAACTCTTCGAGTTATGGAAACACCTCTCCCACCTCCAGAAGAGAGGGGGAAGATGACCCAGAGTAAAACGAATCAGGATTTTCTCAATTTTTTTTTTAAATTAATTTTTCCACTTTTTTCCAATTTTTCCAATTATTCAAAAATGATCGAAAAAATGAAATAGAAGTGAAAAAATTGATTCAATAGAGAAAATTGAAAAATGCTCATTTTCAAGCAGTTCTCCGAGACGTCAAGTGACCTTGACGTTTCGAAAAACTGCCTGAAATTGAGGATTGAAAAGAAAAATATTGAATTTTTTTTCTCCACTTTTTCCCATCGTGTTAGCGTGAGAGAGAGAGAGTGTGAGAGAGAGAACATGAATTTGAGTACGAGTATGAATATGAATATGAGAATTGAATGTGAGCGTGAAGGTGAATGTGTGAGTGAAGAAAAGAAAATTGGAGAATGAGGAAGAAGGGAGAAGGAGAGTCGAGAAAAGCCGGTGTAAGAGAAAAGAGTGTGTGAGGTGTGAAAAGAGAAGCCGGTGAGAGTGCGAGAAGAAAAGAGCGAAAAACAGTGTGCTCTGTGTTGAGACTATTGCGATAAAAGAGTGCTTTGAGTTGAGACTATTGTGATGAAAAGAGTGCTTTGAGTTGAGACTATTGCGATAAAAAGAGAGCTTTGATTTGAGACTATTGCACTAAATAGGGTTAATTGAGCTAATGAAATATTTTGAGTCATTGTGTTAATGCGTATTGAGAATGCTATAAGTTAATGAATAAATAAGACAATTGAGGAATTGATTGCATTGAGTTCGATTAGAGAAAGTGTGAGTGAATGAGCGAACGAAGAGTTTGAGATTGTCGAATTGAAGTGTATGGAAAGAGTTTTGTTAATTAAAGAATCAATTACTATTATTAATCGTGGCTGTTTATTGATTACCCGAACGGATCCTGACTATGTAATGATTGAGTGAAAGGTGTTTAATCAATTGGATATGAAAAAAATGAAAATTCAGCATATAACAGTTCAGAAAGGGGGATTTGAACACAAAAATCGTGAAAAACTTTGGCCTACGTGACTTGAAGCAATTTAGTGCGTGTGTTTACAAGCCGATGGGACAATGATATTAAGAGTGAGATAGACAGTGTAATAAATCCGCGGAAAACAATGTAGAATTGTGGCCTTGAGTGAATAATATGAGCGAAGAAAGACATCCATCGGTAAACGCAGACGAATTTGAAGAATTCGCAAGAAATAATTTACAGCACGAAAATAATAAAAATAATAATCACGAAAATCCTGATAATATCGTATCGAACGAGACTGGGGATACGGGCGAGATAAATCCAGTAAGTACTTCTACACAAACAACACCAACAACTAGCAGACCAAGTGCGTTTGCTCCAACCACATCAACCAACAATCAGAGCAATAACAACACGTACACCACGAGCCAGGGATATGCTTCCAACCATCAGCAACAGTCAGAAGGATCAGCAGGCAGAGGATGGTCACAGGCGAGGAATGCAGAGCAACAAGACTTCGCTGGGCAAACCGGCCGCCCGGGATCACCACAACCGCAACCATACGGTACAGGAGGCTTCGCCACAGGTAACAGGTCTCAATTGACGGATCCACCACCAGGTACGTACACGTATCCACCACCGAATTATAATATCCCTTATGCGAATGTACCACCCCAAATGAATGAGTCCAATGCATCGAACGCGTCCATGATGAGCCAACAAATGGAGTTGCTCACCCAAATGATGCAAGCCATGATGACTGCCAATCAGCAGAGGGACCAGATGCTCGAAGCAATGGTCATAAATCAAAACTATCTCCTGAGGAACCTACCAACAGCACCAGCGTGCAACCATCGAATGCAAAATAATAATAATTATAATGTTATTCCAGATTTGAGCAGGAGCGTGGGACAATTCGATGGTACTACGAGATCAAATGCTGCTAGAGAGTGGATCGAGAGAATACGCAGTATGCAGACGATGGCTTATTTGACTGATGAGATAGCACTGCATACAGCCAGGTCCAATCTCAGCGGAGGCGCTCTGGAATGGTTCAAGGCGAATCGACGAGAAATCTCCAATTGGGGAGAATTCCAGGAAGCATTCGAGAGGACATTCGTTACGACCGAGAGTAAGGCCGTCAGATGGAGCAGAATGAACGGACCTGTACAGGGTAAAGACGAACCAGTCACCGATTATTACTGGGCGAAATGGAGACTGTGTGAGCCGTTAGGGCTAACGTTCAGGGAAAAAAGGAGCAGATATTGGTCGGTCTTTGGTCGAGACATCTGGTGAACGCGATGGCCTCACAAACACATGGGACCAAAGAGGAATTGTTCGGGAGAATATTGGAACATCTAGAGTTAGAAGCGCAAAGAATGAAGAGAATTAAGGTACAGCGAGAGTCTGCCAATAAACCGAGACCCCCGGCAAAACCAAGTGAGAACAAAGCCCCAACAGCAATCAGATCACCAAGACCCGCACCAAATGCAAGCTTCAACAGTGAAGGGCAACCAAGGTGTTACAACTGCACGAAGTATGGACACTACGCTTGAGACGGTCCGGAAGAGAAAAGAGAAATGTCCTGTTCAAAATGTAATCACGTGGGACACACCCCAAGACATTGTCCAGGGAACAATGGAGGGAAAAACGTGAATCTGGTATCAACCATTCCAACCGAAAGGCACTTGCAGTTCATCAAGGCATTGAGCATCGATGGATATCAGACTGAAGGGCTAGTATATACAAGTCCTACGATTTGCACAATACGACCAAACACTGCCCTGAAAGCAGGATCACGTATGGTTTCACATCCAGAACAACTGAAGCCATTCGGCCCAATAAGCAATATGGTGACATCACCAGGAACGCTAAAACCGAAGGGAGGTCGGTGGAGGAGAAAAAAGCTAGCTTTTCGATGAAAAAGTTGGATTTACTCGGAAAATATTATTTTTATCGCTAAAACCGAAGGGAGGTCGGTGAAGGAGAAAAAAGCTAGCTTTTCGATGAAAAAGTTGGATTTACTTGGACAATATTATTTTTTTTTTTTTTTTACTAAATTATACTTGAGTAGTATGACTTGATATAGTGTTGTACCGGCCACTACACCACTGACAAGATAAAAAGAGAAATATTTTTATTAATTAGAAGAACACGTTATTTGTACATCTGGTGCGGTTATGTACATTCATCATCCTCATTGGTCTAATCCTCCCCAATCCGTACAGTTGGTGACCCAGAACGCGATTGCTCCAAGGAATGCTACGAGTTTTTCTGTTTGGAGTAATCTACCTGTTAATTATCATTGTCTTGAACATAACGGCTACAATGGCGTCAGTTGAGGATCGGCCTATGCTAAGATGAACATCGGTCGAGTAGAGGTGAAGAATATTCCCTTTAAAGTAGTACCTGAAGAGTTTCAATCATACGAAGTGATCATCGGGCAACCATATGTCGCTAATCCAGCAGTGGATTTCCACAAATTGGGAAATGAATTCTACTTCGAGAAAGTCAAACTACTACCTGAGACGACTGAGATACCACCAACAGTAGATCTGAGAGCAGCAGCGACCACTGAGGTGCCGCCAAGATCGATATACTTCGTACAATCCACTACTGAAGGTGCAATGATACCTGTGATGAACCTGAACCGGCAAGGCAAGAAGCTGGAGAAAGGAGATCGATTGATTGTAGCCAACTTGGAGATCCCACCAGTGTTGGACAGCAAGTACGAACGGGATCCAGTGACAGAAGATCACCTGCATATTGGAGAAGAGCCGCCGGCAGAAGCTAGAATAGCTCTAGTGGATATGCTCAATGCACATCAAGACTGTGTAGCAATGAATATTCAAGAACTTGGATGTACCAAGTTCATCGAGATGAACATCACGGAACAACCAGGTAGCAAACCAATTGCTAGTAAACCATATCGAGCAAGTGATCGTGAGAGAAAAATCATCAGAGATACGGTGAAGGAGTGGGAGGAAGCAGGAATTGCCACCGAGACCACATCACCCTACGCTAGCCCAGTCCTACTCGTTAAGAAGAAAACGGGAGAACACCGACTAGTGGTCGATTTACGAAGACTGAACCAACAGACAGAGAGGATTCATTTTCCTCTGGGTGACCTAGATGACCATTTAGCACTGATCGGTGATGCAAAGATCTTCATTACACTAGAGTTAGCTCATGGGTATATGCAGATCCCATTAGCACCTGAGGCTAGACGCAAGACAGCATTCATCACGCCAGATCCCGCACGGAAAAACGATATATTGGAAAAATATATCTGAGCATATATGAAAATATGTGGCCATATATAGTGCCGAAATTATGTATAAGGGGCATTCCATGTCAAACCACCAGATTTTAAAAATTGTATTTTTTGATTCAGTTGAATTTTTTATATGTTTTGATACTTATCAAAATATGCCTAAACCCAAATTTTGAGCCCCTGATTTTCAAAAACCTCGGAGATATGAATTTTTGAATATCGGCAAAAATCAACAATATGGTAATTTTCAAATATTTATATCTCCTGATTCAATTATCGTAACCATACCTTACAGGTGGCTATTTTCTTTGTTTTGAGGCGTAGTTTCCGAAAAAAAAATATAAGAACCAATTTTTTTTATTTTTCACTGTTTTTTCTTAACTTTTAACTTAAATTTTGACATTTTTTGAAGAGCGACACTTTTGATTTTTTTGAAAAAAATGTAGGTTACACTAGGCTATAAAACGAATTTTTTGAGCACTTGATGGAAGTGGGATTCAAATATCTTCGATTTTTTAAGCCACTTTTTCACTTTTTTTTTAACATAAATTCGCATTTGTTGAGAATTTTTCAATTTTTCATGAGAATTTCATTTTAAATATGGACAACTAATATTGTGCTCCCGTGCCAAATAAGTAAATTGAAAATTTTTTCTAATATAATGTGCCAAAAAATTTTTTTTTGTTTATTTTATTCTTTCCAAGTCGTTTTTAGGAGTTTTCTGGTAGTTTCTTCTTGAAATATCAGAATCTGGCGGAAACAATTAAAGGATCATATGAAAATTCCAAATTTACAGCAGTTTCAGAAATGGCCGTATCTTTCTCAATGATCGTATCGGAGTAACAAGCAGGTTATAGTTGCTCGCTCGCTGCGGTCGCTCGCGAATTCGTGGGTTATTGTTGCTCTCTCGCTGCGCTCGCTCGCAAATTTTTAGGTTGTTGTTGCTCACTCGCGAATTTGTGGGTTGTTGTAGCTCGCTCGCTACGCTCACTCGCGACTGCGTAGTGGCTTCAGTTCACTAAGTTTTTTCATTAATAACTTTTCGATTGAAAGTTGTTTTTTCTCCCAACTTTTTTTTGTGACTCTGCAAACGTGTCACAGAATTAACTTCCCGACATATTCACAGCAAAGAACTGCGCGTGCCCTCTGAGTCACGATTTAACCGGGTTTTACGTGGGATGATGGTAGAAATCCCCGAAAAACATAATTATGCAAAAAAAAGAGGAGTCCCTTTTGCCCCAGGATCAATTTTGCCTCAGGGGTCCATTTTGACGCGAGGTTCATTTTACCCTGGGGGTCCATTTCGCCCCACTCTCCCCATATTGTCATATCTTCCACTTTCATGACGATTTTTTTTCCGCACCTTGCCTTTTTGGAGATATCATTTTATTGTTTGTTTTGAATAAATAAAGGATGACTGCAATAAATCAATCCAAAATTTAATCAGCTCGAGTTCTCAGCAAAATGCATCGATCGCGATATTGAAGATCTCGATCCGATTATTATTTCGGGAGAAATCGTTGTTGGAAAAAAAATGACCACATACAGACGAACACACACACATACACACACACAAACATACACCCCCCCCTTTGGAATCGTTCTAGAAACCTCCCAAACATATAATCTAACTACTCCCCCACCTCTCTGAAGAAGTTCGGTTTTAGGGGTAATCCCTATAACTTCCTATCGGGAAGTTAAAAAAAAAGCAATTTGAAGCTTGAAGTCTCTAGTTTTGAGATCTTCAGACCAAAAAAAAATTCCGTCCCAAGATCTCAAAACTAGAGTTTTCAAGCTTCAAACTGTTTTTTTAAAACTCCGATCCGATCAGTTTTGAAAAAGGTACGGCCGTTTGAAAAACCGCTAAAAAATAGGAAATTTTTCTTTGATCCTTTAATTGTTTCCGCTAGTGTATTAGAAAAAACTAATTTTGCGACGCTTAATAAAAATGCTACGCTTTCTCCAAATTTTATAGTTATCTTAATATCAAAATTTTGGTTTGGCTCTTTGTTGAACATTTTTTAAGCAATTTTACTCAGTAAATTTAAAAAAAAAATTAAATTAGTAAAAAAAATTTTTGTTAATATACTGACGAAGATTTTGACAATTTACTCATTCGGCACAGTAGGAAAATATCAGTTGACCGCATTTACAATGAAATTCTCATGAAAAATTAAACAAATTTCAAAAAACTCAACTTTATGATTAAAAAAATGCGAAAAAGTGGCTTAAAAAATCGAAGATATTTGAATCCCACTTTCATTAAGGGCTTAAAAAATACGTTTTATAACCTAGTACAACATATATTTTTTTCAAAAAAATCAAAAGTGTCGTTCTTCAAAAAGTTCAAAATTCAAGTTACAAATTAAGAAAAAACGGTGAAAAATAAAAAAAATTGGATATTATATTTTTTTTCGAAAACTACATCCCAAAACAAAGAAAATAGCCACCTGTAAGATATGATTACGATAATTTGATCAGGAGATATAAATATTTGAAAATTACCACATTGTTAATTTTTTCAGATATTCAAAAATTCATATCTCCGAGGCTTTTGAAAATTAAGGGCTCAAAATTTGGGTTTAGGCATATTTTAATACGTACCAAAACATATAAAAAATTCAGCTAAATCAAAAAATGCCATTTTTGAAATCTGGTGATTTGACATGGAATGACCCATAAGTATAAATATATTTTCAACATATAATATAATTGTATGTTTTGATAATACACCCAGCAAAAGAATTAAGGGAACGGTAAATTTTGTCAGTTTTTTGCTTGATTTTCAAATGGCTGTAACTTCGCCAAAAATGATCGTATCAGAATAAAAAAAAAATCGTTGGAAAGCTTGAAGTCTCTACTCTTGAAATCCTGAGATGAAAATTTTTTATGACCATTTGTTATAACGAGATAGGAGAGTTGAAAGTGGAAAAATTTTTTTTCTTTTTTTTTTCATTTTTTCAACTTGTTCCACGGACTTCAAAAAAATTTTCTCGACTCAACCCTTCTGAAGATCATGTAGCCTGGTCTTTCAACTTCAATTTCCTTTTTTTTTTCTCTACGACCCTTTGTTGCTGAGATATTGTCGATTGAATCAAAAAACACCTGTTTGGGTTTTGATGATTTACCTTAGATGTTGTAGCCGAAAATTGATGTTTTAAGTGGACTGTATTTTTTAATAGATAAAATGCCCCCAAAATAGCACCGACGCTGGTCTGAAATTGGGACAGGTATCGATAGTAATGAAAGAAGCCGGATTTATATAAAAATAGATATAATTTGCACTGTTGTTCGTTGGATAAAATACATATGATAATTAATATTGATATTAACCGTGCCGTTAATTAATGGATAAAGTAACCGATTGATAATTGACCGAACCGAGACAATAGATAAAAGGCCCGTGAGCCGTTGATTCACACGCGTTTACATCTTGATTTCCGTTAGATAGACTGCCAAGTGCTTCTCCGTAGCACTACCGGCTTGAGCCTGTGGCCCATACGAGATTGGCCGAGTTGACCCGATGTCCATCGACTCGTCTCATGATCAAATCTCCAGACTTTCAAGAAAAGTCTGAACACACCCTTTTGTCTTTAATTGTCGATATCTCAGGAACTACTGATGCACAGCGAGCGGATGATGAGATTCGTAAACTTGAATGAATTTCCTGTAAGATTCTTGCACTGTTTGATTGAAAAAAAATTTTCTTCCAATTTTAACATTGGTTCGAAAAAGTACCAAAAAATTGCATTTTTTTCCTTTTTTGAAAATTGCCCTGCATTTTGCGAATCTTGCGAAAATTGAAAATGTTCCAACGTTCTTCTTTAATTTAATGTGTGCTGGGACACCCCCTAAATTTTCAAGCCAATCGGTTCGACCGTTTTTTTTCCCGAACGAACAAAGTTTCAGCAAAAATTAAAGGAACACTTTTTTGTGCCCTCAACACCATTTAATGATGATTAGGGCCGAAAATGTTTTTTATCAGTTATTTTTCCGTGATTTTTCGTGCAAAATTTGTTGAATTCCATCGAAAAATGAGAACAATGAAAAATGAAGAAAAATCAATACAAAAATTAAAAAAACAATTTTTTTAAACGTAAAAAAATCGAAAAAAAAAATTGTTTGAAAAAATCTGCTGAGTCACTATCTCTCCAAATCAAATGCGATTCCGGTGTTTTTTTTTCATTTTTCAAATTTTTTTCCGAGTTTTCTTCTGGTTTTTTGAGAACAAAATTGATTTTTCCATTGATTTTCAAAAGAAGAGAAAATTTCTAATTTTCCATTGATTAAAAAAAAACTTGAATTTTTTATTGATTAAAAAAAAAAATCGAATTTTTTATTGATTAATGAAAAACAAAATTTCAATTTTTTTATTTTTTTTTGTTTTTTTCATTGTTCTCATTTTTCGATGAAATTCAACAAATTTTGCACAAAAAATCACGGAAAAATAATGGAGAAAAAACATTTTCGGCCCTAATCATCATTAATTGGTGTTTACGCACAAAAAAGTGTTCCTTTAATTTTTGCTGAAACTTTGTTCGTTCGGGAAAAAAAACGGTCGAACCGATTGACTTGAAAATTTAGGGGGTGTTCCAGCACACATTAAACTAAAGAAAAACGTTGAAACATTTTCAATTTTCGCAAAATTCGCAAAATGCAGGGCAATTTTCAAAAAAGGAACAAACCGCAATTTTTTGGTACTTTTTCGAACCAATTTTAAAATTGGAAGAAAATTTTTTTTCAATCAAACAGTGCAAGAATCTTACAGGAAATTCATTCAAGTTTACGAATCTCATCATCCGCTTGCTGTGCGATCAGTAGTTCCTGAGATATCGATGATTAAAGACAAAAGGGTGTTTTTTGATTCAATCGACAATATCTCAGCAACAAAGGGTCGTAGAGGAAAAACAAAAAAATGGAATTGAAGCTGAAAGACCAGGCTACATGATCCTCATAAGGGTTGAGTCGAGAAAATTTTTTTGAAGTCCGTGGAACAAGTTGAAAAAATGAAAAAAAAAGAAAAAAATTTTTTCCACTTTCAACTCTCCTATCTCGTTATAACAAATGGTCATAAAAAATTTTCATCTCAAGATTTCAAGAGTAGAGACTTCAAGCTTTCCAACGATTTTTTTCAAATTCTGATACGATCATTTTTGGTGACGTTACAGCCATTTGAATATGAAGCAAAAAACTGACAAAATTTACCGTTCCCTTAATTTTTTTGCTGGGTGTATATTGAGTCATACATTGAGTATCATATATTCTTTTACATTTATCGTTATATATGAATGATTATATATCTGCTATACATATCAGCTTAGCAACTGAAGTACGTAATTTAATTGAAAGCACGTTGTCTTCAGAGTTCTGAAAAATAAATGAACATCTAAACGTCATTGTGTTATTACAAAACTATTTAACTGATTCTGTGGATTGAGGAGATGTGTAAAGAGAGAAAGAAATTTACTTTAGTTAAATCGATTACTGGAGAGAATAACAATCAATGTACGCCCGGTATTCCTGTTGAATGGATACGAGATTTTGATTATGAGAATTTTAATATCGATCGTGAAGATAATGACATTTCTTACGTTGTTGACTGGCGTGGAAGCAAAAAAGGGAAGCAGCCACAGTCGGGATGAAAGTGCTACGATGCTCAAGTAATCATGGTATCATGTGGAATTACAATGTGGTCATACCCTAGCGGTTTCTTGATCACGGTCGAATCACTGGCGATTGATCGTAAGTTGCGGAGAAATAAACAGTCATAAACCGATTGAAGTTTAGTGTTTTCACGGTAGATACGTAGTGAGTTTGTGCAAAATTCTCACTTGGCATCCACCAGAAATACTTGGTGATTCAACAGTGAGAAGATCGCTGTTTTACCGACATATCACCGTGAATTCACGGGACTTTGACTGGCGAACTACCGTAAACTGGAAATTAATATAATATATGAATCTAATTCGTCTCCTGATATAAATATCATTCATACTGATATTATATGAACATAATATATCAGTTCTAATTCCCTCAATTACTAAATTCTCCATTAATAATAAATTTCAACGAAAAAAAAAATGCACTCAGTTGGGATCGAACCTGGGACCCTGACATTGTGAGTCTAGCACTTAACCGTCTTCGCTACTTGCATTTCACATACTTAAATAAGGAATTTTGATCCTCATATATTGATCAGTCTCTTTCTGACTTAGAAAAATTGAATTCAATTGAATTGGTTCGATCATCTCATTGCTTGTTCCATGAATAAATATACTACAGCGAGAGAAATATTTTCACATCAATCAATCAATTAATTGATGCGGAGAAATTGATGATCATTATTAATCGTTCATTTCTTCAATTTAAAAACAAATTTTTTAATAGAATATTATTTTTTTTTGTAGCATACAGCAGTATTAAGAAAACTATTTATTAATTCCATAAACATTGAAGAAATTGCATTTACAATAACAATGTATCTCACGACTGATAATTCATCAGCCATCGACTTCTACATTACCGACAATTCACTTCTCTTTCACTAGTTATGCACCGTCAATAGACGATCAAATCACCATTATAAGTCCATTGATTCATTGAGAAAAGCGAATTTTCTCACGGAAAAAATACTGTATATATATGAGAAATTCACCGTGATTGTATTGTGCCGAATTTGCACAAGCGCACTACTGATATACGCGCGAAACGACTGTAGTTCGACGGTGATTTGTCGGTAAAATAAATTCACCGTCAATTCACGATTCTTTCACTGCACTTTCACCGTGATCACGAAACCGCCAGGGTACTCGTAAATCTTGAAGAAATGAATTTAAAACAGAAAAACATGTACTGCCAATTTTTAGTAGAAATAAAAACTAATTTGCTTGTTTCATAAAATATATTTGAATTTGTCATATTTAAAAAATATTAAATCCATATACTGCCATTATAATCGCAGTATATAAATTACATATATTTATTGGTCCTATTCAAAGTTATATATAACTCATATATTTTTGGATTCACTAATTATCAATAAAATGCCATATATTGCTTTTTAAGTATGAAGATATATTACTCCTTGGACGAATATTTGTATATAAATTCATATATTCATCAATGTATGATTTAATATATGATGATACAATTATTATATATTTCTGAATATATTTTCTCCATATATTGTTTTTTTGTACGGGGATAAGACAGGAGAATTTACTCGAGTCATCTTTGGGCTCATGAATGCGCCCTTCTACTTTTCCAAACTGATGCATATGGTGTTGGGACCATTGAGGGACAATGTGGTCCTATTTTTCCTGGACGACATATTAATTGTGGCTAAAGACTGGCCAGAAGCACTGCAAAGATTACGTCAGGTTCTAGAGGCACTACGAAAGGCAGGATTGACACTCAAGTTATCAAAATGTCAATTTATTGTACCCTAGGTCACTTATCTGGGTAACGTGATTAGTGCAGCAGGCATTGAACCGGGCGAACACAAAATTGAGGCAATCAGGAACTTTCCAGAGCCACGAAACGTGCACGAAATCAGAAGTTTCCTAGGACTAACAGATTTCTTCAGGAAATTCGTGGTGAAGTTCGCACAGCGAGCTGAACCAATTTCTAGAATGCTGAAGACAGAGACACCATTTGAATGGGAACTAGAGCAGCATCAAGCATTTCAAGACTTGATCAAGACACTAGTTAATAAACCAGTGTTGAAAACCTATCATCCAGGACATAAGACAGAACTGCATACAGATGCAAGTGCAATTGGGCTAGCAGGCATGCTGATGCAGAAAGACGAAGAAGGAAAACTGAGATTGGTATTCGCCATCAGCAAAAAGACCAACGAAGCAGAGAAGATTTACCATTCCACCAAGTTGGAACTACTGGCAGTAGTGTGGGCCGTGAACCGGTTGAGGACATTTCTCGTCAATATACCGTTCAAGGTCATGACGGATTGCCAGGCGCTCATGTAGTTAAACTCCGCTAAGACTAGTAACGCCCAAGTTGCAAGATGGCACTTGCTACTGAGTGAATATGATCTGGAAATTGTGCACAGACCAGGAAAAACAATGGCACACGTGGATGCACTGAGTAGAGCACCGATTAATGGACCTGGAAGAGAAATGGATAATGAGATTATACACCCAATGGTTTATACGATAGTAGAGGAGACAACAGAGGTATTGCTGTATCAACGAAACGATGCGGACTTGAGCCGCAAGGCGATGTTGCTAAGAAAGCCAGCATCACAACTAAATAAGCACGAGAAGAGTGAAGTTCACGAATATGAGTTTCATGATGGAATCCTGTACAAGAAAGTGAACGAAGGATTACGATTCGTCATTCTGAAGACCATGAGAAAGAGCATCCTGGTGAAATATCATGATCTGGGTGGACACCCAGGATTAGACCACACGGTAACCAAAATTATAGAAAATTACTATTTTCCAGGAATACGACGATACGCCCGACAGCATTTGAAGGCATGTGTGACGTGCATCCTGACCAAAGCATTACGAGGAAGGCAGCCTGGAGAATTACACCCAATTCCACCAGGAAAGAGACCATTTGCCACAGTCCACGTTGACCATGTTGGACACTTCGTTACAAAGAGCAGAAAAAACAAGTATGTGTTTGCATTAATCGACAACTTGACTCAATATTGTGTTCTCAGGGCCGTCAGAGACACCAAGGTCTCATCTGTGGTGAAGGCAATGGAAGACTTCATACTACAATTTGGAGCACCTCAGAGACTAATCAGTGACAGAGGAACTTGTTTCACAGCAAAACAATTTGCAGAGTTCTACCAACGACACGGCATTCAGCACATATTGACATCACCCAGACATGCACAAGCCAACGGGCAAACTGAGAGAATCAAAGCGACTTTAGTGCCCGTGATCTAAGCCCGAATTGAACATGAGGAAGGAAGAGACTGGGACCTCCAGTTAAAAAAAGTGCAGCGAGATCTAAATGAGTCAACTAGCAAAACAACTGGAAAAAGTCCGTTGCAGATGCTATATGGATATATTCCTCACCACGATGATGGAATAATGAGACAGATAAAAAAGGAAGAAACTGAGAATTACCAACTACACCAAGACCTCCAAGAAGAAGCGAGAAAGACTATAGCAGCGGCACAGAGAACGATGAAAAGCAGGTACGATAGGAATCGTGCAACAAATGTGAAATACCATGTTGGGGTCATTGTTTTTATCACCCTAGCTCCAGAACAGAAGGGAGAAAGTGGTAAACTCGAAGTAAAAAGGAAGAGTCCTTATGTAGTAAGGACGCAAATACTCCCAGGAGATAGTTATCGAGTCACAGAGTTGAATGAATCAGAGAGATCCAAGCGAAGAGAAATCACTGCTTATGTAACTCAAATGAGGATCTGAAAAGCAGCGAACAGCATGAGTGATGATCAAGACGTTGATGCGGAAGATGGAGAAAAAGCTGAGGAGAACGCCTCGGAAGTTATTGATGAGAAAGCCGACGAGGAGGTAGAAAATGATCACATCAGAGATGGAGAGGATGATCAAGCAAGTGATCAAGATGAAAAGGATGAGGCACCAAATCCGAGAACACAGGAAATAATGACGCAACGGCCAGAAAATTTAGCCACGTTCGAAAGAGTTAACAAGACACAAGTAGACAATCAGCAGAGTCCAACCGCACCACCAAGAAGGTCGCAACGAGCGAAACGTCAACCAGAACGGCTTGGTATCAACGGAGATCACGAGACACTTGAGGACGAGTGAAAACCAGGA
The DNA here is from genome assembly GCA_963921955.1 of Aleiodes alternator. Taxonomy (NCBI): domain Eukaryota; kingdom Metazoa; phylum Arthropoda; class Insecta; order Hymenoptera; family Braconidae; genus Aleiodes; species Aleiodes alternator. The sequence continues at coordinate 2,669,070 of OY998102.1, read as the reverse complement.
TGACCGAATGTTAGCGTGAGAGAGAGTGTGAGAGAGAGAGCATGAATGTGAGTACGAGTATGAATGTGAATGTGAGTGTGAAGATGAATGTGTGAGTGAAGAAAAGAAAATTGAAGAATGAGGAAGAAGGGAGAAGGAGAGTCGAGAAAAGCCGGTGTAAGAGAAAAGAGTGTGTGAGGTGTGAAAAGAGAAGATGCTGAGAGTGCGAGAAGAAAAGAGCGAAAAACAGTGTGCTTTGTGTTGGGACTATTGCGATAAAAGAGTGCTTTGAGTTGAGACTATTGCGATAAAAAGAGAACTTTGATTTCAGACTATTGCACTAAATAGGGTTAATTGAGCTAATGAAATATTTTGAGTCATTGTGTTACCGCGTATTGAGAACGCTTTGAGTTAATGAATAAATGAGGCAATTGAGGAATTGATTGCGTTGAGTGTAATTAGAGAAAGTGTGAGTGAATGAGCGAATGAAGAGTTTGAGATTGTCGTATTGAAGTGTATGGAAAGAGTTTTGTTAATTAAAGAATCAATTACTATTATTAATCGTGGGTGTTTATTGATTACCCGAACGGATCCTGACTATGTAATGATCGAGTGAAAGGTGTTTAATCAATTGGATATGAAAAAAAAAAAAAATTCAGCATATAACAATCGCTTCAATCGTTTTCAAACGATTAAGAATATAGAGAAAAGTGAGAAAATTAATCTAAAAGAAAACCGAGCGAGATAACGGAATTCTTCCTTTTTTTAATACTTATTTAACGTCGCCATCTTTTCGCTAAGATTAGCCAATCAGCGACGGAGGTTCATGGTGTGTCTGTGGACAAAGCACTTGTAAATGATTTCACACGGAATCACATTAAACAAATGAATTTATTAATAAATTAATTTTTATTAATAAATTTTCAAGAGAATCAAATTCCGTGCGAAATCAATGGTGCTTGTATCATTCGGCAGAGACTAGAATTTGAACCCGGGCCGTCGAGTTGGCAATCCGGCACTCTACCGAACGAGTCACCTTGAGAATATATGAAAATCTAATGGGGATACGCCCATATGCCTTAGTCCTTTTGTTAGCTTTTGAAATCTTCTACAAAAAAATAGATTCAGGCAAAATCACACTATCTCACTTAGATTCTGAGTATTTTCAAAAAACTACATGGAGAGAAAATTTTCGAGAAAATCATGATGCTCAGCTCCATAGAGCTGATGCAAAATCCATTCCGGGACATCTTATCAGTCTACAAATGGCAAAAACTGTCCTTTTGTCAACAATTAATGCTTGAGTCAATTCATTTTTCAGAGAAAAAGGTCACATTAATTGTGAAGCGGTATCATGGAAATATTAGCCAGTGCCTTTCCCTTTGACAATTGAAGAAAAATTCTCCATCCATCCAATGACAAATTCTCCTGGCACTTAGAAATTTCAGGTAGCCACTCGAAATCTTCACACGTTTACTTCGGAATTTTTCTCATGCCAGTCTCATAATATGCTAGACGAAGGGACATGGTGGGTACCTTCGACTGTTTTCGCTACATTAGCCATTGGTCATTTTACACTTGGCTTTGGATTGAAATATCTCGAAAAATACAAAATTTATCGAAACATGTGGTGAATGAAATTTAGAAGGAAGATTGACGAACAAAATAAGTAAAACGCTGTTTTTCTATGACCTGTAGTTTCCGAGATATTATTTTTTTTGATGAATAGTTCAGAAACAATGGATGAAGCCCGATAGCAGATAAATGAGCGCTTGGACGTCCTTTCTTAATTTTTCATTCAAAAATCGATATCTTAATAACTACGAGTCCTAAAAAAACGGAGGTTTGCTTATTTTATTCGTTAATCTTCCCTCTAAATTTCATTCACAGCATGTCTCGATAACTCTTAAGTAGTTTTCGAGATATTTCAATCCAACGCCGAGTGTAAAATGGCAACTTTTCGAGAAATAAAAAGCAAAAATTATGAGGTGGAGCATAGATATTTTTCGGTCGTGTGTCATGACAACTCCTCCTTCGAATGACAATTTTCCGTAATTTTTTAAAAAATCATTTAGAAAACTTCCTATATTTTCCTCTCCGTGTATTAAAGGGAAAAAATAAAAAAATAAACACAGGCTTCCCCCACCACCCGGAGAGCAACCCGACGGCAGCAGCAAAAGGAAGGAGAAATGTTCTTCCCCCCACTACTCTACTACGTTCCCCTCAAAGCCTCACACTCGTTTCGTGACGCGAGAAAAAAGTTGGTACCCTCCCAAAAGAAGTTTCACTTAAAAAGTGGAAAAAATCCGGATTTTTTTCACTTCGGAGCATTTTTCTCCTCGCTAGTAGAGGTGGGAGGGGGCTTTTTGTGGCTCAAAGAGTCTCTGTACCAAATGTTGTGTACGCGAGGAGTTTTATTTCAGAGGAGTATTATTTTTTTTCGTTAAAAATAATATTCCTCTAGAAAACCTAGAGAAAAGGGAAAGCAGGTAGTCACTGCAACCAGAGAGGAATGCGGGAGTTGACCGAACAAGGAGAGAAGATGGTTGGGCCCGATAGGAGAGAGAGAGAGAGCCGGAGGCAAGCGCGCCACGACCCAACCCTCCAGTGTTGCGCACACGGAACGTTTCATTTTTCTCTTTTAGAGAAATATTATTTTCCTTCTCTTTGGATGGACTATATTTGTCCAGAAAAACCAAGAGAAGGAAAACAGGTACGAAACAAAAGGGACTAAATGTGGTAGTAGGCCCACAGCCAAAGGACAGGGAGAAGAGATGGCCAAGACCGATAGGAGAAAGAGAGAGCGAGCATACGGCGTACCATTCGGCCCTTCTTCTCTCCCTTTTCTTCTCTTCTTCTCAACTATGCAGGGGATCACTCAACAGCTGACGCTATCGAGGAGGACTGACTGCGTGGGCCAGACAAGGACTGACCCATAAGAAAAATAAAGGGACCAGACAAAGATAGAAAAGAAGAGAAACTTGGTGACAACTGTTGCCCATGGAACTGCTGTCAGTGAGTCAACGACGTGTTTCGAGCTGCATGATTGGCCGAAAAGTCATAAAATCGACAAGGAAACAAGGAAGGAGTGGAAACAATGACACGTGCATCACCAAAAAAGTGGAGACAAAGATGGCCCCCTAAAACAATTAATAGAAAATAAAATTGACAGGTAGGGCTTAAACGCAGGAAAAAATCAAGAGTTATAGCCCTCAGAGGACAGCAACACCTACGAGAAGACGTGAGAAGTCCAACGGAAAAATCATCCCTTCCAGAGGCGCAATCAAGAGTCAATAAAAGGGAGGACCACCCAAAATTCGAGGCAATCAACGATCCGAATTTCAAAAACCAACAACGGAAATCTATTCATCAACCTCGTGAGTCTATTCAAATTTCAAGCCACCGTGCTTTAATTATTCTCAAGTGGGAAGTCACTTTAAGTTAAAAAGAGTCGGTATTGGAATCCGTTGAGAAACTCTTACAGTTTTCCAAATCATCAAGGGAAAAACTAAAAGTTCACACTCAACAGTCTTTTATTTTTGGGGCTGAGAGTTAGTTGCACAGTAACAAGTTTTAAATCGTTTGAAACCTACACCCAACGATTTATTGGTGGACACCAGCAGCCACCGCAGGAGACAACAGGCCCACTGGTTTCCATTCATCGAGGGAATCCCCTGACGTCACGGCCTACCTGTACTACCTGACCGCCGTCAACTGTCACTGAGCGACCGAGCCCTATCCCAAAGAAGAAGCTCTTCCTCTTTCCTACATACCTGATACCTCAAAGTAAGTTTTCTCTTATTTTATTATTAATTAAAGGGGTTTTATTGGTTAACTAATACAAATTAACCAAGTTTCCTAATTGCACACTCTCGATTGTGTCTCTGCGAGTTCTCATTTCTCTTTTTATTCGTGAATAAATTATTTATTATTATCAAACGCAAATTTTTGTGCATTAATTAATTAAAACAATATCCGTTGATTTTTCCCGATTCAAAATTCCTATTTTGCGCGCAATCTCCTTGCACTTTAGTGCGTAATCTCGAATGGCGTGGGCCCAAAATTTGTACGCGGAATAACAGAATGAGAGCAGTTGTCAGCCTCTGATAACAACTGCTCTAGTTTTATTCCAGCTGCAATCCTCTAGAACGAGTAAAAAGTGTAAAATAATTTATTGATAGTTCATGAATTCTCATTAATTATCATACCAAATTGAAAGAAATTTTATTGCACGCTTGCTCGCAACACAAGCACAGAGACATTTTGAGTGATGAAAATTCCCCTCTCCCCTCCAGGGAAGACTGGTGCTCCGTTTTTCTAGGCGTCAAGGTCACGTGACGTCTCTAAAAACTGCCTAGGAGTGAGGATTTTTTAATTTTTTCTTTCAAATCGATTTTTTCACTTTTCTACATCATTTTAATCGTTTCCAAACGATTGAGAAAATGAAGAAAAGTGGAAAAATTAATTTAAAAAAAAGCTTGAAAAAATCCTGATTTTTCTTGTCTCGGGGCTTCTCTCCTCTCTCTCCTAGAGGTGGGAAGGGGGTTTTTGTAGCTTGAGTGTGTCTGTACCAGCCACAGAGACACATTCAGTGATGAAAGTTTCCCTCTCTCCTCCAGGAAAGACTGGCGGTCCATTTTTCGAGGCGTCAAGGTCGTGTGACACCTCGAGAAACTGTTGAAAAATTCAGGATTTACTAATTTTTCATTGTTAAATCAATTTTCCCGCTTTTTACATCATTTCAATCATTTTTGAACAATTCGGAAGAGAAAAAAAGTGAAAAAATTAATTAAAAAAGAAAAAATTGAGAAAATCCTGGTATTTTTCACTCTAGGGTATCCCTCTTCTCTCTCCTAGAGGTGGAAGGAGAATTTTCGTGGCTCAAACAGTCTCTGCATCAAGTATAGAGAGACTTTGAGCGATCAAAATGCCCTCCTCCCCTCCAGGAAAGACTGGTGCTCCGCTTCTCGAGGCATCAAGGTCACGTGATGCCTCAAAAAACTGCTTACAAATAAAGATTTTTTCATTTTTCGTTCTTTAATTAATTTTTTCACTTCTTCACATCATTCTTATCACTCTTGAACTATTTAAGAAATGGTAAAAAGTGAAAAAATTAATTTAAAAAAGAGGGTGCGTGGAACCCACGTGACAGAAGTGAAACTTCTTATACATGAGCCATTGGTCATTTTACACTTGGCTTTGGATTAAAATATCTCGAAAACTATGCAAAATTTATCGAGACATGCTGTGAATGAAATTTAGAGGGAAGATTGACGAACAAAATAAGAAGAACGCTGTTCTTCTACGACTAGTAGTTTCCGAGATATCATTTTTTGAATGAGTAGTTCAGAAACAATGGATGAGGCCCGATAGCAAAGAGCGCTTGGACGTCCTTTCTGAATTTTTCATTCAAAAATCGATATCTTAATAATTACGAGTCGCGAAAAAACGGAGGTTTGCTTCTTTATTCGTTAATCTTCCCTCTAAATTTCATTCACAGCATGTCTCGATAATTTTTGAATAGTTTTCGAGATATTTCAATCCAAAGCCGAGTGTAAAATGGCAACTTTTCGAGAAATAAAGACCAAAAATTATGAGCCGGAGCATGGATATTTTTCGGTCGTGTTCCATGACAACTCCTCCTTTGAATGACAATTTTCCGTAATTTTTTAAAAAATCATTTAGATAAATTCCCATATTTTTCTCTCCGCGTATTGAAAAGAAAAAATAAAAAGAAAGCACAGGCTTCCCCCACTACCCGGAGAGCGACCCGACGGCAGCAGCAAAAATTTCTCCGTCCCCCCACTACTCTACTACCACGTTCCCCTCAAAGCCTTACACTCGTTTCGTGACGCGAGAAAAAAGTTGGTACCCTCCCAAAAGAAGTTTCACTTCAAAAAAAAATGAAAAAATCTTCATTTTTTTGCCTCATGGCATTCCTTCCCTCTCTCCTAGAGGCAGAAGGGGGTTTCTTATGACTAGGGCCGGAGACTTTATTTCCAAAAACGGCCCATTGATCTGAAGTTGGTTCTAGTAGGGCATTGAAGTTGGGAATAAATAGCAATTGAATAATCTGAATGTTTATGACAGGAACGTCATAACATTGCATTTATCCAAAGGTTAATCTCTGGCGATCGTGATAAACTAAATTGAATAAGAAAAAAATAAGAAAGAAAGAATAAAGGAATGAAAGAGAAAGGAGTGAGAAAATTCTAGGATTTGAATGACTTTTTTCATTTTTTATTGATATGATTATTGATATTTTCGTGAATTCATTCTCCAGTTGTAATCTTCCACCGTAACACGATTGATTGAGAATATCTCGGAAACTAAGCGAGATGGCGCGATTTAACTCTCAACCTTTCTCGTAAAGAATTCCACTACCTGAAAGATGGAGAAGAAATAATCGCTCTATCTCACTCAATTTCCTAGATATTTTCGAGGAACCACCAACAGAAATGATCGATTTTTTGAATTTTTTTTTTTTTCGTGAATTCATTCTCCAGTGCTAATCTTCCACCGTAACACGATTGATTGAGAATATCTCGGAAACTAAGTGAGATGGCGCGATTTAACCCTCAACCTTTCTCGTAGAGAATTCCAATACCTAAAAGATGCAGAAGAAATAATCGCTCCATCTCACTTAATTTCCTAGATATTCTTGAGGAACCACCAACAGAAAGAATCGATTTTTTGAATTTTTTTTTTTCGTGAATTCATTCTCCAGTTTTAATCTTCCACCGTAACAAGATTGATTGAGAATATCTCGGAAACTAAGCGAGATGGCGCGATTTGACCCTAAACCTTTCTCGTAGAGAATTCCAATACCTAAAAGATGCAGAAGGAATAATCGCTCCATCTCACTTAATTTCTTAGATATTCTTGAGGAACCACCAACAGAAAGAATCGATTTTTTGAATTTTTTTTTTTTCGTGACTCCATTCTCCAGTTTTAATCTTCCACCGTAACACGATTGATTGAGAATATCTTGGAAACTAAGCGAGATGGCGCGATTTAACCCTCAACCTTTCTCGTAGAGAATTCCAAAAAAAAAAAAAAAAAAAAAAAAAAGTACAATTAGTACATATTTCATGTACTGCTACTGTGTAGACCACTCATACTTTAGCTTCCAGCTTACGCTGTACTGACGACAGAACCGCTTGAAGGGAGTATGTGGATTTTTTTGTCATGTATACTGGGTATCCAATACCTAAAAGATGCCGAACAAATAATCGCTCTATCTCACTCAATTTCCTAGATATTCTCGAGGAACCACCAACAGATAGAATTGTTATGACCCAAATACCTATATAGTAAAATTCCATTTTATTAAGAAATGATAAGCGTACGAAGTGGCATTGGTAAGGCTACGAAGTGCAAGATCAGCACTTCATGTCTTACTCCACCTACTTACGTTGTCGCTTACCTCACTGGGAGTGAGGTAATGCAACACCGAAGGCGTGAACAAACACCGATATATAAACGATGGCCGGAGAAGTCTCTTGGCCATTAATTCGCGAAAAGTAACGTGTATTATATTTTTAAATTATACTTAGTTAATAAAGGCTTAAATTAAATTATCTCTCGTATTAATTCTATTATAAAATCGAACCCTTCAGGGCTAACAGAATCGATTTTTGAAATTTTTTTTCCGTGAATTCATTCTCCAAGGCTAATCTTCCACCGTAACACGATTGATTGAGAACATCTCGGAAACTAAGCGAGATGGCGCAGTTTAACTCTCAATCTTTTTCGTAGAGAGTTCCAAGGTCTGAAAAATGCAAGGGAACAATTCGCTTCGTACCGTGTCCCGTGTATAAGACTAATTTTCCGAAAAACATATCGACTCTGAACTTGGATACATAATTAACGGTTGTATTGCAAATGAAAACATTTTTCATTCGCATAATTTTATTGATTTTCGACACCCGACGCGGTGCTAATTGTGCGACCAACGAGATCTGGGAGTTCAGGGACTAGCGAAGTCTGAGGGAATTTCGTCAGTGATAAAAGTTTTTGCTTTCCGTCTCACCACTCCTCTCTCTTGTGATCCGTCACCACGTAGAGAACACCGAAATAATCCTCACACTCGGAAAATCTGATAACTCAGAGAATTCTGAATACTAATAATCAGATGAATCAAGCATTCATTCTTGAGGGTCGAATGAAATAGATGAGTGAAGTCATCATCAATTTCGTTAGAAACTCAACTCATTAAATTGATTGTTGCATCAACATTTGACTTGCGCGTAACACTGGCTCCCATAATGGCTTTTCCATTGTGGCTTGCTATTGTCATCGCACTGCAGCTTCCTATCTTCCGTATTCTTTCATTTTATCCTATACTGCTTCCAACAAACCATCTTCCCTTATTCTCATTCCAGATTCATCCCTAACCTCCCCACCACTAAAACACCCTCAAATTCCAAGAGCTTCATTTATCAGTGAGTTCAAGTTTGGAAGTGGAACTGTCCGTTTGATATATCCCCTATTCACTCTCTCATAGCAGTTTTTTCTGCGAATCCGGGTAATGGAAGGTCCCCGACCATTTAGAGAGAAATGGCAGCAGATTGTAGGGAATCTTCATATTGACAAAAATGAATTCACTGCATAGTTGCATAGTTTACGCAGAGCGAGATAGCTCTTCATCTCAACCGCCCTAAACACCTAGCGGCAAGAGCAGCCGTCAACAATCCCGAAGCCCCTCGACGAGAAACTTATCGTCGTATTGTTCACGAATTGCAATTGTCAAATGAGGTATACGTTTTCACCCCCCAGGGAGTCATGTACCACTACTGTGACACAGTATTGCAAACGATCACCACACAGGTTATCAGAAGACACGATGAATCGCAGAAACATCAAGAAGCTGCTGCACTCAACGCGACACCTCCACATCCCACCCGTGGTGCGTGTGCTATTTCATCTCCGCGACAGAGTGCTTTCTGGACAGAGTTATGTGACACTTTCCTCTTAGCCGATATCCCCCTGGACAAACTTCGGAATCCTTTCTTTCGTAGATTCTTGGAAAAATGGACAAGACACACGATACCTGATCCAACCACCTTACGCAATGGGTACGTGGATCTCATCTATGAAGCCAAAGTCGAGTGGATGCGGGAGGAAATTGGAGATAACCCAATTGCGTTGTCGGTAGATGAGACTACAGACAAGACTGGCCGTTGCGTAGTCAATGCCGTCGTTACGCCCTTGCTCCCTGATCGCGCAGGGACTCCCCGTTTGGTTCATTGTGGTGAGGTGGGAAAGGCCGATGGCGAATCAATTGCAGCTTTCGTCAACGATGCATTGGCTACACTGTTAGAAAAATTCTGTGTATTTTTACAAACATTTGCAATGAAGCAGGATTCAAGGTAAATATTGAGTGAAATGTACAGGAAAATAGTACATTATAAAAACAGCACGCTTGTACAAGTACTGCACATAAAGTTAGTGAATTCACGAATATTTTGTCACTCAAACTGACAAGAGGCAGTAAGAGTACAGTAGATTGGTTTCGTGAATTTACAAACGTTTTGTGACTTGAATTGACGAGAAATTTGTAGAAGTACAGCACATATTGTTCGTGAATTTACTAACACTTTATATCTTGATTAAACAAGATGTTTGTAATTTTCCGTGACCGTAATTAAAATTCAGATTCTTATATGATACAGGGATTTATAAATGGGAAATGAAAAGTTTACTCAATTATTGGATACTTAGATTTTTTATTACATAAATATTCAGATGCAAAGTATTGTCATTTTTCAAAATATAATTCAACTAATAATTTTCCACACATCCGGTATCATGTCTCCGTGCAACGTGTTCTCTCAATGCATTTTCGGAATTTTTCTAACGCTACACTCAGTTTTCGAACTTTAACATCGAATGATGTGGTGCGGCGTTTCACTCCTTTGATATGCTTTGTTCCATTGGCCGGGTTGATGTTCAAAAAAACTCTGAAATCAAAGAATTAGAAAATTGATCTATTAGTTTTCAATTCAAAAATAGTGCATTGGATAGTATTAGACACTAGAGTTAACTCACCTTTGAATGAATTCCAAAGTACTCTTTACTTCATTCGGGTATTGCAATCCGGATACGTAATATGATAGGAAAAGAATCAAAAATCCTTGGAAAACGTCGTTAGGATAAATACATTCTCCTTCATCGACGAAAATAAGATATGATCCATTGCGATCATATCCGCAATGGAATTTTTGACTAAGGTTTCGATGATATCGATGGTGATCCAAATGTAATTTCCATGAGGGTGTTTGATACGGACAGAATCGGCAAATGAACATCGTCCCTGCAAGATTGCCAATCGGCGGCCTGAACCTTATTATATATGAAATTCTCAAACGATTCGAAAAATATAAAATCAAATTCGATATATACCTGAGTAATACGGCCGAGGAGAGTCAGCTTTTCCTTGTGAATTCACTTTCACTTAATACTTTTGGAGAATTTAATACGTAAAACTCACGAGATTACAATCAATAGTTGTACAGAGGACCGACTAGTTTGAACGTTTCCAACGTACTGAAAATATGTTTCAAGCACGAATATTCATGTTCGTAAAATGAAGGAAGGGAAAACGAAAGAAGGATGGAGAGGCGTAGGTATATTGCTGAAGAAAGTATTGAATGAAAAAAGCGAAATTCGGAAAGTCCAAAATTGTCCGGGCGTTTATGACTCAGCTATACGGAGCCCATTTTTCCCCAGAAACCCCCTCCTTACCAGAAAATCTGAGCTGTCTGTGGGGAGTTCCACACCATAAACCTTCAAAATAACTGATTCATTTAAAGAAATAATAATTTGAGGACTTGATTAAATATATTCAATTAAATCCCTGCATGATTAACCTTTCGAATGGATCAGTATACAGAAAAATATGCCCACAAGCCACCTCAATTCAGTCATTGTTTATACTGCAGGTATGCTCTACATTTTGAACTATTGTTACAATGACAACAATAGTGACCCCATATGAAATCATCATCGAGGAAGATGAATTTTCGAATTTCAAGCTGAAAATAAAAATAATTCTACGTTGTACTGTAAGGAAAAATCTATCCCCCTGCTCTAATATCGAAATTGAATACCTAGAAATATTCTATATTTTCTTCTTTGAAGAAAATTGTTTCTATCCTTATCACTTTCAGTGACAGAAATAATGGAATCTGGCAGTAAAGATTTCAAATAAAATCACATCAACTCATTCGTCATATTTGATAATTCTATATAAATGAACCCGGCGTCAAATGTAACTGTGGACTAAATTATCTCGGATTTTTGTTCTCAAAGTAAAGGTCTTCAGTAAATAATCTGAAGAAAATTATGTAGTAAATTCAATTAGATTAATTCCCCGCCAAATGATGAGTGAAGTTTCAATATCATTTACAATTTTACCAAGCAATGTATGTGATTATTACCTGAAACAGTTGGGTATAAACGATTTACGTACAAGGTTTGTTCTTTTACACACCAAAATTCATGTAAATGCAAGTGCATACAAAAACAAGTATTATTACGGTACATGCTTATTGTATTTGACCGTGACGTTCAAAATTTAGTGAATTTACATGATTTTTGTTCAGTATACTAATATTCAGTGAAAATTTTTGTAAATATACAGACTATTGGGACGTGAATTCCGCATTCACCAACAATTGGTGAAATTACTTTATATTGCTATTTGAAAATTACAAACTTTTTTAACAGTGTATCATATGGCCCAATGGAATTCATCACGACTGATTGCTGGTGTACAATACTGACAGTGCCCGTTATATGAAACGATCTGCTAGACTTTCGAGTGAAGATTTCCCCAAGATAGTCAATTGTACATGTGTTGCTCATGGATGGAATTTAGTCTTGGAGGAAGTGAGGAACACATATCCTGAGGCTAATGGCATTATTTCGAAAAACAAAAAAGTTTTCCGGAAAGCTCCAAATCGTGTACGTCAGTTTCACGAGCAGGCTCCTGGAATCCCTTTGCCACCTGAACCAGTACTCACACGCTGGTGCACATGGACTGAAGCCGCAATTTACTACGCAGCCGACTTTCACGTGGTTGCTCGAGTGATTGCTGATCTCGAACCAGATGCTGAATGTGTGGAGGAAGCGCAAGAGCTGTTTCAAGAGCCAGGTATTGACGAGGTTTTTGAAACCATTTGCAATGATTACTCTTCGATCGTCACAACAATAAAGAAACTGGAAACTCGAGAGTTACTGCTCCGTGATTCAATTCAGATGGTTGAAAATATGCATAGGGAGATCGTGGAAAGTCTTGGGGTTCCGCGCCCCGTGACTGAGAAAATTTTCAATGTCTTCAAAGGCAACGAAGGTTATACGACCATGAAAGCCGTCAGTTGATATCTAGAGACAGGGCAGCGCAGTGAAGATTTACCAGATTGGTCAGAAGCTGACTTTCATGCGACACGGTACGCACCTATCACATCCGTGGAAATTGAGAGAACCTTCAGTCGCTGCAAGAAAATATTAGCCAACGATCGACAAAGTTTCACACAAGAGCATGTGGCAATGCATGTGGTTGTCAATTGTTTTCCTCAAGCATTATAGTTATTGTCCAGGGAAACTAACTGCAGTTCATTCAGAAAAACAGCGCATTGTCAAATCTGCGCACTTTTTGAATCAACTGTCGAGTGGATTTCAATGAACTTGAGGTCAGATCTCGCGTAGTATTTGACTTCCATTATCAATAATCAAGAGGCGATGAGTTGTTGGGTTATAGTCACCAGCCACCATCAGTTATGTCTCATCCCATCATCAATGGCGACCAGTGACTGGCATCATTATTTTTCTACGAATTCCATGGAAATATTCAGGGAAAAAAAAATCGAATTCGATCTTGGTACACAATTCTCTCTACTTATATATCCTTTCTGCAAACTCCTACATATATGTTCCTTCATTTTTTTTGGATTCTTCCGCCCTAGATGCTCACGTCCAAAACACGAGAGGATAGAACTTGGGAAGAGATCAGTGGAGTGACTAGAAGTGTCAAATATTCTTGAAGGTCACACGGGTCAAATGGTGTCTCTCATTACACTCCTAACCCCATCTCATACCCCGGCTGGGTGCCGATTATGAAGAAGAAATTCTTCTGTATGCTCATGCAAGCACGTGTTCCCTGATCACGGAGCAATCGTTATCAATTGATTGATTATTATAAATTATAATGATTATTTTTTCAATCCCAATTTCGACCAATAGGAGCACGGGACTTGACATCACGTGGTGTGTATTATTTCGATAATTTTTGGTAATACCACGGCTGTTGCTAAGCAGCAAACAAACGTTTTTAAACAAATTCCAACCCACTTTATCCCACGAGAATGTCAAATCCGTGCACCCTTTCGCCAAAATTGGAATCAAAAAAATAATCCCCCGAATACCCCTCGTGCTTGAAAATGAATTGGGTATTGCCCTCAAGTTTACCCGCTCAGCAACGTGTGCGTTCAGTTTGTCACAAAATCCCTCGCACTCGCGTGCTCGGGATTTTGTTACTGCCAAACTTCACGCACGTGTTGCTGAGCAACAAAACTTTCGTGAAATACCCGCTAATTTTCAAGCACTCGGGGTATTACAAGTGACAATTATTATTGTAATTATTATTAAAGTCTTGCAGTTCCGCTTTGTTTTGCTTGATTTGAAGTCATCAGTATGATATGTCAAGAAATCAAAGACCACGTGTGAGTGCAGCCTATGAAATGGTGACGATCGGTTGACTGGAATTTCTCGATCAAATCTGTTTTTTGTATTCTATTAGCTTTTTTGCCAATCAATTGAATAATACTGCATGAATGAATTCTCCAATTTCCTGGCTGTGGTTTTCCTACTGAAGTTCTTCCTGAGTCTATGACTAGAATGATGTCTACGCATTCTCATGGTGTTTCTCAAAGAAAAATTGGTTGAATAACCATACCAAGAGATCGATTATCAGAGTTCCTCATCAAGCTATATGTGTAAAAATTAATGTCTCCTTCCTGTGTTTGAAAGACACACAATAAGGATAACCGATATGTATCCCAAAGTGATTTTCCTGTTTCCCAGATCTTGTTCCATTCTTCGTAGAAACTGAAGTCTACTACTTACTAAGTCTTCTTCATAAACAAATACTGGTTCGTCTCCTTTAATTTTTCAAAGTCTCTCGTCGATTTTCACACCTTCTCTGCAATGACCGAAAGAAGCATCCATAAGCATTTCTGTTGTTTCTCAGTCATAAGTCCAAACACGCTTTCCGATTACCGGATCTGATGAACGAATGCTGGAGTCTATGCGAAGATGACGGAAATTTCTGTGTTCTTAATTTTTCTGAGTTTTCCAAGGGAAAAACGAGTAGAATTCAGAAATTTATTCATCCATAAATTTATGTGCTGGGTTTTTGGAGGAGACTCACAGTCATATTGAGAGTCTCCTGTCATTTTAGAGTTTTCTCCACTTTCTGACTGATATTCTACAGTGCAGTGGGGACTAGCCAGATCTCTGTAATTGGTCTGCGATTGCTCATGTGTCGCAAGTGCGTTGCTGATGCGTCGCAAGTGCATTTCTGATACGTCACAAGTGCGTTTCTGATGCCTCGCAATTCGTTGCTTTTGCGTCGCAATCGCGTTGCTCATGCGTCGCAATTGCGTTGCTCATGCGTCGCAATTGCGTTGCTCATGCGTCGCAATTGCGTTGCTCATGCGTCGCAATTGCGTTGCTCATGCGTCGCAACTGCGTTTCTGATGACTCGCAATTTCGTTGCTCATGCGTCACAATTGCGTTGCTCGCGAGTCACAATTGCGTTGCTTATGCATCTCAATTGCATTCCTGATGCGTTGCAAGTGTGTCACTGGAGCGTCACAAGAGCGTCGCACGGTTGATGCGTCGCAAGAGCGTGGCTGATGCGTCGCAAGAGCGTGGCTAATTCGTCACAAGTGCGTGACTGATGCGTCACGATTGCGTTCTTCATGCGTCGCAAGTGTGTTGCAAGGTCGTGGCTGATGCGTTGCAAGTTCGTCGTGATCGCGTCGTACGTCCGTCGTGATCGCGTCACAAGTACGTCGCAAGTGCGCTGCTGATGCTTTGCCAAAGCGTTGCTGATACGTGGTTCATACGTTGCGAGTGCGTTGCTAATCTCGTACAAAATATACCTATTCTCTATTTATCTAAAGGGAGAACATCCCTCCCCATGACCATGTCTGTAATAATGGAGCAAAAACCCGATCCTGACCTTATCCTTTATTGTAAGAAATTACCAGGACTACAAAGCCCTGAGACAAAATGGTTTTATTTCACGTCATTGTCAAGATATTCTCGGCAGCCGCAGAAAAAAAAGATGCATCCTGTTACATCTTTTGCGAATTGAATATTCTTCTCTACCTCTTCATTATTTTTCCACGTTGCGTTTTTCCCAATTGTTTCGGAAACTCAGTAAAGGCGCGATTTCGTCCTAATCTTCAACCCTTCGGAACTCGCGGCATAAGCGTTGCGCTGCACCGACGCAACTTAACTTACAGCGTTCGCTTGAGTGCAAGTGAGATGCTAGAAAGAGCGCGAGTTCTCAAGGGTCAATTGTAGAAAGTTTCAAGAGCTTCAGAAAAGTCCTGACGGAAAATCGCTCTATCTTATTTAGTTCCCGAGATATTCCCAGAAACGAACGACGAAAAAAAAAATTATGAATTTCCGACATTTTTCTTAAAAAGTTTCGCATTTATTGAAGGAACAATAGATATATTTCATCACTCGATTCTGCGAGATATTTTACAACCAAAGATAGATAGAACAATTGAGTCTGACAGCCCTTTCAATGTAGCCCTTACAATTTTCTATAAAAGACTGTCAGGGCGAAATCGTGCAACCTCGCTGGATTTCCAAGATATTCAGTTGAAACGTAACGCTGGAAAATAGTGAGACGCAATGAGAATTTGTAATGAAAAAAATTGAATGAATTGATTGTTTTGTCGTCAGCCTCTCCAGAATATTTCGGAAATTACGAAAAATAGAGCAATCGGGTCCAACGTCGTTTTTGTAAGCCTTGGAATTCTTTACAGAAAAGACTAAGAGCGGAATCACACGACCTTGCTTTGTTTCCAAGATCTTGTGTGAAACTATGACGTGGAAAAAATAATTAGGCGGTCGAGAGAATTGATAATAAAAAAAATTTGGACGAATCAATTTTCCTTGTCGTCAGTTCCTCGAGAACGTCTAAAAAATTGAGAGGCATCGAGCAACTATGTCCGATGGCTTTTTGCAGCTCCCGAAGTTCGCTACAAGAAAGGATGAGGGCGAAACCGAGCTATCTCGATTTAGTTCTGAGATAGTTGAGAAAATCGTCACCCTAAAAGATTATGAGATAAAGGAGAATTTTCTAAAATGACTTGTCTAACAAAAAAATCATAGAAACTGAGCACGATAAGTCGATTTGAACTGAATCCCTTTTTGGAGCTCTGAGGATTCTGAGCAAAAGTGGTGAAAGTGATAACTGTGCTATCTCATTTAGTTGCCGAGTTGCTATTCGAAGAACGAGAGAAAAAATAATTGGTTAATCCTTTCCATCCGACACTCAATAATTTTTCTGGAATATGTTAGAGACTAAGCGAAGTAGTCCAATTATCAGGTGACAAAGGAATATTTTTTCCATCTCTTCTCTTCGGTTTATTAGTGACGCATGAGTGAGGAATTCATAAAAATAAGAAACTTTTTCCGAAAAAATCATAATGATTAGAAAATAATATTTATTAAACAACATAAGGCCCAATCTGCCGGTTTGTATGTGTGTACGTGTGCGTGT
Source organism: Aleiodes alternator (assembly GCA_963921955.1). NCBI lineage: Eukaryota > Metazoa > Arthropoda > Insecta > Hymenoptera > Braconidae > Aleiodes > Aleiodes alternator. Next base: position 2,652,284 of record OY998102.1, on the reverse strand, counting down.
GTATGAATGCATGAATGATTGAAGCAAAAAAATGAATACATTAGGTCAAAATTGATCAAAATGTAGGACGATGATGAGCGAATAAGTGAGAAACGTTCGATCAAAAAAAATAATCACTCCTCTTCAGCGTCTAGGATTTCGGAGTCTTCTGCAAAGTAACAGCAAGCTTCGCGATATTCACCGGGATCAAGAATGTGAGTCTGGTTATGAAGATTCACAAAACCTAGAAATAAATCGGAATGCATGAGACATTTCTGCTAATTTTGAAGAAATGCAGTAATTGGAAGCTTCCGTCGAATATCACGATAAACTAGGGTTGGGATCGCTGACAATGATCTGCTGGGATCACCGAATGGTGTCATTTGTCGCAAATTATCCTGTCCTACGAACAACAGCAGCAATTTTCGAACCATTGCTCGGGGATTATTCTTTTGATAATATAAAATATCATTCAGTTCCTCCTTAGAGATAATCAAAGATGAGTCGTCAATAAGCTTTACTGAACTATCTCCCTTCAGCGTAGAAGTGGCCGGAGAACATGTCTCGTATGATGATGTTGCAGATGTTTGACGCACTGATGTTTTGGAGAGGCTCCTTGTGAGTGGAGATGATTGACCCTGGTTATGCGCATCTGCTGTAGTTTTTCCAATTGGAATATTTGGAAAACGTCTGTGAGTTATCCCCGTTGACGTTGAAGGTTTTCCAGCGAATAGAGTAGGGGACCTTGATGGAGAGTGCAGTCTTCGAGAAATAGATGAAGGTGGACATTTCCTTGTATCCTTCGTCCGTGATTTTGGAGACGATCTAGGTGAATGGACTGAAGATGGGGAAAGGTATCTTGAATCAGGCTCTAAAAGACTGCGTTCTCGATGTCTCGAAAGGCGACTCGTAAAGAACAAATTGCTTGTCACGGATACTCGATGCACAAGATGAATTTGCACAGGAAGAATGCTGTTCATACTTGGGAGAACTCGACCTAGCAGTCTGGGTAGAAGTATGCTTGGATGGAATTGACCTAGCAGTCTGAGTACAAGCATGCTGGAATGGGCTTGAATGAGCAGTCTGGGCAGACGCATGTTGGGAGGGGCTTGACCTCGCAGTCTGAGTACAAGCATGCTGAAATGAGCTTGATTCAGCAGTCTGGGTAGACCCATGCTGGGAGGAGCTCGACTTTGCAGTCTGAGTACAAGCATGCAGGGATGAAATCGATTCAGCAGTCTGGGTAGACGCATGCTGATATGGGCTCGACCTATCAGCCTGGGTAGAATTTCGTTTGGATAGAAGTAACTCAGGCGTTTGGGTAGAAGCATGATTCATAGCTGGGACCTGCAACACTCCATTTGTATCCAAAGCCAATGAAAGAAGAAACTTTTGGTTATCTGGATGGAAAAAGGATAGTGAGATGTGGAGGAATTTCCGAGAAGGAATAATCAATGGAGGGACAATTTAAGTTTTATAAGACATGAAATTAAATCCTCAAAGTTGTGGCTTATTGCGTTTAATGCTCAATGGGCGGAGATTGGAAGGAAAAATAGAGTTGGATGAATACTATCAGTCGGTCGAGGTTAAAGGGCGTAGAGATAGAGAATCTATGATTTCTCTACGCCCGTCTCACTTCAGGAGGAGAATGTTAAAATGATGTCTCACCATGCTGAGCAACAACTCGGCCCGGATACAAGCAGCCATCTTCCTGCCATCGAATGCTGGTCCCTTTTACCGAGTATACTACTTCATTCGATGATTCCACGCTCATACTCTTATCCTTCCAAAAAACTAGTGACCACATGTTTTTTGTGTCACAAGTCCTCCTTGATAATTTCCAAAGGATTCACAGGAATAACTAGAGATTGAAGGAATGGAATTAATCGGAAGAACGGGGAAAGCTATCATCTGATATGACAAATGATATGACGTATGAATATGTATGCATGTATATGATGTTTGACAAGTAGCACGGCGTTTTGATAGAACACAATTTGCAGTAGACTTTATTTCAAGTCCAATCTGAACATCGAATGCACTGTTGAAAATGAGAGTGAAATTGGTTTGCCGTTTTCAAAATTCTAGGATACAGACTTTTGTTTGGGACTGTACAATTCCATTTGGGGCTGTTTTTCGGAATTTTAGAAAATTTCAGTCACCCTGAAACCTGGAGTTATGGAATGAAACACATGACAAGGAGCTTCAAAATTTAAAATATTCTTCTGAGCGGGTTTAAATAATTAGATTGTCGTCGCAGATCGTCTAATTTTATTCGGGCTTAGGTCATACACTCCCTGTAGTTTTTTTTTTATTTATAAAAATTTCCGTCACTCCTCAACCTCGAACTATGGAATGAGACACATGACATGAAATTAAAAAGTTGAAAATACTTGTTTTTCCAGGTTGAAAGAAAATTTTGTCGGCCATTTCTCGAGAATATTCTGGGAATGGAGTGAAGTAGAGCGACTATTTCTTATTGCTGTTTTTTAGGCCTTCGAATTCTCTACAAAGAAGAATAAATGTGAAATCACTCATCTCGCATAGTGTCAGAGATATTCAGTAAATCGTGACGCGGTGAGAAGATGGAAACCGCAGGGAGAATTCATTTTAGAAAATTAAATAAATCGATTCTTTTGTCAGTTTGTTCTAGAAAATATTTCGGAAATTAAGTGAGATAGAGCGATTTTTTCTTTTGCTTTTCATAAATCTTGGAATTCTCTACGAGAAAGGTTGAGGGCTGAAGCGCGCCATCTCGCGTAGTTTCCGAGATATTCTCAATCAATCGTATTACGGTGGAAGATTAAAACTGGAGAATAAATTCACGAAGAAAAAAAAATTCAATAAATCGATTCTTTCTGTTGGTGGTTCCTCGAGAATATCTAGGAAATTAAGTGAGATAGAGCGATTTTTTCTTCTGCATCTTTTAGGTATTGGAATTCTCTGTGAAAAAGGTTGAGGGTGAAATTGCGCCATCTCACTTAGTTTCCGAGATACTCTCAATCAATCGTGGTACGGTGGAAGATTGAAACTGGAGAATGAATGCACGAAAATAAAAAATGTCGAAAAATCGATTCTTTCTGTTGTTGGTTCCTTGAGAATATATATCGGAAATCAAGTGAGATAGAGCGATAATTTCTTTTGCATGTTTTAGGCATTGGAATTCTCTACGAGAAAGGTTGTGGGTTAAATCGCGCCATCTCACTTAGTTTCCGCGATATTCTCAATCAATCGTGTTACGGTGGAAGATTAGCAGTGGAGAATGAATTCACGAAAAAAAAAAAAATCAAAAAATCGATTCATTCTGTTGGTGGTTCCTCGAGAATATATAGGAAATTAAGTGAGATAGAGCGATTATTTCTTCCCCATCTTTTAGGTATTGGAATTTTCTTCGAGAAAGGTTGAGGGTTAAATCGCGCCATCTCGCTTAGTTTCCGAGATATTCTCATCAATCGTGTTACGGTGGAAGATTAGCACTGGAGAATGAATTCACGAAAAATAACAAATAAAAAAATCCATTCATTCTGTTGGTGGTTCCTCGAGAATATCTAGGAAATTAAGTGAGATAGAGTGATTATTTCTTCGGCATCTTTTAGGTATTGGAATTCTCTACGAGAAAGGTTGAAGGTGAAATCGCGCCATTTCGCTCAGTTTCCGAGATATTCTCAATCAATCGTGTTACAGTGAAAGATTAGCACTGGAGAATGAATTCACGAAAAAAAAAAAAATTCAAAAAATCGATTCTTTCTGTTGGTGGTTCCTCGAGAATATCTAGGAAATTAAGTGAGATAGAGCGATTATTTCTTCTGCATCGTTTAGGTATTGGAATTCTCTACGAGAAAGGTCGAAGGTGGAATCGCGCCATCTCGCTTAGTTTCCGAGATATTCCCAATCAATTGTGTTACGGTGGAAGATTAGCACTGGAGAATGAATTCACGAAAAAAAAAAAAAAAAAAATAGATTCTTTCTGTTGGTGGTTCCTCGAGAATATCTAGGAAATTAAGTGAGATAGAGCGATTATTTCTTCTGCATCTTTTAGGTATTGGAATTCTCTACGAGAAAGGTCAAGGGTTAAATCGCGCCATCTCGCTTAGTTTCCGAGATATTCTCAATCAATCGTGTTACGGTGGAAGATTCAACCTAGAGAGTGGATTCACAAAAAAAAATCAAATGAATCGATCTTCCTGTTGGTGGTTCCTCGACAATATCTGGGAAATTGAGTGAGATAGAGTGATTATTCCTTCTGCATCTTTCAGATATTGGAATTCTCTACGAGAAAGGTTGAGAGTTAAATCGTGCCATCTCGCTTAGTTTCCGAGATATTCTCAATCAATCGTGTTACGATGGAAGATTCAACCTAGAGAGTGGATTCACAAAAAAAAAATCAAATGAATCGATTCTTCCTGTTGGTGGTTTCTCGAGAATATCTAGGAAATTAAGTGAGATGGAGCGATTATTTCTCTTGTATTTTTTAGGCGCATTGGAATTCTCTACAAGAAAGATTGAGAGTTAAATCACAACATCTCGCTTAGTGTCTGAGCTATTCGTTAAATTAATTTAAATCAATAAAAAATGAAGAAAGTCATTCAAATCCTAGAATTTTCTTACCTCTTTCTCTTCCGTTCCTTTATTCTCCCTTTCTCATTTTTTTCTTATCCAATTTAGTTTAGCACGATCGCCAGAGATTAACCTTTGAATAAATGCAATGTTATGACGTTTCTGTCATAAAACATCCAGATTATTTAATTCCAATTTATTCCCAACTTCAATGCCCTACTAGAACCAACTTCAGATCACTGGGCCGTTTTCGAAAATAAAGTCTCCGGCCCTACTTATGACTCAAAGGGGCTCTGTACCAAGTACAGAGACACTTTGAGTGATAGAAGTTCCCCTCTCTCCTCCAGGAAAGACTGGTGCTCCATTTTTCGAGACGCCAAGGTCACTTGACGTCTCGAGGAACTGCTTGAAATGAGCATTTTTCAATTTTTTCAATTGAATTAATTCAAAAACAAAAAAAAATTGATTTTTCACTTTTATTCCATTTGTTCGATCATTCTTGAATAATTTAAAGAATTGGAGAAAAGTGAAAAAATTAATTTGAAGAAAAATTGAGAAAATCCTGATTTGTTTTACTCTGGGGCATTTTTCCCTCCTCTCCTGGAGGTGGGAGGGGTGTTTCCATGACTCGAAGAGTTTCTGTACCAAGTACAAAGACACTCTGAGGGATTTAAATGCCCCCCTCTCCTCCAGGAAAGACTGGTACTTCGTTTTTGGAGGTGTCACGTGATGCCTCAAAAAACTGGCGAAAAATCAGGATTTTCAATTTTTTTTTAATTAATTCTTCCACTCCTTTACATCATTTCAATCATTTTTAAACGTTCAAAAAAATGAAAAAAACTGAAAAAATCAATTTAAAAAAAAAATTGAAAAATTCTCATTCTCTTGCCTCATGGCATTTCTCCCCTCTCTCCCAGCGGCAGAAGGGGGCTTCTTATGACTCAAAGAGGCTCTGTACCAAGTACAGAGACACTTAGAGTGATAAAAGTTCCCCTCTCTCCTCCAGGAGCGACTGGCGCTCCATTTTTCGAGGCGTCAAGGTTACGTTTTTCACGTTTCCATTGTTTTCCATCATTTTTGCTTCCGAATGGAAGCATTGTAAACGCGATTTTTTTCGATTTCGAGATTTCATCGGAATATGACTCAGAATGATCCAAAACGTCGAGAAATGACATTTTTAAAAAATGTCTGTATGTGTGTGTGTGTGTGGGTGTGTGTGTGTGTGTATGTGTGACAGATATCAGCTCATTGCTCAGCAACGGTAATACTTAGTGAGCTGAAAATTTAACAGTACTTTCCCTCCCCATGCAAATTGCTGTCAGTGAAATTTGAGCGAAATCGGTTGAGTACTTTTCGAGAAAACTCAAACTTTTGAAAAATCGTTTTTTCGACTTTTCTCCGCGAAAAATTGATTCACAGCCCCCACACTCAGCGATGAAATACATCTCATTTGAACCCACAATTTTCACTCGGGGTAAATTTTGCTCAGATTTTTCGTTTGCAGATAATTTCAATTACAGTGTTTTTCATCCTGAATTTACTATACACGATAGCTCAAAAACTATTTGAGTTAGAGATTTCAAATTTCGCCAGTTTGTGCATCTAAGGAGCGAAAAGTTTAGTATTGAAATTGGGCGAAATCGCTCCAGTAGTTTCTGAGATATTGGCCAAAACCCATTTTATGAAAAGAGGTTATATCTCGAAAACTATCCAAGCGATTACATCCAAGTTCAGCTTAAAAGATTCATCTCAATGAGCCCCACAAATGGTGATAATTTCAGATTTTTCAGAAGAAGTCTCTTGTAAGGATGTTCGATAAATTAGTTTTTTCAAAAATCACGGTTTTTCTTAGCTTTCTCCCTGAGAACACTACTATTTTTTATTTCACCATTCGAAAGTAGACAATTTTTTCTACAAAATGAGTACCTTTTCATCCTGACGACAATCAGAAAGAATAGAAATCCTATTTGGAAACCGAACGTCAATTTTTGTGTTCCATCATAGGATCTGAATTTTCATCTAATATTGAATTTTTATGTACCATGTGATATTATTGCAATTCAATCGATTATTCTGAGCTGAGATTTGTAGGGATCTATAAGTGCGTATTTCTTGCGAGAATAATGTTATTTTTTGAGCGATTGAAAAGATATTCATTTTTATAGAGATTCGATTGATTATGGGTAAAATCCCATTCGGAAGCATTTTGCCAATCGAATTGGCAAAATATTAAATGTCACACAAAGAGTGGGGTTTGCAAATAACGCACAAAGGGTGGAACTCCTGCTTGTTATTATTTTCCAACGATCAAAAAGATGCAAAAAAGTGAAAAAATCAATAAAGTGAAGAAAATTGAAAAAATCCTGAATCCTTCGACCTCAGAGCATTCCTCTCCTCCCTCCCCTTTCATTTTAACATTCATGCCTCGTCAGCTGACAGGCGACAACTGACGACCGCCGATCCCGTCCACATCACTGAGAGCGGGAGACTCGGCGGTTGTGGGGGGGATCGGTTACCGCGGAGTGTGGACGCACCAACACATCCGTGATTCTCTCACGGATGTGTGGCCGTCTATCGGTGGTCTCTCATTGGCCCACCTTTCCACCCTCATATCTGCGCAGGGGTTCATCGGAGAGAAAAGCGGGACAGGACTTTTCTGCTCTAAATGAACCCCTCTACCCAGGATTTCTGGGAGTACCTGTACTTCCGGTACACCCTGTAGGAGATCATAGTAGTTTTTGATTCACCCAATAACAGGGTAAACAAAAATGAATTGGTCGTAGACTATTTTGTTGTAGTGTAACAGTATTGGAGAAGAAAGAGATGAATGCTCTCGATTTATGGAAGAATTCGTCACCTAAAATGACATCATAATCTCCTGCAAAATCGTGAACTACATGGAAGACTACTGACAGTCATGGAAATAATTCGATAACTACTTCTCCCAAGCTATCAGTTACTTGTGTAGAGAGTCCCATAGTTTGAATTGTTCTTGAAATTTCGACTGGGATCTCATCCTTTCGACTGTTTAAATCAATTAAATTGACATTAGAACCCGTATCGATCAAAGTGACAACCGGCTTCTTGAAATAAGGTCCTTTCAATGTTACCCTAGGTCCCATTCCTAGATTACAGACAACTGCTGGTTCTTCTAATGACGATGGAGATTTCCGGCAGATATTGAATAATGTGGAGGTTCCAGATCGTTCGTCGTTGCGCCATCCCGACGAACATGATTCCCGTTCAAATTTTGACTTCTATGAGGAGATGCTGCTCGGCTTGGGGATGAACGTCTATGCGGAGTCCGCTCCCTGTATGGTCACCCTTCAGTTCTGTCCCACAGCATTTTTGCGAATTGACTGATCAAATTATCCTGGAGTACCTATATATCTCTCTCCAATTTTTCCTCCACATTCTTCAATTCACTCTTCAACTCAGCTCGCAGGTCATCCTGGAATGACACACTCTTACCCACACCTAACATGCAATTAGGTTCCTGATGAGGAGGTGCCGGAGGCGGAGTATTAGATCTAGGAAAATATGACTCAGTACGCCGGTTATTATCAAATCGATGTGGACTGTGTGATCTATTGCTTCCTCGACTATAATAATTTGTATCCGTGTAACCGTTTCTCGACATGTTTGAATATGGTGTTCGAGAACTCGTTGATTTTCTCTAGTGGACGGGAATCTTTGGAATTGGGATTGAGAATTTCCTGGAGAATAAGATGGAAAACACAATTGCCGTTGATGGTCAATTTAATTCACTCAAAAAAGAGATTCGTTAGTACAATAAACTTGTTGTTCACGCGGTAAGAAATTGGCAAAAAAATAAGCCGTTGAATTAACCGTTAATAAATGAATAATAATTGTCCGTTAATTGTCTTAAAGTCTTTGGTAATTTATAATGAGAAAAAACACCAGTAACAGCACTAATCACTGCACTGGTGGTGTAGCCCCGAAATTAAACTCATTGGTGTAGCCGCAAGATACTACGTTGAAAAAGCCCCAAAAAACGATGCGTAACCGATGAGGTTTCACGTAGAAGTGACGCTTGGCCAATCAGAGTTGAAGAGGGGGGGTCAAGCCGAAAGACTTGAGATCTTTTTGATCGACCCTGACTGACCTGTTCGACTGGGCCAGAATTTTGGCGCGCAGTTTCGAACATACCGCCCGCCTCGTTGTCCCTGACGACGAATCTCCAACCCATCATCAACCAAGTCTGATTCTCTTGGCCTGATGCGCCACTTCGTCATCTGGAGTTGGATTTTCCGGAGCTGGTTCCTCGTCCTCGTTTGTTGGGTCACCTTGACCGGGTTCTACCTCGTCTTCTGGTGCTAATTCTAGCTCTTCTTCTTGTTGATTGTCTTCGTCGTTGATTGGCATGAGAGATAGAACACAGAGTTTGTGAATGGACCTTCTGATGACCTTTTTGTTGCATCTCAAGTCCACAACTCTGACGTGACCGTCTTTTCCCACATATCTCTCGATGACCAATGCTAATGGCCATCTAGAGGGTGTCTGTCCATCCTCACTGACGAGAACCAGTTGAACTTGTTGAATGTTCTGATTGGTCTCTCGCCATTTGCTGATCGATTGATGGCGTTGAATGCACTCTCGATACCACTGATTCCAGAAGTCCTGGGTCTTCTGAGTAATCCACTTCCATCTTGGTGGTTTAACCCGTGACTCTTGGAGTCGAGATGGTTCAGAAACTGTTGCAAAAGCGCCACCGATGAGAAAATGCCCAGGAGTTAATGCCGTTGAGTCTGTTGGATCATCCGACAGTTGAGACATTGGTCTCGAATTGAGAATTGCCTCAATTTGAGCCAAGAGTATAGTGAGCTCCTCGAAGGTTAAGTGAGAGTCTCCTATGACTCGCTTCAGATGATATTTCATGAATTTTACTCCGGCTTCCCACTTTCCGCCAAAATTGTGCTGCACGAGGAGGGATGAATTTCCACTGTATTCCGTTGCTGACCACCTGTTTGATGATGTCCTGTTGTTCTTCTTCTAACTGTTCAGCAGAACGTTGAAGAACCCCTGCTGCTCCAACGAACGCAGCTACTCGGTCACTGTACATGACTTCAGGAATTCCTCTGCGCCCGGTGAACCTCTTGTATGCTGCGATGAAGGCCTCTGTCGACTGTAGTGAATCCAACTCCAGGTGTATTGCCGATGTGGCAAAGCAAACGAAGACTGCGATGTAGCCAGTTTGAGTTTGCGCTCCTTTGCCTGTCCATTTCAGTACTGGAATTGGACCTGCGTAGTCTACGCCCGTGTGTTGAAATGGCCTTGATGGTGTAACTCTCGATGCTGGAAGTTGACCCATCAATTGGTATGCACGTTGAGCTCGAAACCTTGTGCATCTAAGACACCGTTGAATGACTGATTTTACAGTTGGCCTTCCTCCAATTATCCAGTACTTCTCTCGTACATAGGATAATGTTTGTTGAGTTCCTCCGTGAAGTGTCTTCAAGTGAGCGTTCCTAATGATGAGCTCTGCCATTCGTGAATCCTTAGGAAGAATTATTGGATGGATTTGGTCAGGACTCAGTGGAGCGCTGGTAAGCCACCCGCCAAGCCGGAGAATTCCAACCTCATCTATTATTGGTGTGAGCTTTATCAGATGATGATTCCGTGGTAATTGATGACCTTCACTGAGGAGTTCAATTTCTCCTTGAAAGTACTGTTGTTGGATGAGCTTAACCCACTTTATTCTCGCTTCTTCAAGTTCCACCGTTGTCAAGATTGGAGAGTCAGGCAGTTGTTGTCGTCTGAATCTACAGATTGTTCTCTTGAATTTTGCCATAACTTGAAGAGCCTTGGAGAACTTGCTGTATCTGTCCAACAGAGACACGAGTTCGTTGACTGGACGTGCTGCTGTTGGAAAGGCTTTTGTAAGTTTTTCTTCCGTTGTTGTTTCCTCTACCGTTGATTTACAAGCCGGTTGAGGCCAGTTTTCTTCTGGTTCCTGGAGCCACGATGGTCCCGTCCACCAGAGTTGATGATCTACCAGTTGGCTAGTTGAAATCCCCCTTGATGCACAATCTGCTGGATTGTCAGTCCCACTGACATGTCTCCATTGTCCACCAGGTAAAGTCTCTTGGATTTTAACTACCCGATTGTGAACGTATTCTTTCCAGCGAGAGGGATGACTGTTGATCCACGCTAAGGCGACCGCTGAGTCAGTCCAGAGGATGATCTTGAGGTAATCAATGCCCAGTGTCTTCTGGACGTAACTAACGAGTTCCGTGAGCATCAATGCCGCTGATAATTCCAATCTTGGAATCGTGAGCCTTTTGAGAGGTGCTACTCAAGTTTTAGCACAAACCAGCGTAATTTGTGGCTCTTCGTTGATTTTCTGAGTACGAAGATAAACGACAGCATCCATTGCCGTTGTTGTTGCGTCCGAGAACCCATGAAGTTGAAGTTCTACTTCACCCGTCGATGTTCCGAGCCATCGTGGAATGGCTAGTTGATTTAATTGTGCTAATTCATCTCTGAAGGTGTTCCAACGTTGTGAATATTCCGTTGATAGTGGATCGTCCCAGTTGAGCTTCAGACACCAAAGATCTTGGATCAGCACTTTGGCCTTGATGATGACTGGTGAGATGAATCCCAAGGGGTCGAAAATTTGTGCAATTTCCGAAAGAAGAGTCCTCTTGGTAAGTTTCGTTGTGTCGAATTTCCGTGATTTGTACTGGAACGTGTCTGTTGCTGGATGCCAACAGACTCCCAACACCTTGATGATGGATTCTTCGAAAGAAATGGTCGATGATGTAGCCGTGGAGAGACCAAGTCGATCAAGAACCTCCGGTTTGTTGCTAGCCCACTTTGCTAACGGGAAGACGCCCGCCATGCAAAGCTGTTGAAGATCTTCGATGGTTTCTTCCAGTCTATAATTTCTCGCAAGGATATTGACAATCTCTTCTACCGAGGTAATTTGCTTGTTGGCTAGGACTAATTTAGCAGGTTCTGAAATTCTCTTTAAAACTTGACGAATATAATCCTCTTTTTTTCCGTCTTCATTTGGGATATTTATCAGACATTTATCAGATATTTAAAATGGACGACACAGAAGAAAAAGTATCATCAGCTACCCATTGGTCACACTCGGATGAAAATTGCAAATTGGAATCAGTAGTGAAATTCAAGTACCGATTTTTTTCTTTCCCACTATCCAAAAACAACGAATCTTCCCCTCTTGCAGTCTCGCAAAATCCAGCAGGTAATTCCAAATCCTCACACTTCTTCGGATCTAAGAATGGAATTTCATGTTCCTTACAACCATGCTGAAAATTGCGAGCCAAAGATGCTAATTTTGGAAGACGGGTGGCAACAGGAGTTGAGACACCTGCCACTGCACTGGCAGGTATCTCAACCGATTATCCCTTGTGAATCGTCATTGTTACGAGCTCGCTTGCAAATTTCCCCTTTTATCTTCTTTGCTTCAATACTCAGAGCATCAGTAGCATGATCAAAAGTGGGTGGATCCCCAATAATATTACCTTAATAATACAATTAAGCATTAAATTGATGGAACAATATAGAAAATAATGTAAAATCATTAATCAATGCTATGAGAAACTAACCCGTATGACTCGCAGAGTCTGCGCAAACTTTGGCATTCCACAGCTTTTCATAACAACACTAAACAATGTTACTTTTTGTGTGAACTGAGATGAAAGTGCGACTTTCAGCCCTCGCTGCGCTCGGGCGTAAGCTCACTTCCGTCTCAGTGTGCCAAAAAATAGTATACACAACTTGGGCAGTCAGTGAGAAAGCCTCAGAGCAGATGTTTGTTGACCTCGGCTAACAATTACATGTGCTCTGAGAGATTCCTTACATTACTGCCCTAGGCATGTAATATACTATTGTGTTAATTTCTTTTGTGTGGAATTGTGTAAAATACTGATCGTAGACTGATTAATTTGTAATTATCTTTATTTAACTTGAACAGTATTAGAAAAAAGTTACACAAAAAAACGTCTTGTCTCTTTCATTGCTCTGGTCATACTAATGGTCGGTCTCACCCGGACACACTCGATCATTTCCGATTATTAATATGAAATACGGCTAACTCTCAAGTTTCAACATATCGTTCACGTGAATTTTACCCATAATGAATAGAATCTCTATGAAGATAAATATCTCCTTGTTATGTCCGGAGGGACTATTCAGCCGAGAATCTGAATAATAAGAAAGAAATTTAGAATTTGAAAGGAGGGAGTGAAGCTCTTACCTTTCTTGTCGGAAAATTAGTTATGATTTTCCCCGTGCTGGTGTTTCTTTTATTTCTAATATTTGCAGGTTTATATTGAATTGGTTCTTTATTTTATTTTACTGCGAGTTAAGTGAAACTATTTGTGTGAAGGAATTAAGGATGTAGGAAATTTCAATGGAAATACTCTCTTTTTGACTATACCCAATTTCTCTATATTTTAACCCTTCTTTTTATAAGTGTTTCACAAATCTGATGAGTTTATGAGGACTTGGATCTTTGTAATCTTTCACAGATTTTAAGATTACTTACAGTTTTCTGGATCCTGTCCTTTACAGTTGTTTTCTTGTTTGTTGGTTTGTTTTTCTCGTTTGTTGGTTCGAGAATTCTGATATAATAATTCGCGCAAAGAATTAACACTTTTAGGCCTGAGGAGTCCGCGGGTGCCTTAGTTAATTTTTACAAGAATTATCCGGAATTCTGTACTTTACACAAAGAGTTTTTCGCTTGTCGAAGACCACCGCTGATGTTGCGTCTCAATAGATCAAAATTTGGAGTTACAGGGCACACCAGAACTTGTCCCGAAATTATGATGAATCGGTGTTAACGAAAATCTATTTAGTTATCTAAGACCGTACGAAAGTAAATTGGGAACCTTGCTCGTTCCCGGTAAAATCGCGACTGATTAACTTCCGTGGTTTATTGAAAGATGTTTCGTTTTGTCGATTCATCACAATTCGTCGATTTCTCATTCTTGCGACACATTCTAGGTTTTACCAAATTGATTGCGAAAATATTCCACTTTATTTGGACATTTTTGCAACTCATGCGTAAAATTTTTATTTGACCCTGGGGTGGATATAACAGCCCCCCACCTTATAAGGTATTTTCTAACACCTTATAAGGTGTATGATTCGTCAGGATTCAAATGAGTCGGTAATGAGGATAATTCTCGGGTTCCTATTCGTCATCGTCTCTAGCGTCACCCATAGATGGCGGTGGTGCACTCTTCCTCGCGCGTTCGAGGCGTAATTCAAAAATGCATATTCAGCACATTCCTGTTATCTCTTAGTGCAGTTTTACGTTGATCGAGTGTTTTAGAGTGATTTATTCGATTTCCACGGTAAGATTTTGTATAGTTATTAAATAGCATTGAATTTAGTCTTCCACTCAATCCACATTTCTTATCTCTCTTGATTTTCCAATAAAATCTTACTTTAAGAAATCAAAATTTTCTGTGGTATGCCTTATTTTTGTAGGTATCCTTTTACTGGTGCATTTTAGGGGAATGTTTTTTTTAGGAGGCCAAAAACCTCGGGCTTTTCGAGCTCGTTGTTTTTGGTTTCAACAAAATTTCCTTATCTCTCACCGTTTTCGAGATAGTCCCAAATTTACATTATTGATTTATTGATTTTTCCCATTTTTTGAAATTCTTTGATTTTATTCAATTTTCTTATCTGTTTTTATTGAAATATTTTTCTTTTTCAGGAAAATCAATAAATACAGGATCTTGTGGGAGTTTTACGCATTTTTTTGGACCATTTTTGGAAAAAATAACAACCTTTTAAGGTATGGCCTTATTTTTATTGTCATCGTTTTACTGGTGCGTTTTAGGGGAATTTTTCAAGAGGCCGAAAACCTCGGGCTTCTTGAGCTCGTTGTTTTTGGTTTCAACAAAATTTCCCTATCTCTCACCGTTTTCGAGATAGTCTCAAATTTACGTAATTGATTTATTGATTTTTCCCAATTTTTGAAATTTTTTTGATTTTATTCAATTTTCTTATCTGTTTTTATTGAAATATTTTTCTTCTTCAGGAAAATCAATAAATACAGGATCTTGTGGGAGTTTTACGCATTTTTTTGGACCATTTTTGGAAAAATATCAACTTTTTAAGGTATGGCCTTATTTTTATTGTCATCTTTTTACTGGTGCGTTTTAGGGGAATTCTTCAAGAGGCCAAAAACCTTGGGCTTCTCGAGCTCGTTGTTTTTGGTTCCAACAAAATTTCCCTATCTCTCACCGTTTTCGAGATAGTCTCAAATTTACGTAATTGATTTATTGATTTTTCCCAATTTTTGAAATTTTTTGATTTTATTCAATTTTCTCATCTGTTTTTATTAAAATATTTTTCTTTTTCAGGAAAATCAATAAATACAGGATCTTGTGGGAGTTTTACGCATTTTTTTTGGACCATTTTTGGAAAAATATCAACTTTTTATGGTATGGCCTTATTTTTATTGTCATCTTTTTACTGGTGCGTTTTAGGGGAATTTTTCAAGAGGCCAAAAATCTTGAGCTTCTCGAGCTCGTTGTTTTTGATTTCAACAAAATTTCCCTATCTCTCACCGTTTTCGAGATAGTCCCAAATTAACGTAATTGATTTATTGATTTTTCCCGATTTTTGAAATTTTTTGATTTTATTGTTTTTCTTGATTATTTTTAATGAAAATAATTTTTCTGTTATAGATAAAAATTAAATCGAGGATGGCGTTTTACGATCAACGGTCCTTCTATGAGGGCATGCGTTTCGTAGTATGGCAGCCTTCGGAGGAGGAGGACATGATGTTGGAGCTTGCTCCTTTGGTGCAGGAGCGTTATTTGTGGTGGAGGGAGGAAATCTCCGACCTCACTTTCCTCATCATACACGACAGAAGGTACAATTTCAGCTTTCACGCTGCGGAGGCGTATTCCCTCCATCATCCCTATGTCTCCTCCACCGAAAGGTTCTCCCTCGAGACTATTGTGGCCTTTTCAGCTTTCGTCCGAGGCATGTACTTCGATTATGTATGTAGTCTCATTAACTTATTCATTCCTGCACTTATAAATTCCTTATTTTATCTGACTATGTTTGTTATTTTTCTGTTCCAGCATCAACAACTCCTTCCCTACTACCGACAGTTTCTGGAGTTCTTGAGGGAGATTTATGAAGGCTACCTGTTTGACGATGTCGTCTTCCGGGAACGTGCTTTCACAACTTTTGCTTTTGCGTTTCTCGCGATTTTGAGACGTCTCCCGCAGGGGAACGACAGGGATTATGAAATGTAAATATAAAGAGAGAGAAAAAGAAATAAATGATTCATTTGTAATGATCTTTATTCATTTGTTCCCCCTCCCCGCCAAAGTGCGCACATGCATGGTCATTATATACTGTGACGTAATTCTCGGGCCTAACGGTAAACCCGACAATTAGACACGCCTGAAAATAAACCCGACAAAACAAAATCAAATGGGCGCCAGGATAACCTAAAGTTATCCAACAAATAAATTTTCAATTCAATTTAACAAACAAATATTAACAATACGAAATACTTCCTTATTTGGCTCGACTAACTCAACGTCCACCCCATGGGTCGCTGTTGTGGGTTGAAATAAGGAAATAAAAAAAAATAAATACTTCAAACACAAAATGTTTAGGGAAATCCGAAATATAAATTTAATTTAATAAAATTGCTTTCTAAAAAAAAATTAATAATAATGAAAATAATTAAATAAACAATTTACTCGTGCACAACACGATATTAATTATTGATACGTCACGAGACGTTTTAATAGACTTTAGTTATTTTATAAAATTTCAAAAATTAATTAATAATTGAAAAGTTATTAATTAATTTATCGTAAACAAAATTAAAATGACATTCGGTGATACAAAATTTAAATTCAAATGGGATCTAGTGATATCCTGCCAAACAAAATCACTATAAGAAAGTCACTAGAAAATTCCCTAGGGGACACTACAATGCTGTCCCTGATTTCCCCAGAACATTAACCCAAAAATAAATTGTCACAATAAAAAAAAAATTTTTAAATATGAAAAGAATAAAATGAATTACGAAATATATAAAAAAAAATCCTTTTCCTTTTCTTTTCCAGGAATAAAAAAAAATTAAAAAAAATTCGGTTATGTTTGATAACGACGCTTTATAATTTTTTAATAAAATAAAAAAATAAAAAAAAATTATTCTAATTGTCAAAGAGAGATTTTTAAAAGAAATAACGCTAAATTATTAATTAAAGAGAATTTCTTCACAAAATAGTTTGATCTAGAAAATAATAATTAACATTGTCACAATACAACAAAAAAAAATAATTTGAAGAAATTAAAATAAAATAAAAAAAAATGGCTCGACCAAAATTTTCTTTAACACAAAATTTAATTAATTAACTATTTTCGCTCACCAAACGAATATTTCGATAACTGCAATCTTAATTTAATATTCCAACGAAGTGGCAAACCTTTACAATTTATTTGCGATACTTTATTTCTCAATTAATGAATTATTTTTAATGGAAATAATTCGACAAAAGTTTTACGCCAAACAATCGAGCACGCGTCCAGAACGAGAGTGACGCCATGTTGCTCTCGTTGGGGACAAGACGCCGGCCGGTACGAAAATTCCAACGTGGAGGGCTCCCATTGGTTGGTCAAATCCAACTGCCATGAGTTCAACAGGTGACCACTAGTTGTCACAATTTTGAATTTTCATCTTCCAACGATGAGAAACAAGAAACTCCCAAAATAATTGATTTACGGAGTATGGTCAATTTTTCAAGATATTGACAAATGATGCTGGAACCTTCTCCAGTCTTTCTTCTTGTCCTCATCCGATGAAGCAAAATTCTATAGTCTTTTTTTCTTTTCCAAAACTCCAAATTATAGCTCTTTTCTCGTGTGGTATTAATCGTCCATAAGGTGCTGCCCTCTTCCGCTCAGTACGAAAATATCGCCGATGAGCGGTACAATTCAAAAAAATAGAAAAATACAAAGTCATCAGAATATATAAAAAAATTAATTATTATCTCCCATTGACAAAAGGTTTTGACTCCCATCCTGGACACTTTTAGTTAATAATTAACGCGCCCAGACGACAACAAAGTAACGCGATGAAATAGCACGTTACAATACATACATACACACATACGTCAATGAGAGGTGGGTTGGAATGGTAGGAAAGAGGTATTCTTGGTTTTTCCTTGTTTGTTTCTTTTTCCAATACTTCTTTTCATTATTATCCCGGCACCAAACTTTGCCAGTTTATCTGCCTGTTCATTGCCATCTATTCCTTTTTGTCCCGGAACGTAGGTGGAATCTGCATCCACCTGCTGTAGCATCACGTCCAATTTCTGAAGCAGAGATTGGTTTGAGACTGGTTTATGTCTCGAGCTCGTCCATCCATTCTTTTTCCAATTCTCGATATACGTGGTTATACAGTCTACAACGTATTCCGAATCCGTAAAAATTCTTCCCTTTCCTAGGCCGAATTCCAAGACTATTTCGCATGCTACGATCACAGCCCAAATTTCTGCAGTGACGTTTGTTACCTTTGGTTGTTTTAGGGCGAGTTTTTCATTTGGAAGTTAAGCTAACCAGCAGGTTAAATTAACCAGCAGGTTAATTCAATCCCAGATTTTACTGCTAGCGCCGCCGGTGACATAAAATTGTTTTAGAGAGAAAACAATGGCCGTTTGAAATCAAAATTTTCTATTGTGGCAAGTGTATGTGTGTGTTGTGTTTTGCATGAATAATCATTAAAGATATTAATAAAAAACTTTGACATGGCAGAATATGTGCAAGATTTTTTAATGCAATATATTGCTGACGATCAAGATGAAGATGAAGAAGAAGATTTATGGGGAGTAAGAAACCCGGGCCCAAGACGACGAAGGAGGCTGCATTTACTGAGGATTGACTATGTTCACCTGTACAGTAATGCAGAATTTCGGAGACGATTTAGATTGACCAAATTGGCGACACTAGCTCTGCTACGTATCATTGAACCCAATCTTCAACATCTGACTAACAGGTACCATCAATGACCCAATTAATGCCATCAAGAGACCTATTCTGCCACATATCTTTCATGGAAAAAATATATCTTATCATAAATTCAAATTTGATTTTTCCTAGAAAGAATTTCGGGTCTGGACTATCATTTACATTGATTGTTTTCCTTAATTAATGATAAAAATTATTCAATTTATGTTTTTGAAAATATTTTGCCCATGGCCTGATTCATGCCACCATGGCCCGATTTCTGCCCTAGAGGGTCCCAATCATTGTCATCAATTAATTTCCACCACTGGTCGTTATTTTCAAATTATTCGTTAATTTATGTGAAAGTGCAATCATTTTGCTAATAATCAATACAATTTTCGATTTATTAAATACTTAAATTTTCTTAATATCACACATTGAACTGATGAGGCACTCTAACTCCACATGAAGAGCTTTAGGGCTTTATCTTGTTGATTGTCCGGTGTCCTCAGAATTTTTTTCTAGCCACTGTTATTAATTACTTAGATTCGAGGATTCAAATAAGTTTAATAATCACGAAAATGTATGAAAAGTGGCATTAATTGGGCCGATGGCATTAATTGAGCCTTCGACGGTATGTCTATGAGCAAGTATTTCAAATTCTTTCAGAGATACGGAGGATCCAGACAATGCTCATAATATCATGTATGCTTGCAGATTCTGGCAGGTATCACCGATGACACAACTGCTCGTGGCATTGAGATTTTATGCAACAGGTTCCATCATGATTTTGATTGGTGATTTCATGGGACTTTGCAAGAGCACCGTTTGGAGAATAATTCATCGGGTTTCGCATGCGATAGCACTCCTGAGGCCCATATTCATTAAATTTCCATCTACTCCAGAAGAAATTCGTGAAGCACAGGCGAAATTCTATGGCAAAAGTGCAATGCCAAATGTTATTGGAAGTATTGACTGCAAACATGTGAGAATACTCCCCTTCAGTAAGTTTTTATAAATTAATGATAATGCTGATAGTGATTGTATCATTTCCTTCATTATTATGTTTATCTAAATTCTAGGGGTGGCTAATGCGGAATCCTATCGCAATCGAAAGGGGTTTTTTTCCTTCAACGTCCAAGCTGTCTGCAATGCAGATCTGGAAATCATCGATATTGTTGCAAGATGGCCTGGTTCCTCGCATGATTCAACAATTTTCAGACATTCTCGAACGCATGCAGAATTTGAAGCCGGAATGTATGGTGATGCTGTCTTAGTAGGGGACAGTGGTTATCCCTCCCGTCCATATCTATTGACCCCATTACAGGAACCACGGACACCAGGAGAAGTTCTCTACAACGAATCTCAAATCAGAACTCGCAATGTGATCGAGCGCTGTTTCGGTGTATGGGCAAGGCGCTTCATGGTTTTATCTGGTTCTCGTTTCCGAAGTCCACACCGAACCATTCCTATGATTGTGGCTACTGCTGTGCTGCATAATATATGCTGCTTGATGAAGCCAAACTTTCAAGGTCCAGTCAACGTTGCAGCTTATGCTCGCCGACACCGAAATCTCCAGATGAATGGAGATACGCGGAGACAATTGATAAATGAGCATTTTGAGCACTTGGTGTAATACTGTGATGAGAAAAGTACAAAACTTTATATGATGTAACAATAACCGTTTCATTTCTAGTTTCATCATATTATATTGTTCCTAATGTTGAATAAATATATATTTTGATAATCGAAATTCTCTGAATCTCCTATTATTAATCTATTCTTCTTGTAGTTCTTGAAATTCTGCACCAAAAATGATGAGGGAGAAATCGTCCTCTCCCGTTTAGTTTTCGAGATAGAGGAAAGTAGAGTAAAATGGGCACAAGGGCTGAAACGGGCACGGGTTGACTTTGCTATTTTAAACGATGAAATTTACTCAGAATGAATGCAAATATTAGAGATAGGTTCTTCCTGATAATCCCATTGGAAAGCTGAAGCAGTTTACCATGGAAATCATATGCCACAATTTTTTTTCAACTTTCCGAAAATTACATATTTTGCCCGAGAATTGAAGATGAAATTCTCCTGTTCTTGAAAAATTCCAGATTTTTGTGAATATCGCTGGTTCTATCGGTCGTAGCGACCTGGAGTTGATTTTGAATGAAAGATAAGCTCATTTCCCATCGATTTATGTAGCTTACAAGGAAAAATTATCATCTTTTCGAGTACTTATAAGGTAAAAACAATTTTTCGAAAAATGGCCTGTAAGCATTCGAAAAATTAATGAAAAAAAAATTTTAACCGCATAAATCCATAGGAAACGAGCTCACTCTTCATTTAAGATCAGCCCCAGGTTGCTATGACGAATAGAACCGGAAATGTCGATAAAAAAGTAAATTTTTTCGATTTTCAAGAGGTAAACTTCAAAACTTGACCAGAAAAATGAATTTTTTCAGTAATTAAGGAAGAAGAGCTTTGAAACAAGTTTTTTGCCGAAAATTCCAATGCTTTTCAATAATATCATTAGAAATTCCCATCTAAAACCGTTCAACTGGAGTGTCCACTTTACTCACCTCCCCCTAATCTACTGAGAATGATTACAAGGATCAGTTAATTTGTTCTGAATGTTTTTCTCTTTATTGCTGAATTATTGAAAAATTGAGAAACCAACCAAATAACAGGTGATTGTGTGCAAAACAATTATTTGAGGATATCCTGGTATGACAGGAATGGACAGAATCCATCATTTGTTATGAACTGTTCAGAAAATGCAATTGAATCAGTACAAAATTCCACAATTTTAAACAACACCATATTTTATTTTTTATTTTTCATTCGCATGAAGCACGGTACAATGTGTTAACATCATCTTTTTATTAACATTGTTTAAAAAAATAACTCTTACAGCTATATTTGGTGAATAGTTTCCATCACATTTTACCATTGGCGTTGCTCAAGTTACGTAATTTTTCAATCATTGAAATTATAATCATAAGGGATAATACAAGTTTTCTATCTTAATGAACTATAGAATAATTAGTGAATCATTTCTTTCTGGACACACATAAAAATAACGGATATTTCTTGACAAATAGTTCAGTATTGTAAGCCAAGTGCTCCCTTAAGTTACGATTATTCAATATTTCATAAAAAATAGAGATATCCCATATAATGAATTCTCTACTTTGTTCAGCAATGAATCACTAATGTTTTACAACTATATTTGTAAGACATTTTCTCACGCTGAAGCCTTTGTACTTATGAGGAATCACAGATTCTCAAATATTTATCTTAACATATTTCTTAAATGAAAAATGACAACTACTGAAACGGTGAATACTTTGTCTTTGGCCAACAATAGATAACGAATCCTTTACTATATCTATAACGCATCATTAACACATCATCTTCCCTCAATTCTCAGATACTCATTTAAACGTATTTTTTCTTAATGAAAAATTAGAATTATTCAAACAGCGGAACATTCTATTTCTAACTACAGTAGATCACAAATCGTCTACAACTACATAACGCAAAAGCTTTTTTTTATCGCCTTATCTCACTTTAGAGCCATTATAAGTATGAAAGAACTCAGATGACTGGACATTTATCTTAAATTATTAAGCTTAAAGGCTATAATCTCGAAAATGTGAATGGAAGAACGATAATTGAAAAAGAGTGAAAAAAAACATGAGTAAATCATTAATTATTCCAACAAAGTCGAGTAACTCCTATAGCACGTTTTTTGCAATATCACGAACATGTAATTATTCAGTCCCATAGATTCTAAAATATTTTATAAAACTAATCTTAAAGTAAAATTGACTCATCTAGTACCTCTCTATTGATAATTTGAGACTGCTGTTATGAGATCAATTCGATATTTCTCAATATTTCGTCCTCTATGTGCTATCAACGTCATCTTCATGTTCATGGAGAGATGATGATGACTGTTTATCATCGTTCAGAGGATTATGTGCTGATGTGGTCTTTCCTTGAATTAAATTGACTTGTAAGCGCTCACGGAGTATTTTTGCTTGCAGTAATTCGATTTCCAGCTGTACTTTTTGTTTATACAAAGGTATCAATGTCTCATGATCTCCGGATGATTCAAAAGTCTTTCCAGTACTCTGCTGAATCCTTCGTTCATCTTTCATAATTTTTGGCAGTGGTTCTTCTTCATCTGAGATGCTGATAATGCGATTATTATTGCTCACTCGAGTAGCAGACACCTTCCTTTTCAGATAATTTTCCTTGTTCAAGTAGCTTTGTGTGTGGAGATTACCGTACATCATCTTCGCCTCTTCTTCCAATGGTAGACTCATCTTTGTTTTCAAGTTGTCTACTTGCCACTTGTTCCAAGTATCTATACCATCATGAGCTTTCATATGCTGAAAATAAAATATATGAGCATATCACTATCGCATATAATAATATTGCAGAAGCCATGAAAAACATTTTGGAGTGATAAGTGGACAAAAGCCCCTTTCACACCAGAATTTCGTGTTTTTGGCAAAATGCCCCTGTAACTCTAAGGCGACGATATAATAATCTTGCTAATTATTTGTCATAATAAAATGTATACAGGAATTTTTATGCCATACCTCGAAAACATCCAATCGATAGGAACCCGCTTGAGGATCATTGAGGATGTCACCAGTATAAATGACTGGACCATCTCTATCATAGATGGTTTCATGTCCAGTCGCAGAAATATTAATAATCCCTGCTACTCTGTCCAGCAATGGGTCGGGTGTAGTTTTTTTCTTTCCTCCACCTTGTTTTTATCGAGATTCAACAATAAATAAATTAAACCATCAATGAAAAATTCAAGTGAGGAACTATAAACGGGTTTATGAATGAGCTACAGATTCTTTTGGGATTGTGTAATATTGAATAGGGGAAGGTGGGGCAAAATGGACATCAGGGGTAAAATGGACACATCTAAATTTTTAGGCAAATATTATGGAAAACTCTTGAAATTGATAGAAATATTGGCGGTAGATTGTTTTTGATGATTCCATTGGAAAGCTGGGGAAATTTTAGGCGGGAAACAAGTGCCGAAACTAATTTTTTTGAAGTTTAGGCGATTTTGACTTATTTGAGCATTTAAGAGGGGCAAAACCCTTCCTTTTCTTGAAAATTTTCAGTTTTTTGAGAATATCTTCGGTTCTATTTGTCGTAGCGTAAAAATTCCGACGGGAGGTGAAAGGTGAGATCATTTACCATCGATTCATAGGGTTTTCAATTCAAAAATATTAATTTTAAAGGTATTTATGGGAATTTTTGTGAAACAGTTTTGTGAAACATTTTTTGGCCTATAACTATCCCAAAAATTGATATTTTTGAATTTAAAACCCCATAAATCGATGGGAAATGAGCTCACCTTTCATTTGAGACCAACCCCGAATTGCTGTGACCAAAAGAACCAGAGATATTTGCAAAAAACTGAAAATTTTCAAAAAAGGGAAGGCTTCTACCCCTAAAAAATGCCGAAAAAAACGAATTTTCAAAAAAATCTAAAAAAATACTTCTAATACTCGTTTCCCGGCTAAAATTTCCTCAGCTTTTCAACAGAATCATCAAAAAAATCCATTTCCAACCGTTTCATTACAGTGTCCATTTTGCCCCACTCTCCCCTATATTAGAATGCAATGAATTACCTGTTCCATAATTATCTTGCTTGAGTGAGCCACAATACTCCCGCGCCTTCTTTTTCAAGGCTGCCCAGCAGTTCATTAATTCCTCGTCCAGTCTCATAATTCTCCCATGTTTATTATAGTCGAGTGCAAGTTGAAACCACGTTTGCTTCTTCTTCTGTTGGTTTACAGAATCTTTTTTTTTATCCTCAAGAATGTCAGCATATTTCTCTACGAGATCTACTAAAGCAGTTTTGTCAGCAAGGCTGAAGTTTGCCTTCCGAGCCGCCATTGAAACCCGTTATTTTTTATGTAGACTAGATAAAAAATTGAAAAAATGAAATTTAATTAATTATTAGACTTCTCAGGAATCATATCTCAGGGGAAGGAAAAGTAGAAAGGCTATGAGGGGTGACGACACACACAAATATATTTGTGTGATGTTTTTTTCATCTCACAACAATCGCTCCAAACCAGTGAAAATATTTGAGATACAAATATGGAAATTTCTGATGATTCCATTGGAAAGCTGAGTAAAACTCTGAAAATCAAAAGCGGTTGAGCCCCCATTTATGCCAAAAACAGTAAAATTCTCCAAATTTAAGAGGAAAAACAGGTCTGGCACGCGAAAAATGTCTTTATCTTTCCAATAGAATCTCAAAAAAGATTGAGCTCAAGACGACCCGTTTGACGATGTTCTGTCCACTTTAGCCCACTCTCCCTTTCATCATTCAAAATAATCAGTGAATCATGAAAGAAAAATGAGAAAAAAAAATTACAGTGGTTGCACGAAATGAGATACACACAAAAAAAAAAATGTTGTGAGAAAAATTGTAATTTCTTCATCAATTTTAACCTTAAATTCTGATCCAAACACGATGCGAATCAAACACTTGGAAATTCGAAATTATAAATACTAATTCATTATTTTATTGATTTACTATTTAACAGTTTTTTTTCATTAGCTTCCTATAATTAGTTGCGAACACTTACCTGGAAACGTTGAGCTCGCAGTTTAATTAATTTCTATTAATTACTTTTTTTACTCTTTTATGTGAATCGGCACAATCTCCAACGGCGAACTCTTATTTCATGACTTTTGTTTATTTCTCATAGATGGCTCTAGCTGTTAAGTTAACCTGCTGGTTAATTTAACCTGCTGGTTAACTTAACTTCCAAATGAAAAACTCGCCCTTAGGGGTTTTGAAGTGTTCAAAGGGTTGCCCTCCTCGAACCATACACCAATGCCGGCAATGGCTTTCGGAGTTCCATTGTATGAACAGGATCCATCTACGTAGATCTCAATTCTGCCGGTGTTATCCCGATTAAAAAGTGAATTTTTTTCCATTTTCCGTTCCGCTCACAATTTTCTAATTCACGGTGAGTTTTACTTTAGTCGTTCCTTACGCTCCAACTTATTGCTGATGAAGTGTTCTTGTTGGCCTTTCAGCAACGTTGCATTTTCGTGAATTCTTTTCCCTTGGCTAGACCGGATGCACTACGTCTCTTTGTGCTGGTGTGAAAACATTGCATTTACGTTCGAGAAAATGTGTTACAAATTTCCCAATGAGAAATATGATGTATCGGAGGCTGAACACGGGATATTTACTCTGATAGGCGGAGTGGAAAGTGAGGACGAGCATGTGGTACAGGATATGGAGGAAAGAGACAATGTTGAAACGGTTTTCGCGACAGTGGAACGCAGGTTGAATTATTTAGTGTGGATCGTAAGTCGTCGAATGATGTGTAGAGAAAGGGAGCAGTGGACTATTTTTTTGGAGGAAATTGGAGGCTCTGAAGGATTTTACCAGGGTCTTAATGCCTTCCGCCAACATTCTACTCCGTCTACTCCTGTGTTTGAAACGTTATACGATTTGGTGAGAAAAGAATTTCGGGTGATAGCAGAAGTTTTCATTGCATGGGATTTCCTCCTTTTTCGACAGTTTACCCAAGTAAGATAATTGAATTTGTATATGGGGCATTCCATGTCAAACCACCAGATTTTAAAAATTGTATTTTTTGATTCAGTTGAATTTTTTATATGTTTTGATACTTATCAAAATATGCCTAAACCCAAATTTTGAGCCCCTGATTTTCAAAAACCTCGGAGATATGAATTTTTGAATATCGGCAAAAATCAACAATATGGTAATTTTCAAATATTTATATCTCCTGATTCAATTATCGTAACCATACCTTACAGGTGGCTATTTTCTTTGTTTTGAGGCGTAGTTTCCGAAAAAAAAATATAAGAACCAATTTTTTTTATTTTTCACTGTTTTTTCTTAACTTTTAACTTAAATTTTGACATTTTTTGAAGAGCGACACTTTTGATTTTTTTGAAAAAAATGTAGGTTACACTAGGCTATAAAACGAATTTTTTGAGCACTTGATGGAAGTGGGATTCAAATATCTTCGATTTTTTAAGCCACTTTTTCACTTTTTTTTTAACATAAATTCGCATTTGTTGAGAATTTTTCAATTTTTCATGAGAATTTCATTTTAAATATGGACAACTAATATTGTGCTCCCGTGCCAAATAAGTAAATTGAAAATTTTTTCTAATATAATGTGCCAAAAAATTTTTTTTTGTTTATTTTATTCTTTCCAAGTCGTTTTTAGGAGTTTTCTGGTAGTTTCTTCTTGAAATATCAGAATCTGGCGGAAACAATTAAAGGATCATATGAAAATTCCAAATTTACAGCAGTTTCAGAAATGGCCGTATCTTTCTCAATGATCGTATCGGAGTAACAAGCAGGTTATAGTTGCTCGCTCGCTGCGGTCGCTCGCGAATTCGTGGGTTATTGTTGCTCTCTCGCTGCGCTCGCTCGCAAATTTTTAGGTTGTTGTTGCTCACTCGCGAATTTGTGGGTTGTTGTAGCTCGCTCGCTACGCTCACTCGCGACTGCGTAGTGGCTTCAGTTCACTAAGTTTTTTCATTAATAACTTTTCGATTGAAAGTTGTTTTTTCTCCCAACTTTTTTTTGTGACTCTGCAAACGTGTCACAGAATTAACTTCCCGACATATTCACAGCAAAGAACTGCGCGTGCCCTCTGAGTCACGATTTAACCGGGTTTTACGTGGGATGATGGTAGAAATCCCCGAAAAACATAATTATGCAAAAAAAAGAGGAGTCCCTTTTGCCCCAGGATCAATTTTGCCTCAGGGGTCCATTTTGACGCGAGGTTCATTTTACCCTGGGGGTCCATTTCGCCCCACTCTCCCCATATTGTCATATCTTCCACTTTCATGACGATTTTTTTTCCGCACCTTGCCTTTTTGGAGATATCATTTTATTGTTTGTTTTGAATAAATAAAGGATGACTGCAATAAATCAATCCAAAATTTAATCAGCTCTAGTTCTCAGCAAAATGCATCGATCGCGATATTGAAGATCTCGATCCGATTATTATTTCGGGAGAAATCGTTGTTGGAAAAAAAATGACCACATACAGACGAACACACACACATACACACACACAAACATACACCCCCCCCTTTGGAATCGTTCTAGAAACCTCCCAAACATATAATCTAACTACTCCCCCACCTCTCTGAAGAAGTTCGGTTTTAGGGGTAATCCCTATAACTTCCTATCGGGAAGTTAAAAAAAAAGCAATTTGAAGCTTGAAGTCTCTAGTTTTGAGATCTTCAGACCAAAAAAAAATTCCGTCGCAAGATCTCAAAACTAGAGTTTTCAAGCTTCAAACTGTTTTTTTAAAACTCCGATCCGATCAGTTTTGAAAAAGGTACGGCCGTTTGAAAAACCGCTAAAAAATAGGAAATTTTTCTTTGATCCTTTAATTGTTTCCGCTAGTGTATTAGAAAAAACTAATTTTGCGACGCTTAATAAAAATGCTACGCTTTCTCCAAATTTTATAGTTATCTTAATATCAAAATTTTGGTTTGGCTCTTTGTTGAACATTTTTTAAGCAATTTTACTCAGTAAATTTAAAAAAAAAATTAAATTAGTAAAAAAAATTTTTGTTAATATACTGACGAAGATTTTGACAATTTACTCATTCGGCACAGTAGGAAAATATCAGTTGACCGCATTTACAATGAAATTCTCATGAAAAATTAAACAAATTTCAAAAAACTCAACTTTATGATTAAAAAAATGCGAAAAAGTGGCTTAAAAAATCGAAGATATTTGAATCCCACTTTCATTAAGGGCTTAAAAAATACGTTTTATAACCTAGTACAACATATATTTTTTTCAAAAAAATCAAAAGTGTCGTTCTTCAAAAAGTTCAAAATTCAAGTTACAAATTAAGAAAAAACGGTGAAAAATAAAAAAAATTGGATATTATATTTTTTTTCGAAAACTACATCCCAAAACAAAGAAAATAGCCACCTGTAAGATATGATTACGATAATTTGATCAGGAGATATAAATATTTGAAAATTACCACATTGTTAATTTTTTCAGATATTCAAAAATTCATATCTCCGAGGCTTTTGAAAATTAAGGGCTCAAAATTTGGGTTTAGGCATATTTTAATACGTACCAAAACATATAAAAAATTCAGCTAAATCAAAAAATGCCATTTTTGAAATCTGGTGATTTGACATGGAATGACCCATATATATATATCTATCATTAATTTATTTATTTATTATTATCATTTTTATTTTATAGAGTCTCTCGATGGAATATTCTTGGTGGATATTCGAATTATTCCATTACCTCATATGAATCCCTCCCTCTACTCGTCGGGATCTCCGATCTTCATATCTCTGTAAGGGCTTGCCTTCTTTTATTTCTTTTCTGGAACAGTTCGAGAAATTTTATTACTCTCAACGTTTGTTTCTTGAAGGTAGGTTAATTTACGCGAAGTGCATATACGTGTCTTATAATTATTACAATCTTTTATCTATTAATTTTGTTCTTCTAGTTGAAATTTCCGCAGTTTCTCCCCATGAGCTTCCCATCTGAGTTCGACCGTTTCACCTTATCTGTGACGAGTGGTGTTTTATCTGGTCAGAGCTAGGCCGCAGATTATTGTTTGGTTCTGGTAGGCATCAATTGTCCACTGAACACATCAACGCGCTAGGTGGACTTCGTGCGTTCAAGGGTAGGCTGCAGGGCTGGTTACTTGTTTCAAATATCAAAGAATTTATCGGGAATTCCGATTGGTTCGAGAAGCAAACCAATATGTTAATCACTCGCCATGATCTTCAATCGATTGGGTGTGACGCTTTGTGGGAATTTCACGTTTTCCGCCAGTTTTTCGGCGTTGAAGTGAGTTTTATCGTAATCCGAATATTTGATCATTTTGTTTTGATTTATAATTACTGTTTTTATTTTACTTGTTTGCAGCTTCTTCCCTTCCATCACCATCAAATATTATTCCGGACACTCTGTACGTTACTTCATACTAGATGGATGATAACGAAGATGCCCAGCTTTCGCCTAGTGTATCTTTTGGACAGAGAGAACAAGCTTCGGAAAGCAGAGGAATTTTTGGATGAGGGGCTCATTAACCTATTCAAATAAAATGAATGCATATACACATGTACCGAGAGAGCAGGGAAAAAGCAAAAAAAAAAATGTAATTTGCAATTTTTCCTCTCATCCTCCCCCCCCCCCCACCGCGGGCCTTCGATTCACATTCGATTCGAAATCGAAGTCTCGTGTGGGTGTATCTGTCAGTATGTGAGCTGTTGATGCTGCAATTTTCTTAAACTATTCGTATAAATATATAATTTCTTAGTAATTTTGAAATTTGGACATTCAATGCCTAATACACATATATGTATATGTTATTTATTTTTTATTTTTTTTATTTTTTGTTTTTATATATTTTTTTATCATTCCAAAGTTCAAAATTCTCATACCTCCTTCAATATATTTCAGCTTAAAAACGTGACTTCGGAATATTATAAGTTGCTGGATCAGTCCCCAGGCTGGTTGATGAAGGTCTAGGTGGGATTCTTGGCGAAGATCTTGTGATGATTGTGCTTTTTGGACAGTGAATCTCTACCTTTTTCTCGTTTGATGGCTGATAGATGATCTTTGGTGTGCTAATCACGGATACTTGCGGTGGCGTTTCCTTGATTTTTCTCTTCTTGCACTTTGAGCAGCAGCAGGATAATAAGCAGTTGATCTTCTTCCCCCAAATGCACAGTAGTGTCAATATTACTATGAATCCAACACCAATGAATCCTGTTATTCCCATGTGAATGGCGTCACTGTTGTAGGGATCCATATTATGGTTTGTAATGAGATCCAAGGTATGTTCATAGGTGTGCATATCATTCTCATGTGAATTATTCGGTAGTGGCTCTAACTTGATGGTTTTTGTTAGGTGCGGCAGTTCAACCTCTTTTATCAATTTTGGTGATAAAAGGCTCAAGTTCAAGTTCAATGGCGCCACATGGAGATGAGGAAATCTTGATTTAGTAGCTCCCATACTCCGGATGATGTCTGAATTTGTTCGTGCTTCACAGCCTGAGTTCAGATGTAGAATGCCGGTTCCTTCAATGTCCTTTGTGTAGCCTAACGATTTTTGGCATACAATATTCAAAGTTAGGGACTTCGCGGTTAAATAAAGCCAGGAGCGTGATTCTGTTAATTGGGTCCATTGAGTAAAGTGGTTTTTGAGAATCTTAATATCGCATTTTCTCATTGCCTCTATTGATGGGCTCACGAGCAGTTCAATTTCGCAGCATGGTACTTCTTTGTACTGCCGTAGAGAGTGAGTTGAGCACAAACATGATGTTCCTACATGTTCGCAGTTCTGAAGATATTCTGTCTCCGCTTTATAGTAGTATAGTGATCAAGTATTTGGTTGAAGGTTGTATGAAGGCTGATCCTGTTATGTTTCGAGCTAGTTGTTGTTGCATTTTGCAGGGTATCATCCTGAATAGTTTTAGTGGAGTTCTGTCAGCCAGTGGAACAGTTATGATGGTAATGAATTTTCCTTCTGATCGAATCAGTTGTATATTCGAGACTCTTGATAAAAGACCCAGGTCTGGGCTCTCTAGGTCAACAGGAAATTTGAAATTTGAGTCCTCATTTTTAATATCCTTGATTGCTGAAACGAGTTGATCATGGGTGAGAAGATCTGAATTAATTTGGCCGTGTTTTGCATCCTCAACAACCTGGACTATTTTCTCCAGTGCAATTTTATGATGTTCCGTGGCTGTTAAGGCTTCAGCTCCTATCAGCATGAGTTTGAAGACAAACTCAAGACGAATTATTCTGTCCAATGTAGTTGCCATCGCTCCACTCAAAGCAAGTATATCTTGCTTCATGAAATTCAAATTTTGTGCTGTAGTTTTGAGATAATTACGATTTGCATCAATTTCTGATTGTAAAATGTGAGTACTATTCCGCAGAATTTTTGCGATTTCATTTTTATCGTCGTACAGTGTCTTCACTTGATTGACTAGGTATTCGTGTTCTGTGTAATCTGTGAATCCAACGATGGGCCCCAATATTCTGGATATAAAGCCAAAAACAGGTGCTTCTCTTCGGGTTCTCTGTGTTTCTTTTCCTTGAGTTTCCAGTAGTAGATTCAGGTGATTTTGAATCTTCTTTATTTGCCCCTGAAGTTTTTCTTGATCGCGGATCTTCAATAATTGCTCACAATTTAATTTTCGTCCCTGATCAACAGTTTCTTTCTTGCAAAAGACATAGATTCGTTGAAGGTCCTCCCAACCTATTTGATGTGAATTCAAAGTTCCCTCCACATCCACAGCTACTGTGATTGTCCAGGTTTTTATTGTCATGTGAACTGGGTCCATTTCCTCATAGAAAATCCCAGGGTTGTTCCTCAGTGGATGGATGGTAAATTGTTCATGGTCATTCGTCAGGCTAGCATGTATTCCAAACGTCATCAGGGTAGTTATGAGAAAAAATGATTTGGTTCCCATCTCCGGTTTCGGTTCCCTAAAGTAAAAGCAAAATTTTCGGTCGAACTACTATGAGTTCTCGTAATTTAAAATGAATTTGTGCATTTTGGCAGTGAATAAACTGAAAAGAATATTTTTTGTTTTATTCAAAACTTCTCTTCAATTTATTCGGATGTTTCATAAATCTACTGCCATCAATCGTTTCAAGGACCAAATCACCCATTTGTGTTCTATCGACTATTTCAAACGGTCCTACGAATTCGTCGTCTAATTTATTTTTCTTGGGTTCCTTCAGGACATAGGCAAATTCACCAATTTGAAAGTTTACCGGATGAGATGTTTTATCGTAATGAATTTTTGAGTTTTCTTTAGCTTGGAGTAGGTTTCTTCCCGCGATTATTTGGATATTATTTAACCGATCTATAAAATCTACTAGATACTCATCGTAGGTTTCAATGGTTCTATTCTCTCCGAGAGAGGCTGGTATCCTAGCTATTTTACCGTAAATTAATTCGTATGGAGTATATTTTGTTGCGCTATGGACTGTAGTATTATAAGAAAACATTGCAAAACGTAAAAGTGAATCCCAGTCGTTATACTCATCTGTGAATGCCTTCAAATATTCCACCAGAACATGATGACTTCGTTCTAGTGACCCATTAGTTTGAGGTCTATAGCCGGAAGTAGTTCTATGTTGAATTTTGAGAGTCTTCATCAGTTGAGAAATCATTTTATTCATAAAATTAGTTCCGCGATCCGATAAAATAGTCTTTGGACAACCATATAACGCAATAAAATTGTTTGAGAGTGCGTCAGCTACCGTAATGGCTCGTCCATCTGGTAGAGGGATTGCTGTGCAGTGTTTAGAAAAATTATCCTGGATGGTAAGGATATTTGTATTCCCTGAAGGAGTTCTGGGTAAAGGTCCAACGATGTCAATTGAGATTTTATCGAAAGGTTCTGTGGGTGTATCGGTTATCTGCATCGGTTGTTTAGTTTTTACTCTTCTCAACTTCCTGATTTGGCAGATACGACAGCTCTTAATATATTTTTCAATGTCACCTTTCATTCCCGGCCAATAAAAT
This sequence comes from Aleiodes alternator, assembly GCA_963921955.1. Classification (NCBI taxonomy): domain Eukaryota; kingdom Metazoa; phylum Arthropoda; class Insecta; order Hymenoptera; family Braconidae; genus Aleiodes; species Aleiodes alternator. Next base: position 2,619,183 of record OY998102.1, on the reverse strand, counting down.
TGTTCTCTAATACGTAAATAGGTTTTGACGATGCCTTTGTGGCCTCCAATCAGACTGTCATGATGTTCTCTTATAATTTCGGGTCTCAGAGGCTCGTTTGGTATTGTAATATTCCCATTACATAATATTATTTTAATTTTGCTATCTCTAAATTCTCTGCACAAATAATGAATGAAATTGATTTCCCCTTTCAGCTCATTACCCTGATTTGCCATTCGAACAGATTCTACTTTGTGTGCTTGCAGTGCATAATGGACATTATGTAAACAAGTTTTATATTCTGAAACTTTAATCAAGTCCCACCATGAGTTCTTTACAAATACTATAAAGATCTTGTGGGCTCCTTTCTTCTGGACGATGATTTTGCCAATTTTTGGTTTATTTTGTTTCAGAATTTCGAAGTTGATGTAATTTAAATCTGCTAGCAATTGAGTGGAAGAACTGTTGGGTTTACAATCAGTTGCTAGGAAGTGAGCAATATTTCCTCGTTCATAAGTCAGACCGTCTCGACTTTGTACTATGGTCTCAGGATGTGGATGAGTATCATCTCGAGGAATAATTGGGTCGTACACCCTGTATTGTTCTAATTCTTCCTTCTCAAAGTCTTCATCTATCAGACTGTTTGGAGTATTTGCTTTTTGACTTCCTTGTGGAGGTTTTGACTCACACCCCCCACCTTCTTTTGAGGTATCACCCTCAGATGAGCTTTCTGTAGCAGTGCCTGACTCTGCTTCCGTTGAATTTTCTTTGTTGTCGTTCTGTTGCTCAGATCTTTGGATTTGACTCCTCAATCTTGGCCCATAACCTGAAATTTTGTGTGTCTTACTCTCCAAAGATTCAGTTTCTTGAGCTTTTGACAGTTTGTCAAAGGCCTCTTTTAAATTTTGTGCTATAACCTCCTCATCTATCACATTATCCTCTATGGTGTTCGATTGAAAGTTATTATTTTCAGGCCCAACAGCAAAAGTCACTCTTTTGTTTGCTGTATTTGAATTTTCTTCTGGAGAAGATGATGATACCGTAATCTCCTCTCGTGGATTCGTTGTTATTGTAGCATTTGATGGTTTTGAGGAATTTCCTGGTCTTAAATGGGAGGGAATTATTCCTACTGTTTGTTCGTAAATACGTTTAGTTTCGTCACACAGCCTTCGAATATTTTCATCCTGTTCTCTACCTCTTTGACTGGCTTCTTCGTAATTCATGGTTGAATTTATGACCTGATTTCGAATTTCCTCGTCATCCAATTCTGCAAATTTTTTGATTGGTGAAAATTCTGATAAAGAAATAAAATTTCTTTCTCGGTCGGTATTTTACGGACGTTTCGTTTATTTCGTTCTGGTCATCAGGTTCCATCAGATGATCATACTGTTGGATGCTTCTGTTTATTTCCTGAAGATCTTGGGTAGAGAGCCTGTTATTATCATTTAATATTTCTCGAAATTCCTTCAGACTTTCATTTATCTGAGTCAGCTCTTGGGTCGATAATCTCTCTTTGTTAAGTTCCTCCGGGTTTCCTGTTGGTTGAGCTTGAGACTCTATCTGAGGCTCTTCTCTTAGTTCCTGATTGTCAATATTATCTTCTTCACGTATAGTTTCATCTCCAGTATCTGAGTCCATTTCCTCTGAATCCTTCGGATCAGGGGCTATTTCAACTATTGCTTCTGGATCAACATCCGTAATGATAGTGTCTTCCGAACTATTTATTGCCGGTTCGAAGACTTCGTCTTCGATTTCCTCAGATGGATTATCATTCAATTCTTGATTCGGTGCAGGTTCAATAGTTTCGATAACTTCCAAGTTTTCCTCTAGATCAGGTATTCTAATCTCTGATGTTGAAGGTTGTGTCTCTATGGTCGTTTTCTTTCCCTCGTCTCCAGGTATTTGTGTCCTCTTTTTATAAGCCCTCGAGTCTTCATAATTTGGAGGTTTTTTGTCGGCATTTAGACTTGCGTGTCTCGTGCTCACTCTAGTTGCTATTGTCTCTTTAGGCTGTTGGAGAACTTTCGAATGACTTAGTGTTCGAGGTCGTTTTGCAGCCTCCTTGATAAGCGTAAGAGGATTTTTGGTTGTTTTCTTCAAAATCGACTTTGTTGGTATTTTACCTACCGGGAGAACGGTAAATGGTTCAGGCTTTGAATCTGATTGATTTTCTTCCGAAGTTAATTTTTCCTCTATTTCCACTGGGTTTTGGGAGATAGATCTGCATAGCGTTCCCTCTTCAGTTTCCTGTGGATTACTGTGAATTCAAACTCATGTAACAGTGAGCGCCACTTAACCTGCCTTCCAGTAGGTGTTATTGTGTCCCTTAGCCATTCTATGGCTAAACTAGAGGTGTATAGAACAAATGGTCTCCCGTATACATATGGCCTGAAGTGATTTATCGCGTAGAAAACTGCTAAACAATTTTTTTCCACCTCTGTGTACCGTGTTTCTGCATCAAGAAATGGTCTAGATGCGAAAGATATTGGGCGTTCGTCTCCATTTTCGTTTTTTTGACTAAGAACTGCTCCAAGACCGATTTCAGAAGCGTCTGCAGCTATTATGAAGGGTTTTGTTGAATCAGGATAAATTAGTAAAGATTCTTTGCAAATTGACTTTTTCATTTCCTCAAACGCCTCGTCAGCTTCTTCAGTCCAGGTGAATTTATTAGCCTTTTTCAAAAGCTCCGTTAATGGTTTAGCCTTATCTGCATAATGGTCCACGAATTTCCTGTAGTAATTCACGAATCCTAAAAAGCTTCTCATTCCTTTTACATTTCTGGGTTTGGGCATGTTCTTGAGTGATTCAACCTTTGCTGGGTCTGGGCGTACACCTTTGTCGGTTATTAAATGACCCAAATAACCCACTTCTTTACACAAAAATTTGCATTTATCTGGCTGCAAAGAAACTCCTTGGGTTCTCAATCGTTTAAAGAGCCTTCTGACTCTTGCATGATGTTCTACCAGATTTCGAGAAAATATTACGATGTCATCCAAATAAACGTAAAGTTCAGTTCCAGTTAATCCACTCAAAATTTTATTCATCATTCTTTGAAAAACAGCTGGAGCATTTTTCAATCCAAAAGGTATCTTCCGAAATTCCCAGTGGCCTTCAGGTGCTGTAAAAGCTGTTTTCTCGCGATCTGCGGGGTCCATTGCTATTTGATGAAAGCCGTTTGCTAGATCAAATACGCTGAAGTATTTTGCACCCCCCAATTTATCCAAAGTTTCGCTGATCTTAGGCAAAGGATAAGAGTCACCTATAGTTTTTTTATTTAGATCTCGAAAATCGATGACTAATCGCCATCGTTTGTTTCCCTTGGAGTCAGCTTTCTTCGGGACAATCCAGAGAGGTGAATTGTATGGTGATTCTGATGGAGCAATGACCCCTTGCTCAAGCATTTTATTGATTTGTTTATTAATTTCGTCACGATGTTCCATTGGATAGCGATACTGTTTCCTATGTATTGGTTTGTCATCAGTTGTTCTTATTTTACAAGTGAAATTTTTGGCACATCCCAAGGCATCACCTGGTAGAAAGAAAATATCATTGAATTCTTTAATTATTTCCTCGACCTGCAATTTCTCTGGTTCATTTAGATGGTCTGTTGGAATCATATTTTTCAATTTTTCAATCCGCTCTAGAGAGTCTGCATGGTCCTCTGAGGTTGCCAACTCAGGTACATCTTCCTTGGATCCTGACTCTCTCAATTCTGTATTTAATTTGAAATCAAATGACTCTAATCGTTGCGGAGGAATTTGAATTTCTGCTGGCTCCGATGTGGTGTTTATTACCATAACCACACCCATATTATTCTCCACTTGAACTATTGCTTCACCTGCAAAAACTCCTTCTGCCAGATCTATTTTTGGCAAATAACCTTGTTCAATTTCGCCATTTGTTACTTCTATGGGAATGGCTAATCTCACTCTAGGAGGGATTGTTACTGGAGAGTTCATTTTAATATCTCGATACCAACCAATAGGATTATTAGGGTTTTTAGCTGAGGTAATATTTCTATGTCCGTATCAAATTTCCACTTTTTCTTGCACAAGAAATTCATTTCCCAATATCCCTACTCCATCAATGGGGAGATTGATGTTGACGACATGAAATTGTCCTGACGGTCCCAAAAGTTGCAAAGTTGTGACACCCAGAGTACGTATTGTGTCGATTGTGAGGCCTTTGACTTCTCGTGATTTACTTCTGTCGATTTCAACACCCGATTTTAATGCTGATTCTTCAATTAAATTTACAGAGGCCCCCGTATCTACCAAGAAACGTTGCTTACGGTCAGTGAGCCCAGTTGATGAAATATTTAGGCAAGGCCCCCCCTCTGCCACGCAGACAAAGGGATCCGCCTCTGTCGCAATTCTTCTGCATGCGTCAAGACAAAAATGGATAGGTTTTGTTGGATTAGATTTTAGAGTTATAGTATCATCCCAATAAGGAATTCTAGCTCGTTCTTGCTCTAAAAATGCATCTCCTAAGAGTGCTTTGCATCCCCCAGGTTGCAAATGTACTACATAAAATTTTACGTCTGAATTTAGAATTTTAATATTTACTGTACCAATTGATTGAATTGAATTTAAAGTAAGACCCCCTATTTTAATGCTCTGAGAGGTATCAATTTTTGTCCCATGACGCAAAGCATTTGCATAAATCAGATTTACCTTTGCTCCTGTATCTATCAATGCAAGAGCACCTTCGCGATGTAATCGGGGTCCCTGTAAAGTGACTGTGGGTCCAATTCCTGATACACAAACTACTACTTCTGTGTGTTCTTCTCTTGGATTTTTGTTGGATGAGTTGCTGTAACAGTGTGTTGTTCTGGACGCTGGGATTTTTCACTCGCCGTTGCGTCCTCGCAGCGAGAGCTTTTCTCGTTTAAATGCTTCTTTGATTCTGAAGTTGATTCGCGAGATTGGTCCCTATGCCTAGACTTCGATTTATCGTAATCTTTTTCCCGCCTATTTCTCGAGTATTTTGATTTTGATTTACGTTTCTCAGGGCTGGTCCCCCGAGAAGAATCCGAGTAGCTAGAGGAAGACGAGCGGTGTCGAGAGGGAGTTCTATATCTTTTGGAATGGGAAGATTTTCTACTCCGATGATGCGAACTATCACGACTCTCTCTAGCCGATTTTTCGTCTTTCCTCTTCATTAATTCCGCGAGCATTTTACTAATCTCATCCATTTTATTTTCTAATTTATCAACGCGAGTCGACTGAGGATTCATCACGTTAACTGTTGCAGTGGTTTCCTGATCTCCCCCCCCCCCCCCCCCCCCCGTTAGGGATGGTTCCAGTAGGTTGTGAATGAGGAATAGGGTTTTGAGGATCTGCGTCTCTTTGCCTACTCCGTTCTCTTCCCCTATATAAATATGGCTGTGAATGCCTGAAATTATAATTCGGATTACGATATGGACTCGCGGCTCTCTGATAGTCATTTGACCTATAAAAAGAATCACGATTATCTGTAGCTGCTCGTTCAGGCTCCCTGTTACGAGATCGTGAACGTGACAAATCTGTATCGAGCTCTCGTTCGATTTCATCAAAAATTTCTTGACCATAACGATCTTGTGCCTCCTGGTGTTTGACCGAAATGGCCTCCACCTGATCTATACCTTTTACATTGGTGTCTAATAATGCATTCCTATAGAATTTTGGTGAATTTAGAATGAAACGACCGACGGCAATTTTCTCGAGATCTTGTGTGAAACCTGCCTTTGCGGCTTCTCCATATTCTTTCACTGCAGCATTTAAAGCTGAGTCAAGAATAGTTCTTAATCTTACTAGAAAAAGGTCCAAGTCCTCATCTGGGTGACGAGATGCCTGAGCCAAGTCTTCTCTGGTTAATCCAGCTGATTTTATTTTTTTGAATTTTGGTCTCAAAATTTCTAATATCTCTTCTACTTTCGCAACTTGTTTGCCTTCTAGATAATAACGAGCAGGACGAGAGATATTAGCATAAATATGAGGAATGTAATGTCTATGCTTCCCCTCAGGAATAAGATGTAAAATATTCCTGATGCTTGATTCAAAAATATCGAAAGTGATTTTATCATATCTATCACCAGAAAATTGTGGAATTTTCTGGGTCAAACTCTGTGCCTTATAATTAGGGCCGGAGACTTTATTTAAATTTGAGTCTCACTAAGTTGCTAAGCAACTAAGATACTCGAATCAATAAATAAATTTGATGATTGAATGATATTTGAAAGATTAAAGTGACATTTGTGAGAGTTTTCGCACGTTTGAGTTTTGAGGCGACCTCTCAACGGAACTCTGAGGGGACCTCTGAGCAGACCTCTGAGGGGAACTCTGAGCAAACCTCTGAAGGGAACTCTGAGCAGACCTCTGAGGGGAACACTGAGCAGACCTCTGAGGGGAACTCTGAGCAGACCTCTGAGGGGAACTTTGAAAGGAACTCTGAGCGGAACTTTGAGCGAAACTCGCGGCAAAATTACAAACGCCTGAAAACTCACAAATGTCACTTTGACATTCCGAACTTTATTCAATCATCAAACTTATTTATTGATTCGAGTATCCTAGTTGCTTAGCAACTTAGTGAGACTCAAATTTAAATAAAGTCTCCGGCCCTACTTATAATACTCTTCATTATCTATGTCGGCATGCATTTGTGTTTGATTGAGAGCTAAATTTATATCTGGATTAGCCATTTTTGAGAATTTTTATTTATGGAATGACTTAGGGTGAAAAGGTGTTGTTACAGGGAATTTCTATTTAAAATTTTTGAACGTAACAAAAATATTTGTTTTTTCTAAAAATTTCTAATTTTCCCCAAAAAGTTAAAATTTTCAAGATTTTGACAATTTCAATGTGATTAAATTATTTAAAGAAAGTTTTCATTGAAGTGATTAAAATTCAAACCTTACAGGTTGTAGAATTTTTCCACCGGGCACGAAGGAAGGACTAACCGGATCCCACCGCTGCCACCAAAATTTGCTTGTTATGTCCGGAGGGACTATTCAGCCGAGAATCTGAATAATAACAAAGAAATTTAGAATTTGAAAGGAGGGAGTGATGCTCTTACCTTTCTTCTCGGAAAATTAGTTATGATTTTCCCCGTGCTGGTGTTTCTTTCATTTCTAATATTTGCAGGTTTATATTGAATTGGTTGTTTATTTTATTTTACTGCGAGTTGAGTGAAACTATGTGTGTGAAGGAATTAAGGATGTAGGAAATTTCAATGGAAATACTCTCTTTTTGACTATACCCAATTTCTCTATATTTTAACCCTTCTTTTTATAAGTGTTTCACAAATCTGATGAGTTTATGAGGACTTGGATCTTTGTCATCTTTCACAGATTTTAAGATTACTTACAGTTTTCTGGATCCTGTCCTTTACAGTTGTTTTCTTGTTTGTTGGTTTGTTTTTCTCGTTTGTTGGTTCGAGAATTCTGATATAATAATTCGCGCAAAGAATTAACACTTTTAGGCCTGAGGAGTCCGCGGGTGCCTTGATTAATTTTCACAAGAATTATCCGGAATTCTGTACTTTTCACAAAGAGTTTTTCGCTTGTCGAAGACCACCGCCGATGTTGCGTCTCAATAGATCAAAATTTGGAGTTACAGGGCACACCAGAACTTGTCCCGAAATTATGATGAATCGGTGTTAACGAAAATCTATTTAGTTATCTAAGACCGTACGAAAGTTAATTGGGAACCTTACTCGTTCCCGGTAAAATCGCGACTGATTAACTTCCGTGGTTTATTGAAAGATGTTTCGTTTTGTCGATTCATCACAATTCGTCGATTTCTCATTCTTGCGACACATTCTAGGTTTTACCAAATTGATTGCGAAAATGTTCCACTTCATTTGGACATTTTTGCAACTCATGCGTAAAATTTTTATTTGATCCTGGGGTGGATATAACATCCTCAATTGCTCAAAAATTAACATTATTCTCGCAACAAATACGCACTCATATATTCCTACAAATATTGCTCCAGACTGTATCGATCTGCATTTCGGGTTCCAAATAGTATTTCCATTCTTTCTGTTTGCCGTCAGAATGAAAAGGTACTCATTCTGTAGAAAAAATTGTCTACTTTTGAATGGTGAAATAAAAAATAGTAATGTTCTTAGGGAGGAAGCTAAGAAAAAACGTGATTCTTGAAAAAACTAATTTATCAAACACCCTTACAAGAGACTTCTTCTGGAAAATCTGAAATTCTCACCACTTGTGGGGCTCATTGAGATGAATCTTTTAGGCTGAACTTGGATGTAATTGCTTGGCTGGTTTCCGAAATATAACCTCTTTTTATAAAATGACCTTTGGCCAATATCTCAGAAACTACTGAAGCGATTTCGCCCAATTTCAATACCGAACTTTTCGTTCATTAGATACACAAACTGACGAAATTTGAAGTCTCTAACTCGAATAGTTTCTGAGCTATCATGTATACAAAATTCAGGATAGAAAACACTGCAATTGAAATTATCTGCAAACGAAAAATCTCAGCAAAATTTACCCCGAGTAAAAATTGTGAGTTCAAATGAGATGTATTCCATCGCTGAGAGTGGGAGCTGTGAATCAATTTTTCGCGGAGAAAAATCAAAAAAACTTTTTTTCGAAAATTGAATTTTTCTCGGAACGCACTTAACTGACTTCGCTCAAATTTCACTGACAACAATTTGCATGGAGAGGAAACGTACTGTTGGTTTCTCACCTCACCAAGTATTACCGTTCCGGAGCAATGAGCTGATGTCTGTCACACATACACACACACATATATACAGACATTTTCTAAAAATATCATTTCTCGGCGTTTTGGAACATCCTGAGTCATATTCCGGTGAAATCTCGAAATCGAAAAAAGCCACGTGTACAATTCTTCCATTCGGAAGCAAAAAACCAGTCATTAAATCAATCATTGAATACAAGATAGAACCACAATGAAACGAAAAATCATTATCGACCGTGATGACAGCAGATTCGTTATCGGCAGAAATTCTGCCGCGGACATTTTGAAAACGGATCTTCTGTCACGGATATTTCGTTACTGCGGACATTTCTTCTGCGGATATTTTTGTAGACGCATATTTTCCCATGGATATTTTGTCGTGGATATTCTGTCATCGGAGATTCTGTTGCGTCACTGTACCAATCGAGTTCAGATTTGGAAGTTATATCTTCTACCTCTTGTTATCCACATTTTTAAAAAGACAGAATCCAAATCCAAATAACACTCTACCTGTTAGACACTCTTAAATTATCATGAACTTTCCAAACTTGGATGTGTAAAATTTGAGTTTTCTCTTCGGACCGTTTCTAACCCTTAAGAACGGTACGAATCGAGTTCAGATTTGGAGGTTATATCTTCAACTTCTTGTTATCCTTATTCCTGAGGAGACAAAATCCAAATCCAAATAACACCCCACCTGTTGTACAGTCCCGAACTGTTATAAATTTTCGAAATCTGATGATGGAAAATTTTATTTTACTTTAACCCTTTTTCAGCCCTATAGAACGGTACCAATTCGATATTCAGATATGGAGGTTATATTTGCTACTACTTAAGTACTCCGAAATTGGAGAGACAAAAACTGAATCTAACTAGTGGTGAGCAGTTGCTCGATCGCTGCACTCGCTCACGAATGGAGGAGTGCGTTATTGCTGATTAGACGGAATTAGTGAGAATGTGTTGTGCTGAGTGTGACTTCGAGCCGCACTAAGAACTTCCCCATAATTTCTTCCACTTACTATTAGAAAAAATGATGAATGATGAAAGCGATGGATAACAACAGACATAATCGTGGAAACTATCAAGAAATGTTGAGGAGATCTCAAAATGTGGAGGTCAACAGAAAAATCAATTTTTTCTTTTCGGGGTCAGTGCATAGATTCGACTTTTTGGGAAATTAAAAAAAACTTGATAATGCTTTTCTTGGAAAATTAAGAAAGTACTGTATCAGTTTAAATTGAAAACTAATCAAATCAAATCTATATCGAGATGCTTCGATTGCAACATCGATCATCTCGATCATGTTATCTCGATCTCCACCTGAGATTTCCTCCATCTTCGGATAGAATGATGAGAAGATTTCAATCTCGAACTGTTCGTTCGGGATGTCCATTTTACTCCACCTTCTCCTATGAGAATGTGGAAGCGCAAAAACGAAGAGAATGATTGTTCATGATATTTCATGGACCGTCATACGTTCTTCCACAACTGAGTAGAACTAAGAAATAATAGTTCTTATTGACTATTTTTCAGTGAGAGATAAGAAAATGATAGATATGAACAATAAACAATAATCTATCTAAACAATAGAAGAAGATAGATCTGAAAAAAATGCAGGAACTTCATGTTCTTTGATGTAATTAGTGAATGCTATTGAGTTTCCTTTTGAATTTGTCAAGATGGAATCATTTATAGAATGAAATTCACATTTTTCCATGAAGAGTTCTTTCAGATTCAGTGACTGCTAATGACTGCAAGCATGGAATGCAATGACGAGTGCTTAATACCTCACTCATGCAATCTTACTGATATGCCATTCGCAGCCGACCTCTGCTGAATGGACAAAACGGCTAATGTGACGGTCAATCATTTTATTCAAATTTATGCTGGCAATCTGTGTGCTTACTTTTTGCTTGCCTTTATCATTCAACTCTTCTAATCAATTGGAATGACTTTTGGTCTCTTAAATTCAGTTATTTTCTTCTCTTCGATACCACTAAATTCGCTACAGGGACGCCGAAGTCATCCTGTAGATCTGGGAATTTTCCGGAGGAATATTAATTTCTTTTCAATGAAGAAGTATCGTCCGGAGCACAATAACACAAATGGGAAACCGTTACTATCAATAATGATTGAAGGAACGAAAATAATTATTCATAATATTGGAACTGCACATTGATGTTTCGAGAATTGAGAATTAAAATTTTTTTTATTCGTATCCATGTTTGAAATTATACCGAATGATATTTAATGTAATGGAGTTCCTATCAATAACAGATTAAATTGAAAAAAATAACGCAAATTAGGGAATAGCATATTCGATGAATTTCTCACTCCCATTTTCAAAAATCCGCACATTTCGTTAGACAGAATTTGCATTTGAATGGCACTCTAGTTAAATTGTATTTTGGTTTTGATAATAAATCCAGCGTAAGTCATTTCATTCGAAGTAGGAGGTACAGTGTAGGTCGCGGAAATCAATGAATTCAAATATTTCAGTTATTCTTGGTGCTGTCCGCGGAGAAAATTGACATAAACACATGTATGTGTTCCCCGAACACTTTATTTTTGCCGTAATCTATTTCTCAGAATGATGTGATGAATAATTGAGCTGCCATGTGAAGAACGTCTTTCTTTCGAGGAAATGGGGAGTAATTGACTGAATTACTACGAAATAAGTAGAGGATTACCGATAAATTGCATTATTATTGAGAAAAACGGTGGGTTATTTACTGCAAATGTAGCAGCTGTATGAGTATTCTCCGAGGAAGCTCAGTACATACAGAGTATTCTACACGATATGGACTTCTGGGATCAATCTTATTACAAAGTTACGAAAAATTTGTCATGTTGCATGGGTTTGTGGCCATATCAATCGAGGAGAGATCTCATCATTCATCGGAGTCTCGTTTTTGTTTTATTCATTATTCAAGTTATACCAGAAGTATGATAAAGAATTTGAGTGAATTTGTCTGCAATAGACTCTGCCAAATTTGACAACATTTGTTTGGTTTCCATGTGAAAATTAAATTTTTTATTACTAAAAAAAAATTCTCAACAAGTCCGGGATATTATCTTGATATCTGAGTTAGCACTCGCGTGAATGAGAATTCGTCAAGGATAAAATATTTTTCAACAGCTCGGTGCCTAGAAATTCGTCAAATATGACTTATAGAACAATAAAATGACATGGTGTCGTCGAGAATTGAATTCTCAAGGAAGATGACGGTGGATGAAGTTGAAGAACATCGTTTACTCGTTTCGTAGGGCAAATGAATATTGAATTCTTCCTCAATTCATTGATAAAGTTCATTTTAATACACATATCAAACAATTATTGTGAAAATAGGACTTATGAATGTTATTTCCTACATAATCCTAATGATCGAAAAAACTAAAATTCATGCTTAAATACTTCATAATATCTATTTTTAAAATGAGAATAATAATAATAACAAAAAATATCAAATGAAAAAAAAATTATATCATCTATAGATCACTTGATAGAGCATCGGAGTGGTAATTTGAAGGTTGTGAGTTCAAACCTCACTGGCACATCCCCTATTTTTCTCAAAATTCAATTCCGAGATAATTTCTCAGTTGCAAGTCTGGTAATTGTTAATATTCTGAATTAACTACATGTCATAATAGTGACACTGAGCGGACTCACAACTGAAAAATTATAAAGTGATCCAATTTCGGAGAAAGTAGGGAATGCGCTAGTGAAGTTTGAAATCACAACTTTCAGATTACATGTCTGCTACTCTACCAATTGAGCTATAAGACCCCTGAGTGGATAAAACTTGTAAGTAATGAGTAGGGATGGAGACTTCGTTCAAATTTGAGTCTCGCATAGCTGCTAGGCCACTGGATTGTTCGAAAAACTGGGAGAAATTCATTTAACACCCACTATTTAACAATTTGGATTCGTATCAATTGAACTGTCATTTCCATCCATTTGGAGATAATGGAAAGTGGACGGAAATACACGGAATACTTGGGTTATGCAAGTAGAAAACATGAAAAAGACTTGGAAAATGTGTAAATAGTACATGGGATAGACTTGGGGAGTCCATTAAAAATATATTTCTTATGTGTTTTTCATGTATTTCACTAGTGCATTAGATAACGAGTGCGGGAAGCGCCGTATTACCCACGAGGACGATTTGAGTGCACGAGCGAAGTGAGTGCGTTTGAACGTGCGAGTGGGTACGGCACTCCGCACGAGTGGTCTATACAATTTTCTATTATTCACATGCAGTGTGAAATAACGCTTTACTTTACTCTTTGGAGGTTGACAAGTGCTGTTCTGATCCACGCCACAGGTGCTGAGCTGTCCGTCTTGCCATTTTCCTCTGAGATTAACCCCGTATCTTCACTTTTCTCAATTATTATCAGTGGTTCATTAAAAAAAATCCGAATAATTCATCGCTATCTATCCATAATGATTGATAAGTTTCACTTCTGTCGCATGGGTTCCACGCACCCTCTTCTTGTTATTGTTATGATTCTCACCAGGAAGAAAAATATGAAGGGGAATTTGAACATAGAAAATTGTTCCTTCAGATCATTAGGATTGTTTAGGAAATAAAACTCATAAGTTCTATTTATACAATAATTGTTTGATATGTGTATAAGAACGAATATCACTACTAAATGGCCCAAGAATTCACTTCATTTGCGCTACAAGATGAGTAGATGACTCTCTCAACTTCATCCAGGGTTATCTTCGTTGGAAATTCAATTCTTGACGAAACGATGTCGTTTGCTTCCGGACGGAAACGTGGTTTTCGCCATTTTTTTTTAGAGCCAATTTCAAAAAAATGTATGCTCTTGTAATGTCAGGATGTCGGGGGTTGAAGAGAAATTATCATTATTTTTCTCCAATTATCCAATTAAAATTTGATTTTTAAAGCCCCGAACATCCTAACTTATTTGAGTTTTTTTTCAAGCTGTTCCCCTGTTCTGTCTTAGTTCTCCAGCTAAGGACGGTAGCGGGAAGTCAACAGGAAGACAATTGAGTTTTGATAAAAAAATAAGAATTGATTTCATATCTTCACTATTGTTTTGAAGTTTACAAAACATAAATTTATGTCGACTTATTACTTTCAGTTATTCTATTTCAAAACAGATTGGGAATTTGAATCGAATTGGGAAATATTTGCAACTATTTACTGAACAATTGATTTTTAGAATGGTATTCAAATTCGGATTTCACTTATTAACTCTTTTCTTCTTTCTCATTTTCTAAACTGAACTGGTTGACATTTGTGACTATCTACAACTGAACTGCAACTGCAAGTGTAACTGAAAAATTTCGTGTTCCGAGGTTTTTAAGATTCCTTTTAGGGCATTTCTCTCATTTTTCTAAGAGAGAGAAGTCTGACACCAATGACATAACGTTTTGACTTTAGATTTACCTCCCAGGGTTTTTGGGACCAATGTTTTTGGATCACTCGATCCCTTCCACATTGTTTCATCTTAAGGCCGGGTGCTACGTTCTAGTTACCAAATTTCGAGTAATTTAGATACCCAGAAACCACTAGACTAGAGCGATTATACGGGATCCATGATTTCTAGCGCAATATGAGGGGAAAAATTTCATTTTTGGGCTTGAAAAATAGGTTATGAATTTCCCTCGGCCGCTAATTATGTCTCGCAGGACTGAACCCTTCGATTACATTTTAATTATGCGTAGATCATTGATGAATATAACTTTTACTAGTCATCACTTGAAAAATGAATCCAACATGGCAGAACGTCCGCACGCACACAGAGCTCGTAATTATTATTTTCACAACAATAACTTCACTTCGAAACTCAATTAGCGGCCTTCACACTATTATTCTCCATTCTTACAATATGTTTCTTCACGATTACGCAGAGGATGCAGCCAAAATTACGGAGCCCGCAAATGAGATGATCAGCTGTCACCGTGCACATCCCTTCAAACCGAGGGATGGCGCCACTATGATCGCTCTCTTGTAGATTTAGGGATGTATTGAACTCAGGACACTTCAGAGGCCCCATTTCTTCTATCATTTTCACATTCGGAAAATAATGATGTAAAATTACCCAATTTAAAAAAAAAATATCAAAGGCTTACAGCACTAGATTCTCACGGAAAAAAATATTTTTTTGCTTCGAATTTTCTGCTGCGTGACAATTTGAGAAATCTGGTTTCGAGAAGAACACGACCAAAATTTCGATATGTGATATAAATATGAAAGAATAATTGGAGAAAATTTCAAGATTTCGCTCGAAAAAGTAGTTTTCAGGTGATAAATCCCCTATCCTCAATTTTGAACGTTTCGAACTAGATTTTCACGAGAAAAAAATATTTTTAGTGTTTCGAAATCTACCTTGAACCATTTGAAATTGAGACGAGAAAATTCATCATCTGAAACCCACTGTCTAGTGAAATTTTTAACTTTTTCCCTAGCATTTTTCCATATTATATTCGCACGGTCCAATTGCAGGAAAAAATTGAGGAGAAGATTTTTAAAATCGCAGACAGAATTGGCAGACAGAATTGGCAGACAGGAGGGGGCCCGATCGAATTGCAGGAAAATTTGAACAAAAAAACTTTTTAAAAATGACAGACAGCCGGTCCTTCACTACCATTTTTTTTTAATTTCCTTCTTCAATTTGTTCCTTCAATTTCTCAGTTTCCCTCTCTTCAGCAATGATTCTCGTAGTTGCTGGAGAGAGGAGACTGCGTTATGACAAGAAAATAGTTGAAATATTTTTTTTTTCAATTCTAGATACGGGTGGGCTTCCCACCCATTTTTCACAATTTTCTTCTGCAATTGGTCAGTTTCTCTTCCTTCAACAATGATTCTCATCGTTGCAGAAGCGAGGGGGATACATCAGGGGAATGAAATAGTTTCTGAAAAATACTCCATAATGTGGAAGAGGCCTGGACTCTCTATCATTATTTAAAATTTTTTCCTGCATTTTGACCATGCCCCTCCCTGCAGCAAAGATTTTCATTGTTGTTGAAGAGAGGTAATTACGTCAAGACAAGGAGAATAATTGGAAAAAAAATTAAAAGGTAGTAGAAAAGGCTGAGCGCCTGTGCCATTCTGTTTTCATTTGTCATCCAATTTTACCCTTCAATTTGGCCATTCTTCTCCCCTCAGCAATGATTTTCGTCGTCGCTGAAGAGAGAGGAATGCGTCAAGGCAAGGGAATAGTTGAAAAAAAAATTTATTTAAAAATAGTTGACAGGGCCGATCCTCTCTGCTATTTCTGAAGTTTTTCTGCAATTTTCTTCCATAATTTGACCGTGCTCCTCTCTTCAGCGATAATTTTTATCGTTGCTGAAGAGAGGGGAATGCGTCAATCAAGGCAAGGAAACAGTTAAGAAAACCAGTTCAAGTAGAAGAGGCCTGGACTCTCTGTCATTAAGAAAAAATTTTTATCAACCTCTCCCCTCAATTTGACCGTTTCCCTCTTTGCATCAATAATTTTCGTGGTTGCTGAATAGAGGGGAATGCGTCAAGGCAAGAAAACAATAGTCGTGTTCTTTGCACTCATCACTTTTTTTCATGCGTAAGTGGCCTCTCCTCTTTGCCATTCTTTTGGATTTTTTTTTTAATTTTTCCCTACAAGTTAACGTTGCCTCTCTTTTCAGGAATGATTTTCATCGCTGGAGGACTAGTAATATTTTCCCCGGGAGGAATGCCATGTCCTGCGATTCACGACGACTTCTTCAACCCTTCTGGATTTTGCGTTTATGAATGAAATTTTTTTGTAAAAAATTGGTTATTTTTCACCCAACACTTCATTATGAATCAATTCTTTTCCCGATTTTCCCAAATGCCGTGGAGGGTTAGTACTATTCTTCTCCCAATATCTACACTCTATCCTGCGACTCTCCCTAAATTCTCAAGCACCCAGAATTCGGTGTTTACGAATTAGTATTTCTTTTCAAGTAATAAGTTTTTAGCCGATCAGTTTCATTGATTTCGAATCATTTTTGACTTTTTTTGCGTGTTGCAGAGGGTTGAGACTATTTTTTCCGCAATTGACATCCTGCCTTCCGATTCTCCCCAGATTCTCATATCCCCAGGATCCTGCGCTCATAAACTAGAATTATTTAAAAAATATATATATAAATTCTTAGCTAACGAGTAAATATTTGTTCATTCATCCACGCATTCCTTCATCAAAATCGAAGTTTTCATAGATTTTCCTTTTCCATAGTCCTTCGGCTGGGACAAAAGGAAATTTTTCAAAAAATTGGGCCCTTAGACATTCCGGGCCGGCCCTGTTTTTTTACTATTCTATACAGTTCGCCATGCTACTGGCAGTGCGAATTCCGACTTAGAGTTTCTTAGATAATCGCATTATCTGGTGGCACATAAGTCGACATTTTGTGGATATTTTAGACCGTAGCACCAGGCCTTAAGTTTTTTAAAACGTGGGGGAATTTTATAAGTTGTTTTGAGAAGGCCCGTTCTCCCCTCTAAAATCTCTACTTCAGAATTTTCTAGGATCTAAAAAAAAACATATGCCCATAATGAAACATCGTGATAATGTTTCTCAAAGACTAAGAAAATTTGACGAACTCTCTGGATCGGATGAGAGTCATAAAGAAGTGAGATACAGCGTGAGTGGGCCCTTGCTCCACTGCACAAAGTGTCACTCGAAAACCTGCGTCTAAACTTGGCGACTCTCCCTCTCTTGATCTTTCAATACGATATTTTTTCTAAATGCATGGTTTGGATTCAAAATCCTGTTTTCTTAAAAAGAATTTTTTTTAAATTATTTATTTCACTGTACAATAGATACAAGGTATCTTTTCACAGGGGGGACCTGCATTTTCACCAGTAATTGATATTACATTAAATGAAAAAGAGAAAAGTAAGAAAAGGTGAGAAAAATCCTAAGTGTTCAGATGTAGAATTAATAGAAAGTAGGTCGAGCTCACTCAGTTGTTGATCTCATGGGCACGAGCCACTGAGCACTTTTTGAAGAAACAGTAGAGTATTTTCAGATTCATGGGGTCGTTTGTGTTTAGAAAAGCAGAGAGACTCTGGTAAATATTAGGATGGACCAGGTTGCATAAGTAATTGGGGAGAAAATAGTTTCTGAGGGGAGTATAAAAGGGGCACACAAGCAGGATGTGAATCAGGTCTTCTGGGAGGATCATGAAGCAGAGAGTGCAGATGGAGGCTGGGTCAATTTCATAGTCGATGTTGCTGATGTAAAATCTTCTGCTGTGCGCAGTAGCTGTCCTCAGCTGCATCTTCAGCCTGGTGAACTCGAGTGGACATCTCTCAGGATAAAAGGAATTGTAGTTGTCTAGAGGGTGTCTGAAAAGTCTCAGAAGTATGGAGGAAGTACGCCACGATTCAGGAGATAGGCTGAACCATATGTCGTGTGAGCTGGTTGATGCTAGGCATTCTTTGAGTTGGGCCACCCAATTGTATTTCTTCTGAGTTTTGTTAAAGTCTACGTTACGTTGAGAGATTAATTCCAGTTGACGAGAAAAAGCTTACCCTGGAAAGTCTGAAGTTCTTCATCATCAAGATTTCAAAGATCCACCAGAGAGCTTGTTTCACCACGAGAATTTTGATGTCCGAAATGCCAGTTTCAGAGTCAATCAGAAAACTTACGTTCGTTATAAGAAAACGTTTTGTTCTCGAGAAAATCTGTTTCACGCGAGCGCTAACTAGAAAATCAAGATAGCACATATGGATTTAGTGAGAATTTTTTTTCCCAACAGAAAATGTAATTTTCACATGGGAACCAAGAAAAATATAGTCGTTATATTTGGCACAGTTCAATCCGCACGTTCCTCCACATAATTCATCTTCCAATAATATGATCAACCTACACTGAGAGGAAGTTCAATGATAGTTTCATGAAAGTTTTTATCAATTCTCTCTTGTTAAAATAAAAAATGAATGAAGAAAAATCTATTATTAAGCAATGACTATAATGTTGAGTCCAGAACTCATACTCATTGGATTTCTCGCACCAAACATTACATCCTTCGTGGTGAGGACCTTCTCCCACTCCATCCATTCGAAGAAAAATCACAATTTCCTTCCAATCCACATAATCAACTAGATTTCATTCTTGGTTTTCATGGAATATGAATGAGCAAGATCGAAATAATTGTATGATGAAGGGAAGTCTTCGGAAGTCCTGGAGGCTTGGATAAAGCAACAGAATGAATGTATTCTGACCTAGACTATGGACACAGAGTTTTGGATTCATTTTGTTCCCCTTTTTTTATTGAATTCAATAATTTCCTGAAGATTGTAATCCTTCAATTTTTCGTAAAGAATTAGTGATTCAATTCTCGGAGGTAAGAATGTGAACGATTTTGCTCAAATCCGTTTCTCCGTGAACAGAAGAAAATTGTTACTAACACTGCGCTTTTGTTCATTATTGTGAATAGCTTGAAAAAGTCAACTACTTGCTGTAAGTAAAATTCGATCAAATATTAGTTCACATATACTCGAAATAGTGCAACCCTGCTGTGAATGAATCATAGAATCTTGTAAACAAGAATGTATCGTGATATTCTATAAGAAAAGCACTGACTTTTGACCACGAAATTCCCAATATGTAATCACAGAAAGTTGGATTTAGGATTGTAAGATATCGTAACGAACTCATAGAGGTGCATAAAGGAAAAAATGAATGGAATGTTTTTTTCTGAGAATTTATGCTGCATCACATGACATGAAACATGCTATTGGGTGCTATCATCTGATATGAGGTATTTTTGTCTTGAATGTTTAAGTTTCTATGAGAATGGTTAAGTTTACAGAAATATTTATTAATGAAAATTGAACAGCAATCCCTTTCAATTTCGTCTACAGCGTTCGTCTAGATCATGAGTATGAACCAGCCCGTGCGGTCGTAAATCAATAGTTTTCTATACTTTCTATAATATGAATTTTCCAAATAGCTTTTAGAAGGGAATAATTTAAAGGACTTCCTAGGGGTTTCCAAGCCTATGGCGAATTCCATTTCTGAGAATTGTAGCAGCGTGGGAAAGTCCGGTGCGGAAAGACTAAAGACTTCCGTGCTGCCACCTATGTGCTAGAGGCAGAGTGAACAGAATAGAGCCAGCATGATGGGGGATGAGGATGATGCTGCCCTCTAAAAGCGGAAAATAGAGGGTTTCTCAAGTTCATGGGGAATTGATTAAATGATTGTATTAATTAATGATAGGAGAAAATTAACAGAAAATTACATATATATAATCAGGATAACGTGAGGATTCAGGCAAACCAAGATTTAAAGGTTCATGCCTATGATTACACGTTCTCCGTCAGTTATAGACCGAAACGGGAGAATAGGGTATTAAATTAATTAAAATGAAGCAGAGATTGTATTGATTACACTTTCTTAACGATATGATTGAAAATTTAGGAAATAGGTAGGAATAGGGTTTAGCTTCCTTTAAGGCACATCAAAGTAATCCCAGATTAGTAGGGATTACGAAAATATGTAATTAGTCCATAAGATGATTAAAACTTAGGAATTAGAAAAGAACAATAGACCGGCAGGGTATAAAAGGAGCGCACGGGCCGCAGGAGAGTCAGTTGAATTCAAGACTTCAAACGCGACGGAACGCTCCTCATAAGAATATAGTTAGTCGATAAAGCCGTTTTCTATAGCGCGTAAAATTAAACATAAGTGTTTGAAAGTTCAGTCGGAACCTTCAATCGTGACACGAATAGTTATTAACCTATATTCGGTAAAGTAGGGATAAAGTATAACTGTGTAGTTTACAATTGAGTGTTAACAATATAAGTTAATAAATTAAGTGCTTTATATTCGCGTAACAGTGCACTAATGAATGAAATACGTGTGTTGTTTCTAATGATCATTTTTTTGGTGTTTATTTTAATTAAAAAATCCACCTGGTGACCGAATCTGCAAGTGACCGAATTGACTGGTGTTTTTGAATTCAGAGCGACTCGAAAACACTAGACAATTACGGAACCGTGTATTAATAAAACGATTAATACTGTTTCGTTCACTTACAGAATTTATAAGCATTTCCTTTCCGTTTTTTCACCCAATTCATGAGTATGAAGCAGCTCGTACCGTAATATTCCTGTAATGTTCTGCACTTCATGACATGTTGATTTTCTGAATTGTCTTTATCAGCAGAATTGGTGAGGAGTGTTTAGGAATTTTCAAGCTTATTGTGAACTTTGGTGGAAATGCAGAATAGCGCAGATGAAATTTAAATGATTATTGAAGTCAAATCATCAACTAACAACCATCTGATTACATGTCAAGTGCTCTACCAATTGAGCTATTCCGAGTTCCAATAGCTTACTTCCAATTTTTGACCAAGATATATCACATCATTTTTGCCTTCTCCCTTCCTGAGGCAGTCTTTGAATTAAATTGAATCAATTCTATTGTGGGCTCTATTAGACATATTTTTCCGGATTTCATTTCCTAAAATTGATGAGTATGAATTGGCACGTACTTCATCAGTCCAATAGTCTTCTATACTCCATAACATTAATTTTCCAAATAGCTTCTATAGGGAAATACTTCGAAGGATTCTGTGAGACCATTTAAGATTATTATTGCGGATGTCATTTTTTATGGATTTATAAGAATTCGTTCCCATTTCTTCACTCAATTTATGTCTAGGAACTAGCACATACTGTATCAATTCGATGATGTTCTGGGTTCCATAGAGTATCGATTTTTCAAATAGCTTCTATGAGAAAATACTTTCGAGGATCCTATAAGGACTGTAACGGGATTCGTGCAATCTCATCAAACTTCCGGACATCCCTTTCCGCACACACGGTTCAACAGCGTGGGCGCCAGTTTATTCTTTCCCGGAGGAATAAACAGAACTCTCTGTGTGCGGGTTTTCCCTGGGCTCACCACGCTTAACGTCTTAGGGCGGCTTCCGGCTAACCTGCTGAACCTTCAGTAGTGATTACTCGGGGAATTACTAACCCCAGTGAACGGCATGGGCAATCCATTCCCGGTAACCCAGTGTGCTGGTTATGGTAGAAGGACGTGGATCAAGTCACAGTCCTTCTAGCGAGAACAAGTCGGAATTGGGTATTCCGCGATAGCTTCTAGATGAGCCCATTCGCAGTATCCCTCTGATCTATCATCACCCAGAGAATATCGGATGTCTTCATCCGCACGAGAAACGCCACGTAGCCACGCTACGGGCGATCAACGGTAACTCTCGCCGAAGCGAGCGATAGAGGTTCCAGGGACGTCTCCCGATTCTCTCGAGTCTGCCGCCCAAGACAGCCTACCTGATCACCGTGTCGTTAGGTCTATTTATATCGGCTGAGACTGCCTCACCTCGTCTAAAGGTCTCCCCGCGCGCCTGCGTGTTTCTCCCTCGCACACACTGCCAGGATCGGAGATAATTCCGATATCTCTAGTGGAGCGCCAGCATTTAGGCTGGGCTTCTGCATAATGCTCAGCTGCATATAAAACCCACTGACGTGTCAGTTAGTTTACGGTAACTTTAAGGTGTCATCTTACACAGACGGCACCGCAGTAGAATTTTTTAGCTGTTCATATGTGAGTCTCCCCGAGCTCTGCACTTGAATAGCTCCATCCGAAGGTGGCATAAGCCGATGCGATAGCCGTAACGAGAAACCTCGTTACATACCTCCCTCCGTGGAGGAAGGATTCGACCCGAATCTGATTAATCATCAGACTCTTCGATTGGGCCGATTGATAAATCGGGTTTGTAAGGTTTGAGGTCGTGTATGGACATCTCAGAAATGATGGCAAATGAAGGTTGCTGGAGGTGGTTCTGGCAACAGTGCTGGCTCTGGTCTCCGGAACGGTCCCAGTACTGGCCCCGGGACTAGAATGTGACGGAATCGAGTTCTTGTCACGCAGCTCTGGTGCTGGAGAAGAGTCCCACATTGGGATGTAACTGAATTTTCAGAAATGATGGCAAATGAAGGTTGCTGGAGGTGGTTCTGGCAACAGTGCTGGCTCTGGTCTCCGGAACGGTCCCAGTACTGGCCCCGGGACTAGAATGTGACGGAATCGAGTTCTTGTCACGCAGCTCTGGTGCTGGAGAAGAGTCCCACATTGGGATGTAACTGAATTTTTTTTTTTTTTTTGTTTTCCCCTTACTGTTCTCTGCAAGATCCGCCAAGTCGTAGACAGTCTTTGATAGCTTCTGCGTGACTGTGTAGGCCCTACGAATGGCTTGTTTAACGCAGCTGATATGTTCTTGCCTGCGTTCGATAGCTCGCGATTTCTAGATAACACTGGATCACCTTCTACATACTCTCCGCCACTTTCCGCTGTCGATAGCGTCGATAACCGTTTCAGTACATTTCCGTACTCACAGATGGCGCTAAACCTCTGTCCGATAGCCTTTAAGTACATTTCTGTACTAATAGATGGCGTTGTCAACGCCACCCCTATCCCTCACATATGTGAATCTGTATTCGGACTGCTTTACCACGCCATGCATTCTTTTGGGGCGTCTTGGGGGAATGAGGAAAATGGGAATGGGAACGGGTGTTCGGCTGTGGATCCACGAGAGCTTCCGATAGCCCTCAGGAGTTGGCACTATCCCTTAGACGTCGACGGTAGTGCCGCGTCTATCTGCACAGCATTGCTTCGAGTAATTTCTCCGCCGCTGCCTTAGCTGCGTCTGCTTTGGCTTTTGCCACCGCTTTCGCTGCTGCTATAGACTTTGCCCTATCTCCTGTCGGTTTTCTCTTGGGACGACGATGTTTTGGCATCGTCCCCTTTGGTTCTCCCTTCGGAGGTTCGGGGCGCCCTCTGAGCACTCGCAGATGTCGTGGTACATTCATGCCAATGGCCGCCACGTACAGTCCCCTAGCCTTCCAGCTCTCTCTACAAGCCGGGAAGGTCTGAGGGTCTTTCTCTCTCGTCCGCACCCTCTGCAGAAAGTGCCACGTGCCTTCGGGCAGTCGGTCAATCGGTGCCCTGCCTCACGGCAGTTCCAGCACAAGGCTGGAGTGGCGACGGTAGCGCTCTTCCTTGCCTTCTAAAACGTTTCAGGTCTCTTCGGGAGAGGGGGAATCTCCTTCTCCCTTGCATCCGACTGAGGCGACATTCCCACCTCCATGGTCGTGACTACTCCAGTAGATATCACTGGTTGTCCCAATGACTCCTGCAAGTCCGATCCGACTTGTTGAGTCGCAGCAAAGGGGGGTTCTTTCATTTCAACTGCACCACCTAGTGGCTTAGTTGAAGTCTGCATGTGCAGCCCCAGAGCTTCTCTCTCTCTTACTTTAGCGAGAAAACACTTCAGTGAACGAGGATCACGAAGGACAGTCTCTAGTAGTGCAGCAAAACTCTCCTTTGTGACTGTCGTTTCATCACGATAGCCTGAAGTCACTGGTTCCCCCACATGGGTTTCTCCCAGGAACTTCTCCAGATCTTCTGTTGCCGTAGATTGAAGGCATGTCGGACATTCCCATATATCAGGGACACTATCATTCGGTAATTGTGGAGAGGTTTCCCTCTCCTTCGGTATTGACTGAACATTATTGTTGCAGTCTTCGGTATCCAAAAATTCGTTCATCCTGAATTGCTTGGTATAACTGCTATTCTGGCTGAACGTGCCATATCTGCAAAAAAATTTAAAATTTATCGCGTCTGACACAATACAGGACTTGCAGCGAAAAAGCGACGTCGATCGGTATTTCCTTGTCCGATAATTCATTCAAGGAAAATCTCTCCTGATGATGTTTGATTGATTTCAGTACATCAGGAGACATCTCTTGGATTTTTCCGTAACCAATTACGTTCCTGTCATCGGTAATTGCTATAGCTGTAGTAAGCTCGTGACTTGCTGCCCCTTGATGGATTAGTTCAGCCATGCGTGAACTTTTGAATCAGTTTGAATTTCGAAAATTCTTATTTTGGTTATTTCTGACTCAATTGAGGTATCATTTGACACAATTGTGGTATCATTGATTCCCTCACCGTATTATGGACTGAACCACAGTATTATGGACTGAACCACAGTATTATGGACTGACCCAACGTATTATGGACTGAACCAGGGTATCATGGACTGAACCACGGTGTCATGGACTGAACCATGGTATTATTGATTGAGCCATGGTAATATGGACTCAATCACGATATTATTGAATGAACCATACTAATATGGATTCAATCACAATATCGTTGATTAAACTACGTCACACAGTAATCACTTCTTGTTTGAAAACTGAGTTTTCCCGCTACCCTTACTGTAGTCGTACTACGCACGTTGAGCACCATTTTGTAACAGGATTCGTCCCATCCCGTCACACTTCCGGCCATCCCTTTCCACACATACGGCTCGATAGCGTGGGCGCAAGTTCATTCTTTACCGGAGGAATGAACAAAACTCACTGTGTGCTGCTTTTCCCTGGGCTCACCACGCTTAACCTCTTAAAACGGTTTAAGGCTAACCTGCTGAACCTTCAGTAGTAATTACTCAGGGAATGACCAACCCCAATGGATGGCCTGGGCAATCCATTCCCGGTAACCCAGTTTTCTGGTTATGGTAGAGGGGCGTGGATCAGGTCACAGTCACTCTATCGAGAACGAGTCGGAATTCGGTATTCCGCGATAGCCTCTGGATGAGCCCTTCTGCAGTACCTCTGATCTATCGTCACCCAGAGAATACCGGACGTTTCCATCCACACGAGAAACGCCACGTAGCCACGCTACGGGCAACCAACGGTAACTTTCGCCGAAGCGAGCGGTAGAGGTTCCAGGGACGTCTCCCGATCCTCTCGAGTCCACCGTCCAAGGCAGACTAACTGATCACCATGTCATTGGGTTTATTCACATCGGCTGAGGCTGCCTCTCCTCCTCTAGAGGTCTCTCCGCACACCTGGAAGTGACTGACATCTCTAGTGTGGCGTCAGCATTTCAGCTGGGCTTCTGCGTTATTCTCAGCCGCATATGAAACCTACTGACGTGCCAGTCAGTTTCCGGTAACTTTGAGGTGTCATCTCACGCAAATGGCACCGCAGTAGAATTTTCTAACTGTTCATGTGTGAGTCTCCTCGAGCTCTACACTTGTATAGCTTCACCAGAAGGTTGCATAAACCGAAGCGATAGTCATAACGAGAAACCTCTTTACAGGACTTCGGAGCTTATCACGAATTTCATTTCTCATAATTTATAAATATTTCCCTCCTATTTTTTCATCTTACTTGCAAGTATAAGCCAGCACTCATCATATCAATTGAAATATAATCAATTGCATTCACAAGAAAATAATTTGAACAATTTTGTAGATCTACGTATCAATATGTTCAATATGAAATGTTTCGATATTCTGGTGTCAAACTGGAAAGAACGAAGAAACATTTTATGTGTTCAATATGAGATGGAAACTGTGATCCTACGATGAAACTTGAAAATTGAAGTTCGGGTTCCAAATAGGATTTCTATTCTTTTTAATTATCATCAGAATGAGAACTTACTCATTTTGGAGGAAAAATTCCCTACTTTTGGATGGTAAAATGAAAAATAGGAGTGTAGGCGAGTAAAAACTAAGAAAAACTGTGATTTTTGAAGAAACACATTCATCGAACGCTCTCATAAGAGACTTCTTCCGAAAAATCTGAAATTCTCACCATTTCCAGAGTGCACTCAGAAGAATCTTCTAAGTTGAACTTGGATGTCATATCTGGATACTCTTGGAGATATAACCTCTTCTTATGAAATGATCTTTCGCTAATATCTCAGGAACTCCTCCAACGATTTTGCTCAATTTTAATACCCAATATTTCATCCATGAGATGCACAAACCGATGGAATTTGGAGTTTCTAACTCCAATATTTTTCGAGCTATCATAGATACAATATTCGAATCAGAAAAAAATAACTGTGATTGGAACTATCTGCAAATGAAAAATCGCAGCCAACTTCATCCCGAGTGGAAATTGTGAGTTCGAGATGCGGGGTGTACATCAATTTTTCGTGGAGAAAAATCGAAGAAACGATTTTCCAAAAATTTGAATTTTCTCGAAAAATTTTCAGCCGATTTTGCTCAAATTTCACTGACAGCAATTCGCATAGGAAGGATAAATACTGTTGAATTTTCAGGTCACCAAGATTCACCGTTCTGAGGCAATGGGCTGATATCTGTCACA
Organism: Aleiodes alternator; assembly: GCA_963921955.1. Lineage (NCBI taxonomy): Eukaryota > Metazoa > Arthropoda > Insecta > Hymenoptera > Braconidae > Aleiodes > Aleiodes alternator. The sequence goes on along the minus strand of OY998102.1, from coordinate 2,592,371 downwards.
CATACTTACACTTACACAAAAACACACATACAGACATTTTGTTTTATGTTGTTTCTCCGCGTTTTGGATCATTCAGAGTCATATGCCGACGAAATCTCGGAATAGGAGAAAGCTACAATTATAATGCTTCCCATCGGAAGCTAAAAGGAGTGAGAAGTGAATTACGGAAGTGACTCTCCTGTGTAGTCTGAACTGTGTTCATGAGCTGGAATTTATATTGAAAAATGAGTAATGAAAATAAATATTCAGAAAATGTACAATGATGAATGCAAGAACGAGCAACGCTTGAAAAATATATTTTTCATAACTACTATGTGTTTTTGCATCCATTGTATTAGAGATTTGATTATAGGTTATGTGGGATATTCAGGCCAGATGAAATGAATTGCTAATGTCAATATTTGAATTCATTTTCTCAATAGCGAATTTAGAGAATAAATATAAAGATTGAAATTCACAATTTATTTCATTTGGTGCAAATATCCCACATCACCTCTAATCACATTTTTTATAATGAACTGGTAATTTTCATTAAAGGAATAGAAACAAAAACATGATTTTTTGGGATAGAATGGCAGTTTCAATTTCGTGGGAGAACAAACAGGAGCCCCACTACTAGTGCGTAATTTGAACAGGTTAAATTCAATATTCTGCGGATGCAATTGACAGAAAGCTTCCGAATGGATTTTTCAATTTCAAATCAACCATCATTGATTGGTGCGTGGAGTGGGAAATCTAAAATAGGCCTCAGAGTGTTGAGTTCATCCCAAAGACAATCAATTGAATAGTTTTGAAAATATAGCTTGCTCTTTCTAATGTTTCTATGCTAATATCTGAAAAAGTACTGGACCGATTCCGATCAGTTACAATACTGAACTTTGTGCTCATTAGATTCATAACCTCATGAAATTTGAGGTCTCTAGCTCAATTATTTATTAAGTTATAGTGGCATCAAGATGTTTGCGAAAAATTTCTTAAAAGTTTTACACTACATGAACTAAAAATCTGAACTCCCACCGCCCGGAAGTCAAAGAAGCAGTTTATAAGCGCGCATTCCCTCGCTGAGGGTGGACGCTGTAATTTCATTTTCCATCGAGAAAAGTCGGAGAAACGATATTCTGCCATTTTCATTTTTCTCAAGAACTATCCGGTCGATTCAGCTGAAATTTTTGTGAGAGCTTGGGGCACTGATGACGAACTCATTGTAAGATTTTCGGATCGCTAGCTAGCCCCATTTCAGAGTAAAGCGGGAAATGCGTCATCACACACACATACACAGACATTTTTCAAGAACAGCGGTTCTTAAGATTTTGGGTAATTTGCAGTCATATTATGATTGGATCTCGAACTTGCAAAAAAAGTACGACTCTGAACCTTTCATCCGGAAGCGAAAAACACAGACTTCCTCAAAGAATTGAATTCCTTTTTTTCCCTTAGAAAGTTAAAATTTTTGTTCTTCTCCAAATAATCAACTATCCCATATTCATTACCTGCCTCATGAATTATGAGTAGTATTCCTTCATTATTTCCAGTTTGCCACCAGAAAACTTTATCAGGTGGTGCAGGACATAATTTTCAGTATCTTTGCTTCCGAATGGGAGCATTGTAAACGCGATTTTTTTTCCGATTTCGACATTTCATTGGAATATGACTCAGAATGATTCAAAACGTCGAGAAATTACATTTTTTTTAAATGTCTGTATGTATGTGTGTATGTGTGACAGATATCGGCTCATTGCTCCGCAATGATATTACTTGGTAAACTGAAAATTTAACAGTACTTTCCCTCTCCATGCAAATTGCTGTCAGTGAAATTTGAGCGAAATCAGTTGAGTACTTTTCAAGAAAACTCAAATTTTCGAAAAATCATTTTTTCGATTTTTCTCCGCGAAGAATTGATTCACAACCCCCACTCTCGGCGATGGAATACTTCTCATTTGAACTCACAATTTTTACACAAGTTAAATTTTGCTGAGATTTTTCGTTTGCAGATAATTTCAATTACAGTGTTTTTTATACTGAATTTACTATACGCGATAGCTCAAAAACCGTTTGAGCTGGAGACTTCAAATTTCGTTAGTTTGTACATCTGATGAACGAAAAGTTTGGTATCAAAATTGAGCGAAATCGCCCCAGTAGTTTCAGAGATATTGGCCAAAAACTATTTTATGAAAAGAGGTTATATCTCGAAAACTATCCAAGCGATTACATCCAAGTTCAGCTTAGAAGATTCATCTCAATGAGCCCCACAAATAGTGAGAATTTCAGATTTTTCAGATGAAGTCTCTTGTAAAGATGTTCAATAAATTAGTTTTTCCAGAAATCACGGTTTTTCTTAGCGTTCCCCCTAGGAACCCTACTTTTTTTTATTTCACCATTCAAAAGTCGACAATTTTTTCTACAAAATGAATACCTTTTCATCTTGACGGCAATCAGAAAGAATAGAAATCCTATTTGGAACCCGAACGCCTATTTTTGTGTTCCATCGTAGGATCTAAATTTTCATCTAATATTGAATTTTCATGTACCATGTGATATTATTCCAATTTAATCGATTATTCTGAGCTGAGATTTTGGGTTCCGAGTACAGTCCAAGTAACGCAGATGGAATCCTGAACAGATCGATACAGTCTGGAGCAATATTTGTAGAAATATATGAGTGCGTATTTGTTGTGAGAATAGTGTTATTTTTTGAGCAATGAGATACATGAAAAGCGATTGGATTCACCATACATGAATTCCATTCAGAAGCATGCTGCCAATCGAATTGGCAAAATATTAAATGTCGCACAAGGTGGGGTTTGCAAATAACGCACCGAGAGTGAGGCTTCTGTTTGTTATCAACGACGAGCGCGTGGATTGAGTCATAATATATTATTTTTCTTGGTTCATAATTTAATCGAACTCCTTTAATTTTACAAACTTCCTTGATCGAACCATCTGGTTTTTGTACACGATATGTGTGAAACTTCGGACCTCCGGGAACGAATGTTTTAATATAGTTCCGTTCATCGTAGTCCTTCACTTCATTAGTTAAAGCACCGAGAAAGTTACCCAACGGTAAATCGTTTTCACCGTTGCTCATATGAATTACCGAATCGGTGTCGTGATATAAAACGCGTTCTCGCTGCTTTTCTAAGTAGCTATGAAGTTTCAATCGTGCGTGAGTGATTGTATATGCAGTAATAACTACGTTTGCCTTGGTAGAAATTTCCGCAGCTTCCCTGAGATGTTTGCAAGACATGGAGAGAGCATCTTTATCGACTGGAAACAGGCCTGTTACTCCTACTTCAGGATCAAACATTATTGCTGCGAATTCTTGATGAGACCTAACTATTGCTTCCTTCGTTAAATTCTCTCTTTCTCCAAATTTTCCCCACGAACAATTCAAGCAGAGTTTAGCAGCAGCCCTCAACTCCGGATTCTCTTCAATTTTATCCTCTTCTAATTTGATGCCTCCTTTTCCTTCATACTCGGTGATGTATTTCTTTTTTGATTTGTCGTCTACATATTCTGCAGGCCAGCCCGATGCTTTCTGTTCAATCTTCAAAAAAGTATCGACGTAACTTGCAAATAAGCCACCGGAACGTGTTGCAAGATTATATCGCGTAGTATGTTTGTATTCTCATATCTCACTAATTTCTAAAATTTCACAGCGAACCTCCACAGCCTCGCGTAATTCAAGAGATACCCAAGTACCTAGGAATTCACGGGCGATCATGAGGACAATCATACTGTATCAATCCTTCGTAACAAGAACGGCAAAGAGGGAACAATAGTTTCCCATGTGCCTCAACTGGTAAAACAGGGTGGAATAACTGCCTAGGTGGTAAGGACTCTATATTTAACAATTCCTTCGATTCTTGATATGACATTATTCGGACACAGTTTCTTACATGATCCTCCCACATGAACTCCAGGATAGCCTATCGGGAAAACACCTGTTTTCAACACATAAGGAGACAGTGAGCAGACATCAACGTACTCGATCTTCTCACTTTCTTTGACATCATAATCCGTATCTGTATTCCCTGTACGCCCCCCTAAAAATGCGTCCTTAGGATCTAATGTTGTGAACAATTGCTGATCAATACTCTTCAAACATTCGGATAGTCTTGGGTCATTTTTGTATCACGATTGAAATCACACTTCCGGATTTCACTAACTATGTAACTCAAATTTTGCAGACTGCGTGTCGTAGCTTCAGTTCTCTCACAACACCCTTCTAACGTATCGTTATGCGTTAATGTTTTATCTCTATCAAATTTGAACCTGCGTAGACATCCATGCCAATAACAACTATGGAATTGATAAGCCTATTTTATATTTGTATGGCTACCTTCCCAATAACCGTCTAAACGATGACCTGACTTACACCTATACTCGCATCCATTCTCTGCGTGAGCTATTGTACGTCTTTCTTCATGTTCTCGCGATAGGAGCCATTGAATACCTACTTTAGATTGTGTTTTACTGAGCCTATAACCACCTTGGGGTATAATACCGATTTGTTTCTCTCCTCAAAAATTTGTTTGAAACAAGCGCACACATATTGACGCAATCGTCACACATTCGGTTAACGGACAAACATAAACAACCTCTAAAATTAATTGCCGAAACTTGATGCATGCGCGTCTCAAAATCGTTACATCAAGCTTACAATAATAAAGAATCTCGTTTTTGAAATCAAATTCAACTTTTCCTTTTACACGAGCATCATGTCATGGTAAAAACTTTTTGCGAACTTTCTCGATCATTGTGTTATAACCGTAATATTCTTCATCTGGTATAGGCCTTACATAATTTTCATCATCACGCGTATTGAAAAAATGAGGAAAACATCCTTTCCCTATTTCTCCCAGCCCGAAAGCTCCTGGCAAGCTAGCCGAAGCCATATGAAAATAATTCAAGCTATCGATGAATTTATTGTTATTGAACTCCATTGGAATTATAATCGTACTATTAAAAATAGCTTTTATTTCGTTATTTACAAATTATCTCTTTTTTCGCGATTATGAAGCGTTTAAACAACTAGATTCTTTTCAAATCAGCTTTTTGTGAATACACCGAAAATTGATCGAGATCGCGCAGTTTTGCTTCAATCCTTTCTTTTAGCCCTTAAAACTATCTAAGGATTCGTGCAAAATTGCTCTATCTTGTTCAAATTCCGCTATATTCGAAGAAAATTCCTGAAAATCAATTTGTCTACAAACTTCATATTCTTTTTTTTTATATCCGTTTCTTCAGAGATAGCTTGGGAACCAAGCGAGATAACGGAATTTTTTTCATGACATTTTTTGTAGAGAATTTTGAAAACTACAAGAAGAGTTCCCAAAAACATTGCATCATTTCGCTCAGTTTCCTAGATATTCATCGAAGTCCTACGACCGAAAATAGATTTATGAATGGAGGAATTGTTTGAATGGTTTTCCTCAAAAATATATCGAAATCTAATGGACGTATGCCTATTTACCTTAACTTCTTAATTAATATCTCAATAATTACGAGTCGTAGAAAAACGGAGTTTTGCTTATTTTATTTGTTACTCTTCCCTCTAAATTTCATTCGCAGCATGTCTCGATAACTATTGAGTAGTTTTCGAGATTTTTCAATCCAAAGCTAAGTGTAAAACGGCATGTATGTATAAAACAGTATGTACGTAGCACTCAACGCGAAGAACCTATCCCCCAATTCTGCCGTTTCCCTCTCCACCGCTAGAGCATATGCTAGAGTGGCATCGCCACCAACGCACTCTCCTCTTTCTTGCTTCTACTTTTCCCCCACTACTCCACTACCACCTTTCCCTCAAAGCCTTACACTCGTTTCGTGACGCGAGAAAAAAGTTGGCACCCTGCCGAAAGAAGCTTCACTTCAAAAACAAAAACGACACGTTTTTTAGTTCCGTGTTTTTTTATGCCTCAATGCATGCATATAGCAAAGATGGGACACATCTTCAATTCGCTGGCATGTAGAGCATTTCTACTTGTTACACACATGTTTAGTTTTGATAGGATAGAATTTTGCGTTGCATTTTCGACACAGTTGAACATTGGCACACACTGTAGGATTTCTCCCACTGTATGACCCTGACTGCTTCTGATTATCAGACCTTTGTTGTCCGTGAAATGCGTGATTACAAGCATCCTGTATTATTTTATTCACAATTGTACTATTAAATGGAGGATTTCCCAAGCATGTTTCGCCAATCTTATTACATATGTGTCCAGCTGATTGATAAGGCTTCTCATAATGCTGGCAATAATATTTCGAACCAAAGATCGCATGAATACAGCTAGTTGGCTCATAATGCTTCTTTTCTTCATAATATACAATGCGCAACGTGGCGCAACTCATGGTTACATGCCTAGCAGTAACTTCTGAACTACCATCATAGAGAATAGGACACAGTTTGCCGTTTCTCTTCATCGAAAATATTATAATAGCATAACCCTCTTGAACAAGATCCCTTTGGTATTGTTTGATTCTTTCGAAACTACACCCACCAAGTAGTATTTTTACAATTGCATTATGGGTCAGTTTTACTGCTTCTATTCTTTGTAGCTCTCCCTTGGCCTGACGAATGGCATTCCAATATTCACTTATGCTTCCCGAATCAGCTTTAGACTTCGTTTTCTGTGCATGTACTAGTGCTACTACGAGCGAACGGGGTAAACTGAAATAATCCATCCAGCGCCAACGTGAGAAGGTGAAGTAAGACTTGAAGTGCTGAGCTTGCACTTCGTAGCCTTACCAATGCTACTTGTTTCTTTTATCATTCCTGAATAAAATGGAATCTTATCCATGATATTATTTGGGTCATAACATCCCTCCCTGCCGGGGAAGAAGATTTTTATCTTGATAAAATCTTCTCCTCTCAATTATTTGAATTACATACAAATGATAAATGTTTTTTTTCCATATTATCATTCTTATCGTTAGTTTAAGGCGAATGACTCTACAGGGGTTAATTTTTTTCAAAATTTGTGAGAGAGAGAGAGAGAAAAGCGTTTTTATTATGTCCAAAGGCTCCAAGGCCTCCTATGGACAAAATTCAAGATACATACAAAATCATACAAATATTTATAAAAACATTAACATAATTCATAACTATTGATATTCAGAATACACCAGTTCACACGTTACACATAAGAATGAGAGTACAATAATATAAAATATAAATCATCAGTCACTGAGTGTATCTAATGTCAATTGTTCATGAAGTGATTCATTATAATTCAAGTTACAGACTATTCAATCATGTAATATATAAAATACAGTCATTTGTTAATTAATAGGTCTACTGATTGTCCTAGTCTTTTCGATCGTGGGTTACATTATTTCTTTATTTATTCAATTGTTCATTTATTTATTCATTAATTCTTTTATTCGTTCATTTATTTATTTGTTCATTCATTCATTTGTTTATTATTATTATTATTATTATTATGATTTTTTTTTTTCTCTACATAAAATACAATTTACACATACGAGGGCCAGTCTCCCAGCTTCATAAAATCCCTATTTTCTATTTTCTAAGTGGAGGAAGCTATATAATCAGCTTGTATTGTGAGCAGATATTCCATTAGCTTTTTTTTAAAGAGAGTAACTGAATTGAGCTCTCTGATTGTTAACGGTAGCGAATTCCATAATTCGACTGATGAGGATGTAAATGTCGATTTGCCGTAATTGGTGCGCGCGTTTACAGGCTTGAGGTCGAGATGAGTCCCCCTGTGAGTTCTAAGGTTTGCCTCCGACTTCAGACACAGGCGAGAGGCCAGGTATGTCGGTTTTTTTGAGTGTAACACCTGGAACGTTAAAGTTCCAAGCATGTATTTTCTCTGAAAGATTGGCATGAGCCAATTGAGTTTGTTGTAGAACTTACTGATGGACTCATCCCTCCTCAAGCCAAAGATCAGTCTTATACCGCGATTTATAATTCTCTTGAGCTTAAGGTTATTCTCTTCTGAGCATTCGGTCAACACCAGAGAGCAATAGTTAATATGCGGATATATTAAACTTTTAATTAGCTGAGCCTTGAGCTTTAGTGGAAGGCAGTTTTTCGCTTTAAATAGCTGTTGAAAAGTACAGTTACATTTACGCATTATCTCTTTTATTTGCGGGTGCCACAACATTTTACTATCAAATTTCACGCCTAGATTTTGGGCAACATTGGAATATTCAATCTCCACTGACCTCACAGTTACCTTCGGGATATTATCAAAAGCAATTGAATTTATGGACCTGTTTGTTCCCAGTATAATTACTTGGGTCTTCGATTCATTGAGAACGAGATAATTTTGGTCAATCCATGTACAGATGGCACTAATATCTTCATTAATGTTAGAGACGGCGCCATCAAGCTTCTTGAGGGTAGAAAGAAATATGTTACTATGGAGAATGTATAACCTCCACATTGAAAATTGATTGGAACCCTTTTTTATAGAGAAAGGTACTATACTGCAGCGATGACCGTTGTAGGTATTGTCCGTCGACACCAGCAGTATAGTGTTACTGCCGTAACTATGGCGAATAGGATCATCACTCCAGAGCATATCGTTGTTGGATGTGTGATGAATTTCTGATACTTATACGAAGAATTATTTCCTTCTAGTTTCTGTTTTTCTCGTCCTAGTTGTAGTTGAAGACCCCTGATTTCTCCAACATTATTTATGACGCTTTTGAGTCGCACTTCCTTCACCTGGACCCAGCTTTGGTTCAGATTCTCCTTCTCAACGTCACTCAATGATAGATTTAGCTTTGGCTGCATATGAAGATCACATTTTATTCCCGATGACCTGCGACCTCTTATTGTGAAATCTGCTGTTATTATTTTACAAAAGTCTGTCACTTGTATTATTCCTGTCTCTCGCAAGACTTCCCTTGATTCTTCGTTCTCACACTTGACTGTGATCTCTTCTGGTTGTGGAGCAGCATAAATCCAAGAATTACCTTCGTGCATGGTGATCAGCAACAGATGTTTAAGAGGCAAGTGTTTTGATACACAGACCTCTGGCACCTCTCCTGGACTAGAGTAGATTTGTACTTCACAAGGGCTATATGACTTTATAGCCTGTACTTGAAATATCGCCGTACAGAGATATTGTCAACGTAATCTTTTGCATTCTTTCAATTACTGTAGTGTTAATAGAATTGTTACGGCTACAACCCGAAAAACCCGTAGATTTGAATAATGTTTCAAAACAAACAATAGTAGATTATTCGTAGTAAGCACGATTGTGGTTGTAACCAAAAATAAAAGATAAGGGATCGTTTTGCCGCGGTAAAACACTGAAGTGTACCGATGTCTGAAGGAAGAAGTTGTTGGACAAAACAAGTTTACTCAGAATTAAATGTTATAATTTGTATATTTTCAACTAACACCAAATAATTTATTTGGGGATAAATCAAACGTCTAATCTGAGTCAATACGATAAAAGAAAAGAGGGTGCGTGGAACCCACGTGACAGAAGTGAAACTTCTTATACATGAGCCATTGGTCATTTTACACTTGGCTTTGGATTAAAATATCTCGAAAACTATGCATAATTTATCGAGATATGCTGTGAATGAAATTTAGAAGGAAGATTGACGAACAAAATAAGAAAAACGCTGTTTTTCTACGACCAGTAGTTTCCGAGATATCATTTTTTGAATGAGTAGTTCAGAAACAATGGATGAGACCCGATAGCAAATAAATGAGCGCTTGGACGTTCTTTCTGAATTTTTCATTTAAAAATCGATATCTTAATAACTACGAGTCGTGAAAAAACGGAGGTTTGCTTATTTATTCATTAATCTTCCCTCTAAATTTCATTCACAGCATGTCTCGATAACTTTTGAATAGTTTTCGAGATATTTCAATCCAAAGCCGAGTGTAAAATGGCAATTTTTCAAGAAATAAAGAGCAAAAATTATGAGGTGGAGCATGGATATTTTTCGGTCGTGTTCCATGACAACTCTTCGTTTGAATGACAATTTTCCGTAATTTTTAACAAAATCATTTAGATAAATTCCCATATTTTTCTCTCCGTGTATTGGAAAGAAAAAAACTGAGAGCCTGAGACTGTTATATCGCTCACACGTCATCTTCCCAACGCCAACGACAAAACACAGGCTCCCCCCACCACCCGAAGCGCCTCAACGGTAACAGGAAGAATTTCTCCTCTCCCCCACTACTGCACTACCACGTTCCCCTCAATTTGTTTCACTCGTTTTGTGACGCGAGAAAAAAGTTGGTACCCTCGGAAAAGAAGTTTTACTTCAAAATTGTAATCGCTTCAGCGTAAAATTGAACTTACAGTTTGAATTGAAAGAAATTAACAACGGTTTGAGTTGTTGAAATTCTGGTGAATATTTGCTGGCGATGCAGATGACTCTCTTGTTGTGCAATTGGCCTGATGCACGATACTGGATCCCAGTAGATGAAGTTCAGGATGCTCGAACGATATTTGTTGGTTCATTGTGGAATGACTTAAACGTTTCTTCTCAAAAATGCTTCTACTTGCCTTTGAATTAAAAACTCGAACTCTACTTCGAAGGTATGAATACTTTAGTTGATCGAGTACGATTCGAGTAGAGTAACATTCTAGATAGAAGCCTAGTGACTGGAGATGTTAACTTGGACAGAGTAACACTACTGAGTGTGGACTTGTGACCGAAGGCCTGATGACCAGAGTAACGTTGTAGATGAGACTTGGTACTGATGGTGGAGAGTTGTGGGTTAATTACCTTTTATGGTAAAATGAGCTAGGGGTATCCACAAAACTCTGTTTGGTTCCAAAACTCTGTTTGATTCCAAATTTCCAGTTCTTTTTGGTACCACCGTGTCGTAGAGGGATAGGTCGTAAATGAGGGTTCCCATATGATAAGGCGACCGCTCCGCACCTTTCACTCTCCACTCAATCATCTTCGTTGTGTTATGTCAATATACACGTTCTCGGTTGTCGGCTTGCCTTTGATCTCTGGTGTAATAAAATTATAATTTTCTATGAAGTGATATCCGTGGGCTCTATTGTCCGCTCGAAATCGCTTCATTCGTTTCCTCCTTTTATTAGTTTTTGTTTCGTATTCGTTGCCAAGCACAAAGAATGCTAAGAACGACAATGCAGCTTATCATTTCCGTTTATTTTCTCGGGCCAGGTAGAATAATCAAAATGTATTCAGAAATATAATTTTCACTAAGTTTATCGAGCAGGTTATTTGTATTTCCCATGCATTTTTCCTAGCATCTCTATGATTTTGTTGGGGATCGCAACAGAATGTATTGCTGCGTTGTCCCATGTATAGTCAGAAGTTCATTGTCCGGCTCCAAATACGAATAAAAATCGGGTGAGGTTCTCACAAGAATTCCATGCGTCATGAAAACATCGAACACTTGGAAGTTGACCAGTGGTATTTTCACGAGTGTAATGACCTGTAAGCCAACTCTGTGTACACTCACTGTTGATACCTCCTCCACTTCATATATTCCGCCGATTTTCACTTCAAATGGAAAGCTTAATATGGTCACCAATTGATTCTCCGAGAGAATGCCTGTACTCAGCATCTTTCCTCCAGTATTGGTCAAGAGTTTGATTATCTTCGCAGCATCTCGCAGGACTCATGACCGCCTCCACTAATATGAAGTGTTCATCCAATGTCACTCGTATTGTGAGTCGATCAGCTCCAGCATTTAACCGCTTTAGGGCTCCCTCTGTTATTTCCAGCAATTTGTGAGGCAATATTCTATATTCCAACTTGCACAACAAAACAAAAGGATTAGTTCTGGAAATAAAACAAAAGATTAGAATTCCAGTTTAAACAATAATCGATTTATTACGCTCGACTTTTACACTATGGAATTTTCTTTACTGCGGAATTCCTTGGAATTCTCTAATTTCCTCCCGAATCTCAATTAATCTAGTTAACAATATTTCTTCTTTAAATTTATCTCGTCTAAGGATCTAGGGTTCAGGGTCTACTAGGGGGGAAGTAGTACCTGCGTGAAACTGGCCTGCATGGCTTCCAGAAAAAATACAGACTCTCTTTGCTCCCTTGAGGGGATTTTCAAATAACAATAAAAAGGAATGTTTCAGGGCCTTCGACTCAAAAAATGCGTCAGGGAATTTCTCGGGAAAGTTGAAGATTTATATACACGGGAGGGCATAGAAGAAACATAACCCAAACCTCAACAAGTGGTTTCCCTTCATGCTCGTCCAGTAAATACGCCAATGGCCCTCAGAATTTTCTCCTTCACGCAATGGATCTAGGCTTGGCCTTTCCGAAAAAATTGGTCTGCTTTCTGAAGTGTTAAGGTTGGATTGAATCAAACGCTTCGACTCCAAATTTATTTGAGATTTTTCCTTTATTAGTTCTTATCAGAACTGTTTATAACAGAAGGGTTGATATACAACTTCTATCAGAGTTTCTGTTGAACTCCCGTTTTCCTGGAAAATGGGCGTTTATATAGGGAGAGAGAAACGTGCTCCCGAGCCAATAGAAAATAAGTCACGTGAAGTGACGACACTAGGAACCAATCAGAATAATGAATTCTTCTGATCGGCTACACAAGGGCGTGATCCCCTTGTGATCTTTTATAATAATAATATCACTTAACCGATGGACTGGAGCGTCGACAAAATAGAGACGCTACAATCCTCCCCCACTTTCAGAAAAAACGAAGTTTTACAATAAATCACAGTAATGATAATTAAAACTAATATCACAGATAGAATTTAAGTTTTTTTTTTTAAACAAATTGAATTTCATAAAAGTCTCCTTTTCATTTTAACTAACGATGAATTGCACTTTCCGTGGGCAACCTCTCTTCTTTGGTTGCTGCTGCTGCGGTTGCTGTTGTTGTTGAGCCGGTTGCTGTTGAACCGGTTGTTGTTGACTTGGGTCTGGAGCACTTGATGGTCCAGGCCGATTTCTTGTCTTCGGTGCTCACTGAGCATACTCTGGTTCAGCAGGCTTATCATTGTTGAGAATATATGCTGGTTTGAGCCTGTCGATGGAGATCTTCATTTGTTGTCCACGGTAGAGTATCTTGAACACTTTTGGGCCACGTTCAACTACCGGAAATGGACCAGAGTACGGCGCGTTGTAAGATGGATCGAAGTGATCCGTTCTCAGGAACACATGGCTGGCAGACGCAAGGTCCTGAGAAATGAATGTTGGTTTTGCACCATGTCTCGTTCCTGGTGTGGGTTGGAGATTCCTGATTTTCTCCCTGAGACGCCTGACTAACTCTGGAGCAGATAAATCTTGATTTGATGGAACGAAGAATGCTCCAGGAAGTCTCAGAGGTTCTCCAAACACTAATTCGGCTGGTGATGTGCCAAGATCTTCTTTCACGACTGATCTGATGCCTAGAAGAACTGCAGGAAGGCTATCAAACCATATGTCTCCATGGCACCTGAGCGCTGCTTTGAATTGTCGATGAAAACGCTCCACCAGTCCGTTTGCCTGAGAATGATAGTGAGTCGTCGTTAAGTGTGTTATCCCCAGTAGTTCAGTGAGTCTCTTGAAGATATGAGACATGAGCTGCACACCCTGCTCTGATGTTATATAATCAGGAACTCCGAAAAACGGAATCCATTTCCTGAAGATTGCGTCCGCTGTCGTCGTTGCTAGACCATCTCGTAATGGAATGTCCATTGGAAATCTTGTGAATCTGTCCACAATTGTGAGACACTGATTGTACCCTCTTGACGGAGGCAATGCAACCAGGTCTATATGAATATGTCGAAATCGTCTCGTTGGTGGACAGAATTCTTTCAGCAGGGCTCGTGTGTGTCACTGTACCTTGCTCAGCTGACACGGAATGCACGTTTGTGCCCAGAGTTTGCAGTCGTTTTTCATTCTTGGCCAGACGTAGCGAGGAGAGATGAGTCGAGTTGAAGCTTTCACTCCTGGATGTGAAAGTGAATGAAGCGCGTTGAATAATCGTTGCCTCAGTGTTACTGGAATGAATGGTCTCTCTGTACCCGATGAGACGTCGCAGTACAAGTAGACCTGAGATTCTGGATGTCGAACACGTTCCAGTCGTAGAATGTGATCGCCGTTGATGAGGAACTGTTGAAGTTCAGGGTCATCTCGCTGATGTCTTGTGATGACCTCGTGACTAGGCGTTCTAACAATTTCTTCAACTCTAGAAAGCGTATCGGCGACGACGTTGGATGTACCGGAAACATGTCGAATGTCTGTTGTGAACTGACTGATGTAGTTCAGCCGTGAACGTCGTAGAGGCAATTTCTCGTTCGTGGCCTTGGTGGATGAATGAATCAGAGGCTTGTGATCCGTGTATATGGTGATGTGTCGTCCCTCGAAGAGATGTTGAAAGTGTTGTAAAGCTGCGAACACGGCGAACAGCTCTCTGTCGAATGTTGGTGTATCCTTGTTGGTGGTATTAAGTTTCTTACTGAAGAAAGCCAATGGTTGCCAGGAGTTGTCGACTTTTTGTTGCAGAACGGCACCTGCAGCGAATCCTGAGGTGTCAGTAAAAATTCCCCATTCTGCTTCACTCCTGGGATGAACTAGCATCGTTGCTGAGGCAAGACCCTCTTTGCTGGCTCTGAAGGCTTCTTCAAGTTCTGGTGTCCAGTCGATTTTCTGGCTGCTAGTGACTTTTCCGTGTAAACGTCCGTTTAACGGTGCTAGCAGCTTGGCAGCGTCCTTGAAGAACTTCCGATAGAAGTTCATTGATCCTAGAAATCTTCGAAGTCCTTTGATGGTGCTGGGTACTGGCAAGTCCTTGATGGCTTGGACTTTGCTTGGTATTGGCTGAATACCGTTTTTGTTAATTCGATGTCCAAGAAAATCGACTTCTTCTTGTCCAAGTACTGTTTTTTCAATATTGATGACCAGTCCTGCCTCTTTGAGTCCCTGAAAGATGATTCTCAGATGTTCCAGATGTTGTTCTTTCGACGATGAGGCCACCAAGATGTCATCGATGTATGCGAAGATGAACGGAAGATCTCTCGTTACTTCATCGATGAATCGTTGGAAAGTTTGAGCTGCGTTGCGTATTCCAAACGTCATGAATGGAAACTCAAACAATCCAAATGGTGTGAGGATGGCCGTCTTCTGGATGTCCTCTTCAGCAACTGGTATTTGGTTGAAGGCCCGGACAAGGTCGATGGTTGAGTAGATGTTAGTTCCAGCAAGATTTGCAGTGAAATCTTGCAGATATCTTACTGGATACTTGTCCGGGATTGTCATTGCATTCAGGCGCCGAAAATCTCCACAGGGTCGCCAAGTTCCATTTTTCTTTGGGGCTAGATGAAGTGGTGAAGCCCATGGACTTTCGGAAGGTCGTGTGATTCCTGCTTTCATCATTTTCGAGAATTCTTCCTTGGCGATGCTGAGTTTATCTGGAGCTAGGGGTCTGACTTTGCTGGAGACAGGTGGTCCTGATGTTGTCTTGATGTAATGTCTTGTTCTGTGCTTTTCCATGTCAAATTTTCCACCTGGTTTGGTAATTTCTGGAAACTCTGCCAGTAGTTTCCAGAATGGCGAATCTTGAACCAGGTGAAGTGATTTGATGGAGGAAATGTTGTGTCCTCCAGTTGATCCGTTTGTGGTAAATGCTATGACTCGGTCGACTAAGCATCTCCGCTGTAGATCGACCAGAAGTCCGAAGTTTTGAAGAAAGTCAGCTCCGATGATTGGTCTGGATACGTCAGCAACTATGAATTCCCAGATGCACTCTCTCCTGAGGCCCAAGTTAAGAGAGAGTGTTTTTGTTCCGTAGGTTTTGATTTTTGTTGAATTTGCGGCATACAGATGATAGTTGATTGTTTGCAGAGAGGCCTGTTTGCCTGGAGGAATTACTGACACATCAGAGCCCATGTCGATGAGAAAACGAGACCCTGTGCTCAGTTCCAGCACAAACAGGCGGCTGGATGTGTTTCCAGAATCAGCTGCCGCTTCTACTGATTCTGGTTTTCTTTTCTTGCTTTAAATTTGCACGGCTGTTTGCATTTTGTCGCCGCGTCTCTGAATTTCCAATGGAAGAAACACCAATCTCCATCGGGATTGTATCTTCCTCTGCTGTTAGATCTTTTTCTTGGAGATCTTCCTCTGCTTCGGCCTCTGCTCTTCCCTTGATATTCTTGAAGTCGTCCCACGATGGAAGCAAGCTCCTTTACTTGCTTCGTTAACTCGGCGATTTGATCATTTGCTGTTGATGGTGAAGACTGGTTTACATTATAACAGGAGGCTGGTTGAATTACCTCCATCATTTTGTCTGCTGCTTATGCCAGCTCTTCAAGCTCTGCGTGATCAAGTGTGACTAAACAGGCCTTCACTTGATTCGGCAGTTGCGCCATCCAGCGGGACTTAAGAATGGATGTGTCCACATGTGGTACAAGAGATTTGACATGTCTCAAGTACTGTGATGGCTTTCGAGATCCAATGGTTTCCTTCTCCAATAGTTGTTGAATCCTCGTCTCCTCTGATGCTGAGAAATTCTCGATGATTGCTGCCTTTAAGTTGACGTAAGGATTCCGAGAACTGGGATCGGTGATAAATTCCTCAACTTGTTGAGCAATTTCTCCGTCCAAAGCAGCTGCGACATGACTCAACTTTTGTCGCTCATCAACGATGCCGTACATTTCGAATTGTGATTCAATCTGAGCAAACCATAGTTTTGGTCGCTCAGGATTGAATGGCAGAAATTTAATAGGCGGTGGAATATTGTTAACCACGCCTCCGTTCTGTAATTCAGCGTTATTATTTGCTGAATTACCCGATTTTTCATCTCTCTTGTTTTTTTTCCCGTCAGTCATCGTTGTCTCTTTCTGTTATTCTTCTTTCTCTTTCTTTTCTTTCTTCTTCTCCTTCTCCAAAAATCAATAATTTCTGTCCCTTTAAATCACACAAGTGTGAGTGTGTTTGTGAAAGAAAAATAGAAATTATTTTTCTCTCAATTTAAATCGCCTTTGTTTTGACGAATTAAATGGACAGAGTCTTTTGTTGTTATTCCCGCGTTGGCCTTCGGTGGCTCGATGTTGATACACGCGGCCCGTGCGTGATCAGCTGTACGCGCGCTGTCAGTTGCGCGAGATGTGAAGAGTCTTCTCCTACTCTTCTCCACTGTCCCACGTTGGGTGATCACGTCGGCTTGGTCACCAATGAAGTGTTTAGGTTGGATTGAATCAAACACTTCGACTCCTAATTTATTTGAGAGTTTTCCTTTATTAGTTTTTATAAGAACTGTTTATAACAGAAGGGTTGATATACAACTTCTATCAGAGTTTCTGTTGAACTCCCGTTTTCCTGGAAAATGGGGGTTTATATAGGAAGAGAGAAACGTGCTCCCCAGCCAATAGAAAATAAGTCACGTGAAGTGATGACACTAGGAACCAATCAGAATAATGAATTATTCTGATTGGCTGCACAAGGGCGTGATCCCCTTGTGATCTTTTATAATAATAATATCACTTAACCGATGGACTGGAGCGTCGATAAAATAGAAACGCTACATCTCTCCTCCCTTTCTTTCCCCTTTTTCACCGGGTTTCCCTTGGGGATTTTGTCTCTTCTTTTCTCCTTTACCGAATTTCTCCTCTTCTTCTTCAACTACTTTCTCCTCTCTCTTTCCACCTCTTTCCCACTTTCTGTCTTCTTTCTATTTTCTTTTCACTTCTGGACTGTGGGGTGGGCACACTCAATATCTCCGTGGACAACGATAAAATTTGTCTCTACGTGTCTTCGTCCCTTTCCTTCTTTTTCTCAATTTTTCTTTTTCTCCTCGGCTCACATTGCCTTTTCCACGTTTCTTCGTTAGTCATTGATTCTAATTGGATTTTCCCCTAGATCTTCTGGGTCAGGGCCAATTAGGATTCATCGGTTCATCGACCGCTTCGTTCCCCTAGTTTTTTGGGCGCAAGATGGCATGCGCACAGTAACCTGCGCGGACGGTGGCTCCCCCCCATATACGTCACCTTTGCCGACAGGTTTGGCGGTCAGTTTAAATTTGGGAAGACGTTATCCTGGCTGCTTCTTCTGCTGCATGGGTCGCTGGGGGTTCCCTCCTTGTCCCATTCATTCCTCATTCACTCTACAATAATCACTCATACTGCACTCTGGGGGCCAAAAGGTGGGTAAATGGTTGGATCCTTGGGAGGGGACTTGATTACCTGAGACGGGGGGGGGGAATACCCAGTCATAACGCATACGCAACATTTCAAGCAGAAAATCAACATTATCAGAGGTGGCCAACATCTACCAGTGAATAATCCACTCTCAAAATCAATTCCAATTCTAGATGACATTGAAATTTCACGAGCTGGAGGTCGATTGAGATACGCTCAAATCGGCTATTCCGAACAGCATCAAGCGATTGTTCCCAGACAATCAAAATTATCAACGTTAATCATCAGAAAAGCCCATCACAAATCTTTTCATGGTGAAACGCAGTTAACACTGGCATACATCTGCCAATAACATTGGATAATTGGAGGCAGAGCTCCAGTGGAATCCTACATCATCGAGTGCATGATCTGCGCTCGATGGAGAAAGCTCAGAGTACAACATTTCATGAGTCAACTCCCCAGTGACAGACTTAATGTATCAAGAGTATTGGAACACATAGGTATTGTCTATGCAGGACCAATTCACGGTCTTTAATACAGAGAATCGGGTGGATCAGCGATAACATGCAAATGTTACATTACTGTGTTCATTTGTATAGTTACATCAGTAATTCATCTGAAAATCGTAGCAGATTACACAACAGAAGCCTTTCTGGCGGCCTTCAAGATATTCACAGCTAGAAAAGGCATCTGCAAGACGTTCCACAGTGACAATGGAGTGAACTTCACTGGGGCAAAGATTGAGCTAAAAAGGCTATTCGTCCAACAGTCAGATCAACTCAAGAGAATACCATCAATCTTGGAAATCCACGGCATGGAACAGAGCCACGTCATGAGGTTCGTGTCTAGACGCCGGCTTGAGTGGTTGAATGTGAACTCGAGTTTTCAAATGATTGGATAGAAGATTAAATTGAAATGACTCCTACATTGTTAATTAGTCATTAGTTATTGCTCTGGAACTAATTTCGGGGAAATCAAGAAATATAAAGTAATTTAGATTCAACATTTTGGAGTGTTTAATCAAAGTAGAATACAGTCACACAACAGGAGAGAAAAATTCGAATTTGAACGTTAAAGGAAGAAAAAGAAGAAGGTAAAAAATAAAAGAAAACTCCGTTAATCCAGTCTTTTTTGTTTTCTTCCTTGAATATAAGAAGGAAGAAAGAAGAAAGAAAAAAGAAGAAAGATCGGCGGGGTGGAGAAAAAAAAAACAATTTGTAAAAGTCAAATAGTCACGGAAAATTTAAATTATGGTGGTTAAAAATACCAACTGAGCATACAACAAACAGATAAGATTATGGTAGTTCTCCTCTAGGAGGCATAACCAACCTATTCCACCATGTTATGAAGGAAAGAGAGGAGACATGACACTTGCCCCTCTATGGGAATATAGCTAAATGCAGTACGAAGGAGAAGACCCACGGTAGGGAGCGGAAATTCTTCCCTCCAATCACTCCGCACATGGGAGGAAAATGAGAAACAGCAGTCAAATCCATACAGTATCACTTAAGGAGAATCAGCGGATGCAGCAATTTGACATACAAAGAATTTATGACCCTTCTGTGTGAAGTTGAGGCTGTCGTCAACTCCAGACTACTTTGTCCTCTAATGGATGATCCAGAGGACTATGAAGCATCGACACCAGAACACTTCCTCGATGGCCATTCGCTGATAAGCGTTCCTGAGCTATCACTACTTCAATTGTATCCAGCAAGACTTAACAGATGGCAAACTATTGCTCATAGAGTTAAACAATTTTGTGATCGTTGGCTTAAAAAATGCATTCAACGTTATCAAGCAATGAATAAATGGGTGAGACCAGCAGTGAAACTGAGATAGAACAGCTAGTGTTCATCTTAGACGAAAATTATCCACCATCAAAATGGCCATTCGCTAGAGTGGTGGTGACTCACGTGGCCAGAGATGGGCACGTGAGAATCGTCAGGTGTCGAACTGCAGCGAAAATGGTCCTGCGGCCGATACACAAGCTCATTCCTCTTCCATGAAGACCATGTCTTACCAGAGAAACTTGAACGAGCACTTCATCTGAAAAGGGAAGACGATCAACAAGAAGAACAACCAAAAGATCAGAAATTCTCCTGATTTCTTAACCAAATTAACAAAGGTCGATATTTACCTGTCCAAAATTGATGAGTCAGTCAATTTGTTCCGTCACGAGCTAAAAGACGATAATGGAGTAATGTACGTGGCTGAAAAGCACATTGAAGGGCTACTTCAGGGTCCTGGATGAGGTGTGAAAATTTGAAGTTCCTTGAAGGTGTGAGATGTCTCGGTAGCTAAATGGTAGAGCAACTGTCCGGAAAGTAGATTAGGTTGTAAGCTTTGATTCTCACCTGAGATCGAGTCCGATCACCTCCAATTTTTTTCAGAAACTTGTGCAATTTGATTTGATCAATTCATTTAATCCTTTAATTTGATTGATTTATTTAATAATTTCAATTCCATCTTTACGCGATAATATGAGATTTCAACTACTATAACATGAATAGATTAGAAGTTTAAATGGTCAGGCATTCTGGGCCTTCTCTCCATTTGAGTTCAGATGAATTTCTCATGAACGAACGCCCATATATGACCGAAATTGCCGTGAAAAAAGATGTCACGAAAATTCAAAAATAATCTATACACGGTCGGTAAAATCAAAACTCTGTAGGTATGATTTAGTCCTCCGCAATTCATGTGCTTGTTCAAGTGACCTTATCTTCCTAACGGCAACTTGGCTCAATCGTGATAAACTTAGTAGCGAATGTTTGGACCTGAAATTGTGAATGTTCACAGGGATAATCGTAGTGATCTGAACAAGGAGAAAAGTGTTAGAGCTTGTAACGGTTGGCTCGGCTGACCTTGAGGCAACTCGTTAAGTGCACTGAAAATTCTCTAAAATTGACCCAAATTTATGCTCCAAAATATGACTCGATTTATCCCCAATCAATTTGCTTTACTTGAAATGGTCGCCAGTCGTTTTAGCAAAGTTTTACTAATTCGGGGGAAAACGACAAATCCCCAAGTTTTGTCCTTAGTGCTAATAAATTAAAAAACCCCAAAAAGACTCTCATTCAACCCGCTCTTCTACGCGAAACTCTCATTCTATCCCGAGAGGGCGAAGGGACGATACCCTCTATTTGGGTATTCGTGATGACAAAAAACTATACACAAAACTCGTGACAAATTTTAACTCGAATAATATAAATTGAATGTATTCTGGAGAATTAATTATATACACGTAAATTGAAGAAAAACATGAAATATCTAAAGGAATTTTTCATGAACAATTTTATAGTTATTCCACCTTAATCCTTAACTCAAAACTAGACTCAGACTGGACAACAATGAATCCAACATTAGCCGGGTGGACTCACCCTGAACAGACGCTAACTCGACGTTTCCTTTACTTTTAATCTTTTACTTAAAATTCTTTACTTTAGACTCAAAATATTAATTGTCCCGGACTCGCGTATCTTACGTTATTTGTGCTGTCTTTCCTCCGTGTCGACCTATCTTTATTCGTCTCTACTTCAATTTTCTTTACGTAATTCTTTACAATTTTCTTTACATTTCTCTAACTTTTCTTTACACGATGTTGATCGCCATGGCGTCCGGGGAGAAGAAGAACGAGTCTTCTCTCCCACGAATTAGCGTTGGGTTCCCTCGGCTGTCTCCGCTCAATTTCGGTAGAGCCGAGGCCCAACTCAAACAATTACGGCGCGAGTCCCTCACTACTTTACCCGAACGTCAGTGAATTCACCTAAACTTTGCTTGAACTCAGCAATTCCAAATAATGTACTAAAAATGATTACAATAATTCGGACAATAATTTTGCAACAACTTTTCTTTTTACATACTTAACTTTAGTCTTTATTTCCACACTGATAATTTTGGTCTTTCCTTTCACTGACTTCAATGTTGATCCTGGTGTACTCCACCTCCTCCCGCTGTTGGCCAACATTCCTCCTTGTTGGCTGATGTTGGACTAGATGAGTGGATGCTGATTCTTCCCAAGTTCCCCTTCGGTGTCCTTGATGCCGCTACTTTTATCGTTGGGACTGGGGAAATTTCTCACCAGTCCTGACTCCTGACTTTCTCTCCATTTTCCGGAGTAATTTCAAACAAAAATAACCGAAAATAATTAGTGAGGTCACAAAATATGTTGACCTCACTCTGGACATTTGCTGTCTTGACTCAAGATGAGACCTATCCTCACCGAGTATCGCGAATAGCGACCAAAACGGTGTTTTTTATGAAATTTATTGAATTTTCTAATTTTTATTGAATCTGTGACGGTAAAAACCGTCACAAACTCTTATTGATCGGAGATCTACTACGAACTACTAAAGCACTTGATTTTTGAGTATTAAACAGAGATGCACTTCTGTAGATATTATTGAGCTGTCGTCCAGCTTAGATCTCTCTCCCTCTTTTTGTTCACTGTATACATTTTGCCAGAAACTAGTCATGACAGATACTGTCACTTCATTGAAGTGCTCTGTGATCGTTTGCTTGTACTTAGTGGAGGAAGTTACGTTTTTGGGAATTGGAATTCACCTAAGCTGCTTCACACGATGGCTAGCCTGCCGGTAGAAGATCTAGTTTCGGCTCCAGTATAGAAGAATACTCCCTTATTCAAATCATTTATTATGTTGTGAATCAGTGACAATCTTTTTATGTGATGTTACTAATGAAATGCGTGATGTTGTATTCCAAGAGACTCGACTTCCTCTCCACTTGTTTGCCATTGACACTCTAGTTTGGGAAAAACTATAGTGTGAAAGACAACCAAGTAGTTAATAATTACATGCATGACTCTACCACGCTCTTTCCTCTCAGTACATGACAGCCGAACCATGACGTACACGTGGGAGAGCAGCCGTTCCAAAAAATGTGCTGGGACTTGATGCTCAAGAAGCCACAAAGTCCCAACCAGTTGATGATGCCGGAGGTCTTTTTTCGGTACCTGGAGTTCAGGCTTAACTGAGCGGATCTCCTGTTTCACCTGACCAATGTATGAGAATGAGATGATCATGTCAAAGACAAACTTGTTTCAGTTACGCCCCCCCCCCCTCATCCAATGGAGCGATTTTCGGTTTAAAAATAAAAGTAATTTTTTTGGTTTTGAAACTCATTCACCATGAATACTTTCACTGACTCTCATGTTGTGAAAAATTGTCTCAACCCTGGCGGTTTCGTGATCACGGTGAAAATGCAGTGAAAGAATCGTGAATTGACGGTGAATTGATTTTACCGACAAATCACCGTCGAACTACAGTCGTTTCGCCGTATATCAGTAGTGTGCTTGTGCAAATTCGGCACACGGTGAATCACGGTGAATTTCTCATATATATACAGTATTTTTTCCGTGAGAATATTTGCTTTTCTTAATGAATCAATGGACTTATAATGGTGACTTGATCGTCTATTGACGGTGCATAACTAGTGAAAGAGGAGTGATTTGTCGGTAAAGTAGAAGTCGATGGCTGGTGAATTATTAGTCGTAAGATACATTGTTATTGTAAATGCAATTTCTTCAATGTTTATGAAATTATTAAATGGTTTTCTTAATACTGCTGTATGCTAAGAAAAAAATAATATTCTATTGAAAAATTTGTTTTTAAATTGAAGAAACGAACGATTAATAATGATCATCAATTTTTTCGCGTCAATTAATTGATTGATTAATGTGAAAATATTTCTCTCGCAGTAGTATATTTATTCATGGAACAAGCAATGAGATGATCGAACCAATTCAATTGAATTCAATTTTTCTAAGTCAGAAAGAGACTGATCAATATATGAGCATCAAAATTCTTTATTCAAGTATGTGAAATACAAATAGCGAAGACGGTTAAGTGCTAGACTCACAATGTCAGGGTCCCAGGTTCGATCCCAACTGAATGCACTTTTTTTTTTTTTTTTTTCGTTGAAATTTATTATTAATGGAGAATTTAGTAATTGAGGGAATTAGAACTGATATATTATGTTCATATAATATCAATATGAATGATGTTTATATCAGGAGACGAATTAGATTCATATATTACATTTATTTCCAGTTTACGGTAGTTCGCCAGCCAAAGTCCCGTGAATTCACGGTGATTTGTCGGTAAAACAGCGATCTTCTCACCGTTAAATCACCAAGTATTTTTGGTGGATGCCGAGTGAGAGTTTTGCACAAACTCACTAGTTTATTCACCGTCAAAACACTGAACTTGAATCTACTTGTGACTGTTAAATGATGGTCGATCGTCAGTATTTCAACCGACATCAAGAATCCGCTAGGGAATCCATTATCTCTCAACTAAACCTTGAGATCTCATGCATGTCTCCAAAAAGAATTGACATACACAGAAAATTTCATTCAACACAATTTAAATAATTCAAAATAATTGATTGTTCAATCAAACTGAAACCCAAAATAATACATGTGGCTTCCCTTATCATAATTCTTAGTTAATTCAACTTCATCAGGTTGTAACGGTTGGCTCGGCTGACCTTGAGCCAACGCGTTAAATGCACTGAAATTCCTTAAAATTGACCCAAATTCATTCTCCGAAATTCTACTGTATTTTCTCCCAATTAATTTGCCTTATTAGAAATGGGCGCCAGCCGTTTTGACAGAATTCAACAAAGTTGGGGGAAAACGACAAATCCCCAAGTTTTACTCTAATTCAATAAAATTATAAAACCCCAAAAAGACTCTAATTTTACCGGCTTTTTTGTATGAAACTCTCAATTTATCCCGAGGGGGAGAGGGGACGATACCCTTTATTTGGGTATTCGTGACGACAAAAAACTATACACAAAACTCATGACAAATTTTAACTCAAATAATATAAATTCAATGTATTCAAAAGAATTAATTATATACACGTAAATTGGAAAAAGACATGAAATATTTAGGAACTTTTCGTGAATAATTTTATAATTATTTCACACTAATTATTAACTCTAAACCCAACTCAGAATGAACGACAATAATTGTAATGTTAGCCGGGTGGACTCACCCGGAGCAGACGCCAACTCGACGTTTTCTTTACTTTCAATCTTTTACTCAAAATTCTTTACTTTAAACTCAAACTATTAATTGTGCGGGGACTCGCGTACCTTACTTTATTTGTGCTGTCTTTCCTCCGTGTCGACCTCTCTTTATTTATCTTTTCTTCAATTTTCTTTACATAATTCTCTACAATTTTCTTTACGTTTCTCTAACTTTTCTCTACACGATGTGATCGCCACGGTGTTCCGGGAGAAGAAGAACGAGTCTTCCCTCCCACGAGTTGGCATTTGGTTCCCTCGGCTGTTTTCGCTCAATTTCGGTAGAGCCGAGGCCCAACCCAACCAATTGTCCCGCGAGTCCCCCACTACTTTACCCTAACGTCACGGATTCTCCTCAATTCCGAGAATCTCGTGCCAACTCTCACTCTCAAATAATTCCAATGTATATGGTCGATTCCACCAATTCTCGAATAGAATTTCGGCTCCAAATTTTGGGAGGCGACTTTTCGGTCCTCATCGATTAAAACCATTAAAATGAAGAAAATCCTAAATTCTAAACCATTTTGCCCCACTATCGAAGCAGAAATCGATGAATTTTGATTTTTGCATCAAAATTTTCTCTTAAGAATGACGTGAGTAGCTAATAAAAAAAAATACAAAATATAGATTTTCGTCGCAAATTTTCTGAATTTTCTGAAAAAAATATCCTTTTCTGTCTTTGTCCTTCTTTTCGAGGTGAAAATGCTCTTTGAAAACTTCAGATGCTTGTTTCGAATGGTTCCCCAATTTTTTTTTCAATTTTTTTATTTTTTTCTGAAAATTTGGAAAATTTGCTAGGAACTATATGATTTTCGGTCCCTGTTCTTGAAAACCCCGGCAACTGTAATTAAAAATTTGAAATTTAATACTTATTGAGTACGAACAATAAATGCAAGTTGAAAAGATGAATGTCGCAAAAGACATATGGATATTGATCACATTTTATAATCCTAAATGGAAAACATTTAAACAACTGATGTTTTCCATTTAGAATTATGAAATGTAATCAATATACATATGTCTTTTGCAACATCCATCTTTTCAACTTGCATTTATTGTTAGTTCTTAATAAGTATTAAATTTCAAATTTTTAATTACAGTCACCGGAGTTTTTAAGAGCAGGGGCTAAAAATCATATAGTTCCTAGCAAATTTTCAAAATTTTCAGAAAAAAATAAAAAAAATTGAAAAAAAATTTGGGGAACGATTCGAAACAAGCATTTGAAGTTTTCAAAGAGCATTTTCACCTCGAAAACAAGGACAAAGACGAAAAAGGATATTTTTTCAGAAAATTCAGAAAATTTGTGATGAAAATCTATATTTTGTATTTTTTTTTCATTTAGCTACTCACGCCATTCTTAAGAGAAAATTTTGATGGAAAAATCAAAATTCATCGATTTCTGCTTCGATAGTGGGGCAAAATGGTTTAGAATTTAGGATTTTCTTCATTTTAATGGTTTTAATCGATGAGGACCGAAAAGTCGCCTCCCAAAATTTGGAGCCGAAATTCTATTCGAGAATTGGTGGAATCGACCATATACTAAAAATAATCACAATAATTCAGTCAATATTTTCGCGACAATTTTAAACGGGAAAGTTTTGTCTTTTCATTCTACACACATAACTTTAGTCTTTATTTTCACACTTTTCACTGTTCCTGGTGATCTCCAACTCCTCCCGCTGCTGACCAGCATTCCTCCTCGTTGGCTGGTGTTGTACCAATCCCTTGCAGGATGCTCTTGTTCAAGCTTCTCCGGATGGTCCTTGAATCTTCTAATTTATTCGTGGGACTGGGGAAAATCCTTCCCAGTCCTCACTCTCGTACTTTCCTCCAAATTTTGAAGTTAAATTGCACAAAAAAGAAACAAAACAATTAGTGAGATCATAAAAATCTGTTGACCTCACGCTGGACATTTGCTGTCTTGACTCAAACTGAGCCCTATCCTCACCGGGTACCGCGAATGCGACCAAAACCGTAATTTTCATGAAATTTCTTCAATATTTCAATTTTATTGATCCTGCGACGGTAAAAACCGTCACAAGGTGTTACCCCCCCCCCCTTGCCCTCCCCATAACTTCATAAAATTGTTCAAGAATTTCGATATGACAGTGTCTGTGTATGAAGTAAAGCTCTGCAAAGTGATTAAAAAATACTATTTCCTTAACTTATTCTTTGAAAGGAAATACTTTAGACTTCTCCACGTGCATCCAATATTTTGTGTATAGGTACCATTTTTGGGATTAACGTAATTTTTTGAGTGATTTATCATTAAATGCAGAGAGTTATTTAATTTCGCGAAAATAATAATTTTTGAAACATCACGCCACGGGAAACCCAAAAATGACGGTTAGCAGCGTCGAACGACGCTAAAAATTTGTTTTCAAGAATATGCCGAGAAGAAATCACACGCTTACTGGAATGTTGTTGATTTTAACCTTGAAAACGTCAATTCTCCAATTCTTCCGATAATCCTCAAAGTTTTCCAAAAAAAATCCTCGGTATAATTTGTAAATTTTCAATTTTACTTGCAACGATGAGTCAAAATAGTTGTTACTATTATTTTACAAAAATTTTCCACAACGACAAAAATCATGGCTGCTTCAATGTCCACCAAACGAGGTGAGGGAAGGTGCCAGCGTGCGACTGAAGTGAGACCACAGGTGGCTCTTCCCGCAATTAATCATCCAATGACGTTAGAGATATTCTTTTATTGCCGGTTTTGTTTTGCTCTCATTCCGGTACTTAAATTGATAATGAAAGGATAAATCTTAGAATCTAACGTCGAAAATTCTGGAATGATTTTCCATAATTGTATCATATTTACTATGTGTGAGATTGATCTCTGAATCTGTTCAATTGATTAATATCAAGATGATTGTGCATTCCCAGATGTCCTTGACTTTCTAAAGTTCTCCACCAATCATGTGGGAGAATCCAAAGGGAAACTCCTCCCACTAATTGCCGCTACCGGCATCGATTATCTGTCGCAACAGTTCCCTGTAATCCTTATCCGTCTGCTGGCAGCTCCTCCCGACGAAAAGAGGAAACTCCGACAAGCGGGTATATTCAAGGGATTTTTCCTTTAAGAAAATATCATTCACCGTGATACCGGTGTAACAATAACTTTGAACTTGTCACGTAAACATAGCGTTACAATGCATAAGAGATATTCAAAATGAAATGTTCACTAATAACAAGGGGAACCATTCGGGGATGATTTGCTAATGACTTAGCAGATGGAACTATAACGACAACATTGCAGTCAATCACTCAAATGTTGCAGTCAGCATCCAATATCTTTTGTGACCTCTAAAAAACCTCTAAAAGTAGAAGTATAGTTAGCCAGTGTACGTTCTAAACGTACACATGGTGCAAAAAGCTCCCACGTTTTCTGATTGAGACACAAGATGAAATTGAAGATACCTCATGATCAGATGATAAGGGCTATTGACACAATCATAAGGAATACTAATTCCACTTTTGACAAAAAAGTATATAAACGAGTTCATGACCACCAACGAGTTTACCACTAGCACCCTTTTGTGCTGATCTGGTAATGATGATTCTGGAAGAAGAATGCCTCAGTGAGCTTGATTTTGAGATTTCGTTTCACTTCAGATATGTCGATGACACTGTATCATAAATGCCTTATGATAGAGTCAAGAAAGTCGTCACGTGTTTCAACGATGAACATCCTAGGTTTCAAATTTACGTTTGAAACAGAGCACGATAGACAATTACCATTTCTTGATACTTCAATTACCGCAAATAATCACCGGATGAGATTTAACTAATATTGGAAACCTACATGGTCAAGATGACATAAAAACTGCAGTTATTGAGAACTCAATTTATAGAATATATATAATTTCTGATGAAGAATTCCTGAACAATAATTTGAAAGTTGAGGGAATAAGCAGAAGTTCGACTCTTTGCACTTCATTCCCAATCCCCACTCCTTGTGCAACATTTAATATTTCGCCAATTCGATTGGTGGAATCTTTCCAAATGAAATTTCATCTATATTCAATCGAATCGTTATTCATGTATCACATTGCTCGAAAAATAACTTGACTTTCATAGCAAATGCGTATTTCTACACTCCTACGGATATTGTTCCAGACCGGAGGTCTGTTCAAGATCCCATTTAAGAACCTGCAGTTCCAGTTCAAATATAGTCATGTCAATAACAATCATGTTATTTCATACATGAATATTCAATATCAGATAAAAACTGAGATGGTACGATAAACCTTCAAAATCGAAAAATTGGAGTTCAGAAACTGATTTCAGGTTTCATCTAGGATTCCAACTACTTTCGGATGGTAAGATGAAGAATATTAGTGTTCATAGGAGAAAAGTGGATCAAAACCTGATTTTTGGAAGAAACTAATTCATCGAACACTCTTAAAAGAGACTTTTTCTGAATAACTTGAAACTTCCACCAATTATGGGGCTCATTGAGATGAATCTTTTGAGTTGAACTCCATTGTGATTCCTTGGATAGTTTTGAAGATATAACTTCTTCACATAAAATGGTTTTGCGCCAATATCTCCGATATCATCCGATTTCAATACGAATCCTCGTTCTTCGGATGCACAAACTGACGAGAATGGATGCTTCTAACTCAAATATTTTTTGAGCTATCATGGCAACGAATTTCAAAATAAACAAGCAGGTGTTAGTCGCGATTCCTTCGACGATATTCTTCGAATTGTTCGAAAACTCAGATACTTGAAAGTGGACGAAATGTGGATGGTGAAAAGGCGCTGGAAAATGAATTGTTGAGACACTAGTAATTAATGCACGTGGAAAACCCTTTTATTAATGGGGAAAAACCAGTGGTCAAATGATGTTAAATACAAGATCACATTATATAAAACACGTTGATTATCACTAATAGTTAATGTTCTAATTGTTGAAATACACCCTAGTTGAAAGACTGTTGATTAACCGCCTCAATTCCACCATTGGAATTGTGTAATAACGAATTCTCTGAGGTTTCCGTTGAGTTCCTTGTGAGAGACTGACTCTTGGATCGCAGTGGGTCCAAGAGAGGGGGGGGGAGTAATTAGTTGCCTTATCGCTCTCATGGTGTCACCAGTCAAACCACCGATGATTGACGATTCCTCTCGAAATTGCCCTACCCAATTTCGAACACGAATCGCTATTTCTTCGGCTGCGTATCATTGTCCTCCGAATCACATAGTCCCCCAAGGATGAAAGATGTGGCGCCATCCGTTATTCGAAAAAACAATTGAACCCAAAAAATCGATTTTACCATGAAAAGAATATTGGCAAAATCCGCGAGATGGCCAACGAACTCCGTTAATACGGAAATTGCATGAAAAATTAAATTTCTCAATATGAGAACGAGAAAGGCGTATCTCCATAAATATCCGAGATATTCTATCTCGGAAACTAAGCGAGAGAGAGAGCGATTCTGCTTGAAACCTTTTTTGGAGAGAATTTCAAGAGCTACAAAAAAGGTTGAGGATCAAAAGGGCGTATCTCGTTTATTTGCCGAAGTCCCCTAAGAGAGTAATAAAAAATTGGAATTGGGAGGGGGTGATGTAAAATAATTTTTTTCTTTTACTCTTTCAACAATCTCTCATAAATCAATGGAGATACGCCCTTTACACTCCAATGCGCCATGTCTAGAATATTCTATCTCGGACACTAAGCGAGATAGAGCGATTCTGCTTGAAACCAGTTTTGGAGAGAGTTTCAAGAGCTACAAAAAAGGTTAAGGATCAAAAGAGCGTATCTCGTTTATTTGCCGAAGTCCCCTAAGAGAGTAATAAAAAATTGGAATTGGGAGGGGGTGATGTAAAATAATTTTTTTTTTACTCTTTCAACAATCTCTCATAAATCAATGGAGATACGCTCTTTACACTCCAATGCTCCATGTCTAAAATATTCTATCTCGGAAACTAAGCGAGATAGAGCGATTCTGCTTGGAACCTTTTTGGAGAGAATTTCAAGAGCTACAAAAAAGGTTGAGGATCAAAAGGGCGTATCTCATTCATTCGCCGGAGTACTCTGAAAAGAGCAGTAAAAACGGAAGTGAGAGGAGGTGATACAAAATAATGTTTTTTTTTCTTTTTTTTTAATTTCTCGTAAATGAATAGAGATACGCCTTTTTCATTCTAATCTTCAGGGTTAAAGATATACCATCTCTGAAACTAAGTGAGTTACAACGAGGATCAGAAGGGCGGATCTCATTTATTTGCCGAAGTTTTCTGAAAAGAGTAATGGAAATTTCAATCATTCGAGAACAAATATTTGAAGAAATGGCAGAATTCTAATTTATCTCTTCACATTTACACAAACCTCTTGCGTCGGTCTCAAAATAACCTATAAAACAGGTCTCATAGGTTCACTCTAATATTAGCTTTCATGAGATATCTTCGAAATCCGCTTCAACTACTTTGAATGAGCCGTCAACAACAAATTAATATTTTGAATGTCCCGCGTAAAAATCCCCCGACAGATACACGCGAAAGGTGTGTATCGTTCATCACAATTAGATCGAAAGATGCGAGCACAATCGAATTGCTGATCGATGGAATCACGCCTCTTCAGTGACTGCGCAGTGAAATCACATTCGCAAATGTGAAACAAGTGTGTGATAAAAATTCTGTGAATAGCAGAAAGTTTTGTGTTCTTGGAGCGACGAGAAGGATTACGAATAAGAAAGGACTGTTGGGAGAAGAGTTTAGAGAGTCTTCAATTTTCGAATCTCCAAAAAATATTTTCAAAAATTTTGGACTTTTTTTGAAAACGGGTAAGGAGTTCGTGAAGGAAAGAGATGGGAAGAAAGAAAGAAGAATCGGAAGATTCGACGTTCACAAACATGGTAAGTCATCTTAAATATATTCCACTTTGTTTCACCTCTATTTTCCGCTTTGGATAATCTCATGCCAGCCATTCTTAATTATTTTCCGAATCTTGATATCCCCCAGAACAAAAAATCAACCGACAAATTTGAGATGAATAACACAGAAAGAAAATTCACGCATAAATTCGGATTTCTTCTTCCACGCAATTTTATTTTTCCTTTGATTTCAATTTTTTGAACTTTGTCCGAGGGTGGCCACGCGAAATCTTCATTTTCATTCCATTGTACATCGCAGCCTCCCTCGTTAAATTCAGACTTTTTTTTGATATTGCAAAATTAGAAAGTGGTGAATATATGGTCGGAGATGGAGGAATAGATGTGTAATTAGAGAATGATCATAATTCTTCGTGGCCACTCTTAGAGAAAAAATCAAAAATTGAAGTTAGAAAAAACAAACATTTGAGAGACTATTAAGAGAAAAATGACATTTCATCGACAATTTGACGAGAATTTTCATAATAGTGATATTGAATTTGCTTCAATGGGAAGATGATTACGCAATTCTACAATTTACTCGAATTTTCAACTGAATATGAATATTCACAACTACACCCAGCAAAAAAATTAAGGGAACGGTAAATTTTGTCAGTTTTTCGCTTGATTTTCAAATGGCTGTAACTTCGCCAAAAATGATCGTATCAGAATAAAAAAAAAATAGTTGGAAAGCTTGAAGTCTCTCCTCTTGAAATCTTGAGATGAAAATTTTTAATGACCATTTGTTATAACGAGATAGGAGAGTTGAAAGTGGAAAATTTTTTTTTCTTTTTTTTTCATTTTTTCAACTTGTTCCACGGACTTCAAAAAAATTTTTTCGACTCAACCCTCATGAGGATCATGTAGCCTGGTCTTTCAGCTTCAATTTCTTTTTTTTTTTTTTCTCTCCGACCCTTTGTTGCTGAGATATTGTCGATTGAATCAAAAAACACCCTTTTGTCTTTAATTGTCGATATCTCCAGAATTACTGATCGCACAGCGAGCGGATGATGAGATTCGTAAACTTGAATGAATTTCCTGTAAGATTCTTGCACTGCTTGATTGAAAAAAAATTTTCTTCCAATTTTAAAATTGGTTCGAAAAAGTACCAAAAAATTGCGTTTTTTTCCTTTTTCGAAAATTGCCCTGCATTTTGCGAATTTTGCGAAAATTCGAAATGTTTCAACGTTTTTCTTTAGTTTAATGTGTGCTGGAACACCCCCTAAATTTTCAAGCCAATCGGTTCGGCCGTTCTTTTTTCCCGAACGAACAAAGTTTCAGCAAAAATTAAAGGAACACTTTTTTGTGCCCTAAACACCAATTAATGATGATTAGGACCGAAAATGTTTTCTATCCGTTATTTTTCCGTGATTTTTCGTGCAAAATTTGTTGAATTCCATCGAAAAATGAGAACAATGAAAAATGAAGAAAAATCAATTAAAAAATCAAAAAAACAATTTTTTTAAACGAAAAAAAATCGAAAAAAAAAATTGTTTGAAAAAATCTGCTGAGTCACTATCTCTCCAAATCAAATGCGATTCCGGTGTTTTTTTTTTCATTTTTCAAATTTTTTCCGAGTTTTCTACTGGTTTTTTGAGAACAAAAATTGATTTTTCGATTGATTTTCAAAAGAAGAGAAAATTCCTAATTTTCCATTGATTAAAAAAAAAATTGAATTTTTTATTGATTCAAAAAAATTGAATTTTTTATTGATTAAAAAAAAATCGAATTTTTTATTGATTAATGAAAAACGAAATTTCAATTTTTTTATTGTTTTTTTGTTTTTTTTCATTGTTCGCATTTTTCGGTGGAATTCAACAAATTTTGCACAAAAAATCACGGAAAAATAATGGAGAAAAAACAATTTCGGCCCTAATCATCATTAATTGGTGTTTACGCACAAAAAAGTGTTCCTTTAATTTTTGCTGAAACTTTGTTCGTTCGGGAAAAAAAAACGGCCGAACCGATTGGCTTGAAAATTCAGGGGGTCTTCCAGCACACATTAAACTAAAGAAAAACGTTGAAACATTTTCAATTTTTGCAAAATTCGCAAAATGCAGGGCAATTTTCAAAAAAGGAAAAAAACGCAATTTTTTGGTACTTTTTCGAACCAATTTTAAAATTGGAAGAAAATTTTTTGTCAATCAAACAGTGCAAGAATCTTACAGGAAATTCATTCAAGTTTACGAATCTCATCATCCGCTCGCTGCGCGATCAGTAGTTCCTGAGATATCGACGATTAAAGACAAAAAAGTGTTTTTTGATTCAATCGACAATATCTCAGCAACAAAAGGTCGTAGAGAAAAAAAAAAAAAAGAAATTGAAGCTGAAAGACCAGGCTACATGATCCTCATAAGGGTTGCGTTGAGAAAATTTTTTTGAAGTCCGTGGAACAAGTTGAAAAAATGAAAAAAAAAGAAAAAAAAATTTTCCACTTTCAACTCTCCTATCTCGTTATAACAAATGGTCATAAAAAATTTTCATCTCAAGATTTCAAGAGTAGAGACTTCAAGCTTTCCAACGATTTTTTTTTTATTCTGATACGATCATTTTTGGCGAAGTTACAGCCATTTGAAAATCAAGCAAAAAACTGACAAAATTTACCGTTCCCTTAATTTTTTTGCTGGGTGTACAATTACTTGAATTTTCCCATTTTTTTCAGTTCTTTCTGATTTCACTGGATTTTTAAAGTATAATTAAACTGAAATTTACAAATTTCATTGATATCTCAGTGGAATTATTTGAATATCACTAACGGACTTGCTTTTTTAATGACGTGTTCGTCAAATTTCAGTTAAAATGTGACATATTTTGAAATTTCCAGGATTTGATACGGAAAATTTGAACGTAAATTTGTAACAGTGGATAAATGTGATGTTTTAAAAAAATTTGATAGACTGAATGCATATTAATTGCACAGGAATCCACTGAGAAAAAAAAATCTTGTAGCAAAAAAATTGCCTTTTAACAAAATTTTCCTCCACGATTTCTATATCTATATATATTAAAATTTTCTGGAATGAAGTAGATTTCCTTCAACTAAATAAATTTTCCAACAGAAATTTTGTTTTCTCAGTTTTTAATTTTTTCACCCATTTTTTAAGAATATTTCAGAAAATAATGATGACGCTCTTGCACGGATATCTTCTCTGGAGGGGGAAATGCTTATTGAAAACAAAACTAATGGAACGCACTCCCTCCTCAATAATTTGGAATTTTAAATAGAAACTTAAAACAAAATATTCGATTATCTCTTGTTTACTGATGAGTATGAAGTGAGGTGAATATAGCAGTAGTGACGACTGTTTAGTTGAGCAGTGAGTTTGAAATAATTCAGAGTATTAATCTCCAATTTGATCACAATGTCAAAAAAGATTCCGAAAGAAACAGCTCAGTTATTACACGTGAAATTCAAAGAAAAAAAAATTTTTAACGGTCATGTCTTCGAGTCAAAGGGTGCAAGCTAGTAAATAACCAACCAGCTTTGTAAGTATGCATGTCTTCAAATTGGCTGTTGTTGGGTATTGTGGTGGCTCTAGTTACTGACAGTGTACCAGTAATTGACCATTCCTGCAAATTTCTCAATTCTGCAAAGAGAAAAATGTATTCTCAAATTAAGAATATAGAGACACTTAATTTAAGAACGTGCAGGTCACTTAACTTAAGTGACTTTTACTTTCTTAAATTAAGAATGAAAAAGTCACTTGATTCAAGTGAGAAAACTCACTTGATTTAAATTTCTTTTACTTTCTTGAATTAAGAAAGAAAAAGTCACTTGATTTAAGTGAGAGAATTCACTTGGTTAAAGTGACTTTTTCACTTGAATCAAGTGGCTTTTTCTTTCTCAATTTGAGAAAGTGAACGTCACTCAAATTAAGTGACTTTTCTATTTTGAATTGAGTGACTTCCTCTTTCTTAATTTAAGTGAATGCGCATTATTAAATTGAGAAAACATTTTTCTCTGTGTATTCAAATGTACAGTATTTTGTTTAATATTAAATTGTTGAACTCGTTTAGCGCAACCAATAGGTTTGAAAATAATAGAATAAAGTTTCATGAGTGAATAAACTAATGAAAAAAAATTTCAATCAAATTTTTTTTTCTCAATGTAGTTGTTGTCTCCAATTCATGCTGTCAGAAACTGGCCTCACGGTGTCAAAAACTGGGGGCACTACGATAGTCAATTAATAATAGTACTCAGTTCAGATATCATTTATTCATCTCTTGGCATGTTCTTAAGGGGTAACACCACGGTAAAACTCTAAAAAAGACGGCTTTATGCTTTTTTTCATGTACAAAAAGTAGTAATAAAATAATGACATTTGAGGGAGTAATTGAGCATATATTTGAACCTTCAGAAAGAAAAAATCATCAAAAAATATCAATAAATGACAACACAAGAGCCGTTCTTGTGAGACTCCTTGAATTTAAAACACTCTGCAGCATGCAGGGTAACTGGCGCAAATTTCAATTAAAAAAGAAAAATTGGCTCAGTCTAGATACACATAGCTACAGACATACGTAGGGGATTTCAAAAATTTTATTTTTTGTGGTATTGGTGACCATTTGAGTGGAAAAATTCAAATGCCGGCCGAAAAACCGGTAATTTTTTATCATTAAAAAATGTGCCAATCAATTTTTCGAAAATCGCGTACGGATTTCTGTTCGAAATGTTGTTTTGAAGATGCTGTGGGAAATTCAGAAGAGAATAATGAAAATTATTGGACGTATGCTACGTGTCGATTTGAAAAATCATGTTTCGAGGAAAACACGATTGAAGTTTTGACTTAGGCTATGAATATGAAGAAAGTTCTCGGGAAAAATCAAAATTTCATGAGAAATAATGGGTTTTCGGGTGATAACTTTCCTTTTCCGTATTCTCGAAGGCTCAAAGTAATTTTTCAAGCAAGAAAAAAAATAATTATTTGAAAATTCTACAATAGTTTTACCCCTTAAGTTTTTCTTTTCTGATTTTTGGTTTTTTATGCGCATACATTGCACTGGGGAATCTTTTTTGTGATAATCTGGAGAATTTAGCAGAATGTGGCAATTTCAAATAATTTCTTTTCGAAGGCGAAACCCACCAGATTTGATGGCATATCATCATTATTTACTGGAATATTAATATTATCATGAAGAAATTGAGAAAAAAAACACTTCAAATTCATTGATCAAGTGTTTTCGTAGAAAAGAATATCGTTGACCTAGAAACAAAAGGGCGTAAGCTCCGAGGAACCCACTTTTCAGAGGGAAAAGGGCGCATGTCCAAAATGCTTTTGAAAATGTTTTTTCTGCTCCAATGTTGCAAAAGAAACGTATTTCAAATTTGAGTAACAAAAAGGCGTATTTGCCAATCCTATCAGGAATAGGGCGTATGTGCAGCATATACGCCTTTTTGTTTTTATGTTATTATGTTTTTTGCTTCATCTCCCTGATTTATTTAATACCAAAAAGGCGTATCCTTCAAACATACGCCCTTTTGTTATTAATTATGACGGTAAATTCTTGGAAAGTTATGAAAATTAATAGCAGTAAAAGAGCGTATTTTCAGTCCATACGTCCTTTTGTTATTATGATTTCCACAAAAGGAATTCATGGTTAAAAAAATAATTAAAAACAAATAGGCGTATGTGCAAAAGATACGCCCTTTTGTTATTATAAATTACATAGCAGAATCGCGCAAATGAGGATAAAATTCATAACAAAAGGGCGTATGTGAGGGAGATACGCCCTTTTCATATTAATAATTGGAGATACGCCTGTTTTTTATTCGAGAAAAAATGCTCCAAATGATCGGGAAAGTCGAGCAGAATCGATGGAGCGAATGAAAAAAATTACGCCCTTTAGTTTCTAAGTCGACGATATATAGCCCCCTGTCATTTTTGTTTCGTAATTCGCTGTTAATTTTTCATATTGAAGAGAAATTGAATGCATTCGACGCCGCTGACCGAATCCTCATCATACTCCGTGTCATGTAAGAGGGACTATAGATCTAGAAGGGAATTTTGTTCAAAATGAAGAAATCCACAATCATGAAGCTGATGAGCTCATTGAGAGAAAGAGGAAATTCCACGAAGATCTGGTGACAGCTGCCAAAAGTGCAAAGTGTAGGAATCTCAGAGAAGCATTTGATGAAAAACTGAAAAGGTAAATGTTAGTTATTGACGGTTCGTGAAGAATTCATCGATGCTTGTGTTTGCACAGATACGAATGCTTCTTTATGGAGATATTTTAGAAACTACGTGAGATAGAATAAATTGGTGTTTCTTCGTGAAAAAGACATTAATACAATAATTTTTTTCGATAAAAATTGAGAGAGTTTCGTCTTTGCTTCCGAATGGAAGCATTGTAATCGTGATTTTTTCGAATTTGAGATTTCATCGGAATATGACTCCAAATGATCAGAAATGCCGAGAAATGATATTTTTTAATAGTCGTTCGTATGTATGTCCGTATGCATGTGTGTGTGAGTGTGTGTGATGACACATTCCATCTCTTTTCTCGATAACGGCTATATTTATCGACCTGACAATTTTACAGTATTATTCACCAGGTGTGCACCATGTGCTCACAGAAATTTCAGCTCAATCGACCGAATGGTTCCCGAGAAAAAGCGAATTATTGAAAAATCGTTTTTTTGAGTTTTTTCAACGAAAAATTAATTCACAGCATTCATCCTCAGCGAGGAGATGCGCATTGATAAGGCGTACATTGAACCCTGGAGGTGGCAAGCGCTCAAATTTTGGATTTATCCGGTCTGTTAACAAACATGTATTTTTTTGAAAATCCTGGGCAACACGATAACTCAAGAAATATTTGGGTTAGAAACTTCAAATTTCGTGGGTTTGTATATCTTATGAGCGAGACTTTTGGGATTAAATCTGAGCGAAATCGGTCCAGTAGTTTCTGAGATATTCTTGATAAACCATTAAATGAATAGACACTCTACCTCTGGAACTACTGGACTTATTTCGCCTGAGTCTAGCTTGAAATATTTGAATACATACGGTGTTATCCTATTTTTTCCATCAAAGGAAGTAAAGAATTAGGTTTTTAGAGGATTTAGGATTGAAGAATTACGGTAGTTCTTAGCAGATTATACATTAAGAATTCTATTCCTCTTCTACCATCAATCCTCACCTCCACCGATTCTAATTTTTAGTCTTTCTGCTTCAATCCTCAGACCTTTTTTTTGCTCTTATGCTTTTTCCACTAGCCTTTTGCTATTCTGCGTCCCTCAATCTTCTTTCTCACTTCTTCTGCTCACTTCCTATACCTTTTAGTTCTACATTGTTCTATCGAGTGTATTTTACACTCCCTTATTCCTCCCTGATATGCCGAAGTCCCAGCTCGTCATACTTATTTCCTACTTTCCTTTCTCATTCGCTACCTGCTCTCCCCATTCCACTTCCTGTTTGCGGTGGAAATATATTAATTTTTTTTTATCTGTAATGAATATAGTTATCCTGAACTGAGCCCAATATCGTTCCAATCCAAATCCTGCACAATGAGAAGACAACAAAGCCTAATTCAGCCACCGATACCGACAAGTGTTGAGGACTTTGGTTCAACCCTGAATGACCCGACATGGGCTCATCTTCTTGAGTATTCTGGAGGGAAGTTCCATGCTACGTTTGTCGACTCTTGCGCTGATTCAACATCCTTGATTTTTCATGATCCAGATTTCATCAAAGAATTATTAAAATTTTGCAGTGACGACGAAGAATTCTGTTTAGACTCGACTTTTAATGTGTTACCCAAAGGTATGAAGATGAGACAGTTGATGATTTTGCAGATCTTCAAAGCAAA
This sequence comes from Aleiodes alternator, assembly GCA_963921955.1. Lineage (NCBI taxonomy): Eukaryota > Metazoa > Arthropoda > Insecta > Hymenoptera > Braconidae > Aleiodes > Aleiodes alternator. Next base: position 2,552,560 of record OY998102.1, on the reverse strand, counting down.
CCACGTAAGTAACATTTTTGAGCATGTCAATGTTCATTATTGGAAAAAAAAATAGAATTGTTTGCACGATTATGATTCTCTGGGTCATGTGATTACTAAAGCTGCCTTCAGCTAATTCTGCAACTTCAAACTCGGCAAAAAATATTTAATCACTCTCGTTAGATAATATTATATTTTTTGATACTGCTGTTACGTCCGCGTTGCACTTAGGAGTGCTTCTTCCAACTAGCAAAAAAACGAGATTTCAGTTGATTTAAAACCACCGGTACTCGATTGACCGTTCCGGAAATTCTGGAATTCAGCACATTCGTAGATTATGATGAGATGATGATTCAGTAAATTTTTAAAGGGCTAGCGAGTCGAAAGATAGTGAAACTTGAAATTTCACGAGTTTCATACTGAGCCTTATGGGCAATCGCGAATTTCATCACATTCCGCAAAATTAACCGTTGTGATTTGGATGGAAACATGTATGTCAGTGGCTATTCCTTCGATGTTACCTTTTCAATCGCTATTTTTTCCTTCCAATTCTTGCTAATGAAGTAGCAGAATTCTTCCGGATAGTTTTCTCTGAATTTTCTCCATTATCCCTTTTTCTTTTCGCGTTGCAATGCATTACAATATAAGATAAAATGATTGGGATTCATTAAATTCAATGATTTTGTAATTTAGCGTTTCCAATGAAAATTGGCATTTCGAGAAAGATTGCGGAAATGAATTTTTCGTTCAGGAGCAAAAAGAGGAATGATAGAAAATTATGTATGAAACATTTTAACCATTGAGGACTCGTGCTCTTCCTAGCATCTCACTTGCACTCAAGCGAACGCCATAAGTTGAGGAGCGCCAATGCGGCGCCACGCTCATAGCGCGAGTTCTCAAGGGTTAAGCCCTTGAAAATACTTCTTCCGAGCGTGTAATAGTAGTAATTAATGAATAACTATCAAAACTGTACTTTTTATTTTTTCATTCTAAATTTTGCATTCTATAGGCCATTCCAATATTTTATGTACTCATGGAACACAAATCAGAGGAAGCCTATATCAGTGTTTTTGCTAAAATTGCCAATGAATTATGCCCACAACTCCGAGAAATGAGTCCCATACTTCACACAGATTTCGAATTAGCAACAAGGAATGCGCTTATTGAATGTTTCCCAAGAGTGCAAAACAGGAATTGCTATTTCCATTTTTGTCAAGTGAGACTAAATCCGAGCTATAGCTAGGCAAGAATAACACAGTATTGGCTTTTACTAACTCTTATTCAGAGAAATAACCTCTCGAAAAAACTTAAATGGTTAATGATGTTCCCCACTACACTTGCTCCGGAGTTCAATTCCCAAGTGTGTAGTATATTAATGTATATAATATTTTATTGTATGATGTGGGGAACGTGCTATTAGCACTTGAATCTCCACTCCACTCCACAGTTCTCTCTAAATTTTTGACCCCTCTAGATTTTTACGTTAGTTTCAGTAGATTCTGGGAAGATAGCTGTCTACCACATATCGTTACCCTAGAGTGAAATGGGCGTAAGTGTCAAACACATGAAATTCTTGTGTGAAAGGAGCATATGTCCACTTATCACACCGAAATGTTCTTCATGGTTTCTGAAACATTATTTGGGGAATTGAAAATTGAAATAACAAAGTGGCGTAACTACCAATCTTGAAATGAAGGGCACGTACCCCACACTTACGCCTTTTTGTTATTTTCTTTTCGAACGCCATATAATGGTTAATGTTAACGTGAAAAGGACGTATCTCCGGCACTTACGCCTCTTTGTTATGAGTGGGTGGTACTTACGCCTATATGTTATTATTTTTTATTTTCTCGCTAATATTGTGGGAAAGGCCTTGGGAAGTCTATTGGGAGCAATAATGGTAGAAATACGCAATTTTATTATTTTGAAGAAAAAAATCGGAAAAAATAGCACTTGCGCCCTTTTTACTCTAAGGCGATGATATGAGCATTGCCATAAGTACTCTTCTTGCATCGTATAATAAAATGTTGCACTTTCCAAACTCGCTTTTTGCTCGCGCTATGACTTTCATATCTAGAAAATGATTTTTAAAAAATTAAATTTCCACTCAGGCAATCGTGAAAAATGCACAGAAAAAAGGAGCTCTCAGGCGAGAGACAGTAAACACAAGTGCATACGAGAAGGAGGAGAACTCAAAGGTGAAAGAGGTCATAAATTTAGTGATGGCACTGGCTTTTTTGAAAACTGAGCACATTGCTGATGCTTTTGCGATTATCTCGATGTTGCCAATGACACTGAGAACAGTGAAATTTTCTTGCGACTACATCGTTTCCTGATGTATTTTATCAAACAATGGCTGAAGTTGAGACTACCCAGTGAATGGTCTCTTTATGACGTCGTAAGGAGAACAAATAATGCATCTGAGTCACACAATCGCACAATCAATTTGTTTTTTGGTGACCACCCTTCAGCGTGGGATTTTGTGTGTAAGTCCGTCCAGAAAAAAAAAAAAATTTATAATTTTCTCTAATGAGCTCATTTTTCATCGATTCATATATCTCTAGATAAAAACAAATTGATTTTCCAAAAAGGTACAGAGTAAAGACTGATTTCTAGAAAATGAGCTATGAATAATTAAAAAAAAATTGTATTTAAATTGTGACGGGAATAAATACCCGTCAAGTAAATTAGTTAGTTAAAATGAGAGTACTTTCCTGGCCCTCCCTACTCTAAGCTAGGAGAATGTATGAAATGAGTGAATGGAATGAATTGTGAATGAATGAGACAATATTGCGCCCGGAGTGCTGAAGATGAGTAGTTATCACCCGGATGACAACGGAGGAGCAGCAGTGCCTCAAAAGTACCAGGGCCAGAGAAATGTCCAGAAGTCCCGGAGAAGTTATTAAGAGCTAAGATTCAATTCAAATACGAGGAAAGGGCCGCCAAGAGGCTAGAGGACAGCACCAAACGGTCATTGCTCCCGTAGTAAGAAGATTCAAGGCCAAAACGACAATTACCATCTGTCGTGACATTGACCCAGTTATCGACTGGATAACTGGGCCTGAGATATTGATTAGCGCCGCCGAGCGCCTCGATCGATACTGGCGACACTTCCAACCAATGAGCCACGACCAATGGGGAATTCTCCACCAGGATTGGCTACAATTAAGAATCCCGGAAGAAGCAAGCTGTGATTGGCTCCCTGACCCCGGACAACGACACTCTGGTCTTGGTCTTCATACATTTTGGTTCACTTCTTAATTTATCTATTTTTATTATTATAAATTAAGATAATTGAACTGAAATAAAGGACCCAAACTGACCAGAACAGGACTGCCGACGTTAGCAGTTTACTCAGAGCGATTCCCGAGCGTAATATTGTGCGTGAGTACACTTTAATTATTGTCTAAAGTGACAGGTGTGTGTGCGAATATTCGACAGGCGAAACACGTGTTTTTCCCGTACTGATTACGGGAAATAAAAGAAAATTAACGAGCCCGAAAATATTGTTGTTGCATAAGCAGGTCATTAACAGTCGGTCTATTAAGTTACGAGTATCAAGTGCGCCCATATATAATCGGTAAATAATTATTGCAATCGCGACGTCCCCGGCTTCTCCGGTGACGCCATCTTGGCCACTTGAATATCGCCACGTGGCGAATAATCGGAAAACCCGAATATTGTTATAATTAGGATCTGGACAAGTGAGTTGCAAGTACAGAAAGATCAAGGATAATTTTCCGAAAGTATTGAAACTAAATTTACCCGGAAATAATCATTATTTTGCAAGTAGAGACAATTGTAATTTACGGATAGGGCTTCGTACGAGTGTGAGAGAGATAGAGTGAGTGAGTGGGGATATCGCTGGACGCAGCATATTCCAATGCGCGGTACACTTGGTGTACAAAAGTACCGGGTGTGTCAAAAGTTCTTTAATACAGATTTTCATTGAATAAATATTGTAACATTTAAACATCTCAAATCGTCTCGAATCTTATCTCATTTTCCAACGTATGCCCGAACATTAATTCCATAAATGATCATATGCCGAACAATTCCTATTTTAAATAATAAAACAGTAAAGCCCGAACAATTCTGTTTCCTCTTTGGGAAGTACTCTCTGCTCTGATTTAATTGATAATTAAACGGGTGAAATTCTCATAATCTTTGACGAATAAAATTGGCCCGAACAGTACAGAAATAAATTAATAAAATTCAAGAAAGAGTAAATCAGTGCGTTGGGATTATTAATTTAATTTCAACGTCACAAAATGAATCGATGGAGAATGAACTCACCTTTTAGCCAAAATCCAGCTCATCAAGCTCCTTCATACCTGTATTCCTTTTCAAATTCCCTCAACATTCTTCAGCTCTTCAATGGAATCATCGGAACATCTCTCTCACAGCTCCACTCCCCTTTCCCAAACTATTAGTGACTTTTTTTTCTGTACTGATAGTAGAAATATATTTTATCGAAAAACTTGTCTTTAAATTGAAGAAAAATGAATGATAATCATTAACAAACAATCATTCGAGAGATCGGAAGAAAGAGCACACTGCAATGTTAATTGAAATAATTTTGTACATGTTTAGTTGCCGATTGGATATTATTAATTTTATGGTGACTACATACTAATGAGGTCAAGAACCTGAAGAAGCCTGAATTAAACGGGCGAAACGTCGTTCAATTGACAATTACTTAGTATTGTTATTTTTAATTATTTCAACGTTTCATGATCCCGAAATCTGAATAATCATTTACAATTTTTATTGTCAATTAAGGTTGATGAATGGATTTTTTTTCAAAGTATTATATTTTTTTTTTGGAACAAGCAATGAGATGATTAGCTTGAAGAATTTTCCATTCATTCTGTATGACAAATAAAAATTCATGAATATTTTTAATCCGAGTAATGCATTATCACTTTCAATGAATCAGTGCTGGAAATCAATACTTATTGACCCTTCTTAGCTTCACGTAATTCCATAATTGCAGATAAACTGATGAGATTCCAAGAGAGAACGAAAACTGAATTGCAGAGTATTATGGCCCTCCAAAAAATACAACGAGTTCAACGAGCAGCTAAATTCAAAAATAGCATTTTAAATAGCGAATTGGACAAATACAAGAGAGGACTGACGAAGCCGATGGACTTGGTGAAGTTATGTGCTAATCTCACTGGCTTTGATAAATGTAAGTATAGAAAAAAATATTTTTCATTACTGTTGCTACGTTCACACGCTCGAGAAAAATTTTTTTCCAGGCTAGCCTGGAAAAAACCCTTCCTCGAACTTGAGAACGTAAAATCACTAAAGAAAAACTATGTTCCCGACATGAAAGACAGAGTGTTTCAAGTCGTGTGATTGGCATCTCTCGCCTTCGGCTCGGGCGCCAACTTCACACTCCTTGAAAAACTCTGTCTCTTTCGTCCGGAAATATACTATTTTGCAACTAGGGAGTAAAGAATCCACTCGGTACGAAAAATAGCATACACACCGCGGAAGGAAAAAAGTCAACCTCGACAAAAATTTGGCACCCTCGCTTCGCTCGGGAGGCAAATTTTTGTCAAGGTTAACTTTTTACTCCCTAGGTGTGTAATATACTATTATCTCTACTTACAGAGAGTAGTAACATCTTAGTTTCATTTTTTTCGCTTAATAATTCATCTTAATTTGATTAAATCTCTATTGAGTTCCAAGTACACTCGTCAACACGTTTCCTATTCTGAAAAGTTCAGACACTTTGAATGTAACGCTAGAAATTTCACATCTATTCCTCATTTCTGATTGGTTGACCGAATTGCGTGTTCAATTCCAAAACAATAGAAATGAAGAATGCAATGGTTCTCGAAGTAATTAACGATCATTCGTAATAGTTTTCAGTTTAACTTGAAGGGTATTCATCACGAAAATTAAACAATAACTTATATTATAGTGAACTTTTTTCGTTCATTTTTTAATTCAGTGGCCAAACCGATGAACGATGAAAAAGACTGGAAGAAATTCATTAAAGAAGAAGGAACGGGAAAGGAGGAAAATTCCGAAGGAGTGATGAAAATTAAACTGAAGAAATTCAGATACAACAACAAAGACAGATACTCAATCGCAAAACTGTAGAAAAATGTCAACGGAGAAATGAAATTGACAGAAATATATTTTGAAATATATTGTTCATACAAAATGATGTTCACGAGATATTCCGGAAAGAGTGTTAATAAAAACAAATTATTTTGTCCCACCCCCTCTCAACTACAATTTTTATTACTCTTTTCAGAGGACTTCGGCAAATAAACGAGATACGCCCTTTTGATCCTTAACCTTTTTTGTAGCTCTTGAAATTCTCTCAAAAAAAGGTTCCAAGCAGAATCGCTCTATCTCGCTCAGTTTCCGACATAGAATATTTTAGACACGGAGCATTGGAGTGTGAAGGGCGTATCTCCATTGATTTATGAGAGATTGTTGAAAGAGTAAAAAAAAAATTATTTTACATCACCCCCTCCCAATTCCAATTTTTTATTACTCTTTTAGGGGACTTCGGCAAATAAACGAGATACGCCTCTTTGATCCTCGACCATTTTTGTAGCTCTTGAAATTCTCTCCAAAAAAGGTTCCAAGCAGAATCGCCCTATCTCGCTTCGTTTCCGAGATAGAATATTTTAGACATGGAGCATTGGAGTGTAAAGGGCGTATCTCCATTGATTTATGAGAGATTGTTGAAAGAGTAAAAAAAAAATATTATTTTACATCACCCTCTCCCAATTCCAATTTTTTATTACTCTCTCAGGGGACTTCGGCAAATAAACGAGATACACCCTTTTGATCTTTAACCTTTTTTGTAGCTCTTGAAATTCTCTCCAAAAAGGGTTTCAAGCAGAATCGCTCTATCTCGCTTAGTTTCCGAGATAGAATATCTTGGATATTTATGGAGATACGCCTTTCTCGTGCTCACATTGAGAAAATTAATTTTTCATGCAATTTCCATATTAACGGAGTTCGTTGGCCATCTCGCGGATTTTGCCAATATTCTTTTCATGGTAAAATCGATTTTTTGGGTTCAATTGTTCTTTCAAATAACGGATGGCGCCACATCTTTCATCCTTGGGGGACTATGCGATTCGGGGGACAATGATACGCAGCCATTTCTTCCTTTCAATTTCTGCTAATAAATTAGCAGAATGCTTCCGAAGGGTTCTCTCTGAATTTTCTCTATTATCTTCTTTTTTTTACGTGTTATAATGCATTCAAAAATATAAAGTGAAACGATTAGGATTCAGTAAATTCAATTATTTTCAAATTATACAAAATTTTACATAAAGAATCACTTTTTCACTTTGAATGTTCCCTTTTGGCTACAGGTTCTGATTGTCCTACGAAGATGAGTAGGGCCTTATTTGAAAGAGAGAAATGTGTTCTTTCAGAAAACAAAATAAGCAATAGGAGTGTCCATTCAAAAAACTCGAGAAAAATGACATTTTTTGGATTCTTAATGGAAATATTGAGCAAAAAATACATCTTTCAATGTAATGAACCAGGGAGGAGTTCTAAGCCCACTTTTATACTCCATTTATGCATTGAATATAGCGGATAATATACCAGCATGTGTCGTAGTGTCACAATTTGCTGATGACACTGGGTTTTACTGTACAGGAAAAGACGCCTCAGCTTGTAAAACAACTATTGAAGACACTGCCAAAATTGTTAATGAAAATCTGGAAAGAATTGGTCTGGATCTCTCTCCAGAAAAAAACAACCTGATCCACTTCTCCACGAAGAACAGCGTCAAACCGGGGGAAACTTCAATAGCCATTGGAAACTACAATATCAGATCTTCAAGATCAACTAGATTTCTGGGAGTAATCTTAGACTACAAACTGCCATTCAGAGAGCACATAGAACACATAGAAAAGAGAACACTGAAGGCACTTCATATCATTCAATTCTTGAGAGGAACTTGGTGGGGTTGTGATCCAAAAACACTTTTGATATTATATAAAAGTTATGTTAGATCCGTAATGGACTATGCATTAGGCATTTATTACCCAACAAGTAAAAAATTGGCTCAGATCCTGGATAAAGTACAAAATTCTGCTATTAGGGCAGTGATGGGATACAGGAGAAGTACTCCAACCAATGTATTACTTAGTGAGTCCAAACTAATTTCCATCAGGGAACGTGCTAAATTTCTCAATAAAAATTTTTTCACCAAAGTGATATCAAACAATAAACTCCAGTTTCACCACACACTAGTTGAATTGATTAATAATCCGGGCACAATTAAAGTCAGGCAAAATAGACTTCTTTTTCAGTGTGCAAGAGAGATGAGACTTCTGATAGACCAAATCGAAATGGAAAACCGATACACCATCCACAGATACGAATACAGTGATATTCTCACCAAGCTCCCTATACACACAAAAACTGGGAAAAAGATACAAAATACGAAGAACGTCTCTGCCCTCAATGAAATATTTGAGAATCAAAGTGTAACAGAGAAGCTAGACTTTTATACGGATGGAAGCAAAGTGGCGGATGGTAATAGTGTGGAAGCTGCATGTTATTGTCCTGAACTTGACTTCCAGAGTACTAATAGTATCAATGATAAAGCAACTGTGTACTGTAACGGGCAACAGCGAAAAACCCACTTACTCACGATTGGTCAATAGTGAGTGAGTGGGGGAAACGCAGAGGCGCATGCGTCCGCGCCACGAGTATATAGGGAGCCCTCATCGCAGTGAGACCTCACTTTCCCTCGAGCCTTCAACGGCTCAACACGACGGTGACAAGCCCGAGTGTCTACGCGACGGTGTTAAGCCCTAGCGTTCCTTCCTCAACACGACGGTGACAAGCCCGAGTGTCTACGCGACGGTGATAAGCCTTAGCGTTCCTCTCGACATACGCGACGGTGATAAGCCCAAACGTTTCCCTTTGTACTCTATTACGCGACGGTGACGAGCCCGAACGTTAATCATAATATTGTGTTTCACAGGCGCGAACGAATGGACAACCAGGAGGCCAAGGAATAAACCAAGCCGAAGGAGATCGGCGGGCCCGACATATAAGAACAGATATATTCCGTATAAATATTTATTTTTGTAAAAAGGATACATGCTTCTTTAGAAGAAAAATTATTAATTGTTATAGAAGAGAATAAACAAGTTTCTTTGGAGCATAAAATAACCTGTTTCGTCTACATTATTTGATTCTTTAGTATATAATCTCTCTGGTTCGTGGACAAAGACCCATCCACTCCTAACTCGTTTGAACGGCCATTTTATGGTACGTTACAACTGGCGCCCAACTAAGAGGGTCCGAACAGAGAGATTTTAGAGTATTGGATGATGGGGCGTAAAAAGCAAGAAGTAGGAGAAAAACTCACGAAAATGGAGGAAATATTCAAAATAATGGAAGCGATGCAGAAAGACATCAGCGATTTGAAACAGCAACCATCAGAGCCCCCAAAACACACGGAAGAAATCAAGAATCTCCAAGAGAAGATGGAAGGGTTACATAAAGACATCGAGGGTCAAGAAGCAGTAATAAAACGGATTCATCAGGCAATTCCACTGGACAGTCAGTCTAGAGACCTCAAGACACCAACATTCGACCCGAAGAAGGGGGATCGCCCACAGAAATTTTTAAGAGATTTAAAGAATTACTTGGATGCAAGTGGAATACGTACAAGGCAACTATTACACATAACGGTCAACGAAGCTTTAAAAAGCACGGCGAACGAATGGTGGGACACAGTGCAGGAAGATGTCGTCGGATGGGGCGACTTCAAAGCTTGTTTCCTCAGTAGGTTCTGGAGCGCTGAAATACAGAGGAAAATAAAGAGAAACTTGTACAACGGCAGATATAACTGGGATGGAGGATTGTCGAGGGTGGAATACGCCACAAGAATCTTCACAAACGCCAAAGACGTAGGTTTTGAAGAAGAAGAAATCATCACTCAGATAGGAGAACATTTTGATCGAGAAATATCAAATGCAATCTGGGGATGGAAAATACAAACGCTAGGAGAGCTGATACAGCTACTAGAGAGAGCAGACAACAGAGGAAGGAATTGGCAAGCCCCGAAAAGGGAGGACAAGCCACCATCAAGCAACAAAGCATCAGCACAGGAAAACTAGACACCGTTACTGTGGAAGAGATCCGAAATCCTGGGTCTCACACAGTAACGGTGGTCTATAACAATCTCTTAGAAGACTTACAAGAAGGAACACTCTCTACAGAGAAACAAAAGGTAAAAGAAAAAGAATCCAACGAAGAATATCCCGAAGATCTGACAAAAAGTGCAGAAATCGAAATCCCCGACAAAAGGAGTTCTCCAGAAGGCCAAACTCTACCCGTGAACAGGACCAAGAATGGTTGGGGCTCAATAGAGGACAAAAGCGAAATGGAAAGAACAATTATGGCGATTACAATAACAGGTGGTCACGAAACCACAGTAATCTGCCATACCAACAACGAGTCGGAAGAGGACTGCATTAAGAGGACGAACCAAGGGATATCAAACGCTACGAAGGAATGGGGGGAAAGTGAACTAAACAACAATACAGAATCATCAAAAAGCCAATCCCTGCCCGTGAACAGGACTAAAAATAGTTGGGATTTCAACAGGGAAAAAGGCAAGGAGAAGAACCGAAGAACGCTGATAACACAAAGAGGTGTAGAGAAGATGAAGGAGTTTACAAACCCCAGAAAAAAATGGGGGGAACATGAAAAGAAAAACAGCAAAAGAGAAGAAACAAATGTCACAAGGACCAAAAAGGAGAACAAGCTGCACAACAGCCAGAGAGAGTGGCTACGCAAAATCCTGATCAAACACAGAAAAATTTTGGCGAAAAGAAAAACGAAACGGATTAATAATTGTTAACTGTTAAATAAAAATGTAAATAACTATGTAAATAAATAGCAAAGAGTTTCTGTGTTCTTCGTACAAATATAAGAACAAAGAAATTCTTTGGGGGGGAAGTTGTAACGGGGCAATCAGAGCCCGGAAAACAAACGCGCGCTCTGATTGGCCGAGAGTCGAGGAGTGGGGGGAACACAAGCGCCCTCGGTCCGCGCCACGGGGATATAAGAAGCCCGCAGCGCAGACCGAAGGCAGTCAGCTTCCACCCATGGTGGACGACTCACCACGCGACGGTGACAAGCCCGAGCGTTTCCTACACAACGGTGTTAAGCCCGAGTGTTCTTTTCCCTACACGACGGTGATAAGCCCGAGTGTTCCTTTCCCTACACGACGGTGATGAGCCCTAGTGTTTCTCGACGCAACGGTGACAAGCCCGAGCGTCTGTCAACTCCGTAACCCTACTCCCCGCAAAGAGGACGAGCGACCCAGCCAATCCAAGCTCAGCGGAGAAGCCCGAAGGAAGGGGAAACCCAAGAGTGGGGAAGCGGAGCCACCAGCACGAAGCAGTATATAAGAGGCTATTGCGAGGAGAAGAGTCAGTCGACTGCCGCTTGCGGCAGGAGATGCATCACGCGACGGCGATCAGCCCGAGCGTCTTCCTTCCTACGCGACGGCGATAAGCCCCAGCGTTTTTCCTTACACAACGGTGACAAGCCCGAGTGTTCCTTACGCGACGGTGTCAAGCCCGAGCGTTTAATTTAAGTAATATTTGTAATATAAAATAAATAAAGTGATTTTAAAAATATTCTGAGAAGAGAAGAGAGACTCTGAGGGCGCTTCCAAAACGTAGGTGGACGCTCCAGGTCTCTGTACGGCGATGTCCAACACAAGTAAGAGGACCAGGAATAGCACCAAGAGGACATCGCCATCAGCTCAAATTTATTAATGAAATTACTATAAAATGCGTAAAATAAAAGGGTTAATCATTCATAAACTTAAAATATTAAGATAAAATTCAAAAGAATAAAGATCAATCCCATGTACCAGGGGATAAATGCTCCTCTTCAAATCACTTGTAAATAATTGAATAAATATGTTTCTTTTGAGTATAACCAACTCGTGTCGACTACATCATTTAATACTCTAGAATAAGTCTCTCTGGTTCGTGGACAAAGACCCATCCACTCTTCTCGTTTGAACGGCCATTTTATGGTACGTTACAGTACACAGCTGAGTGTGTGGCTCTCAGAGACGCAATGGATCTGGCCCTCCAGATATCAAAATGAGTAGCATTACTCTGGACATTCGAAAGAAATACAATGAATTCTCCAGAACATCCACACAAAAACTAGAATTCCACTGGATACCCTCCCACACAGGAATTCCAGGAAACGAAAGGGCCGATACTCTCGCTAAATCAGTGGTCAGAGAAATAAATCCTAAAATTCGTGAAATACCATTTACTGATTTTACAGCGATATTTAAAAGAGAGGCAAGAATGAATACTCAACAATTAATTGTTGATCAAGGACGTCACAAGGGAACAATGTACTTCGATAATTTCTATAATGACTCACCCAAAACTTGGTTTAATGACACTAAATACAATAGAGCCACAATAGTAAGAATAAATAGACTCTGTTACGGCTACAACCCGAAAAACACGTAGATTTGAATAATGTTTTAATACAGAAAATAGGAGATTATTCGTAGTAATCACGGTTGTGGTTGTAACCAAAAATAAAAAATAAGGGATCGGTTTGCCGCGGTAAAACACTGAAGTGTACCGATGTTAGAAAGAAGAAGTTGTTGGACACAACAAGTTTACTCAGAATTGAATGTTATAATTTGTATATTTTCAACTAACACCAAATAATTTATTTGAGGATAAATCAAACGTCTAATCTGAGTCAATACGATAAAAGAAAATTGTAATCGCTTCAGCGTAAAATTGAACTTACAGTTGGAATTGAAAGAAATTAACAACGGTTTGAGTTGTTGAAATTCTGGTGAATGTTTGCTGGCGATGCAGATGACTCTCTTGTTGTGCAATTGGCCTGATGCACTATACTGGATCCCAGTAGATGAAGTTCAGGATGCTCGAACAATATTTGTTGCTTCATTGTGGAATGACTCAAACGTTTCTTCTCGAAAATGCTTCTACTTGACTTTGAATTAAAGACTCGAACTTTACTTCGAAGGTATGAATACTTAAGTTGATCGAGTACAATTTGAGTAGAGTAACATTCTAGATAGAAGTCTAGTGACTGGAGATGTTAACTCGGACAGAGTAACACTACTGAGTGTGGACTTGTTACTGAAGGTCTGATGACCAAAGTAACGTTGTAGATGAGACTTGGTACTGATGGTGAAGAGTTGTGGGTTGATCACCTTTTATTGTAAAAATGGGCTGGGCGTATCCACAAAACTCTGTTTGGTTCCAAAACTCTGTTTGATTCCAAATTTCCAGTTCTTTTTGGTACCGCCGTTTCGTAGAGGGAGAGGTTGTAAATGAGGATTGTAAATTTCCCTATGATAAGGTGACCGCTCCGCACCTTTCGCTCTCCACTCAATCATCTTCGTTGTGTTATGTCAATTTTCACGTTTTCGGTTGTCGGCTTGCCTTTGATCTCTGGTATAATAAAATTATAATTTCCTATGAAGTGATATCCGTGGGCTCTATTGTCTGCTCGAAATCGCTTCATTCGTTTCCTCTTTTTATTATTTTTTGTTCCTTATTCGTTGCCAAGCACAAAGAATGATAAGAACGGCAATGCAGCTTATCATTTCCGTTTATTTTCTCGGGCCAGGTAGAATAATTAAAATGTATTTAGAAATATAATTTTCACTAAGTTTATCGAGCAGGTTATTTGTATTTCCCATGCATTTTTCCTAGCATCTCTATGATTGTGTTGGGGATCGCAACAACTCAGATCAAACCACTACAGTAGTAAATCGTCACTATTCAGATGTAAGATTGTGAACGATCCCTCTTGCTCATGTGGATTCGTTGAAGAAGACAATGAACACATCGTCTGGGATTGCCCGAAGTAGCAAGCGCAGAGACAAGAACTCCAGAGAAAACTAGAAAAGTGTTGTGTTATACCCTGCAGTATGAACTCTTTATTAAAACAACTACGCCCCAAAATTGTGTCAGCCCTTGATAAATATTTCAGAGACATAAAAATTGACTTATGAAAGCTCAGATTAATAATTGTACCATTCATGTGAAAGATCCACTATGTGGATGTGCTAATAAACCCATCATTGGGTTTCTAATGCATTAATAAAAAAAAAAAAAATGTTACGAACGGAGAACTTCATCTAAAAATTCGAAAAATTGAGAATTCATTCAGCTCATAAACACGAATCTTTTGAGTTTCGTCCCGATGAAATCGGATGAGTAGTTTGAAAGATACAGCCGATTTTCGGAAAAACTTCAATTTAAAATATCTCGAGAACCGTTCAGCGGATATGCCTCAGATTCAATCCCAACTATCTTCATCAGAAACTACATATACAAAAAAAAATTGGGAGTCTTTAAGTCAATTATTCATTGAGCTATCGTGGTAAAACCGAGTTTTTGGAAAAAAGCACAAAAAATTAATAAACAATAGAATAATGAGATTTAATTCATGAAAATTTGACAAAAGCTAGATATTATGGTTACGAATCTTGAATAAAATTTTGAACGGAATCCGTCTCACGGAAATTAAGAAAATTTGAAACATACGATTTTTAAAAAATTTCTATATTTCGAAAACCATTGAACCGATCTTGCTGAAATTTTTATGGGACATACACTTCATCAAAACTGATATCTTGCCGAAATTTCAGATTTTCATCTCTCACCCTTCTCGAGTAATAGAGACTCGTAAAGTCGTACATACAGACACACATGCATACATGTCTACTTTTTTCTCATTATGATTTCTCGACGTTTTGCATCATTTTGAGTCGTTTCTAATGAAAACTGGCACTTCGAAAGAAATTGCGAAAGCAAAACTTCCATTTGGAAGAGAAAGCACTGTAATTAGAATCATCTGCACACGCAAAATTTCAGCCAAATTACCCCGAGTGAAAATTGTGAGTTCAAGTAAGATGAGTTTCCTCGCTCGAAGTAAGGGCTGTGAATCAGTTTTTCGCGAAGGAAAATTGAAGAAAATTTTATTCGGAAATTTGATTTTTGACGAAAAGTACCCAATCGATTTCGCTCGAATTTCACTGACAGCAGTTGTCATAGGAACGATGCTGGTAAATTTTTGGGTCGCCAAGTATTACCGTTCCGGGGCAATGGGCTCGTATCTGTCACATACACACACACATACTGAAACCGTACGGCTATTTTTTCATTTCCAGTCAGCGAGACACTGGAAATGCTGAGAGGACTGGCGGATCCTGGTAGTCCCCCTTCAATCCTACCAGATTTGTCCGACCCAGTTACCACACTGACGCTTTTCATAAGGAGATTTAAGTTTATAAATATAATTAAGAAACTTTTAAAAATTGTTGAGAGTTAAAAAATAATAATAATAAGCGGCCTTACCGACTGGTGAGAACAGAACGTCAATCGGTAAAGAAGAAATTTTTTTTTATTTTAAACTATACTTTATACGTCAATCAAGCCGAGCTGTCAATCAACGTGAGTGAACTTGTCAATCGAACGGGATATAAATTCCCCGTTTGTGGGGAATTGCGAAGCAGTCTTAATCCAACCGCTGCCCGGTTCGGAAGGAACTTTATTATTGAAAAAATCCTAAAAACGGAGAAAGTTGTTAATGGAGTTTATCATTATATTATTCATTATTAGAGTTCATAATTACCGGTGACACATTGGCTGATGGCCTGGAAAAGGGGAAAGTGAGAGAAAAAATATTAAAAACCTGTAAAAGGGGAATACAATTATTAGATTAGTTTATAAAATTGAGTCTGAAAAAAGAATAAGAAGAATTAAAATAAGAAAAAGTCAAATTAAAGATACTTACGTTAAAATTCTCATTGTTGAAGCCTGAAAAGAGAAAAGAGTGATTAAAATTAAAATAAGAACAAGTCAGATTAAGGATACTTACGTTTAATTTGTCATTGGAAAAACCTGATAAGGGAAAAAGTGATTATAATAAGAAAAAGTCAAATTAAAGATACTTACGTTTAATTTGTTATTAAAGAAACCTGAAAAATGGAAAAAGCCTGAAAAGGGAAAAAAGTGATTAAAATAAAGATACTTACGTGTAATAAGAAGAAAAATACTTACGTTGAAATTCTTGTTATCGAAAACCTGAAAGGAGGGATTAGTTGAAAATAATATAAAAGACATTGTTTGGAAAGAACGATTAGAAATACAAAGAAAAATGTGAAATAGTGCCCAATTAAAAGCAAGGAATATTTGAATTGAATACTTACTGTAGAAACTGGGTGAAGAAATTCAAAAAGAAAAGAACAAAGAAGAATCTGTCATGAAATAAAATAAGCGAACAATTTTCATCGAAATAAAATGTGGAAAGCTTTTTATTTTAATGAAGTAAAGTAGACAAAACTCTACAACATAAGTTCTCTAAAAAAGGGCTAAGACCAAGAAGAAACCATACCACCTTGGTGATTTAGAGGTCAAATCACCTGGCGACCGTAAATGTCCGGTTACAATACACACAGCCACACACACTGACGCCCCTATACTGTGACGTAATTCTCGGGCCTAACGGTAAACCCGAAAATTAGACACGCCTGAATATTAAACGCTCCAAACGAAAAACAAATGGGCGCCAGGATAACCTAAAGTTATCCAACAAAAGGAATTATTAATTCAATTAATCAAAAATATTAACAAACCAAAATACTTCCTTATTTTGCTCGACTAACTCAACGTCCACCTCTGGGTCGCTGTTGTGGGTTAAAATAAGAAAATAATAGAACAAAATAGTTGAACACGAAATGTTTAGGGAAATCGAAAATTTAAATTTAATAGAATGAAATTAAATTGTGTTTTTAACAAATAAAAAAAATTTAAATAACAATTAATTGTGCGCAGCACGATACTATCTTTTTTATACGTCACGAGACGTTTTAATAAAGTTTGGTTATTTTATAAAAGTTCAAAAATTAATTAATAATTCAAAAGTTATTAATTAATTTATCGTAAAGAAAAATAAATATACAACTTTTATTCGAAACTTGAATGTAAATGGGAATTTAGTGATATGCTGCCATTTAAAGCCAAGTAATAATATCACCAGAAAATTCCCTAGAGTACGAAAAAACGCTGTCCCTGATTTCCCAAAAACATTGACCCAAAACAATTTTCACAATAAAGAAATTAAATTGAATGAAAATTAAAAAAAAAAAAAAGAGAAATATTAACAAATACACCCAGCAAAAAAATTAAGGTAACAGTAAATTTTGTCAGTTTTTTGCCTGATTTTCAAATAGCTGTAACTTCGCCAAAATCATCGTATCGGGATTTTAATGAAATGGTTGGAAAGCTTGAAGTCTGTACTCTCGAAATATTGAGATGAAAATTTTTTATGACAATTCGTTATAACGAGATGAGAGAGTCGAAACCAGCAAAATTTTTTTCTTTTTTTTTCATTTTTTCAAACTGTTCCACGGACTTCAATACTATATTACATGCCTAGGGCAGTAATGTAAGAAAAGTCTCAAAGCACATGTAATTGTTGGTCGAGGCGAAGCCGAGGTCAACAAACATGTGCTCTGAGGCTTTCTTACTTACTGCCCAAGGTGTGTATACTATTTTTCTGCACACTGGGACGGAAGTGAGCTTACGCCCGAGCACAGCGAGGGCTGAAAGTCTCACTTTCGTCCCAGTGTACAGAAAAAAAATTTCCTCGATGCAACCCTTATCAGAATCGTATAGCCTGATCTTTCAGCTTCCACTTTTTCCCCCTACGACCTTTTGTTGTTGAGGTATCGTCGATTGAATCAAAAAACACCCTTTTGTCTTCAATCACCGATATCTCAGAAACTACTGATCGCACAGCGAGCGAATGATGAGATTCGTAAACTTGAATGAATTTCCTGTAAGATGCGCGCTATGTTTAGTTGGGAAAAAATTCTCTTCCACTTCTAAAACTGGTTCGAAAAAGTATCGAAAAATGGTGTTTTTTTCGTTTTTTGAAAATTGGCCTGCATTTCGCGAATTTTGTAAAAATTGCAAAATGTTTCAACGTTTTTTCTCAGTTTAATGTGTGCTGAAGCATTCCCTAAATTTTCAAGCCAATCGGTTCGACCGTTTTTTTTCCCGAATGAACAAACTTTCAGCAAAAATTAAAGGAACACTTTTTTGTTTCTTAAACACCAATTACTGGTGATTAAGACCGGTGTTGGGAGGGCACCAATTATAACTTAATTTGCCAACAGTTTGGGAACCTTAATTTTTGGAGGTTCCCTTAATTTTGATCCTTACCTTCGACCCTACGGGCCTCCCGCTTCTGCGATGGATCTCCGACTTTTCCGAGCGATTTCCGCGTAGGAGGGAAATTCGAGAGGGAAAGACGAAAGGGAAAAATGGAAAGAATGACTCTAGACACGAACAAGATTGTTAGCTAATATTTAGATTTATTCAAAAGATGCTCTCGGAAAGAAGAATGTAGGATTTTATAAAATCAAAGTATAGTTACGTATAACTGACGAGAGAGAGAGAGAGAGACCGCGGGAAAAACACGGGACACGTTCGCCGCGATGATTCTGTATGAACTTAGAATTCAGAATTCAGATTTAACGGATGTGGAAAGACGAAATTGATGACTTCGTTTAGGTATTCCGGTAATTTAGATTTGAGGCTCACCCAATGTACAGGAAAATAGTTATTTTCTGTCTTCAATACAATTCGTTGATGAAGAAGGGGCCTATTTCTCCGGGCAGCCAGAACGTCGTCCGGGGGAAGTTGCAGTCGTATGTAGAATGTAGACGAGTCGATGATAATCACTACATTCCTGAGTAACGAGTAGAGAATATTGTTTTTAAGAAACTACGCGCCAGTTAACTTGAGTCTCTATCTCAAAGTTCGATTTCGCGTGGACGCGCACACACACACTCCGAACTGTTGACTGTGTGGATTCGTTTTTTTCTCACTTCGCAAATTCGGGGTCCAGGAGTACGGGCCAGACGCGTTCCACTGAACGTAGAGGACGGGAACCGACTTCACTAGGACGATTTTATTGAAGCGCGAAAGACGACACAGGAGTCAGCGGGGACGTTCCACAGAGGCTCCACGGGCGTGACTGGTTTTGTCCTCTTGGAAAAATGGTGGTCTCGGGCCTTTTTGCTGAATTCAGCAGAGCAGCCGGCACGTGTCTTTTTGATGATGTAGGAGACAAGAAGACATGAGTCGGCAGCTAGTTGCTGAATTCGCAGTTTTTACATTGAGGAGTACGTGACGCGAAGGAAATTTAAAGACTTTATAATTTTTGTAATTTTAAAATTGAGAAAATAAATTTCACGCGTAACACCGGAAGTGTTCCCTTTCCGTTATTTCTTCGTGCTTCTTCGCGCAAAATTCGTTAAATTTCATCAAAGGAAAGAAAATCAAAAAAAAATTTAAAAATCGAAAAAAAAAAAATTTTAGTCACTTGTAACAGTTGGCTTGACTGACCTTGAGCCAACGCGTTAAATGCACTGAAATTCCTTAAAATTGACCCAAATTTATGCTCCAAATTTTTCCCCAAATGACTCCCGATTAATTTCCCTTTATTTAAACTGGGCGCCAGTCGTTTTTCGAAACTTTAAGAGCTTGGGGGAAAACGACAAATCCCCAAGTTTGACTCTAAATCAACGAAAATACAAAACCCCAAAAAGACTCTAATTTCACCCGCTTTTTGTACGAAACTCTCAATTTATCCCGAGGGGGAGAGGGGACGATACCCTCTATTTGGGTATTCGTGACGACAAAAACTTTACACAAAACTCATGACAAATTTTAACTCAAATAATATAAATTCAATGTATTCAGAAGAAAACAATTTATGTACATTTAAATCAAAGAAATTATGAATTTTTTTCTGATAAATAATATAATAATTAATTCGTCTGAATTATTACTCTAAACTCAACTCAGAATGAACGACAATAATTTTAATATTAGCCGGGTGGACTCCCCCGGAACAGACGCTAACTCGACGTTTTCTTTACTTTCAATTCTTTCCTCAAAATTCTTTACTCTTAGTCTTCACTCAAAATTCTTTACTCTAAACTCAAAATATTAATTGTACGGGGACTCGCGTACCTTACGTTATTTGTGCTGTCTTTCCTCCGTGTCGACCTCTCTTTATTTTTCTTTACTTCAATTTTCTTTACGTAATTCTTTACAATTTTCTTTACGTTTCTCTACACGATGTGATCGCCACGGTGTCCCGGGAGAAGAAGAACGAGTCTTCTCTCCCACGAGTTGGCATTGGGTTCCCTCGGCTGTCTCCGCAGAGTCCCCCACTACTTTATCCTAACGTCACGGATTCTCCTCAATTCCGAGAATCTCGCGCCAATTCTCACTCTCCAATAATTCCAATATATATACTAAAAATAATCACAATAATTTGGACAATATTTTCCCGACAATTATAAACGGAAAAGTTTTGTCTTTGAATTCACTTGAGTCTTTTCTTTTCACACACATAACTTTAGTCTTTTCTTTCACTGACTCCAATGTTGATCCTGGTGATCTCCAGTTTCCCTCGCTGTTGGCCAACATTCCCTCATGTTCGCTAATGTTGGACCAATTGAATGGATGTTGTTTCTTCCCAAGTTCCTCTTCGGTGTCCTTGGTGCCGCTACTTTTATCTTTGGGACTGGGGAAATTTCTCACCAGTCCTGACTCATGACTTTCTCTCCATTTTTCCGAAGTAATTTCAAACAAAAATGAACAAAAATAATTAGTGAGGTCACAAAATATGTTGACCTCACTCTGGACATTTGCTGTCTTGACTCAAAATGAGCTCTATCCTCACCGGGTACCGCGAATCGCGACCAAAACCGTGATTTTCGCGAAGTTTATTTATTATTCGAATTTTTATTGATTCTGTGACGGTAAAAACCGTCACACACTATTTCCCTAAGTCAAATGCGAATCCATTCTCTGAGTGCCATAATTTTTCAAATTGAAATTTTTTTCCATTAAGTCGAATTGATACCCCCAATCAAATCTCTTCCATTCTTCCGGCACGCATCGATACGATTTACCAAGTTTTTCCAGATTTTACCGAGTTCCTTAGAAAAAATCGGTTTTTCTAAAGACTAATCGCAAAATTCACAAGTTTTTTTTCATTTTTTTTTACACTACAAAAACACATTTTCATCGACATTCGCTTTTTTTTCTTCTTTTTCCCCTCATCATGCCCAGACGGCATTTATCCGAAGCTGAAATCGCTGAACTGATGACTCTCGTAAGGGAGGGATACTCAACCGAGTTATCAGTGACAGAATGAATGTCTCGATATCTGTTGTGTCTCGGCTGTATAATCGGTTTCGAGAAACCAGTGAATACAATCGTCGGAGAAGACAAGTTCGGTGCCGTGAGACAACTCCACGGGATGATCGAGCAATGATTCGACGTATTCGCCGACAACCATTCCTTGGGCCGAATATCATTGCTCGTGACTTCCCGAATCGGCGGCGCGAAAAGCAACACAGACGGAGACAACAGCAACAGTCACGCCAACAACGACAACAGCAAAGGCAGCCACGAAACATCTCGGCTCAAACGGTGAGAAATCGTTTCCGAGAAGCTCGATTACGAGCTAGGTGTCCCGTTCGTGTGCCTATGCTCAATGCCAGGTAACGCCACGCTCGTCTAACGTCCGCCCACCAACATGTTCACTGGAACGTCAGGCGGTGGAATAGCGTGTTGTTCACAGATGATTCTCGGTTCTGTCTGCACGATGATGACAGACGAGTGTGAGTTTATCGTCGCCGTGGAGAAAGGTTCCATCAGAACCACGTTCGTCCGGTTGCCGCGCTTCATGGAGGGTCAGTGATGGTATGGAGAGGGATCACGTGATTTTCGCGAACTCCTCTCCTTATCATCCGTGAAAATTTGAACGCCCCACACTACATGAATCGCATTCTGCGACTCATTGTACTGCCCAGTCGACAACGTTCGAGGAGATTCGTTTTCATGCAGGATAATGCTCGTCCTCACACGGCGAATGGCACAAGACGATTCTTCGAACGTCATGACATCAATGTGTTGAGACATCCAGCATTGAGTCCTGATCTGAATCCCATCGAGCATGTTTGGGATATTATGGGTCGTCGTCTGTGACAACAATATCCCAATTTGCGGAAGTTGGCAGAGTTGGAGGGAGCACTTCTTCAGATCTGGAGGAGTATTCCTCAAGAGCAGATAAGAAGGTGCATTAACATGGCACAGAGATTGAGAGCGGTCATTCAGGCCAGGGGTGGGAGTACCCGTTACTAAAGTAGCGGCAAAAGCTAAGGCATGAGTTTGGAGTCAAGAAAATCCTCTCTCTCTCTCTCTCTCTCTCTCTCTCTCTCTCTCTCTCTCTCTCTCTCTCTCTCTCTCTCTCTCTCTCTCTCTCCGAAACATGATGTACATGATGTACATGTTTTTTTCCTATAAAATAATTTGCTGAAGGAAGGTCGGTGTGGGATCTTATATGATTTACATCACATAAATATATATATATATTATATATAGAAAAGAAAAAATATTTATTTTTTCCTATAAAATAATTTGCCGAAGGAAGGTCGGTGTGGGATTTCATATAATTTTCATCACATAAATATATATATATTATATATAATAAAAAGAAAATATTTTTTTTTTTAACTTAATGAATATGAGTTAATGTGCATATAATACGATATATCGCATAGAAAAAATCAAGATTTCTCAAGAATTTCAAACTTTGGGATGAAATAGTTATTTTTTTTTTATTTTTCGAAGCCAAAATGAAGGTTCTGGTGGCGAAATTTACATCATATTCATTATGTAATAGTATATTTCCGGACGAGAGAGACAGAGTTTTTCAAGGAGTGTGAAGTTGGCGCCCGAGCCGAAGGCGAGAGATGCCAATCACACGACTTGAAAAACTCTGTCTTTCATGTCGGGAACATAGTTTTTCTTTAGTGATTCTACGTTCTCAAGTTCGAGAAAGGGTTTTTTCCAGGCTAGCCTGGAAAAAATTTTTTCTCGAGCGTGTGAACGTAGCAACAGTAATGAAAATATACATTTGTTACTCATAGCAAACGAGGGGATTTTCATTATCTTCAGAACATTCAAAGAGATATCATATTTAACAAAAAGAACATGAATTGACGTGATTAATATGAATAAAATCAGTGATGGTAGATTTGAAATTAAAGAATTCATTCGAAAGCTTTCTGCCAATTGCATTGGCAGAATATTAGATGTAAGATTCTCAAATTACGCACAAGTAATGGGGCTTCTGCTTGTTTCGAACCAATTTTGAAAATGGAAGAAAATTTTTTTCCAACTAAACAGAGCACGGATCATACAGGAAATTTATTCATGTTTACGAATCTCATCATCCGCTTGCTGTACGATCAGTAGTTTCTGAGATATCGAAGATTAAAGACAAAAGGGTGTTTTTTGATTCAATCGACAATATCTCAGCAACAAAGGGTAGTAGGAAAAAAAAAAAATTGAAGCTGAAAGATCAGGCTACACGATCCTGATAAGGGTTCAATCGAAAAATTTTTTTTGAAGTCCGTGGAACAGTTTGAATAAATGAAAAAAAAAAGAAAAAATTTTTCCTCTTTCAACTCTCTTATCTCGTTATAACGAATGGTCATAAAAAATTTTCATCTCACTATTTCAAGAGTAGAGACTTCAAGCTTCCCAACCATTTTTGTTTTATCCCAATACGATAAATTTTCGGCGAAGTTACAGCTATTTGAAAATCAGGCAAAAAACTGACAAAATTTACTGTTCCCTTAATTTTGTCGCTGAGTGTATATTGTAACGCCATATTTTGGCCGTTACAAATATTTGTTTGTTTTAGACCGGTATCGCGGTGAATGTTTAATTTATTGGAACCACCAAGACGGAAGGTCCCGAGAAACGAGAAAAAAAAATATTTTTATTTAATTAATTCGTTTATTTTGAATTTTCCGCCTTGAATATTCCCGCGTTTGCCGGAGTTTTCTGTCCAAGATGGAAGGCGGCGCTAGCAGACGGACAAAGACAACAGGGAACTGCTGAGATGGATTATCGACGCAGATAGCGGAAATCGATGGAAGGAGGTTTTCTTTTGGATTCTTCAATATGATTGGCGAAAATGGAAATCAAGGACGTCTGGAAAATGAGAATTAATTCGATATTAATTGATTATGATGAAAATTAATTGAGAGATCATCATAGAAAATTTTAACGGAATTTTTGACGTAAAAATTATGAGATTTATTCTTTTATTATTTATTTAATTACCGGATTTAAAGTAAAATAATACCGGTGATAAAAGGATGGAATTAACGTCATTGGCCAATTAATTTGGGAAGAGCCACCTGTGGTCTAATTTTCGACGCACGCCGGCGTCTTCCCTCACTTTCCGTTTTGGTGGCAAATAGTACAGACGTGATTTTCGCTGTAGGAAAAAAATATATTAATTACCGTTGCAATAATCGCAATACTTGTTGTAATTAAAAATTTTTGGAGAAATTACACTTATCGAGGATAATTAAAGATTTTATTGGACGATTACCGGGGAATTGGAGATTGAAGAGGGAATTTGGCTTCGAGGTTAACCAACAACACTCCGGTAAGCGTGTGATTATTCTCGGCATAATTTTTGGACATTTTTTTTTTGTTAGCGTCGTTGCGACGCCGGTAACCGCCATTTTGGGATTTTCCGTGGCGTGATAGTTTTTTTTGTATTATTCGCGAAATTTAATTAAACGCAAATGGTTTAGTGTTTCTCGTTTCTCGCTAATTATTTTATTTTCGAAAAATTATTGTCGGGAAAATTAATTGGGAATTTGTGATTTAATTAATTTTTATTTAATTTGGTCGGCATTTAATTTGATTTTCAGCGATAATTTTAGACGATAATTTTGATTATTGTGATTATTTTTTTTTTATTTAATAACGTCGATTGTTTCGTCTAATTTATTTTTTATTCTTATTTTTTATTTCGAGTTATCGCTGGGAATTATAAAGGTGTATTTTTAAAGGACGCCGATCGTCCATGCGGCGATAGAGCCTTAAGGTGCTTGTCGCGTGAATCAGAATTAATTCAAATTTTGACTTTTAAATTTTCTTTGACTATTTCTTTTAACGACAAATTGAATTGTGTTGTTAATTACTGTTTTGTCGTGTTCGTAAAATTTGTCTAGACTTTTGAATTAGTTCTGATTATTATTTTTTTTTATTCTTGACAAATAAAATTATATAGAGTCTTGAATGAAGTTTTAATTTGTTATGTTCCGACATTAATTAAATTTTTGATATTATCTAACCAAATTTGAATTCAGTAACTAAATATTTTTTTTATTATCGCTGTAACATTATTTTTTTATTTTTCTAAAAGAGAGCATAAAAAGAATATCGCTCTGGAATTAAAATTATAAAACGAAAATTGAATGTTATTTTCTTTGAAATCTGTATTCCTTTTCAATACATTACAGGTGAGTTATTGAACCCAGCCGCCTCCGCGGTCATTAGGATTTTTTTGGATTTGAAATCCTTTTGTTACTGACTAGTCGGATAATCACCTGGGGATTAAATTTTGATAGTTCTTTGTTTGTTTTGATTTTCGGACGAAAGGTCGTCCTGGCGCCCAACAATTAACGTTGTTTGATTTTATTGATTTTTTTTTATATATTAATTTTATTGAGTTTCACGAGATTATTTTAATTACCGTGGATTGAAAAATACGTGACAATATATATTCATGTGACGAAAATCATGAAAAAAAAAAATTATTCAGTTACATCTCAATGTGGGACTCTTCTCCAGCACCACAGCTGTGTGAAAAGAACTCAATTCCGTCACCAACTAGTCTTGGGCCAGTCCTGAGACCGTTCCGCACACCAGAGCCAGCACTGTTGCCAGAACAGCCTCCAGCAACCTTCATTTGCCAATATCTCTGAAAATTCAGTTACATCTAATGAAAAAAAAAAAAAAATTCTCTTACTTAATAATACATTAAAATTCTTTTTTATTGTCATATTTCTACTTTTTGGAACATCTTGAGTCATATTCCATTGAAATCTTGAGCTTCAACTTCATAGTCAAGTTAGCTAACTCGAGTTTAGCCTTGCCCAAACTCAGCCTAATTCAAGGTTGCTTATGATAAAATTCTCTGCAATGAGAAATTTTCAAAATTTGCGTAACTTTGAATTTTTTCTCAATACTAAAATTGTGCTACCAAAAATCGATACAAGGAAAATATAATGAATAGATAGCATGAATCAATCAAGTTGATATAAACTATCTCATTTCAGAAGTCGAAATAATTCTTAACGATGGAAGAAATAATGACTACGAGACACATCAATTGTCCAAGAGGTCATAATTGTAAAATTGGAAAAATATACTTCAATAATCATCTTTTTATAGAATGTTTGTCTGATCATATTTTGAGAGTATCGTTGAACAAATTTCCAAAAATATTGAAGATCGATCATGAACGATATATTTTAACTGGGATAGTGAATTTTATAGATTCAGATATCATAAGTGAAGAGAATATTGGACATTACATAGCGTATATTCTTAAATTCGATGAGTGGTATGAAGTAGATGATTTATCACCTGATCAAATGAATGGAAAAGATTCATCTGATTCAGTCAATCCTCATCTATGCATACATATAAAAATTGGTAGTTGTGATTGAAAGAAAATTATGTGAAGAGAACGTGATCAAAAATAATCTTATAATTTTGAAAAAGAAAGTATATAGTTGATCTCGTTATTAATTATCATCAATTTTATCATTGAAATGATTGTTTTTAGAATATATTAATATATCATCGTCAAAAACATACCTTTCATAAAACAGGGATTATTAACCGACGCAGCTGATACTTTTTCAACAAATATAAATTAAGAATGTTGAATTTATGCAAATGTCAATATATTGGGGATATAAGATATTCTTCAAATTTGGCAAATGATTAAGTCACAACGACAATGGGTTCATCTTTCAATGAAAAAAGATTTACTTCACGATAATTAATTCAGATATATCGCCCTCCTCAGGGAAACATATAGGAAAATGGAAATTCATGGAGGATCAATTTTGTGAATGGTTCCCTAGAATTATTATTTCATGAATTCTAAAAGTTATAACACAAATGACGCATAGCCAAGACCTTTTAACCCTCTGAGGATTAATCCGCAAGCTTTATTTGGACACAGTTGCTTTAGAAAATTCTTATTCAGGAGGAAGAGAGCAGAGACGGACCAATGCCGTTGATGCGGAATGATAGACAATGTCAATCACACGATGTTTATGTCCGACAGATGAAACGAAGAGAGTCTTGAGTTGAAAGCTCATACCGGACGATAATTCAATAAGATTAGCATGATGATCAGCCTAACAAGCAACAAGGGAAGCTGAAATCATCCACACAATGGTTGATAAGAAAGAAGATGACATCAGAGCGCTACATCACAGCGTCTGGAGACAATGTCCATGCTGAAGTGAAGCGAAAGTGGTTTGCAGCATAGTGCATGAATGATGTCACGGAGGTGGGTTTTTTAGTCAGTAAGAATCTAACACTACCCACATCCCATCTGCGGGTGTCTCATGTAAGACGTTTCCCACCTCCAAAAAAAAAAAAAAATGGCATCACTGATCTGTGCGTGGAATGCGAAAACTAAAATAGGCCTCAGAGGGTTAAGTTTGTTCCAAATATAATCAATTGAATAGTTTTGAAGATATAGCTTGCTTTTTCTGATGTTTCTATGCTAATATCTAAAAAACTACTGGACCGATTCCGCACAGTTTCAATACCAACCTTTGTGCTCATCAGATGTATAACCTCACAAAATTTGAGGTCTCTAGCTCAATTATTTATTAAGTTATCGTGGAATCAAGATTTTCACGAAAAATTTATCAAAAGTTGTCTACTGGCTGAAATAAAAATCTGAGCTCCCACCACACCGGGGGTCAAAGATACGGCTCTTGGACGCGCATCTCCTCGCGGAGACTGGACGCTGTGATTCCATTTTTCATCGAGAAAAGTCGAAAAAACGATATTTCAACATTTTCATTTTCCTCAAAAACTATCCGGCCGATTCAGCTGAAATTTTTGTGAGAGCTTGAGGCACTCATGACAAACTTATGGTAAAATTTTCAGATCGCTAGCTAACCCCACTTCAGAGTAAAGCGGAAAATGCGTCATCACACACACACATACACACAGACATTTTCTAAAAACGACGGATCTCGACGTTTTGGGTCATTTGCAGTCATATTATGATTAAATCTCAAAATCGAAAAAAATTACGATTACAAAGCTTCCATTCAGAAGCAAAAGTACCGAAAAATGATGTTTTTTTTTCTTTTTCTGAAAATTGCCCTGCATTTTGCGAATTTTGTGAAAATTGCAAATGTTTCAACGTTTTTCTCCAGTTTAATGTGTGCTGAAGCACCCCCTAAATTTGCAAGCCAATCGGTTAGACCGTTTTTTTTCCCGAATGAACAAAGTTTCAGCAAACATTGAAAGAACACTTTTTTGTTCCTTAAACACCAATTAATGATGATCAAGGCCGAAAATGTGTTTTCTCCGTTATTTTTCCGTGATTTCCTGTGAAAAATTCGTTCAGTCTCATCAAAAGAAGAACAATGAAATAATCGATTTTTTTTGCAAAAATCAAGGAAAAAATCGATTTTTTTTCTTTGATCAATAAAAAAGTCGCAACGTTTTTTTTAAAAAAAAGCCATGAAAAAATTAAAAAAAAAAATTTAACTAAAAAAAAAACTCTAGAACGCATTTCACTCGGAAAGGTAGTGACTCAAATTTTTTTTTAAACACAAAAATGTTTTTTTTTCCGATTATAAAATTCCTTTTTCTTCGAGTTTTCAATCGGAGAAAGTCGAAAAATAAAATGTAATTTTGATCGAAAAAAACTCGAAAAAAAATTTCGTGGTAAAAAAGTCGTCATCGCTCCTAGTCAAATGCGATTCTAGAGATTTTTTTTAATTAAAAAAAAAAAATTCCGATTTTTTCATCTTTTTTTTTCAAAGAAAACTTTACGATTTTTTTATTGATCTAAGAAAAAAATCGATTTTTTTGATGATTTTTGCAAAAAAAAACGATTTTTTCATTGTTCTTTTTTCAGTGAGATTGCACGAATTTTGCTCAGGAAATCACGGAGAAATAACGGAGAAAACCCTTTTTCGGCCTTAATCATCATTAAGTGGCGTTTGAGGAACAAAAAAGTGTTCCTTTAATTTTTGCTGAAACTTTGTTCATTCGGGAAAAAAAACGGTTGAACCGATTAGGTTACAAATGTAGGGAATGCTTCAGCAGACATTAAATTATAGAAAAACGTTGAAACATTTGCAATTTTCACAGAATTTGGGAAATGCAGGGCAATTTTCAAAAAACTAAAAAAACACCATTTTTCGGTACTTTTTCGAACCAATTTTAAAAATGAAAGAAATTTTTTTCCAACTGAACAGAGAACGGATTTTACAGAAAATTTATCCAAGTTTACGAATCTCATCATTCGCTTGCTGTGCGATCAGCAGTTTCTGAGATATCGACGATTAAAGACAAAAGGGTGTTTTTTGATTCGATCGACGATATCTCAGCAACAAAGGGTCGTAGGAAAAAAACAAAAAAAATTGAGAATTGAGAAATTGGGTTGGATCGAGAAATTTTTTTTGAAGTCCGTGGAACAGTTTGAAATAATGAAAAAAAAGGAAAAAAAATTTTCCGCTTTCAACTCTCTCATCTCGTTATAACGAATGGTCATAAAAAATTTTCACCTCAACATTTGAAGAGTAGAGACTTCGAGCTTCCCAACCATTTTTTTGAAATCCTAATACGATGATTTTTGGTGAAGTTACAGCCATTTGAAATTCAGGCAAAAAACTGACAAAATTTACTGTTCCCTTAATTTTTTTGCTGGGTGTATAATACAGTTCCTGTCAATCATATATACAGATCTTTACATAGTATAGTACCGGGTCCGATTCATATATATGGTATATGTATGGATTCCATCCTTTCGTATGATTCCAGGACCGGACCTGGAAGTATACTTTTCATATAAACAAATTCCAAGACCGACCTGGAACGAGCTATTCGGCCTGGAAGTAGTCAATGAAGGCAGAAAGTTCGTGGAATCATCCTTTACATATATACTTGTATGCTAACAATTACAATTCAGCTCATTTATCAGCATATGTAAAATATATGTGAGATATATTCTTTTCATATATGTGGGATAAATGAATTTAATCTCTTTAGAAATATATATTCTGCCGTGTGGGGAAATTTTTTCTGAAATTCTGAATATTATGATTGAGAAAATTGCCAAAGTAATTTTTCTTGTCATCCTGAAAAAAATTCGGAAAATGAGGTCTTTTTGTAATAAAATATTTTGAAGCAACATAACTTCTCAACAGCCCTCTGCGAAAAATTGATAATAAATAATTCCATCATAATTGCATGGCAATGCAATGTGCAACAATCAGGCACCGTACTCAAATCATTATGTTTTTCATATGGATAAATGTTGTGGATGTACGGATGGTAAAGAGGGTGTATTAATGGTGCAGCTGGTATCACTCTGTCACGCAGAGACTTTTATTAAGATGAGAATAGAACTCCATAGCTGGTTATGTCATCAGCCTATAAGTCGAATGCCGTGCGGTTATATTCTATCAAATATCCTACGAACTTTGAGAAATAGTGGAATTGCTAGTGCATGAGCCCTGTTCACCGTCAACGTTCATCAATCCCAAAATCCATTGAACTTAATTCTTCCAATATTTCAAAGAGTCAAAATAATTAGTGATGATCCACATGAATCCGCGAGTACTGAGGAGCGGATCAATGTGAATGCTAATAAAATAAGGCATACAATCGAAAGAGGACAGTCATTGTCATATCGAATCAATCTAATGTGGAAGAAGGAATCATTGAGGGAACCTTCAACTGTATACAGAATATTAGAAGAAATTTGTATACAGGCGTTGTTCCCTTCATGTCTTCCGATTTTGGTATTCTGATGGAATTATTGGAAGGTCCAATTGCTGTGGAATAATTTTCAGCCGAGGTTACAGTGTACTCATCTGAGCGCTCCGCAACCTGAGCAAGAGATTCGGAAGATATGCAATTATAAGTAGAAGTGACTGATTCGAAAATAATTCCTACTTGTAAATAAATTGCGTTTCTTAAATAACTCGAAATGGTTCGTAAATAATATTTAATATGAAAGTGGGCCTAGAATTGATTGAGAGATGATTCAAAAACCATTCAAAAATGATTCCTAATCCAGAACTGTTTCAGAATAATTCGGGAATCATTCAAATATAATTGCTCATTCGAAAATGAATTCCAAAATTTATTCTCAAGTGATACAAAGAACGTTTAAAGAAAAAATTTCTTTCGAAATTTCTCATTCACAAATCATTTTGCAAAATCTAGTTAACAATGATTCTTCATTAGGAATTGAAATGAAAGACCGTGAAAAAGTCTGACATATAAGAAATTGCATTCGAAAAGAAATTTTGGAATGAATACAGAAATAATTCACATGTCATTAAATTAAATCTCAAAATTTATTTCGAAGTGATGGAAAGAACTTTGAAGGAAAATTCTCCTATGGAATTTTTGAAGTGAAACTTCTTTTGGGAGGGTACCAACTTTTTTCTCGCGTCACGAAACGAGTGTAAGGCTTTGAGGGGAACGTGGTAGTAGAGTAGTGGGGGGAAAGAGAAATTTTTGCTGCTGCCGTCGGGTTGCTCTCCGGGTGGTGGGGGAAGCCTGTGTATTTGTTTTTATTTTTTCCTTCAATACACGGAGAGAAAAATTTGGGAATTTATCTGAATGATTTTTTGAAAAATTACGGAAAATTGTCATTCAAAGGAGGAGTTCTCATGAAACACGACCGAAAAATATCCATGCTTCACCTCATAATTTTTGCTTTTTATTTCTTGAGAAATTGTCATTCTACACTCGGCTTTGAATTGAAATATCTTGAAAACTACTCAAAAGTTATTGAAACATGCTGTGAATGAAATTTAGAGAGATGATTAACCAATAAAATGAGCAAACCTCCGTTTTCTTAAGACTCGTAGTTATTAAGATATCGATTTTTAAATGAAAAATTCAGAAAGGACGTCCAAGCGCTCATTTATTTGCTATCGGGCCTCATCTATTGTTTCTGAACTACTCATTCAAAAAATGATATCTCAGAAACTACTGGTCGTAGAAAAACAGCGTTCTGCTTATTTCGTTCGTCAATCTTTTTTATTTGAAGTTCATTCAAAAAAATATTCCAAAAAATCATACTCAAGAGTAATTTTCTCTTGAAGAAGTTCATTTAAAAAAAGAATCAGTAACTGTATGAACCAATTGTATTCGAAAATAAATTTTGAAATTGCATTGCAAATAATTCCAAAATTATTCAAGAGCAATTTACTTGTCGGAATTTCAATTGAAGGTGATTCAGAAACGATTTGAGAGCAACTCAAAAATAATTTCTGATCCGAAAATAAATTTCAATATTGATTCAAGAAAGATTCAGGATAGAAAACAAATTCCAAAATAATTTTTCTTTCAGAAGTTTATTCAAAATTGATTCTGAATTAAGGAAAAAAAAGTTAAAAAAATTGCTCTCGAACATTTGTATTCTAAAAAATAATAAATAAAAAAAAATAGTCAAAAAAAATTACTTATTTGGAATTTGATTTAGAAAATATTCAAAAATAATTTTTAGACAACTAGTTGAAAAAAATTTTCTTATATGCAATTTGATTCAAAAATGATTTATCGAACAATAATTGAGGAGTAACTCGAAGATAATTTCTCACTTGAAACCAATTTTGAAATCGATTCTACGATAATAAAAGAAACAAACTACTCGCAAAATAATTTTTCATTCGAAAATAAATTTTAACATTGATTCAACAACGCTCCGAGGAAGGAAAAAATATTCAAAAATAATTTCTTATCCAAAATTCGTTCTGGAGCGATAAAACAAACTTTCAAAAAAGAAGTTCCTTTTCGAAAATGTTTATTCACCATTCATTCGTTTTTCTAAACTAGTCGGAAATAATTGTTACATGCGAGATTTGATTCAAAAACTGTGTGACAATAATCTTATTTGGAAATAAACTTGAAGATTGTTTCGAAAATAATTCAAAAGTAAACTAAAACATATTTTATTATTTAAGAACCAATTTCAAAATTGATTCTAGAGTGATAGAAAAAACAAGCCGTTCTGAAATGATTCCTCCTTTGATTGTACATTTTAATATTGGCATAGAAAACGATCTAGGAATGAAAAAAGTATATGAAAATCATTTCTTTTCTGGAATTTTTATTCAAAATTGATCCTAAACTGTTAAAAAGAACGATAAAAAGAATGCATCACTTCCGTTGCAGACATTTCCATTCGAAACTCATTCGAAAATAATTTTTCAGAAACTAGTCAAAAATACTTTTCTCATTGTTAATTTAATTCGGAATTCATGGACAAAAAAAATCATTTCTCACTCGGAAATAAATTTCAACATTGTTTCAAAAATGACTTCTCCTTCACAATTTTTATTCAAAATTCATTCAGAAGTTATTTCTAAAAAAGTTCCTGGGGTGTCAGTACACTGGACCAGGTTTGGGTACACATCAAAGACTTAAGGAACATCAAAAAACTCACAGTTAACACTGATCTTTTCGGATCCAATCATCTGTCAGTAGAACTCGAAATCACGACAGCAGATATCTCTTCAGCAACTCAAGATTTCACAATTCCTCCACGTTCGAGCAGGAGAGAAAATAACAGTTGAACCATTAATTCAACAAAAGGACCAACCAATGAGGTTCTCTACAATTGGTCCAACCATCTAGCCGGGAATTACGTAAATTCAATTGCAAACTCTAGAAGACTATCTCAACTTTCTTGACAACGATATTGATGACCCGAATAATAACTTTCCTTCAGCGATTACAGAAAGTTCTGCAGAAGCTGGGATGAGGAAAGAAGTGAAAGAGCGTGAAAGGGAAATTCGCTATCACCCAAGGAATAATTGATACGACACTGAATGCTTTTACAAAAAGAAAAAATTGAAACGCCTGGGCTGCAGTCTACTTGAACCTGTAGTAAGCAAGGAACTGGCCCGCAAGTTTGATCAGAGAAATCGTGAATATAAGAAAATGATCACAGATAAAAAAAAACAACTACAAAAAATTAATTATAGACAAATTCGCCAACACACACAGTCCGACCTCTTTTTGGGAAGCTATCAGAAGTGTCAAACCTAGAAGCACTTCAGCTGGTTCTATCTTCATAAACACTTGGTCTAACTTTCTTGATAGCGTTCACGAAACCAGACAAATAAACCAGGTACCTGTTCAATCGCCCAATTACTCAGTACCATATCTAGATAGAGAAATATCTCTTGGTGAACTTGAGGCCAGCCTTGCACACTGCAAAGAAGGTGAAGTACCGGGACTGGACTCAATATCCAACATGTTCTACAAATCGCTACCTGAAGATTGGCGCAATTACCTGCTTGGTCTTTACAACAAAATCATGAAAGAGGAGCAAGTTCCACAATCCTGGACTGAAGTTATCCTGTTTATGGTGCACAAAAAAGGCTCAAAAGAGGATCCACTCAATTATAGAGGTATAGCCTTGATAAATAATATAACCAAGATTTTCACCCAGATACTCAACACCAGAATCACTAACTGGGCAGAGGAGAGAAATATCATCCCGGAGGAACAAGCCGGTTTCGGACGCAAATGTGGTGTGATGAACAATCTCTACAGCCTCGAACTGTCTATCCAAAATAGATTGAGACTACGAGGTGGCAAAGTGTTTGCTCTTTTTGTGGATTTCCGTAGAGCTTTTGACTCAGTCCCCTACAACAGACTCTGGAAGAAGGACTCCTCTTTAGGAGTGAGCCAAAAAATGATGAACATTCTTAAAAACCTATATGATAAAGCACTTCTCGCCATAAGGACTCGTGATGGCATAACTGGCAGCTATGACGTCAGTAGAGCCTCGTCTGTAGTCCTAGTGTTGTTACACAAACTCAGCACGGACTCCCTCACAGGAGCAAAGATAGCATTCGGGAGCATGGTGGAGTCAACTCTACTTTACACAGTATCTATCTGGGGTCTGAGAGACCTGGACACCTTAGAATTTGCCCACCTGTACTTCTGGAAAAGGCTGCTTGCATTACCGAGAGATACTCCAGGGTTCATAATAAGACTAGAGCTAGGTATAGATAACATCAAATACGATGTTACTAAACAGGCCCTGAGATGGATAATCAAAATTCTTGACGTGGAAGGTCATCGTCTTCCTACGATTTGCCTAAAGCGTCAACTGCAACTAGCAGCCTCCATAGCACCAAGATCAGAAGCACCAGAAGACAAGTACAACTGGATTATCCAACTACAAAAAATCCTAGCGGATATCCAATGTGATGATCTCTGGAACAGCTTATCAGCGACTACCTGGAAAGTGAGAGTACCCCTCATACTCACCAGCCTTCAAACTCAACTAAGAGCCCAAGTTTGTGCCAGATACTGGGAATCGACGGTGCCTCAGTTGAAATTAACTAGATACCCATCCGATTCCGCCGAATCCTTCTATCCGGAACGCTGTCCACTGGAGTTCTTGAGGGCCAAGGCACAAATAAGAACGATCTCTATTTTTGCTAAAAGGCTATTTATCAACGGAATTAGCTATGTCTTAGATCCAAGCCAGATTTGCACATTGTGCAACATGAATGCGCCTGAAGACCTCTTTCACTTGTTCTCTGAATGCCCATTATACTCACCTCTGAGAGCACACTATCTTGAAGATGCGTTGAACCACACTCTTCCTAATTCAAGAGAGAATATGTCCAAGCTATCCTGCTTGCTAAGTACTGTGACGTAATTCCTGAGCCTAACGGTAAGCTCAGCAATTAAGCACGCTTGAAAACCACCCAATAGCCAAAACAAAACCGAAATCCAGAATGGGCGCCAGGATGTATCTCAACATCCGATCAATCTTATATTGATCTCAATAACGACAATAAAATCAAAAAAATCAAATGATTTAACCACAAACTCAAAGACTCCCTTATTCACCAAGAACCAGTTCAGTTTCCCCCTCAGGGTCGATGTTGTGGGTTCAAATAAGGAGCGTAAATAATTTCAAACAAAATAATTAAGGGGATAAAATAAAATTTTTATATAAAAAAAATTAATTATAAATTATTAAACCCCTGTGTTACATCGGCGAGTGCGCAGGACAATAAACAAAATATCATAAATTTTTAAACAAATAAAACAATTCAAAATAAATAAACAATTAATTACAAACAAATTCTTTGAAGCCACATTTAAAATGAAATTCATCAAATGAAAAAAAAATTAATTAATTAACAAATTGATTAATTTATTAATTAATCGTCAACGCATAATAAAGTCATCAATAAAAAAAAATATTTAAAGAATTACAATCAGATTCAAATTCACAAGAAATTAATGGTGCTGCCACCTACAGTCATCTTCCGCAACACAACGAAAGTAACTAGTGTCCCTAGTCTAGTGCCCCTAGTGACAATTTCCCTAGATGTGACTGTCGGCACAATGATATGTCAACAATGAAATTAATTAAATTAATTTAATGAAAAATTAATTTAACAAAGAAAAATTCTCAAAATACTGGATAGTAAAAAAAAATTAAAACAAAATTCAATATATCTTACAAAGTAGCGAGACTATGAATTTCAATGAATTTCAACTGATTAGCTTTGGCCATGACGCCAAAATATAGCACTTAATTGAATTTTCTCAATTCGTGACATTTTATCCGAACAACAAAAAAATATTTTTTTTTTAATCAAAAAATATTTTGTCGAGAAACGAGAACGAGAGTTCAAAATTATAAAAAAAAATCAAATGTTTCCAACAATTATCAAATCAATTCGCCGATAAATGGTATTTGATTTCATGGCGTATTTTCTATATGGCGTCATTACGCTAACAAAAAAAAATTGAATTTCCACGACCACGAAATCAATCACCGTACAAAATTTAATTAACCAAAATTTTGCTCACCAGATTATGCCAAATTAACTTCAATGTCAACAATATTTTTTTTTTCAAATTTTAATTAAACGACAATCAATATAATTAATTCCAATGAATTAATTATTCCAAACTTGAAAATGGCGGTTATATAAAATTTGTGCAAAGAAACACGACAAAACATGTGTCTACTCTACGGCACACCAAACGAGAGTCAGCCGACAGCAAACGCTGTACACCGGCAGAGGCGTCGTTTCCGGGAAGGGCGTTCTTTATTGGTCAATCCCGAAATACGTCATTCAATACAGCTTAACCTGACGTTAAGTATTTTCTTTTTTCAATGACAATAAATTCCAACGAAGAAAATTGAGAAACTCCAAGTCGATGACATTAGAGTTGGGACAATTTTATCTAGTGGAAGGATGCAACCAATGTTCATCTAAACGTCTCAATTAATTCTTCCGATGAATCTTGTCATTGGCGCCAAAACTTTCGTCCAATTAACCAACTCCTTCGGTAATGTCGATGTCCTTCATTATCGTCCATCTGGTGTCTCCCTCCTCCATTCATGAGACATCAACTCAATTGACGACCATCCAATGAGCGTTAACATACAAAAT
Organism: Aleiodes alternator; assembly: GCA_963921955.1. Lineage (NCBI taxonomy): Eukaryota > Metazoa > Arthropoda > Insecta > Hymenoptera > Braconidae > Aleiodes > Aleiodes alternator. The sequence continues at coordinate 2,514,906 of OY998102.1, read as the reverse complement.
TAACCAATCGTTATTAGTTTTACATAATTTATACCAAAATTGAACTCTCGTGATTCGTTTGTTTTGATTCTCAGTTGGTGGTGCCAAAACTAATAAAAATTCAAAATTAATTACGCGCCCAGACGTCGAAAAGTAACGTAATCCAAATATCACGTTACAGTACCTACGAATATCGAGGAACATATATTGTTATATCAAAAAAACGCTGGAACTGAGAGCCTCACTAACTAACGAATGAATACCCGGGGAATTTCACAAGCTCCGCACTCCAGGCAAAACGAGAAAAGAAGGAAAAATGAAAAAAAATAAAATAAATAAATAAAAAGAAAATAAAAGAAAAAAAAACAAAATGAAATGACGTTTGTAACGAAAATTGTCTAAAATCTGGAAAATTCAAAGATCTGTAAGAAACCCCCCCCCCCCTGCACAAACTGGCACCATGTGCCTAAAAGCAGCTGCATATGTAAATGAAATGAAATAAAATTTCTAAAAAAGTAGTCAGAAATAATTTTCTTATTGGAAATTCAATTCAAAATCCATTTTAAGGAATTCGAATACTAGATGGAAGAAATTCTCATTCGAAAAAAAATTTCAGAATTCATTCAAAAATTATTCAGGAACTATTAACAAACAATTCTGATTTCTGAAAATTGAGTGAGTTCATATTTTGAAAGCGATACAAAAATAGTTTCCGATCAACTCATTTGAACATTTTCTACTTACTTCCAAATTTTTGTATTCGAAGATATTGTTAACAGAATTTTTCAATAAATTCAATAGTTTCGCGGCATTAAGATATTCTAAACAGAAAAATACAGATTTTGCTCTGAATAATTAAAATACTTTCGATAAGAGTAACGAGAAATTTCACTAATAGGATTGAGATATTTTTTACGAAATTCTCTCTATTGATGATGGAAATTTTCTTTGACGAGAGAAACAAGAATTTTCCACCATCAAAAATGGAGATCATCAAATTGAATGAATGCGAATTATTCATTTGAAAAATTAAAATATTTAGAACAAAAAAATACAAACTTTTTGCTATCAATAATTGAGGAATTTTCCACGGGAATAAATGTACGCACTTACTCTAGACACCTGAAATTTCTGAGTTCAATCAACATGAAATTTGCATTTTAAACTGTCGAAATATTTTTGACAGAGAAAGAATAAATTTGTGTCGTCTTTTTTTGCTTCCGAATGGAAGCTTTGCAATCGTAATTTTTTTCGAGTTTGAGATTTCATCATATTATGACTGCAAATGACACAAAACGTCAAGATCCGCCGTTTTTAAAGAATGTCTCTGTGTATGTGTGTGTGTGTGTATGTGATGACTCATTTTCCGCTCTACTCTGAAATGGGGCTAGCTAGCGATCTGAAAATTTTACCATTAGTTTGCGATGAGTGCCCCAAGCTCTCATAAAAATTCCAGCTCAATCGGCCGCATAGTTTTTGAGAAAAATGAAAATGTCGAAATATGGTTTTTTTCGACTTTTCTCGGTGAAAAATGGAATCACAGCGTCCACTCTCAGCGAGGAGATGCGCGTCTGAGAGCTGCATCTTCGACTCCGGGGGTGGTGGGAGCTCAGATTTTTAGTTTATCTAGTAGAAAACTTTTGAGAAATTTTTCGTAAAAATCTTGATTCCACGATAACTTAATAAATAATTGAGCTAGAGGCCTCAAATTTTGTGAGATTATGCAAAATAATAAAATGGTTATAACAAAAATAAAAAGACTATTTCATCTCAAATTTTGAACTTCTTGAGAAATCTTGATTTTTTCTATGCGATATATCGTATTATATGCACATTAACTCATATTTATCAAGAAACATCTTTATTTCACAATTTTGTTAAAGATGTCTCTTAGTCTCTCTGTCTCTTTCTCTCTCATCGCTACACAGCGATGAGAGAGAAAGAGACAGAGAATTTTAATTACATATAAAATATAATTAATTAATAAATAATTAATCATTTATTAATTGTTATAAATCTGATGAGCATAGAGGTTGGTATTGAAACTGAGCGGAATTGGTCCAGTAGTTTCTTAGATATTAGCATAGAAACATCAGAAAAAGTAAGCTATATCTTCAAAACTATTCAATTGAATATATTTGGGACGACCTTAACCCTCTGAGGCCCATTTTAATTTTCGCATTCCACGCACAGATCAGTATTGTCATTTTTTTTTTTTTTTGTGGAGGTGCAGAGGGTTTTCTCATAAACAACCTTGAATTAGGCTGCCTTTGGGCAAGGCTAACCTCGAGTTAGGCCTAGTTTTACTGCGATATAATGGCCATTATCTAGTTTTCAATCAAAGTTAAAGTCGGATTAAGTTGATGGCGATTATCTTAAGTCGATGGAGGGGAAGGAAAATGGCAACTTAACCTCTTGAAATATTAAGTCCTCAGGGGGAAGAAAAGTAATTGAAACATTTTTTTTCTATATCTTCTTTTGATTTAATCCATCAGCTTTAACTCTGTTGGACAAAATAATTTTCATAGGTTACGAATCCTTCCACTGCAGTTACTCCTCCTATCTATATCACCGCCATATTCCCCCCACCACCAAATTAAGATAATCGGTATTAAGTGAATTTCGGACTTTAACTTAATTTTTCCTTAATCGCCATTATAGTAACGACCATTATCTCGCGGTGAAACTGGGCCTTAGCTAAAGTGACTCTGAAGTTGAAGCTGAAGATTTCAATGGAATATGACTCAAGATGTTCCAAAAAGTCGAACTATGATGATAAAAAAGAATTTCGTTGCTCATAGCAAATGAGGAAATTCTCATCATTTCAGAACATTTAAAGAGATATCATATTCAACAAAAAGAACATGAATTGAAGTGATTAATATGAAATCGCCGGAAAAAATCCTGAAAACATTGGGAAAATTTCAGTTGTCCTATTTTCCCCATTATCTCCTCACTGGCCTGGGTTCATTGAAGATATCCGGCCAGGAGATACAAAGAGAGCCGGGCTAAATAATGAGACGATGATGCCACGAGGCGCCTCGTTTTTGCGCTTCACTTCATTCCTCCGGGTATTGTTCCAGAAATCCTGAAAATCACGAAAGTTGAGAAAGAGACACTTGCACTATTTTTCTTCAATTTACACTCTCAGTGGCTTTATCAATTAATTGAGAAATCCGGCCACGAGAGACTAAGACAATGAGAGAATTGAAGAACGCTACAGCCAAGGGCAGCGTCGTATTGCATTTTCGTGTTCGCAGCACTTGAAATTAATTAATTAATTAACACTCGCGATTACAAGTAAGGAATTTTGACTCACCATTGTTTCCTACGACGTTCATGTACTTTTATGGGGAAAACTGGGGTCTCGGGAAGTTTCATTTTTCGCGGAAACACGAGTAATTTCGGAGCAGAGACACGAGCGATGCTCTCTGCTACGTGACACTTCATGAACTGATTATTTCGAGAGTGGGGAGTGCGTTGAGTGGAGTTGAGTGGCCGGGCCAGCCATTGTGCTGCACCCTGGCGCCACTCCGAGATACTTATAACGCACTTGTGCGTATTTACTTAGGCAGGAGAATTCAAATAAAATTGAATTCTCCCGTATTTACTTATTATTCATTTCTTTCTTAATTTTTGAATAGAATTGTGGGGTTCAACTGGAATCATTTTGGGGTCAGTAGAGGGTTAATCGGGGGTAGTTCTGAGCAGATTTAATGGGAACTCTTGTGGCTCCAAAGGAGGATGAAAATATGGTTATAGGTGGAAAATTGGTGGAAGAATGGGTTTTTGGGAGAACTTTTCAGCTTGTCATTTTGAGCCTTTATGGGGAAATGTTTTCCCCTCTCGCTCGCAGTGGATAGCCGCCATCAGAGGGACACGTCTCTCGGGGAATGAGCGGACTCAACTGGGCGATAGCGTAAAACCCAAATTCGGCAATTCTTATAGCAGGGTGGATTATTCCCTGCCTCCGGACCTTTCATCCGAGGGCCCAGTCATTCCCACATACTTGAAGCGCGACTCCTCTCAAGCCGTCCTCTGCATTCACCCCTGAGGACGACCAAGAGGGTGGTCCGAAAGCCCGAGGAAACACGGTATATTGGTTACTTAACCATAGGTGCTTCCGAGCCCTCTCTTCCACCACAAGACAGCCGAAAGGTACTGCCCTACGGAAAATCGGATACAAAAATGAAGTGGCGGTACTGTAGCGGTAATTTTCATTGGTCACGGGGAGTTTTCGTTATTTCGTCAAAATTATCCAGCGTACAAATTTAATTAGCTGTTTAAGATAGCCTGAGTCAGTTTACCCTTATGACCTGGAGGTTTTTTTTTAAAGATAGCCCTGAGTCAGTTTATCCTCTTGACTAGGAGGTTTTTTTTCAAGATACCCACTCCATTAATCTGATACTAGTTTCACGAAATCTCTTTCTCTACTAACAAATACGGCATACAGGTGGCGTGAGAAAATACCACGTCATAATTTATATGAACGACAATAGCAATTTTCCATGATAATGTGATAATTATTGAGCCTCAATTATTGACTCCGAACGTAACTCAGAATGAACGATAATAATATTATTTTAGCGTGAGTGATCTCTCCCCAAACAGACCCTAACTCGATGTGTACTTTACTTTCAATCGTCACTATGGAATTAATGATACTGAACTCAAAATATTAATTATACGGGGACTCGCCCCTTACTCTATTTGTGCTATCATTCCTCAGTGCTGTCCTCTTCAATTCTCCTTTCTTTTACTTGATTTTCCGTAATCCATCTCAATTTTCCTTGACTTTGTTTACATTTTTCTGACTTTTCTTCAAACGATGTGATTGCCATGGCGTCCCAGGAGAAGAAGAAGTCTTCTCTTTCACTTGCTTGAATCCTGAGAATGTCACGCCAATTCTCACACTCAAATGATTCCAAATAATATACTAAAAATATTCACAATAATTCGGTTAATAATTCCGCGAAATTACAAACGGGAAAGTTTTGTCTTTATTTTCACTCCAGTCTTTTATTTTCACTATTTCCGGCACTATTCCTAGGAATCTCCAGTTTCTCAGCCCTCTTGGCCAACGTCATCAGTGCTAGTGGATGTTGGAGTGCTTTTTTGAATAAATACATTCTAAGTAATTAATCAAATAAAACATTGATCTATTTTAGTTGAATGATTTTAATGAATTTATGAAGCGAAATGACGTAAAATAAAGCCTTCACCGAGCGTGGCCTGGGTTAATGGCCGCTCGAGCTCTCTGACTATTATTTAATTAGTTGAATAACAAACCTGAAAAGTTGGGTGCCAATTGATTTTCGGAGAAATCAATAAACCATTATAATCTGTCCAGGACACGTTGATCAAAGTAGAAAGAAACGAGAAAATCGAGTTTGATTTGGAGGACCCAGAAATGTAAGAGCTGCAGAGCCAATAAGATAATCGCAATTGTAATTCTACTCAAAATGGTCCATACCTTTTGATCAAGTCTTCAGATCGATGCAAACTGATTTGTTCAATGTAATAAACACAAAACTACTTGATCAATTTTGATGAATTGGCGCAGAATAGTTGATTATAATAATAATGAGTAGTAATTTGAATAGAACAAAATGAACGAATACAATGTCAGAGCTCATTGTATTGTGGCAATCACGCATGAACAACGAGTGCCTCGCGTCACTTGTTGCTGTTCCCACGTGGTTCGCTTGGCCCTTCGATCAATAATTTGACGCATGCATCAATGACTCACTTGACCACTCAGTGATCTTACTTTCTACGAGATGTCGAGGGTATCTATTTAAATTCAATTTTACCCTCATCTCAAAATGGATTTTTTTGGAAATTGTTTTCGAGGATGTCTCGAAAACTAAGCGAGATAGAGCGATTCCATTCTCATCTCGTTGTGTAGCTCTTACAGCTTTGGAAGTTCTAGAGATATTCTTTAAAAAAATGAATCTTGTAGAAGAGTCCAATTGAATGAGTCGATTTCCCTCAAAATCGTCTTCGAAACTATCTTAATAACTACGTGAGATAGAGCGTTTTCACCTTCATCCGGTTTGTTTCCGAGTCGAAAAATTTAGTCTCCACGTTATTTTGCGTTATTCCATTTCACTTTAATTTCGCTAAATTTTTCGACTGGGGTAGCTCTTCAAATTCTCTACGGATACGAATTCGGTTGAAATTGCGTTATCTCCCTGAGTTCACAAGACATTCACAGAAAAATGAATGAAGTAAAAAGGCGAAATTGGATAAATGGATTTTTTTGAAATTGCCTTTCACGGAATTCCCGTTGTATAGGAATTATTCTTATGGACACTCAAGCTGCGTATGGGAAAACACGAAGTTCATGGCGTACAAGGGAATATCCCAATATCATATACACAATCCTATAAGATTCTCTATAGATAGGTTCTAGAGGAAAGAGTAACATTCGATAGAAACTTTCCAAACGTTTCTCCCATACATGTCTATCTATGGTGAACCCTCATTTATCCATGGCAAATGGTCCATGGATGATCGCCATGACGGAAAATTAGATATGAGAGAAACCATGGTGAATTGTCATATATCCATGGCAAATCCACCATGAGCAATTGCCATGACGATAATCCAGATATGACAAAAACCATGGTAAATTTTTATTCATCCATGGCAAATCCTCCATAAACGATTGCAATGACGAGAATTTATGTATAAAGAAAACCATGGTGAATCCTTATTTATCCATGGCAAATCTTCCATGGACGATTGCCATGAGGATGCATCGAATAGCGGGGAAGAAAACCATCGCAAATCATTGTTCATCCATGGCGAATACTGCATGGATCGCTATGACGAGGATTTATTTGTGAAAACATCATGATAAATCCTTTCCTATCCATGGCAAATTCGCTATGGACAATGGCCGTTCGTAAAGCAATTGTTTGACAAATTGTTCGTGGCACTGTCCATGGTTTTTCTCCGAAATACTGATGGCAGGCACCATGGCATATTCCATGGACTTTGTCATGGCAGCTTCCATGGTGAATTCCATTGCAATTGCAATGAAAAATTTCACACGTGATAAGCACTTACAATTCTCTAATAGAATGTTATTCTCCAACTTCTGCAGTTTCACGAGGAAGCCAATAAAAGATCATAATGAAGTTATATGAAATAAGCCAAATTGAAAAAAAAAATTCTCATCCTAACGGTTTCTTGGTCACGGTCGAATCAATGACGATTGACCGCGATTTGCTGGGGAATGAACAGTCATAAACCGATTGAAGTTTGGTGTTTCCACGGTGAATGAGTAGTGAGTTTGTTCGAAACTTTCACTTGGCATCTACTCTATGGCAGGTGATCGGCGAATTTCGATAAGGGTCTTTTTTTTTTTATTAGTCTCGATAAGGGTCGTCACTCATTTTCACAATTCCACTGATTTCTCGTTCCAGTTTGACATGAATAGTTTCCCTACTTCATCATGACAACACCGATCTGAGGCCACACCCTGCTGACAGATTACATTGGAGACTGTTGTCAATAATAGAAGTGGATAATCAACGAAATGTTTTCATTTACTTGGAACGTGTTTCGGGTACATTGTATGAACGAATGGATGTGTGAGAATGAATGTGTGTGAACTGACTGTATTATCCATAACTGATTTATTGACAAAGCAGAGTATGCTGTTATCGACTTTCTTAAGAGGACCATTAATGGGATGACTCAACCTTCGACATTATGAGTCATCACAATCGATCTCAGGTTCTCAATATCATCACAATACTCTTCGATTCATAAATTATGTCCACCTGTAACCGAGCCTAGGTATTCAGGAGATTTTCCGACGGAAATTCCTTCATCTTCTTTCTTTTCAGAGCTATTCCGTGAAAATATAGAATCCAAGTCAATAGATCTGATATAACTGTATCACTGGATTGCCAATTAATGTTATTTCCTTGGGCATTTCAAACAGATCCTAGCTGTCTGTCATTATGATGTTGATTTCGATGTTATCATGGATTCAGTCGGAACATTTATCATGGACTTAGCTTTCTTGATAAACGCAACAACTTATATTTGGAATTTCAAAATGGTGTGTGCAATACCAACCAATAATCTTATAAAAGAAATTGAGAAAATATCCTCTATCATTTTTAGATGAAGTCTCTCTTGGACCTAGTTAGAGAAAATTGGAAGATCCTCATTGATGATCATTCCGTACAGATACTACATAAATACGCTGAAGATGGCAGGAAACTGGCTACCTTGTATGCAGGTGAGCCTCAAGATGATCAGCTCTCATATATTTTCGTTTTCAGAAACACAACGGCATACTTTTAATTTCAGCTGGAATATTTTCTTCCTTCATCCTTTTTACAACTGAACCATTACAGTGGAAATTGTTGAATTCACTATTTGGAGCTAATTTTAGTGTACCATTATTTTGTACACCAATGGAATATCCTTCGATAGATGTTGAAAAATATTACTATGGTTTACTATTTATTCAAGAGGTTTCAGTCGCCATTGTTATCAGTATGGTTGTCATACCTGACTTATTATTTTTCCTATACTCTCAACATCTTTGCGGATTATTTGCAGCACTTGGGTGAGTATGAAACTGAATAAAAATCAACACAATTCACCATAGATGGCCCAGTATTTGGATGTGATTTTGTAGCCGCATAGACTAATAACACATGAGGCCTGGGGACGCCAGTAATTCTGAGGATTACCCCGGGCGAATCCAATACACATTTCACAACACTTTCTGATGATTAGAATCTCAAGGGTGGATCCTTAACAACCACCTTTCAGTGACAAGAAATCCAAAGAGTCTCCCAAAGGTGGATTCGTGAGGACCACTTCTTAGTGACAAGGAGTCTGAAAAGTCTCTCCAAAATTAGTTCGTGAGTATTCCTGCAGTCCCTCGACTTGAGAGACTACAGGAATTTCTCCAACGAAGGTTCTGCAATTCTTCTGCCTTTTGACGCCATGAGCGGTACGGAATGATCCTTGACAGGTGACTATTCAGTTTCCACCGAGACTGAATGTTCACTTATCTAAATGTTGTGATCGGATGGCATTGAATATCAATTTTTATCATTATTGAGTCCCATTCGACGGCCATAAATCATTTTTTTTTTGAGTTTATCATAGCAACTGATAAATTAAAGTCTATTTTCAATCAATTTGGCTGTATAAATTCATTTACTTAAGAAAAAATTCATTATTTACTATAGATGTATTCACAAAATTATCTTTCAACTTCTTGTCATGAAAATTAACCAGTTTTCAAAAAAATTCAGTGAGTTTCACTCTTTTTTTGAATGTCGCATTTTCTCAGAACAGCATTGATTGATATAGATCCTTAATTGGAACGATCAGCAAGACAATAAATCATTGATAGTGCGTATCATTTTTTAGGTGATAATCATGAATAAAAACTTCAGACACAAAATGATTTTGTAGGAATTTTTTTTATGGAAAGTACTGACAAATATCTTTGTGACAATATAGAGAGAAAAGGCGATACTAGCAAATTCTGTATAATACAGAAATTTTTCTTCTTACAATACATCTTTTGAACGAGCTGGAAGTTTCCCTTGTGATTATGAACTATCTGTAAAATCTGCTGTTTCTGATCTTCTTTATGTGTAAGACACTCGTATTTTTGAATGAGAGCAACTCCCCTCTCTGCAGTATCATTGACGGCTTTCAAAGAACTAAATGTTTCTAAGCATTCTTTATAATCAGGATCTGACTCTTAGCGGTCAGGATCTTTGTCAACGAATGCATAATATCCATTCATTGACAACGATCCCGGCTGGGAGTCAGATCCTGATTATGAAGAATGTTCAGAAACACTTAGTTCTTCGAAAGCCGTTGACGATACTGCGGAAAGGGGAGGTGCTCTCCTTCAAAAATACATTGAGTGTCTTACACATAACGAAGATCAGAAACAGTGGATTTAACAGATCGTTCATAATGATGGGAAAAACCAACCAGCTTGTTCAAAAGATGTATTATAAGAAGAAAAATTTCTGTATTATACAGAATTTGACATTATCTCTGCTTCTCTATATATTGTCACAAAGATATTTGTCAGTACTTTTCATAAAATCAATTCTTACAAAATCATTTTGTGTCTAAAGTTTTTATTCATGATTATCACCTAAAAAATGATACGTACTATTAATGATTCATTGTCTTGCTGATCGTTCCAATTGAAGATCTATATCAATAAATGCTGTTCTGAGGAAATGCGACTTTCAAAATTGAAGTGGAACTCCCTGAATTTTTTGAAAACTGGTCAATTTTGATGACAAGAAGTTGAAAGATAATTTTGTGAATACATCTATGATAAATAATGAATTTTTTTTTAATCAATGAATTTATAGAGTCAATTTAATTGAAAATAGACCTTAACTTATCCAGTGCCATGATATACTTGAGAAAAAAAATGATTTATATTACGTCCAATTACATTCAATAATGATAAAAATTGATATTCAATGAATTTTCGCATTCCAAATATATTTAATTGGATATATCTTTTTCGCGATGAACTTTAGCGAGATAATTAATCAGATATTTTTTGTAGAAAATTCAATTTCCTACAAGTTTTTTCTTGGAGTTTTTATCGTAACTTCAGTCATTTCCGTGATAACTAGGGCCCGGAAGTTCCTTTAAAATCCTGACCAGCGTGAATATAACGCTGAATCAAAATTTTTCAATTTACTCATTTACGTTAAACTATCAAACTGACAGCTCATGAATGAATAGAATTTGAGAAAAAATTAAATAATAATAATAATTATGCAGTGAAATATTTATGAGAAAGCTTAAGGTAGGAAAAATACTATATTTCGCTGGGGGAATTTGGGGGGAATTCAAGAAAATATTATATTTCGCGGGAAAAATTCGAGAAATTACTATATTTTGCTGGGGAAATTTGGGGGGAATTCGAAAAAATATTATATTTTGCTGGGGGGAATGCGAGAAAATACTCTATTTTCCTGGGGGAATTTGGGGGGAATTCCAAAAAATACTATATTTCGCAGGGGGAATTTGGAGAGAATTCGTGGAAATACTATATTTTGCAGGGGGAATTCGTCTTGAACACTTCTGGACGAATTCCTCCCAATTCCCCCCACGAAATATAGTATTTTCTCGAATTCCCCCCAAATTCCCCCAGCAAAATATAATATTTTTTTGAATTCCCCCAAATTCCCCCAGCAAAATATGATATTTTTTCGAATTCCCTCAGCAAAATATAGTATTTTCTCAAATTCTTCACGCGAAACATAATATTTTCTCGAATTCCCCCCAAATTCAATCAGTGGAATATAGTAAGTATTCTTCTTACCTTAAGCTTCCTCACAAATATTTCACCGCATAATTGTTATTATCATTATTTAATTTTCTCCCAAATTCTATTCATTTATAAGCTATCAGTTTGATAGTTTAACGTAAATGAATAAATTAAAGAATTTTGACTCAGCGTTATATTCACGTTGGTCGGAATTTTAAAGGAACGTCCGGGCCCTAGTGATAACAAAGAAAATATGTCAATCATCGTGAAAATTGGGGTTTTAGAGCTGATACCAGCAAGACGATTTAGAATACAATAAAATCAAAATGGACACTCTTCAAGAGTGTCCAATACACGACAGATTGCGATTAACTGCAATACAACATCACGAAACAGAACTGAGTTATAGCCATTTTAGAAAAAAAAACAGTGATCCACGTGTTATTTAAATGGGAAAAATTCAACGATTAGGAGGAAGTACTTAAAATTAAAATTAAGCATCCAAACTTTGAGGGGATTTGTGTTTTTATATAAACAACCAAATTCTCATGTGTCAGTGAAAATAAAAAGATATTCGTTTCAAATGAAGCACCCTAATCTTTATGCTTCACAGTTCTCAAAAATGTTCCTCAGTATCTCTCTCTCCTTCTTCATTACACCTTCTTGTAACATGACTTTTTGCCCGGGGGATGGGGGGGGGGGAACCACGCCGTCCCGCCCTCCGCCTCTCTCAATAAAGTTGCCTGATTAAAATCCTTTTAAAGGCACCACGTGGTTTTTTATTGGAACCACCACACCAGATGTTTCTCAGCAGGCTCCTCCTCCACATGTTCACGGCTGAGACCCTGACCTGTGGCAGCAAGGAGTCAGTCAAGGTCTCTCCATTTTTCCTTTTTTTTTATTTGAATTGATTGAGAATTCATTTTTGAATAAAATGTGTACGCTGCTTTGAACCGTTCTGGAATCTGAAAAAAAGACTGTATGCTTTCACGTTATCATCGTAACCTACAAAGATTCCTCTTCTAGCTTTCTCCTCCAGATTTGTTCTTTTTTCTGGTGGCACATGTGTGAATACCACTGTTTCGAAGAATGTCAGCCTCATTAAATTTGGCTTTTTCTTTGTCCAGAATTCGTATGGTGTTTTATTGATAATGCCACTTCTACTGACTCTCTTCAGTGTGTAAGTGCCACAAATAATTACTTCAGCCCATAAAACGTTCGGGAGCCCCTTGGCTGTCAGCATTATTTGACTTGCCTCCACTAAGTTTCTGTTTTCACGCTCAACTGAACTATTTTGGTCAAGTGTATATGGGGCATTCCACGCCAAATCGGACACCATTTGACTTTTGCATCTCGGATATTTTTCATAATTTTTCATATTATAGTATCAGTTGAAAGAGGCCTCCCTGAATTTTTTCATTTTTTTTTGTAAAGCCGTTTCTGAGAAATCAATTTTTCAAAAAAAAACGATACTTTTTCTAAAAATGCCCATAACTTTGCGAAAAATGGTCCGATTGGGACGTTTTTTTTTTGAAAATTTGTGTTTTTAAGCACAGCTTGCAAATAAGAAGTCAGAAAAAATTTTGAGGCCGTATTTTTATAAAATTTTGAAGTTTTAGTACAAAATGTTGATTTCTGGAAAACACGTACTGATCGATTTTCTTGCAAATTTTTCCTAAAAAACTGTCACTCATTCCGCAACTTTTGAGCCTAGTCTGATGATGGGATAATAATGAGATCTATTTTTGTTCGAATTTTCCAATTTTTATGATCTTGTTACGTCAAGGTGAACAGAAGGTTCACCTATCGGAATGATAAATTCCCTTTTTACCCTGACTTTCGCCAATAGGTGGGGTTGGGATTTGGAGGGATTTGGGTGAACAAAAAACGAAGTTGACTCAAATTTTGGTTTAAACTGACCCCGAAGGTCTATATTGAAAAACAAATTAAATCAAATGATACATGAAAAAAATTCGCGAGAACTTTGAAATAGCTGCCCTCCCTGAAATGTGCAGACTTACGAGTTGAGGGTCTTGGAGTATTCCAAATGATTATACACACACAGTCCAAAACAAACGTTCCGCGGTAAAATTAATTGGTAATTCACACACACAAAAGTTAATTTAAAATCGCACTCTAAACGTATTTTGGTTAATACATAGAAAATTAATTTTATTAACACTCTCAATTCCCACACACAAAAGTTAATTTAAAATCGCACTCTAAACGTATTTCGGTTAATACATAGAAAATTAATTTTATTAACACTCTCAATTCACACACAAAAGAAATGGATTATTTTATTTTAAAGTAAAACGAAACTTCTAGTTAACAGTTATTAATCACGTAAATACTTAAATTCGATTTTTAATAACTAAGTCACGTAAACTGTGACAAATAAAAGTAAAATTCGCGTAGACTGCGAGAAAGGTCTAAACTAGTTAAAAACCGGAGATGTTCTGACCCAAGTTTTCGTTCCCGAGGGAAGGAAAGCCTGGCCTCAAGGAAAATTTCGAGTTTCGGGGGGAGGAGGATCCTTTGGCCCAATGACAAACGTCCTTGACCTCTGGATTTCCCTCCCTCTGCCTTACGGACCCAATAGTTCGGAGGTCAGTTCCCCCTCCTCCCTATCGGTTCGGTATGGGACGTGTAGGCGGAGTTCCCAACCCTTAAGACGCTTCGTTTCGGGAGGCCCATTCTCCCTCTACGATGCTCTTTACTATCCCCTCTTATTAACTATCCCTCTCTTATTATTACTAAAATAAATTCCCAGAATATTTGGGAAAACATAAACCAAGAAAAAAAAACACGTGTGTTTGAGTTGTTCACTGGTTTTTTGAATATTTATTAATGATTCGCGAGATTTAACCGGATTTTGAGAGGAGCGTGGTGTGAGTCAAAAAATGACGCGTGCACGAGATTTTCTATTTAATATTATAACTTTATTATAATTTTGCACTAATAAAATATCACAATTTTATATCACTTTTTGTTTCAACAATAATTGAATTGAGATAATCAAGAGTTTTGAGAGTTTCTATTAGCTATTTTTTAATTGAGAATATATGAGAATTCTGAGAACACTTTTTGCACTTGACGCGAGAATAGCTCTTTCGAGAATAAGGATGAGAATTCCAAGAAAATATGGCAGGTGTCCTGAATTAATTAATCTATCATTCGATAGATTGCGGGTCAGAACACCTGTCAATCAAGTGGCGCCTCGAGTGCCAAAGTTGAGTAGGTCACGGTCAGTAGGCCGATGACCGATAAAGAAATTTGAGTGGCTCTGTGTGAGTATGAGTGCGTGAGTGTTTCTGATGGTTATTCGTCCATAACCAAACATTCTCCCCGCCGTCAGCAACTGTTGCTGACAAATTGAGTAAACTGAAACAGACAAAACAAAAAATTAATTTGTTCGAGATTAATTGAGAACTCTTGAGAACTTCACCAAGATCTAACTGAGCTGAACCAGTGCAGAGACACCAAGACTTGGGAGGCGTAAATTCCTTATTCGAGATGTCACTGCTTCCATCCATCACAGATATCCTCTCGTGTGGGTCGTAAATCCTCACCAGAGTACGATGATGACTGAAGATGATGATAGATTGGTGCCGTGAAGATGTTCAAGACTCTTTTGTTGAGATTGGCAAAAGAGCGAGCTTGGCGATTGGTCGTTGTAGAATTGAGTTAGACGTCTTGATGGTGACTACCCTGGTGAGACCATCTTTCCCAGGATGTAGAGCTGTAACTCGAGCGAGAGGCCATTTCGTTGGTGGAAATCTCTCATCAGTGAGAAGAACGATGGAGCCGATCTTGATTTCGTTGGACGGGTGATGCCACTTCGAGATGGACTGGAGATATTGAAGATAACTAGTCGACCACCGATCCCAAAAGCTCTGAATCTTCTGCTGAATGAGCTGCCAACGAGATAAACGAGCAATGTTGAGATCCTCTAGAGAAGGTTCAGGCAGAGTTGAGAGAGCTTGTCCAATGAGAAAATGACCTGGAGTGAGAGCACTGACGTCATCAGGGTCCTCTGAGAGCGGTTCGAGCGGTCGAGAGTTAAGAACTGCTTCGATTTGAGCTAACAAAGTGGTGAGTTCCTCGAAAGTCAACAGAGAATCACCAATCATTCTCTTGAGATGAAACTTCACTGATTTTACAGCAGCTTCCCATTTACCACCAAAATGAGGAGCACCAGGTGGGTTAAATGACCATCTGGTACCATCCTTGAGCAAGAGTTGAGCTACTTGCTGAGATTCCTTCGAAGCCATGGAGAAGAGCCTTTTGAGTTCCTTATCTGCTCCTACAAAGTTTGTTCCGCAGTCCGAAAACAAATTCTGGCAGATACCACGGCGAGCGATAAACCGACGATAAGCAGAGATGAAACCTTCCGCTGAGTAGTCCGAGACAACTTCAAGATGAACAGCTGATGTGGTCATACAAACGAAAATTGCGAGCCAGCCCTTGTATGACTTGTGACCACGTCCTTTCCATGAGCGGAGCGATACTGGTCCGGCATAGTCAATACCAGCATTAACGAAGGCACGAGTTTGAGCGAGACGAGATATTGGGAGTTGACCCATCAACTGCTGAGCTCTTACTCCTCTCTGTCGAGCACAAGGAACACATTTGAGAATCAACGATCTTACTGGAGCTCTTCCACCGAGAATCCAATAAGACTGTCTGAGATGACCGAGAGTAACTTGAGTTCCACCATGCAATGTTCTTAAATGAGCTTCGCTCATAATGAGTTGAGCGAAATGCGATTCCTTGGGAATTATAGCCTGATGTTTGTTCTCCACTTGGAGATCAGCGAATTTGAGACGACCCCCAACACGAAGAACTCCCTGGTGATCGATAAATGCCGTCAGACGAGTTAGCGGATGAGAAGTACTTAACTTCTGCCCTTTGGATAAAATGAGTAGTTCTGATGAGAAATGAGCTGCCTGAGTAGCCTTTATCCAGAAGATTCGAGCTTGTTCAATGTCACCAGGACTTAGAGCTGAGCTGAGAGACGATTTTGGAATCTTTTTGAGTAGTGCGATGAATCGTTGACAAATTGCTGTGATCCTTAGCAATTTGTTGAGCTCTGAATATCGATAGACTAGATCCCAAATCTCTCTGTGTTGAATTTTTACGTTGAGAATTACACCAGATTTTTCTTCGAGATCGATGTTAGGAATAGGAGTCGAGCTAAATTCTGGCCATGATGAGGAGTTTTTTGAAAGCCATTGTGGACCTTTCCACCAAAGCTTATGAGAAACGAGTTGGGCTGCTGTCAATCCTCGTGAAGCACAATCTGCAGGATTCTCCTTGCCTGGAACGTATTTCCATTGAGCTGATGATAATTCTTGAATGAGCTGAACACGATTCCTTACGAACTCCTTCCAACGCGAAGGATGAGAGCTAATCCAATGGAGCGTTACAGATGAGTCGGTCCATAAATACGTCGGAACATTGGAGAACTTGAGCTGATCATTGACGTATTTGACAAGTTTCGCAAGGAGAACTGCAGCTGTGAGCTCTAACCGAGGTATCGTTAGTTTTTTGAGTGGAGCAACCTTTGTTTTTGAGCATACCAGTGAGATTCGAACTCCATTCTCGTTGGTCACCTTGAGAAAAACCACTGCAGCCATTGCTGACTGAGAAGCATCCGAGAATCCATGAATTTCGAGCTGACCATCTTCAGTAATTCCAAGCCATCTTGGAACTGAGACATTTTTGAGCGCTACTAAATCCTCTCGAAAGTCTTCCCAAAGATGAGCCGTTTGGGGAGATACTTCATCATCCCAATCAAGCTTTTCGATCCACAACTCCTGTAAGAGCATTTTCCCTCTAATTACCACAGGAGCGAGAAACCCAAGTGGATCATAAAGCTGAGCGATTTCCGATAAAATGAACCTTTTTGAGATCTTCGAGTTTTTCGTTGATTTTGTTGAAAAGATGAAGCTATCCGAGCTAGGTAACCAAGAAAGTCCGAGGATTCGAGTTTCCGAGTCTTCATAAACACGTTGATCATCAGACTTGCTGTCAGGAGAAAGCCATTTGAGCAGTTCCGAACAGTTGCTGTGCCACTTAGCCAAAGGCATCCCTCCCGCGGCACAGAGATCTCGAACTTGTTGAGCTGTCTCGATGAGTAGTTCCGACGAGTCAGCTCCTCCACAAATGTCATCTACGTATCTGCCTTCGACGAGCGACGAGACGGCCAATGGGAAACGATATCCCTCATCTTCTGCGAGCTGAAGGAGAACACGATTGGCAAGATACGGAGCTGATCGAGTACCATAAGTCACAGTTTTGAGCTGATACGTCACGATATCTCCATTTGAGCTGGTCCAAAGAATTTGTTGTAGAGGCCAATCATCTTCATGAACACGAATTTGCCGAAACATCTTTGTTATGTCTGTCATGAAGATGAGTCGATGCTGACGAGTCCATAAGAGCACGTCCGAAATGTCTCTCTGAGTTTTAGCTCCAGTATGGAGAATATCGTTGAGTGATTTGCCTGAGCTGGTCTTAGCTGAGCCATTAAATACAACTCTCAGCTTCGTTGTTTCGCTGCTTTCCCTGAGCACACCATGATGAGGTAAATAGTACTGTTGAGATAAACCAGGCAGATCAGCTTGAAGCCCTTCAGAAACCCTCCACCCTCCTGATGCCGAAACATCATGTGCTAAGGTCATTTCATCGAGACAACAAGTGATTCCCGCCTGATTCTGCTGAGCTGGACTAGTCGACTTACTATTTACCTTTCCCATGTGATCCAATTCTTCGTATTCTTTGAGAAAATTCGAGTAGAGCGAGAAAAACTGTTGATCTTTCGAGATTCGGTTGAGCATTCTTTTGAGACATGCATGAGCTGTATGATGAGAATCTCCCAACAAGGAAGCTGGAGCTGATAATGGCAATCGAACAATGTAACGACCTGATTCATCGCGAGAATGAGTAGATCGAAAATGCTGCTCACATTCGAGTTCTTCTTTTGTGAGATTCGAGTCCTTTCTACCAAGAATCTCTTCTTGAACCCAGAATTTTGTGAGAAGTTCATCGAGCTGATCCGTCGATTGTGTGACATGATGTGAAACGACAGAGGTCACGTGAGCGGATCCCGTTGGTCCAAAGATAATCCAGCCGAAACTGGTGAGCTGAGCAACAGGAGAATTCAAATCATTTTGAATTATTTGAGGTTTTATGAGCTGGCCAAAGACGTCAGCACCAATGAGTAGATCTATTGACGCAGGAGTTCTAAAATGCGGATCTGCGAGTTGAAGGCCTTGGAGATGATCCCATTGAAGAGCTTCTGCTGAAAATGTTGGTAGCGAAGACGTGAGACGATCGATCGAATGAGCTGTGACTGCGATGCGTTCTGTTGAATAAATCGATTTAAGTTGGAGCTGTACTTGACCGTTGGTCATCCCAAACGACGATTCTCCAACACCAGAGATAGTGATGGAGGTTTTTAGCCTTTTCAGCTTGAGTTGACGCACGAGTTTTTCTGAGATGAGCGAGATTTCTGAACCCGGGTCTAAGAGAAGACGTACTTGTTGATTAGGACTCTCCGAGCTAATCAAAATTGCTAAACTTGTAGCGAGCAGAACACCGGGTCGAGAATTGAACGAGTCACTATTCGCAGAGCAGGACAGAGCCGTTTGGGATGCGAGATCTCATTGAGCTGGAGCAATCGATTGAGTGGATCCAGTTACATCGTCCTGTGCATGAACTTGAGCGTTTACGAGATTTTGATTAGAGCGGTTCATTTGATTTTGAGAAGGAACAAATTGACGACCAAGATGAATAAGGGTGTGGTGTTTAGCACCGCAAATCCGTCCGTCCTCCCGTCGAGCTGCACAACGTTTCTCGTTGCCACAGTCTACAGCGTTATGTTTGCCGAGACAATTGTAGCAGAGACGGAGCCGATCAATGACTTCTTTTCGAGCCACAGGAGATAAATCACGGAAATCAGTGCAAGAAACGATATAATGACCCTTCTCGCAATATGAGCACGGATAATTATTAGGATTATCCAAATAACCAGCTCTAGTGGACTGTATATACGAGCGATTGAGTTGTTGAGAAGGCGCCTGTTGATTTGTCTCCTGTTGAGCTGACGACTGTTGAGTTGAAGCCTTCTGCATGGAGACTTGGTTAACCCTTGCCGGAGGCTTGGGTTGCGAGCGGTTCTGTTGAGCTGATGACGGTGGAAGAGCGTTCATCTCGATGCTCTCCATCGCTCGAGAACGACCTCTGAGAAAGTCAAACAACTCTTCCTTCGTGGGGAACTCAGTCGACGATCCGATTTTATTCTCCCACGATTCACGCAATTTCGAATTTAGCTTCCCAACTACAGTGTAGACCACGACCTGGTCCCATTCATCAGTTGGAACATCAAGTGCTTTTAAAGCACTAAGAGCCTCTACTACGGTAGTGAGAAGTTGATTGAGCTCTTTTGAGCTGTGCGACGTCATTCGAGCTGATCTAAAGAGCTTCTCAAGTTGAGCTGAAACTAACAATCGCTTGTTCTCATACCTGCTTACGAGCGTATTCCAAGCTATTGCGTAAGAGTCATCTTCAATAGCGAGATTGGCGATCAGTCGAGCAGGCTCTTCCTTTAAACACATGCGAAGGTAGTGCATGCGCTCAACATCCTCGAGACCAGAGTCATTTCCTGTTAAAGAAAGAAACAGATCTCTGAATGATCTCCATTCAGAATAGTTCCCTGAGAAATTCGGAAGAGGGATGTCCGGAAGCGAGCGACGTGTTGAGTGAGTCGAAGCGTTACTGGTCGAGTTGTTCCGGGTGGTGTCATTGAGAGCATGACCTCCAGCAGACTCATACAACTGGTTGAGCTGAACTTTGGCTGTAGAATACCAATCAAGAGTCTCATCGAACAGATTTGACGAGTAGTACTCATGTTCGAGTAAATTTTCAATTGAGCCGCTACTATCAATAATGCTATCATGAGTTCTTTCGAACTTGCTCCAATAAAACTCCAAGAGTTCCAGCTTCGCTTGAAGTGCTGCCGGCCCAAGAGCGAGAGTTTGAGCTTGATTATTTGCCATATAAACTTTTTTTATGTACTTCGAACGAGTCATTTGGCTGCGACATACCACATCCATGTCCCAAGATTTCTTGCTCATCTTGATTATTATTTTGTAGATGGAGCACGAGAAAAATCAACAATTGAAAAACGAGCTGAACGAGCAGACGAAGCTGAGCCAAAAACAAAAAAAATCGAGAAAAATTCACAAAAAATCGAAAAGACCAAATACTGTGCAGTAATGTCCTCTAGCAGCGCCTTCTTGAGTTGGTCTAGTCGAATTATTCCAAAAAAATTCAACAAATAATCGAGAAATCGTCGAGATGTTCCACAGCAGCGCCCTCTTTAGCCTCCAGCTGAGTCAATCCAGGAAAACCCGAGATTTGAAAAAAAAATTAAAAAATTTACCAAATGTTGAGTTTTCTTGTAGTGGTGCCCTCTTGAGCCGCCAATGATTGTGAAGAATCGACAAAATTCAAAAATTCCCAAAATTGTCCTAAATGTCCTTGAGAAGATCGATTGCAGCGCCACCTGGTCTCTGGAGACGTCGTTGCTTGAGAATTAACCGAATGATTGAATTGTCCTATAATTTGAATTTGAAATTCGCGGGTAAACACTATTGAGGAGCCCCGGAATGAGAACCACTGCACGAATTCAAATTTTTCTGAGGAGTCCGAACAAGATTTTAATGAGCACCACTGCGAAACCGCCAATTACACGCTCCCCCCGAAAAAAAATGAGAAAAAACGATGAAAACTCCAAAAAAATCAAAAAATATATCGAAAATCCGGCTCGAAGGACCAAAATGTTTGAGTTGTTCACTGGTTTTTTGAATATTTATTAATGATTCGCGAGATTTAACCGGATTTTGAGAGGAGCGTGGTGTGAGTCAAAAAATGACGCGTGCACGAGATTTTCTATTTAATATTATAACTTTATTATAATTTTGCACTAATAAAATATCACAATTTTATATCACTTTTTGTTTCAACAATAATTGAATTGAGATAATCAAGAGTTTTGAGAGTTTCTATTAGCTATTTTTTAATTGAGAATATATGAGAATTCTGAGAACACTTTTTGCACTTGACGCGAGAATAGCTCTTTCGAGAATAAGGATGAGAATTCCAAGAAAATATGGCAGGTGTCCTGAATTAATTAATCTATCATTCGATAGATTGCGGGTCAGAACACCTGTCAATCAAGTGGCGCCTCGAGTGCCAAAGTTGAGTAGGTCACGGTCAGTAGGCCGATGACCGATAAAGAAATTTGAGTGGCTCTGTGTGAGTATGAGTGCGTGAGTGTTTCTGATGGTTATTCGTCCATAACCAAACAACGTGCAACCCAAGTGGTACTTAAACCGTCCCTATCATAAACTTACAAAGAATAAGTGAAAATGTGCAGCGCACATTTCGACATTGTCTCGACGCTTCGTCGCCAAGACCCAAAATTTTATGAGGGGCCTGGTTTATTTCCTGGGAAATGAACAAAGCCCCTTGTGTTAGAAAACAGTGAATTGAAATTTGTTAGCACGAGTGGAAATATTTATTTGAGACGATCGTAAATCAGTCTTTTGTTTCCACTCGCAGTACACAATTTTAAATATCCCGAAAAATAAAAAGGAAGACATTAAGAAATTCAAGGAAAAGTTCCTTGAATCCCTTAAGTACTCCAAACTTTTAATACAAAAGAAATAAAATAAAAGAAAAAAAATTTGAACATCATTCAGATGTTACAATCTAAATTTCCATAATTATGACCGCTGATTTTCAGTCAAATATATTATGATTATTACAACATATGATTATGTATCAATTCTCATTCCATTCCTTCAAAATCGATTTCTGAAGTACATAACTAATTTTGAAAGTGTCCAGTTCATATGTGCGTTTAAAAGTTGGCGCTTTCCAAAATCAATTGCAGCCTTAGATTACGGTCGGTAATGAAAATTGCGTTGGATAACCTAGCGGCTGAGTATCGTTCGTGTCCCCGACCCCATATCAGGATAAGAATAGCAGTGTTGTTTTCATTCCCGTATTCACAGTGTCTCCTAACCTACAATAACTTCTTCCAAAGAAATATCTGTGGATTTCCACTATTCATTTTTTGAATGAAAACAATTCATTGCGAAAATTTGTACAATGTCAAATCTCGGGATGTATAATCTGTGCTGTAATCCGTTACAATTGGAAAATCATAGAGTGAAGAAAAGTCTCCGACGTGCTTCTGTTACTCAACAAAATTTATATAATTCAAGTAATGATGACTTTCTGTGGACGTCGTGTAGAAAGGAATTCGACTCAATAAAGACTGCTCCTGTTGCTAATGATGATGAAGTTGAAAGTGAAGTCGAAGATGCTGTCACTCAGAGGACTCTTTCATCAATTTCAACAGCGACGTCTGGCAAGATCAATTAAACATTGTTGAGAATTTTCAATTTTTTTTTTATTTCATCAAAACAGTTTTTTTAATTGAAATAAATGATTGATCCCATTACTATTCAGAATTAGGAGATGCAGATGAACAGCTAACCTCACAAACTAGTAGTCTGTCTCAATTGAGCTTAGAAACTGTGTTGCCCGTAGTTAATGATGCAATGGCATTATTGAATCAATCTCCAATTGTTCAAAAACAAGTTGATAATCAATCTTATTTGCTAAACAGAGTGCAAAAAGTTATATCATGATTTGAGTACGACTTGAGGAATATCAAACAACACTGACGATGCAAGTAATTCGGAGGACGTCTTGGAGATGATTGAAAAATTGAAAATGAAATTTATCGATAATAATACAACACGATCTGAAAAAATTCAGATCCTCACACTTCTTCCTGAAACGTGGGGTATATCCCGAATATGTGACCTGATGGGCTCTTCAAGATACATGGCATCTTTAGCTAGAAATCTCCGTGAAGAGAAAGGGATTCTTTCAACACCAATTGCGAAGTTAGGTTGTTAACGAACTTTCCCAGATGAAAACCACTTATTGATTTCTCATTCAGTGAAGATAAGTTGAATTTTTTAATTTCTAGGTTGCCCATTATCGAGTGATATCAAATCTCAAATTTGGGAATTCTATGTTGATGACGAAATCAGTACGATTGCCTGGGATGAAAGATTATCTTTCCATTCGAAATGGTGAGGGAAAACGTGAACATACCCAGAAACGACTTATTCTCTCCAGCTTGCGCGAATTATATGAACTTTTTAAAGAACGACATCCTGGTTACCGCGTCGGTTTCTCTAAATTTGCGTCATTACGTCCTCAACACTGCGTACTTGCAGGTTCTAGCGGAACTCACACTATTTGCGTTTGTTGTATGCATCAAAACGTCAAGCTGATGATGTTAGGTGAGTGTTTATTAATCAAATTTTTGTCGAAGAATAATCATGATCTTTTATTGCAGGGTGTAATTGAGTAACTTTAACAAGCCAATTAGCAACACCAGTAAAGCTTTATAGTGATTGCTTTAGAATAATTATGTGTCCGCAACCAACTTCTGAATATTATTTTTCCAAATGTGATGAGTGCCCAGGAGTACAAACTTCGAAAGATTTACTGTTGGATGTACTTAATCAAAATGGAGTTGAGGAAATAACTTACAAATATTGGATTTCGAAGCCTCGTACAAGCTTGGAGACATTTGTGAAAAACTCAACAGATTTTGTTGACAATTTTTGTGAGAATATAACCGATCTTTTACCACATCATCATATTGCTAAAGAAGAAGCAAACTATTTGAGATCGTTAAAAGAATCTTTAAAAGAAAATGAGTACATTGTGATCTGCGATTTTGCGGAAAATTATGCCTTCGTTATTCAGAATGCGGCGTCTGGATTTCATTGGAATAACAATCAGGCAACAGTTTATCCAGTCGTGATTTACTACAAAGAAAATAATCTACTCATTCACAAAAGTGTAGTTATAATATCAGATTGCTTATCTCACGACGCAGTTGCTGTTCATGAATTCACTAAGATGACGACTAACTTTATCAAAACACTATCCAAAGATGCTGCGAAAGTTTTTCACTTCTCCGATGGAGCGCCTCAACGATTCAAAAATTATAAAAATTTTGTGAATCTGAATTACCATAAAAAAGACTTTGGACTAGAAGCTGAATGGCATTATTTCGCAACAGCTCATGGCAAGGGGCCTCGTGATGGAGTAGGGGGCACTGTCAAAAGGATGGCAGCACGAGCAAGCCTTCAACTTCCATATGATGAACAAATCTCAACTCCTCAACAATTATACGACTGGGCGGTAAAACCAAATTGTTTGCCGAATGTTCATGCTCGATTCTTCTCTAATGATGAATATCGCCAGGCTAAAGAATCATTAGAGAAACGATACACGAGAGCGAAAACAACAACAGGCACACAAAAATACCGTTGTGTAATTCCGGACGGAGAAGGAACTTTGAGATTCAAAGAATTTTTGTTTTCTTCAGAATCACAAATTCAGAAAATATTCAAACGTGTAAGGAATTGAATGCTATCAAGTGAAAAAAATAACGAAACATGATAAGAACTTTATACTACTACTATCTTTTGCTTACGATAAATGTGTAAACTAATATATAAACTTGAAATAATCATAATATATTAGACAATTTTCGATAATGACACAAGAGAAAAAATCTCTTGGTCAAAAAGTTTTTATGATTAATAATGACTACTAGATTTTCATAAATTAATAAATATATGCACTCTGAAGAGGTCTGCGCACAGCAGACGAAACGTTGATGCTTTGATAATAAATCAATGTGTTAAATTAATTAAATTCTGGAGTGACCACTATGGCGATTACCAACAAAATAATTTTCAATAAGAGCTTTTGTGTATAGTTTTTTTTCTCAAATAATTTTGAAAATTCGAAAAAAAATAGATCCCATCATTATCCCATCATCAGACTAGGCTCAAAAATTGCGGAATGAGTGACAGTTTTTTAGGAAAAATTTTCAAGAAAATCGATCAGTACGTGTTTTTCAGAAATCGACATTTTGTGCTAAAAACTTCAAAATTTCATAAAAATACAGTCTCAAAAAGTTTTCTGACTTTTTATTTGCAAACTGTGTACAAAAACACAAATTTTCAAAAAAAAACGTCCCAATCGGACCATTTTTCGCAAAGTTATGGGCATTTTCAAAAAAAGTATCGCTTTTTTTGAAAAATTGATTTCTCAGAAACGGCTTTACAAAAAAAAAATGAAAAAATTCAGGAAGGCCTCTTTCAACTGATACTATAATATAAAAAATTATGAAAAATATCCGAGATGCAGAAGCCAAATGGTGTCCGATTTGGCGTGGAATGCCCCATATGTAACTGTTTTCTGATGACGTATCCTATGCTCGTTTAAAATTTCTCCAATCTTCTTCTTTGGAAACTTTAGACTTCTATTGGCTGTATAACGTAAAGTTAAAGGCCAGCCAGTGTCCCGACACGGCACCAAAAAGAAGAAGAAGAAGAAGGAAACTTTAGACCATTGTCACTTTTGAATATTCCTACTTTCTTACCCATTTGACTTTCAAAGGCAATAATAAGATTCTTGAGCACATTCAGGACTTCATCCTTTGACTTGAGAAAACGCAATACTCTGTAATGCGAGTAATCATCATTCAGTACCATTAAATAACGTGCACCTCCAAGTGACTTCTGATTCATCGGTCCACATAGGTCACTGTTTATGATCTTTCCAATGTCATGTGTTTGAGTTGAGCTGACTGGAAACCGTGATTTATGCATTTCATCGAGTGCGCATGCATCGCAGAAAAATTGTCCATTATTTTCGAATTTCATATCATTCAAATTCAATAAAGATTTTACCTGTCTCACGTTCTGGTCGGCCATTCGTTCATTCCATAGTTCCAGTGTTCCTTTCGTCAAATTGGCTTCTCCAATTACATTTGACCTTTCATTCATCCTTTTTTCCACTCGAAATAACAGTTGATATAATTTATCTCTCCCCAATCCAATTGCTACTACTTCTTCTTTTCTCATTATCCTACATTCATCTTTATCTATTACGTTAATCAACCCCTTATCTGCTGTAGCTCCAATAGAGAAAAGCTTCAAGTGCAAATCAGGAACAAACAAAACATCTATCGAGTGCCTTAATTTCCATTTTCCATTAGCGACTGCATATACAACAATGTCACCTTTTCCATATGTTGAAATGCATGATCCATCACCAATCTTTATCACTTCAGGCTCATTAAATGATTCATAATTCATGAACCATTCTTTTTGACTGGACGTGTGGTCTGTCGCTTTTTAGTCCACGAGCCATTCACTTTTACTTTCATATTGCGATGCAACTCATGCAACTAGTCTTCCCACCAGGGCCATATTGTGCTCTTGATCAGCTGATGAGACATTTGCCTCTGCCCTCCTGTCAAAAGATCTGTTTCTCTGATTATTGTAATTATTATTTGAATTATTATTTCCTGAGCTGCCTTGGTTTTCCGGTAGTTTCGGACATTTGTTAGGCCAATGTCGACCCTCATTGCAATTATGACACAGGCCTTGTTCTCGTTCTTCTCTTGAACTTCCATCTGTCTTGTTTTTGTTAAATTTTGCCCTACTCCTGGCAAACATAGTAGTACTTTTGCCAATTTCTTGAATGTCAATACGAGTTTCTTCAATGACTAGTCTTGCAACTAGATTTGATTTTGTTCTTTCAGCTAGGGGAGTTGATTCCCAGGCTGTAGTGAAATGACTATATATTTGAGGTAATGTCATTAAAATTTTCGTTACAAATAGTGATTCTGATTTTGGTTCACCCAGTGATTTTGAACGATGTTCTAGGTCTTCTAATTTTGCAATGTATGTGGCAATATCATCTTCAGGGTCTTTAACGAACCTGTAAAACTTTATTTGCGATAGATGTATACTAGCATCTAATTTTAGTTCAAAAAGTGGATGTAATTTATCCCACATCTGTTTCGCAGCAGTGTAATTCATCATATGTAGTATTAATTTTCTGAAACTGAGGTTTCAATAATTTTCTGTGCAATACTGTCCTTTTCAAACCATTCTCTTAGAGAAGCTGTGTGATCAATTTCTTGACTTGCTGTTGCGTTGTCTGGCAAGATTGGTTGTGTTTCTGTTCCATTGGTCATTCCAGAAACATCTCTTTCATTCATTGGAACTCAGATTTGGAATTTCCATTGACTCCAATTTTCGATTCCTGTCAGTTGGAAGATTCTTGTGCTTTCAGACTCCATTTTGAGATATTTTACACTTATCGCGCGAGGCTTGGTAATCTCAAAATAAGTCTTCGCCGAAAATCTTTATGGAAACGCCTTTCCAATACAAATCTTCTGAAAATACTCTTCTTATCACTTGTTTCAATATTCACTCAATCTCCTGGGCCCAGAACCTGTTGAGGATTATGCTTGAATAATGAAATCAACTTAAGTGAAATAAAGCGTGTTTAATCGAGTAAAGCAAGTGTTTTTGTTACATGAGCAGAAGTAAGTTATAGATGATATAAAAGTATTTAGCAATATAGCTGTACCGGGATTCACCCGATCCCGTCACACTTCCGGCCATCCTTTTCCACACACACGGTTCGATAGCGTGGGCGCCAGTTCATTCTTTACCGGAGGAATAAACAAAACTCACTGTGTGTCGGTTTTTCCTGGGCTCACCACGCTTAACCTCTTAGGGCGGTTTCGGGCTAACCTGCTGAGCCTTCAGTAGTAATTACTCGGGGAATTACTAACCCCAATGGACGGCATGGGCAATCCATTCCCGGTAACCCAGTGTGCTGGTTATGGCAAAGGGGCGTGGATCTAATCACAGTCCCTCTAGCGAGAACAAGTCGGAATTGGGGTATTCCGCGATAGCCTTTGGATGAGCCCGTCCGCAGCATTCCTCTGATCTATCGTCACCCAGAGGATACCGGAAGTCTCCATCTATACGAGAAACGCCACGTAGCCACGCTACGGGCAACCAACGATAACTCTCGCCGAAGCGAGTGGTAGAGGTTCCAGGGACGTCTCCCGATCCTCTCGACTCTGCCACCCAAGGCAGACTAACTAATCACCGCGTCGTTGGGTCTATTGATATCGGCTGAGGCTGCTTCTCCTCGTCTAGAGGTCTCTTCACGCGTCTGCGTGATTCTTCCTCTCTCATCACTGCCAGGCCCGGAGATAGCTCCAACATCTCTAGTGGAGCGCCAGCATTTCAACTGGGCTTCTGCCTTATCCTCAGCCGCATATAAAACCCACTGACGTGTCAGTTAGTTTCCGGTAACTTTAAGGTGACATCTTACGCAGGTGGCACCGCGGTAGAATTGTCCAGCTGTTCATGTGTGAGTCTCCTCGAGCTCTACACTTGAATAGCTTCGACCGAAGGTGGAATAAGCCCATGCGTTCCCCGTAACGAGAACATAGTGAAGCGATTTAAATTAATTCAATTGATCACACAATTATCTTATACACTTCAGTTATTATTTATACGTAGAATATGATCTGTTACAATGTAACTAATTGAATATTAATATTTGCAATGCAAAAGCAAAAGGATTATAACTCGACTTTACGTTCGCGATGCTCACCGTAGAGTGACCGTTAAGTCCCGCGCGTCTCCCCTTGGGGCCCGGGGGAACTGGTCACGGGATTCTCGAGTTTTCTATTTTATTTCAAATATATAAATTCATTTGTCGCTTCAATAGTATATGTGATAAGAGAACGTATGAATAGATTATATTGAGTGTCTAAGTCGATAGTTGGGTGGCCATTGATATCGATCTTTGGAATGAATGATTTCAAATACTTCAACATTTCTGATTGTCGTCAGAATGAAATGGTACTCATTTCGTTTCAAATGGTGGAATAAAAAATGATAGTCTTCCTGGGGAGAAAGCTAAGAGAAACCGTGATTTTTGAAAAAAATAATCTATCGAATAGATAGGATATACGACCTTGAATATTCAATATATTAAATTAGATGGTGGCCTTGTAGGTCTCTGCTTTATGGGAAATTGATTTTACAATATTCCATTCTGATGTACTTGTATGTATAACGAATAAATGTGCAGTACTGTTAACTTTTAACGAATTAATTGAAATGAGAACAGTGTTAAAGAGAAAAAAGAAAAAAGAAAAAAATCGTTTTTATCAATCAAAGGTCATGTAAATTGTCATCTAACATGACCAAAAAGTTTTTTTTGAATTTATATTAAACATCATAAACTTAATTAAGGTGACACCAGAAAATGAATTTTTTAAAACAGTAATATCTGATAATATTTTGTCAAAGAATTTTAACTGTCAAATTTTCTAATTTTTCTTCAAGAAATAATTTGAAGAGGAATAAAATGAGTATCCTGAAGAGGGCCTCACAGAGAGGCTGAAACGTAGATACATCAGAATAAAATATTGTAAAATCAATTTCCGATAAAGCAGCGACCTACAAGGCCATCATCTAATTTAATATACTAATATATCGAACACCCTTACAAGAAACTTCTTCTGAAAAATCTGGAATTCTCACCATTTGTTGGGCTCATTCAAATGAATCTTTTAGCTGAACTTGGATGTAATCGCTTTAATAGTTTTCGAGATATAACCTCTTTTCATAAAATGAATTTTGGCCAATATCTCAAAAACTACTGGAGCGATTCCGCTCAATTTCAATACCAAACCTTTCGTTCATTAGATGCACAACTGACGGAATTTGAAGTCTGTGACTCGTATAGCTTTTGAGCTATCGTGTATACAAAATTCAAGATAAAATAAAACTGTAAATGAAATTACCTGCAAACGAAAAATCACAGCAAAATCTACCCCGAGTGAAAATTGTGAGATCAAATAAGATTTATTTCATCGCTGAGAGTCGGGGCTGTGAATCAATTTTTCGCGGAGACAAAAACATTTTTCGAAAATTTGATTTTTTTCGAAATGTACCTAACCGATTTCGTCCAAATTTCACTGAGAGCAATTTGCATGGGGGGAAAAAGTACTGTTAGATTTTCAGCTCACCAAGTATTACCGTTCCAGACGAATGAGCTGATATCTGTCACACATACACACACAAACATACAAACATTTTTCAAAAATGTCATTTCTCGGCGTTTTGGATCATTCTGAATCGGATTTCGATGAAATCGAAGAAATCGCGTTTACAATGCTTCCACTCGGTAGCTTAAGTTTATACACGTCGAATGTAACGCTGAAACTGTCACGTCTATTCCTCATTTCTCATGAGTTACCCAAAATTGCACGTGCAGTTTCGAAAACGATAGAAATGGAGGATACAATGATTACTTGAAGTAATTAACGATTATTTGTAATAGTTTTCCATTTCACGCGAAGGATAATCATCGAAAAAATCAAGAAAATAAATTTGAATTAGAAAATTAAGAGATTCTTTTCTCTGCGCGAGAGCGCGCAATTAATCCCGTAGCAATATATTCTCCATGTCTTTCCCATGCCCTTTTCAGGCATTCCTCACACATTTTCTAAGCATCTTCCATGTTTCACACGTGCTCTAACTATGTATTCCACAGGGCCTTCCGTCAATCCACGTAATCCTTCAATGGTTAAGAATAACAGTTCAATTGACAGGAATTCGAATTGTTGAATAGCAGCTGTCAAATGCTAACGATGTTATTTATGTTCTCAAACAGCCTAGTTTTCTAGCAACTATTTGAGACCTTAATTTGAATGGAGTCTTCGACTCTGGCAATGAGTAATAAAATAATATGTTTTTTTTAAATCGACATTCGTTCTCATTGTTATGATTTTTATCTAGAAGAAGATATGAAGAAGAATTGAAGCATAGAAAATTAGTTCTTCCGATGTTTGGCACCAAGGCCTACTACATAAACTATTCACAATGAAAATACATCCATATCTATGCAAAATCCTCCACTCATATCTGCAAAATCGCACGATCAGAGGCAAAGTCGGCACTTCCCTCTCAGATCCAAAACCTACAGTTGCTGGAGTCCCACAGGGCTCTGTCCTTGCCCCCACTCTCTTCAACCTCTACATCGCCCATCTTTTTGACAACCTCCCCCCGCTAGCCCACATAGCCGGCTTTGCCAATGATCTCGCGATTTTTGCATCCAGCACCTCCACCCAATATGCCATCAACAAGCTCGTCAATGTTGGGGAAAAAATCATAAACCAACTCAAAGAACTTAAAATTAACGTAAATATCCCCAAAACACAGTGTACCCTCTTCTCCTCCACCAAATCCCACATTAAATCCTTCTACATCGACAACCAAGAGGTGAAAATCACCAACACGGTCACCTATCTTGGCGTCACCATTGACAGCCGACTCATTTGGAATCACTACATTAAAATCCTAATCCAGAGAACGAAGTCTATCATGGGCAGACTCTACCATCTCCTTAAATCAAAAGCCCTATCCAAAAAAACAAAAATCAAGTTGTACAAAACAATTGTAAGGCCAGTTATCACATATGCTGCCCCAGTCTGGCACAACGCAGCCCCCACATTGCTTGCCAAACTCCAGGTCACGCAAAACAAGTTCCTCCGTGTGATCAATAGGGCCTATCGATCAACTCCCATCCCCACTCTCCATGAAATTTCGAACATAGATCTCCTCAAAACTCACATAATGAACCTCACCCAAAAATTCACTGATAAACTCCCCACACACCCAAGTAATTTGGTCAAAAATATTAATCCTCGCATTTTATCCAAGTGGTCAACCAATCGCCACTAAATCTCTCTCTCCCACTCGTCAAGAAATAGGGTTTTTCATGCGCTTTTCCCTACACATAATCACATTCACCTCATTTACCCCTCAAGCGAACTATTCTATACTCTTAAGCTATATTTGTAGAAGCCTCCGGGCTGGAACAATATCGTCACAAACTTCCTGTTTTCATTGCTCGATATATCTAAAAAAAAATTATTGTAATGTTGTTGTAATGTATATATATTTTATGTTAATAAAATCTGTTGAACTAAAAAAGTTCTTCCGATCTTCAGGATTATCTAGCAAATGAAATTCATAAGTTCTATCCATACAATAATTATTCGATATGTGTAGGAGAAGGAACGTTTTTCAACTCCATCCATGGTGATCGTCGTTGGAAATTCAATTCTTGACGAAACGATGTCTCTTTCTGGTTTCATAGATCATATTCCATGAATTTTAAGCCGAAGAGATATAAAAGAATGTTTTATTTCCAGAAAGTTCTCATTAACGTGAGCGCTAATTGGAAAATCAAGATAGCAAGCTCGGATTTGGTGAGAACTTTTTTTTCGTCATAGGAAATAGACATAATTTTCACATGGGAGCCAAAAAAACAAGCAGAAGCCTCACTTTTGGTGCGTTATTTGCAGACCCCACTCCTTGCGCAAAAATAGACGTTCGTGTTCCGAATAGGATTTCTATCGTTTCTGATTGCCGTCAGAATGAAAAGGTACTCATTTTGTAGCAGAAATTGTCGACTTTCGAATGTTGAAATAAAAAATCGTAGTGTTCCTAGGAAGAAAGCTAAGAAAAACCGTGATTTTTGAAAAACCTAATTTATCGAACATCTATACAAGAGACTTCTTCTGAAAAATATGAAATTCTCACTATTTGTGGAGCTCATTGAGATGAATCTTTCAAGCTGAACTTGGATGTAATCGCTTGGATAGTTTCCGAGATATAATCTCTTTTCATAAAATGGTTTTTGGCCAATATTTCAGAAACTACTGGAGCGATTCCGCCCAATTTCAATACCAAACTTTTCGTTCATGAGATGCACAAGCTGACAAAATTCGGAATCTCTAACTCGAAAAGTTTTTGAGCTATCGTGTATAGTAAATTCAGGATAAAAAACACGGTAATTGAAATTATCTGCAAACGAAAGATCTCACCAAAATTTATCTTGAGTGAAAATTGTGAGTTCAAATGAGAAGTCTTCCATCGCTGAGAAGTGGAGCTGTGAATCAATTTTTCGCGGAGAAAAATCGAAACAACGATTTTTCGAAAATTTGAGTTTTCTCGAAAAATACTCAACCGATTTCACTCAAATTTCACAGACAGCAATTTGCATGGAGAGGAAAAGTACTCTTGAATTTTCAGTTCACCAAGTAATACCGTTGTGGAGCAATGACCTGATATCTGTCACACATAAACACACACACACACACACACACACACATACACACAGACATTTTTCAAAAATGTCATTTCTCGGCGTTTTGGATCATTACAATGCTTCCATGCGGAAGCAAAAAACAGTCGTCAAATTCTGCAGTCTACTGAACATAACCTGACGATTAACCCTGACAAATGTTAGGGTCAGCTCAGACGTTGATACGGCTTTGAGTCCGAGTAATGGAAGTTTCTCTGTGACTGTTTGTCTCTTCTCGGATATTGACTGGATCGAAATGGATTAACCACAGACCCTGAGAGAATCCAGCTGATTCTGGATTTCCCAGTGCCCAAGAACGTAGAGAAGCTCCAGCGTTTCCTCGGAATTATCGGGTGGTACTCCAGATTCCTCTCCCGACTATCAGACGATAAGGTCCCTCTCCCAGGGTTACTACATTAGGACCATCCGTGGGAATGGACTGAGAACTATCAGAGTGCATTCGAAAAACTGCGAGATTCCATAACCTCGACTCCCGTTCTAGCTACACCCGAGTTCACAAAACCCATTATGCTACAGACCAACGCTAGTAACGTGGTGATCAAGGCAGTCCTCGAGTCTAGATGCAGGTGCCAAGATTTTTACACGAAAGGGTCCTAGTCTCATTGCCAGCCTCCTGTCGATACATATCCCCAGACCCCCAAGACTAGACCAGAACAGGTGGGACGACAGGAAAGCCTGTCGAGGCCGGATCTTCCCTAGGTATAGTCCGATTGCAGGGCGCTGGCCGAGAGGGGTCCCGAGGAACATGACTTCGTACCCGAACTCCTCACTTCTTCAGCCCGGCTGTTGGAAGTGTGGGAAGATGGG
The DNA here is from genome assembly GCA_963921955.1 of Aleiodes alternator. Taxonomy (NCBI): domain Eukaryota; kingdom Metazoa; phylum Arthropoda; class Insecta; order Hymenoptera; family Braconidae; genus Aleiodes; species Aleiodes alternator. Next base: position 2,480,645 of record OY998102.1, on the reverse strand, counting down.
GCACAATGCCGTGGACTGTCCTATTCGCCACACGAGATGCTACGGACGTAGGCAGCCAGACGTTGATGCGGCTTCCTGCCCCCGTTGTCGTTGGTAGCGGAGACATGGGGCAATCCGAGCCATGAACAATGACAATGCGAATGAGTGACCCTGACCAGCCAAATCCCCTGAGAGCAGAAAGGAAGGAGACGAAGAAGAAAAGGATGAAGAAGATATCGTCTTCTTTTCGCATATTCCTTTCTGACTATTATTTTTTTCCATTTCTTTTGTTGTTCATCACCTCTAACAGTCGATGAGACTGACTGCACTCCTTTGGCGTCGTGATGAGTCCGACAGAAATCAGTATTATGTTTTGTGTTTCTAACTTTTATTCTTTAATTTCTTATCATTCCTTTATTACCACTAAATAAGTGAAAGATACCAAATGGCCGAAGAATATAGAGTGTGTCCTCGGCCCAAGCGAAATAAAATTACTGAGACGAAATAACCATTTTTGCTTCTGAATGGAAACATTGTAATCGCGATTTTTTTCGATTTCGAGATTTCATCGAAATATGACTCAGAATGATCCAAAACGCCGAGAAATGACATTTTTAAAAAATGTCTGTATGTATGTGTGTGTGTGTGTGTGTTTGAGTATGTGTGATAGATATCAGCTCAATGCTCTGCAACGGTAAAACTTGGTGAGCCGAAAATTCAACAGCACTTTTCCTCCCTATGCAAATTGCTGTCAGTGAAATTTGAGGGAAATCGGTTGTGTACTTTTCGAGAAAACTCAAATTTTCGAAAAATCTTTTTTCAATTTTTCTCCGCAAAAATTGATTCACAGTCCCCACTCTCAGCGATGAAATACTTCTCATTTGAACTCACAATTTTCACTCGGGGTAAATTTTGCTGAGGTTTTTCGTTTGCAGATAATTTCAATTACAATGTTTTTTATGCTGAATTTACTATACACGATAGCTCGAAAACTATTTGAGTTAGAGACTTCAAATTTCGTCACTTTGTGCATCTAATGAACGAAAAGTTTGGTATAGAAATTGGGCGGAATCGCTCCAGTAGTTTTTGAGATATTGGCCAAAAACCATTCCGTGAAAAGAGGATATATTTCGGAAACTATCCAAGCGATTACATCCAAGTTCAGCTTGAAAGATTCATCTCAATGAGCCCCACGAATGGTGAGAATGTCAGATTTTTCAGTCGACGTCTTTTGTCAAGGTGTTCCATAAATTCGTTTCTTCAAAGATCACGATTTTTCTTAGCTTACTCCCTAGGAACAGTACTATTTTTTATTTCACGGTTCGAAAGTAGACAATTTTTTCTACAAAATGAGGACCTCTTCATTCTGACGGCAATCAGAAATAATAGCAATCCTATGTGGAACCCGAACGTGAATTTTTGTGTTCCATCGTAGGTTCTGAATTTTCATCTAATATTTAATTTTTATGTACCATGTGATATTATTGCAATTTAATCGATTATTCTGAGCTGAGATTTCGAGTTTCAAGTAGATTCCAAGTATCACAGATGGAATCCCGAACAGATCGATACAGTCTGGAGCAATATTTGTAGGAATATGTGAGTGCGTATTTGTTTCGAGAATAATGTTACATTTGAGTAATGAGATACATGAATAGCGATTCGATTCACCATAGATGAATTCCATTCGGAAGCATTTTGCCAATCGAATTGGCAAGATATTAGCTGTCGCACAAGGAGTGAGGCTTGCGAATAACGCACCAAGAGGGAGGCTTCTGCTTGTTTGAGAATTATTTAATCTCATATATATAATAAAAATATTGGTGTTACTGGTTGCGTGTACATAAAATTCAGAAACCATCGCCCATAGTTCCATGGGAGTTATATGGTGTATTAGCATTCCATCCCTCATACATGAAGAAATTTTCCGTTTTTGGCTACAGGGGTTGGTTTCAGAGATATGGGGGTGAAAGCGAGTAGTTTACCTATTGCCTCATCGTGGGGGATATAAAATTATGCTCTAGACCATTCTCAAATTTACTAGAATGATTCAGAACAGTTGGAAATGTTCTGGAATGTTTGAGCAGGTGCCAAATAGTTCAAGAATGCTCTAGAATGTTCCAGAAGATCTTGGAATGTTCTATTGTGCATATAAGTTTGGTATTGACATTGGGCGAACTCGCTCCAGTAGTTTCTAAGATATTGGCCAGAAACCATATTATGAAAAAAGGTTATATCTCGAAAACTATCCAAGGGATTACATCCAAGTTCAGCTTAAAAGATTCATCTCAATGAGCCCCACAAATGGTGAGAATTTCAGATTTTTCAGAAATCTCTTGTAAAGATGTTCGATAAATTAGTTTTTTCGAAAATCACGATTTTCCTTAGCTTCCTCCACAGGAACACTGCTATTTTTCATTTCACCGTTCAAAAGTAGACAATTTTTTCTACAAAATGAGTACCTTTCCATTTTGATGGCACTCAGAAAGCATAGAAAACTCATTCGGCACCCAAACGTCAATTTTTGTGTTCCATCGTAGGATCTGAATTTTCATCTAATACTGAATTTTCATGTTCCATGTGATATTATTGCAATTTAATCGATTATTTTGAGCTGAGATGGAATCCTGAGCAGATCGATACAGTCTGGAGCAATATTTGTAGGAATATATGAGTGCGTATTTGTTGCAAGAATAATGTTATTTCTTGAGAAATAAAATACATGAATAGCGGTTCGATTCACCATAGATGAATTCCATTCGGAAGCATTTTGCCAATCGAATTGGCAAAATATTAAATGTACAAGGAGTGGAGATTACCAATAACGCACCAAGAGTGAGACTCCTGCTTGTTTATCATGTGTTCCAGAGATATTAACCCGTTTCTTATAGGGTTTTCATCAGGTCTGAGGCCGAGGGAGGCTCCTGACCTGTGCAACCTCCGGGACTTTAACCCCCTTTCACCCAACCCAACTGCCTCATCTGCATGAATGTGATGAGTGAATGTGAGGAATGAGTGAGTAGAAGTAGAAATCGACTTGCCATCCGGGGGATCAGAGGGGAAGCAGCGAGAGACCGCAGCCATGTACTCCACCAGCCGGCACAATACACACACAGATACAACAATAGAGACGCGGACACTTGTTGCGTCGTGCATTTTCGCGTGAAAAGCATCGAGAGGTTTGTTTGGGAGTGATTGAATGAGAGTAGTTGACGGAAAGATCACTGGCAGGAGAGTAGTTTGAAGAGTCATTGGAGTAATGAGCAGAGTTTAGTGGCACTAATTGTCCCTGAGAGAAGCCCAAGTTCCGAGTGCCGAATTGCTTCATACTTTTCTTGGCCATGCGTGTCAATAGAATCTGTTGCATTTCATTTGGGTTAATTGTTGAAAGCAGTCGACGTTTCAGTTTGAGTGTGTGTGAGAGATCCCCCTTAGGCTTGACCTGTCAATTATAGTGATCTGAAAAAATTTTCTAATTAATTATTAACTGAGTAACCGAAAAGACGTTAGTTGGAGAAAATCAACCTCCCCCTTTCTTCCCCTCCTTCTTCCTCGCTCGGAGCATTGGCGCGGTATTGCGGGACGTTTTGATCGTGGTGACAGAATACAGTCACTTTACCGAGTGGTAAGTTGCCGTTGACGGTAATTTCCAGTAATTATCCAAACTTCAACAAATCAATCCCCATTGCATCTAATTTGGCCCTGGCGCACTTCCCGAAATTTCAACAATGAATTATAGAATTTTTAGAGTTGTAACGGTAGAGGAAGGAGTAAGCTTCTGGATAAAGTGTCACTTTATCCTGATTGCAGTATTTTGGGTTCATTTTATCTTTCTCCGACTTTTTTCTTATATTCTCTTTCAATTGTGAGAATGAAGCTCACACAACATATCTCTATTGACGTGTTTTGATAAATATATAACAATGAGGCAGAGGCTGGAAAATATATATAATGAAGTTTCTAGATGGATCAGTTTCATTTTACCAGCAATTTCCTTTGAATATTTCAAAATTTTAGCAGTATAGGGCAATTTTAGATGAATAGTTTTCTGTAGAAAATTTTGAGAGCTATACTGGAGGATTGTCTCAGTTCGCTCTATCCAGATCGATTACCGAGATATCTACAAACACAATAAGAGGAAAATATCTATCGGTCTGAATACTGGTCGTGAAGCAACTATAATCCGTTAATGAACAAGAAAATGCCATCCCTTGTCCAATAAAGAAATATGCATTATTTATCTTTATCTATACCTCCTAGGCGAGGAATTTCCCTTCTGCCACGCGGAGATCTCACGCACTCTTTTTCTGGATGAGTTTCCGAAAATTTTTTAGAAAAATTTTTCTATCGAAAATTCAGGGAATATGGTTTATATATAGTTTCATTCTATGCCTGTAGATGGAATGAATTGGACGATTCTTCGTCTGAAAAACCAGAAAATGGAGCTTTTTCCACCATCTGAAACCCATGTGACCCCTCAAATGAAATGTTTTTTGTGTTGAAAAAAACTGTATGCATTATTTCTCTTTCCAAGATTCTCAATCGAAAATTTGCCAACCAATGAAACTTCTCTGGATGATAGAGGATTTACATACGTCAAACGCTGCATTCAAATACACTATCGTGCAATTAAGTATGTTTTATCGTAAGAAAATAGACATCTCTCATCTGAATTGAATATTTGTATTTGCAGCTTCGCGAATTCTCTCGAACAAATTGTTCTCTGGAACTTCTTCCTGATGCTTGGACTGAATATGGTGATAATGAGTTTAACTGCTGTTCAGGTGAGTCTTCCTCTGAGAACTATATCATTTGCAGTTTTTGTCAAGAATGATTCAGAATTCAGATGTTCCACTCTGGATCGTTTCTGGGCATGAATCGACTGGACAAAATCCCGTCCGGAGAAAAAATCCTGGTGTCACGTCCAAGTGCTGGGTTTATTTCTAATTGAATAAAGAAATGTAATTAAATAATCAAATATTTTCCCGAATCACTAAGAAGTTAAAGAATACGTCTCAGCCTCCGTTTTCGCGCTTACCTTTCGGAAACTAGACTGGATTGGAGTTAATTCTCAGAAACGGTCTTTAGTTAGGTTTAGGAAGAAATAGTTAAATTCAATTTTGGGTTAAAATTGCCCGTAAGGGCGTATATTTTCAAATAAAAATCCAAAATTCAATTTATAAGAATAGATGAAAAGTATTGCCGACTTACGATTACTGAAATAGTTTCAATGAAAATGCGTCTTAAACTTTCAGCGCCGGATTTTCGCAACTTGCTTCTACAAACTCTTCCGCTCCCAGTTGTTTATACGATTTTGTTGAAAATACTTGACTTGGATAACTCTTAGTTTCTTGAATATAAATGAAAGAATCTGTGTATCAATCGAATTTTCATAAATCACGATTAATTATCTCAATGATTAACAAATTCAATTCAATAATAATTTATAAATAATTCTCAAATTTGAAGAGGGCACTGTACTTTAGAATGAAACGGACTAGACAAAAGTCTCCGTCTTTATTCTAATTATTCAGAATGATTATGAAAGAAGGAAATTATGAAAATTATGAAAGAAAATTTTCAAAGTGTAGAAAGAGAGCGGGTATCTCAATTTCAACTTTGAGTTTAGGCGGTGGGTTCACAACTGTCTCACGATGGTTTCTTCTCGTTAGAAGACACCTTCGTTGACCCATTTTCTTTCATTTTTTTTGTGAGTAGGGAAACTCAGAGCCAATGGCGTGAAGCCCTTAGCCTTGACTTCCCCTTCCCTTTGCTTGGAAGATCCGATGCATCGGGAACGCACTCTCCCTCCTCTTCGGATCATAGGCCAAGCAACGTGTGGGAGGCTAATTAGTGATTCCAAATAACCAACCATGTTGCTTTAGGAATGCTCACTTTCCCTCCACAATTTTTTCTTTCTTCCCTAAAATTTAAATTATTCGACTAAACAATTCTTGGTTCTATTTTATGAATTTATTCCCATATTTATTCTCATAAAATATATATATTGTGACGTAATTCTCGGGCCTAAAGGTGAACCCGAAAATAAGACACGCCTGAAACTTCAAAAACCGTCCAAACGGAAAAAACAAATGGGCGCCAGGATAACCTAAATTTATCCAACAAAAGAAATTATTAATTCAATTAATCGAAAATATTAACAAACCAAAATACTTCCGCATTCTGCTCGACTAACTCAACGTCCACCCCTGGGTCGCTGTTGTGGTTTATAATAAAGAAATAATAAAACAAAATAATGCAACACAAAATATTTAGGGAAATCAAAAATTTAAATTTAATAAAATGAAATTAAATTGTGTTGTTAACAAATAAAAAGAAAAATTAAATAACAATTAATTGTGCGCCGCACGTTATCAACTTTTTTTTTTATACGTCACGAGACGTTTTAATGAAATTTGGTTATTTTATGAAAGTTCAAAAATTAATTAATAATTCAAAAGTTATTCATTAAGTTATTGCAAAGATAAATAAAATTATAATTGTTATTCGAAACTTGAATTTAAATGAGAATTTAGTGATATGCTGCTATTGAAAGCCAAGTAATAATATCACCAGAAAATTCCCTGGGGGACGAAAAGACGCTGTCCGTGATTTCCCAAAAACATTGACCCAAAACAATTTTCACAATGAAGAAATTACATTAAATGAATATGGGGCATTCCACGCTATTTCGATCACTTCTCGGACTTTTTTTTTTTGATTTTTTTCATTTTTTGATATGTTGTGGAGATGCTCAAGACAAGTCATTTTCCACAAGAAAAACAAAAAAAAAATTTTTTTTGAAAATTTTACGACCATTTTCATTTTTGAAAAAACGCGGTTTTTGCCCATTTCTCTCCAGCTTTGGAGGCTCGTATCTCGGTAACTATCGGTTATATTAAAAAAAAGAAACAATACTTTTTTGTGGCAAAAGAGTACGGGAATTCATTAAAAAATTTCCATTTGTCTAAATGTAATATTTCTATTTATTATTAACAATTGAAATAAAAAAAATGATGGCAACTAGAGAATGCGTGCTCCTAAAAATCTAGAAAAAAAATATGTTACAGACTGATTTATTTCTGATTTTCTTGTAAATTTTGGTGAAACTTCCGTCGACTGTTCTCGAGATATTGATTTTTTTATGTTATTGCGTGATCGGCGGGCGCTATCGAAAGGCAATGCGCATGCGCACAACGGCTCTAGCTGTGAATCACGTGGTCGCTGGCGCGTAAGCTGAGTAACTGACATGCCAGTGACCACGTGGTTCGCAGCTACAGCCGTTGTGCGCATGCGCATGGCCTTTCGATAGCGCCCACCGATCACGCAATAACATAAAAAAATCAATATCTCGAGAACAGTCGACGGAAGTTTCACCAAAATTTACAAGAAAATCAGAAATAAATCAGTCTGTAACATATTTTTTTTCTAGATTTTTAGGAGCACGCATTCTTTAGTTGCCATCATTTTTTTTATTTCAATTGTTAATAATAAATAGAAATATTACATTTAGACAAATGGAAATTTTTTAATGAATTCCCGTACTCTTTTGCCACAAAAAAGTATTATTTTTTTTTTTAATATAACCGATAGTTACCTAGATACGAGCCTCCAAAGCTGGAGAGAAATGGGCAAAAACCGCGTTTTTTCAAAAATGAAAATGGTCGTAAAATTTTCAAAAAAAATTGTTTTTTTGTTTTTCTTGTGGGAAATGACTTGTCTTGAGCATCTCCACAACATATCAAAAAATGAAAAAAATAAAAAAAAAAAGTCCGAGAAGTGATCGAAATAGCGTGGAATGCCCCATATATATATTTCAAATTTTTTTCGTTTTCCAATGAGTTGTTAATTTCTTCATAAATTATAATTTTATTTAATAAAAAAAATTGATTTCATTATTTCTTAAGAATAATTGAATTCAGTGTTAATTTACTGTTATTTTTTTCGTTTATCTTTATCTTTAAGTAAAATCCCAAATTTGAACTCATTCAATATTTCCCGTTATCTCTTTCACCTATTTTTGTCTGAAATGCATTTCAATTCGAAATTTCGAGTGTATTTTCATGTTTTTCAATATTCCTGTTTGAGTTGTTCACTGGTTTTTTGAATATTTATTAATGATTCGCGAGATTTAACCGGATTTTGAAAGGAGCGTGGTGTGAGTCAAAAAATGACGCGTGCACGAGATTTTCGATTTAATTGTAACTTTATTATAAATAATCAAATTATTTATCACAGCCTTAATCACTTTTTGTTTTAACAATAATTGAATTGAGATAATCAAGAGTTTTGAGAGTTTCTATTAACTATTTTTTAATTGAGAATATATGAGAAATTCTGAGAACACTTTTTGCACTTGACGCGGGAATAGCTCTTTCGAGAATAAGAGTGAGAATTCCAAGAAAATATGGCAGGTGTCCTGAATTAATTAATCTATCATTCGATAGATTGCGGGTCAGAACACCTGTCAATCAAGTGGCGCCTCGAGTGCCAAAGTTGAGTAGGTCACGGTCAGTAGGCCGATGACCGATAAAGAAATTTGAGTGGCTCTGTGTGAGTGTGAGTGCGTGAGTGTTTCTGATGGTTATTCGTCCATAACCAAACAATTCCACTCAGTTTGTTTCAGCCTTTTAACATTCTTTTCGGTTTTATTTGACCAGCTATTTTTCGATTCTTAATTTTATTTGAGGTTTCTATTTCCGTTAGCCAATAAATTCGTTCCTAGTTAAAACCTCTCGTCTCCCACGGGTTCCCCATTTGTTTTTAATTCTTTGCCTATTCCCCAATACATTTGAATTGCCTGATCATCTTTTAGAACAGTAACATCAAGTGTGTTCTGTTCAACTTTATATTCTTTCATCCACGCAACGAGTAGGAAAGAATTCTATTTTAACTGTTGTATTACGCGTGAGACTATCATAGAGCCGGATAGACAACTCGTAAAAGAGAGAGAGACAGAGCATACGGGCTTAACCCAAACGCATCAACTGTCGCACTCGCGCTCGCGTAAGTGCATCGACCTTTATTTCGGGAGAGTCATAAATCGGAAAGAAAAACGTGTAGAATCAAAATGAGATAACGCATGATATCTCCAAACTTTGTGTTTATTAGAGAAGTTTCTTTGAATAGAAATTTCGTCAAATAGTTTCGTGAGAATTTATTTAACTCCCAAAATTAGGTTAATGGTAAAACAGACGGATGCCACACTGGAAAACATCCCTCGCACAAAAATCGTCCCGGAAAATATTCCCCCAACTGACTTCACTTTGGGAACGATCCCTTCAAATAAAATTTCCTCAATTTATGGATCATATATTGGCAATTTGATAATATGGAACACAACACATTATGGAGATGGGCGTATGTGCGGAAGATATGCCCGTGTACGAAGAAGCATTTACTGCATTATGGTTTGTACTGAGGTATCTCGTTACGGCTATCGCATCGGCTCATGTCACCTTCGGATGAAGCTATTCAAGTGTAGAGCCCAAGGCGACTCACACATGGACAGCTAGACAGATTCTACCGGGCTGCCATCTGCGTGAGATGACACGTTGAAGTTACCGTAAACTCACTGTTGGGTCAGTGGGATTTATATGCAGCTGAGGATGAAGCAGAAGCCCAACTGAAATGCTAGCGCCCTACTAGAGATGTCAGAGTTATCTCCAGGCCTGGCGGTGGTGTGAAAGGAAGAATCACGCAGGTGCCTGGAGAGACTTCTAAACGAGGAGAAGCAACTTCAACCGATATGAATAGACTCAACGACATGGTGAGCAGTTAGTCTGTTTTGGGTGGCAGACTCGAAGGGAGTAGTCCCTGGAACTTTTTTCGCTCGCTCAGGTGAGAGTTACTCTTGGTTGCCCGGAACGTGGCTACGTGGTGTTTCTTGTGTGGATGAAGACGTCTGGTATTCTCTGAGTGATGATAGATCAGAGGAATACTGCGGACGGGCTCATTCAGAGGCTATCGCGGAATACCTGATTCCGACTCGTTCTCGCTAGAGGGACTGTGACTAGATCCACGCCCCTCTACCATAACCGGCACACTGAATTACCGGGAATGAATTGCCTATGCCACACGTTGGGGTTAGTGATTCCTCTAGTAATTACTACCGAAGGTTCAGCAGGGTAGCCCGAAACCGCCCTAAGAGGCTGAGCGTAGTAAGCCCAGGGGAAACCAGCTCGCAGTAAGTTTAGTTCATTCCTCCGGTAAAGAATAAACTGACGCGCAGGCTATCGAACCATGTGTGCAGGAAAGGATGGCCAGAAGTTTGACGGGATGGGACGAATCCCGTTACAGGTTTTAATAGACAAAAACTAAAAGCAAAAGAACATATTGATTGAAAAGACGCCCTTTCATTATCATGAATTTTATATGAGGAATCTGTAATTGGGGATGGAACTGATAACAAAACAGCGTATGCATAGAACATACACCCTCCTCCTATTACCACAATGTACTCATCTAAGGAATATTTGGAATGACGGCGTGCGTGAGGTGTATGTGAAGGATATACTCTCCTTTCATATTGACAATTGTAGCAAAAGTCTATTTGTTATTCAGAAAGAGCTGCAAATGATCGGAAAAGCATAATCACTCGAAAAGCACCAACATCCGTTTATTTATATTATTTTCTATAATTTTGAGCGTCATAATGAATGAACTTCCAGTTGAGAAAAACTGAAAGCCACTCTTTTTCGAAAATCAATGATTCAGCACTCAAATTATTGATCCATGAGAATCACAATACTTGAAAGTGAAATAATTTTTACTAGCATCTTTCACCCTTAGGATGTTCTTAGCAGGAGAGATTTTTTCTGGGTAACTTTCCATCAAGAGAATTCTTCCCAAGAGAATTTTGTCTGGGAAATTTTGTCCGGGAGATTTTTTCCGGAGGAATTGATATCAGTTACCCTCTAGGTTGATCATTAAATGTAGCCTGATGAGTTTGCTCACTCGATGAGAGATTTCTACCATGATCAGTTACGATGTTTAATTGCAAGTTCTGTAACGCTATATTTGCATTACAAATTAAAATTCTCGTGTTACATTGACATTGCAGCGAACTTTTTTTTTTAATGAAAAGTCACCGGAACGGAAGATCCAAGGAATGAGAAAAAAATAATTTTTTATTTTAAAACTAAACAGTTTTTTCGATTTCCCACTTTGAATATTCCCGCTATTGCCGGAGATCTTTCTACATTGGAAGGAAGCGCTACGGTAGTACTGACGAGGATCGCAGGGATCTGCTCAACGAATTTATCGACGCAGTTAGCAGAAATCGTTAGGAGGAGTTTTCCGCTGGATCCTTCCATCTGATTGGTGGAGGAAAAAGGAAAATCGAGGACTTCCGAAACTGAAGAATGTAACGTGACTTTTTACCCTGGGGGATAAACAGTCACCACGCCGTCCCTCCCTCCGCCTCTCTCACCCAAAGTCCCTTAATTAAAAACCGTTTATGGCCGCCAGGTGGTTTTTATGGAACCACCAAACAGGAAGCTCCTCGGCGGGTTCCCGCCCTACATGTTCACGGCTCATAACCAGCCCGTCGCAGCGAGAAGTTCCGCCGAGAACGGAGCGAAATAGGCGGAGGAGGGGAGGTGTTACCTTTTTCCCGGATATCCCGTGAGAAAATACGTATCATGAGTCAGGGGGGGAATCGGGGGTGTTAACCCGATCCATTGCTATTTCCCCTCAATACAATAAAAACCGAAAAAAAACACAAAAGAAACCTGAGAAGTCGGAAGATTAGGAAAGGAAAAATCCTAAAATGAATACTCGAAAAACACGGAAAACGGGTAAAATCAGAGTATATTAACCAAATCATAATAATTACATGTAGTTCGACTCAAAATTCGAGGATCATCGGAAACTCTCATAAAAGACAAAAGGAAGTTATTGCATAAAAAAATAATAATTATTGGAAATTAGATTTAACAGAAATTACAGAAATAAATTCTTTGAGTTATGATTATTTGGCATTCTCTGTAGTACAATGACCATCCAAAAGCACAAATTCTCGGAACTCGCCTGAGGTATACGGGTGACGCGATACAGGGGGGAAGGGGGGAATTGAAATGCTTGGTTTGCAGGAGTAACGCATTTTCACCCAAAATTATATTTCCGTTTTTCTTCCATAAAAAATTGAAATATGTTTCGGGAGGGGTAAATTTGGGGTCGGTGGGTTCATTTACTTCATCCCTATCCAGTAGGATCGATTTCAGGATCTTCCTACGGGAATTATGGAAGTTCCAAAAAAAAACACTTTTCCTACCCAAACGTAACGAGTGCGAGTGAGATAGACTCATGCCGCGAAAAGGCGATAAAGGGATGCGAGGCTTATTAAGTTCTAACGTACAAAAAAATAGGCCACTAGCGACATGGCGAATTTACGTTACTTAATTAATTAATTGATCGTTTCGAGAATGAGTCAAGAGTTACAGCAAGATTGAAACGGCTAACGGGGGTCGAACGGGATGTTTGGGGAAACGATATGTTATCTCACCCAATCTGATGACTTCTTCTCCTGGGTTCTCCTCATCCTCTGGACACAAGGGCTTCTCCACATCTTGTAGACGGTCCACTCTCGTTCACGCTGACGAAACGGCAGGGTTCACACTTGTTGTCTGATTGACGGCTCACTCTCGACTGCCTTCGGACGCGCTCAGTCGTCCAAAAGGGGGGGGGGGGGCTGCTCCACGCTGTTTCTCGTTCGCGCCGACCCATGCCCCTCGGTACCGCCAGGGCGCATGACAGTCGTGCTCGCTACGGGACTCTTTTCACGCGGGATATTCAAACTCTCAGAAAACCAAACTTTCAACTCACGAGCTTTCTTTTGAATTTTCCAAACAATTTGCGACCGGGCTACTTTTCGGAGCGTTTTTCTGGGAATTCCTTAACTAAACTAATTTAGAGAAAATAATTATTGGACACGGATCTTGTTCGCTGATGCCCCTTAACCTAACCGGGACTTAACTCAACATGAACTCCGTAATTTCCTAATACTAATTAACCTAACCGGGATTCACCTCCCAAAATGACATACATGAGGCACAGATTTTGTCTGTTGATGCCGCCTAAAACTAAACGGGCCTTTATCCCCAAAAATATAACCTGAGCCATTTGAGGCACGGATCTTGTCCGCTGCTGCCTCGAGCTCCTTAGTACTAAATTAACCGAATGTCCCCTGAGAATTTAAACCAAAATCCCCTTATTGGGAGCGCCCTTTTTACGGGTCTTTCTGCCCTTTCTCCGATCCCTAACCTCGCTTCCGCTTCAGACGGTCGCGTTACGGGGTTGTCACGGGGTTGTTACAGGGTTATGTTACGGGTTTGAATGGCGTTTTCGGGGTGGTTTGCCTTTCATTCGTGCGCCACGGTTATTGTACTCACCTGTGCTCTGCCGATGTCTCCGCTGAACAACGAGGACCTTCGGGGCTCGTTACAAGAATTAATTTGATATCAATCGATTGTAACCAAAATTATGAAGGATATTATGATAGAACTTCAACTCGAAATTTTTGGCGTTAGATGTCGAGATTTATCCTTTTGTTATTAATGTCATTGCCGAAAGAAGACCGAAACAACACCAGCAATGGAAGAATGTCTCCAACGCCGTAGCTTAATTATTGAGGGAAGAGCCACCTGTTGGTCTAAACTTCGACGCACGCCGGCGTCTTCCCTTAATCTCCGTTTTGATGAACACGGAAGCAAACGTGATTCTTTTTCTTTGCGAATTTAATTTCTAATCAAATCAAAACCGCAAACACCGTTGCCATCAATTTTGGATTAATCATAGAAATTTGTCCACGACATCAGTAATTTTGGACGATTACTAGGGATTGAATAGAGTTTGAGGGATTTCGTTTGTCGGAGTTGAAATTAACAACACTTCGGTAACCGTGTGATTTCTTCTTGCCATAATTTGGACATTTTTCTGCGTTAGTGACTTTGCGATGACAGTAACTACCATTTTCGCATTTTCCCGTAGCCAAGTGATTTTTCCTTTCATTCCATCTTCTTCGTATCGCGAAGTATGAATAGTGCGATTCAGTTTATTTTCTCGTTTCTTGCGTTAATATCTAATCATCAGATATATTGTCAGAAATTTCTTTGAATTATTGTGGCAGCAATTTATTTGATCCTTCGAAAATTGGCGTCTCTTTAAAATTTTCCAGTCGAATATTTTTCCTAATTTTTTTATTAATGTATTGTTCATCATTTATTGTTTTCATTATTTGGTTAACGACAATTTGATGCACTGTAAGATTGAATGATTCATTTTTCAATTTCTTTGTTATTTTCGAGATCAATTGCTCGGCTGGAAAACATTCAGGTACTATCTTCAGTCACCGACAGTTCATGAGAACGGCCGAAGCCTGGAGGTGCTTTCGCGGGCAATCGGAATTGATTCAAAAAGTGAATTTATAATTTATCGATTGAATATATTTGTAACGGTTGGCTCGGCTGACCTTCAGCCAACTTGTTAAAGGCACAAAAAATTCTTCACTTTGACCCAAAATTATGCTCTGAAATGTTACTCAATTTATCCCCAATTAATTTGCCTATTCAAGAATGAGCACCAGTCGTTTTTAATGGAATTTTCAGAACTTGGGGGATAACGACAAATCCTCAACCATTATTCAATTCAATTGAATGACAAAAACCCCAAAAATGATTCGATTCTGCCCGCTTTCTTACATGAAACTCTTATCTTATCCCAAGGGGGAGAGGGGACGATACCCTCTCTCTGGATGTTCCGGGCAAAACGAAAGATATGCACAAAACTCCTTAAAATTCTCGATTTGAACAATGAAAATTAGATATATTGAAAGAAAATGATGCATGTACATATGACCTAAGGAAAATAGGAATTTCTCCTGTAAACCATTCGATAATTATTTCGCATCAATTAATAATTTAAAACATAACTCAGAATGAATAGAAATAACTTTAATTTTGCTTTGGTGAATACACCCCAAACAGACGCTAACTTGGCATCTTTTCAGTTTTATTTTCTTCACAAAAACAATATCAATGACTTTGGTTCAAAATTTCTATTATTTGGGGACTCGCGTACCTTACATCTGTGCCTTCTTCTATCCGTCTCGGTCTCTCCAAACTTCTCTTTTACTTTTTTTTATTTTCTTGCATTTCTCTACAATTTTCTCTATACTTTTCTTTAACTTGATTCGAATTCTCTATACACGATGTGACTACCACAGTGTCCCAGGAGAAGAAGAACGAGTCTTCTCTCCCATGAATTAGCGTTGGGTTCCACTGGCTGATACCGTTTAACTCCGGTAGAGCCGAAGCCCAGCGCAACCAATTGTCCCGCGAGTCCCTCACAACTCTCTCTAACGGCACTGAATAATCACAATGATTTGATCAATAATTTTCCGACACTATACACGGAAAAGTTCTGTCTCCCGAGTTTTTTATTTTCACTGTTTTCCACGTTGATCCTGGTGATCTCCATCTTCTCTCGTTGTTGGTAAACATTCCCTCGTGTTGGCTGATGTTGGACCAACCACTTGGATGTTGCTCCCGTCCGAGCTCTTCGAGGTTATCCGGGATGCTGCCAAATGTATCTCTAGGACTGGGGAAATTCCTTCTCAGTCTTAACTCTCAAGGTTTTCTCGAATTGTTGGAGTCAAGTTGAATTAATAAAACAAAAACAATGAGTGAGGTCATAAAAGGCTGTTGACCCCACTCTGGATATGTGCTGCATTGACCCTGGGTGAGCCCCATCCTCACGGGTACCGCGAATAACGATCATTATCGTGACTTCACTCAAAATGATTGATTATTCTCATTTTTATGGATTCTGTGACGGTGAAAACCGTCACATATTTTATTTTAATGACATTTTGAATTGTGTTGTTCAATTTTATTCGTCACGTTAGTGAGAATTTTCATCGGGACTTTCGAGTTAATTCTGATTCTTCAATTCATCCTGAATATTGTTAGTATATCGAATCTGGAAGAATTAATTATTCGTGAAAATGGGATTCCGTTGAGTAGCGGCAATATGTTTCTTTTGATTCAAAATTCAGTAACAAAATAATTTTTCTGTATTATTATATTATTTATTTTCGTTCAATTTTTTGGGCAATTAAAAAGAATTATATTCACCCTGATAATAACGATGAAAATTTAAATTGAACTTCTTTGTTTAATTTCAATATTCTTGGATAGACGACCTTGGTTCATAATTTAATAGTTGAAGATGGCCCTTTAGGTCTCTGTGGATCTGACATCGAATAAAGAAGTTGATTTTATTGTTAAGTATCAACTTTTCAACTTCACTACGAAGCGCTCTTCAGGATACTAATTTTTATTATCTATAATTGAATAAATGGCAGTACAAAAATGATCATTATCATTCAGTCAATTGGAATTATTATCATCTATTACTCATGATTTTTGATATTAATATTATAATTATTTAACTTATATACTGTCACGTATTTTTTAATCCACGGAAATTAAAAATATTCGTGAAACTCAATAAAATCAAAATCTCAAAATATATCAATCAAATCAAACAACGTTACTTGTTGGGCGCCAGGACGATTCTACGTCCGAAAATCTAAACAAACAAAAATAAAAAAAATTAATTCCAGGTGAATATCCGACTAGTCAGAAACAAAAGGACCCTAGAATCCTAATGACCGCGGAGGCGGCTGGGTTCCAAAAATTACCTGTAAATGGATTGGAAGGAATACAGATTTGAAAAAAAAAAATTAAAATTCAATTTTGTTCTGTTATCTTTTATTTCAGAGCGATAAATTTTTTAATGCTCTATTTTCGAAAAATAAAAAAAAAAAAATATTTCAGCGATAATAATCAAAAGAAAAAAAAAATATTTAGTTACTGAATTTAATTTGGTTCGATAATATCAAAAATTTTAATCAATGTCGGAACATAACAAAATATTAAAACAACCATTCAAACTCTATACAATTGATTTGTAAAAAAATAAATAATCAGAACTAATTCAAAAGTCTGACAAATTTTACAAACACGACGAACAATAATTAACAACACAATTAGTTTGTCGTTAAAAGAAAATAGTCAAAAGAAATTTAAATCACGATTTGAATTAATTCTGATTTCCCGCGACAAGTACCTTAAGGCGCTATAGCCGCATGGACGATCGGCGTCCTTTGAAAATGCGCCTTTATAATTTTTCAGCGATAATTGGATTTAATACAATAAAAAAAAAAAAAAAAATTAGACGAAAAAATCGTCGTTATAAAAATAAAAAAAAATAATAATAATAACCAAAATTGTCATCACAAAAAAAGCTATTATCGCTGAAAATTATGCCGACACTTTAATGAATTAAAATAAAAAAAAATTTTAATTAAATCACAAATTTAAATAAATTTTTCCCGACAATAATTTTCCGAAGTTAATTAAGAAAAATGATAATAAAGAAAAATATACGAGAAACGAGAATTCCAAGTTTAAATTTAATCCAATAAAAAAAAATCTAACACGCCACGAAAATTCGTTAATGGCGGTTACCGGCGTCGGGAGACGCTAACAAAAAAAAATGTCTAACACTTTGCCGAGAATAAAACACACGCTTACCAGAGTGTTATGATTAGCCTCAAAATTCCAGCTCTCCTTCCAACCCAAATCCGGTAATCTCCAAATCCTCGGTAAAGGTTATCTCAATGATTTTAATTGCAACTTTATTAATTGATAAATTGCAACGATATAAATTGCTGTCTTGCAACGAAAAATTTTTGCACAGCGAAAAAAACACGTCTGTATAAATTGCCACCAAAACGGAAAGTGAGGGAAGACGCCGGCGTGCGTCGAAAATTAGACCACAGGTGGCTCTTCCCATAATTAATTATCCAATGACGTGAAACCTTTCTTTTATCGCCGGTATTATTTTATTTTTATTCCGGTAATTAAATGAATAATAAAAGAATAAATTTCCTAATTCAACGTCAAAAATTCCGTTAAAGTTTTCCATAAATATATCTTCATTAAATGTTGTCACAATTAATTATCCTCGAATTAATTGTAAAATTTCAGATGTCCTTGATTTCTTTAGTTTTCCGCCAATCAGCATACAGAGTCCAACGGAAAGCTCCTCCCATCGATTTCCGTTTGCTGAGTCGATAATTTCCTGGACAGCTCCCTGCGATCCTTGTCCATCTGCAGGCGCCTCCTCCCGACGTGAAGTAGAACTCCGGCAAACGCGGGAAATATTCAAGGTGGAAAAGAAAACAAATAAATCAGTTCAAAAGAAATTAAAATTATTGTTTCTCGTTTCTCGGACGATCCGTTTTGGTGAATAAAAAAAACTAAATTTCACCGCGATGCCGGTCTAACAAAAAATATTATTGTAACGCAAATATGGCGTTACAATACATTGAGGGGGGATGCGCATGCACGAACTTTCGAATGGTAACGGTTTATTTTACTCCTGCCTTAGTTCTTTTATTTTTTACGATTTCATTATATTTTTGGCTACCCAGTGTGTCAATTTGCATTCTTCAATTTTTTTTTGAGTGTTCAGTGATAATTGGCTTAGTGCTCACTTTTTGTCTTCAGTGCTTTTTTTGCATTTTTGAATGTGAGTGTTTGGCTTTTGAGGTTGGAGTGTCAAGTGGAGGTCGGCCATGGGGAATGAATATCTAGACGGCTCTACTCTTGAGGTATGGATGAAAAGAGTAACAGCAATCCTGACATCTACACAAGCGCGGCAATAGTACCAACACAATCTGATCCACAGATACAATCACCTTCTGCCTTATCATCTGCTCCTTCTGACACCTCAAGTGATGATCCTCCTGTCTCAGACGGCATAACCCTGACAGATGACCAAATAAGGGCCTCCGATATTCTTATCTTTTCTGCTCTCAAGACATCAAAACTACCCACTGCTCCAAAAACCATTAAAGGCAGAACACTAAGCTCTGTGCGCCTAGGAAGGAAAGGAGCACTGTCACACAACAGCATTCTTGACTTTTTACAGCCAAGAGGTGCCAAGAGACCGATTCATTCACCCACTGACCAATTGAGTGAAGTGAAGAGAGTAAAGAGCAGTATCTTAGCGGGTCATAAGGCTAATCTTTTACCTGGCCCAAGCGTACACATTCCTCGTCCTTTCCCTGTCTCATCAACTCTTGCCACTCTCTGACTTCGAACTTTTAATTCTTTTTCTATATTTCCCACCTGATATAGATTTAAAGTCAACTCTTAACTCATTACAGGATGTTTTGGACGTTTGGTGTTCTGTTTACCCTGATCATCCATGGCTATTTGAGGGAGATTTCAATTGCTGGGTTGAAGAATGTAACTCATGGCCACCAGAAGTGTTTGATGGCACATCTGTGCATGGCATACGCGAATCAGAACACAAATCAGTCAATACTAAGGGTAGTTTGCTCGTTGACTTCATGGAGCTCAATAACTTTATTTTATTTAATGGCCGATCCGCTGGTGATTTTCTGGGGAAAGTTACTTACCTATCGACCTGTGGTGCTAGTACTATTGACCTTGCCTGGGTCAACTTCTCACATGTTCATCTAATTCAAAACTTTAGCGTCAACTCTGAAATAACTCTATCCGACCACTTTCCTATCACTGTCGAATTTTTCAATCCTCTATCTCAAAATCTAAATAACTCTCAAGCTCCGGGTTCACAGGCAACAAAGCGTTTAAAGTGGAAACTCGACTTGACTGATCAATATTCAAAGGCAATTGAGATCTCTCCGCGAATATCAATTAATTTTGATAACGTTTCTGTCGACCAGATTAACGAGAACCTCCAGTTCGCCATCAGAGAGACAGCACTTGATTTGCAAATGTTTACAATCAATCAATTTGATGTTAATTATAGAAAAAAGAAACCGTGGTATGACTATTCGTGCACTCAATCTGAGTCCAGCCTCAAGTGTCTTAAAAATCGACTGAGGTCTTCCAACTATCATGCAATTAGTCGTCTCAATTTTTGCACTACTAGAAAAAACCACAACAACCTTCTGAAGGGCAAGAAAGAGAGCTATTACAATGGAATAACGAATGAATTCGCTAATGTTCGTGATTCTGGAGCCTTCTGGGATATCGTTAAGCTTTGCAGAGGCTACATACCCAGAAAGTACTTTATCTCTCTAAGTGATTGGTATAATTTCTATCAATTGGCCTACCCTCCCAGGGACACAAATGATTATCCTTTCCACAGTACTCATGATCCATTGCTCGAACAAACTATTACTCTATAGGAGCTAATAACAAATTTATCACAGTGCAAATCCCAGAAGGCCCCAGGTTCAGACAAAATATCTAACGACTTTCTTAAGAATTTGCCCGAGAACTGGCTGCATTTTATTATTGTTTTATTTAACAAAGTACTTGACGAAGAACAAATTCTCACTTCTTGGGCAAACATTCAAATGACTATGTTTCACAAGAAGGAGGACAAGAATGATCCCTTGAACTACAGAGGAATTGCACTAGTGAATTGCACTGCTAAGCTCTTCACTGCAATTCTTAAGAGTGGACTGGAGAAATGGGTTTTCAGCTGCGGAATCTTTTCAGAGTGCCAGACGGGATTTGTCAGGGATCGTGGTTGCTTGGACAATCTTTTTTGTTCTTAGCTCAGCCATCAACTTTCAACTTAGACTACCTGGAAGATCTGTGCGGGCTCTTTTTGTTGATCTCAGGAGGGCCTTTGACTCAATTGACCATAGCAGGCTCTGGCTCACTCTGTATGATCATGGAGTTAGTGGTAAATTAATCAGGATTTTGAAGGAATTGTATAGGCTCGCTCAACTGCAGATTAAACAGGGTTCTGAGCTTTCTGAGGCTACCGACATCACTGCTGGTGTTCTGCAGGGTGAGTCTCTGAGCCCACTTTTATTTATTTTGTTCATCTCAGATATTTGCACCTCCTTCACTAAACGAAATGCCAGAGGTATTCCACTCAATGGCCTTTGTGACTCAATACCACTAAATTTTGCAGATGATATGGTTTTCTTAGCAGATAGTAAAATCGAGGCACAAAGACTGGCCAATATCCTTTACGAATACGTAAAACTCAAGAATTTAACAGTTAATATTTCAAAAACAAATATCCTTGTTTTTAAAAATGGTAGAAGGTCGACTTATTAAACCCGAGTGAAATTCGGTGACGAAGAAATTGATTACACAGATATGTACACGTACCTTTAGATAGAATTTACTAGCTCTGCCCTGGGTCTGAAGGCAGCCCGTGCGGCTATTCATAAGGCTAGCCTGGCGCCTGCAACGGTTCTTGGTATTTTGAGTAAGGCAAGGTCGGATTCTTGGCCTAGTTGCGTCAAATTGTTGGAGAGCATAGTCTCATCCACCTTGACCTATGGCTCACCAGTGTGGGCACTGAGCTACCTATTCTTGCTCGAAACTGCTCAACTGTTTCTTTTTTCAAAGAATTGTTCAGACTACCGAAGTCTACTCCCAACTATCTGATACGCCTCGAGTTCGACCTGGCTCCCATTGTGGTGGGAGTTTTTGAATTGGCTATAGGCTGGATTATCAAAATTTTGAAAATGGATGAGAATCGATTGCCCAGAATTTGTTTACTTCGGCACCTTGAAGTGTTACTAATAGAACAACTAACACTGATAATACGCAACAGAAGAGATTTGCTTGTCGCAACTGGGTGTTTCAGTTCAACATCCTCCTTGCAAACATTAATGCGGAGTTTATATGGAATAATCTTTGCCTCACCTATTGGTTAAACAATAAGGACAAAATGATTACGCAATTGAGACTATTCTATAAGCAAGAAGACTTAGTAAGTTTCTCCAACTCATCCAGTATCCAAGTCCAAATTCCTAGAATGTTATCTGATTCCATCCCGCCTTACTTAATCAGCAGACACCCTTGGCCACATGTGCGAGTTATTGTCCAGCTCAGGCTAGCGAGCACTAGATTCATGTCACTCTCATCCCATAACTTACTACAATCTATCATCCCATTCAGAAAACTGTCCCTTGTGCAACCTGGAGGAGCCTGAGACTGTCACTCATGTCCTCTTGCACTGCCCTTTTCACAAGTGCCCAAGAAATTTTTGGCTTCCTCCACTGTCTAGCTACGCGGTAGCTAAAAGAAATATTATTGAAGGAAAAGGATCATGGTTGAGCTGTTGCACTTTCCTTGTGAACAAGGGGAACTTCTCAGAAATATTCATCAGTTCAGTACCAATGTATTGAGAATTCATAAATTTCATTTGGAACTATAACTAAGTTAATCCTAATAAAACTGATATCACAACATGAGAAATGAAATGAATAGCTGGAAATAATAGAAGATTAATAAATAAATGAACGCGTCATGGTGGTTGCTCTGCTCTCTGCACTTTCATTTTAATTTATGCCAACTAATTGGCTTTATTTAAGTGATTCTCTCAGTTTACTTACAAAGAAAAAAAACAAAAAATTTTTTGTATGGAATATACAATTAATTGTGTCAACAAATTCTAGAATAAGTGAACTGTAATACGATGTGCCACCCTCCCCTGTCATAGGGTTATTCCCTGGGAAACTTGTAACAATAAATAAATAAATAAATAAATAAATAAACTTATATACATTGGAATTTGTGACTTATTCTATTGACTAAATATAGTTATGTCTCGTGAATGAGAACATAACCTCCAAAACTGTCATTTCATTTCTTGTTATCGTTAATTGAGTAATGTATGATGATGTGGTTCTTATGCTATGGAATCAATCCATTGAAATTGTGGAAAAACACATGATGTTTCTGTTTAAAATTGTGTAAAACACAGAACTTTATGATATTTGCTTCATGTTACGATATGTTAGTTAAGAAGTGACTGCTTATTGCTAACTGTCTGTGATTTCGAAATAGCGTTTAATCTCAGGTTGTGTTCATTGTTACGTAAGAATTCACGATATTACCCAATCTTAGCAGACAAAGTCACTAGATGAAATGTTGATGTTACTAGAATTTCCTAGCCCGGGAAAAAATCGACATATATGCCCATATATGTCCATATATGATCATATATGTTCATGCGCGGTCAATTTGCATATATGACCATATACGAATATAGATGGCCATGTATGTCCATATATGGTCATGTATGGTTATCCCGAGAAAAAATTGTCATACATGTCCATACATGATCATTAGGCTGGCTCATTTGGGAAGAGTTCTGAATTTCAACTTGCCTATCCTCGAAAATTAAAATTTATGACGTAAAAAAGCCATGTGAATTTTTGGAAAATTTTAAACATAGTTTTACAGGTTGCGCGAGTCTTCTAAAGTTGCATGAAAATTTTTGACCTACTAGCAGTTTTCGACTATAAAATTTAATGAGAAGTCAAACGGCCCAAATGACCCTCCATTGTCAGGTAGGAAAATTACCTAGCCAGAGTGATGCGCATTTCAAGTCATAAATAAGAGGCTTATTATTGTCATTCAGCCGAACTACCTGGCCTGAGATATTGGATAAATGTTGAAAAATGTTCTTGTTGAATATATTTTTATTGAAAATTGAAATTGAAAAAGGCACCGCGCTCATTATGCAAGCAACGAAGGGTTAATGGAAGAAATTTCAAATTGTAATTGATCTGTAATAATCTATTCCTTGTCTCTCGAAATTCCTTACAAAGAAGGATTCGGGTGGAATCGCTTATTTCCCGAGATTATTAAAAAAAAATACTGAAAATCCAGAAAAATCGAAAATTTCATCCTTTGTTCGGTCGTTTCTTAAAATTATCTCGAAAACAAAGCGAGATCGAGCGATTTCATCCAAATACTTTATCGAGAGAATTTTAAAAACTACAATCGCTTCTTAAAGCAAAACCGCTCTATCTCGCTCAGATTCCAGAATATTTTTTAAAAAACTGTAAATTCGTTTGCAATTTTCATATAGTCGATTTTGTTTTTTTTCTCAATAATGGAGATACGAAAAACGTAAATGTATTACAATTATTCCATGGAATAAGGATATTGTGTATTGTCCAGGTAGGTTATTGACATATACCACGCCCCGGCGGATATTTTTTCGGGGAATAACCTTGATGATTCATGTAAGAAGTTCAATGCTGGTCTCTTTTCTCAGCTCCGTTATGACACTACCTACCTCGCCTCTTTAGAATAAACTACTTTTGTATAGTTTCAAACAGACTTCAACAGTCAGTCGAAGACAGTCCTTCAAATAGTTGACATTGAAGTCAGTGCGATATTTGAACCACAGTTCTGCGATTTTTTCAGTCACCAGGAAATGCCGGAAACGCGACAAGACACTTATATTTCGTTAATCGGTAATGTAACGGCGGAAATATGTGGAAATCAATTGCCCTCAAATAGGCAGCTGTTGCAGTGTTATTATTTCTACACAAGACATGCAGCACCGAAACTAACTGCTCGCGAAGCTGCCATGTGCGTTGTGCGAAAATGTACTGTATTTTGGGAATATGCAGAGATTCCCGTTATTAAAGAGTGCAACGCAATCAAAAAAGTTGAGAAATTGGTGCAACAATATAGAAGTCTTGGTAAATTCGGTGTTGCTCGGCAAGAAGACGATAATGTTCAAACCAGAAGAATTAATTTTGAATATACCTTGAACGAATTATTTAACATTGCTCATCAAAAGGAAGTGAGCTCCATGAGGAATGAATCTGCAAAAGAACTATTGCGTCTTCATCGAGAGCAAGGACGCCGCGGATTTTTGGATAGAATCATCGATACGAAAACATGGAGTGTTCCAGATACGCAGAGGAGTAGAGAAGAAACCACTAAGGATAAAATGGAACAAGGTACGATAACTACTGAATTATTGCCTTTTCAAAACATTCGTATAGTATTATTTTGCAATCAACGTCGTACAGAAAAACAATGGAACTCTTTCTTTCGCTCTTATCCTTAATTTTCTTGGAAATTATTCTTGACGAAATAATTGGATCACGCTGACAGAAGGAAACTAGAAAAAAATGGGGGAGAAGTTCAGGGAAAGTCATTCTACAATCAAAAAAAATCACCTCAATTCTTCACTTTTTTGTTAGATGCTTCAGCACAAGAAATCATTTGATGTATTTTTTTTTGCATTTGAAACATATTGAAATATTATTAAGGAGACTATAATTAAAGAAACCAACTAATGAATGATGAAAATCATATTTTTCAACTGTTTACGAAATTGTTTGATTATGTCATTGATGTTATAATTTGTTTTAGTGGAACCAAATGCGATAACTGCAAATTTAAGCAATTATCTTCTCGATGAAGACGAAGATCTCGACGAATTGCTAAAACAACTTGAAGAGAACCATGACGTCGATAGTGATTATGAAGTTCCATTGCCTTCTATGAGATGTAAAAAACTCAAAATTGCGACACCCGACATCACGGCGATTTTGGACAGAGCAAAAGTCAGTGATCGAATGGCTGCTCGTGTATTAGCGGGAGTCTTGATAACAGCTGGCGTGACAATGGAAGACGTTCATTTGAGCCGGGAAACACTGCGTCGAAATAGAAAATTACAACGGTCATCTTTGAGTGACACAATTCGAAACAATTTCAAAGAAAATTTCCAGAGCGTACTCGCGCTTCACTGGGATGGCAAGCAGTTTACAGAAGCGGAGAATAAATTCGAAAGAGTTGATCGTCTTCCAATTCTCGTATCGAGTAATGAAGGATCTCAATTGCTTGGGGTTCCGAGGCTCAAGAGAGGAACTGGAGAAGATCAAGCAAATGCAATCCACTCTCTTTTAAAGGAATGGGAAGTTGTTGATGACATTTGTGCCATGGTATTTGATACCACTGCTAGTAATACGGGTAGTAAAAATGGTACATGTGTCCTTCTTGAACAGCTGTTGGGGAAAAATCTACTGCATCTCGCTTGTCGTCATCATATATTCGAACTGCTTTTAAAGACTGCATTTGAATGTACGTTCGGCCCTACTTCAGGACCTGATGTTTCAATTTTCAAACGCTTCCAAGGGCAGTGGAAAGATATAGATAAAAGGGAGTTCTTATCTGGCGTACAGGACACTAAAGTGAAAGAATCTCTAAGCGGCAATGAAGAAGCGGCTCTGGCTTTCGCTGAGGCACAATTGAAGGTTAGTTTCAAGATTCAATTTTACAAGAATATCACATTTATCTTGCAATCACGATTATCCTCCTTTTGACATTCAATTTATAGAATTCGCACAACCGTAAGGATTATCAAGAATTCCTGGAACTGGTGGTGCTGTTTCTTGGAAAGGATATCCCAAATGGAAATCGCTTTCGAACTTTGGGGCCAATTCATCATGCTAGGTGGATGGCCAAAGCGATCTATTCTCTGAAGATATTTTTATTCCGGAATCAGTTTCATTTGACACCTCAAGAAACTTCAAATTTGAGAGATGTTTGCATTTTTATTGTTTCCATGTACCAAAGATCATGGTTTACTGCTCCAGACGCAGTTGCAGCTCCAAGAAATGATCTCGAGCTGTTGAAAGCATTGGTAGCAAATTCAGGCTGTATCTCCTCAAAAATCTGTACATCCGTCTTTGACAAATTCACAAAGCACTTGTGGTATTTATCTGAAGAGTTGATTGCTTTCTCCTTCTTTGATAAAGGCGTGAGTGTAGAGTGTAAGAGGAAAATGTGCGAGGCTATGAGATTGCCACCTGCCTTGGGAAGTGATGAAAAGAAAAGAGAAACCAGAGTCACAGATCTAAAATCCATTGAAAATTTGAATTTAGATTCTTTTGTTACCCAGAATACCATCAAGTTCTTCAAAATTTTAAAAATAGATGGTGCTTTTCTAACTAGTGATCCCGCGACATGGGAAGAAAGAGATGATTTCATGACTAGTTCGAGAATAGTAAAATCACTACAAGTCACGAACGATTTAGCTGAGAGGAGTGTTTCACTTATCACTGAATACAACGACTTGCTCAGTAAAGATGAAGAGAGCAAACAGGATATTATGTTAATTGTCCAAAAATTTCGAGAAGTATCTTCAGATAATACTAAAGAAAGTCTGAAGTTTTCATTGGAAAATTATTTAAATAATTCATCTGTGAAGCCTTCAAACAACATATAATTTTGTTTATTCACATTTCTCCATTAATCAGACAGGCAATTTTTTTGCAAAAGTTTTTGTTTTCAATTTGATTGTTCATGTGCCATTTTCGTTTTCAATTTTTTCAAACGCATTATAGATGGACGTGAATTATAATTTCGATGATAGCGAATTTGAGATTGTTCAGGCGTACAAAATTCCTTAATTATTCTAAAAAATGTCTTATGTCTGAACGTGCGAGTAAACAAATGATTTTCTCTAAAGAAAAAACAATTGAAATCATATGATTTCATGAATTAATTGAATTCAATTCATTTTGATGAATTTATTAACATATAATGCATGTGCTATTGTAATGCAGTGTAATAAAACTCCATTATCTATTGGTAGAAGATGCTCAAAATTGTTAATAATCTAAAATCTCTTTGAATTGTACGATTTTTACCGTTCAAATTTAGCCAGCATCAGCGTTAATTCATTATATTCATAATATCGATTGTATTTTTCAATTGTAAAAAGAAATAAAAATTTTGCATTAAAAATAACGAAGTGTACTGTTCTTTATTGCATGTAATAAAAGAATTTGTCCCTTCCGGAAAAGGACCGCTTAGTTGTCACCCTTCTCAGTTTCCCGTTTATGGCCGTTGTAAAAGCAGCTGATGAGGTGAAACACCTGACACTGTTTCAAAATTTGAAAATTTTCTTCGACTGTTTTTCTGTTTAAAAAATGGAGGAAATTAGTTTTTTTTTTCAAAAATCATAGTCTATTGTTTGAATTACCAGTCAGTGAAATTTGAAAAGAATTGATGCAGTTCAAAGGCCATTTATGTGCCTCTAAAAACCTCTGATTTCGTCTAAATTGATGCAATTTTATTCCCTAAAAAACATTTCCACGAATAAAAAAAAATATTTTTGAATTTCGAACCTCATAGAATAACTTTTGCGAGAAAGACTCATAAAAATTCATTTAAATATACGGCGAAATAAAAATTAGAAGTTTTTTCACGTTTTTCTTATGGAAGTAGCCATTAAGAATCAAGAAGATCAGCGCAACCTGAAGAACTGGTTTCAAAAATTTGAAAAAATTCCCATGGCTCTTTTACATCATAAACTTCAATTTTTGAGGATAGGCAAGCTGAAATTCAGAACTTTTTCCAAATGAGCCAGCCTAATGATCATATATGAGCATATATGGACATATATGTCGTTTTTTTCCCGGGTATGGCGGTCCCATATATGATCATATATGGGTATGTATGTCGATATTTTCTCGGAATATATCATCAAAATGTTCTAATATATGAACATAATATGTCAGTATTAATTCCCTTGATCACTCCATTCCCCATTAATAACGAATTTGAATTGAAAAAAAGAAACATCCAGCTGGGATCGAACCCGGGACCGTCACATGATGAGTCCATCATCCTACCATCTTCGCTATTCGCATTTCACATACTTATTGGATGAATTTTAATCCTGATATAGTGATCAATGTCTTTCGGACTTCGAAAAAGTGAATTCAATTGAATTATTTCGATCATTGTAAATAATTTAGTGATACCGAAAAAACCGCTTTTCGAATGCTAGCAGAATTTTGAGTTCTCAAAGTAAGCGGTAAACAACTAAAAGAACGTGCATTCACCATTAATTATTCAAATTTATCATTCTCACATTCTTATATGGATTGAGTGAGCATTTTTTCATATGTTTCATATATGCACATATATGTTCATATACGTTCCATATATGCCCATATATGTTCATATATGCTCATATATGTCCATATGTGTTTCATATATGCCCATACCTGCTCAGTTTCCACAGGATCATACGACCATATATGACCATATATGACCATGTAAGCCCATATATGTCCATATATGTCTCATTCGGAGAGAGATCCGAAGAAGAGATCCAAACCATAGAACGAGAGCTTGGGGTTAGGGATTGAGAAATAATGAATTCTAGTCGATAATATCCTAACGTGTTCCGCTATTGCCTGAATAAGACCAAAATCATACATAATTTCCAGTTATACATTAATTAGTACTTTACTTCCCTCATTATTGTAAAAGTAGCCAATGCTACTAGGAAAAATGGCGAGAAGCGCCTTTTATTAAGAAACGTCTAAAAGATCGACTCAAAATCCCTTAACGCCATTAAAGAGGTCGAATTAATCGATAAATCCATTAGAGAGTCTGACGAGCCCAAAAGTACTTAGAGTCTCAAATCGAGCGAGAGAGAGAGAGAGAATAATCGTAGAAAACGAGAGAATGACTTATTTTTATCAATTCTTACCTACAATCGCCAATAATGTAAAAATATAATAAAAGGTACAAAAGTGCCCCAAAATCTGGTAAAGATAATTTTTAGATAGTTATCTATCAGTTAGATTGGGCGGAATTCCCTAAAAGACACTCGCCAGTATTAATTAATAATTATTTTCAATTATTTCTATTAATTAGCACGGGCGCCATTGCGAAAGGCTCGTACGCCCTTACGTTCCTATGAACTGGCGGAAAAGATAACCGGCGGCACGATTAATCCCATGATTAATTTGAATTAGTAGGCATTTCCTTAAACATTTTGCGGGGGAACCGGAAATGATCAGAAATATCCTAATTCATTGGTAGGTATAGGGGATTATTTATTGCACCTCAATTAATGCAAAAATCCCAAAAGATAACCCAAACTCTGAAAGTCTATTGGAAGAGTTCATAATAAAAGATAATTTCCCTCTGCATTAATTGTGAGAGAATATTTCAAGGACGATGCTCTTGAAAGTGCGCCTAAGTCTCTTCCTAGTCGGTTACTAGGGAGTTTCCCCTAGCCTAGGGAATTCTCTGAGTAACCCAACCGCCTTCGCCCCGAATTGGGTGTGAAGGAAAAAGGAAGAGAAAACGGCACAGAACGGAAAAGAGACATCGATGCCTGTGACGAAAGGCACTCGAAAATTTTCGGAACTCTGGCTGGAATTATTTCTCCGAATCGCAAGGAGAAATAACTCGACAGCGTATTGATATGGATACATGATTTATTTCAGATAGAAATAATATTTGAGAAAATGTACGAGTGTGAGAGGGACAGCAACAGCTGTGAATTCGAAGGGATTCAAACAGCTATGCGTGTGAGAGAGAAAACAGGTATACAAGTATGAGTGTGAGAGAGCCCGCAATAGCTGAGAAATGAATAATTTCTAACAGCTATGCGTGTGAGTGAGATAGTCATAAGCGAGTGAATGTGTGCGAGAGAGAAAGAGATAGCCAGCTCTACCCAAGCGTTGGGGAGCACGTACTTAACGGCCTTGCATCAACTCATTTGATGCATTGTTTTAACTGCTTCCAAAACGCCCAAAGTCCTGAAATAAAATTCAAAACATGTCCAATTTATTCATTTTCCCCATTATCTCCTCACTGGCCTTTAATTCAATAAAGAAAGCTGGCTAGGAGAGATAAAGAGAGCCGGGGAAAATTTTGATAAGATTTGAGGCGCTATGAGGTGCGTGGCGTCATTTCTCTTTGCATTTTCCTTGTCCTTGGAAAATCTTGAAGACTCCTGGAAAATCGCGAAAAATACGAAAAAAACATTCGCAAAATTTTCTTTAATTATTTTCTCAGTGGCCTTATTAATTTTTGAGGTAACCGGCCACGAGAAAATGGAGAAAACGAGGGAGATAAAAGGGACGCTACAACCACGTGTAGCGTCTCATCGTAATTTCATTCGCGGTGCTCGGATTTTCGTAATTAATAACACTTCGCGAAAATAAATTAATAAAATGGACTCACCATCGTTCCCACGGGGTTTTAGGAACTTTTGGGAAAACTTGGGGTTTTTGGGGAGACTTTTGTTTTTCCCGAAACACGAATAAAAATCCAAGCGGATCTCGAGAGATGTTCTCTGCCTCGCAACTCTACTCGAACTAACTCTTCGAGGAGAGAGGAGTGAGTTGAGTTGAGTAGAGCGGTGGGGCCGGCTGCGTTGTGCTGCGCCCTCGCGCCACTCAAAGGTACTAATAACGCACTCATGCACATTTATTCGAGTGGGAGAATTCAAATACCCTTGAATTCTTTCATTTTTATCTTTTATTGTTTTTTTACGAAAATTGTGGGATTTCAACGGGATAATTTTGTGATCGGTAGAGGATTAATAGGGGGTGGTTTTGAGAGGTTTTGTCGGGAACTATGGCGGCTCTGAAGGAAGATAAAAATTATTATTAAGTGGGGACATTGTTGGGAAAATCGTTTTTGGGGAGACTCTGTCGGCCTGTTATTTTGAGCCTGTTTGGGGAAGGTGTTTTCTCCCGTTCTTGTAGTGGATAGCCGCTATCAGAGGGGCACGTCTCCCGGGGAATGAGCAGACTCGCCTCGGCGATACGTAAACCCAATTTCGGCAATTCTTTTGGCATGGTGGGTTATTCCCTGCCTCCAGACCTTCCATCCGAGGGCCTGATCATTCCCACAAACCTGGAGCGCGACTCCTTTCAAATCATCCTCTGCGCTCACCCCTGAGGAAGGCCAAGAGGGTGGTCCGGAAGCTTCTAGGAAACACGTTATGTTGGTCAATTAACCATGGTGCTTCCGGGCCCTCCCTTCCACTACAAGATAGCCAAAAGCTGCTGCCCTACGGGAATTCGGTTAATAAAATGGAGTGGTGGTACTATGGCGGTATTTAACTCTCTTCTGCGGGAATCAACGTAATTTTAGCGGCAATATTTAACGGAATCCTTAAGGGATCGGTATCATAATCGTTTTTTAGAGACCCGTAAGTCAGTTTTCCCTCATGACTTGGAGGATTTCATGCTCAATATATACGTTGTGCCTTATATATGATTTTGGCATCAGAGAAATTAAATGTGTGTTTTGCTTCCGAATGAAAACTATGCAATCATAAGAATTTTCGATTCAAATTTTTTTCAATAACAGATACTCAAAATGGTCTAAAGAGAAAGAAAATAATATTTTTAACGCATGTCTGTGTGTGTGTGTGTGTGTGTCTGTGTGTGTCTGTATGTGCTATGACGTAATTCTGAGGCCTAACGGTAAACCTCAAAATTAAGCACGCCTGAAAAGTTAAACCAACTCCAAAAATTCAAAATCATCAACTACCATATGGGCGCCAGGATAATCTAAAATTATCCAAATCAATAAACAAAATAACATAAAATTCAAAACCAAAAATACTCCCTTACTCTGCTCGACTGTCTCAGCGATCTCTCCAAGGTCGTTTGTTGTGGGTGAGAATAAGGAGTAACAAAATAATAAAAAAAAATAAATAATTCAAACACAAAATATTTAGGGAAATCAAAAATGTAAATTTAATTTAATAAAATTGTTTTTTTTTTAAAAAAAATATGAATAATAATGAAAATAATTAAATAAACAATTTACTCGTGCACAGCACGATATTAATTATTTATACGTCACCAGACGTTTTAATAGACTTTAGTTATTTTATAAAATTTCAAAAATTAATTAATAATTGAAAAGTTATTAATTAATTCATCGTAACAAAATTAAAATTTCAATCAGTAATACAAAATTTAAATTTGAATAAATTCTAGGGATTTCCCGCCAAATAAAGTCACTATAAAAGTCACTAGAAAATTCCCTAGGGGACGCTACTACAATGTCCCTGATTTCCCCAACGACCTTGACCATAAATTGAATTTTTACAATAAAATTTCCAATCCATGAAATAAAATGAAATTAAAGATTTAAATAAAAAAAAATAAAAAAAAATTCCGTTCCTGTTTTCTGATTATTTTTTTTTTCTTTTAGGAACAACTAAAATTATGAGAATTTCTTTTAAAAAAAAAATAATTTCGGTTATATTTGATAACGACAGTTTATAATTTAGAAATAAATGAAAAAAAAAAATTGTAATTGTCAACGAGAGATTTGCATTGAATGAAAATAAAAAAATTATTAACTAAGAAAATTTTCTTGACGAAAAATCTAATATCGAAAATTAGAGTTCTTTTTTTTCTTTTCTTTTATTCGTTGAAATACGACAAAAAAAAATAAATAATAAAAAAATGACTCGAAGAAAATTTTCTTTTTCGACACAAAAATTAATTAATTTAATTTTTCGCTCACCAGACAATAATTCTTCTATTGGCGCAACAAATTAATATCTCAAAATGTTCAGTGAATTTTTCTGAACGATATTATTATAATATATTCCACAATGTTTCAAAGTTTATCTCAAAAATCCTGGTTACAAACAAATTTTGTCAACCGAACGAGCACGCGTCCCAAACGAGAATCAACGCCATGTTGGTCTCGTTACGTGAGGACACCGGCCGGCACGAAAAACTCCAGCGTGGCAGGCTGTGATTGGTCGACGCCTGTGACGTCAACAGGTGACTGTTAGTTGATCAAATTTGAAATTTCAACTTCCAACGATGACAGACGAGAAACTCCAAACTGAACAATTTCAGAAGTGTTATCAGTCCCCTCTCGTGACTGGTGATGCTGGATCCTTCTCCAGACTCTTCCTCTCGCCTGCTCATCCGATGAAGAGCAATTTCATTAACGAAAATCCTTGATTTTCCATTAAAAAAATTCTTTGGCCTCCTTCTATCACTGAGTGATTCGCCCAGGTGGTGCTGCCATCTTCCGCTCAATACGAAAATTGTCGCCGGTGAGCGGTACATTTAAATTTGAAATAAAATAATATAATTTAATTATAATAAAATTTTTATTAATTAAATCTCTCTCATCGACAAAAAAATTTGGATTCTCGTTTCGGACGCCATTTTCTAAAATTAACGCGCCCAGACGAAAAATCAGTAACGAGATGAAATATCACGTTACAGTGCATAAAAGTCTCAACTACAGTAAAACGGTTTGATAGAAAAATTTCACATTTTGTGGAGAACTTCCTCTCGACGAACTCTATTTTTTAAGTTTTATTTGAAAGGAATCAGTTCAGTACTTTTTGAGATATGTGTTGCGATCCCCAACAAAATCATACAGATGCTAGGAAAAATGCACGGGGAATACAAATAACCTGCTCGATAAACGCAGTGAAAATTATATTTCTAAATACATTTTAATTATTCTACCTGGCCCGAGAAAACAAACGGAAATGATGAGCTGCATTGCCGTTCTTATCATTCTTTGTGCTTGGCAATGAATAAGAAACAAAAAATAATAAAAGGAGGAAGCGAATGAAGCCATTTCGAGCGGACAATAGAGCCCACGGATATCACTTGATAGAAAATTATAATTTTAGTACACCAGAAATCAAAGGCAAGCCGACAACCGAGAACTTGAATATTGACATAACACAACGAAGATGATTGAGTGGAGAGCGAAAGGTCCGCAGCCATCGCCTTATCATAGGGAAATTTAAAACCCTCATTCATGACCTCTCTTTCCACGAAACAACTGTGCCGAAAAAGAACTAGAAATTCGGAATCAAACAGAGTTTTGGAACCAAACAGAGTTTTGTGGATACGCCCAGCCCATTTTACTATAAAAGGTGATTAACCCACAACTCTCCACCATCAGTACCAAGTCTCATCTACAACGTTACTCTGCTCATCAGGCCTTCGGTAACAAGTCCACACTCATTAGTATTACTCTGTCGGAGTTAACATCTCCAGTCACTAGCCTTCTATCTAGAATGTTACTCTACTCAAATTTTACTCGATCAACTAAAGTATTCATACCTTCGAATTAAAGTTCGAGTCTTCAATTCAAAGTCAAGTAGGAGCATTTTCAAGCAGAAACGTTTAAGTCATTCCACAATGAACAAACAAATATCGTTCGAGCATCCTGAACTTCATCTACTGGGATCCAGTATCGTGGATCAGGGCAATTGCACAACAAGAGAGTCATCTGCATTGCCAGCAAACATTCACCAGAATTCCAACAACTCAAACCGTTGTTAATTCCTTTCAATTTCAACTGGGTCATTCTATGTCAAATCGACCAATAGTTGGAATCGTCCCGTTCCGATTTGGATGAATTTTGGTCAGAAGTTTTCTTTCGTCATATAACGGAGTTCTGCCAAGGGAAAAAAATTTAAAAAATTTCTTTCAAGAGTTATGCCAAATTCAAAATTTCGCGGTTTTTCAACTTTATTTTTTTAATATCTCGAAAACTATGATAGTTACAACAATGATTTGAAGCTCGTTTTTGAGGGAATAGTTAGGGCTATTAAAAGAAAGCATATTTAAAAAAAAAAATTGAAAAATGACGAATTTGTCGAATTTTTAATGTTTCAAATTCGTCAAAAATGAGGATCAACATCGAATTTTTGACTCAGTTTTTTTTTTATAATCCCTTGTACCCATTTTGAAAGATCCTGAAATTTTCAGAAGTCTGTTCTTAGTTTTCCCAGAAATATAAATTTTTAAATTTTATTTTAAGAGAAAATCTCAATTTTTTCATTTTTAAATGAAGTAAAGTTGAGCAATCATGTCATTTTGTAATTTGCAGCCGTGAAAATTTGATTAATTGACATAATAATGTGGAAAAGACCATTATTGATATTTTTTGGTATGAGTTTGAAAATCAAACCAGTTAAGAAGTGTCATACTCTGCCATCTACGTATCTACTGCTAAAACTTTTTTTACCGGGTTAATTACCAAAGAAGTCCTCACCAGAGGTCTCTTTTTTCCATAGTATTGACGTTTCTATAGGTTAGTTACTTCACGATTCACACGTTCACATACCAATAATTGATGAGTATATTGATGTATAATATTTTTTCAACTCTGAATTTCGTATTTTTTTTTATTCCAATACATAATTAGTCATGGAAAATGAAAAGTGTTCGATTAGATTATTCAAGAATGAAACATGCTCTCAGGGAAAATTCATTGATTGCAAAGATTCTTCTGATGAAGATCGCACTGCTCTAAATTCTAGAAGTGGTACAGTTGTTAGTTTCATTTGCTGTCAACATGACAAGCGGTATCGTATCAGTTACACTGTGAATCAAAAAGTTTGTGCTGTTCCGTATGAAATTCATGACAGTAAAGTCCGGAAATCGTTAAAATCAGTCACTTTTGAATTATTCGAAAAGTGTAAGGTTAGTGTACCTTCTATTATACCAGGAAGTAAACTGTGTATTTCGTGTACAAAGAAAGTCTACAATGAATTGCCGAAACATGAAAAAAGTGAAGGAGGAGCATCTGCACACGCTATGAGTGTTGAAAAAAGTGGAACAGATGAGAATGTCTCTGGAGATTTCGGTTCTTTTCCATCTGAAACATCTAAAACACCTGACCAAGAAGAAACCCCACCATTCACTCAAAGCTTGGTGGATGAAAAAACATCTTCTAATTTATCTGAGAACTTGCAGTTATCATATATAACAACTTCACCATCTGAAATGTGCAGCTCAACCAGTGAAACTTTCACTCCTAATGAAGTGCATCTTGATCGTCTCAATTGTGTTGCCACAATTTTCAATTTATCTCCTGTTAAAAAGAAAGACTTAGATCGATCAGAATCTTACGCTCGATGGAAATACCATGATATGAAATTCAAATTGCAATCATGCTTCAAAAATGTTATGGAAAATGGTTCTGATACGATTAACAATAAAGAATGGATTATTGACGATGAGCATGAGTTAACTAGAAGAGAAATAATTATGCAGTTAATAAGAAAATTTGATAATATTAGCAGTACGAGTGAAAAATTGAAGATTTTATCTGTTTTACCTTCAAGTTGGTCGGTAGAAAAAATTGCTAATGTTTTTGGAGCATCTACATATATGGTGAAGAAAGTGAAACAAAAAGTAAATGAAAACGATATTCTATTCACTCCACTGAAAAACAAAGGTCATCCAATATCAAAAAGTACTGAAGACAAAGTTCGAGAATTTTATCGAAATCAAGATATCAGTAGAGAGTTACGTGGTAAAAAGGAATACAAATCTGTTGATGAGAATGGCCAACGGGTACAGAAACAAAAACGGCTAATTTTAGGTAATTTGAATGAAATTTATTATTCATTCAAGCAAGAATGCCCATTGGAAAAAGGCAGTTTTTCAAAATTTGCAGGTCTACGACCACCTGAATGTGTTCTTGCTGGTGCATCTGGCACTCACGTGGTTTGTGTTTGTCTCATTCACGAAAATTTTAAGCTTTCATTCTATGGTGCAAGACTTGAAAGACTCAAATTTAAAGATGAATGTCAACCGTTTACTTCATATCGAGATTGCTTGAAAATAGTTATTTGTCCACCACCCAAGAGCGACTGCTATTCGGGAACATGCAGTAATTGTCCTGGCTCGACGAAACTGAGAAGTACAATTGAACGTCTCTTCATTGATAACTTTTTAGATGAAGTCACGTATAAACAATGGACTCAAGTAGATCGATGTCCTTTGGAGATGGTTATAAAATCAACAGATGACTTTGTTGATCATTTAATAGAATCCATTCCAAAATTGCTTTTCCATCACTTCGTTGCTCGTCAACAGGCTGCATATTTCCAGACTACGAAAAAAAATCTTCAAGTCGGGCAAGTACTTGTTGTAGCTGACTTCTCGGAAAATTACTCATTTCTACTCCAAAACAGTGTTTAAGGAGCTTATTGGAATAATAGACAAGCAACAATCCATCCATTCGCCTGCTATTATAGATCGATTGATGAGAATGGCGATAATATAGTACCCTTAAGTTTGGTAATAATTTCCGACAACTTGACGCACAACACAACAGCAGTTTATAGTTTTCAAGAAGTACTAACATCATTTCTTAGAAATAAAATTCCGAACATTTCTAAAATAATTTATTTCTCGGATGGTGCAGCATCTTAATATAAAAATCGCTACAATTTGTTGAACTTGCTACATCATGAAGAAGATTTCCAAATACCAGCAGAATGGCATTATTATGCAACTTCTCATGGAAAAGGTCCAAGCGATGGCTTAGGTGGAACATTGAAGCGATTGGCTGATAGAGCCAATCTTCAGTCAAAAAACGCAGGTCAAATTCAGACACCCGACGAGCTATTCAAATGGGCAAAAGAAAATGGCCCAGGAATCGATTGTCACTTCGTTTCGGATGAGCAGATTCAGCGTACTGAGAAAAAACTTAACAGAAGGTTTAAGACTGCTCTGCCAATACAAGGAATCCGGAGTTGTCATGCCGCCATTCCTCTTTCGAGTGATGTGATAAGAATAAAAACTTTATCATCATCTGAAGAAGGAAAAGACTTCCGACTGAAAAATACGGATATCGACGAGTTTTCCGAAGAACCAGACATTCGAAGCAGGTAAGAAAACTGTCATTTTCAGTGTTAGAATTGTATTAAAATCAAATTTGAATTTGAAGCTTAATATAATCTTAATCTCTTCCAGATTGAGAAGAAGGAATGAAGCAACAACAGCACAAACAAGATTGAAAAGGAGAAGACTTACGTGACCGAATGTAGATTAAGCTTACGCTTTGAATGCTCTATCGAATAAATAAGAATACGAACGTCAATAACGGTCTTCTTCACTTTATTATGTCAATTAATCAAATTTTCACTGCTGAAAATCACAAAATTACATCATTGGTTAATCTTACTTGATTTGAAAATAAAAAAATTGAAATTTCATTTTAAATAAAATTCAAAAATTTATATTTCTAGGAAAACAAAAAACAGACTTTTGAAAATTTCAGGATCGTTCAAAATAAGTACAAGGGATTATAAAAAAAAAACTGAGCCAAAAATTTGATGTCGATCGCCATTTTTGACGAATTTAAAACATAAAAAATTTGACCAATTCGTCATTTTTCAATTTTTTTTTAAAATATTTTTTCTTCAATAGCCCTAACTATTCCCTCCAAAACGAGCTTTGGATCATTGTTGTAACTATCATAGTTTTCGAGATATTAAAAAAATAAAGTTAGAAAGCCGGAAAAATCGTGAAATTTTGAATTTGGCATAACTCTTGAAAGAAATTTTTTTAATTTTTTTCCCTTTGCAGAACTTCGTTATATGACGAAAGAAAACTTCTGACCAAAATTCGTTCAAATCGAAACGGGTCAATTCCAGCTATTGGTCGATTTGACATAGAATGACCCAACTGTAAGTTCAATTTTACGCTGAAGCGATTACAATTTTCTTCGATCGGATTGACCCAAATCGGACGTTTGATTTATCCTCAAATAAATTATTTGGTGTTAGTTGGGAATATACAAATTATAACATTTAATTTTGAATAAACTTATTTTGTCCAACAACTTCTTCCTTCAGACATCGGTACACTTCAGTGTTTTACCGCGGCAAACCGATCCCTTATTTTTATTTTTTGGTTACAAACACAACAGTGATGACTACAAATAATCTACTATTTTCTGTATTAAAACATTATTCAAATCTACGTTTCTTTTGGGTTATAGCCGTAACATATGTCCATTTTTCGAAAATCAGTTTTCACTGGAATTTCTGGAAACTATCCAACTGATTTTATTCATACTCATATATTATCTCAAGAGTCGTATCAGTGAGATGCCTGTCAATTTTGAGCTTATTTGCATGCGTAGTTTTCGAGTTATTGCTGTTTTAGTGAATTTGTAAAGAATTCGATAATTTTATGATGGTTTCGAAAAAGTTATATCGGTGCTTTTGAAGGTATTGAGGCTCTGAGTGGATAGAGAAGAGAATGCTGCATTGATTAAAATCATTAATAGTTCTGCCAGATTACTGGATTAAAAAATAATCCTTAAACCACATTCATTTGAGAAATTCCTGTTTTCAGCCATTATTGAGTTCTGAGCTTTGAATAGATGATGAATCCATAAGCCAAAATCATCTATCGCTTTATACATGATAAATTCCAAATATTCAGGTCAATATTCTGAATTCAGGACAGTGTTGCGATCCCCAACAAAATCGTATAGATGCTAGGAAAAATGCATGGGAAATACAAATAACCTGCTCGATAAACTTAGTGAAAATTATATTTCTAAATACATTTTAATTATTCTACTTGGCTTGAGAAAATAAACGGAAATGATAAGCTGCATTGCCGTTCTTATCATTCTTTGTGCTTGGCAACGAATAAGAAACAAAAAATAATAAAAGGAGGAAACGAATGAAGCGATTTCGAGCAGACAATAGAGCCCACGGATATCACTTCATAGGAAATTATAATTTTATTACACTAGAGATCAAAGGCAAGCCGACAACCGAAAACGTGAATATTGACATAACACAACGAAGATGATTGAGTGGAGAGCGAACGGTACGGAGCGGTCGCCTTATCATAGGGAAATTTACAACCCTCATTTACGACCTCTCCCTCTACGAAACGGCGGTACCAAAAAGAACTGGAAATTTGGAATCAAACAGAATTTTGTGAATACGCCCAACCCATTTTACTATAAGAGGTGATTAACCCACAACTCTTCACCATCAGTACCAAGTCTCATCTACAACGTTACTCTGGTCATCAGACCTTCAGTAACAAGTCCACACTCAGTAGTGTTCCTCTGTCCGAGTTAACATCTCCAGTCACTAGACTTCTATCTAGAATGTCACTCTACTCAAATTGTACTCGATCAACTCAAGTATTCATACCTTCGAAGTAAAGTTCGAGTCTTTAATTCAAAGTCAAGTAGAAGCATTTTCGAGAAGAAACGTTCGAGTCATTCCACAATGAACCAACAAAT
Organism: Aleiodes alternator; assembly: GCA_963921955.1. NCBI lineage: Eukaryota > Metazoa > Arthropoda > Insecta > Hymenoptera > Braconidae > Aleiodes > Aleiodes alternator. The sequence continues at coordinate 2,439,984 of OY998102.1, read as the reverse complement.
ATCGTTCGAGCATCCTGAACTTCATCTACTGGGATCCAGTATCGTGCATCAGGCCAATTGCACAACAAGAGAGTCATCTGCATCGCCAGCAAACATTCACCAGAATTTCAACAACTCAAACCGTTGTTAATTTCTTTCAATTCCAACTGTAAGTTCAATTTTACGCTGAAGCGATTACAATTTTCTTTTATCGTATTGACTCAGATTAGACGTTTGATTTATCCTCAAATAAATTATTTGGTGTTAGTTGAAAATATACAAATTATAATATTTAATTCTGAGTAGACTTGTTTTGTCCAACAACTTTTTCCTTCTGACATCGGTACACTTCAGTGTTTTACCGCGGCAAACCGATCCCTTATTTTTTATTTTTGGTTACAACCACAACCGTGATTACTACGAATAATCTACTATTTTCTGTATTAAAACATTATTCAAATCTACGTGTTTTTCGGGTTGTAGCCGTAACAACAGAATTCATGAGTACTTGAGTTAGGTTAGGCAATAGAGGAGAAAAGGTCAATAATTTGTACCTGGTACTCGCCTAATATTTACCTCAATATACCATCCTCAATCGATATAATTATCCAATAATATACTGCTAAGTGAGATATTGGAGTCTGTTTAACAAATTGGATTCTTATTGTAATTAAAAAAATTTAATCTAATAAGCAAACGGAAAATTTATGAATTTAATACAAGATAAATTTATAACTTCAACAAAGTATTGCAATCTCCCATTAATACAGCATCAGAAATTAATAAATCATGTGATGGAAATAAAGTCAAAAGGCTAACGCTGTGTTTGGGATTAATTGTAAGAGTAAATATAATCACGACTCATTCGATTGCATCTCTGTTGCTTTCCTTTTTCTGGAGTTGTTTCAAATTTTGTGTTCCTATTTTGCAATTGATTCATCATTCTTTTGTATAAATACATAGATGGGGATTGACGTTTTCATACGTTTTTTTTTCGTAGATATTGAGAGGTGTCCAGTCATCCATCATAATCCACTCGTTTTTTTTGCTCAAAATGTAGACAGTATAATGGCCAATGCTCTCAGAATTTATATCGTCAGGATCTATACTATTCACTAATCCAGCTAAATGATATCGTGAATTGTTGATGGATACACTCTTAGGGAAATTATCCAAAGGTACTTCTAATTCATCGTCTTTATCATCGATCATTTTTTCTAATAGTAAGTGAGAAAAATTTTCGGGAAGTTTTTAGTGCGGCTTGAAGTCATACTCATCACAATACATTTTCACTAATTTCTTCTAATCAGCACTAACAGCATTCGCGAGCAAGCGTAGTGAGCGAGCAACTACGCCCTCCTCTATCTGCGAGCGAGCGAGCAATTGCTCACCCCTAGTTTATTTTTCTGGTGAATTTTCTTTCTGAGAACTCAAATATATGTTCAATCACTCCCTTAAATATCATTATATTATTGCCACTTTTTCTATAAAAAAAATATCCAACGTCTTTTTTTTTGGGCATTTACAGTCGTATTACACCTTAAGTACTGTAAAATAATTTGTGATGAAGGAGTGGGGATGGGAAAAGGTACATTTATTATTAAAAAAAAAAAGATTTTTAGGAAAATCTCGAATTAAAATGGAATTTAGATTTTTCCTTGAAATATTAAAATTCTTGTTATTTTCTAACAATTACCTTCATTGGAAGATGTTGAAGGAGAATCTATGACACTCCCGTTCGAATTTCGTTTTAATGGTTTTCTTTTGTAATTAAAAATCAAATATAATGAATGAATCCTTTATTAATAAATATGATAACATACTTTCGGCCATTTCGAATTATTCTCCGTGACCTTTGGATGGAAAGGTTACCGTTGTAAAAAAAAAATTCATAAACAAATGATATCTAAAACTAGTGTCAGAAAGGAACGAATAACTTCAACCAACTCGAATAACATCTGATTATCGATTGGTAAAGAATCGATAAATAGAAAAAATACAATTACGGGATGTAAAATTAATGAAGAAGAACACGATAATGGAGAAATTGAATGAATAACCTCCATTCGGAAGCATATTGTTAAAGTATTAGCAGAAAAAGCTATATCAGTTCGAAAGCGATACTGTTACCCACTTGTTTCATTTTGTACATGTTTCGCTAGTGCTGTTTCATATGATGATGGATTATTTTGACTCCTAATATGTTCTTTCAATCTTTCTTCAAAGTATCTTTCCGTTGGGCCTATGTAGCAATGATCCCAATCTTTACAATTAAATTTATAAATAACATTAGACTTATTTCGATGAAAAAAAGAAATATTCTTCATATATTATATATAATACTTCTAAAAAAATAATATTTTCAGGGTAAATTCAGTTTTTTGATCGGAAAGCTAGCTCTTTTCTCCTCCACCGACCTTCCTGTGGTTTTAGCCTTCAAAATGATAACTATGAATCATAACTTCCGGTTTTAGCCAATAAAATTATCTTCTTTATTCAATGTAGAATCCGCAGAGACCTAAAGGGCCACCTTCAACTATTGAATTTATTCAGTTTCATTCAATATATCACTACTCTATATTCCTAGACTCAGTTATTTTGGGTAAAGTTGAGAAGCCAGCCGACTCCACAATCAATGGAATTTCCATTCTTTTGTTGCTGAAGTAGTTGGACAGTCACCTGAAGTTTTGGGGATTAGTTAACATTTTTTTGTTGTTCCCTGGATTTCCGTTTCAGACGAAAGGTTGTCCTAGCGTTCAACAATCAACAGATTTTGAACTGATTGGATTCTGAATCACTTTGATATAATTCGAGTTTTACGTTTTTTTTTATTTCCATGGATTGAGAAAATACGTGACAGTTCATAAGTTGGGCTGTGAGGATTATGGGACGTTGGAAATATTAACTTTAAAAATGCTCCTATTTGTGAAATAAACGACAATTCGCCCACTTTATTCAGTCTCCTTCAGGTTCTAGAAATCACCGTACAAAATATAATTTATAAGCTTGAAAAATTAGAAAATGGATGGAAACATTGTTATAACCTCAAAAATCTACTCCACTAATAAGTCTCACAAGCATGACAGTATTTTTCCTCACTGGAAATTATTAAATGAATGAATAAAATGAGAAGAGCAATACCTTAACATCATTGGTGTTTAGTTAACTCGAAGATATTTTCCTGCAATCGGAAATTCAAACAAGCAGAAGCCTCACTCTCGGTGCGTTATTTGGCAGCCTCACTTCTTGTGGCACATTTAATATTTTGCCAATTCGATTGGCAGAATGCTTCCGAATGGAATTCATCTATGGTGAATTGAGCTGCTATTCATGTATCTCATTACTCGAAAAATAACATTATTCTCGCAACAATTACCCACTCATATATTCCTACAAATATTGCTCCAGACTGTATCGATCTGTTCAGGATTCCATCTACGATACTTGGAATCTACTTACAACTCGAAATCTCAGTTCAGAATGATCGATTTAATTGCAATAATATCACATGGTACATAAACATTCAATATTAGATGAAAATTCAGATCCTACGATGGAACACAAAACTTGACGTTCGGGTTCCAAATAGGATTTCTATTCTTTCTGATTGCCGTTGGAATGAAAAGGTACGCATTTTGTAGAAAAAATTGTCTACTTTTGAACGTTGAAATAAAAAATAGTATTATTCCTACCGACGGCAGTGGCTGTATGGTTAGAACGGGGGGGCTTGGCATGCTGAGGGCCCGGGTTCGAATCTCGGCGGGGGGAAAGTCAAAATGGAAAAAGCTCTAATTTCGCAGTTTCTACCGAGCAGGAGTCTCGCAATGGACGACTGTATCTGGGCAGGTTTTCCTCAAGAAAAAAGAGGTTTTCCCTCGTCTTTCGGCGAATGCGGTACAGCGGGGTTGGGGATAAAAATGCGTAAAAACTCGAGAGGGTATACGTCAAAGGCCGAATTAAAAAAAAAAAAATTAGTACTATTCCTAGAGAAAAAGCTACGAAAACTCGTGATTTTTGAAAAAACTGATTTATCGAACACCTTTACAAGAGACTTTGTGACGAATGACGTGATTTCTGTTACCGAAAATAATTATTAGATGTTTTAAAACCCCTACACCAAGTTAATCTGGTACTGTACCTTAAAGAATTGCTATTGGGCACCAGTTGGTCTAGAATTCTCCAAAAAATCCAGCCGAAAGACCAACAATTCAGCTGGTCATGATCTCAGGGGGGAAGGAGGCCGAAACTCCTTGCGCCCCTTGACCCAGTAATTAATCGAGTAGGGAAGCAATTAACAAGTCGAGCAGTTGAATTGACAATACGAAATTTTATTTAAATCAACTCTTATAATTGGCTTGTTCTCTACCGCCGCAACGCTTCGACAATTTTAGCCGCGAAAGAGCCAGAAAGGCCGTAAGAACGAGCAGAGCTGACCTTGACAACGCTGATACTCTAGACGCTACGTGACTCTTCAACGATGTCCTGGACGTTCCGCTCCCTATGCCCTCCACCCTGCACCAAGACACCCCGACGCAGGCTGCACCACGACGACGACCTTCCTCTCGACAACGACTTTCTCTCCTCGACGGAACTTTACTTCTCCTTTTTTCTTGCTCACTCCGACTTTCTCTCGGTAACGTACAACGACGACTGACTTTTTGCAAGATTTCTTATCTCGTCCCCTCTCCCCACTCCTCTCGTCCTGGCCCTTTCCCTGAGAAGCCCGCCTGCCCCACTCTCACCCGTATCGTCCCGCGCCCAACTCGCGTTGACGAGTGCTCCGACACTCGTCACAATGCCCTTTCTTTAATTCTTTTTTTTTTTTTTTTTTTTGAAATGAATGATTATTAATTCTCAAAATTCTGGGAATCAGAACGTAATTGTTACAAAAAGTAATTATTTTAATCATAACCCACTCTTCTTCATACTCATACAAAACTCTTGATTATTATAATAAAGTTTTTCCTCTCATAACCCGCTCTTTGTCATTACTCACTTTCTTACATATCTACTTCTACAAATTAGCAGTCTTTCGGATGAACTGATGAGATTTTATCCCTTTTATTACTTAGTTTGGAGCAGGTTCTCGCTCTTTGTACACTTTCAGGTGAGCTACATGGTGTCTGCCTGCGTATTGTCCATCAACATCCTCCGGTTCGACGATCACTGGCGAAACAACTTCTATCACTCGGAACGGACCAGCGTACTTTGGGAACAGTCTTCTAGAGTCTCCCAGTTCGGCATTGGACACACAGTGTGTTCTTTTCAAAACTTGATCTCCAACATGGTACTCGACTTCTCGATGGTGTCTGTCGTAGTATTGCTTTTGTTTGGCTGATGCCACTGCTACCAATTCTCGGACTCGTTCTCTCAAAGCTTCTAAGGTGTCCACTCGTCGTTGCCAATCGACAGGCTCGTGAAATTGGTCAACTGGTGGATTAATTTCTCCTCGACGAAAGCGAAGAGGTCTCAGCTCTCTTCCAAGGTTGAGATACGCCGGACTGATTCCTCCCAGAGACGGATGTGGTACCGTGTTGTACGCGTAGACAGCGTTTCTCAAAAATGCTCCCCATCCAGCATGATTTCTACCAATGTACGTACTGAGGAGAGTTTTAATTACTCGATTCACCCTCTCAACCGGATTTGCCTGTGGCCAGTGCGGAGGAGTGCGTGAATGTATAATATTGTTCTCTCCACATAGGTCCCTCATCATTCTTCCCAGGAAAACTGCGCCGTTATCTGTATGGATTACCTCCGGAGTACCCCAACGGCGAAAAATCTCCAACAAAAATTCCCGTATTTCAGGGGCGGTTGCTCTCACTGTGCTTTTTGCCTCTACGTACTTTGTAACGACATCTTGAGCTACTAATATGTATTTGTGATGAGCTCGACTCTGAGGGAGTGGTCCCATGATATCAACACTAATAACGGACCACGGCGCTCCGTATTCTCTCGTTCTCATTTTACCTCCAGGCTGCCGTTGCTCTACTTTAATACGTTGACATCTGTCACATGTCCTTACATAGTTTTGTAAGTCGTCAGTCATCCCTGGCCAGTAGTAGTGAATCTGAGCTCGTTGGATGGTCTTGGTGATGCCAAAGTGTCCTGAATCCACCGAGTCATGAACTTCGGTCATAACTTCTCGTCTTTGCTCTGGTGGCACGAACCATTTCCACGAGTTCAGATCTCTAACTGTTTCTTCCTTCAATACCAGCGGCTTGTTGATGAACAGTTGTCCTCCTTCAATTCTATAAGCTGGATATTCTGCTGGGTCTCGTCTGATTTTCTCTAGTTGTTGGTGGAACCTTTCTCTTTCTCTTTCATCGTCCAGAGCCATCAGAAACAACTCAAATTCTTCACTCGTCTCTCTCTTCTCTCCAGTATTCTCAGTAGTCTTGTATTCCAGTCTCGATAGTGCATCCGGGCCTTGATTTTCTATACCTTTCCTGTAGATGATGTCACATTGGATGGATGCCAGCCTCATTGCCCACCTGGCAAGACGTCCTGTAGGATCCTTTAAATTCTTTAACCAGATGAGGCTATGGTGGTCCGTTACCACAGTAAATTTAGCGCCTTCCAGATACTGCCGAAATTTATCCACTGCCCAGAGAATCGCCAGGCATTCCTTCTCTGTTGTGGTGTATCTTGTTTCTGGACTCAATAATACACGGCTCGCACAAGCTATCAGATGTTCAGCACCGTCAAACTCTTGATGAAGAAGAGCTCCAAGTCCGCAATCACTGGCATCTACGTATAACACAAAAGGTTTATTAAATTCAGGATAAATCAAAACTGGGGCTGTCGATAACCTCCTCTCCAGCTCTTCATAGGCTTCTTCATGCTGCTCTTCCCATATCCAATTGGCCTTGGCTCCGGTTAGTTGGTGAAGAGAGAATGCAATTGCCGCAAAATCCTTGATAAACTTCCTGTACCACCCTGCCATGCCAAGAAATCTTTGGACTTCCTTCTTAGTTTTTGGCACTGGGTAATTCACGATTGGTTCCAATTTCTCTGGATCTGTGCGTAGGCCTTGTCGATCAATGATGAAACCTAAATATTTAACTTCAGATCTGCAAAAACCGCTCTTTTCTCTATTAATAATTAAACCAGCTTGCTTAATTTTGTCTAGGACAATTTTTAATACCTTCAGATGCTCTTGAAACGTTGTTGTGACGATTAGGATATCATCCAGATACGCAAAAGCCGTAGGATCCATTTCTGGTCCTATCAAGGTGTCCAACAGCCTCTGGAACGTTGCTGGTGCGCTGCACAACCCATACGGCATACGTCTAAATTGGAAGAGTCCCAGTCCTGGTACCACAAATGCTGTAAGTTCTTTGCTGGACTCTTGAAGTGGTATCTGATGATATGCATGACTCAAGTCAATCGTCGAGATGTACCTGGCCCCTCTTAACTTGTCCAAAATGGAATCCATTCGTGGCAAAGGGCTAGGCATCTTTCTTGGTGACTTGGTTGACCTTCCTGAAATCTAAACAAAAGCAGTATGAGCCATTAGGTTTTCGGTGCATGACAATAGGAGTCGACAGCCACTTGACGATGGTTCTATGACTTTTTCTGCTAACATCTTCTGAACTTCTTGATGGATTGCTTCTAGAATTTTTGGTGATGTTGGGTAACAGCGTTGACGAATCGGCGGATGTCCTTGTACATCAATTGAATGCTCTGTCAAGTGCGTTAATCCACACTCTTCAGGCATTGAATTAATGTTCTCCTCCACAAATTTGTCCAATTGAATTTTTTCAGCTTCTTCCAGTTCTGCTATTGCCCAACAACCTTCTTCCTCGTGTTATGTCCCAAATAATATATAAAATAAGATTCCATTTTATTAAGAAATGATAAGCAAAACAAGTGGCATTGGTAAGGCTACGAAGTGCAAGCTCAGCACTTCAAGTCTTACTCCACCTCCTTACGTTGTCGCTTACCTCACTGGGAGTGAGGTAATGCAACACCGAAGGCGTCAACAAAACGATAATATATAAACGATGGCCGGAGAAGTCTCTGGGTCATAATTCGCGAAACAGTAACGTGTATTATTTTTAAATTATACTTAGTTAATAAAGAATTAAATTATTTTATCTCTCGTTTAAATTCTATTATTTAAATCGAACCCTTCAGGGCTAACATTTTGGTGGCAGCGAAGTTTAGACAGCGGCCTGATCAACCACTGTCAAGAATTTTACGAAGAGAGAAATTTTTTGAGTTTTTTATTCAACTTTTGCGTTACTATTGTTTTTTTCACTCTCGAGAGAAGAACTAGACGTTATCATATAAAGTGAGGAATCAGCAGAAGAGTCTTTGGAAGTAGACAGCTGATTTATTTTCTGTTGAGATCGATAATAATTATATTTCTTTCTCAAAGAAATTGTATCGACTTTGAATGAGTCAGACATCGTTCTCAGGGATTGTCGGTAATTTGCGTGGTGCACTAAATCAGATGCGCCCTACCGCAAGGAGAACATTACATTTTGGGAATTTGAGCGCTGTGTCAGAAACCGAGGAGTCTGCAGAAGAACAAAATAACGAAAGATATTCACGGGGAGTGGAAACTCAACGTACTTATAATCAATCGTTTGACGGAAGACTGCTCAACAACATGGATGGAGTTGACAGAGAAACTGCAGACGTCACAGGAGTGAGGACCATCAATGGTCAAGTAGGGAATTCAACTGCACGTCAGGATGTAGAGGGTTCGCCAGTCTACGAAGAACAATTCAGTACTCCTAACTTGAGGACACCGTTTTCAGTTCCGGGAGGATCTTTACTAGTTGGAAATTTTACGCCAGAACTCACTGTCGAACAACAGCTCAGAAAAGAAAACAATCGATTGCGCAATAAAATGCGTCTAGCTTGGGAAAATGACACCGAGAGAGGAGCCCTAGCAGATGACGTTTTGCGACAATTGGATCTTGCAGAAGGTATACTTCAAGCAGAAAAAAGAGAAAAAGAAGATTTAAAGCGACAGTTAAGTGATGCGTGTAGAAGAGCCAACACACGTGACACTGATAACTGGGAATTGAGGCCTAGAACAGACAGAAATCCTCATCAAGATGATAATGAAGAATTTCTTAGCCTCAAATCCGCTTTGCAGTTAGTAAGAGACTACAATGGGGAAAGCTGGGAGAAATTAGCAGCTTTTCAGCGCTCTTGTGATACTGCAAAGGAGATGGTCCATCCATCAAAAAGAGACAAATTACTCACTTTGATTCTGGGCAGTAAATTAGAAGGTAAAGCACTCATCCAATTAAAACATAAAGAAGTGTCAAGTTTTGAGGAGCTGAAACGGGAACTGGAGGCATTATTTAATAAGCTGCAGCAGAGACCTGAGGAGGATGTGAGCAAGTTCGCAGCACGAGCAGAGCGCGTAACAATGGAGCTGGTTGAAGCAATTCAAACCGTTAACACAGATCTGGGTGAAAATGGAAGAGAAGGCCTGAGAAGAGGGATTTTGACCCTAGCAACGGCTAATTTTGAACAAGGTTTGCGAGGCCAAGTGCAAATTCTTGTAAGGGCTAACAATTATAAAACCTTGCATGAATCTTGCATTGGGGCCATCGAACTAGCGAAAACTATTTCCACCAATTTGGGGGGAAGATATAACCCTACTGGGGATACTAGTAATAATAGTAATAGAAATTCTCAGGGGAGTAGCAGACAATCAATGGGGAGACAATCATCTGGAGGAGGTTGTTTCAATTGTGGTCAGTTGGGTCATGTTGCAAGAGATTGCAAAAATGGCAAAGGAGGTCAACGTAAAACAATATCACCAGTTGCTGACCGTCGCAGCGTCAACGCTTTTACGCAAGCATGCAAATATTGTGGACATTCAGGGTCTCAGTTAAGTAAACTCAGGGTTGTTGTGGATTTCAGAAGATTAAATGAGATCACTATTGGAGATTCATTTCCAATACCAAATATTACAGAAATTTTAGATCAACTGGGAAAAGCAGAGTATTTCTCAACACTAGATTTGGCCTCTGGATTCCATTAGATTCCAGTTAAAGAGGAGGATAAATGTAAAACTGCCTTCTCAACACCACTGGGACACTATGAATTCAATAGATTGCCTTTTGGGGTCAAAGCTGGGCCTGCTACGTTCCAGAGATTGATGAATTCTGTCTTAGCCGGAATACAAGGCTTACGTTGCTTTGTATACTTGGATGACATCGTAATATTTGGAGCTACTCTCAAAGAACACAATGAAAGACTACGAGAAGTTTTGCAAAAATTGAAAGAAGCAAATCTCAGATTACAGCCAGATAAATGTAACTTCTTGAGGGAAAAGGTCGTTTATCTAGGACATGTGATAAGTCAAGAAGGTGTAAAAACGGATCCAACTCAAATTGAGACAGTAAAGGCATTTCCTGTACCGAAAAATGGTAAAGGAGTCATGTCATTTCTAGGATTAGCAGGATATTACAGAAAATTCATAAGAGATTTTTCTAAAATAGCTAAACCACTTACCGAACTCTTGAAGAAGGAAACGAAATGGACTTGGAGTGACAATGAGCAACTTGCTTTCGATACTTTGAAGGAGAAGCTAGTAACAGCACCGATTCTCCAGTATCCAGATTTTACTAAGCCGTTTCTATTAACAACAGATGCGTCTAATAGAGCCATCAGAGCAGTTCTTTCTCAAGGAGAAATTGGCAAGGACTTGCCAATCGCTTACGCTAGTAGAACATTGAATAAAGCAGAGACGAATTATAGCACAATAGAAAAAGAACTGTTGGCTATCGTTTGGGGCGTGAAACACTTCAGACCTTATCTCTATGGGAAGAAGTTCTATGTCATCACTGATCATCGACCATTGAAATGGATTTTTAACGTCAAGGATCCAGGATCAAGATTAATGCATTGGCGATTAAAACTAGGAGAGTATGAATACGAGGTGGTGCATAAAGCAGGTAAACTGAATACAAATGCTGATGTATTGAGTCGAATGTTTGTTATGACGCGGGCTCAGCAAAAGAAAGAGACCGAAGAAAATGAGGAAAACAAGTCAGCAATATTGAGCAACGATGAAGTGACGACTCTACCTGCTGCTGATATCCCAATAATTCTTCGGGAATATCATGATACACCTTTGGGAGGACATCTTGGAATTAAGAGGATGTATGATAAAGTGAAATTAAAATATCATTGGACTGGCATGAAGAGAGATATAGAAGATTACGTCACAAATTGCACGAAATGTCAGCTGAATAAACTGGGGAAAACTACCAAAGTGCCAATGGTCGTTTCAAATACACCAGAAACATCATTCGAACAGTGTTCCATGGATATTGTGGGACCACTGACGGAGTCTGAGCTGAGGAATAAATATATATTGACCTTTCAAGACGCTCTTACGAAATTCAGCAAGGCTATTGCCATCCCGAACCAAGAAGCATCTACAATAGCATGTGTTTTCGTTGAAAAAATAATTTGTGAGCATGGAGCGCCTGAGCGACTACTCACAGACCAAGGGACAAATTTTACAAGCGAATTGTTTAAACACGTTTGTAAATTACTGAGAATTAAGAAAATTCGGACAACAGCATGTCATCCACAGACGAATGGAGCTCTGGAGAGATCTCATCGTACGTTAGCCGAATATTTGAGAAGTTTCATAGACGAGGAACATTCCGATTGGGATAATTAGTTGCCGTACGCTATGTTTACATATAATACGACACCACACACATCGACCAAAATGACACCATTTGAACTTCTTTACGGAAAACAAGCTGAAATTCCAACGTCAGTGAAGCAACCACCAAGGTTAACGTACTCGTATGATGATTATGCACAAGAGTTGCGAGAACGATTACGAACAGCATGGCAAATTGCGAAGGAAAACGTCATGGAGTCGAAAGAAAAATCGAAGACACAATACGACAGAGATTCCAGACAAGTTGAGTTCAAGATAGGAGATCAAGTACTGATGAAAAACAACGTAGTTCGACGTGGAAGAACAAAGAAATTAACTCAACCCTGGATTGGACCTTATACTATTGTGGAGAAGAATTCCGATGTCAATTACACGATTCGATCAGGCAAGAAAATGAAGACACACCGAGTCCATGTGAATCAGCTTCGACCATTTACAGAGTCATGACTATATGGTCCCTTCGCCTCGGAACAGGAAGAAATATTATCAAAAGAACTTGGAAAATACGATTGAAATCATGGGATAATTGATGTTTTTATTGTATCAATTAAAATTGTGTTACAGTTTAGATATAATAATATCTCCATAGTTATAATTCCATTGATCATTGAGGAGGAAGAATCCTGGAGACATGAAGCAACGACGCTGACACATAGAACATCGAAGGTAGTCCCATGTGTGATAAATGGGCACATGGCATGGCTGAGGAAATGGTTCCTCATCGAAGAGGCGTCGCAAGTTGAAAATGTCAAATATTTGGTTATCAAATATTCCAGCATTCCAGAGAAGAGAATTTGTTTCTCTTTCGGCTTTTCTCCATCGTCTGATCTGCTTCCGGTATTGGAAGTTCATGAATCCATGACGATATGGATAGTTCCTCTTCTACATAGACAAACAGAAATTGTTTCGTGTGAAACCATAAAGAAAATAGAGATCAATCAGGCATCAATTGTGCATGAAAACATAACGATGAAAGAAGTATTTACCAGAAATTCCAAGGAAAAGTCGTCTTTTGCATGCCGAGAATACGGATGCACTGGCTTACGAGCTGGACGGAGTATTACACGACGACATTCTGATATGGCATGGCCGTATTGGTGGCATCCTGGACAGGATAGCGCACGATTCCAAGATCGCAATGTGTCAGTTAGTGGAATAATGGTCTTCTTCTCCATTTTATGTTTTATCGCACGATTGTTTACTTCCGCAGAGGTCTTCCGGATAACTGTGCCTTTTGGCTGGAGCGCAGAATTTTTATATCGGAAGTTGTTGCTGCGTCAGCGATCTCGAAATTTTGGAGTTCAATGCGCGCAAAAACTTCCTGGTATTGCAAAAAAATTGTGGAAACTTCTGGTAATCCTCATGCTAGGAAGCATGTTTTTGCAAGTAAGGGGGGAGGGACATATAATGCAGAAATTTGTCCACACTCCTGGGATTTATTTTGAGCCAATTGGGAAACTTTATCTCAGCAACTATCAATGGACCATAGCAGCTTCAACCGACATAGAACCTTGGATTCGAAGAGCTGATCAAGTGAAAGATTATCTTTGGAAGACAAAAGTTTTGAGTTATAATGGTTCTGCGAAAGAACATGGGAAAAATTTCAAAATGATTGCAGAGCAATGGATTTCCGAATTCGAAGAGACTCAAGAACTTGTCTTAGGATTGCTAGGGTTAGAAGAACCTGCAAAGAGGAAGCGAGGCCTGATAGATGGCCTAGGGACTGTTGTGAAGTCGCTAATCGGTACCATGGATGCTGAGGACGCTTAGGAAATTCATGAGAGATTGGAGCGACTGGAAAATGAAAAAACAACTTACTTCCAAACAGCAGGAAAGCAAATCGAAATCCTCAATTCCACATTATCTCACTTACGAAGTGCAGAGGAAAATATTCAGCAAAATGAACAGATCATGCTGGAAACAACAAAAGGAGCCCTCAAACAATTAAATGCTGGAGCTGATCGACTCACAACACGAGTGGCATTGGACGAACACTTCATGTTAGTGGAGGCGGTCATGAATGGAGTCCTGCGAGATGCTGCGAAAATAATCAAACTCTTGACCAATACTGGAGGAAAGATTCTGAGTACAGGCATCCTCTCGGAAAATCATTTGGTAACCATATTAAAAAGGGCCCAATTGCCAACAGGTTTAAGCTTTCCATTTGAAGTAAAAATCGGCGGAATATATGAAATGGAGGAGGTATCAACAGTGAGTATACATAGAGTTGGCTTACGGGTCATTACACTCGTGAAAATACCACTGGTCAACTTCCAAGTGTTCGATATTCTCATGACGCATGGAATTCCTGTGAGAACCTCACCCGATTTTTATTGATACTTGGAGCCGGACAATGAACTTCTGACGATACATGGGGCAACGCAACAATACATTCTATTAACACTACCGCAATTAAAAGAATGCAAAAGGTTACGTGGACAATATCTCTGTACGGAGATATTCCCAGTACAGGCTATAAAGTCATATAGCCCTTGTGAAGTAGAAATGTACTCTAGTCCAGGAGAGGTGCCAGAGGTCTGTGTATCAAAACACTTGCCTCTTAAACATCTGTTGCTGATCACCATGCACGAGAGTAATTCTTGGATTTATGCTGCTTCACAACCAGAAGAGATCATAGTCAAATGTGAGAACGAAGAATCAAGGGAAGTCCTGCAAGAGACAGGAATAATACAAGTGACAGACTTTTGTGAAATAGTAACATCAGATTTCACAATAAGAGGTCGCAGGTCATCGGGAATGAAATTTGATCTCCATATGCAGCCAAAGCTAAATCTATCACTGAGTGACGTTGAGAAGGAGAATCTGAACCAAAGCTGGGTCCAGATGAAGGAAGTCCGACTCAAAAGCGTCATAAGTAATGTTGGAGAAATTAATGGTCTTCAACTACAACTAGGACGAGAAAAACAGAAACTAGAAGAGAATGACTCCTCATATAAGTATGGGGAATTCATCACACATCCAACAACGATATGCTCTGGTGTGATGATCCTATTCGCCATAGTTACGGGAGTAACACTATACTGCTGGTGTCGACGGACAACACCTACAACGGTCATCGCTGGAGTATAGTACCTTTTCTCTATGAAAAAAGGGTTCCAATCAATTTTCAATGTGGAGGTTATATATCTCCATAGTAACATCTTTCTTCCCAATCACAAAATTTCAAATAAATTAACCCCTGTAGAGTCATTCACCTTAAACTAACGATAAGAATGATAATATGTAAAAAAAAAAAAAATTCATTATTTGTATGTAATTTAAATAGTTGAGAGGAGAAGATTTTATTAACATAAAAATCTTCTTCCCTGGCGGGGAGGGATGTTATGACCCAAATAATATATGAAGTAAGATTCCATTTTATTAAGAAATGATAAGCAAAACAAGTGGCATTGGTAAGGCTACGAAGTGCAAGCTCAGCACTTCAAGTCTTACTCCACCTCCTTACGTTGTCGCTTACCTCACTGGGAGTGAGGTAATGCAACACCGAAGGCGTCAACAAAACGATAATATATAAACGATGGCCGGAGAAGTCTCTGGGCCATTAATTCGCGAAACAGTAACGTGTATTATTTTTAAATTATACTTAGTTAATAAAGAATTATATTATTTTATCTCTCGTTTAAATTCTATTATTTGAATCGAACCCTTCAGGGCTAACACTCGTAATCTTGACCGTGACTCGAAAAAGAGTGTTTTTCTGTATTGTGTTGTAAAGACCAAGTACCTGTACTGCCATCAATAATAAATCCAAACATTATTATAGCGTCCATGCCTAGCACACAATCAACTGATAATTTTGGCGTTACTCTGAACTCAATCGTTTTCGTATTACCTTTAATTGCTACTGGAGCCACTACTATACCTTCTATCTCCATGTGACTTCCATCTGCAACCATTACTTCTGTTGAAGGCGTTCGGAAGATCGGAATCATCAGCAGTTCTGCTATTCTCTGTCCTACAGCCCCCAAATGTGATCGTTGAGCCCCTGTGTCCACTAGGGCTTGAATCTCTTCACTTCCAATTTGCATTTTTATTCTGATACGATCAGCGAATTGATTGGACGTTGACATGGACCAAATCATCTCTTCATCTTGCTCTGGCGCCGACTCTTTTTGTGGTATCATGTCATTTTCTACCATGATTTTGTCCAGTTCTTGATGTTCGCTGTGACTTGACCCTCCAACTTCTCCACTACTGTTAGCTTCTCCACTGCTATCAGCTTCTCCACTGCCTCGAGTTTTTTCTGGGACGGCATTCTCTACTTTACTCCCATTCATTTCCTCTACTTTTTGCTTCACTGTACTCGACATAACGGACGTGACGTTCTCGACTGGTTTTCGTGACTCGTCACTAGACTTTACTTGACTTGTATGCAACTCTACTTCATGTGTACTAGACTCTACCTCGACATCACTTGAACTAGGACGTTCTTTACTGGACTTGACGTTACTCGACAAAACTCGATAAGATTCTTCTTTCCTCGACTTGACTCTGTCATCTGATTGTGCTTTTACTACGTTAGCTTTCTTGGAGGAAGCTTTGTTGGACTCTACTCCACTCGACTGTGCTGAACTAAACTTAACTTGACTTGACGCTACTTTGTTGGACTTTCGAGCCGGTTTTCCTTGGACTCTATACTGATTCACTCGGATTGTTTCTCCAACTTCGTCGTTCTCCGAGCTCTTCACCCCCAATTCAATTACGTGACTTTTTTCAGGGTCTTTATCTTCGTTGGAGGGGTCTACTCCGACCCTGTCGAGTAATCCCTCTGATCGTTTCCCGCATTCTTTGGACATTTATTCCTTGCGTGTCCTGTTACTCTGCAATTGTAACAGATTAGTTCTTTTGCTCTGGGGCAGTTCTTAATGAAGTGACCAACAGCTCCACAGTGGAAACACTCCTTTCTGGTGTTAAGGTTGCAACCCGAAAAATACGTTGTTTTAAATGGTTTTTCAATGGAGAAAATGAAAGATTATTTGTCTAATATACGGTTGCAGTTGTACCTAAGATTAAGATAATGGGGATCGGTTTGCCGTGGCAAAACACTGAAGTGTACCGATGTCTAGAGGATGCGGGTGTTTAAATAAAACTATGTTTATTTAGGATTAAATGCCCAGAACTAGTATATTTTCCATCCAACACCAAAATATTTTATTTGAGGATAAATCAAATGCCTAATTGATGTCAAAAACCAAGAAATTCGGAAGGAAGAAAAATAAACACTAATTATTGAATTATTAGGATGAACTTACAATCAGAAATAAAAGAAACTAACAGTTGGAGCGGTGAGGGTTGATAGTAGTTGTTGGTGATGCGAGTTTTGTTCCTCCCGATTTAGTGAGGTGATCCTGGATGCTCCGCCTCGGCAGGTGACGTTTGGTAACGGATGATGAGTTGATGCGGTGATGTTGGAAGATGTTTTTGGTTCCACTGACTCCGATAGTTATTATTTCCCGTTTTTAGGAAGAAATGAGTTTCACTACTGTTTGGTAGTTCTTGAAAATCTCGATTTCCCTTTGATACAGTATAAACTTTTAAGATCGAGAGATGAAAATTCGGACAGAGTGACCAGTTAACGACTTGGAACTGAAGGTGATATCTCCAAAAAATGGAGCACCTTATAT
The DNA here is from genome assembly GCA_963921955.1 of Aleiodes alternator. Classification (NCBI taxonomy): domain Eukaryota; kingdom Metazoa; phylum Arthropoda; class Insecta; order Hymenoptera; family Braconidae; genus Aleiodes; species Aleiodes alternator. The sequence continues at coordinate 2,422,689 of OY998102.1, read as the reverse complement.
AGGTCAAATTCTCGGATCACGTGATTGCCCCTCCTCCAGGTGATGCATTGTCCGAGTCTGGCTATCTTTTTTTCGGCAGCCATGTTGGCTTTTGATAACGAGACGATATCGGGGATTAGTGGACGTCCCAGCGTCCACCTCTTTATTCTTTTTTTTTCTTTTATCTTTAAAAGTAAATTCAAGAAATAATTTTTCTCTCTAAAATTATTTCTTAGAATTGATCTAAAAATAGAATTCAAGAAATAATTTTTCTCTCTAAAATTATTTCTTTCGTTTTTTTTTATCATAAGCCCCTTTTGTCTCTTTTTTTCCTTGTTATCGACATCCGGTTTATATCTCTTATTGATTCGTTAAAAATCGTGAGACAAAGAGATATATTTTTTTCTTTTATATACTTAATAAAATAGTCGATGAATAATGTTCCGATTATTTCATTCGATCCCTTTTTGCTTCATCCGGACTTGTCCGTAACACTGGCCACCATCGTTGGACCCGTTGTCCTCTGAGTGTTGCTACTACTAGTCTTCTCTGGTACTGATGCAGATTTTTCCTTAGAGTTGTCATTCACTACTGATTTTCCTACACCGTCAGCATTGTCTTCCGATTTCTTTTGCGGTTCTCTTATTGCGTGAATATCTTCCCTTGGAAGTCTTCCGGCTCTTTCCTCCTGAACCTTGGGTCCCCACTTCACCTGACTCTTATTCTTAGCTACGCGTGCCCATGTATCTTCTATCTCTAATGTAAGCTCGAAGAGTTCTTCGTATGAGTCAAATTGTCTTCTTTTTAAAAATATGAAGTAATTCCCCAATAGTCCATGGTAGACTTTATCAAGTTGGATTGACTCTGGTACCTGAAGAGGGACTCTCCGACAGTGATCGGCATGAAAAAAATTGTAAATTTTTAATTATCCATTGTATAGAAAATTAATACTTCTATTTATGACAGTGTTAAGTATGCCAATAATCATAATTCAAATATGAAAATTAATTATTAATCTTATACTGATTAGTTTTATTGTTTGAGTTTTTGATTATCCGGATAGTAAGCAATTCTAATTTTCAAATAACTTATTTCAAAATAATTAGGAAATTAATTATTCAAATTACTCATTACTAGAACAATTAGTACATTAACAATTTTAATTACTGAATGCTCGGATAATAACAACAAAAGGGACAAGATATAAAAGTAAAAAAAAACTTGCGTATTTTTCATTTTTTTTTGTTTTTTTTTTGCAATGCTTGCATTACATTTCTTAATAACCCTCGATTCAAAATTTTTATCAGTAAGTTTATTATATTTAGGTAGATAAAACATGGTTGCGTAACTGGAAAGCCTCTCGACAGATGCGAAAGATGGTAAAATGGTATTTGTCTTCAAGAAAATTTAATTTTCTAATCATCTAATTATTCAGAAGAAATGATTACATAATCATTTAGACCAAATAATTATCTAAATATTTAGAACAAGTAATTATGTAATTGTTGGAAAAGTTATCAATTATGAAAATGAAAAATGAAAATTTCTGAGGAATTAACAATTTTGAACAGTATTCTCCCCATTACTGAGTCATTTAGGAATGAATCGAACTGAATCATAAATTTTTCTCTTATTGAACAATTTTTCATTTCGAATTATGAAATTAATGAATATCATTAAGACTTTGCAATGTAGTTACTGAATATCACGATACTTAACAGTATGCTCATAAAAATTCCTAAATTTTCCAATACAGACTAATTAGTGGCACTTCGATGGATGAAAATATAATTTTTGCCGATCACTGGTCTCCGATACATGTCGGCCATTTCAGCAATATACTGAAATGCCGATTCGTTGGGCCTCTGCTGTCTCTCCCAGATTTTCTGCTGCAGTTGGGCTCCTGATCCCCCTCCTACGAATGTCCTCAGAAATTTCCTCTCAAACTCGGTCCGACTGTTAACCGAACCTCTCACGCTGCGCCACCACAACAAAGCCTTTCCCTTGAATATTTCTGAAAGTAGTTTTACTCGGTCTATTATCCTGATACCTCTTGTTTCACACTTCTCTATAAACTCACATAGAAATTCCTCCCCCTCTTCTCCGGGCGATCCTGAAAACTTTACTCCCCAATTTTTCGCTTGTTCCACGGCTCTACTCAAATTTGATGAGTAGTTATTACCCTGGAAATGGGTTTCTGGGGTACCTTGGATTGACCGTACCAGTTAATTGGCTCTTGCCTATTGACCCTCGGCATCTGGTACCCTGGGTGGAAATGTGCTGCATCTCTTCTCCATGGGTTCCCGTCTTCCGGCTCTGCTTCATATGGGTACTGGGGTCTCTGCGTGTAGCGTGTCCGTTGGGGAAGACGTGATGTCTCTTCTCTCGTATCATATCCTGGCTCATAGCCTGACTCCCGTGGGTGTTGGTATTTCTCCCCTTGCCTTGGGGGGTACCCGTACGGGGAGTACCATCCTGGTTGGTACCAACCTGGCGGGTACCCGCCGGCTGGTGCCTCCGCGAAATACCGCGTATTTGCTGGTGTCGCAGGAGCCATGGACTCTGAATATGCATAATTATCCCGTTGAGAGTAAGAAGTTTGCCATTTTTCCTTCATGGCCTCGTTCAAATATTCATCAGTCAGGCCATCGAGTTCATTGAAGCGTGTTGGGGTTGTTCTTTCATCTGTTATTGGAGGCCTCGTCTCTCCTGTTGAAGTTGCTGCATTCCCCGGGTTTCGCGACTGCGTTGTGTCAAACTTGGCTGCTTTCGCAATTTCTTCAAATTTCTCTTTGTCGTCGAGTTTAGCTGTTGCGCCAGTTCCCTCTGGCTTCTCGTCATCACCGATTCCTTTAGTTGCTGCAAATTCTTTGAGACGAGCTATTAATTCTTCTCTGGTTCCATGTATATCTAACCAACCTCTACCAACTTCTCCCTCAGTTCATCCTCCGACAATTCTAAAAAATTTTCGACCATCGTTACAATTTTATTACTCGCAATATATCGGATAATTTTCATTCACACTGTACAGAATTTCTCAATAAAATTAAATTTAAATTTCCCTCTTATTTTCTATCGGAGCTGTACGAATTCTCAATTTCTCGGAACGAGTTTATCGATCCAACTGCTCGATTGCCCGCTATCCCACTCAACCAATATTTTGATCACGTCACTGCCAACTCGATGTAAACAGTGTTTAATCCTTTTATTTTAATTTCCTTCTCAACAATTTTACTCTAAATTTTATTTTATCGACTCGAATATTCTCTAAATGACGCGTTGCCCCACGTTGGGCGCCATTGTGACGAATGACGTGATTTCTTTTACCGAAAATAATTATTAGATGTTTTAAAACCCCTCCACCTGTTAAAAATCATGGCAAACTTTCTTGCCCTGACTTTTACTGGAGGAAAGCCCGATACAATTAATCGATACACCACCCGGACACATAAGGCCCATTGGTCGGGGATCAACTGATCCACTATTTTTTGGGGTTTATAAAAATAATAAACCTCTGCTGCCGGGAACAGTCTCATAAAAATCCGATACTGTCGGCTCGATCGAGATACCGAAGGAACACTTCGTCACCATCCCATCGTCATAAATGACTTTGGGATGGCGTCCACGGGGTACCTCGGGGCGGTGGTTCCTTCATGTCCGCGGACATGCAGCTTCGTGAAATATTTAGAGTTTTGTGGCACAGAACGCCTGTTTCCACTAAGTTCTTTATAATATAAGGATACTACCAATCCTTAATTTTTTTAATCACTCATGTGGCTTGATATTCAAGCTTGTGTCACCCCTCGTCTATTTATCTGACGAGGCGTTGTCCCGCTAGAAGGGAAAGCCCGATACAACTCGCCGTGACTTCCTCGTTGATTTTCTCTAAGTGGACTGTATATTTTAAGGTGTTGATGAATTTCTCGAATTTAACTGCCTCCGCAGCCGGCCCTCAGGAACGAACAAATAACACAAACCTGAACGAACACAAGGACCTGATAAAAAGGATGCTCAAATAATAGTTGACACGATACATTCTATAAAAATATATAGCTCTTTAATTTCGTGACTAGATTACACTCATGGATGAATTTCACTGACTTGAATAATTGTCTGTTATTGATAATTGTCTCTTTCTCGTTAAACTCATTTCTCACAATAATTTATATTAATCCCGGTTGTAAATCGCGATTAATTTAGATAAATGTCTCAATTAGTGCTCACTCAAAACCCATAAAAACGACTCGTTGTTTTTTACCATGCGTCTATTGATTCGGCGTGGGTTTTCTCACTCACACTCGTTGGTGAACTCGTGGTTACATTTTGCACGTTTCTCACTCAGGATCCAAAATGTAAGTGACGCGTAAAATCGCGTAGTTACTCGTTTCCCGCTTGTCACCAGGGTCAAGACGCCTCTGGTGACCATCAGGATAATTTTATTAAGATTGATGACTCGACCGCTCCTCGGATAAATCAGGATCGGTCGATAAGTAACTCAGTTTTTTAACACCACCAAGTTAATCCGGTACTGTACCTTAAAGAATTGCTATTGGGTGCCAGTGGGTCTAGAATTCTCCAAAAAATCCAGCCGAAAGACCAACAATTCAGCTGGTCATGATCTCAGGGGGGAAGGAGGCCGAAACTCCTTGCGCCTCTTGACCCAGTAATTAATCGAGTAGGGAAGCAATTAACAAATCGAGCAGTTGAATTGACAATACGAAATTTTATTTAAATCAACTCTGATAATTGGCTTGTTCTCTACCGCCGCAACGCTTCGACAATTTTAGCCGCGAAAGAGCCAGAAAGGCCGTAAGAACGAGCAGAGCTGACCTTGACAACGCTGATACTCTAGACGCTACGTGACTCTTCAACGATGTCCTGGACGTTCCGCTCCCTATGTCCTCCACCCTGCACCAAGACACCCCGACGCAGACTGCACCACGACGACGACCTTCCTCTGGACAACGACTTTCTCTCCTTGACGGAACTTTACTTCTCCTCTTCTCTTGCTCACTCCGACTTTCTCTCGGTAACGTACAACGACGACTGACTTTTTGCGAGATTTCTTATCTCGTCCCCTCTCCCCACTCCTCTCGTCCTGGCCCTTTCCCTGAGAAGCCCACCTGCCCCACTCTCACCCGTATCGTCCCGCGCCCAACTCGCGTTGACGAGTGCTCCGACACTCGTCACAACTTCTTCTGAAAAATCTGGAATTCTCACCATTTGTGGAGCTCATTGAGATGAATCTTTTAAGCTGAACTTGGATGTAATCGCTTAGATAGTTTTCAAGATATAACCTCTTTTCATAAAATGGTTTTTAGCCAATATCTCAGAAATTACTGGAGCGATTCCGCCGAATTTCAATACCAAACTTTTCGTTCATTAGATGCACAAACTGATGAAATTTGAAGTCTCTAACTCAAATAGTTTTTGAGCTATCGTGTATAGTCAATTCAGGATAAAAAACCTTGTAATTGAAATTATCTGCAAATGAAAAATCTCAGCAAAATTTACCCCGAGTAGAAATGATGAGTTCAAATGAGAAGTATTTCATCGCTGAGAGTGGGGGCTGTAGATCACTTTTTCGCGGAAGAAGATCGAAAAAACGACTTTTTGAAAATTTGAGTTTTCTCGAAAACTACTCTACCGCTTTCTCTCAAATTTTACTGACAGCAATTTACACGGGCAGGGAAACTGTTAAATTTTCAGCTCTCCAAGTATTACCGTTGCGGAGCAATGAGCTAATATCTGTCACACAGACACACACACACACACACACACACACACACACACACACACACATACATACAGACATTTTCAAAAATGACATTTCTCGGCGTTTTGGATCATTCTGAGCCATATTCCGATGAAATCTCGAAACCGAAAAAAATTGCGTTGACAATGCTTCCATTCGAAAGCAAAATAATAATACTTTCTTATATTCAATAAAATAAATGTATATTTACATAATGAATATCATTCCTCCCAAAGTAAAGGGCCAATCGCGAGGAAAATTTTGGCGAGTGGAGTTTTTATCAATCAACATGGTGAGTGACATTTTGATTAATTAAGTCCAAGTGCCGCGAACGCGAAAATACGATGAGACGCTGCAAGTGGTAGTAGCGTTCTTCTTATTACCTCGTTATTTCGACTCTCGAGTGGCCGGATATCTTCATTAATTGATGAGGCCACTAGGAGAGGAAATAAGGGGAATCATGCGAGTGGCTTTTCCTCGAATTCCGAGGCTTCCAGGATTTTTGGTGACGATACGAGGACGGATGCAGTGAAGACGCGTGAAAAACGCGCCTCGTGGCCTCGTAGTTTCATCACCTTTCCCCGGCTCTCTTCATCTCACCTGGCCCGATATCTGCATTAAATTAAGGGCCAGTGAGGGGATGCTGGGGTAAGGAAAACAACCGAGATTTTTCCAATGTTATCAGGATTTTCTAGGAATTTTAGGAGCATTTTCGTAAACTTTTCCACCAGCGCATCATTAGCTGAAGCAATACCGAAAAACACGTGCGCCCCACGATTGGGTAGAGCTGGTTTCCTTTCCTCTTGCATGCATTCATTCTCTTATTTTCATTCATCTCATACGTATAGATGTTAGAATTCTGTCGAATTCAGAGCTATCGTTGTCCCTCTCGTACTCATACGATACCTAAATATTCCATCTCTACTTGAAACAAAAGCATGCATACGTGCGCTATCAAGTGATTTCTCCCATCGTTTCGGAGAAATAATTCCAGGCGGAATTCTGATAATTCCCGGGTACCTTTCTCTCCACGTATCGATCTCTCTTTTCCGTTCTCATTACTCTTACTCTTCCTTTTTCCTTCACATTCGATCCAGTGTGATGGTAGCTGAATGACGCTCACTCACAGCGACTCAGCCTAGCCTGAAGAATCCCTAGGCAGGAGAAACTCCCTAGCAACCGACTGAAGGGGAATTTGGGCACGCTTTTATGGGCATCGTACTTGAATTATCTCTCACAACTAATGCGAGGGCGAATTATATCTGTGGGATCTGTTGAGGGATTATCGCATAATCGGAAGATCGTTACCGGACTTTTGGGACAACTGACAGCCCCATGTATCTCCCAACTAAGTAGGAGATTTCTATCCATCCCTGATTCCCTCGAAGCGTTTTTGGAACAGATGCACTCGATCAAGATAATACTTAGATAAATCATGTCACCGGGTATCTATCACGCTAGTTCTCAGAAACGTGAGGGCGTATGATCATCTTTATGTGGCGCATGAAATCATCAATAATAATAACTAGCGATAATTGTAAATGCGGGCTTACAAATACTTTCAAGGGTACTCCACCTATTTTGAATTGTAGATAATTATCTCTAAATTATCTTCGCCAGATTCCGGAGTATCTTAGTACTTTTCACCTACAACCGACATTTTAGGCGATTTTAGGTACAAATTCATAATTCTAAGGAATTACCCCGACTTCTGCGATTTTTCTCTCTTTCTGTTTCGCTCCAACTAAGATATTAAGGTAGTTGACTCCCTAATGACAAAGTTCAAGACTTGCTTAAAAATCGGGCTATAAATAATCAGATGCATAATGCGTCGCATAATGGAATTTGAGAACGATGGTCCACAGTATATATGAGACATTTGCAATTAAAATCACCGTTTTTGTACAGGCAGTATGAGAGAAGCGTGGGAAAACTACTAATTTTATTTTTTTTCACGTTGAAAAAAAACGCCATCATTATGAAGAACTAACACCTATCAGAACTATAAATCTAGAATTATTTTTGAAAATATGGAGATTACTGACCACATGGTTTCGGTGGATAATTGAAAATGAAACCGAAATTTTGACGAAATTCTCAGTGGAAGGGGCATCAAGATGGCTGCGCGAGCGTGTTGTGGGAGAAAATTTCACAGTTGTGTGTATTCATATAGAGGATACTACTGCATGAGTGTACAGTCAAGTCAAAAATATATAGGTTCATAGTAGTACATTATCAACACATAGGGTGGCTTTGCAGTGCCAAAACTTTTTCACTGGGCGGTAGGGAGTCAACTACGTTAAGTAATTTCCAAGCTGTTCCGGATCTCCGACCAATCAATCAACTATTCCGGCCGCTGAACCGGCACCCAGGGATTTCGGACATATATTCGGAGAAACTCTTTATAAAAGATGCTTCTCGCTAGTTATCTATTGGCATTGACTACTTTTTTCTCATTCTATGAGAGTTTTTGTGTTATTCCGAGGTACTACTCGAGATTATGCATAATTGTGGTGTTCTCTTCCTCTAGCGAAACACGTAAGGACGTTATTTGACTATTATTCATTTGCTTCTCTATTTCTAGCCCCGATTCCTCATTCTATGGTTTAGTTATCTTTTATATTGTCTTGTTGTGTTTTACCTCTTTTTTGGCGACTTCTGAGTTTGCTTTAGACCGGCGCCCTCTCTCCACGGAGCTGACCTAGCCTAGCTATAGCTGCAACCCCCTTTTCTGACACACTTCTTTCTTGCGCTCCCTTACTCTCCTGGTAAGCTTACCGTTACAATACCGTCATTTTCCCGTTGGTCTGGTTGAATAAGTCCAGCAGCATCGAAATCTATCTGGTGCCTATATTTGTTCTATATTTTCAGCTACTCACTAAGCGGATTGGGGAGCGATATTTTGAGCCATATTGGGTGTCACAGCCACGCTGGAGGGAGGGAATGCTTCGTTAAGGGGGCCGAAAGTGAAAGTTGGAAAAATTGCTGAAAACTATGCTACGGAAAGTAAGGGAACAAGGAAGATCAAGCACTTATTCAAATTCCTCACAAGTTCCAGGAATATTCTGAGGAACAACGAATGGTCAAAGAACGAATATTGCAGAATTGGAGCAAGATAGGCTGATTGTGCACTCATCGTTTAGTCTAGAGAATTCCAAGCTCTATAAAAGAGGATTCAGGCAGAATCGCTCTATCTCGATCAAATTTCGAGATATTCACGAAAAACTATGATTCAAAAACGTCTATTTGTCTGAATATTCCATAGCCGTGAACGAAAATGTCATTTGCCAACGAATAGAGAACGTATATGAGAAGCAGATATTCAGAATCTCGGAGTATACCGGTGTTCCTTGCACAGCTAGAAGCGCAAACTGATTGATTTTGCTGTTCTCATTCGCGATCACACTCATTATCCTCCCCACCCCCAATTATTATCTCTTATTCCATGAAAAATTGTTAATAATTCACAGCCTTCTATACCTGATAAGCAGGAAGCTTTACTTCAGCATGCGTGGACGGCACACATTCTCTTTTTGCTTCTGAATAAAAGTTTTGGAATCGTCAATTTTTTCGTTTGAGATTCCATCATAAAATGACTGCAAATAACCTAAAACGTCAAGTACCACCGTTTTCGAAAAATATCTGTGCGTATGTATGTGTGTGTGTGATGACGTATCTTCCACTTTACTCTGAAATGAAGCAGGCTCGCAAGCTGAAAATTTTACTATGAATTTGCTATACATACCCGAAGCTCTCATGAAAATCAGCTGAATCAGACGGGTAGTTCTTGAGAAAAATGGAAATGTCAAGATATCGTTTTTTTTTACTTTTTCTCGATGAAGAATGGAATCATAGCATTCACTCTCAACTAGGAAATGCGCATTCAAAAGCTGCATCTTTGATACCCGGGGCGGTGAGGGCTTAGATTTTTAGTTTATCCAGTCTAAAACTCTACGAAAATTTTTCGTAAAAATCTTGATTCTACGATAACTTAATGAATAATTGAGCTAGAGATCTCGAATTTAGTGAGGTTATACATCTGATGAGCACAAAGTTTGATATTGGAACTGCTTGTTTTCCATTAGCATACATCGATGGGAACTGAACATATCTAGAAACTAAAAATTTCTAACTGGTGGCTACAATCATTGATTTACCATGAATTTCTCCCAAGTTCATAGCAATACATAGTGCTTATCGATGAATGACTCAATTTTTCGCCGGAGTCATCGAAGGGAGTAGATCAGCAATTATTTTATTATAGTGTCCATTCCATTTCAGTATTTCTCATATCAGAAGGGGCAGTGCACTGCTCATAAGTTTCCAACCATATAGAGTGATTAATTTGAGTTAATGAACTATCACTAATCGAATGTTCTGAAAATTCCCCATTTACAGGAGATTGGAAGGTTATGAGTAACAATAGTAAATGATTGTCAATTTGTGACATTTCGCTGAATATTTATGCTTCCTCAGGCTCTAGAAGACAGAATTACAAATTATTCAATTCTTCACATTGATAGCAATATTCCAAAATTACATAAACATCTGAGCTAGTGAGTTGAACCTCAATCTCCTTGAAAACATTCAGTAATTGCTCTCATCATCACATTTGTGTCTCCTATAATTCATGAAAAAAAAATCCGTTTTATTCTAATATATTTAAGATTTCCCAGAATTTTTTTGATTTATTCAGAATTTGTCCTGAAATTTCTGATAATTCCTCAAATAAAACTCCGGCAAGATTCAATGGGGATTGATTCGGTGAGGTTGGGTTATCATTACCATCAAGTTACCAACGGTAACTTACCACTTGGGGAACTGACGACGTTCTGTCGCCGGGGTGAAAACGTCCAACACTGTCGTGTTATATGCCGTAATATATAAAATAGATTGTAACGACTGTCATAAATGTTACATTGGTCAAACCAAGCGTTATTTTGGTGAAAGACTAAAAGAGCATAATCGAAGTCAGAAAAATCCAAGATCATATAAGACAGCTCTATCAAAACATGTTTCTACAGAAAAACATTCATTCAATTTCAATGAGGCGAAGATCTTATATAATGCTCGTAATCAATATGAATTGAACATCTCAGAAATGTTTTTTATTGAAAAGAACAATGTAGTTAATTTCAATCAAGATTGTGATAAATTCCCGAAAGTGTACGAACAATTAATAACACGTACAAATGATTGATAAGTACAATCACCAAAGATTTATTGTATTGTTAAACTCAATAAATACTAGTGAAATTCATAAGGTCTTTCTCTAGGGATTTGTTAGTCTTGACATTGACGGTTGCCACTTATGACAATTGTCATGGTCAAGTTTTCCAGCTTTCTGGGATAGTTTCGGTTAGTTTCACTAGTGTTTATTAGAGTGGACAATCCTAACCTTTCTGAGGTTAAGCTAGACTAACTAGGAAATTGTAGATATTCCACCAGTTAGTTACAATTAATCATGAGTAAACACAGAATGACAGTTTACAGCAAAATGTCAAGTAATTTACAAGAAGTATTGTCAATTTCTAATAAAAACAGCAATGAGTCTAGATACACACAGTAAATATTAAATTGATGTGATAGTATGATTAATTTATTAATAATGACAACAATACAATTAATGATGATAAGAAAAAAATTATCATCATTATTGAAGGTTAAACTAGAAATTGCAAGACGCCAAAAATCACATAATGAACAATAATATCAATTAATTCTTGAAGGTAAAAAATCTTTATCATTTTTGACTAATTAATGACCACTTATAAAAATAGAAATTACAATAGAAATTAGTATTAATTGTTTAGTAATTTAATTTTTTGTATTATTTGTATTTTATAGATAAATAAATGATTGTATCCTGAAGAGGGTTTCACATTGAAACCGAAACGTTGATACAAAATATCATAACTTTTATGATTTTCAATTAAAAGTAACCTCTGCAGAGACCTAAAAGGCCACCAAAAATAAAGATTACCAATTAAAGGTCGTATATTAACATACTGCCGTGTTGATTCTCCTAGCAAAGAAGAGTGTAGGGGAGGAGGCGGTATTCTCCAACTGATGTCTTTCCTGTTATTCAATTGAAATTATTTAAAGACATTCTCCAGATCACCACGACTTACGGGTTGAGCCTCAGGGGGATCTCTCGCACACACTCAAACTTAATTACCGACTGCTTTCAATAATTGAAGCCAGAAAAGAATGCAATAGATTCTATGGACGCACGTGGCCAAGAAAAAATATAGAGTAATCTGGCACTCGTAACTTGGGCTCTCTCAGGGACAATAAGTGCTGCTAAACTCCGTTGACTACTTCAATGACTCTTCTCACTGCTCTCTTACACTTCGGCTAGTTATCTCCGTAAACTATTATCCTTAAATCATTCTGAACAAACTCTCTCTATTTCTCACTCCCAAAATGCACTATGCAGCAAATGTCAGTGTCAGATGCCATGTCTGTGTGTGTGTGCCAGCCAGCGGAGAATGTGGCCACTCTCGCCCCCTGCTTCCTCTCGAATCCGCTGGATGGCACGTCGAGCCCTATTTTCGTTCACTCATTCCATTCATGCTAGTGGGGAGACTACGTTCAGTGGAGAGGGGGGGGGGAGAAGGGCTGAGGGCAGTTTAGGACCACTCGGTTACAAACTCTTGAATCGAAGGTGACCATCGTAACGACAGCACATTGATCTATAATCTACCAGCACGGCTCAAAATGAAGTCAGTGCCGTGGGTTGTATATACTGCGAGCTTTGGCCCCACAATATAATGGGAATTATGGAGAATTCTGAGAGAGGGGATAAATAGCTCCAAACAACATGAAATAAAGTTAAACTAACTCTTTTATTCGATATTCAATCTTTTCGCCCTTGTCTCCGACCACCAATATTCTTCATATTTAGGCGGATTGTCTCGTGGGCGTCTTAGTTATCAAAAGAAGGAATTTTTTTATATTCAGTAATAATGACCACGGTGACCGTCAGTAGACCACTGAGGTGGAGTTTCTATCAGTACTAATGACTCGGTCTGTAGCCACGGTGAAAACGACCGGCAAAATGACCAGTGCTTGAGCACGGGGCCGGCAATAAATTGGGAATTCATTATCATGGTGCCTCAGGGGGAATTATCTCTTTAATTGAACTGACTAATTATGGAAGTTCACGGGGAATTCGGGAGAATTCTCTCCAGAGAGTTCCCTCGTTGTCAACATTGAAGGGATGCCTGCTGGAAACTCACTGTATACACAAGGCAGGGGGGACAACAATCACTACCTCTCTGTTCCATTCAGGGCTCTCCCGTCTTCTGCATCTTTTGTCGTCGGGGAACAGCACGAGAAAACTCTCCTCCGCTCTTCTCTCATACTTTTGACGCAGTCTAACACATGCTTCACGCTCTACACTTCAATCAATGGGATAAACAGAACTCTCTCATCACATACTCATTCTTGCTCGGCCCCTACCACCATGTCATGTCTCGCCAAGCTCAACATGGCTGCTCTCACGCGATTCTCGACTCATCTGATTATAACTGGAACTTGCAAATTCCTTCATCTCAACCTATTGCGGAACGTCAGAGCGTAAGAGAGCAAGAGACATGCAAGAGTAATGTGTAGTTCATTGTATACTTATTGGATTGAATAATCGCAATGTTGTTGGTACTCAACATGAAATTTTTTTGGATTGATCCAACTGAATACCAAAAAAGTCAAAGTAAGTCATCATGGATATGAGATACAAATGTGATGATGAAAGTGATTTCTGCATGTTTTCAAGATAGGAGAAGTTAAACTCACCAGCTCAAATATTTATTTAATTTCGTGATTTCTGAATTTCGTATTAATGTGAAGAAGGGAATGATTCGGGATTTCATCTTACACACCCTGAGGAGGCGTGAATATTAAGCGGAACGTCGCAAATTGATAATCATTTATTATAGTTATTTATAACCTTCCAGTCTCCCATGAAATTTCATAAACAATATCTACGAATATGCAAGTAAATCCACCTATTAACGTCCCCTTTACTTTCATTTTTTAATGGAAGGATTGTTGCAGGTGGTGACGAACGTGAGTGCAATAGGAAGACTTTTCAAGAACTGCGTCTTCGTAGCATCACAAGTGGTACATCTATTCATTACATGCATAATGTGTCAACGAATCATGGATCACAGTCTGGATTTGCAACGGAAAATGTACGAAAAGATTTGATTATGATAAATTTATTAGTTGGCGGATTCTCAAGAACTCCCAGGTCTCAAATTGAAGGATTCTAATGATATGTTTTATTAGAGTTTATGATAGAACTAGTATCAGTAGCGTGGTCCTGGAGGTGATGAGCGGAGACGTTCGATGAGGGTGGTCGCTCTCACCTTGTCACAGGGGCACCAACAACCCTCCAGGATAGTTTTACCCTGGAGTTGCGAAGCGGACGGGGTGACTCCGAGGGACGCCTCGATGATAAGTGGCGTCCGAAAATCCCTCACGCGTTCATGAACCGACTTACTCTCCTAATAATTGAATGGCGGAGGGGAGAGTGCGGCCATTATCCCCTGAACTGGGTAGTCCAGATGGGATAGGAATCCCAGGGCTGGAAATGCACGTGGGGAAATCCACGAGAAAATTGGAAAAGGCGAGAGAGAGAGAGAGAGAGAGAGAGAGAGAGAGAGAGAGAGAGAGAGAGAGAGCGAATGAGAAAACGAGAAGTCGAGGGGACAAAGAAAAGGAGAAAACACTCACTTCTGGGTTTTTTTTCCTCTGACCAATGAAGTGGGGTTGACCTCCCTCTGCCTCAGCTTCTCCTCGTCCCAACTTAGGGGCTCGTCCTTTTGAGCGACGTTAGGGTTACTCTGGGGTTGTAGGAGAATTCCTGGAGCAGCTCCAATGCACGCTCACTCAGTGGTTTCACTCGCGGGTTGTTGTGGCACGTGGTTTTTCACAACACTCAACACTCGTTGTGCTCCACACGATAGCCCGGGCGCGACTGGTTTCACGTTATCCTGTACAAGAATATAGCGACGTGTCCGGGGATGCATGCGCATTTTTGGAGATGCGCGCGCATTCCTTCAGTTGCGTGCGCCTTCTCTCAGTTGCGCACGCACTCTTTGCGTTGCGCACGCACTGGCTAATCTGTGCGCGCACTTCGGGGTTTGTCGAGCAGCCCCGAAGTATTACGGATCCAGCCCGCGGATATTTGAATGGGGGAAAGAATTGCAGTTCTTTCCCCATTCAAATTGAATTGGGTTTTCCCCCGATGGAATGTTCCATTCCGTCGCAATTGTCATCTCGAAAATCCTCCTAGAATAACCAACTATTTCGAAGGAATCATGCTTCCTCCAAAATTACCCATTATCAAGGGTCCTGGGTTCGCCCCAGCTAAAAGCCTTGGCGGAAATTACAACTGGAAACGGTTGATCTTATTTATAAGTCATCTAATCACATCATATTCGTTCTCATCCAATTCCTTCATCGCGCATCTTCCGACTTGTTTGTCTTCCGATTATAACATTATAATTCCGATCCAAATTCTAACCACGGAATGGACTGCCAATCCAATGTGCTATCAGGATGAGTGTTGATTCCTGTGAAAAGAAAAAAAACAAAACAGGACACAAATTCATAGATGTTCGTCCACAAAATTCAATTTGTTAGGAAAAACTTGAAAATGCAACAATGTCTACCTTATAAGCATTCACAACACAATGTGCCGAGATGTCCCGAGAGAATAATCTCACGTATATTCCATTTTTTAAAAAAATTTTTAGTCCATCTCTGACGGTATTTCCCAAAATTGATAATCATTTTGTGATAAATCTCGTATCTCTAATGCACAATAATTTGAATCGTTTATTTTCTGCATTGTCTCCTGTTCCTTCCCTTATAAGACTTAGGAGAAGTCTGAATTCTCTCCCGAGTATTAGCATTGCCGGTGAGTATTCAGTGGTCTGATTTTTTGCTGACCTATAAGCCAGAATAATATGGGTACCTACTTGTCCCAATCTCTGGGGTCGTACTGGTGTAGTACGTATTTTCTCAATTTTTAATAGCTCCATCACCTCTTGGAGAATATTAGATACAAAGTTTCAGACTCGACCTAAATGAATTTCTAGTAGAATACCAAACCTTAGGAACACATTTTCTACCGAAGCTTCTACGATTGTCGATACTTGGTGGTTTGATCAGGGAATGGCTTCCAGCCAACGGGTGAAATAATCTATTGAAAAAGAAATGTATCTGTTCCCTTGACGAAATTTTGGTATGGAGCCGAGGACATCCAGAATAATTCTCTCAAAGGGGCTACCAGCATTATAAGTTTGCAATTCTGCTCTACTTTTTTTCGGACCATTTTCGGCAAAACAGCTAGTGCATTTACGACACCACTACATTTGCTTTGCAGGCTGCCCGATAAAAGTTTGGTAAATGGGTAGTTATACTCTGCCAAACAAAATCAAATTTCCTTAAGACTTTGAGAGTTTTTATGCTTTCATATGATGTCTCTTGATGTCGTGACGTCCATCAGTCGTTTATTTAACGTAAATAAGTAGAGAAAAATGATTAGAACATCGAACGGATTAATACATTTTTAGAAAATTGTTGAAATTGGTGTCTCTTCCCCTTCCCTCATCTGCGGTTACTCTCGTGGCCAGAGATAGCGCTTAAGCGTTACTTCATTGCGCATGCATGACGCGTGTTGGTGAAACACACACACGAGACTTGGCGTCACTTGAGTTTTCGAGCTAAGACGGTTTAACACGTGTATAAAGAGAAATAAATCCTAATATCTACATTAACATAAATCTGCTGTTTCATTCATTCAAATAACTCATCAAAAATATTTATTGTTGCTTTTCTACGTTTTCTGGGGGCTAGCAATAAATTTTAGAGATATTGTGCCGTATGCTCAAGTGTCCCACTTCAGAAATTCTTGTTTTTACGAAGCGATTCCAATTTCAAAATGCGTCAGGAAAAAATTAACAAAAAGAAAATTCGAGTCAAAGAAAACCATTTACGGGTTCTTAAGTGACAGACGACGTAGTGAAGTCGGGCCCACTCTCGCTGTCTCTCTTCTCTTTACGATACTCTCATCTGGTCCACAGAGTTTGTTGTACATTTCATTTTGAAAATACTGTCCAGTGGTTTCTACAAGTGTTGAGGATTTTGGAGACTACGAAAATTTAACGGGCCTCCCCAAAGCAAGACATAAGTTCACCTACATATAGGAAATTGAGATGAGACCATGTGAAGGGGATGGAGTAACCCGGAAGCATTGGTCCAGAAGACATTTAAGGGGAAAATCTCACACCCAGATGTTACGTCATTGGTCTTAGATTCTTCTCCCTTAAAAAAAATAAGGACACGCCTTCAAGTAATTCGAAGAACTACAGAACTGTTTAATTCTCAGTTAGTCAACTCTAAGCTCCGAAACCGTCAAGTTCAATTATTTTTACAAATGTCAACCGTCTAGAAAATGAGAAAAAGGAAGAAGCAGAAAACAGTTAGAAGTGAAATAAGAAATTTCGAATACCATTTTGAAAGTCAGTTATCGAATAAATAGTAACAAATATTTTTCAAGTACAATTCAAGTAAATTCGGATTAAATCCTATGCTATCGAATTAAATGAATATGTTTAAAGTAAATTACAAGTGAAATTTCTAATCAAATTTACATAAAAATAACTAAAAGTAACAAGTCGACCAAAGTTCTGTTTTTGTAATATCGCGGAAATAGTTGAAATATGAATCAAATTATTGTTCATTAAAAACACACGTTTTCCTTTCGAACCGATTGGCTTGAAAATTTAGGGGGTGTTCCAGCACACATTAAACTAAAGAAAAACGTTGAAACATTTTCAATTTTCGCAAAATTCGCAAAATGCAGGGCAATTTTCAAAAAAGGAAAAAAACGCAATTTTTTGGTACTTTTTCGAACCAATTTTAAAATTGGAAGAAAATTTTTTTTCAATCAAACAGTGCAAGAATCTTACAGAAAATTCATTCAAGTTTACGAATCTCATCATCCGCTCGCTGTGCGATCAGTAGTTCCTGAGATATCAACGATTAAAGACAAAAAGGTGTTTTTTGATTCAATCGACAATATCTCAGCAACAAAGGGTCGTAAAGAAAAAAAATAAAAAGAAATTGAAGCTGAAAGACCAGGCTACATGATCCTCATAAGGGTTGAGTCGAGAAAATTTTTTTGGAGTCCGTGGAACAAGTTAAAAAAATGAAAAAAAAAGAAAAAAAAATTTTCCACTTTCAACTCTCCTATCTCGTTATAACAAACGGTCATAAAAAATTTTCATCTCAAGATTTCAAGAGTAGAGACTTCAAGCTTTCCAACGATTTTTTTTTTATTCTGATACGATCATTTTTGGCGAAGTTACAGCCATTTGAAAATCAAGCAAAAAACTGACAAAATTTACCGTTCCCTTAATTTTTTTGCTGGGTGTATATATATATATATATATATATTGTAACGTGATATTTCATCTCGTTACATTGTTGTCGTCTGGGCGCGTTAATTATGATTTAAAAGTGTCCAGGATGAGAGTCAAAACCTTTTTGTCAATGGGAGATAATAATGAATTTTTATATATAGTCTAATGAATTGTATTTTTCTATTTTTTTTAATTGTACCGGTCATCGGCGATATTTCGTATTGAGCGGAAGAGGGCAGCACCTTATGGACGAAAATACCACACAAGGAAAAGGCTATAATTTGGAGTTTCGGAGAAAAGAAAGACCATAGAATTTTCCCTTCATCGGATGAGGACAAGAGGGAAGTCTGGAGAAGGTTCCAGCATCAGTCAATATCTTGAGCAATTGACAATACTCCGCAAATTATTATTTTGGGAGTTTCTTGTTTCTCATCGTTGGAAGCTGGAAATTCAAATTTGTGACAACTAGTGGTCACCTGTTGAACTCCTGGCAGTTGGACTTGACCAACCAATGGGAGCCCTCCACGTTGGAATTTTCGTACCGGCCGGCGTCTTGTCCCCAACGAGAGCAACATGGCGTCACTCTCGTTCTGGACGCGTGCTCATATTGTGGCGTAAAACTTGTTCCGAAATTATTTCTGCTAAATTATCAGAGTAATTAATAAAGAAACTATAATAGAATTATTTGTAAAAGTTTGCCACATCGTTGGAAAATTAATTAAGCTTGGAGTTATTGAGATATTCGTCTGGTGAGCGAAATAATCAATTAATTAATTTTTGTGTTAAAGAGAATTTTATCGAGCCATTTTTTTTTTATTTTTATTTTTTTTTCTTCCAATTTTTTTTTATGTCGTATTGTGACGACTTTAATTATCGTTTTTTTTCGAGATCATACTCTTGTGTGAATAATTCTCTTTAATTAATTATTTGTCGTTATTTCTTTTGGAAATCTCTCGTTGACAATTAAATAATTTTTTTTTAATTTTTTTTTTACAAATTATAAAACGTCGTTATCAAATATAACCAATTTTTTTTTTATTAATTATTATAATTTTTTTTTATTTCTGGAAAAGAAAAGGAAAAGGATTTTTTTTTATTTTGCATTTCATTTTATTTTTTTGATATAAAAAAAATTTTATTGTGAAAATTTATTTTTGGGTTAATGTGCTGGGGAAATCAGGGACGGCATTGTAGCGTCCCCTAGGGAATTTTCTAGTGACTTTTATAGTAACTTTCTTTGGCGGGAAATCCCTAGATTTATTCAAATTTAAATTTCGTATTACTGATTGAATTTTAATTTTATGTACGATGAATTAATTAATACCTTTTCAATTATTAATTAATTCTTAAATTTTTATAAAATAACTCAATTTCATTGAAACGTCTCGTGACGTATAAATAATTGAGATCGTGCTGTGCACTTTAGAATTGTTTATTTAAAATTTTCTATTATTATTATTTTTTTTTTTCAAGAAAGCAATTTAATTTTATTTTATTAAATTTTTGATTTCCCTAAACATTTTGTGTTTGAATTATTTATTTTTTTTTTTTATTTTTTTACTCCTTATTCTCACCCACAACAAACGACCTTGGAGAGATCGCTGAGACAGTCGAGCAGAGTAAGGGAGTATTTTGGGTTTTGAATTTTATGTTATTTTGTTTATTGATTTGGATAATTTTAGATTATCCTGGCGCCCATATGGTATATGATTATTTTGAATTTTGAAGTTGGCTTTATTTTCAGGCGTGCTTAATTGTGAGGTTTACCGTATATATATATATATATATATATATATATATATATATATATATATATATATATATATATATATATATATATATATATATATATATATATATATATATATATATATATATATATATATATATATATATATATATATATATATATATATATATATATATATATATATATATATATATATATATATATATATATATATAATATATATATAATAAAGAAAAAATATTTTTTTCCAATAAAATAATTTGCCGAAGGAAGGTCGAAGTGTATATATATACTTATATGATGAAAATCAGATAAATATCCCACACCGACCTTCCTTCGGCAAATTATTTTATTGGAAAAAAAATATTTTTTCTTTATTATATATATTATATATATTATATATATATTATATATTATATATATATATTATACATAATATATATATATATTGTAACGTGATATTTCATCGCGTTACTTTGTTGTCGTCTGGGCGCGTTAATTATTAACTAAAAGTGTCCAGGATGGGAGTCAAAACCTTTTGTCAATGGGAGATAATAATTAATTTTTTTTTATATATTCTGATGACTTTGTATTTTTCTATTTTTTTGAATTGTACCGCTCATCGGCGATATTTTCGTATTGAGCGGAAGAGGGCAGCACCTTACGGACGATTAATACACCAAGGAAAAGGGCTATCATTTGGATTCTGGACAAAAGGAAAACTCTGGAATTTTGCTTCATCGGATGAGGACAAGAAGAAAGACTGGAGAAGGTTCCAGCATAATCTGTCAATATCTTGAAGAATTGACAATACTCCGTAAATCAATTATTTTGGGAGTTTCTTGTTTCTCATCGTTGGAAGATGAAAATTCAAAAATTGTGACAACTAGTGGTCACCTGTTGAACTTATGGCAGTTGAACTTGACCAACCAATGGGAGCTCTCCACGTTGGAATTTTCGTACCGGCCGGCGTCTTGTTCCCAACGAGAGCAACATGGCGTCACTCTCGTTCTGGACGCGTGCTCGAATTGTGGCGTGAAACTTTTGATAAATTTTTCTTCTGTGAAAATATTTAATTATTGTATAAAGAAATTATCATAAATTGTTGATAAAAGTTCGCCACATCTTTTGAAAGATTAATTAATATTGGAGTGGTCGGAATATTGGTTTGGTGAGCGGAAATATTTCATTAATTAAATTTTGTGTTAAAGAGAATTTTCGGTCGAGCCATTTTTTTTTTATTTTATTTTAATTTCTTCAAATTATTTTTTTGTCGTATTGTGACAACGTTAATTATCATTTGTCGAGATCAATCTATTTTGTGAAGAAATTCTCTTTAATTAGTTTAATTTTTATTTGTTTAAATCTCTCCTTGACAATTAATTTAATTTTTTTTATTATTCGAAAATTATAATTCGTTGGATATTATTTTTTTTTTTATCAAACATAACCAAATGTTTTTTTAATTAATTATCATAATTTTTTTTTATTCTTGAAAAGAAAAGGAAAAGGATTTTTTTTTTATATTTTTTTTAATTCAGTTTATTCTTTTCATATTAAAAAATTTTATTGTGAAAATTTATTTTTGGGTTAATGTGCTGGGGAAATCGGGGACAGCATTGTAGCGTCCCCTAGGGAATTTGCTAGTGACTTTCTTATAGTGATTTTATTTGGCGGGATATCACTAGATCCCATTTGAATTTAAATTTTGTATCACCGAATGTCATTTTAATTCTGTTTGCGATAAATTAATTAATAACTTGGTAATGTACTACTCTGTCGACGACAAACAACAAATTGTTCAGTTTGCTAGAAATTATTGATTATTTCTGAAATAATGTTAATACTCCATTGGTCAAGCCAACAAGTGATGACTCACAGGGAAGAAGAGTGGGGATCCCAATTAATGTATAACAACTACTGGAAATTTACTTGAAACCAAGTGAAAAAATTTTTTTCCGAAAATTAAAGTGGAATTATCAAAAGAAAAGGGAACAACAACTGATTGGTGGACCACCACGTTTAGCGTAACCCAAGGCCACCTCGTGGAGGTAGTGGTGTATAGGCCTCGCAGAATAACCTAACACAACAACCTATTAATTGACTCTTGGGATTTAGATGAAAAAATTGTGAATAAATAACCACCGCTGCACCTTCTATCAGCATTTTCAAAATTCAAAATAATTATTTGAGTTTATGTGTGAATTTAACACACTGAGTACTCAAATAATCAATAATCCACAATACTGTACGACTTCGCGTGTGACCAACAACCAGAATCAACAGTACATACTGACTCTACCGTTCAAAATGAATCAAAATTACATACATTAATGTGGATTGTGGAATCTTGCCAAAATTTCGAAGAAAGCTTCAATCCGTTCACCATACTCAAAAGTGCGGTTGAAAATAAACTTACACATTTTTGCGTCAAGTTTCTTCCCACCCACGCCGTACTTTGGAATCGTGGACTTCAAGTCTCTCCACACACGCTCGATGTTCTGTGTGTGCACGTTCTTGTCGTGTGAATTCACGAATTGGTAGGAGTGGTTGACCCGAAGGTGGTTAAATCCCCTCAAGATCAGGCCACTGTAACCCTTCCAACCGTCTGTATACACTGAAGTACCTGGCTTAACTGCACTGATTATGATATTATGGAGAGTTCTAGAGGAGCGGTCACGGACTGGCCAAAAGAAGACTCTTTTTGTTTCTCTCTCGAAAATGCCAACTATCCATTGTCCCTTGCTCTTTCTCCCTCTATTATACTTTCTCCCACCTATCTTCGATTCGTCAATTTCGACAATCTTCCCCTTCCCACCCATCTTCAGTGCGAGGTCACCCCCTACCCACTCAACCAAAACAGAGTTAATCCTACCAAGCCAAAAGCGAATTGTTTTTATGGATAAAAGTGTTTCTGAAGCTAAATTTTTGAGAGAGATTTTATCATGAATTAAATACAATGAAATTAATTGAAATAAAATTCTAATGTCTAAATTGGTGCCCATAAACCATGATCCCGTGAACAAACCAGTCTTGGTGTTACATTTTTTCCTTACACACTTTTTGTGTGAATTTTTGGTCTCAATGCTGTTATAACATCGATGCATTAGTTCTTTTTCATTGAACACCATTAGCTCACCGCATATTTGACAAAAATTGCGCGCTCTAATGACATTCAAGGTCTTCAGATAACGTATGAGATTGAGTTTATTTTGACTCAATCCATACATCTCGACCAAACGCATTTCTGTTTTTTTGGTTTTTTATTTTTACCAGCGACCAATTCAGACAATAGATTACGTAACGTCTTTATATATTACAGCTGAAAAAAGCAAAAACAACAAAGATTTGAATAGCGTCGCCAGGGTCTTACTTTACCGCTAGCGGTAATGTACTACTCTGTCGACGACAAACAACAAATTGTTCAGTTTGCTAGAAATTATTGATTATTTCTGAAATAATGTTAATACTCCATTGGTCAAGCCAACAAGTGATGACTCACAGGGAAGAAGAGTGGGGATCCCAATTAATGTATAACAACTACTGGAAATTTACTTGAAACCAAGTGAAAAAATTTTTTTCCGAAAATTAAAGTGGAATTATCAAAAGAAAAGGGAACAACAACTGATTGGTGGACCACCACGTTTAGCGTAACCCAAGGCCACCTCGTGGAGGTAGTGGTGTATAGGCCTCGCAGAATAACCTAACACAACAACCTATTAATTGACTCTTGGGATTTAGATGAAAAAATTGTGAATAAATAACCACCGCTGCACCTTCTATCAGCATTTTCAAAATTCAAAATAATTATTTGAGTTTATGTGTGAATTTAACACACTGAGTACTCAAATAATCAATAATCCACAATACTGTACGACTTCGCGTGTGACCAACAACCAGAATCAACAGTACATACTGACTCTACCGTTCAAAATGAATCAAAATTACATACATTAATGTGGATTGTGGAATCTTGCCAAAATTTCGAAGAAAGCTTCAATCCGTTCACCATACTCAAAAGTGCGGTTGAAAATAAACTTACACATTTTTGCGTCAAGTTTCTTCCCACCCACGCCGTACTTTGGAATCGTGGACTTCAAGTCTCTCCACACACGCTCGATGTTCTGTGTGTGCACGTTCTTGTCGTGTGAATTCACGAATTGGTAGGAGTGGTTGACCCGAAGGTGGTTAAATCCCCTCAAGATCAGGCCACTGTAACCCTTCCAACCGTCTGTATACACTGAAGTACCTGGCTTAACTGCACTGATTATGATATTATGGAGAGTTCTAGAGGAGCGGTCACGGACTGGCCAAAAGAAGACTCTTTTTGTTTCTCTCTCGAAAATGCCAACTATCCATTGTCCCTTGCTCTTTCTCCCTCTATTATACTTTCTCCCACCTATCTTCGATTCGTCAATTTCGACAATCTTCCCCTTCCCACCCATCTTCAGTGCGAGGTCACCCCCTACCCACTCAACCAAAACAGAGTTAATCCTACCAAGCCAAAAGCGAATTGTTTTTATGGATAAAAGTGTTTCTGAAGCTAAATTTTTGAGAGAGATTTTATCATGAATTAAATACAATGAAATTAATTGAAATAAAATTCTAATGTCTAAATTGGTGCCCATAAACCATGATCCCGTGAACAAACCAGTCTTGGTGTTACATTTTTTCCTTACACACTTTTTGTGTGAATTTTTGGTCTCAATGCTGTTATAACATCGATGCATTAGTTCTTTTTCATTGAACACCATTAGCTCACCGCATATTTGACAAAAATTGCGCGCTCTAATGACATTCAAGGTCTTCAGATAACGTATGAGATTGAGTTTATTTTGACTCAATCCATACATCTCGACCAAACGCATTTCTGTTTTTTTGGTTTTTTATTTTTACCAGCGACCAATTCAGACAATAGATTACGTAACGTCTTTATATATTACAGCTGAAAAAAGCAAAAACAACAAAGATTTGAATAGCGTCGCCAGGGTCTTACTTTACCGCTTTTTTTATTCTTGAAAAGAAAAGGAAAAGGATTTTTTTTTTATATTTTTTTTAATTCAGTTTATTCTTTTCATATTAAAAAATTTTATTGTGAAAATTTATTTTTGGGTTAATGTGCTGGGGAAATCGGGGACAGCATTGTAGCGTCCCCTAGGGAATTTGCTAGTGACTTTCTTATAGTGATTTTATTTGGCGGGATATCACTAGATCCCATTTGAATTTAAATTTTGTATCACCGAATGTCATTTTAATTCTGTTTGCGATAAATTAATTAATAACTTTTCAATTATTAATTAATTTTTGAAATTTTATAAAATAACTAAAGTCTATTAAAACGTCTCGTGACGTATAAATAATTAATATCGTGCTGTGCACGAGTAAATTATTTATTTAATTATTTTCATTATTATTAAATTTTTTTTAAAGCAATTTTATTAAATTAAATTTACATTTTGGATTTCCCTACACATTTTGGTGTTTGAATTATTTATTTTTTTTTATTTCCTTATTTCAACCCACAACAGCGACCCATGGGGTGGACGCTGAGTTAGTCGAGCCAAATAAGGAAGTATTTTGTTTTGGTTAATATTTGTTTGCTTAATTGAATTGATAAATTATCTGTTGGATAACTTTAGGTTATCCTGGCGCCCATTGGATTTTGTTTCGTAGGGTTTTATTTTCAGGCGTGTCTAATTGTCGGGTTTACCGTTAGGCCCGAGAATTACGTCACAGCTTTTGGCGCCCAACGTGGGGCCGGTAAAAATTAACGGGTGAAAATTTTTATTAGAATTTTCGGCTTATCTCTAACCGTACTGGATTCGTTTGAGCAGGGTTCAGTTGTCAGGGATATAAACGATAGTTTCACATCCGATAGACTACGTCCGTAACCGATAGCTCAGATCTCTCGCAATAGTATGCGATGGCTTTTATCGGATGTAACTTTTTTTCAATGTTGCATCGGACGAGAGATTTTTGATTTCTTTGACGGTTACCACCGGTGGAATTCATCCAATTCTCTCGAATCCGATATTTTAATTGTTCGAATCATGCATCCACAACCGATAGGATATGCCGGATGACCGATGCAGCATATCTTTACCCGCACTGAATTCGTTTGAGCAGGGTTCAGTTGTCAGGGATATGGACGATGGGTTCACATCCGATAGCTCATATCACTTGCAATAGTATGCGATGGATTCTATCGGATGTAACTTTTTTTCAATGTTGCATCGGACGAGAGATTTTTGGTTTCTTTGAAGGTTACCACCGGTGGGATTCATCCAATTCTCTCGAATCCGATATTTTAATTGTTCGTATCATTCATTCACAACCGATAGGATATGACGGATGACCGATGCAGCATATCTTTACCCGCACTGAATTCGTTTGAGCAGGGTTCAGTTGTCAGGGATATGGACGATGGGTTCACATCCGATAGCTCATATCGCTTGCAATAGTATGCGATGGATTCTATCGGATGTAACTTTTTTTCAATGTTGCATCGGACGAGAGATTTTTGGTTTCTTTGAACGTTACCACCGGTGGGATTCATCCAATTCTCTCGAATCCGATATTGTAATTGTTCGTATCATTCATTCACAACCGATTGGATATGCCGGATGAACGATACAAAGTGAATATATCGGTTGCACTGATTTTTTGACTCAATACCGATAAGGTAGAGAGTACTCTACCTTATCCATACAGTGTCATTCATTCCCGCTCCGCTAGATGGCATTATGTACAAATCACAAACAAGACTAGAGGAGAAGAGAAAGAAGACGTTGGATTAGCCTCTTAATTTTATTGTTCGTCAGACTGAAAAATATTTATTGTGGTTAACTGAACGTTGCGAGAGTATCAACATATTTGTCTCGACTGGCTCGTTGCGATGTACGATAGAAAATTAAATGGAATTCTGGCCGATAAAATGGGTCTTGGTAAAACAATTCACACAATCGCACTTCTCGCTCATTTGGCTTGTGATGAATGGCCTTCATCACAAGCCAAATCATCACAAGGCTAATCCAACGTCTTCTTTCTCTTCTCCTCTAGTCTTGTTTGTGATTTGTTGATAATGCCATCTAGCGGAGCGGGAATGAATGACACTGTATGGATAAGGTAGAGTACTCTCTACCTTATCGGTATTGAGTCAAAAAATCGGTGCAACCGATATATTCACTTTGTATCGTTCATCCGGCATATCCTATCAGTTGTGAATGAATGATACGAACAATTAAAATATCGGATTCGAGAGAATTGGATGAATTCCACCGGTGGTAACGTTCAAAGAAACCAAAAATCTCTCGTCCGATGCAACATTGAAAAAAAGTTACATCCGATAGAATCCATCGCATACTATTGCAAGCGATATGAGCTATCGGATGTGAACCCATCGTCCATAACCCTGACAACTGAACCCTGCTCAAACGAATTCAGTGCGGGTAAAGATATGCTGCATCGGTCATCCGGCATATCCTATCGGTTGTGAATGAATGATACGAACAATTAAAATATCGGATTCGAGAGAATTGGATGAATCCCACCGGTGGTAACCTTCAAAGAAACCAAAAATCTCTCGTCCGATGCAACATTGAAAAAAAGTTACATCCGATAGAATCCATCGCATACTATTGCAAGCGATATGAGCTATCGGATGTGAACCCATCGTCCATATCCCTGACAACTGAACCCTGCTCATACGAATTCAGTGCGGGTAAAGATATGCTGCATCGGTCATCCGGCATATCCTATCGGTTGTGAATGCATGATTCGAACAATTAAAATATCGGATTCGAGAGAATTGGATGAATTCCACCGGTGGTAACCTTCAAAGAAATCAAAAATCTCTCATCCGATGCAACATTGAAAAAAAGTTACATCCGATAGAATCCATCGCATATTATTGCGAGAGATCTGAGCTATCGGTTACGGACGTAGTCTATCGGATGTGAAACTATCGTTTATATCCCTGACAACTGAACCCTGCTCAAACGAATCCAGTACGGGTAGAGATAAGCCAGAATTTTCTTTTGTTCGGGGCCTTTTTGAAATTAATATTTGAAAGTTTTTTTTCGTGTTTTGAGAATTATTTATAAACTGAAGTTTTGATAATTCAATTTTATTGTTTGGTAACGACAACAAACTGTTTGGTAACAAGTTTAATTGTTTGGTAATTGATTATCGTGGTGTAAAACGATTGGTAGTCCATTGTTAATGGCGTTTGAGTAGTTTTATCGGAAATTTATTTATTTTTGAAATTTTTAGTTACGCCTGACTACTGGAATATCGTGTTGCACACGTTTTGATAATAATTATCCAAAGTTTATTGTATCAACGAGAGATTTAATAATTTATTTGTGATTTTGATTTTCTTTTATCGTTATTGATTCCATTGTTCTGTTTTGGATTTCTCTATTTTGTAATTTGAGTTAAAATGTCTGAAGACAATAGTCAGTCTGGTGAGAATGGACAGAATATTGGAGATGGAGCTTCTGAAAATGAAGGAAGGTCGTATCGTGTTGACAGTTGGATTGATCAGTTAGGATTGATACAGTTACGGGTTATTTTGCAAGGAATAGGTGGTAGTGATCAGGGAACGATTGAAGTTTTGCGTGATCGTTTGGCTCGTGCTACTCGTAGGCACGCGTTCCCAAATACAACGTGGACGGAAGAGGACAACGCGACACCGACGCGAAGGCCAATACGTCCAGTATTTCCGTTCAGTTTCTCTGCACCTACACCAGTCGTGAATGTTAGTACAAACGGTACTACTGCTACAGCGACTACCGTAACTTTTACGGGATCGTACACCGCTCCAACTGTAACGACGGCAAGTTCATCGCGAAATCCATCGGGTCAAGTCCGATTGCCTCATACTATCAATAACGACACATTAAATCAAAATGTATTTAATCAAAACGTTCGAGCGAGTCGTCCAACAAGTACTCCTGGAGGAACAGTACCTGTTCAACCAGTGGATAATCGAGTTTACGTTACCGCGAGTGAGACTCTTAATTTAAATTGCGCTTATCGTTTACAGTTGGTTGATGGGGAGATGAGGTTGATACCGATTCCTGCATCCGAGTTGGTGGGTCATCGCGATAACGTTCAAGAAGAGAATCGTAGAATGAGAGACGAGAATGCTCGATTGAATCTGAGTGCGTGTGAACGAGTCAAGTCTTGGAAACTTTACTTTTCTGGTACGCCGGAAGAGTGTGTAGAAGATTTTCTGAGGAGAATTGATGTTTGCCGTGAAGCTTGTCATATGGGACATGAAGAGTTGTTTCGATTAATGCCCATGATGTTAAGAGACATAGCGTATGTTTGGTGGATCGGTCGTCGCGATCGAATTCACAGTTTTGAAGAGTTTAGAAGAGCTTTTATACATCGATTTTCTGATTGTGAGGTCCAGCAAAGTCGTTCGATTCGTGATATAGTAATGCGAACTCAAGGAGAGTTAGAACGAGGATCTGATTTTATTGATAATGTTCGAGTCATGTGGCGAGAAACACAAGCCGAGAATTTTAATGAAGCAGCTCGGTTAGATATGACTTTAAGTAATTTACGTCCGGAATATCGTACAGTGATTTCTCGTCGTGATTTCACTACGTTTGACGAATTGCAAGATTTGGTACAAGATTTTGATAGGCGAAGAAATCTACCGAAACTAGCAAAACCTCCACCAGCTTGTGATACTCGATATCCGTTATGCGCGTATAAGGCGGAGCGTTATATGAAGACGAAAGGTAATATTGATTCGGGCAAGACTTTTGAGAATTGCGCCGTACAGGTTTCGTCTGTGATGAATGGTGAGTCGAGTAAATCTGGAGGAAAGTGGAAAAAGAAACAACAAAATGAGAAGGACAAAGGGAGTTCAACAGTCGTTCCAAATCAAGTTTCGGCTGTGAATTCAGTTTCGTCAGTTCCATCAGGTAGTTCTGGTGCCGTTTCAGTTGTGAGAGGTGTTTGTTACAATTGTTCAAAACCTGGTCACAGGAAACGTGATTGTACTGCACCAGCTTATGAAGGTATTTTCTGTTTTGGTTGTGGTACAAAAGGAGTTCGACTTCCTGCTTGTAAAAGGTGCAAGAAGTCTAGTAATAAAGGTAATTCGGAAAACTCTCAACCGAGACAGTAACTAACCCGGTACCGTCTCGAGTTGTTAGGGTTGAAGAAGTTCAGGTTCCGCAACCAGAGGTTATTGAACATATTGGCAATGTAGGAAATCATTTGGAGGTTACGAATCATGCACAAATTCCATCAAGTTCGAATGATCAAAATGTTAATTCTGAGTCTGATCAACTTGGAGTTGACGTTGAGGTTTCGTTATTGAGTTCAAAGATCAATTCTCGTATTTATTTGCCGGTTACGATCGGATCGGTAAGTTTTCACGTTTTGTTTGATCCAGGTGCAAATCAATCTTGTGTTCGTAGTGTTCCGAAAGATTGGATTAATAAGCTGAATTTACAAGTAAATTGAACAAATGTTCCCTCTGTTTCGTTGGCTAATGGTTGTAGAGAGACTGTTCATGGTAAGGTTGTGATTCCCATTAATATCAAAGGTGTCGTACGAGACGTTGAGTTTCTCGTTATGCCTGGTTTGAAGCATAGCGTTCTGCTTGGAGTAGACGTATTCCGAGCGTTCGAGTTGGGTTTCGAGAGTCACAGTAATGAATGGTGGATACATGGACAGGGTGTTAAATATCCGATTGAGTCACGTGATTGTTGTGCACCAGTGGAGATTTCGGGCTTGCAGGAGACTTCAGAAGAAGAGCGAGTTCGAATTGAAGAGATGGTTGATCGTTTACGTTTTCGCCAGTCTGGAACTAGACAGTTCACTCCACTTGCTGTACACAAGATGAAAATTCCTGAAGATAGTCCTCCTATAAGGCTTCCAGCTTATCCGGTTTCGCCTCCAGTTTTGTCGGAGATGCAGAAGCAATGTGATGAGTTACTTGCCGCTGGTATTATTGAAAAGTCCAATAGTCCATGGCGTAATCCAGTGGTGATGGTGAAGCAAAAGGATAAATATCGCATGTGTATTGATTTTCGTAAATTAAATAAGATTACGATTAAGGATGCATACTTGATCGCTAATCTTACTGGTATATTGGACAAGTTACGTTCTGCGAAAGTCATTACTACTTTGGATTTGAAGAAAGCTTATCATCAAGTAGCGTTGGATCCACTTTGTCGTGAAATGACTGCGTTTTACGTTCCGAATCGTGGATTGTTTCAATTCGTTGGTATGCCGTTTGGTTTAACGAATGCACCAGCTACGTTTCAGCGTCTGATTGATCAGGTGATTACTCCTGACCTGGAACCATACGCTTTTGCCTACTTAGATGATGTCATCATTGTTACCGAAACGCAAGAGAAACATATGGAAATTTTGGAGAAGGTTTTGTTACGTCTACAAGAAGCAAAGTTAGAAATTAATCCGGATAAATGTGTCTTCTGTAGTTCTTCTGTCAAGTTTCTTGGGTTTATCGTTGATGCAGATGGTCTGCATGTCGATCCCGATAAAGTTTCTCCTGTCGTAGAGTATCCTGTTCCGAGGAATCTACGTCAATTGAGGCGTTTCTTGGGTATGGCTGCGTGGTATCGCAGATTTGTTGATAATTTCTCGACCATAGCCGAACCTTTGACCAGACTTATGCGTAAGAAGGTCGAATGGTGTTGGTCTGAGGAGCAGCAGCGCGCTTTTGATCAGTTGAAGACTGAATTATCGACTGCTCCTGTTTTGTCGTGTCCAGATTTCAATGCTCCATTTGAATTGCATACGGATGTGAGTGCTTATGGTCTAGGTGCTGTTCTGATGCAGAAGATCGACGGTGTCGATTATGTTGTTGGTCATGCCAGCAGGACAATGAACAGTGCTGAGAGAAATTATACCGTAACCGAGAAGGAATGTTTGGCTGTCGTTTGGGCAATCGAACATTTCCGTCGTTATATCGAAGGTTTTCATTTTACTGTGGTTACCGACCATAGTAGCCTAAGATGGTTGCATAATTTGAAGGATCCTAAAGGTCGTCTGAGTCGTTGGGCTCTGGATCTTCAAAATTATGACTATGATGTCGTTCATCGTCAGGGTATCGAACATCGTGTACCGGATGCTCTTCCGCGCATGTATGAAGACGATTGTCTTGAAAATGAGGTGTTGGAACTTTTCGTTCAGGATACCGAACATGTTGAGAATGAGAATCCTACTGGTGGTGTTGATGTCGTTTGGTACAACCGTCGTAAGAAAGCAGTTGGTGAGAATCCCGGTAAATGGAAAGGATGGAAGGTTGAGGATGATCAATTGTATCGTTTCAAGCCTGATCCTTTTGTCTCGGTTATCGCAGAAGATCTGGATGCTTGGAAGTTGGTTCCTCCTCATGACGCTCGTACAGCAATTCTTTCTGAGAATCACATTCCACCTGTTGCAGGTCATTTAGGTATCGAAAAGACTCGTGCTCGTGTTGCTTTGTCGTTCTACTGGCCAGGGATGACAAACGATGTTGAAGAGTTTGTAAGGGAGTGTGAGATTTGTCAAACTTGTAAAGTTTCTCAGAATAAATCTGCTGGTTTGATGGGACAACGGATTGTTCAAGTTCCGTGGGCTTTCGTAGCGATGGACATTATGGGTCCATTCCCTCCATCCAATAAAGGTTATCGTTATCTGCTTGTTTGTCAAGATATCTTCTCGAAGATGATTGAATTAGCACCATTGAAGAAGGCAGATGGTCCAAGTATCTTGAAATGTTTCGAAGATATGGTGATTCATCGTTATGGTACACCTTCAGTTTTGTTGACTGATAATGGTACTGAGTTTGCTAATAAGAAGACTCAAGAGTTAGCGGGTCATTTTTCTATCAAGCATATAACGTCTCCTATTTATCACGCGCAGGCGAATCCTGTCGAGCGCGTTAATCGTATTTTGAAGAGTATGATTATTTGTTACGTTGGACAAGATCATCGGGAGTGGGATGTTCATCTATCCGAATTTCGTTTCGCTTACAATTCGGCTTATCATAGTTCGTTGAATATGTCGCCTGCATTCTTAAATTATGGACGTCAGCCTCGGCCTTTGTTATTCTTCAAGACAATGCGAGAGCAGGAGATTACGCTTCCTGACATTAACACCAAGGCGTGGTCGAAACGTATGGAACGTATGGCGGAACTTTACGATTTAGTTCTCGAAAACTTGAATAAAGCATTTGAAACGCAATCAAAATATTACAATACTCATCATCGTCAAGTGCATTTTATCGTTGGTGATCGTGTGAGACGTAAGATCCGACAGTTATCTAACGCGGCGAAACTTTTTCGGAAGTATTCAACTGAAGTCTATCGTGTTTCTCGTGTCGTTTCACCTTTAGTTTATGAAATTGTAAGCGACCAAGGTGTTTTAGTCGGACGTCATCACGTAAAAGATCTAATTGAAGTTAGAAATAAAGAAAATGTAACTCAAAATTTCGATGATGACGAATAGATTCGTTAATTATTCTAAAGTATTATTTTGATCCTGTTTAGGACTCGGTTATTTCTGTTTGTTTGTCTCGTAACGAAGTTAAGTCTCGCGACACAGTTATAATTAGAGTTTAGTTTATCGTCAGATGACGAATTTGCTATTGTTAGTTTCAGTCTTGCCACGAATTTATTTTTTTTAGTCTTGCGACTTCTCCATTTTCAAAAGCAATTACTACCGATATCTGATCGACTGTTCTTTAATTTCAAGTATTATTATGTTTAGTTTTTTTTATTATTTTCTGGATCAGATATTGTTGAAGACAGTATTATTTTTTTTTATTGTTGCTGTTTGGAGAGAGTTGTTAGAGAATATTTTTGGAATAAAGATTGAACAATGGAATCGAAATGTTTATTTATTTTGTCCTAGTCTCTGTGATCACGATGGATCTGATTGACAAAAGGGTTTGATCTCGTTAAATATTTGATTTATTTTTGATGTTTAAAGAATAACACAAAAGTTAATTATCGCTTCCAGTCTGGGGGGGGGGGTAAGTTGTAACGTGATATTTCATCGCGTTACTTTGTTGTCGTCTGGGCGCGTTAATTATTAACTAAAAGTGTCCAGGATGGGAGTCAAAACCTTTTGTTAATGGGAGATAATAATTAATTTTTTTTTATATATTCTGATGACTTTGTATTTTTCTATTTTTTTGAATTGTACCGCTCATCGGCGATATTTTCGTATTGAGCGGAAGAGGGCAGCACCTTATGGACGATTAATACAACAAGGGAAAGGGCTATCATTTGGATTTTGGACAAAAGGAAAACTCTGGTATTTTGCTTCATCGGATGAGGACAAGAAGAAAGACTGGAGAAGGTTCCAGCATCATCTGTCAATATCTTGAAGAATTGACAATACTCCGTAAATCAATTATTTTGGGAGTTTCTTGTTTCTCATCGTTGGAAGATGAAAATTCGAAAATTCTGACAACTAGTGGTCACCTGTTGAACTCATGGCAGTTGAACTTGACCAACCAATGGGAGCTCTCCACGTTGGAATTTTCGTACCGGCCGGCGTCTTGTTCCCAACGAGAGCAACATGGCGTCACTCTCGTTCTGGACGCGTGCTCGAATTGTGGCGTGAAACTTTTGATAAATTTTTCTTCTGTGAAAATATTTAATTATTGTATAAAGAAATTATCATAAATTGTTGATAAAAGTTCGCCACATCTTTTGAAAGATTAATTAATATTGGAGTGGTCGAAATATTTGTTTGGTGAGCGGAAATATTTCATTAATTAAATTTTGTGTTAAAGAGAATTTTCGGTCGAGCCATTTTTTTTTATTTTCTTTTAATTTCTTCAAATTATTTTTTTGTCGTATTGTGACAACGTTAATTATCATTTGTCGAGATCAATCTATTTTGTGAAGAAATTCTCTTTAATTAGTTTAATTTTTATTTGTTTAAATCTCTCGTTGACAATTAATTTAATTTTTTTTATTATTCGAAAATTATAATTCGTTGGACATTATTTTTTTTTTAATCAAACATAACCAAATTTTTTAATTAATTATTATAATTTTTGTTTATTCTTGAAAAGAAAAGGAAAAGGATTTTTTTTATATTTTTTTTAATTCAGTTTATCCTTTTCATATTAAAAAATTTTATTGTGAAAATTTATTTTTGGGTTAATGTGCTGTGGAAATCAGGGACAGCATTGTAGCGTCCCCTAGGGAATTTGCTAGTGACTTTCTTATAATGATTTTATTTGGCGGGATATCACTAGATCCCATTTGAATTTAAATTTTGTATCACCGAATGTCATTTTAATTCTGTTTACGAGAAATTAATTAATAACTTTTTAATTATTAATTAATTTTTGAAATTTTATAAAATAACTAAAGTCTATTAAAACGTCTCGTGACGTATAAATAATTAATGTCGTGCTGTGCACAAGTAAATTATTTATTTAATTATTTTCATTATTATTAAATTTTTTTTAAAGCAATTTTATTAAATTAAATTTACATTTTGGATTTCCCTCAACATTTTGGTGCTTGAATTATTTATTTTTTTTTATTTCCTTATTTCAACCCACAACAGCGACCCATGGGGTGGACGCTGAGTTAGTCGAGCCAAATAAGGAAGTATTTTGTTTTGGTTAATATTTGTTTGCTTAATTGAATTGATAAATTATCTGTTGGATAACTTTAGGCTATCCTGGCGCCCATTGGATTTTGTTTCGTAGGGTTTTATTTTCAGGCGTGTCTAATTGTCGGGTTTACCGTTAGGCCCGAGAATTACGTCACAATATATATGCGCAAGCAGGATTTGAACCCACGACTCTCTGATTACATGTCAGGTGCTCTACCGCTGAGCTATTGCGAGTTACTGTATTTACCATCGAATTTTTGATTCTCACACCTTTTCTCCACCTCCCATCCACGAGGCAATGTCGCCATTAAACAAATAAATTTATTAATGAATTAATTTTCATTAATAAATTTTTAAGAGAATCAAATTCCGGAAAAAATATGTAATGCGCAAGCAGGATTTGAATCCACGACCCTCTGATTACATGTCAGGTGCTCTATCGCTGAGCTATTGCGAGTTACTATATTTACCATCGAATTTTTGATTCTCACATCTTTTCTCCACCTCCCATCCACGAGGCAATGTCGCCATTAAACAAATAAATTTATCAATAAATTAATTTTTATTAATGAATTTTTTAAGAGAATCAAATTCCGGAAAAAATATGTAATGCGCAAGCAGGATTTGAACCCACGACCCTCTGATTACATGTCAGATGCTCTACCGCTGAGCTATTGCGAGTTACTATATTTACCATTATTAAATCAGAAAAATATCAGTCATAAACCTGGCCAGAATGCCACTCAACAGAAAAGTTAAGCGAACAGTACATTTCGTCAGTTTTTCTTGTGACTTTCAAATGACCGAAACTTCACCTAAAACCACCGGATCGGAATAATTTTCTTTTCATTGTGCTTTTCGATGAGATTGAACAATTTTTGTACAAAAAATCACCAAGAAAATTTTGTTTGTCCCTAATCACCATTAATTGGTGTTCAAGATACAAAAAAGTGTTCCTTCAGTTTTCCCTGAAATATCGTTCGGAAAATAAAAGAACGGTTCATCCGATTAACTTAAAAATTCAGAGGGTGTTATCAGCACACAGTTGACTGAAAAAAAAAGTTAAAACATCAGCAGTTAATAGGAAATCCGCGAGATTCTGGATCACAATCAAGCAGGAGCCCCACTACTGAATTCTTTGATTTCAAATTTACCATCATCGATTTGTGCGTGGAATGTGAAAACCAAAATAAGCTTCAGAGGGTTAATTCCGTCCCAAATATAATCAATTGAATATTTTTGAAGATATAGCTCTCTTTTTCGGATGTTTCTATGCTAAGATCTAAGAAACTACTGGATTAATTCCAGTGTCAATGTCTTCGAATGTTTAATCAGTGTCAATACCAAACCTCCCGCTCATCAGATGTATAACCTCTCAAAATTTGAGTTCTGTAGCTCAATTATTCATCAAGTTATCGTGGAATCAAGATTTTTACGAAAAATTCCTCAAAAGTTTTGTACTGAATAAACTGAGAATTTAAGTTCCCCCCACCCCAGGGGTCAAAGATGCTGCTCTTGGAGGCACATTTCCTCGCTGATAGTGGACGCTGTGATGTCATTTTCCATTGAGAAGAGTCGAAAAAACGAAATTTTCATTTTTCGCAAGAACTATCCGGCTGATCCAGCTAGAATTCACGTGAACGCTCGGGGCACGCATGGCAAACTCATGGTGAAGTTGCCAGATTGCCAACTAGCCCGAGTAAAGCGGAAAATGCGTTATTATACACACACTCACACACATGGACACAGCCATTGGCTAGAAACGGCGGTTCGTGATGTTTCGGGTCAATATCAGTTCTATTCTTATGGCATCTCAAACTCGAAAGAAATGACGATTCCAAAGCTTCCATTCGGAAGCAAAAAGAGAAGAAAATCATTTTTCGATACTTTTTCGAACCAATTCTGAAAGTGAAAGGAAATTTTTTCCTAATGGAGCACTACAAGAACCTTACAGCAAATTTATCCAAGTTTACGAATCTCATCATACACTCACTGTGCAATCAGTAGTTTCTGAGATATCGACGATTGAAGACAAAACGGTGTTTTTTGATTCAATCGAGGACATCCCATCAAAAAATGTTCAAGGGAAAAAAAGTAATTGAAGCTGAAAGACCAGGCTACATGATTCTGATAAGAGTTGAATCAGAATTTCTTTGAAGTCCACGACCAATTTTGAGCCTATGGAAAATCTCATTCTGATGGTATGCTTATAGCTATATCTGCTGATCCATTAGCAATTTGCTCCTGAATGATCATTTCAAATAGATGGAGTATAATTTTAGATAAAATTCCGTCTGATTTTTTTTCTTTGACATATGAGCACTCGTTGGGAACGATGCTTTGGAAATTCACAGGAGTTTCACACTTCACTTTAGGAGTGTTGATTTTATAAGATTGTCCATGATATAATTGATAATTGAGTCTTTCTATACAGGGTGATTTTTTTCAAACGTAAAGGCAATTAACTGGAGATAGCTGGAGGTGTGAGAAGTACGGGAGAATTTTCAAAAAAAATTTTGGATAGATATTTTTTGAGTTATTAGCGATTAAAATAGGCCAATGGGCTTGGAGCATTTTGGCGCACTAAACGGAGTGGGGGAAATGAGTGGCGATGTGGCAACGCTGAATCAGCGAACAGTTGAAGCCGAGAATTATGAATGACGGGTGAGTCGAATCATTCTTTTTTTGCGTGATTCGAGTAGATGCGGAGAGATGGCGTCAATATGCAGTGCATATTGGGAGCGCTGTTTAAGACCCCCAAGACGTACTGCTTAAGCGCTCAGGGTGCACTCGGAGTGCATCCGAGTGACGTGGAGACGCTATCTAACGACGTCACAGTACTTTTACATATGAATGATGATTCGGGAGTCTATATTGGAACTTGTAACGTGTTAAATCCGAAGAAAAATGGGTCTAAAACCTAGCGTTTCCTATTTTGAATAGAGAAAGTCCGACTACTCATATCCTTGGAGTGTTCATGGACGAATATCATTACCGTGAACACTCCATTTAAATGAGGAGTCGGACTTTATTTATTTACAATAAAAAAAGCTAGGTTTTAGATCCATTTTTTTTCGAATTGAACAAGTTACAAGGTCCAATATAGACTCCCGAATCATCAGTAGTGTGTAAAAATGCTGAGGGAGCATCCGAGCCACTCCCGTAAAGCCCTCAGGAGAGCTCCAAGATGCACTGCATGAGCGTTGGAAATTCGCCTCAGGGGCGTCGTTCGATGGTGTCTCCATGTCCCTCGGGTGCACCCCAGGTGCTCCTCAAGGGCTTAAACAGCACATCTTGGAGACTTTTTTAGCACTTCCAAAACGCACTGCACAAGTGCACGAGGTGCACGGGAAGTGCATCTGAATGGCGTGCGGATGCCTTTCAAATGCACTACCTGTGCACCTCAAGCACCTATGCAGTGCACATTGAGAGTGCTGAAAAGGCCTTCAAGACGTGCTGCTTAAGCGCTCAAGCTGCACTCCAAGTGCACCCGAGAGACATGAAGGTGTCATCTAATGACGCCCCCCAGGCACATTTTCAACGCCCATGCAGTGCGACTTGGAGGCCTGCTCGACGCTTTCCGGGCGCGACTCGAATGCTCCCTCAGCACTTTTACAAACTTTTGTCACATGAATGATGATTTGGAAATTTCTATTCGACCTCACTACTTGTTAAATTTGAAGAAAAATGGGTCCGGAACCTAGCTTTTCCTATTTCAAATAGATAAAGTCCGACTACTCATATTCTTGGAGTGTGCATGGACGAATATCATTACCATGAACACTCCATTTAAATGAGTAGTCGGACTTTATTTATTTAAAATGGGAAAAGCTAGGTTTTAGCCCCATTTTTCTTCGAATTTAACAAGTTACGAGGTCGAATAAAGACTACCGAATCATCATTCATGTGGTAAAAGTTTGTAAAAGTGCTGAGGGAGCATCGAAGATGAGCCCAGAAAAGGCCGATGAGGCCTGTAAGACGGACCGCATAAGTGTTGAAAATGCACCTGAGGAGTATCGTTAGATGACATCTCCATGCCTCATGGATGCATTCTGCGTGCACCTCAAGCACTCAAGCAGCATGTCTTGGAGGCTTTTTCAGCACTCCGAAGACGCACTGCGTGTTCACCTCAAGCATTCATGTAGTGCATCCTGGGAGTGCGGGAGAAGCCCCCAGACGTGCTGTTCGAGCTCTTGAGGTGCACCCAAGATGCACTCAGAAGACATGGAGATGCCATCTAGTGATGCCCCTCACGGTGCTGCTAGATATGCACAAAAATGCATATTTTTATGCATATGCACAAAAATGCATATTTTTATGCATATGCACAAAGATGCATATTTTTATGCATATGCACAAAAATGCATATTTTTATGCATATGCACAAAAATGCATATTTTTATGCATATGCACAAAAATGCATATTTTTATGCATATGCATAAAAATGTGTTTCCTATGATTCTCCTATTTTTTAATGAATCGATTCTTCAATTTTCTCATTTCGATTTTTTTTGAAAAAATCGATTCTCACAAAATCATTTGTTATGAAGATTGATTTTTCAAGAATCGATTCTATTTTCAGAGATCACCCATCGATAAATGCTGGACTCCTAATAACCCAAAACTGCCCGCGGGTATCAAATGAAGGAAACTGAATTTTGAACTCAAGTCTCAGAACGTCAAAAGAAACAAACCTATAACGCTATCTCTCCGCATCTACTCGAATCACGCAAAATAAGAATGATTCGACTCGCCCTTCATTCACAATTCTCGGCTTCAACTGTTCGCTAATTCAGCGTTGCCACATCGCCACTCATTTCCCCCACTCCGTTTTGCGCGCCAAAATCCTCCAAGCCCATTGGCCTATTTCAATCGCTAATAATTCAAAAAATATCTATCCAAAATTTTTTTTGCAAATTTTCCCGTACTTCTCACACCTCCAGCTATCTCCAGTTAATTGTCTTTACGTTTGAAAAAAATCACCCTGTATATGGAGCATTCCATGTCAAATGACCAGATTTTAAGAATGGTATTTTTGATTGGGTTGAATTTTTCATATGTTTTGATACGTATCAAAATATGCCTGAGCCCAAATTTTGAGCCCTTAATTTTCAAGAGCCTCGGAGATATGAATTTTTTAATATTGCAAAAAAATGAAAATATGGTAATTTTCGGATATTCATATCTTCTGATTGAATCATGGTAACGACATTTTACAGGTGGCTTTTTCCTTTATTTTGAAATGTGGTTTTTGGAAAGAAAATATGCAAACCAATTTTTCTTTTTTTTTTACCGTTCTTTCTCAATTTTTAAATTGAATTTTGACTTTTTCAAAAGAGCGATACTGATGATTAAAAAAAAATATGTTACACTAGACTATAAAACGAATTTTTTGAGCCCTTAATGAGAGTGGGATTCAAATATCTTCAATTTTTAATGGCACTTCTTCGAATTTTTTTAATCATAAATTCAGGTTTTTTGAGGATTTTTAATTTTTCATATAAAGAAATTGTGAATATGGTCAACTCATATTTCTCTCCTGTGCCGACTGAGTAAATTGAAAAAAAAATCAATATAATGTAAAGAAAATTTTTTTTCGCTCATTCTATAGAAAAGAAAGATCCATGTCGTTTTTGCTTCCGAATGGAAGCATTGCGAACGCGATTTTTTTCAATTTCAAGAGTTCATTGGAATATGACTCAGAATGATCCAAAACGCCGAGAAATGACATTTCTTAAAAATGTCTGTATGTATGTATGTGTGTGTGCGTGTGTATGTGTGACAGATATCAGCGCATTGCTCCGAAACGGTAATCTTTGGTGAGCCAAAAATTTAACAGTACTTTCCCTTCCCATGCAAATTACTGTCAGTGAAATTTGAAAGAAATCAGTTGAGTACTTTTCAAGAAAACTCAAATTTTCGAAAAATCGTTTTTTTGACTTTTCCCCACGGGAAATTGATTCACAGTCCCCACTCTCAGGGATGAAATACTTCTCATTCGAACTTACAATTTTCACTCGAGGTGAATTTCATTGAGGTTTTTCGTTTGCGGATAATTTCAATTACAGTGTTTTTCATGCTGAACTTACTATACACGATAGCTCAAAAACTATTTGAGTTAGAGACTTCAATTTTCGTCACTTCGTGCATGTAATGAACGAAAAGTTTGATATTGCAATTGGGCGGAATCGCTCCAGTAGTTTCTGA
The DNA here is from genome assembly GCA_963921955.1 of Aleiodes alternator. Classification (NCBI taxonomy): domain Eukaryota; kingdom Metazoa; phylum Arthropoda; class Insecta; order Hymenoptera; family Braconidae; genus Aleiodes; species Aleiodes alternator. The sequence continues at coordinate 2,380,945 of OY998102.1, read as the reverse complement.
GATATTGGTCAAATACCATTTTATGGAAAGAGGTTATATTTCGAAAACTATCCAAGCGATTACATCCAAGTTCAGCTTGAAAGATTCATCTTAATGAGCCCCACAAATGGTGAGAATTTCAGATTTTTCAGAAAAAGTTTCTTACAAAGGTGTTCGAGGAATTAGTTTTTTCAAAAATCACGATCTTCCTTAGTTCTCTCCTTAGGAACACTACTATTTTTTATTTCACCGTTCGGAAGTAGACAATTTTTTCTACACAATGAGTACCTTTCCATTCTGACGGCAATCAGGAAGAATATAAATCCTATTCAGAACTCGAACGTCAATTTTCGTGTTCCATCGTAGGATCTGAATTTCCATTTAATATTGAATTTTTATGTACCATGTGATATTATTGCAACTTAATCGATTATTCTGAGCTGAGATTCCGAGTGCCATGTAGATTCCAAGTATCACAGATGGAATCCTGAACAGATCGATACAGTCTAGAGCAATATTTGTAGGAATATATGAGTGCGTATTTGCTGCAAGAATAACGTTATTTCTTGAGTAATGAAATACATGAATAGCGATTCGATTCACCATAGATGAATTCCATTCAGAAGCATTTTGCCAATCGAATTGGCAGAATATTAAATGTCGCACAGGGAGTGGAGTTTGCAAATAACGCACCAGGAGTGAGGCTTCTGCTTGTTTTTATTATGTACTCGTCTGCACAACTCATAAAAATGAGTTTAGAGAAACAGAATGAGTTAAAAAACCTTTCATCACAATATATTGAAGTAGATTTTGCCAATTTACTCATTCGGCACAAGAGAGAAACCTTATGTTGACCATATTTGCAATAAAATTTTTATGAAAAACTGGCTTTCCTACCCTCACTTGGCTCGGGTCAGATTTTTCAGCAGCTTCTATACTGACTCATAATTATATATAACTCATTGAGGGAAGATTAGTAGAATGGACATTCTAATGGAGAAAATTGAGATAGAGATTTTTTGAAAATTCTTTGGAAAGCTGAGGAAATTTCAGCATTAAAAGATGTATCAGAATTAAATTTTTCCAATTTCGAGAAAATGTCTCTTTTTTGCCAAGTTGCGGAAGGATACTGAAGGGATTGATAGTTTATAATAAATGAAATAACACAATTAATCCCCTTCAGTTAATTTATTAACATTTCGAAATATATTTACAACGTTGCTTTATTTGAATTTAACTGTGATTCATATTGAATCACTAAGAAACGCGACTTGACATCTTTGGTGCTCTTGGGCGAGTGTCTCGCTGACGCTCTGACTCGAGCGCGATTCTCCCTCAAGTCTGGGGGAGAGTTGTCACGTGATTTCTCCATGAAATCTATTTTTAAATAATTTCATTTTCCGCTGGACGGTCATACCTCCCCTACTTTGAAGAGATATGGCTTATCTCCTGGTGGCACTGGAAATATACTCAAAGAATTTAATACTATTCTTTAATCCTAACTTATACTAACTTATTAACTATTTACAATTTACATTAATTACTTAATTAATCTACTTAATCTAATTGATTATTCCAGTTTTCTTAATTTCATGACTTGAAGTGAAAGCTTTTGAATCTATGAAAAAAACAAAAAAAAATTATTACAATTTGCAATAAGAAAAAAAAAACTTTGCCTCTGTTCGAGTGCTGAATGAAAAAGTGTTCTCGTTTCCTCCTGAAACAGACTAAAATCATTATGAATTTCTGACAGACAAGAAAATCAATAATTAAGAAACAGGTAGAACAGGTACAAGAAAAAAAAAATTTAGAGAACAAAAGACAGTGCAGAACATCAAATATTAGTGCGGGAATTGAACTATTTTCCGTGGCCTCCCCACTGGTCTTGGATTCAATTGTTGTTCCCTATATTGTCCAGCATAACCTGTGGAAGCTACTGGAACACCATCTCCACCTCTCGCTTGACCTGGTTTAGGTCTAGGACGATGTTCTTGCTCAATGTCATCACCTGGGAGGATGAAGGCTGGGTTCAACCTATCTATTGGAACATAAGTCTCATCCCTATTCACCAGAATCTTGAACGCCTTCGGTGTCCGTTGGAAAACTTGATGAGGTCCTGTATATGGCTGAGACATCAATCCTTGGTGAAAATCATTGCACAAGAACACGTGAGAAGCAGTCTCCAGTTTCTGAGGCACGAATGTCGGCCTCACTCCGTGTCTAGATGTCTGTGTTGGAGCTAGTTCCCTCATCCTCTCCCTGAGAGCTTTGACCAATTGGTGTGCAGGCTGATTGTTGTTGGATGGTACGAGGTATTCCCCCGGAAGACGAAGAGGTTCGCCAAAAACCATCTCTGCTGGTGATGTCTGAAGATCTTCTTTTACCACAGCACGCATGCCCATTAGTACCACAGGAAGACCATCATACCAAGATACTCCATGACGCTTGAGTGCTGCTTCCAACTGCCTATGCATCCTCTCCACTAGCCCGTTGCTTTGAGGATGATAGGTGGTGGTGTTGATGAGCCAGACTCCCAACAATTGTGTTAGCTGCTGAAAAAGTAAAGATTCAAACTGAGCTCCTTGATCAGTCGTGATCCTTACTGGCATACCAAACATTGCTACCCAGTGGTGGACGAAGGCTTCAGCCGCGGCTGCTGCTGATTGGTTAGCGAGTGGTATAGCCATGGGGAATCTTGTAAATCGGTCCACTAATGTCAAGCACGCTGTGAATCCCTTGGAAGCAGGTAATAGCACAAGGTCCATTGGACAAGCTCGAATCTCGAGGTTGGAAGTTGAAATTCGCCAACTGGTGCTCTGCTGTGCCTGTTAATCTTGCTCCGTTGGCATTGCAAGCAGGTTTGGGCCCACAATCGGTGAGTCACCAACCGTACTGATGACATGATGCCTGGATGAGCAAGATCATGGATAGATAAGAAAACTCGTCTTCTGAGTGATTTTGGAACGAAAGGACGTGGATTTTTCCGTGATGTGTCGCAAAATAAACCAATTTTGGAGTCTGGGTGCTCAATAAAATTCAAGTCAAGGCTGTGTTGACCTGAACGACGAAGTTGCTGCAGCTCCTCATTCCTCGTTTGCTTGAAGGAGATGTCCCTGTGATCAACAGCAGGCGATATCACTTCGACTCTTGATAACGAATCAGCAACTACGTTCTCGGCTCCTGGAATGTGTCTGACATCCGACGAGAATTGACTGATAAAATTCAATCTCGTTCGTCGCACTGGCAGGATCTCTTCGTTCTTCTTTAGGAATGAATGAATTAACGGTTTATGATCCGTATAAATTGTTACCTGCCTTCCTTCGATGAGATTCCTAAAGTGTTTTACGGCATGGTAAATGGCTCCTAATTCTCGATCAAATGAGCATGAGTCTCTGGACGACTCCCTGAACTTCTTGCTGAAAAAGGCAAGTGGTTGCCAGCGTTCATTTACCCATTGTAGGAAGACAGCCCCCATAGCATCACCCGAAGCATCAGCAAAAATACCCCAGTTGGCATTGTGTCTCGGATGTGGGAGTAGAGTGGCTTCAGCAAGTGCTTTCTTGCTGTCGTTGAAGGCTTTCTCCAGGTACTCATTCCAGGTAATTGGCTGCTTGCTATTTAGCTTCGTTCCCTGCAACAGATTATTAAGAGGAGCCAGAACAGATGCTGCGTATTTGATGTGCTTCCTGTAAAAATTCAACATCCCTAAATACCTCCGCAGCTCTTTAACTGTTTTGGGTAGAGGAAACTCGGTGATTGCCTTGACTTTGTCAGGGTTTGGCTTGATATCATGCTTATGCACAACATGGCCCAGGAACTCGACCTCTGCTTGGCCAAGGACTGTCTCCTCCTGGTTCACCACCAAGTTTACCGCTTTTAATCTGTTGAAAAGTTCTTCCAGGTCTTTTAGATGCTGCTCGCTGGAGTTGGACACCACCAAGAGGTCGTCAATATATGCGTAGACGAAAGGAAGGTCCCTTGTGACTTCGTCATTCCGGAGACCGAAGGTCATTTGCGGAAATTTGAACAATCCAAATGGTGTAATTATCGCAGTCTTTTGGATGTTCTCTGGAGCCACAGGAATTGGGTTGAACGCTCTGACAAGGTCCACAGTGGAGAAAATTTCAGCTCCATCCAGATTGGCAGTGAAATCCTCCAGGAATCTTACGGCATATTTGTCTGGTATTGTCCGAGCGTTCAACAACCTGTAATCACCACACGGTCGCCATGTACCACCTTTCTTTGGAGCTAAATGCAGAGAAGAAGACCACAGGCTATCAGATCTTCTCGTTATTCCCAACTACATCATCTTCTCGAACTCGTTCTTGGCGATTTTTAGTTTTTCTGATGATAATCTTTTTGCTCGGCAAGCCACCGGTGGACCAGATGAAGTCTTGATATGGTGTAGGGTAGAATGATTAGCTGAAGAGAGCACACCATTGGGTTGTGCTATTTCTGGAAATTTCTTGAGTAGCTTCCAGTAGATTGATGAATCTTCATTTTTAATGACTTTAATTGAAGCAACACTGGTAGAGCCAAAAGATCCATTGGATTTCAGTCCTGCTGTACCATCCTGAAGACAGCCGTTCCTCAGATCCACCAGGATTCCGTGATGACGAAGGAAATTGGCCCCAATGATAGGTGTTGATACGTTGGCAACGATGAAGCGCCATGGAAAATCTCTACGTAAATTAAGATTGACATTTATTATTTCTGTTCCATAAGTATCGATAGTTGAGTTATTTGCTGCCAACAGCCGGAACTCGCTGGGTCTGATTCTCTTGCTATTGCCTGGAGGCAACACCGAGACATCAGAACCTGTATCCACGAGAAAACGCCTGTTAGAGCTAGGGTCCAGCACAAATTCCACTTCCGATAATTCCACCAGCTCAGCCCGGTCCAGTACAGCTAGACACGTGCTGATATACATCGGGAGGTGACTCAACCATTGGTTTTTTAATATTTTTTCTGAGATACCTGGTACCAGTCCTTGAATGTGTCGTAAATGTTGAGACGGCTTCCTGTCTCCTAAAGTTTTGCCATTGAGTAATTGATTAATCCTTCATTCTTCTGAGGAAGAGAAACATTTAATTATTGCACCTTTCAGATTTGAGTATGGAGAATGATTATCAGGCTCTAAAATAAAACTTTTTCCTTCCGCCGCAATTTTTGTTTCGATTTGAGGAGCTACGACTCGAAATTTCTCTGCTTCTGTGACTATGTCGAGTTGCTCAAATTGCAGCTCAATTTGCGCAAACCACAACGCCGGCTTCTCTGCACTGAAGGGTTGAACCTTGATGCGAGGAACGAAAGGTTTCTCCTCTCTGGGTGCTGATGATCTTGAAGTTTCTTGACTAATTCAGTCTGTTCCTCCAGTTGTTTCATGAGGATCTCCTCCTAGGTTAGCGGCATTGTGCAATTTTATCTCAAAAGGAAAAAAAGAAAAGAAAAATTAAAAATGTCAATTAATGAAATAATTGAAACTCTTTGTTCTGAAATTCAAAAGTTACAAGACCACGTTACTTTAAAGGCGAACTGTCAATGTCACTGGCCTCACAAAACTTTAATTTTTCAAATTTATTTTTATTTTATTTTTGACTATTTATTTCAGTTCATCACCTTTAAATTCAATTTAGAAATTCATCTCTGGGATTATTTTCTGTGAATTTATTTTATCTATTCTATTTTCGCTGCGGAGCACTGTTGTTGAGTACAGGTGTTTTTCGTCCTTGACTACTGTAACTCGCGCACTTTCGCCGATTTGTCTCGAAAATTTTCAATTTTATCTTTTAATATTCTCAGAAAAAATTTTCTCGTGTATAATTTAACTCGATTTAATATCGTCTTTTTTTTAGGCTTTAGCTTGAATTTTAACACTAATTTATCACTTAATTACACTTAAATCTAGTCTTAATTCTAGTCACTTAATTTCAAGTTTTTACACTAATTCGCTTTATTGTTTTTTTAGTTTTTAGCTTTTATACACGAGACTCGCACAGACAAAGAAAAGTCACTTAACAACGAAAGTTTTCACTTGATTAAGGCACTAAACTCTTTATTGTTCACAGAAACGTATCGGTTCACCATTTGAAGGGATTAATAGTTTATAATAAATGAAATAACACAATTGATCCACTTCAGTTAATTTATTAACATTTCAAAATATATTTACAACGTTGCTTTATTTGAATTTAATTGTGATTCGGTGAATCACTAAGAAACGCGACTTGACATCTTTGGTGCTCTTGGGCGAGTGTCTCGCTGAAGCTCTGATTCCCGCGCGATTCTCCCTCAAGTCTGGGGGAGAGTTGTCACGTGATTTCTCCATGAAATCTATTTTTAAATAATTTCATTTTCCGCTGGACGCTTCAATAACCCCTTGGAAAATCTACAAAATGATTTCTTTGGTGATATCTTCGGTTCTATTGGTCATAGCAGGGGTTGATTTCAAATCAAAGGTGAGCTCATTTCTATGTAATCCAGTAAAGTCGAAATTTGTCAAGTCAATTCCTCAAAAACTTTCAGACCATTTTCTGAAGATTAGCTTTCACATTATAAGTACTTGATAGATGAATAACTTCCCGGTTTAAACTGCGAAATCGATGGAATATGGGCTCAGCTTTCATCCGAGATCTATCCCAGATTGCTACAACCAGTAGAACCAGAGATATTCTCGAAAAACAAGAATTTCTCAAAAACAGTTCTGACATATGATTCTATACGAAGTTTTCTTAGCTTTCTGATAGTATCATCAGAAAGAATCTATCTCTAATTATTTTCATCAATATCCATTGATTTGTTGGGTGAAGCTGGTGTAAAATAGGTATTCCAATTAAACGGTTCGAGATCGAGATTTTTCAAGAATACCATTGTAAAGCTGAGAAAAATTTAGGTAGAGAATGTACTGCGGTATCGATCTATTCCAGTTTTCCTCAAGTTTCATTTCTTGGGCCAAATTTGGGAGGAGTCCCTTTTTCGAAAATCGGACAAAATTACTATTTCGGCTATATCTCCGATTCTATACATCGTAGTGACCTGGGGCTGAGTCTCGACTAAAAGGTGAGCTCATTTTCCATAGATTTGTGTTATTCATATTCTTCTTTATCAATTTTCCAAATACTCATAAGCCATTCTCTGAGAATCAGCTTTTTCCCTGTAAGTCTCCGAAGAATGGATAGTTTTTTTTTTACACTACATGAATTGATAGGAAATGAGCTCATCTTCCATTGAAGAATAACCGTAAATCCCTACATCCAATAGTATGAAGAATTTTGCAAAAAACGGAAATTCTTCAAAAATAAAAGTCCTTTATCTTCAAACCTAAAAAAAAAGAAATTTTTGAGAAATTCGAAAACTTTAGAAAGAACCGTCCTTCAATATTTTCATCGATAAGAATTGATTTTTCAGAAGAAGTTGGGGTAACATATACATTTTAATTAAACGACTCGAGATAGAGATTTCACTAGGATTCTATTGAAAAGCTATGGAAATTTTAGGTCAACAATATGCATTACTATTATTTCTTTTTCAATTTATTATTTATATGATTTCCATAAGAAGTTTTCTCAGCTTTCCACTGGTATTTTCAGAAAGAATCTATCTCCAATATTTTCATCGATATTGATTAATTGATCAAACCGAGAGTGTGATGAATTGGGCATTCCATTTGAGCAGTTCACGATGGAGCCTTTGTAACCAATTCACTGGAAAATTGGAAATTTTTTAGGTAGAAACATATGTCAGTATCGATTTTTTCCAATTCCCAATGTTCTTGAGCTTTCTAGAATATTCTTGAACCTTCAAACAAATTCTAGAATGTTTTCGAACTTCCTGGAACATTGGAAAATATTTTGGAACATTCTAAAAAATTCTCTCACCTTGTCAGGCATTGTAGAATGTTCCTGAACTTTTCGGAACATTCTAGAACAGTCTTGAACAATCCAGAATATTCTAGAACATTCTAGAACTATCTAAAACAATTTGATACATTCTGGAACAATCTAGAATATTCTAGAACATTCTAGAACAATCTAGAACTTTTTAGAATGACCTGGAATATTCTAGAACAGTCTAGAACATTCTAGAACAATTCAAAACTTCCTAGATCAATGTAGAATATTCTAGAAAAATCTAGAACATTTTGGAACAGTATAGAACATTCCAAGATCTTCTGGAACATTCTAGAGCACTCTTGAACTATTTGGCACCTGCTCAAACATTCCAGAACATCTCCAACTATTCTGAATCATTCTAGTAAATTTTAGAACCGTCTAGAGCATAATTTTAAATCCCCCATGATGTGGCAATAGGTAAACTATCCGCTTTCACCCCCATATCTCTGAAACCAACCCCTGTAGCCAAAAACGGAAAATTTCTTCATGTATGAGGGGTGAAATGCTAATACACCATATAATTCCCATGGAGCTATGGGGGATGGTTTCTGAATTTTATGTACACGCAACCAGTAACACCAATATTTTTATTATATATATGAGATTAAATAATTCTCAAACAAGCAGAAGCCTCCCTCTCGGTGCGTTATTTGCAAGCCCCACTCCTTATGCGATATCTACTATTTTGCCAATTCGATTGGCAAAATGCTTCCGAACGGAATTCATATATGGTGAATCGAATCGCTATTCATGTGTCTCATTACTCAAATGTAACATTATTCTCGCAACAAATACGCACTCACATATTCCTACAAATATTGCTCCAGACTGTATCAATCTGTTCGGGATTCCATCTGCGATACTGGGAATTTACTTGAAACTCGAAATCTCAGCTCAGAGTAATCGATTGAATTGCAATAATATCACATGGTACATAAAAATTCCATATTAGATGAAAATTCAGAACCTACGATGGAACACAAAGATTCACGTTCGAGTTCCACATAGGATTTCTATTATTTCTGATTGCCGTCAGAATGAAGAGGTCCTCATTTTGTAGAAAAAATTGTCTACTTTCGAAACGTGAAATAAAAAATAGTACTGTTCCTAAGGAGTAAGCTAAGAAAAATCGTGATCTTTGAAGAAACGAATTTATCGAACACCTTGACAAAAGACGTCGACTGAAAAATCTGAAATTCTCACCATTCGTGGGGCTCATTGAGATGAATCTTTTGAGCTGAACTTGGATGTAATCCCTTAGATAGTTTTCGAGATATAACCTTTTTTCATAATATGGTTTCTGGCCAATATCTCAGAAACTACTGGAGCGAGTTCGCCCAATGTCAATACCAAACTTTTCGTTCATTAAATGCACAAACTGACGGAATTTGAAGTCTCTAACTCAAATAGTTTTTGAGCTATCATGTATAGTAAATTCAGGATAAAAAACATAGTAATTAAAATTATCTGCAAACGAAAAATCTCAGCGAAATTTACCCCGAGTGAAAATTGTGAGTTCAAATGAGAAGTATTTCATCGCTGAGAGTGGCAGCTGCGAATAAATTTTTCGCGAAGAAAAATCGAAAAAACGATTTTTCGAAAATTTGAGTTTTCTCGAAAACTACTCAACCGATTTTGCTCAAATTTCACTGACAGCAATTTGCATGGGGAGGGAAAGTACTGCTCAATTCTCAGCTCACCAAGTATTACCGTTGCGGAGCAACGAGTTGATATCTGTCACACATATATACACACTAGGGTGATTCGTTTTGAACGAACATTTTTTTTTTCGCTCCCATAGCGGAATATTGTTCTACATACCGAAAACAAAATTCCTTCAAAATTTGAGCCCTTATTTTTACTTCTAAGTACTTTTTTTTTGATCTTGAACATTTTCTATTTAAAATACATAGGAAATTTGGAACTTTTTTTTCAATTTTCTATAACTAAGCGGCATTTAACGCCACTGCAATGAACCGAAGTGCAATTTGTAGGTAATCAGTTACTCTTTCAAAGTACTTTTAGCAATTATACGTTACCTCATTTTTTAAATATATATACTTCCCAAAGTCATATTTCTATGAAAAAAACTTCATTTTTCGTATTTTTCGGCAAAACGGTCAGAGTGACAAAAAAATTGAATGGGATCTTTGTTGTAGGAAATTTAATTTTCTACAAAAAAGATCCCGTACGTTGAAGCAATAAAATTCCCGGTTCAAAAGATATAGGGCATTTTAGAAGCTAATTTGCCGAATATTAATAAATGAGCTCATTTTATGTTCTTCAAATTACTAATGTGGTTATTCCCCTTCCATAAATTCCATTCCGACCATAATATATGATTTAACATGAAAAAAATTCTTCAAAAGCAAGCTACTAATTCAATTTTCAACAGCAAGCCATCAATGAAAGGTTGATTTTTCCATTATTAGTCTAGCAATAGATATAATAATTTCAAATAATATTGACTGACAGTATTTGATTTCATCGACTGTGTATTTATTATTATTATTTTCATGACATCACTTTAACGCGCAATTTTGGTCATATATAGGCTATAGTTCGTTCATGAGAATTTCTAGCTGAACTTAAGGGAGTTCATCGGGTAACTGAATTAATAGACCAATAATTATGAAAAAAGAGGGTGCGTGGACTCTGTATACGTGGAAGAAATTATACTTCCTTAGCATGAGCGGGAATTCATTTTATCATGTATTTAAGGAAGTTCATCTGGTACCGATTTAATTAGTAAGAAAAATCACTACGACTAACGTAGTCGGCCCGATGACTATCGTACTCATCAGGAGATACGGTAGCGTCTCTCGCCAAGCGCGTGTTTTACTCTACATCCATTATATGCTACATGATGGGTAGCGGTGTTGTTGACAGGTTCTGATGTCATTTTGTGACGTTAAAACCCGGATCGACGTTCTGATAACTGTTTTTAAAATAAAAAGCTACATGATGGGTAGCGGTGTTGTTGACAGGTTCTGATGTCATTTTGTGACGTTAAAACCCGGATCGACGTTCTGATAACTGTTTTTATAATAAAAAGCTACATGATGGGTAGCGGTGTTGTTGACAGGTTCTGATGTCATTTTGTGACGTTAAAACCCGGATCGACGTTCTGATAACTGTTTTTTTTTTTTTTTTTTTTTTTTTTTTGCGTACTTCGGAAAGCATTCATATTATTTTCAAAAAGGGCACGGTTCTGACGTTACTGTCGTGCGAGTGAGATGGAAGTTGAACTCCAGAAAATCAGTATTTTTCGAGACAAATTAATTTATTTTAAAATCACCAAGTATCTAATGTATGTGAGAAAGCTCTCAAATTGTTCTTTCATTTATGTATCCATTATGGAAGTTTCCCCTCTGAAAACCTGTTAATTGCCACAAATTTCATGTTTCTAGACGAAAACCTATGCGTTTCATAATGGACCGTGTTAATTGAAAAAATCTTCATTCATCAATTGCTTCCGAACAAGATATCCGAGGAGCTTGAAATTTTAACAGGTGACTATTCATATTTCCAGAAGTATATGCAAATTTTTTCATAATTATTGGTCTATTAATTGACTTACCGGATGAACTCCATTAAGGAACGTATCGAATATTGGGAAATGAGTGACGGAAAATAACTACAATTGATGGAATTTAACACAATCTGTAAAATCTAGAAGATGAATATTCTCTAGATTGGTAAGGAAAAATAAATCTATTTATTCTTTGATTCAATTTAAATTCCACTAATTGTAGCTATTTTTCGTCACTCATTTCCCAATTTTAGATACGTTCCTTAAATACACGATAAAAGGAATTCCCGCTCATGCTAAAGAAGTATAACTTCTTCCGCGTGTACAGAGTTCCCCGCACCCTCTTTTTTAATAATATTTTCAATTATTATTCAATACAAACACTCATTAATAAAACTCGTTAATTCTCAATGGAGACAAACACACGTGAAAATGCTATACGTTGCTTCGATCTCTATCCCCACTACTACGCTGGTAAAATCGTACTGGTCAATGGAGTAACTTCGGAAATATTCGGCTCTTGTGCTACAACATATAAATTTCAGCTTCGGGTCGAGTTCAGAGGAAACCTCTTTGGCTAGTTCGACAATAGTTTGGGCCCCTTAGGAAAGAAGTACGCCGATGTACAGTATAGTCGTTCCACGCACGTTTGCAGCTACATTTATCCTGTGAAATTTCTTACTCGGTATGTGCGCGCACTTCGTTTCACTCAGAAAATCCACTCTCATCGGATTTGTGTAACGCGCCTACAGAAGTATAACTTCAAAAAATTTGAATATACTTCTGCAAATCTAAAAAGTCGCCTGTTAAAATTTCAAACTCTTCGGATATCTTGTTCGGGAGAAATTAATAAACAGATTTTTCAATTAACATGGTCGCTTAGATTGATTTTTCAAGTAACACGGTCGCTTATGATTGATTCAATTCTTTACGGAAATTGATTTATTTAATAATCCTATTTCCATCTTTATGCGATGATATGAGATTTCAACTGCTATAACCTGAATAGGTTAGAAGTGTGAATATCCAAGCACTTTGGGCCTTCTCTCCATTTAAGTTCAGATGGAAATTCTCATGAACGAACTATAGCCTATATATGACCCAAATTACACGTTAAAGTGATGTCACGAAAATGATAATGATAAATACACGGTCGATGAAATGAAATACTGTCAATCAATATTATTTAAAGTTATTATATCTATTGCTAGACCAATCATGGGAAGATCAACCTTTCATTGATGGCTTGGTTTTGAAAATTCAATTAGTAGCTTGTATTTGAAGAATTTTTTTCATGTTAAGTCTTATATTATAGTCGGAATGAAATTTATGAAAGAGGAATAACCACATTAGTAGTTTGAAGAATATAAAACGAGTTCATTTATCAATATTCGGCAAATTAGCTTCTAAAATGCTCTATATCTTTTGAACCGTGCATTTTATTGCTTCAACGTATGGGATCTTTTTTGTAGAAAATTAAATTTTCTACAGCAAAGATTCCATTCAATTTTTTTGTCACTCTGACCGTTTTGCCGAAAAATGCGAAAAATGAAGTTTTTTTCATAGAAATATGACTTTGGGAAGTATATATATGAAAAAAGTGAGGTAACGTAGAATTGCTAAAAGTACTTTGAAAGAGTAACTAATTACCTACAAATTGCACCTCAGTTCATTGCAGTTGCGTTAAATGCCGCTTAGTTATAGGAAATTGAAAAAAAAGTTCCAAATTTCCTATGTATTTTAAATAGAAAATGTTCAAGATAAAAAAAAAAGTACTTAGAAGTAAAATTAAGGGCTCAAATGTTGAAGGAATTCCGTTTTCGGTATGTAGAACAATATTCCGCTATGGGAGCGAAAAAAAAAATGTTCGTTCAAAACGAATCACCCTAATACACACACACACATTCATACAGACATTTTTAATAAATGTCATTTCTCGGCATTTTGGATCATTCTATGTCATATTCCGATGGAATCTCGAAATCGAAAAAAATCGCGTTTACACTGCTTCCATTCGGAAGCAAAAACGCGAATTTATGATTTAAAAAATTCGAAAAAGTGCCTTAAAGATTGAAGATATTTGAATCCCATTTTCATTAAGGGCTTGGAAATTTCGTTTTATTGTCTGGTATAACATATATTTTTATTTTCTAATCAAAAGTGTCACTCTTCAGGAAAAGTCAAAATTCAATTTAAAAATTAAGAAAACAAGCAGAAATCTCACTCTCGGTTCGTTATTTCCGAACCCCACTCCTTGTGTGACATTTCATATTTTGGCAATTCGATTCGCAAAATTCTCCCGAATGGAAAATTCATCTATGGTGAATTGAATCGCTATTCACGTGTCTCATTGTTCAAAAACTGACATTATTTTCGCAACAAATACGCACTTATACAGTTCTACAAATATTGCTCCAGACTGTATCGACCTGTTCAGGATCCCATCTGCGGTACTCCAAGTCAACTTGGGACTCGAAATTTCAGCTCCATAGAATCGATTAAATTGTAATAATGTCATATGATGCATAAAAATTCAGTATTAAATGGAAACTGAGATCCTACGATAAAACTTGAAAATCGAAGTTTGGGTTCAAAATAGAATTTCTATTCTTTCTCATTATCGTCAGAATGAAAAGGTACTCATCTTGCAGAAAAAATTGTCTACTTTCGAATGGTGAAATAAAAAATGGCAGTGTTCCTAGAGAGAAAGCTAAGAAAATCCGTGATTTTTGAAAAAACTAATCTATCGAACACCCTTACAAGAGACTTCTTCTGAAAAATCTGAAATTCTCACCATTTGTGGGGCTCACTGAGATGAATCTTCTAAGCTGAACTTGGATGTAATCGCTTGGATAGTTTTCGAGATTTGACCTCTTTTCATAAAATGGTTTTTGGGCAATATCTCAGAAACTACTGAAGCGATTTTGCCCATTTTCAATACCGAACTTTTCGTTCATTAGATGCACAAACTGACGAAATTTGAAGTCTCTAACTCAAATAGTTTTTGAGTTATCGTGTATAGTAAATTCAGGATAAAAAATACTGCAATTTAAATCATCTGCAAACGAAAAGTCTCAGCAAAATTCACCCCGAGTGAAAATTGTGAGTTCAAATGAGATGTATTTCATCGCTGAGAGTAGGGACTGTAAATCAATTCTTCGCGGAGAAAAATGTAAAAAATTATTTTCCGAAAATTTGAGTTTTCTCGAAAAGTACTCATCCGATTTCGTTCAAATTTCACTGACAGCGATTTGCATGGGGAGGGAAAGTCCTGTTGAATTTTCAGCTCACCAAGTATTACCGTTGCGGAGCAATGAGCTGATATCTGTCACACATACACACACACAAAAACACATACATACAGACATTATTTAAAAATGTAATTCCTAGGCGTTTTGGATCATTCTGAGTCATATTCCGATGAAATCTCGAAATCGAAAAAAATCGCATTTACAATGCTTCCATTCGGAAGCGAAACGGTGAAAAAAAAATTGGTTTTCATATTTTTATCCGAAAATTACATTACAAAACAAAGAAATTAGCCACCTGTAAAATGTCGTTACCATGGTTTAATCAGGAAATATGAATATCTGAAAATTACCATATTTTCCCTTTTTTGCGAGATTCAAAAATTCATATCTCCGATCCTTTTGGAAATTAAGGGCTGAAAGTTCGGGCTTAGGCATATTTTGATACGTATGAACATGGAACAACCCATATGTTCTCCGATGGAAATCTGATGTTCCAGCTTCGGAATCAAAATGAATGCTCACTCAGTTGCTCGCCAAGAGCACAATTTTTATTTTGCAAAATTTATAGTTATTTCAGTCATAATATAAGATTGAAAATCCATTTGGATTTTTACCTTCAACCTTCATTTCCAGCTATGGACCATTCTCAAATTACTCCAGTCAGTCTCATATATTTTAATCATTAATTCTAACGTTGACAGTAATTTTTTCGAAGAGCTCTACAAATTCAATCAATTTACTTTTTTGTCTGTGTAATTTTTTCGGAGATATTGTCTCTTTTCACAATCTCTTTGATTAACATTTCCCAATCATTTTTCTTCTATCAATTTCTTTCTTTCCGTAAAGAGAAGGATCGAAAACCATTTCAGATTCAATGATAGTTAATTCATCTTTGAAAGTTCCAATAGTCATATTGGATTCTTGTATTTGTATTCGATAACATGAAATCACCAAATGCAAATCATTGGTGAGGAGGTGCAATCATTGTAATATTTTCTGATGAAAAGTTAAAATTCAGTCAACCATCTCTTCCTATCTAGAATCGAACCATTATGAAATGATTTGCAAAGAGGATGTCTCTGTATTGATGATTGAACTCAGACTATCAGACGTCAAATTCATGGACAAATCGCAGAAATACTAAGAAATTTAAGTTTTCCGGAAAAAAGGTGCGTTGACCACCTGTGCACACAATAGAAGTTATACATATTTAGCATAATCCAAAACTTACTACTTCCAGCAAAAAAATTAAGGGAACGGTAAATTTTGTCAGGTTTTTGCTTGATTTTCAAATGGCTGTAACTTCGCCAAACATGATCGTATCAGAATTAAAAAAAATCGTTGGAAAGCTTGAAGTCTCTACTCTTGAAATCTTCAGATAAAAATATTCCATGACCATTCGTTATAACGAGATAGGAGAGTTGAAAGCGGAACAATTCTTTTTCTTTTTTTTTTTCATTTTTTCAACTTGTTGCACGGACTTCAAAAAAATTTTCTCGACTTAACCCTTATGAGGATCGTGTAGCTTGGTCTTTCAGCTTCAATTTCTTTTTTTTTTCCCTACGACCCTTTGTTGCTGAGATATTGCCGATTGAATCAAAAAACACCCTTTTGTCTTCAATCGTCGATATCTCAGGAACTACTGATCGCACAGCGAGCGGATGATGAGATTCGTAAATTTGAATAAATTTCCTGTGAGATTCTTGCACTGCTCGATTGAAAAAAAAATTTCTTCCAATTTTAAAATTGGTTCGAAAAAGTACCAAAAAATTGAGTTTTTTTCCTTTTTCGAAAATTGCCCTGCATTTCGCGAATTTTGCGAAAACTGAAAATGTTTCAACGTTTTTCTCTAGTTCAATGTGTGCTGGAACACCCCCTAAATTTTCAAGCCAATCGGTTCGATCGTTTTTTTTTCCCGAATGAACAAAGTTTCAGCAAAAATTAAAGGAACACTTTTTGTGCCCTAAACACCAATTAATGATGATCAGGGCCGAAAATGTTTTTTCTCCGTTATTTTTCCGTGATTCTTTGTGCAAAATTTGTTGAATTCCATCGAAAAATGAGAACAATGAAAAAAGAAAGAAAATTAATAAAAAAAATCAAAAAAACAATTTTTTTGAACTAAAAAAAACCGAAAAAAAAATTGTTTGAAAAAATATTCTGAGTCACTATCTCTCCAAATCAAATGCGATTGCAGTGTTTTTTTTTTCATTTTTTACTTTTTTTTCTAAGTTTTTACTGGTTTTTTGAGAACAAAAATTGATTTTTTCATTGATTTTCAAAAGAAGAAAAAACATCTAATTTTCCATTGATTAAGAAAAAAATTTGAATTTTTTATTGTTAATAAAAAATTCAAATTTTTTATTGATTAATGAAAAACAAAATTTCAATTTTTTTATTGCTTTTTCATTGTTCTTATTTTTCGATGAAATCCAACGAATTTTGCACAAAAAATCACGGAAAAATGACGGAGAAAAAACATTTTCGGCCCTAATCTTCATTACTTGGTGTGGAGGGCACAAAAAAGTGTTCCTTTAATTTTTGCTGAAACTTTGTTCATACGGGAAAAAAAATGGTCGAACCGACTGGCTTGAAAATTCAGGAGGTGTTCCAGCACACATTAAACTAAAGAAAAACGTTGAAACATTTTCAATTTTCGCAAAATTCGCAAAATGCAGGGTAATTTTCAAAAAGGAAAAAAACGCAATTTTTTGGTACTTTTTCGAACCAATTTTAAAATTGGAAGAAAATTTTTTTTCAATCAAGCAGTGCAACAATCTTACAGGAAATTTGAAGTTTACGAATCTCATCATCCGCTCGCTGTACAATCAGTAGTTCCTTAGATATCGATGATTAAAGACAAAAGGGTGTTTTTTGATTCAATCGACAATATCTCAGCAACAAAAGGTCGTAGGGGAAAAAAAAGAAAATGTAGCTGAACGATCAGGCTACACGATTCTGATAAGGGTTGCATCGAGAAAATTTTTTTGAAGTCCGTGGAACAGTTTGAGAAAACGGAAAAAAAAGGAAAAAAAATTTTCTGGTTTCAACTCTCTTATCTCGTTATAACGAATTGTCATAAAAAATTTTCATCTCAATATTTCGAAAGTAGAGACTTCAAGCTTTCCATCTATTTTTTTTTAACGTGATAAGATGATTTTTAGCGAAGTTACAGCTATTTGAAAATCAGGCAAAAAACTGGCAAAATTTACTGTTTCCTTAATTTTTTGCTGGGTGTATTTATAAACATTCAAGTAATGTACTGAACTGAAAAGGGGTGAAAAACAAGTAGAGAAAACTATAAAAGAAGTGAAGAAGAATGCTTACTACAATCGATCGAATCGAAATTGAATAGATTAATGCATATTTTTGATTTTTGTTTTCGAATGGGAGCTTTGTTTCCGCAATTTTTTTCAAAATGCCAAAATTCATTGGAAACGACTGAATTGATCCAAAACTTCGAGAAATCATAACAAGAGGAAGAGTAAACATGTATGTGTTTGTGTCTGTCTGTACGGCCCTATCAATCTTTATTACTCGAGAACAATGAGAGATAGAAATCTGAAATTTCGGCAAGATATCAGTATTGATGGAGTGCATATTCCATAAAATTTTTAACAGGATTGGCTGTATGGTTTCTGAGATGAAGCAATTTTTTTTCAATCTTGTAGGCATAATATCTACCTTTTGACAAATTTTCATGAATTCGTCCAATTTCCTGCAATAGTTATGAAGTCTCCGTAGGTGAGTTCCACGTTTACAAGGGTCCAAACAGTTTTTTTATTCATGTAACAAACGCAATTTCCGTGTGCGGGGACTGGAAGTGGACTTCCTCAAATCCCACATTCTTGAATGAGTTCAGAAAAAAATTCTAGACCCAATCGTTTGAACTCTCTTGTTTCGAAAATATTCCGAAAATTACTCGAACGATTTGCTTTCCGCGATCTCTTCTCATTAACTCAGTATTGAATTAATTATTCCACGTTCCAGTGAAAATGCTCGATGGTGGGAAAGCACGATGAAAACACAACGATTACTAAAATTGATGATACTAAGGAGTCAAATACCATGCCAAATTACAGCAGGAAAAATGATGGTTATGTCATTGGAAACATTCACGATTGTAAGTGTCCCCCATGAATGAAATCCTCCTTCTCATGATACCTTATAGAAGAAATATCAAACTGGAATTATAGATTATGAAAACATCAGCATCTTACTTCACCGTGTTCCTGGCCATGCAACAAATTGACAGAAAGATCTCCGAGGAATGAATATTTCGAGATGAACTGTGCGGGAAATTAATGGAAAGTATTCAAAAAATTCGATTGTCTCATATGAAGCACAATATGTTCATACATTTAGGCATATACAATAATTCATTAGAATTCAATTGAATTCCA
This sequence comes from Aleiodes alternator, assembly GCA_963921955.1. Lineage (NCBI taxonomy): Eukaryota > Metazoa > Arthropoda > Insecta > Hymenoptera > Braconidae > Aleiodes > Aleiodes alternator. The sequence goes on along the minus strand of OY998102.1, from coordinate 2,361,888 downwards.
TACGAATAGGAAAACATAGAATAGGTACACTCACTGGTATGAGTAAGTGGAATGAATTTGTATTGAGTGATTGGTGTGATTATTTAGGAGTGGAATTGGTTCAAAAGTAGTTTATATGGTGTAACCGATTGACAGGATAATTGACAGTTTCAATTATCCTATTCTTTAATTGACTTATTTGTTTGAAATATTTCTATCCCAACCAAACCAGTCAATTCGATTACACGCAGTTCCGGTCGCCAGGTGTTTTTAGCAACTAACAAAAACACCAAAATTAGAATTAATACGAATATAAATTTTATTAAACGTATGTCTCACATTGGTTGGATTACACTCAAAGTATACAATGTATATATTTTTCACGTTTATTATTTAACACTTAATAAATCTGAGATTATTCACTTATAATTATACACACTTAACTATTCTCTAAATTATTGAATCTAAACTTTTATCCTATAGGAAATTACGTTATCGACGTAAGGTAACTGTATACGACGAGAGTTCCGACGCGTTGTGAGGTTTAAATTTGATTGCCTCTTCTCGGGTACGCGCGCTCCTTTTATTGCACTCGGTTCTAATTGTTCTTGTAACTAAATTAACAATTTGATGGTATCATTTATGTATCGATCTTGTCCTTTTTGAACCGTGATTCGATTTACATGAAGATTTTCCCTAAAACACTTAATTGATGCTACTTCCTTCAAAATCTCATAAATGATATTTTTGCAAAACCTATTATCGTTAATACCGTGTTCTTAACGCTGCTGAATAATTTTGTTCTTTCTAAAGTGATTATTCGAACAGAAATACTATTTAACCAAGCAAAGGCTAAAAACCGATATCTGAGAAATCAGGACCCCCTTTCGAGTACGATAATGCCTCGTAATTTCCTCAAAACCGCATTAATTCATTTAATTAGTATATTAATTAATTTCCTGCATTACACTCCAGGGATATTGTCATTTCGGGCGCCTAGGTGGCAGCATGGTGAACTCGATTCGCCATTCCAGACCCTCGAAATGTTAAACTTAAATTATAGTCACGCACCCCTAACATAGGTGGTAGCACGGGAAGCTAATCTGTTCTATCGGATTTCCCCGTGCTGTCACAATGGATTCATCTGTAGGAAGGCCGTTTAACAGTGAATAGATTGTTGTATACCCACTCCAATGGTCTGGGTTTTTCCCTGGTCTTTTCCCCTGGTTTTTCCCAACTGACCCATGTGCACACCAAATGTGCAGTCCCAATACTTTCTTTCCCCTTTTCATAACTTTTACCACTATAATCCCCAATAAAGCAAACCCTTGTAATTACTCTATTGCACTCCTGGTCCCAAATTCTCGAGTACCAGCAATAATTGTTTCTTGTGGAATTTCCCCAAGTACCTGAACCCTTTCTTCAACCGAGCCCTCACCAAATTTTCCTTAACTCTACTGACCAATCACCTTTCAGGAATAACTCCCTCTCCACTCTTTCATCCCTCCCGACTCTCCTGAAGTCATAGATATAAATATTAAGAATATTTAGTGAATGAGCAGATACAAGTAAGTCACCAAGTTGTGAACACCCATAAGAGTACCTTTGTACATAACTGTAGATAGATTTATCCATCTTTAATGAATAGATTCTGTGAAATAGTTGTTCAGTTCAATACTCACAAGCCGGAATCCAACATAAAATCGGCGACGAGGATCGGGATTCTTCAACACTCGTACAACAGCGCAATTCTGAAGACTCACCCTAAAGTACAAGTGACGACTTTCTAGCCGTGACATTGGAGAACGAACGGAAAAAGAGTAAAAGAGGGTGCGTGGAACCCACGCGACAGAAGTGAAACTTCTTATACATGAGCCATTGGTCATTTTACACTTGGCTTTGGATTAAAATATCTCGAAAACTATGCAAAATTTAACGAGACATGCTGTGAATGAAACTTAGAGGGAAGATTGACGAACAAAATAAGCAGAACGCTGTTTTTCTACGACCAGTAGTTCCCGAGATATCATTCTTTGAATGAGTAGTTCAGAAACAATGGATGAGGCCCGATAGCAAATAAATGAGCGCTTGGACGTCCTTTCTGAATTTTTCATTCAAAAATCGATATTTTAATAACTACGAGTCGTAAAAAAACGGAGGTTTGCTTATTTCATTCGTTGATATTCTCTCTAAATTTCATTCACAGCATGTCTCGATAACTTTGGAGTAGTTTTCGAGATATTTCAATCCAAAGCCGAGTGTAAAATGGCAATTTTTGAAGAAATAAAAAGCAAAAATTATGGGGTGGAGCATGGATATTTTTCGGTCGTGTTTCATCACAACTCCTCCTTTGAATGACAATTCTCCGTAATTTTTTAAAAAATCATTTAGATAAGTTCCCATATTTTTCTCTCCGTGTATTTAAAATGAAAAATGAAAAACACAGGCTTCCCCCACCACCCGGAGAGCGACCCGACGGCAGCAGCAAACATTTCTTCTTCCACCCACTACTCTACTACCACATTCCCCTCAAAGCCTTATACTCGTTTCGTGACGCGAATTTTTAATTCTCACATCTTTTCTCCACCTCCCATCCACGAGGCAATGATTATTATAAGTCGAGACCTATAAATTATGAATACCACAATACGTTCACTTTCAGACTCCAAATTTGCAAAATCTGAGCCTCAATCCAACAGTAGAGATCTATAAAAATTTTAATGAACACATGAAAGCTCATATCTATTTTGATTCAGGTGCTAGTGATTGAGATTACATTGTTGTTAATTATCCTCTCGCGAACAGTCCAGAGAAAGCCCTCAAATTATTAATTGATAACGGTGCAGCTACCTCTCTAGTAAAAGAGTCGAGTCTTACACATTATAAAATAAGCGATCCTATACGAATCATGCTAAGAGGCATCACACCCGATTCCCCTGTTTTCACTAAGGGAGAAACACATCTCGAATTCGAAATGAAAGGCAAAAAAATAACCTCAAATTTCCAAGTGATTAACAATGACACTAATTGTCCATTCGACAGTCATCGGGAGAGACTTCATCAGAAAACATTAGTGTGTTTCAATTTATCATGAATCAAACTTCCTCTTTTGCTCACTCTCCACTTCAATACCGATTTACTCAACTACACCACAGAATTCGAATGATCATCTCGTTGTTCAGCCTAGAACTGAAACAATTATGAAAATCCAAATCGAAAATCCACACAAGCTAAAAGAAGGTATAATCACTCGTCAAATTATCAATGAAGATGAATCGCTTCTTGTTCCAAACGCTATTGTCAAAATAAATGAAGCTGATGAAGCGCTCGTAAACGTAGCAAATATCTCTACAGAAAAGAAAATTTTTCTAAAACCTCAACTAGCTATGAAGCTATACCGTCAAAGGTTTCAACATTTTTTCTAGAAGACATTGAAGATGAAGATAACGCAAACCGTATTCAATTATTAAAAGACCATCTCTGACTCTCTCATTTAAATAAAGAAGCAGAATTTTCTATTACGCGAATCTGTCAAGACTTTCATGATATTTCTCATTTACCCGGGAATAAGTTAACTGAAACAATCGCTGCTACTTGTGGAATGAAAACAACTGATGAAAATCCCATACATACAAAAGCTCATCGATATCCCGAAGTACACAAGGAAGAAGTCAAAAAACAAACAGAAAAATTACTCGCGCAAGGTAGCATCAGATCTTCCACTAGTCCGTGGTCTAGCCCCTTAATAATTGTTCCAAAGAAAATCGATACTTCAGGAGGAAGGAAATGGAGAATGGTTATTGATTATAGGCCCCTAAACAATAAAACAATCGGTGACGCTTCTCCACTTCCCAGCATTGAAGATATATTAGATCAGTTAGGACATTCGCAGTACTTCACAACCCTTGATCTAGCTAGCGAATTCCACCAAATACCCCTCAAATCTGAAGACAGACCCAAAACCACGTTTTCCACTCCAGAAGGACACTGGGAATGGACCTGTATGTCATTCGGTCTAAAAAACGCGCCCGTGATCTTCCAGCGGATGATGAATAACGTTTTATCCGGTTTAAATGATAAACAATGCTTCGTATACCTCGACGATATAGTCATTTACGGTTCAAGCCTAGAGGATCATAATAAAAAAATAATTGACGTCTTCACTCGTCTTAGAGAAAATCATCTCAAGCTCCAGCTAGATAAATGTGAATTATTGAGAGATTGATACCAATATTTGGGTCACGCTTTATTATTACTAAAGATGGTGTAAAACCCAATCCTGACAAAATCACCGCTATCTAAGAGATCCCAACACCAAAAAACGAAAAACATATTAAAATGTTTCTTGGTATGACAGGCTATTACAGAAAATTCATAAAAGATTACGCGACAATTGCTAAACCCCTCACAAAATTGTTGAAAAAGGATGAAGAATTTGTAAAGACAGAGGAACAAGAGGAAGCCTTTCAAACTCTCGAAAAGACCCTCATAAAAAAACCTTTATTACAATACCCAAAGTTCTCATTACCCTTTGCGTTAACCTGCGATGCATCAAACGTAGGTATCGGAGGAGTACTTTCCCAAATGATCGATGGAAACGACCTACCTGTCGCTCATTATTCAAGAACCTTCAATTGAGCAGAACAAAACTATACCACTACAGGAAAAGAATTATTTGCTATTGTTGATTTCGTGAAAAAACTCAGGCCGTATTTATATGGAAGACCATTTACCATTTATACTGATCACAAAGCCTTGCAGTGGCTCTCCAATTGTGAAAACCCACATCGAAACTTGTCCGGTGGCGATTAAGTCTCAATGAATATCAATATGAAATTAAACACAAGCCAGGTCGGATCAATTCTAATGCTGATGGATTATCTCAACTCTTTCCTGATCAAGAAATTAAGGAGGAAACTGAATTTTCGACCTCGAATGTTTTAACTTTGCATAAATCACATAAAACTTATCAGGATTTCATCAAACTCCACTACACTAATGAAGAAATAATGAAGTACGAAAGAAAAAACCGCGCTTCACCAAAAATCCAAGATAAAATTGTAATGTTTTGGTCTGAAGATCTTGATAAAAATAACCAATATTCCGATTATGATCAATCTAATTTTGATACCATTCAATTAAAATCTTTCCTAAACGGTGTAACGAGGCCGGAAATTCGGGTGGAATTCCTGCCTCGTTGTGCGTGTAGGTGCGTGCGTGTGTTAGGTGTGCGTGTGTGTGTTGAATGCGTGTGTGTGTAGTAGGTGCGTGTGTGTGTGTTGGGTGTGTGCGTGTGTGTGTGTTTAATGGCGGACGTACTGTTTTAACATTCAAAAGAGGGTTTTCTACTACGGAAATCCGGAACTACCAACGTTGCTCGGTTTACTGCAGCGCCCTCTGTGTTAAGACTCACCGTCAATTACTTGGAATTAATATTCGGGGTTATTCTTCGAATAAATAATGTGAATTACCATTTGTATACCGAAATATCTTTTTAATTAACCCAAATGTGACAAAGTCCGGTATACTACAACTCGAATTTGGCGCCGGGGAATAATGGCGACACTTTGTGGCGCCGTGAGTGTACTTGAGATGTACTGTCGTTTGAATATGCCGTTAGTGTACCTGAGTACGAATTGAGTTTGCCGGCCGGCATACAATATGACCGACTACGTGGCACGAGGCAACACCTGTTGACGATTTCATATCCCCCTTTTATGATATATTATTTCCAGAATCGTCCGGAAATAATATAATGAATTTATTGCTCAATTCTTTCTCAACAATTGTACTGATATTTCCGTTTAACTAATGCCCAGATGCTCGAGATAATTGTGGATTATTTCTACTTATATTTAATTGGCGTGGGGACGCCAATTACGTTCTTGGATTTTTCACAAGTTCCTTTTGTAGCAAATAATTAACTCGTCGGCCAAACTCGATGCCGTATTTATCCACAATTAGTCTCTCACTTTATCCGGATCAATTAACCCACAACATTCCCCTAATTAATATTTCTTTAATTATACTGAGGCTGAACACGCGGTAACGAAATCAGATTTACTTGTGACAGCCAAACTCTTTAACTCCGGATTTATACACTAATTTCTCACTTGGAGTCTTTATATTAATTGTTCTTATTCGAATCTCTTTTGAGTCTTTTATTCACTTGAAATTACTGCATTTATCACTAATTATCCTTAATTGAATTGACTTAATTGTATTGAACTTAAATTAACGTTGTTTGCTTTTTCGCAGTTGACACAGGAGTGGGGGTTTTCTCTCTAGTCGTGGAAACCTTCACTCCTGTCTCCGGAAGGTGCTGCCTCTACCGCGGAACTGTCGATAATCACTTATCGACCGTAGAGATCGTATATTTTCCGGAGGAGGAGGAAGAGGGCGCCTCGACGATCACCCCTTTTACGACCACCTCGTAGCAACGGGTTATATAAATTGAAAAATTCAAAACAGACTCTCTATTCACTTTTTCCAATTCATTTACAGTTTGATAAAATGGAGTACAAGAACAAATTCGAATGTCTTATGACCTTGAAAGATTCAATCGGTACCAAGAGTTTCACTCTTGTGCCTCCCGATAAAACTTCAAATATCAAATTAGATCAATTGAATGAAATGCTCAAATTTATCTTCCCTAAGAATGAGATCAAAATTTTCAATACAGCAAAAATTACCCCTAAAAATCAAGACGAAGACAAAACTATTCTACAAGGATGTCACAGCAGTAAGCTATCAGGTCATTATGGATTTAATCAAACATATTTGAAGATAAAAGAACGATATTTTTAGACAAGTATGGAAAGCAACATCCGTAAATTCATTAAAACTTGTTATTCGTGTCAAATGAATGAAACAAATTTTAAACCGACAAAACAGCCTATGGAAATTACTACTACCGCAGAAGCACCTTCTGAAAGATTAGCCATCGACGTAGTAGGCCCTTTACCCCTCACAGAGTCAGGTAACTGATTCATTGTTACAGCACAGGACGATTTGACTAAATATTCTTTTGCATTTCCCGTGCCGAATCATGAAGCGAAGACAATCGCGAATCAATTAATTCAAATTTTGACTTCAGTCGGTATCCCAAAGACATTCTGATCGGACCAAGGCGCAGACTTCATGTCCACACTAATTAAAGAACTGAGTGCACTTTTCAAAACGAAATATCTCTCTACTTCACCCATCACCCTCAAACTAATGGTGCATTAGAGCGATCATATTTAACACTGAAAGGTTATCTCAAATATTACACCAAAGCTCACCAAATCGACTGGGATGAATATTTACCCTTTGCTACATTTAGTTACAACACATCAGTGCATAAATCCACTAATTATACCCCATACGAACTACTTTTCAAAAAAAAAACTTATCTTCCTTCGTCGATAACAGCGAAAAGCTGTGACGTAATTCCTGAGCCTAACGGTAAGCTCAGCAATTAAGCACGCTTGAAAAGCACCCAATAGCCACAACAAAATTCAAAACAAAACCAAACTCAAAATGGGCGCCAGGAGGTATCTCAACATCCGATCAATCTTAAATTGATCTAAACCACAACAACAAAATCAAAAATTCAAATAAATTAACCACAAACTCAAGTACTCCCTTATTCAGCACGAACTAGTTCAGCCTCCCCCTCAGGGTTGCTGTTGTGGGTTTGAATAAGGAGTGTAAATAATTCCAAACAAAACAATTTAGGGGATAAAATAAAAATTTTTATATAAAAAAAAATTAATTATAAATTATTAAACCCCTGCGTTACATCGCAGGGGTTTAGAACGAAGGAAGGTAAGTTTAAGAACCAAAATTACACTATACGTACGATAACTACATGAAATCTAAAGGCCCTTACAAAATTGTTCGACTCTTTCCAAATCAAACTGTTCAATTACAAATCGGTAAGAAGAAGACCACCTATCACACTAATCACCTCAAACTTTATTTTCCAGATGAATCTGACAATTGTGATTCTCCTTCTGATTCCTCTCCCTGTAATTAGCCACATGTACCAAAATCAGCCTTTAACAAACTCTCCTGGAATTTATTATCTGAAAAAAGGAACTGCTAAAATCTCAAACACTCAACTGACTCTTTCTATTCATCTAAACATTTCTCAAGTAACCCACTCGAGATCAATTCTACGAACAAAGTTCTTTGAAACTTAAAATATCTGTAAGAACCCCTCTGTTTCGAGTCAAGTCAGTCTCTATTGCGATCAAATGTTAAACTTAATTCTCAAACGAATCGAAGAAATAAATACGAGATCCAAGAAACCAATGGATTCACCGCATCACCCTCACGGTTATCTGCAGCACCAATGAAACCCACATGGAAGACATCGAACTAAAAAACCTAGGAATTATCAAGCTGCAAGAATCCTGTGAAGGCTATATAGATCTCATCATTCTAGAAGCCAACGAAGAATCGAAAGAAAATCTCAGCTATTATATGCCTATCATTGAGATTCCAAATGATGACTGTCACCTCGAGAGACAATCACCGGAATTAATAAAAACCAATCAACTCAGTAGCATACACATCCTGAGAAGTGATTTGGGAGAACTGAGGATCAACAGCAAGCGTCTCAATGAAACCGACAAAATTATTACCAACCGCTTGAACAAACTCTTCAACAGTAGCAGCTATAATTGGGTGCCCATCATTTTCGAAGTGATTGGATCTTTATACATATTGTGGCGTATCCCCCCTTTCAATCTCGTGCTCCACGGAAAAAGAAGGAAGACAAACGAAGAGAACCCAGCAACGATCGTCTTCTATAATCAATAAGAAGAAGATTCAGTCGTTTGGGAAACGTCAATATTAACACATCTGTATCGCCTCGAAAATATACTGTCATTATAATTAATAATTGTGTTTCTTGTGTCTTATTCTCAACATTGGTGTCAGAAGGGAAATTGATATAAAAAAAAAAAAATTACCAGGAAACTTGTGTGAAGAACAGTTAAATAAATAATAAAATAAATAAACAAATAAAAGGCAGATAACAAGGACGATTAATGACGAACAATGGTAGTGTTTGAGTTGTTCACTGGTTTTTTGAATATTTATTAATGATTTACGAGATTTAACCGGATTTTGAGAGGAGCGTGGTGTGAGTCAAAAAATGACGCGTGCACGAGATTTTCGATTTAATTGTAACTTTATTATAAATAATCAAATTATTTATCACAGCCTTAATCACTTTTTGTTTTAACAATAATTGAATTGAGATAATCAAGAGTTTTGAGAGTTTCTATTAACTATTTTTTAATTGAGAATATATGAGAAATTCTGAGAACACTTCTTGCACTTGACGCGAAAATAGCTCTTTCGAGAATAAGAGTGAGAATTCCAAGAAAATATGGCAGGTGTCCTGAATTAATTAATCTATCATTCGATAGATTGCGGGTCAGAACACCTGTTAATCAAGTGGCGCCTCGAGTGCCAAAGTTGAGTAGGTCACGGTCAGTAGGCCGATGACCGATAAAGAAATTTGAGTGGCTCTGTGTGAGTGTGAGTGCGTGAGTGTTTCTGATGGTTATTCGTCCATAACCAAACAGGTAGCGAGCATTGTGTCTGAGTAGAGAGGGAGAAGAAGAAGCGCAATTACGGGGAAGTACGTGTGAAGGAGAAATAAATAAATAAAAAATTACATAAATGAATAAAAATTCGAGTGACAAGAAGTGACAGTGATTCCGATTATGTCTGACCAGAGAAGAAGAAAAAGGAGCGTCGTGGAGGGAAATTTAAATTCAAGAAGAGGAGTGTCTCCATTATCAGTCACGAATACGCGTGCAGGTCCATTGGCTTCGGGTTTTCAACTCCATACAGTGCCAAGTGATCATGCAATTCATACCCCTATTCGCGAACAAATTACTGAAGAAATTCAACAGGTTTCCAACGGACTACGTGAAGAAATTCAACGTCATCAAAGAGAGGCCCAAACGGAAGTGGTGAATAATTTAAGGGAGGCGATGCGATTGGACCTAGAGGAATTTCGCCGTGATACGAGGGAAGAACTTCGAGGTTTATTGAGAGAAATTAATGAAAATAATGTTCAACCAGCCCCTGTGAACAACTCAACTACACCCCCGCTGCAGAATATCCAGGATCTGCCCCCTGTCAACATTATTCCAAATGAAGTTTTAAATTTATCTCCTGCTTCAAATCAAATCAATAACCTCGCTCATACTTCTTCCATTTTATCAGTTAACACTAACCTTATCAAACCGGACGTGTATGATGGTTCACAATCATGGTCTAGATATCGTATTCATTTTGAGATCGCAGCTAATAACAACGGTTGGTCAGAAAATACCAAAGCTTCTCAATTATTGACACTTCTCCGCGGAAAGACTCAACTGATATTAGAAAAAGTTTCTAAAGAATTAAAAAATTATAAAAAAATAACAGAATTATTAGATGATCGTTTTGATGAAAAACATCTAGCTAGAATGTATTTCAATGAGCTCCAAGCCAGAAAACAACGAAAAGAAGAAAATTTTCAAACTTTCGCCGCGGAAATTGAACGATTGGTCCGATTAGCACATTTAGATATGAACGAAGAGAATCGTGATCGTATTGGTTGCCTTTCTTTCATGACGATTCAGGTATCGAGTTTACTCTACCTTTGGAACGAGTTAATGTTTGCAAAAAGCAGTTAAACGAGCTACAGAGCTCGAAGCGATTAATAATTTATTGAATAACAAACGCCAACCGAATAACGCATCACAAAACAGCTTCTGAAAATTGTCAAATCAACAGAATAGAGTACTTAATAATCTGTCACAAGTACAATGCTTTAAGTATCAAGGATTCGGCCACTACGCTAATAAATGCGGGAAGATTGACAATGCTCATGAGAATAATCAAGCAGCTTCTAATTCAAATTTCTCTCAAAGAGTAAATCAGAATGGGCGTTTTCATCCCTACCAAAATTTCGTTCAATCTTCCCGTAATCGATTCTCGAGAAATGATAATGATAATAATCATCAAGTTTCAAATCCGAATTCGGGAAACTAAATAGAGTCAATTCGTTGGAGGACGAATTGACTCAATTTCCACATCACATCATTCAATGCAATCAATTTAAACGAAAAACGAACGGAAATTTAACCTTACAATTAAAAATAAAAGGTAAAATCAATGACAACCCTTATTTGATGACTCTCGACACAGCAGCTGATATTACACTTATTAATCCAGATCTCTTCAATGGTAATCTCAACGAATTAGAAGATGTCGTTAAAAATATTTCTATTTTTACCGTCTCAGCTGGTTGGTCTTCGCTGATATTAAAGATGAGTGTATTCTTGGTCTCGATTTTCTTCACAAATCCCGACTTTTAGAGAATTTTCAATCAATTATTCATCGGAAATTCAATATCATGGATAATAACAAAATTGTTTCAGTAAAACAACTCTCTTCTTCCGAAACAATTCAATTCCCTCCAAATCTTCCTGACCATTTAGTTAAATTATATGAAGAATCGTGTGAGTTACTAAATCTTCATGAGAAACAAAAACTAAAACAATTTATGATGAAATATCAGAATGTTTTTTCTCGGAATTCCAATGATTTAGGTCGTTTTCGAGGAATTAAACATAAAATTATTACTGAGAATAATCTACCAATCAAACAAAATCCCCAGAAAATTCCATTCCATTACCGTGACAGAGTTAATCAATTATTACAAGAGATGAAAGATCAGAAAGTCGTTGAACCTAGTTTCAGTCCCTGGGCATCACCAGTAGTTTTAGTACAAAAAAAAAGATGACTCTCTTCGCTTTTGTGTAGATTATCGTCGCCTTAATGATATCACAAAAAAAGATTCTATGCCCCTTCCACGTGATACTGATATGTTTGACGCTAGCGTTAATTCTAATTGGTTTTCTACAATTGATTTAAAATCAGGCTAGTGGAACTGAACCCTGAAGATTAAGAGAAAACAGCGTTCGTAATTAATGACGAGTTATGGCAGTTCAAAATTCTACCATTTGGTCTATGTAATGCTCCCACCACATTCTTGAGAGTTATGAACAATGTCCTGAGCGGTTTAATTGGTAAAATTTGCCGCGTTTTCCTCGATGACATCATCGTCTTTGGAACCGATTTTGATAATCATCTGCACGATCTAAATCTCGTTATGTCACGTTTAGCTTCAGCTAACCTGAAAATCAATAGTAAAAAATGTGCATTTTTCAAACATAAAGTTCTTTATTTGGGTCACGTTGTTTCTCAAAAGGAATAGGATGTTCTCCAGAGAAAATCGATTCCATTCTAACCTGGCCAGTACCTCAATCTAAACGACAAGTTAGAAGCTTGCTAGGATTATGTTCTTATTACAGGAATTACGTGAGAGGATTTTCCCACATCGCAAAACCTTTGTATGTCTTAACTGAAGACAAGACCCTTTTTCGATGGTCGCAAGAAGCACAGATTAGTTTCGACAAATTGAAATTAGCTTTAACTTCTCCCCCAGTTCTCTCGGTACCTATTCCAGAATGTGATTTTATTTTAGACACAGATGCTTCATTAACCGCAATAGGAGCAACTCTTTCGCAGGTACAAGATGGTGAAAAAAAAGTTATTGCTTATTTTAGTAGATGTTTAAATAAAGCCGAAAGAAATTACTGCGTCACGCAGAGAGAATTATTAGCAGTTATTCGTGCCTTTGCAAATTTTAATCATTATCTCTTGGGTAGAAAATTCATCATTCGAACTAATCACGCTGCTCTCAAATGGCTCCTGTCGTTCAAAAACCCAGAAGGTATAATAGCTCGTTGGCTCGAAATCCTTTCCAGATATGATTCTGAAATTTATCACAGATCGGGTCGGTCACACGGCAATGCCGACGCTCTATCTCGTCGCCCTTGCACCTGCTGGAAATGTGAAAGGAGTGATTCACTTGAAAAAAACTTTGAAAAATGCGTTTCTCGTACTATTTGTATCGCTGACAGTTCTTTTGATTGGGAAAGGCTTCAAAGGGAAGATTCTGTGCTACACACTATTATTCGATACAAAATTAAAAATCAACGTCCTGAGTGGCAACAAATTTCACATCTCGATTCTGAAATGAAGATTTATTTTTTATACTGGGATTCTCTTGAGTTGAAAAATGAAATCCTCTACCGATGGTGGGAATCCTGTAATCAATCTAAAATAATTTACCAAGTAGTAGTTCCTAAGAACTCTGTAGACGAAATTCTGAGAATCTCTCACTGCTCTCCTATTGGTGGTCATTTTAGAATTAATTAGATGCTTGATTCGATTCGGAAAAAGTTTTACTGGGCTGGTTGCAAATTTGACGTTGAGAACTGGTGCAAACAATGTTTGATTTGTTTCAGTCGGAATGGACCAACTCGGCGTATGAAAGGAGAATTACAAATTTATAATGTGGGATTTCCATTTGAGAGAATTGCTGTTGATATACTAGATCCCCTACCTCGGTCTTCAAGTGGGAATCGTTTCATTCTAGTAATTACCGATTACTTCTCACGATGGCCCGAAGCTATTCCCATTCCTAATCATCAAGCTACTACCGTGGCAGAAACACTTGTGACTCACATGATTTCGCGATTTGATATCCCTTTAGAAATTCACTCCAATCGAGGGAGAGATTTCGAATCACGAATTTCTACTGAATTGATAACATTATTAGGAATCAACAAAACAAGAACCACCCCTTTCCACCCTCAATCCAATGGTATGGTTGAGCGTTTGAATAGGTCCATTTTAAACTACATTGCGAAATTCGTTGATGATAATCAAAAAGGCTGGGATCGTTGGCTACCCTTGTTTCTTCTAGCTTACCGATCATCAAAACATCAAACAACGGAGTATTCCCCAGCAATTCTTATATTCGGACGGGAGTTATGACTTCCTCTAGATTTACTTCAAGGGAATCCCACAACAAATAGTACGATTAGTGAGATAAATCTTCCAAATTACGTTGATCAGCTTCGAAAGTCACTAGTCAACATTCATCAAAGAGCTCGAGAAAACTGGTCTCTCAAAAGTGATAAAATGAAGTCGAGATTTGACCTTAAGACTCATATGATTTATTTCACACGTCTCATCTCATTCGTTTGGAATCGCTGCTTTGAAAAAACGTAGTTAGAAAAAAAAAATGTTCTAATTAAAATGTACTAATTCGTGATTTTCTTGTGATGAGTTTTTCAGGTTACGTGAAGGAGACTCCAAATTAACTGCGCATATTGTAACACTAGTATGAATGAGATAATACACATACAATACAATACACTATAATCTTCAAAAGAAAAAAAAAAAGCAATTGTTAATTGTAGTTAATAGTACTGTTCTTAGGGAGAAAGCTAAGAAAAACCGTGATTTTTGAGAAAACTAAATCATCGAACTTCCTCACGAGAAACTCCTTCTGAAAAATCTGAAATTATCACCATTTGTGGGGCTCCTTGAGATGAATCTTTCAAGCTGAACTTGGATGTAATCGCTTGGATAGTTTTCGAGAAATAATCTCTTTTCATAAAATGGGTTTTGGCCAATATCTCGGGAACTAATGGAGCGATTTCGCCCAATTTCAATACCAAACTTTTCGCACCTTAGATGCACAAACTGGCCAAATTTGAAGTCTCTAACTCAAATAGTTTTTGAGCTATCGTGTATAGTAAATTCAGGATGAAACACACTGTAATTGAAATCATCTGCAAACGAAAAATCTGAGCAAAATTTACCCCGAGTGAAAATTGTGAGTAGATAGGGGTACATCTGGAGAGGAGTTCACATTTTTCCCGCGGCGGGGAAATTGGGGGCGCCACCGTCGCTGCTGGAAAAGCGCGGGTCGCGGTGTGTCACGTGGGTGTGCTGGGGCCTTGCCGAGGGGAGGGGGATCTCGCATGGGAAATATGACTCATCATAAATTCGATGAGTATTAGGGGACTAGGAAAATGGCCACCGTCGCTGCTGGAAAAGCGCGGGCCTTCTCGCGGTGGGCCATGCGGGAGTAGTGGGATTTTCCCGAGGGAGGGGGGAACTCGCGGACGATGAGGCAATGTGTATCCTGAAATGTATCAGGAGAACAGGGAAATTAGAAATTAATTCAAAGGAAATTTGGGGTGGGATTCATGGGAATGTTGACTTTTTGGGGTAAAAGTATTAGGAGAGTGGGAAAATAGAGTAGGTATGCGGGAAAAAAGGATATATTTAGGGATTTTAAGGGGTTAAAAGTATTAGGAGCGTAGGAAAAAAAGTAGGCATGCGGGGAAAAAATAAAAGTAGAAGATATTTTAGAATTTTTAAAATGAAAATATCTTTTAAAAAGAAAGTGCGTGAAACAGGTGGTTTCTACTGCACGGGCAAGAAAAAATGAATAGATATGGAGATTCAGAAGCTCATTAAAATGCGCTTCTTTAGTCCCCAAACTTACCGTGTTTACTTTATAAAAAGATCGAAAAGAATTAGAAAAAACGAGAATGTTCGATATGGAAATTACACTTTTTCATAAAAAGTGTATTTTCTCAAATCAACCATTCGAAAAAAATCCATCACCGTGGAAACATCGTCTCCGGAGAACTGAAAAAAATGGAATCATTTGAGGAGTTTCAATTCGGTAAGTGAAAAATAAGTTAACAATATTAAATATTTTGAATTTTTTATTTTTTTATTAGTACAAATATTCTAATAATTTAATTTTTTAGATGAGAAAGAAGTGGCTGAGCTTGAGAAGCTCGCCGATAAACCTGTGGCCTGTGTTAAGCCACGCCAAAAAAGCAGCCGCGAATGTAAGTAGAGTTGAAAAATATTTTTAAACTCTAAATTATTTTTAAAATTAAAAAAATTAAATATTTTTCCAGTGATGGTGACTAGTACTCCGAATACTAGTCCTTCAACACGTGCTGGACCCTCAGGACGTGCTCCATCGGTGGAATTAATTACTCTGGAACAATCACCAGAAGTAATTACTTTATCCCCATCGATAGCATCATCGCCGGAGGTTTTTAACAGGACGGATCCCTCGCCCTCATTAGCAGCATCGCCGCCAAATCCTTTTGAGGTGACGACTTCACCGCCATCGTACCCTGCAGTGGAGACATCGCACCAGGAGGCTCAACCCTTGCCATCTCCGGGTTCCTCCATTGATGGTGAGGAGATGAATGGAACAGAAGCCCGAGAAGGTCCAATCAGCAGGTCACCTAGAGAAATCAGCTGTAAGTACATTAAAAAAAATTCATCCATTAATTTTTCATTTTTTTTTTCATTTTTTCTCTCTTTTCAGCGGGAGGTTCTTCTCCATGGCTTCGTTCAAAGAGGCCACGGAGGGTTGTAGAGGAAGCGCGGAAGGAGAGAGTACGCAGGCGCTTATTCACCGTCTCGTCCCCCCTCGCAAGACTGAGCCTCAGGAGAAACCCTGGACCCCCTCCGGATCTGGATGACCCAGATGCATGGACGAAGGCCGTAAAATGGCTAACTGCAGCCAACATGCAGAGGCGAGGATTGGAGAGAGAGATAAAGCGGCTGGCCCAATGGAGAGAAGAGAGAGGAGACACATACATCTGCGGGGAATGCGGGCTGTCCACGTGTTTCTGCGGTTGAGGAGCAGCCAGGAGGAGAAAGTGCGGGCGCGTGTATTTGTGTGTGTGTATGTGTGTGTGTTTTTAAATTTTCTAAAGGGAGAAAATATGCAAATGAGCTCCGGACCTCGCCCAATATTTCAGGAGAGGGTTTCACTCCTGTTTCTTCAACCGAAGGAAAAACATCGCGTGCGTGAAAAGTGTTAAAATTTTGAAAAAAGAAAGAAAAAATGTTCAGTGCTATGGAAAATCTTGTGCACTATTTCAGCACCGTTGAGCTCAGGGACCGCGACGACGAGACAGAGACCGCGGTTTGGTTCTTCGTCGAGGAAGTTGGCGATTACGTCAACTTCGGCTCCTTCCCGGCACGGATAGCGCGTGATATTCACGTGCGGTTCCCGCAATATGTGGAGAGGGTCAAGAGAGAGCAGGTAAGAACTTTTTTTTTTTTTTTTTTTTTTTTTTTTTTTTTTTTTTTAATTATTATTAATAATTTTTTTATTTTCAGGCATTGGAGCTTCAACGGTGGGAAAACCGCATGGATTTTTACCGGAATGTGAGGGATGGGGCTGCTGAGTCGTGGGACGACGAGCTCCCACCAACTCCTGTACAGCCGCAGTTCCAGCCCGTCCACGTGGTCGCGTTTCGGCGGACGCTAAGGCGCGCTAGGGCGCGCCAACACACAGAAAACGAGCGTCGCGTCGCGGAAAGAATGCAGCGAATAGCTGCAAGGAGACTTCGCGGATCCACGAGGGAGCAGTGGAGCTAGTGAAAAAGTGTGTGTGTGTGTGTGAAAAAAAGTGTCAATAATTGTAAGTGTTGTGAAAATGTGTATTCGCGTTTGCGCCCGCGAGTGTGTATGTGTTTGGAAAAAGTGTGTGTATGAGTGAGGGTGTGTGTGTGTGTGTGTGTGTGTGAAAATGTAGAAAAAAAATGAATGAGTGTGTGTGAAAAAATTGTATGAGAGAAAATTGTAAGTGTTGTGAAAATGTGTGTGTGTGTGTGTGTGTGTGTGAGTGAAAATGTAGAGAAAAAAAAATGAATGAGTGTGTTTGAAAAAAGAAAATTGGGAAAAATGATTGTATGTGTGTGTGTTTAAAGAAAGAAAAATTGAGGAAAATGAATGAGTGTGTTTGAGAAAAGAAAAATTGGGAAAAATGATTGTATGTGTGTGTGTGTTTAAAGAAAGAAAAATTGAGGAAAATGAATGAGTGTATTTGAAAAAAGAAAAATTGGGAAAAATGATTGTATGTGTGTGTGTGTGTTTAAAGAAAGAAAAATTGAGGAAAATGAATGAGTGTATTTGAAAAAAGAAAATTGGGAAAAATGATTGCGTGTGTGTGTGTGTCTGTGTGTGTGTGGGTGTGTGTGTGTGTGTGTGTGTGTGTTTGAGTGAAATAAGTTAAAATTGTAAAGTGCGTGTGAGTTTAGAAAAATTTGAAGAAAGTATATGAATGCGAGAGAGAGAGAGAGAGAGAGAGAGAGAGAGATCCTCTAGGGGATAATGCCACACTGGCCAGTTGGACATTGGGCCCACGCACCCTCTAGGGAGCAATGGTCGGATACTCAGTTGAGCATTAGACCCACGCACCCTCTAGGGAGCAATGGTCGGATACTCAGTTGAGCATTAGACCCACGCACCCTCTAGGGAGCGATGGCCCAATACCCAGTTGGGCATTAGGCCCACGCACCCTCTAGGGAGTATTTTCCAAATTCAAACATCGTCAGTCGATAATGAATCTATTTCCATTATCCACTGAATAATGTTTGAATATATAATTTCTTTCCTTTTAAATTTAAGATTAACAAATAAATAAGAAATTTAGAAATAAAAAATAAGAAATAGAAGTGCTAAAAAATTCAAAAATAAGAAATTAATAAACTTAAAATCTAGAAAATTGAAAAGATAAGAAATAGAAATGTTAGAAAAAAACTGAAAATAAGAGAATAAGAAAGAGAATGGTCACAGAATAAAAAAAAAGAAGAAAATGGTAAATAGAGGTGTTAAAAAATTCAAAAATAAGAAATCAACAAATTCAAAATCTAGAAAATTAAAAAAAAAAAGAAAATAATGAATTTGAATTCTAGAAAATTAAAAAAAATAAGAAATTAACGACTTTAAAAGCTAGAAAATTCAAAAATAAGAAATTAATAAACTTAAAATCTAGAAAATTGAAAAGATAAGAAATAGAAATGTTAGAAAAAAACTGAAAATAAGAGAATAAGAAAGAGAATGGTCACAGAATAAAAAAAAGAAGAAAATGGTAAATAGAGGTGTTAAAAAATTCAAAAATAAGAAATCAACAAATTCAAAATCTAGAAAATTAAAAAAAAAAAAGAAAATAATGAATTTGAATTCTAGAAAATTAAAAAAAATAAGAAATTAACGACTTTAAAAGCTAGAAAATTCAAAAATAAGAAATTAATAAACTTAAAATCTAGAAAATTGAAAAGATAAGAAATAGAAATGTTAGAAAAAAATTGAAAATAAGAGAATCAGAATAGAATGGTAACAGAATGAAAAAAGAAAAAAATGATAAATAGAAAAGCTAAAAAATTAAAAAAAATAAGAAATTAATAAACTTAAAATCTAGAAAATTTAAAAAATAAGAAATAGAAATGTTAGAAAAAAACTGAAAATAAGAGAATAAGAAAGAGAATGGTCACAGAATAAAAAAAAGAAGAAAATGGTAAATAGAGGTGTTAAAAAATTCAAAAAAATAAGAAATTAATAAACTTAAAATCTAGAAAATTAGAAAAAAAGAAAATAATGAATTTGAATTCTAGAAAATTGAAAAATAAGAAATTAATAAACTTAAAATCTAGAAAATTTAAAAAATAAGAAATAGAAATGTTAGAAAAAAACTGAAAATAAGAGAATAAGAAAGAGAATGGTCACAGAATGAAAAAAAGAAGAAGAAAATGGTAAATAGAGGTGTTAAAGAATTCAAAAAAATAAGAAATTAATAAACTTAAAATCTAGAAAATATAAAAAAAAGAAAATAATGAATTTGAATTCTAGAAAATTGAAAAAATAAGAAATTAACGACTTTAAAAGCTAGAAAATTGAAAAATAAGAAATTGATAAACTTAAAATCTAGAAAATTGAAAAGATAAGAAATAGAAATGTTAGAAAAAAATTGAAAATAAGAGGATCAGAATAGAATGGTAACAGAATGAAAAAAGAAAAAAATGGTAAATAGAGGTGTTAAAAAATTTAAAAAAAATAAGAAATTAATAAACTTAAAATCTGGAAAATTGAAAAATAAGAAATTAATGAAGTTAAAATCTAGAAAATTGAAAAAAAAGAAAATAATGAATTTGAATTCTAGAAAATTAAAAAAATAAGAAATTAACGACTTTAAAAGCTAGAAAATTGAAAAATAAGAAATTAATAAACTTAAAAGCTAGAAAAACTGAAAAGATAAGAAATCGAATTGTTAGAAAAAAAATATAATATAAGAACATAAGAATTAGAATGGTTAGAAAAAAAATGGAAAAATTGAAAAGTGCAGAATTTTAGGGCTCGAGAATGTGAGGATGACTGTAAAAAAATCTAGAAAAAAAATAGATTTGAATGAATGAGATTAAATGAAAAAAATGGCGTGTGAATGAAAAGTACTTTTTATTGGGTATCATTACAATTTTCTATGAATTTCGATTTAAGCTTAATCCTAAGTTTTTTAATCGTAAACGAGAAATAAATAAATAAAAAAAATTAAAAATGATTACTTACCTTTCTCGATTCCTTTCTTCTCCAACGCCTCCATTTCTTCCGATGACACCACGCGTAACAGATCCGGTAAGAAACGTTCTACTCTCTTTCAACTTTTTCAAAATTTTCTTTCTATCTTCTCGTGAAAATAA
The DNA here is from genome assembly GCA_963921955.1 of Aleiodes alternator. Lineage (NCBI taxonomy): Eukaryota > Metazoa > Arthropoda > Insecta > Hymenoptera > Braconidae > Aleiodes > Aleiodes alternator. The sequence goes on along the minus strand of OY998102.1, from coordinate 2,341,474 downwards.
TCTTTTTTTGATAGTTCACGCGAGATTTTGACGTTCATCGGGAACTCTTGCGACTGCAATACGGTATTCCCGATGAAGACATGGACCGCGAGTATTCCCAGTTGGACCCGCGACTGAGTATTCTGCAGGAGCTCGCGAATCAGCTTCGCCGCCGCAGAAATCGCGCTTTTAATATTCTCGATCATTCGATATGGATCGACGAAGAGGAGGAGGAAAACGAAAAACCTTCTAAGCTCGTCACAGCGATAGGTTCGGGGTTCAATTTCCTACTGGCACTCATTTTTGTATATATTGTCTATAAATGTTTCAAATAAAACAGTCTGATATAAAGAATGGAAAAAGGTGGTCTTGTCATTTCCGCTCCCCCCATCATTCCAGAGTCAGAATGTGTGGCCGAAATAATACAGGTGAGATCTCCATCCCACATATGCGTACGGCCCGAACAATGGTCTAACACATTCTTTGAGATGGCTGAATATTTATCACGCAAGTATTTTATGAATAAATTGGGCGCAGATCGCGCAAATATAAGAGAAATGTGCGTTGTAGATGTCCCGGGGGTGGGTGGAGCTCGCGGTATCGTCAAAAATTCTGGGAGTAAATTGGAAATAATATTAATTGATCTGTGTGACGTCATAATAAAATCTAAAGAATGCGTCTATCGTCTAGAGGAAGAGGAGTTGAAATGTATTCCTCCATTGCTAGTACGATGCTGTTTACTTGGGTGTGTGTTATGGGACGAAGAAGAAATCTACAGTGTAGGAGAAATTTTAACCGGCCAGCTTTGTCAAATAAAGAAAATCGAAAGAATGGGACTAGACGGGTTTTATGTAACAATGCACTTCGAAGACACCGGTGAAAATGTAAATGAGTATATGAAAGATGTTGGTGTCAATATCAAAGTTACGGATAGATATGGAAAACGCCCGGGGCAATGACACAGTCGAAGAACAACCATGGCCGGGGAAAGTCAAGAATTGGATGAATTACTCTCAATCTTAGAAGATAGAGAAGTGGATAACGTGAGTGAGGAATCGAATAATGCAGGTGAAGAAGTGAATAACGCAAGTGAAGAAGTGAATACAGCGTTAGCTGAGGAAAATCTTCCGTCCACAAGTGCAGGTGTTTCTCCTCAAGCGGCAGACGAGTTGCTAGCTGAAATCTTTGGTAAGGATAGAAATCATTGAAGTTAAAATAGTAAAAATTATTAATTGATGAATCATTTAAAGGTGCGGCTGAACAACAAGGAAGCGGTGCATCAAGGTTAGACAAAGTGAAAGATATTGAAAGAGAGTTTAGAAGATTTAAGTCACTTAAACGCGAGCTCGTGTTCAATATTTCGAAACCTCCTAAAGATATGTCCGATATCGAATGGGTGGATTCTCTCGCGGAGGAAATTCTCGGTATCATTCGCCAGCGGCCAAATAATGATGACGTTTGTGGTGCACAATTTGGATATACTACCGAGGCTCAACTAATACGTAATCCAAGCTATTTAACACCAAGACCAATTTCAATGATCACCCTTGAAGATGTTATAAAACTGCTCACGCGTCTCACTCAAAGCGGAAGCGAGATACCCCGGGATAGTAAATTTTTTCTTGAACTGCATTTTACTGAAAAAATGAGTGGTGGTGCCCGGAATAGGATGTGCGGTGAAAACAGATTCTATGGGGTAATAACTATAACAAATAATGACAATATGTGTTTACCGCGATCAATTATAGTTGGAAAAGCGTATCAATTGAAGAAAAATAATATACCAACGACTGTATCATGGACGGACATACGACAAAGAGAAGGACGTATTCAAAAATATCTCGCTGCGAAATTGCAACGAGATTCAGGAGTGAAACCGGGCCGAGCTAGCATCGAAGAAATTGCCGCGTATCAACAGCTTGTTAAGAAAGAGAATATAGCTCTCATTGTCTGGCGTGTTGAGAGCAACAAGGATCCGATTATCATGTATGACGGACGTGTAGCTTTTCAGGGAGCTCCAAAACCCAGCTTAATTGTGGATATCGGATATTTTCCTCTGGAACGTCATTACCAGCCTATAAAAAACATTAAAACTTTATTCCACTGGGCTGATAAATTTTGTCGCGAGTGTAATGTTGCATATAAGAGAGATGGCGAACATAAATGTAGTTTCATATGTCAAAAATGTTATAAGACACCCGCGTGTGATAGATTTCAAATGTTTAGACGGTGTGAAGAATGTAATCGGCATTTTTACGGCGAGCAGTGTTATTCTAATCATTTAGCTAACGGATCTCAGAACGGTCTTTCCATATGCAAAAAAATACGTTTTTGTAAAGAATGTAATAGGCGAGTCGTACACGACCAGATTCATAATTGTAACGAATTCCTCTGTTCTGTTTGTGATGAATTTAGGCCATATGGGCATTATTGTTTTATGGCTCCGATCAAAACGAAGCCTCTGTCCAAAAAGCGAAATAATTATTTTTTATTTTACGATTTTGAGGCTCGTCAAGACGAACCAATGATAAAAGACGGGGAGGAACTAACGAAATTGAAGAAACATGTGCCGAATCTCTGTGTTCTTCAACTAGTTTGCGAAAACTGCTGCGATACTCCGAATCAAAATTGTAATTTTTGTAAACGCGAGGAAAAAATATTCATGGGAGACAGAGTCGTTGATGAGCTCCTTCATTTTATAAATACTTTATCGTACGAGAAAAATCTCGGTTCTCTCATTTGTATTGCTCATAACTCACAAGGTTATGACGCACAATTCATCTTGAGACGTGCTCTAACGTACGATTTCTCGCGGCCTATATCACCAATAATAAATGGCACAAAAATTATATTACTAGAAATTGGGGAAAAAATTAAATTCATAGATAGCTTAAATTTCTTTCATATGGCTCTCTCTGCTTTACCAAAAATGTTTGGTTTACCGGATTTGTTAAAAGGTATGTTTCCGCATCTTTTTAATAGAAGAGAAAATTGGGATGATAATGGGCCACTCCCGGCTAAAGAAAATTGGGCTCCTCACAGGATGAAATCTAAAGACAGAGAAAACTTTGAAAAATGGTATGAAGCGCGTGAGAGAACAGGTGAAATATATAACTTTCAAGATGAAATAATTAAATATTGCCGCGATGATGTGAAGATTTTAAGGGAAGCTTGCATATCCTTTAGGGCGTTAAATAAAGGAATATCGGGTATTTGTCCGTTTTCCGAGTGTACCACTCTTGCTTCACTTTCCATGCGAACTTACAAAAAGATGTTTTTAAGAGAAAATACGATCGGTATCATCCCTCGCGGAGGATATCGTTTCTGTAGAAATCAATCGAAGGCAGCGATTGTGTGGTTAACGTGGTTAGAAAAGTGTAATGATATTGATATATGTCATGCGGGAAAAGTTCAAGAACACCGTATTCCAGGGACGACCATTGATTTGGATGGATACTATCAAGATCCAAACGGGCAAAAGTATGCATTTCAATTTCAAGGGTGTTATTGGCATGGGTGTATCTTTTGTTTCACGACCGAGCGTAGTAGAAAAATAGGAAAAAATGAAAGTTTAGACTCGCGGTATGAGAAAACTTTAGCTACAAATGCTCTCATTCGTGAAAAAGGTTATATTCTTGAAGAAATTTGGGAGTGTCAATTCAGAAAAATCAAAAGTGAAAGCCTTGAATTACAAGAGCTTGCTAAAAGTGAGGACGTTTGGGTGCATACACCTCTCGAGCCTCGAGAAGCTTTTTTCGGCGGACGAACAGGAAACGTAGTATCGTATTATGATTGTCGACAAGGGGAAAAAATTAATTATTACGATGTCTGCTCGCTATATCCATTTATCTGTAAAACCGGTGTTTTTCCTATTGGTCATCCGGAAATAATTATAGGGCCAAAGATTCAACAGCTTTGTGGACCTCACAATGACATTTCGAACATTGAAGGGCTCATTAAATGTAAGGTGTTACCACCGGCGCGACTTTTTCATCCTGTTCTTCCTATGAAAGCAAATAACAAATTAATGTTTTGTTTGTGTAGAACATGCTGTCTAGAAATGTATCATGGCAGTTGCGAGCATACGGACGAGGAAAGAACCCTCGTAGGCGCGTGGGTTTCTTGTGAGTTGAAGAAGGCAGTGCAATTAGGTTATAGAATCGTCGCGATCACAGAAATTTGGTTGTATCAAACAACACAGTATAATCCGGTGACGGACGAGGGGGGAATATTTGCAGGATTCATTAATGAATTTGTGAAAATAAAAACATACGCGAGTGGGTGGCCAAATTCATGTGAAAGCAGAGAAAGTTATATTAGAGAAATCAAAGATAAGATGGGTATTGACTTAGATCCAGCCCTAATAGAGTTTAATGCGGGTAAAAGAGCTGTGGCAAAACTGATGCTGAATTCTTTATGGGGAAAATTTGCTCAAAGACCAAATTTAGAAAAGACAGAAATAATAAAATCATATGAAGTATTGCACTCGTTCCTTTTCGACCCTCAGAAAGAAGTAACAGGCTGTTTATTTGTAGATGATGACACTGTTTATCTCAACTGGAAATTTCGTGAAGATGACTATGAAATCTCATCAAATACCAGTGTGGTCATCGCTGCATATGTGACAGCTCAAGCACGTCTAGAACTGTATAAGTATTTGGAAATGTTGGGAGAGCGGGTGTTATATTATGATACAGATTCTGTTATTTTCGTTACGAGGCCTGGTGAACCAAATCCTCCATCGGGCAATGCTCTTGGAGAGATGACCGACGAATTAGCTCCGAAAGGGCAAGGTGCGTACATAACAAATTTCGTTTCTGGAGGCCCTAAATTTTATAGTTACATAGGGGTTGTCCCTGGAGGGGAAGGATTTGAATGTTGTAAAATAAAAGGTATACGCATCGATTCCCAAACTTCTGAAATGGTAAATTATCGAAAGATGCGAAAACTTGTTCTATATTCTAAGAAACCAATCGAAGTTGATAACATTGGTATTACCAGGGCCGGCTTACATGAAGTTGTTACACGGACAGGGACAAAGATAGTTAGAGTAACAGCCCCAAAACGTAGGAGAGTAGGAAATACTTCTGTACCTTATGGCTATGTTGATTTGTGAAAATATATAATGATTTTTTCCAAATGGTTTTTCATTGATTTAACCCATCCCAAAATCCTCCACACCACATTCTCTCAGGAACCTTCGAGCAGTGCAGACATGGATCGCGGTCAGAACGATAAATCTCGGGAAAAGTCACGAGATGATTTCGCCAAATCTAAAACCTTAGACGGCAACACACCTTATAATAAAGAAGCAGGACCTGGGAAATATGGTCCCGTTGGCCAAGGAAGGCCGAGTTATAATAAATATTGAAATGTTTTCATGAATCGGCGTATTTATTCATGTGACCTTTTAAATCCCCATCAGTTGATAGCATGGATCCTCGTTGGAAGCACCCATTTACAGCTGTTGTATGTGGACCGACAGGTTGTGGGAAAACTATTTTCGTTAAACGCTTTTTGAAAGAAATTCATGAAATATGTGATACCAAATTTTCGAAAGCTATTTTCTATTATACAGAATGGCAGCCGACTTACAACGAATATGATAAGAAATTTGTAGAGTTTCGTGAGGGTCTCCCGTTATCATCGGATTTTGCAAGTGACAATACACCAAAGCTCGTAATTCTTGATGATCTTATGCGCGAGTCTTCTAACGGTTCTGTAGTCGATCTTTTCACGAAATGGAGTCATCATAAAAATCTGAGTGTAATATTCATATCGCAAAACTTATTCCATCAGGGTAAAGGGCAGAGGGATATCTCCCTTAACACGAATTACATCGTTTTATTCAAAAATCCGCGTGATCGTGCACAGATAGGCTTTTTAGCACGTCAAGTTTATCCAGAAAACCCAAAATTCCTTCAAGAAGCTTATTTCGACGCGACATCAAAACCATACGGTTATTTATTACTCGATTTGAAACAATCCACTCCAGATAATTGTCGGTTTCGCGCATCAATATTTCCTTCAGACCCGCAACAGTTTGTATATGTGCCACGGACATTGCGCAATATAAAAAGCTTAGGTTCTGGTGTCAACGCACCAGTCATGCGTATGTGATGGCGAAGACCGTACAGCAGCTGCTTGGCAAGAAAAACGCCGCCTTGCTACAGGCTATTTGTGAGGGATCGCAGGCTCAGCGAAAGGCAATAGTAGCGTCCGCAGACTCGAAGCTCATTCGCTGTATTTGTGAGTGTGCTCTGAATATTCTGAAAGGGAACGTTCCCCTGAAAAGTACAGAGAAGAAAAAATTATCAAAGCATAAAAAATTCCTGCGGAAGCTCGCTAAATTCGGTAAAAGCTTAAAATCGAAAAAGAGAATTATCATCAACCAGAAAGGAGGCAGTTTATTGCCTCTCATACTGGCTCCTATACTTAGCAGCTTAGTATCAAAGATCTTCTAATGGAGCATGCAAGAAAAATGGTGCTGGTACCAGAAGACAGCTTTACACCAACAGTACAGACCCCTGGGGACGCGCCATCTCGTCTGGATTCAGAAATGGCTGCCATCCTCAACTCGGTAACGAATAAAAATGCAGCAGAGAAATGGAAACCCTATCAAGATGTCTTGAGGCGTTATTTATACTTCACGGGTAAAACAGAGGAGCCTGAAGGAAAAAAACCAGAAGAAACCGTCAAAACCTACACTACCGACCAGATACTCACAGGTGTCCCGAAAAAATATCAAAAGCAGGCTGATGCGTTACTCAAGTATCTTGGAGAATTCAGTAACCGCCTGAAGTGGGACGCTACGGGTGCGGTGGAAATAGACAACACGCGTCTTCAGGGTTCAAACATTGTTGATTTGGTAAATGACGCACTAAGACACAGACAGACAGTAAAAGCTACGGGAAGAGAGACATTTGCCCGCTTTCTTCATGAAATTAATACACCGAGAGAGTTTGTTGGCAACAAAAGTTTTTGGGCCTCACCAGCAGTATCGACACCTTATTCCACTCCGCGAACTACAATAAACACCCGCAGGAAAAAAGTTGATTTTTCAAACAGTACTCCGAGTAGCACACCGATCAAATCATGGGTAAAGTTAGGTTAGAACGAACTTATTACGATCCCGAAGATTCTGCGGGTTATTCGGGATCTACGCGAATTATTGAAAAATATAAAAATAAAATTCCTCTTGAAGATATTCACGATTGGTTGAATGCTCAAAATACATATACCCTCCATAAACCTATACGCCGTAAATTCCCACGGTTACATTATATCGTCGATACTATAGATGATGTATGGGAAGCCGATTTAATCGACCTACAAAAGTTTAAATCATATAATGATGGAATTTCCTATTTATTGTCGGTAATTGACGTGGTCAGTAAATACGCGTGGGTGGAACCTCTAACTGATAAGAGCGCGAAAAATGTATGTGAAGCTTTCAAACGTATATTCAGTGAGGGTCGTGTTCCGCGGTTGTTACAAACAGATCGTGGGAAAGAATTCGTCGCTCAATCTGTGCAAAATTTATTCGAAGAAAAAAATATCACATATCGCGTAGTACGTAATCCTGATGTTAAGGCTGCGGTGGTGGAGCGTTTCAATAGAACCCTGAAAGAACGCATGTGGCGTTATTTTACATATTCTAAAACATATCGTTATATTGATGTGTTGAGTAAATTCGTTTATGCGTACAATAATACACGACATAGCACAATCAGAATGGCCCCAGCATCTGTGACTCTTGAGAATGCATATTTAGCTGTAAAAAATATCGACAAAGTTCATAAACGTTTGGATAAAACACGACGCCCGCGACTGTTTAAATATAAAGTGAATGACTATGTTCGTATCAGTAAGACGAAAGGTACATTCGAGAAAGGATATGAGAAAAACTGGAGTGACGAAATCTTCAAGATTATACACACTCAACAACGACAGCTATTGCCAACTTACGAGGTGGAAGATTTAGCTGGTGAAAAAATTGACGGATTTTTCTATGAACAAGAATTAACTCTTGTAAATAAGAATATTGAAACCGAAGAGTATGAAATAGAAAAAGTGTTGCAGAGAAAAGGGAAAGGTAAAAACCAACAGGTGTTGGTCAAGTGGGTTGGCTATCCAGATAAATTCAATTCTTGGATCTCCGCAGCATCTCTAAAAAACATACAGAAAAAATGAGTCAAGACAGCTTCTATATTGTGCTGCTTAGCGATAGTAGCATGGAATATTTCCCGGAAAATACAGCAACGAGGTTCCGAACATATCTGCCTCATGATATCCGCTTAACCGGCTCGTGGGTGGTTGGTTTGACAGAAATGCAATATCCCTGTAGTCTTTCACATATCCAGAATAGAGATGACGGGTACGTAGCATTCATCAAAGGTGATGAACCAGTTGAAGAGATGCGTTTAGCTCCCGCTTACGCCGTACCCAATGGGCTTTATGAAAACCTGGATCATTTGCTGCGAGCTCTCAATCATCTACCTGTGGTTGGAAATCATCTATGGTTCGAATCGAAAAAGCATGACCATGGATTTGTGAAAATCACTCGCATTTGTCACGATAATCTAACGTGTAAAGACCAGGTTCACATTTTGAATTTATCTTGGAAATTGAAGAATATCCTAGGAATCGATCAAAAAGCCGGTGGTGAAAATGGAATTGGGTTTCCGGAAGACGAAAAAATCACAGGTGCTCGTCCAGCCAGCCTTACGATAGCCTTTCCAGACCGTATGTTGATATATTGTGACTTGTGCGGACCTTACGTTACAGGTGATGTTCAGACATCGCTATTGCGTATAGCCCCCTTTGACGTCACCAACTATTCGTATGGTCATACACGAACTACAAGTTTTTCATCGCCAAATTATATCCCATTACTGCAGAATGCCTTCCGAACTGTGGAAATAGATATAAGAGATGGGTATGGTCAGCCTATACCATTTGAGTATGGACCTCTGAACCTCACACTGCATTTTAAGCGTATCGACTCGTAAAAATGACGGATTATGTTAGCTATTATAGCAATCAGGCCGGTGGTGGTGCCTCAGAAAGATATAACCGGTTTGGACGTGTTTACGTGGGGGCTCCTTATCAGCGTGGCCACGGTATCGGAGCTTTTCTTGGAGGGTTATTCCGGCGAATTCTCCCATTTCTAGGTGGTGCAGCTCGAGCTGTTGGTAAAGAAGCTTTGAGTGCGGGCTTAAACGTAGTTGGTGACGTAGCTAGTCGCAGGATGCCCTTGAAAGAATCATTAGAGAAGAGACTCACAGAATCAGGTCTCAATCTAAAAAGAAAAGCAAGTGACAAGCTGGAGAAATTGATGACCGGGTCGGGGTATAAACGAGGTCGAAAGCGTTTGCGCGCTCATAAGCGTGTGAAACGTCGTCGTGGGAGGAGCATTAAGAAGAAGAAACCACGTAAAATTAGAAAGAAGAAGAAGAAGACCTTAGTGAAGAAGAAAACCACCAAGAGAAGAAAATCGAAGAAAAAATCGAAACGTACAGTCCGAGACATATTTGAAAATTAGAAATGGCTTTCTTACATTCTCATTCATGCGAATGCGCAAAATCAGAACTTGACCTGTTCACAATCCCACCTACACAGACAAGTATTGAACATTCTCACTGGACCCAATTCAATCCTGTTGCATCACTCACAGACCAATCACCCATCGAGTTTGTAGTACCTGGACATGGTGAAGAATACATCGACTTGCCGCATACTATGCTGAAAGTTCGTGTGAAAATTGTGGCAGATGAGACGCTCGCGACTGATGATGTTGGACCTGTGAATAATTTATTACACTCGATGTTTAGCCAAATCGATGTTTCTTTTAATCAAAAATTAGTTTCACCACCGAATAATGCCTATGCTTACAGAGCATATATCGAAACTCTTTTGAACTATGGGCTGGATGCTAAACAGTCACATTTACAAAATAGTTTATGGGCCAAAGATACGAGTGGGCGGATGGATCATGGACCTGCTGGTGTAGTCGAAGGCCAGGATAAAACGTATAATTATGGTATCGGATACAGGACAGACTTCACGAAAGGAGGGAAAGTCGTTGAAATGATTGGACATATCCATTGTGATGTTTTCAATCAGGATAAGTTTCTATTGAATGGAGTCGATATGCGTTTACGGCTTGTGCGTTCAAAAGATTCGTTTTGTCTTATCGATAAAACGACTAAAAATTATCAAATCAAGGTAATTGATGCAGCATTGTTAGTGAGGAGAGCTAAATTAAGCCCTGCGGTTTTACTCGGCCATGCTAAAACTTTAGCAAAAACGACAGCTAAATATCCACTAACGCGTGTAGAAGTCAAATCTTTTGTTCTCCATCGCGGATCTACAGGTGAGACCATCGATAATGCAGTTCTCGGGCAACTACCCAAACGCGTTATTATAGGGTTTGTAGATAATGTAGCGTTCAATGGTGATAAATCCAGAAACCCTTTCGACTTCCAAAACTGGGGAATTAATTTTTTGAGTCTCTATGTGGATGGGATACAAGTTCCTGGCCGACCATTACAACCTAACTTTAAAGACAATTCTTATACTGAGGCTGAAAGTTATCAAACACTTTTCAGCGGTACAGGTATACATTTTGGGGATCAGGGAATAGATATTACACGTTCTGATTTTGCTAATGGTTATTGCCTCTTTGCGTTTGACTTAACACCCGATTTATCCGCTAACTGTGCTACACACTGGAATCTTGTTAAAACGGGTAGCTTGAGAGTCGAAGTACGCTTCGATGATGCCACCACTACAAATTTGAATTGTATTCTCTACGCAGAGTTTGATAATATACTCGAGATCGATTCGACTAGACAGGTTATTGTAGACTATAACAGTTAGTTACAAGTATGGCGAGCAAGATATCACACGTGCGTCAATTTGGGCCGGAACCCGTTAGATTAATTTGTCCGTATTGTAATACAGAAGTAGAAACAAAAATTACGAATAAACCTAGTGGTAAAACACATTTAATAGCGGGAATGCTTTGTATATTAGGCTGTTGCTTTTGTATCCCCTGTCTTTATTGCGTCAAGGCGTGTCTCGTTCAAAACCACTATTGCTCCGCGTGTGACATATATCTGGGCCAGCACAAAAATTAGGGAGGGGCGTGCTCCGTCAACGGTGATGGTGTTGATCGAGCACGGCGTCTGGATCATCGAGCGCCTGTTTCGTCTGTGTAGATTAAATTCACAAGTTTATAGAAAAAAAATTGTAGACGCATTATCACAATCAATTTTAAACGATTCGGAGCTGTCTAAAAAATCAAATCTTGATTCTAATGATTTATCTTTGCATATATTAGCTAAGAGCCGTACGATTTACGCTGCAGCTCGAGAAAAAATTGTAATTTCGTGCATGAATCCCGAATTATTTAAGGATTTTTATGAAGAAATGATCGCGTTTCATAAAGACGCGCTTTATCGAGATATAAAGGCGACTATACCAGCTCGTTTTATTAGAAAAGATGCTATACAACCTGTTTCCTATTTACCTGAACAATAAAGAAATAAAACATATGTTTTTCTCGTCTCCCTTCATTATAAATTCGAAGTCTGTTGTGAGCACATCGCCATGGACGTTATTGTTATACTCCAGGGATTACGCGGGCGCAGCGGAAAATATTTACCTAAAGAAGTAGCTGTTCTGGATGTGGATAGTTTTTTCATGGGACATTGGATCATTAGTCCCCATCATTCTTACCTTGATCTCGCTACCTGTTGGCGTGAAGCAAATAATAGCCTCACAATAAAAGAGCACGGGATTGAATGGTTTGATGGAGAGAATGCTGAAATAGACGTTTTACACTATATTCGAGAGCTGTGTAAAAACGCTAATCATATTTTCACCATCGGAGAGGAAGAAACCCATTATTTACAAGCACTAATTACGCGAGAGGTCGTCAATTTAGAAAATGAAGTTGTCTGGACCAATAACGATAATTTGAAAGTTGAAGAAAAAACCGTGTGCCATTTCCACTATCATAAGAATAAATTAAATAAATTCAAATATAAATGTGCTCTCCAAATTGCATTGAGCATTGTTAAAACATTGGATAAAAAGGCCTCTCTTGATGATTCAACATCAGACGAAGAAGATGTGAGTCCGAAAAATTATAACAAAAGTATTTTTAATATTTTCTAACTTTTTAAATTTTCATTTGAGGGTTCAGCATAAAAATCCAATGCCATCAGGCTTTAAAAAACTGAAAAACATCGATGTCGAGGCTGAAACGCGCGAAAAAACGACTGATGAATCGCAGACAGCTGCAATTGTATTTTTATTAATAATCATCACATGTCTCCTAGCATTAATTTTAAGTGTACTTGATATATTATTGATGAAAGTTTTTTAATAAATGCACATCTTAAATGTATTTTTATCTCTTTTTTCTTTTTTTCCCGCATACCTATCTCATTTTCCTAGTCTCCTAATACTCATCGAATTTATGATGAGTCATATTTCCCATGCGAGATCCCCCTCCCCTCGGCAAGGCCCCAGCACACCCACGTGACACACCGCGACCCGCGCTTTTCCAGCAGCGACGGTGGCGCCCCCAATTTCCCCGCCGCGGGAAAAATGTGAACTCCTCTCCAGATGTACCCCTATCTACTATTGTGAGTTCAAATGAGATGTATTTCATCGCTGAGTGTGGGGGCTGTGAATCAATTTTTCGCGGAGAAAAATCGAAAAAACGATTCGTCCAAAATTTGAGTTTTCTCGAAAAGTACTCAACCGATTTCGCTCAAATTACACTGACAGCAATTTGCATGGGAAGGGAGAGTACTGTTAAATTTTCAGCTCACTAAGTATTACCGTTGCTGAGCAATGAGCTGATATCTGTCACACATACACACACACACACACCCACACACACACACACACACACACATACAGACATTTTTAAAAAATGTCATTTCTCGACGCTTTGGATCATTCTGAGTCATATTCCGATGAAATCTCGAAATCGAAAAAAATCGCGTTTACAATGCTTCCATTCGGAAGCAAAAATTACGGAAAATTGTCATCCAAAGGAGAAGTTGTCATGAAACACGACCGAAAAATATCCATGCTTCACCTCATAATTTTTGCTTTTCACTTTTCGAAAAATTTCCATTTCACACTGGGCTTTCGATTAAAATATCTCGAAAACTACTCAGAAGTTGTCGAGACATGCTGTGAATGAAATTTAGAGGGAAGATTAACGAATAAAATAAGCAGACCTCCGTTTTTTTACGACTCGTAGTTATTAAGATATCGATTTTTGAATGGAAAATTCAGAAAGGTCGTCCAAGCGCTCATTCATTTGCTATCGGGCATCCATTGTTTCTGAACTATTGATTCAGAGATTCATGATCGAGATTCATGCCATTAAACAAATAAATTTATTAATAAATTAATTTTTATCAATAAATTTTTAAGAGAATCAAATTCCGGAAAAAGTATGTAATGCGCGAGCAGGATTTGAACCCACGACCCTCTGATTGTGAATGCATCTATAATCGAGATGATATCTCGGAAACTACGGGTCGTAGAAAAACACCGTTCTGCTTATTTTGTTCGTCAATCTTCCCTCTAAATTTCATTCACAGCATGTCTCGATAAATTTTGCATAGTTTTCGAGATATTTTAATCCAAAGCCAAGTGTAAAATGACCAATGGTTCATGTATAAGAAGTTTCACTTCTGTCGCGTGGGTTCCACGCACCCTCCTTTTTTTATGTGTGGGCCAACTAATTACGTTGATGAATTACTTCACATCAAATTGATATTGTCCGAGCTGAATTAGAAATAAAAAGCTGACATGCCTTGATATATGTTCTATGACAATGTTCATTTAATGTTCAGTCTATTGTTTGTTCGGGGAAAATTCATGATTATTCACTACAAAAAATTGAAGATTATACTTGGGTAAAATCGCGCTACCTCACTCGCATTCACACACATTCCCACACATTCTTTAACTTTGTATAATTATTAAAATACTCAGAATCTTTCGTTAAATTCTTCTCTCTTACTTGCCAATTATTACGTGACAAGTGACTACGGGCTTACTTTTTAAGAATTCTCAATATTCTCAGAGATGATTGCAATTAAGCTAGTACATGCACGTGCCGGCCCAGCTACCCAAAATGGCGTCGCCGGAGAACCCGGCGACGTCATTGTTTTTCTGATACTGTATTATGTGATTGCGGGCGCGTTTGACGAACTCTGACTAATAATTCACGACCGTAATGATGAATTAATTAATTTGGGTCGAATTCAGGCCCTTCGTAATTAATCACGCGGAATGAAATTTGGACAAATTATCAACACGTAGGTATGATAATTTCATCCACATAACCACACCTGTCACTGCAATTATTCGCAATTCTACTCACGCCAAATTATGCTCAGGTCGCTTAGAACAATCAACCCGAGTCGAAAAATTTAATCTTAGACTAACTTCGTGAGTTCATTGGTTTTTAGTCTGGATTTCAAGTCGGTTTTAGACCTGGAAATGCAACTTTAAGGACACAAAGCGACGCTATTTTCGACGAGTCTCGTCGGTATTTAGTCACCATTCCAATCGGATTTATCGGTTTTTGGCCTAAATTTTTTCAATTAAATTTCAAAAAAGCGGATGGAAGAATGAAAATAATTGTGCGTTTGGGAGTTAGATTTATATATTGCTTTTCATTTATTTTATTTGTGAAAAATTCCTTATGCATACATATCAGAATATAGTAATCAAAATAGGCTTACACCTTTATAAATCATACTTGATTCACATTTTCTTGTGAAACACTTATATTCGAAATACTTAGAACGCAATAATATTGAAAAACGCCATAACATTAATATAGAGCAAACCATCAATCTAAATTGGCTTAGATTATTGTAAATTAATATTTGATCATTTTCGTCTAAAACACTGCGACGTGACATTTTCCTCCTCATCGGAAAAATGCCAACACCTTCGTCCCTTCCCTACCCCCTTCGAACCTAAAACTAAAACTCCCCCGAAGGGGCTAAAATGGGCGCCAGTTGGTCTAATTTGGCGGGACCAACACCGCAATTTACTCCAGCCAACCATCAAAATACCTTAACCTAAACAACCCTTAAACGTAACTAAAACCCGAAAACGTAACGCGAAACCAAAAACCTAAACGGAAGAGGGTGGAAGGGTACGGAACAGCCTCTCGGCAGCTCAGCACTCGGTTATGGAGAGAGGGGTGGATTCGGCAATGAAGATGGGATGAACCGGAAAATAACTCACACGGAATACCAAAATTAGCGACAATAACTTCTCTATTTTGACTCAAAAGAATTAATTACAAGATTTAATACGATTATTAAAATAATCTTATGAAAAGGGGTAAATAACGCAGGGGGGGATGGTCCAAAAGCCCGACGTCCAACGATCTTACAGCCACCCATCCGAAAGGTCCTCCACCCGATGGCTAGAAGCCCGCTCGGTCTGAGCAGCGTCGACGAAGTCCATAGGGGATGAAAACTCTGGAGGCGCGTCCACCGGATCCAGTTACAAGCACAACTGCTCGAGGCGGAGCTCTGAAGACGTGAACAGGAGGGTGGATTCACCCTCCTGCGTGGCGTCTCTGCCACGAGAAGGCAAGCCTGGTGGCTCGAGGAACAACGAGCCTTCCTCCACTTTGCAAGGGCGCCCAACGGCCCTCGAAGTGGCGTGGCTGATGAAACAAGCGGGAACACTCGAGGAGGTGGAGGTGCACCAGGGCGGCCCCAATGAGGCCGAAGAAGTCCTCCACTCTAGGCGATGAGGCGGATGATGCAAGCGGCGGCGCTCGAGGGCGGAATTCGCCCTATCATCCCTTAGCGAGGGCACATGGTGGCCCTCGAATTGGCAGCGTAACCCTGGAAGTGGCGAGTGAAGGCACTCGATAGGGGTGGTTGTCCACCGCCTTGTAGCGAGGGCACCAACGGCCCTCGAGAGTTGACTCCACCCTGGAGTTGCGAAGCGGACAGGGTGGGCTCCAAGGGACGCTCCCAGGCGGAGTAGCGTCAGGACACCTCTCCCGTACCCTCGAACTAACTCACCCTGCAATGAAAGGGATGGTAGTGGAGAGGGTGCAGCCATATCCCCTGAACAGGGTAGTCCAGAAGGGATAGGAATCCCAGGGCTGAAAAGGCACGTGAAGAAAAGCCACGAGAAAGTGGGAAAGAGCGAGAGAAAAAGAGCGAGGGGAAAAACAAGGACTCGAGGGCAAAGAAAAGGAGGAAACACTCACTTGTGGGGTTGTAACCTCCCTGCCCCGACTCCGAGGGTTATCCTGGTGGTCCTTTGGGGTGGAAATCCAAAGGGAGATTCCCACGGAAATCCTTTACTGCTCTCGAAATCTTTATCTACACACACGAACACGACGCGGCACGTGCTTTCTGGGAGCGCGAGGTACGGGTTATTGTCGGTATAAGGCGTAAGACGCAACTGGTTTCACGCTGCTGTGTGCGAGAACATGGCGGCGTGTCTCGGGGTGCGTGCGCATTCTTCCGTTGCGTGCGCACTCTCTGCGTGGCGCACGCACTTGCCCTTCGGCGCGCGCACTTCGGGGGTTGTCGTATACCCCGAAGGATTACGAGTCCTGCCCGCCGATATTTGAATGGGAGGAAGAATTGAATTCTTTCCCCATTCAAATAAAATTGGGATTTCTGCCGACGGAATTATTAGATTCCGTCGCACCCCCTCCCGTTGCCGAAGCGTCGGGGTAAAGCCTTGGTGCCTTTGAGCCTTGTGGCGTGCTATGGTTACGCACGAGGACTTGCGACACGATTTCTCGCGATAAAGATGACTAACACGATTTCTCGCGACAAAGCTGGCTCACACGATTTCTCGCGATAAAGATGACTAGCACGATTTCTCGCGACAAAGGTGGCTCACACGGTTTCTCGCGATAAAGATGATTCTCACGATTTCTCGCGACAATGATGGATCACACGATTTCTCGCGATAAAGATGACTAACCCTCCCATTTTTCTTCTGGTTACTTATTAAAATTTTTTTTTCTTTGATCCCCCCTTCATTGGTGATTTATTTATTTTGTATTTATCATCTGTCTATCATTTCTTGATTCTTTATTTATTAGTTATTTATTATTCATTTACTATTTATTTATTATTTGTTTATTATTAATTTATTATTTATTGATTATTTATTTATTATTTCCTTATTATTTATTTGTCCCTCCTTCTTTTTCTTAAACCTTCGCCCCTCTATTCAGGGGACCAACACTTAATGGGCCATCTGGAACTCCGTTCCAGTCCGCCAAACGTAACTTACTTTTATGGGCCCTCCGGAACCCTGTTCCGGTCCGCCAAACGTACCTAACCTAATGGGCCCTCCGGAACCCCGTTCCGGTCCGCCAAACGTAACTAACCTAATGGGCCCTCCCGAACCCAGTCCCGGTCCGCCAAACGTAACCTCCAAATCCATTATACCTTAACATATACTCCACTGATCCCTTCCTCTGGAGCGGGAGCGTTTCAACTCCACTTATGCTGGTTCCCCACCTAGGAGTTGGGGGACAATGGGCGAGAGCGTCCTCGAATGGCACTGGTTCGGCCCTCCCTCTTACCTCGAGGACATCTCCCCACTTCACCCTTCCTTCACCAACTGCTCGAACCACGATTTCTCGCGAACTCCGGGTTTGGGGCTGCTTCTCCTGGGATCAGGGTTTCCTTAACCCTATTAGTCCTCAACGCCTTCAGTTGAAGCGACAAAACGAAACACAAGAACGACGATGAACCGAACCCACGACCTGAACATCATTCGGCGAAGGGTACAGAAAACAACAACACATTTCTGCGACAAATTAGGCTATAGCCAGTCTTTATTTCTCCAACTAACATTACTCAGTCTCTGAGTGACGGGGATGATTTCCCCAAAGGTGGGTTTCCTCCCACTAACATCAAAAGTAACTCTTCCTCTATATCACCTGATTTGTGTGTGTTGACAGAGTTTGTAAATGAATAATAGGAAAATTTACAAAGTACACTACTGATAATAATTCCTGGGGTTATTTCCCCGACGTGATATTATAAAAAAATGAAAAATAAATCAAAGTAATAAGTGGGGTTAATTGCCCCAAACGATACGATGTTCATGAAGGTCTTACCCTTAGCGCCTTCAAGGGTGATTTGCCCCTTGACAAAAAGAAATAAATAAAAAGAACAAAAAAATAAAAAAAAAGGAATACTGTGGGGTGAGGGGTGGATTGCCTCCTCAAACGATACGAAGAAAAAAATGAAAAAGGTGAGGGGTGGATTGCCCCTCAAACGATACGAAAACTTGAAAAAAAGGTGAGGGGTGGATTGCCCCTCAAATGATACGAGACCTGGCCTCTAGGGCCGGATGGCAAGGCGATGGTGGCCTCGATGAAACAGCGCTGGTCTCTCTAGCGCCGACGATGTGGGTGGCTGTCCCGGTGGCGTCGGGGTGGGTGGTCCTCCCGACGATCTCCGTCGCTGGAGCGGCACCTCTCCCTCTCTTCTCGGCGGTTATTCGTGGCTGGACGATAGTACGCAGCCAATGCCTCTGCTATCTGCTGCGGTGTGAGCTCATCCATTCGTGGAACTCTACCACGACCCGAGGGTGACCCGTGGCCCCTGTGATTGGGTGGTTGGGGCCCGACCGGCAACCCGTAGGGTGCATTGCGGGAACCTGGCGACGGTGCCCCTCCCCGTCTTGGAGGTGGTGGGGTCGGGGACCGATGCGTCACCGCGGCCGCTGGACGTCCCGACGTTGGTCTTCTGGCTAGTGCGGGTGGTTGGTGTGAGCACTCCTCCGTGTCGGTGCCATAATTACCACACCGACGGCAGAATGGCTTCTTTGGGCCCTTGGCACACTCGCCGTAGGTATGGCCCCGCACCCGGCACTAGTAACAGTAGGGCGTCCTGCTTCCTCGTCTTCTTGCCCTTTTCTCCCGATTGTGCTGCCTCTTGGATTCCGGGCTCAACACTTGGAACCTTGGGGGCTCCGGGGTGGAGGTACTACTGTCTCTGTCCGTAGTCGGTGTGTGAGAAGTGTGAGGGGGTGGCGTCGCAGTCTGTGGTCGTAGTAGCGTGGGCGTCTGAGTCGGGGTAGATGGTCGTGTGTACGTCTCTGTCTGGGTGGCAGTGGTGAGGTTGAGGGGGGTTTCGTCGGGGAGCCGAGGATTGACTGTTGGCGGAAGGATGTTAGTTGCGGTGGTGAGGTTAAGAGGGGTGTCGGGGGTTGTAGGTGAGTAGGGACTGATGGGTGATAGAAGGGGAATTGGTGTTGGGGTGGATTGAACGGGCGATCGCGGAAGTGGCGGGGTAGTCGGAGCCGAACGGATGGGGATTGGAACGTAGAGTGCAGGGGCAGTCGGTGTCTGTATCTGTGTCTGTGTCGTACCTGTAGTTGTGGTCGTTAAGCTGTCGCGTGGAAGTCCCGTGATGACCTCCACCTCTCGGAGAAGGGCCGTTGGTGGTGTTCGAGGTGTCACTGGCGGGGTCTCCAGGAGGGACTCACCCCCTGTCTCTCCAAAGTCTCGGTCCTCTTCCGTGGCTTGGACCTCGAGAACCTCCGGGTCCAGAAGAGGCGATAGGCGCCTCCGCATGGCTTTAGCCCACTGATATGCCGCGCGGTCGATCCTCTCGAGCGAGATGAAGGCGTCCTTAATGACCGGAATTACTTCCGGAGTCTGGGACTCGGCGTCAATGCTCTCGGGTTGGCACAATACTCCGACCTCCCGAGTTCGGTGTTGCTGAGCCTCACCCTCATCCCCTGATGATGACGAAGAGCTCAGGGCTCTAGGTCGTGTCCATGGACCGCAATAAATCGGGCTCGATCGTCCGGAGGTCATTGTGGATGCCATGGCGACCGCGGCTAAGTTGATGGCGGCGAGGATGCCGGGCTGACACGCCTCGATCGCCTGGAGAGCGTGTCCATACTGGAGCAGCTGGCCCCAAAAGGTCATCACTGGGGCCGGTTGACCAGCCGTACTCAGGGCCTGCTCCAACAGGTCGCGTTGATCTGGCAGATTGACGATTATCGGTGCTTCCTCCTCGGCCGATTCCTCTTCACCACCCGAGGTTTCCGGATGGTCGGAGCCCTCACGGGGTACGGGGTCCTCGGGCTCGAATTCTCGCAGCTGGACGTCGGGAAACAGTAGTTCCATGCTGTCAAGGTCCAGGGCCGCTTCGGGGGAGGCCTGTCGGGAGTCCTCTGCATACTCCGATTGGCGGAGGGCTTCCTCCAATTCCCTGCGCACCTGCTCCGAGTCCTCCGACTCCATCCTGCTGTCACTTATTGTCTGTAACACAAAGGGTTTACACCGCGGGTAGCCATGCGCGACAAAAGGGCACGTAAAGACGCGATAAGGCCGGATACGTCCGCTAGGATGAAGGGGTGAGACCTTCGTTTTGCGAACGAGCATATCTGGGGATACGAGGGGCGCATGAATTGAATCGTGCGAAGGGGTACACCTATTAGTGTGACAAGACACCCTAATGGAAAAAGATAGGGGTCTGAACTGATCTCCGTAAACTACACACGTAGAAATGCGAAAACACCCTCGAAAATACAAGGAGCACACCTGGGGTGCGAGAAAACACAGGGACTACCTCTAATCGAGAACTCCAAGGGTAGCTGCGAGACAGCACACTGGTAGGTACGATGAAGGCACCGGTTGCTGTCGAGGAACACACGTGGAGGTGTGAGGGGACACATGGGTACTTATGTGTAGAACGCACATGGAAGTGCGAAGGGGTATCTTCCCCCAGCGATGGGTCACTGGGTTGGGGTTGTCTACTGCCACCCTGCATGGTTCCGAACTTTCATAATTTCGATGAACCGAACTCCCCTACGTAGCATGCCTGGTGGCACGAACATCTTAATTGGCGACGAGGCATCTCTGGTGAAACGACCAAAATCATCCTCGGACCGCTAAGTCCAAGAGATGTCTCCAGCTCGATGGCTGCGATAGAAGTGTCTCCAGCTCGAGAGCTGCGATGGAAGTGTCTCCAGCTCGAGAGCTGCGATGGAAGTATCTCCAGCTCGAGAGCTGCGATGGAAGTGTCTCTGATGCGGTGGAGCCTAGTGTCGACTCCCCACCACGTCCGAGTGAGACCACTTGAAATCACGTGATCACCACGCGAAGCTTCTCGTACTGGGCAGCAGCGACTGAATTACGTCACCGACTTATTTTTCTCAGACTCTACCTCTGAGATTGTTTTTCCACTTATTTTCGGAATCCTTCATGGGATGACATCACCGGCCTATTGTTC
This sequence comes from Aleiodes alternator, assembly GCA_963921955.1. Taxonomy (NCBI): domain Eukaryota; kingdom Metazoa; phylum Arthropoda; class Insecta; order Hymenoptera; family Braconidae; genus Aleiodes; species Aleiodes alternator. The sequence continues at coordinate 2,320,196 of OY998102.1, read as the reverse complement.
AAAATCTATTTTTCCCAAAGTTTTACCTCGGGAATTGATTTTCGACTCATTTTTTTCGATTTTGATTCCCCGATGATGTAATTTGCCCATTGTTCTCGGATTAGTCGAAAATGGGTAAACAATAGACAAAAGAACGTTATTTCTAGTTCTCGACAAAGGCCAAAAATATTTAACACCGGAGATAATTTGAAATTGGAAAATATTAGAGGATTCAATTATCATCCCCTACGGGGTATTCATACGGACTTGGACCATCCATTGGGGAAATATCAGTAAATTTATTTTGGGGTGCTTCTATAAATGTTAATGGACATTTCAAATATAATCAAATCTATCCTCGGAAAATCAAAACACAAACCTAAACTCGAATCATCCCTAATCCCATCTTCAACGCGGATGCCCCACGTTGGGCGCCATTTGCGACGTGACATTTTCCTCCTCATCGGAAAAATGCCAAAACCTTCGTCCCTTCCCTACCCCCTTCGAACCTAAAACTAAAACTCCCCCGAAGGGGCTAAAATGGGCGCCAGTTGGTCTAATTTGGCGGGACCAACACCGCAATTTACTCCAGCCAACCATCAAAATACCTTAACCTAAATAACCCGTAAACGTAACCAAAATCCAAAACGTAACGCGAAAACCTAAAACCTAAACTGAAGAGGGTGGAAGGGTACGGAACAGCCTCTCGGCAGCTCAGCACTCGGTTATGGAGAGAGGGGTGGATTCGGCAATGAAGATGGGATGAACCGGAAAATAACTCACACGGAATACCAAAATTAGCGACAATAACTTCTCTATTTTGACTCAAAAGAATTAATTACAAGATTTAATACGATTATTAAAATAATCTTATGAAAAGGGGTAAATAACGCAGGGGGGGATGGTCCAAAAGCCCGACGTCCAACGATCTTACAGCCACCCATCCGAAAGGTCCTCCACCCGATGGCTAGAAGCCCGCTCGGTCTGAGCAGCGTCGACGAAGTCCATAGGGGATGAAAACTCTGGAGGCGCGTCCACCGGATCCAGTTACAAGCACAACTGCTCGAGGCGGAGCTCTGAAGACGTGAACAGGAGGGTGGATTCACCCTCCTGCGTGGCGTCTCTGCCACGAGAAGGCAAGCCTGGTGGCTCGAGGAACAACGAGCCTTCCTCCACTTTGCAAGGGCGCCCAACGGCCCTCGAAGTGGCGTGGCTGATGAAACAAGCGGGAACACTCGAGGAGGTGGAGGTGCACCAGGGCGGCCCCAATGAGGCCGAAGAAGTCCTCCACTCTAGGCGATGAGGCGGATGATGCAAGCGGCGGCGCTCGAGGGCGGAATTCGCCCTATCATCCCTTAGCGAGGGCACATGGTGGCCCTCGAATTGGCAGCGTAACCCTGGAAGTGGCGAGTGAAGGCACTCGATAGGGGTGGTTGTCCACCGCCTTGTAGCGAGGGCACCAACGGCCCTCGAGAGTTGACTCCACCCTGGAGTTGCGAAGCGGACAGGGTGGGCTCCAAGGGACGCTCCCAGGCGGAGTAGCGTCAGGACACCTCTCCCGTACCCCCGAACTAACTCACCCTGCAATGAAAGGGATGGTAGTGGAGAGGGTGCAGCCATATCCCCTGAACAGGGTAGTCCAGAAGGGATAGGAATCCAAGGGCTGAAAAGGCACGTGAAGAAAAGCCACGAGAAAGTGGGAAAGAGCGAGAGAAAAAGAGCGAGGGGAAAAACGAGGACTCGAGGGCAAAGAAAAGGAGAAAACACTCACTTGTGGGGTTGTAACCTTCCTGCCTCGACTCCGAGGGTTGTCCTGGTGGTCCTTTGGGGTGGAAATCTAAAGGGAGATTCCCACGGAAATCCTTTACTGCTCTCGAAATCTTTATCTACACACACGAACACGACGCGGCACGTGCTTTCTGGGAGCGCGAGGTACGGGTTATTGTCGGTATAAGGCGTAAGACGCAACTGGTTTCACGCTGCTGTGTGCGAGAACATGGCGGCGTGCCTCGGGGTGCGTGCGCATTCTTCCGTTGCGTGCGCACTCTCTGCGTTGCACACGCACTCGCCCTTCGGCGCGCGCACTTCGGGGGTTGTCGTATACCCCGAAGAATTACGAGTCCTGCCCGCCGATATTTGAATGGGAGGAAGAATTGAATTCTTTCCCCATTCAAATAAAATTGGGATTTCTGCCGACGGAATTATTAGATTCCGTCGCGACACTTTCATTTGAAATATTTAAAAGACAATAACATTTAAAAAACTGATGATTGAACTATAAATAATAACAATAAAGTATCATTTAAATACACGTATACCAAAATCGCAAATAATTCTAAAAACACTGCGCGTCACTGAATATCACTTGGAACCTCAAGAAGAGGTACGTCCACCGATGGTTGACATTGAACTGAAGAAGTTTTCCTTCGAATTTCGACAGAAAGCTGGAGAGTAACAGAGAAAGAGCAAGGAATTTTCAGCAAGTTACTCAAAAAAAATTGTGGGAGAGAGAGAGAGAATACCGAAGCCTACCGGAGGCAACATGTGTTGTTTTATTACTCAGGCGTACTCGAACAAGGGAAAAGGGCATTTATTACAATTTTGGGAAATACCAATTTTTCCACTGCTTAAAATTTATTAAATAATTTTCCATGTCCTTTCTACTGTTATTGCAAATTGATATGAAATATAATTTAAATTATAGAAATGACAATCAGGGGACATCTTCACTATCTTCAATGAACTCTTTATAACAGAGCTGAGATCAGTCGAATTCAATGGAGAATATACTATTCATATATTTCAATCAATTTGAGGAATAAATTCGTTATAGGATATACGTAATATTAATCGCTGAACTGTTATGATCTTTTTCATTCAGTGTGAGGTATTAATTATGTAGAGTGATGTTCTACTTTGCTAAAAATCTGGAGAAATAAAGAAATAAGTCAATTTGGACTTTGAAAAAATTGACAAAAAATTGGACAAGCTTGAAGGACTTAGATGAAAAATCCGCAGAGCAAAATTTTTCTAAGTTTGTGAAGAACTTAGAAGAATTTCAGCACCCAGAGACTCTTGTTTTCGTCGGTATTTCGTCTTTTTTTGAAAGTCAGTGGAGACGACGAACTCATCGGTAAATTGAAATGGACTTGAAACTGACTTGGTCATTTTCGGTTGGTCGGTTTTAGTTCGTAGAATGCAATTTTTAGACTTTTTCCCGATGATTTTCACGTGTTTCAGACTAAAAACCAACGAAATTTTTCGACTCGGGAATTCTCGTTCGGATCGTCCGGGTGGTCCAGTGGAATCTCCGGGTCATCTTTCAACTCACGTAACTTCTCTAATAACAATATAAAAATTACAAAAGAGATGAACAACGTAACTTCTAAGATGAACAGAACCAGTGTGATGGGGCCGTAGGTCATGGCCCAATCCTGGCTTTCGTCTTCCGGGCTGCAGGCATTCAGCCACCCTGCGTCGAGAATTCACCTCACATCGTTAGTTCACGTTACTGGGGCATCGATCAAGGCGCTCTGTGGCACTCATTGATACTCCTGACCTTGTTATCAGTCGATAACAAGTTCACTGTCACGACTGATGGTGATCGTCGCTTTGACCTTGAATTCCGGATTTCCGGGAGCAATGGTCACTTGCTGCTGCCATCTAGCTATTTACGCGGGTTTTCTGTCTTGTTTTGAACTCGTGCTTTTTCTTCCTGGGTTCTCTCGGGGATCCACGGGCACTCCTCTGTACCTGGTGAGAATTCTCCGATGAATTGATGCTCTGCTATCCTCCGGCTCCTATTTCTCTGCCCCGGGTGTATCTCCTGAGCGCACTTGGTGATCATCCATCCCATTCACACTCACACAGCATTCATTTGGGGAAGGGAGGTAAAGAGGGAAATACTCTCATTTCACCTCACGAATTAATTATGTATGATGGGGCATTGTTCCCATCACACCTTCCAGAAAAAAAACATGGAACGTTTTTTTCACGATTTTATTTTTCCTGAACCTAGCTATACTATAGTCATACTAGTATAGATAATATAGTATAGAATAGCTAGTATAGCTAGGATAGCTAGTATAGCTAGTATAGCTAGCATAGCCAGCACAGCTAGTATAGCTAGCATAGCTAGTATAGCTAGTATAGCTAGTATAGTATAATGTAGTATGGAATAGTGTAGTATAGTATAGTATACTAGGGCGTGCCAAAAAAGCATCGATACTTTTGTTCTCGCTCTCAGCCGAAAATATCACACAATATTCCCAAACATGAATTCTGTTGGAAGTGGAGCTTTCGATTTCAATTTCAAGAGGTTCGTCATAGAACTTTCAGTTTCTCGTTCAAATAACATGAAAGATAGGTTTTTTCAACATTATTCCGTCCGACAAGTTGTGAAGCACTTTTTTCTTACTAAATAAATGAAAACTTTTTTTTGAGTATGAAATTTCCGACAAAAAACTTCCTCGAGCCGAAAGTCAATCGTTATATTCAATTGTTGAGTCACACGTAATATTCAAGTTTCTACAAACCTTAAAAATTGACATTTTGCGTTTTTTGCATTTTACAGCTCAATTATTGGAGAGAGAAAGAAAAGTTGAACGAAAACTTTGTAGTTTATTCAATGCCTCATAGGAAGTTCCATACGATATTTATGTGTCATTAATAACACCGGAGGTACAGGCTTTAAAGGTTTTTTTCTTCACAATTTTCGCCTGTATCAATTGGAATATCAGTATTAAAACAAAAAAATTCGTGCCAACTTGTTAGTGCATCGAATTTGCAACGTAGTTAAATGGGTGAGATATCTGGTATTATCAATAGTTAACAGCTACAAAAAAACGAAGAAAACACATTTTTGGCCTTAATCATCATTAATTGGTGTTTAAGGAACAAAAAACTGTTCCTTTAATTTTTGCTGAAACTTTGTTCATTCGGGAAAAAAAACGGTCGAGCCGATTGGCTTGAAAATTCAGGCGGTATTTCAGCATGCAGTAAACCAAAGAATAACATTAAAACATTTGCAATTTTCACAAAATTCGCGAATATTCTGGTCAATTTTCGAAAAAGAAAAAAAAACTCCAGTTTTCGGCATTTTTTCAAACGAATTTTAAAAGTGGAAGAAATTTTTTTCCAATTAAACAGTCCAAGAATTTTACAGAAAATTCATTCAAGTTCATGAATCTTATCATTCGCTTGCTGTGCGATCAGTAGTTTCTGAGATATCGACGATTAAAAAGAAAAGGGAGTTTGTTGATTCAATCGACGATATCTCAGCACTAAATGGTCGTAGGGGGGTAATAAAAGGAGGAAATTGAAACTGAAAGGTCAGGCTACACGATCCTGGAAAGGGTTGAGGCGAAAATTTTTTTTTGAAGTCCGTGGAACAATTTGAAAAAATTAAAAAAAAAAGGAAAAAAAAATCCGCTTTCAACCCTCTTATCTCGTTATAACGGATGATCATAAAAAATTTCCATTGCAAGATTTCAAGAGTAGGAGTTTCGAGCTTTCCAACCGTTTTTTTTATCCTAATACAATGATTTTTAATGAAGTTACAGCCATTTTGAAATCACCCAAAAAACTGACAAAATTTTCTGTTCCCTTAATTTTTTTGCTGAGTGTATATTTTGAAATATAATATTCGAATATGCCCAGTAGACATCATATTAGGGTGTCACTAAATAAGTTTAAGTCCGGTGAGCTACTGGTGCAGAAATGTACCTAGAACACTAGAAAAATATTGAAAAAAATCATTTTTCAATAGATTCTGAATAATTAATTTTTTCAAATAGAGCAATGAAACTTCGTGTTTCATCGAGTAAAAAACCGTGTGGAGGGGATACACAGAGTGCGCGTCATGATGTGAGTGACATGAACATAGATCTGGGTTCACGTCTGTCATTCATGTTTAGTCAAGATAATTTCGCGCGTAATTCTTTTAAACTCAATTCAAAGCTAGGCTCTGCGCTGCAAGATGACTCGAACTTACCCCGACTAATCATGGCTAGCGTAATTGATTAATTTCCATTTGGCTTTGTAACGAGCCCCGAAAGATCTCGATCTTTGCGAAACATCGGCAGAGCACCGTTAAATACGATAACCGTCGCGCACAACCCTGAGGCAATTATTAGAGTCAACCTTTTTATCTCCGTAACGCAACGCCCCAAAACCCCGTAACAAACCCCGAAACGCGAACGTTTGAAGCGGAAGCAAGGGTAGGGATGGAAAACCGCGCGAAAATCACAATGAAAAGGGCGCTCCCAATAAGGAGATTTTTGGTATTAATTAGGGGGGATTATTTGAGAAAATTTCGGATTATTTTGTGGTCATTTTAAGGAAAGATTGGGAGGCAACAGCGGCCAAGATCCGTGCCTCAGAGTGCACCAATCACGTTTTAAGTAGAAAAAGGCCTGGATAAATTTAGGAGACATCGACAAGATCTGTGCCTCAAGGAGTCAATTAGTAATTTTGGTGTTGTTGTAAAATTTTGGGGGCATCGGTGGACAAATCCATGCCCCAATAATGTATTTAAAATAGTAATTAGTGAATCCCGGAGAAGCGCACCCAAAAGAAGCCCGGTCACGAAAGAGATTCAATTAATTAGTAGAAAGAAAAATTGAAAGTCTCGTTCGAATTTGAACGTAAAACGCGCGAAAAAGTCCCGTCGTGAAGTTCACTGTCACGCGCACGAGTGGCAAAAAGGGGCATGAGTCGTGTCAGCCAAACGGGCACGTACGACCCAAACACAGTCGCACGTACGCCAACCGTGAGTGTAACACGTGGGTCATCCGGTACATTTTCGCGAGTGTTTTCGTAAGAGAATTAATTTTTCTGTACACTGGGACGAAAGTGAGACTTTCGGCCCTCGCTGCGCTCGGGCGTAAGCTCACTTCCGTCCCAGTGTGCAGAAAAATAGTATACACACCTTGGGCAGTAAGTAAGAAAGCCTCAGAGCACATGTTTGTCGACCTCGGCTTCGCCTCGGCCAATTAGATGTGCTCTGAGACATTTCTGACATTACTGCCCTAGGCATGTAATATAGTATAAAAAAAGCCGTTGTACCAAAAAAAAACATTAGAGTGAAGAGAATTTCTATAAAAAAACCTGGCCGAGTACATGTTTCTGAGAATCTCTCTCTTTCAAAAAAAAGTTAGATAATTCGGAAGAGCCAAGAATTTGAATTATTCCGCGAAGGTTGACGATAAAGGAAAAAAATTAATACGATTAGGTGGGAGATTATTCGGTAGGAAAAATCAGAAACTTGGCCTTTTCGATTTTCATCAATGATTTTAATTCGAATTCGGCTGCGAAAAGGCCAAGTTTCTGATTATTCTTACCGAATAATCTCCCATCTAATCGTATTAGTTTCTTTTCTTTATCGTCAACCTTCGCGGAATAATTCAAATTCTTGGCTCTTCCGCATTATCTCATTTTTTTTGAAAGAGAGGAATTCTCAGAAACATGTAGTTGGCCACGTTTTTTTACAGAAACATCAGTTTCTGTTTTTTCTCCCAGATTTCATGATTTTTTTTTTTAATTTTTTGAAATCTCTCTTCAATAAATTGCTGAAAGTCGATAATTACTTACTAACGAATGGTAATTTTCTTTATATCACTTACGCGGGTAAAATGGCGCTTTACCTCGCTCTTTAGAGGTTGACAAGCGCTGTTTTATCCACTGAAACGTCTTACCCACCATGTTCGACGAATGAGACTTTTGGCGTGGATAAAGCCCATTACCCACGCTGAAGCGTGCGGTAATGTCATTACCCACGCCTGCGACGTGGGTAATATCATCACCACACACTCCAGCATGGGTAATAGTCTTTATACACGCCAAAAATCTCATTCCTCGAACACGATGAGTAAGACGTTTCAATGGATCAAAACTTGTCAACCTCTAAAGAGTAAGGTCAAGCGCCATTACACACCGCATGTAAGTAATATAAAATTGTATAGACCACTCGTGCGGGGCGCCGTACCCACTCGCACGCTTAAGCGCGTAATACGGCGCTTCCCGCACTCGTTGTCTCATATACTATTATCGACTTTCAGTTTTTACTTCAATTTTATCGATAGACTGACTGTCAACGTGAAGGACAGTGAAGCCAACCCTCTAAAAAAAATCTAGTCAATTTATTGAGATAAAGATTTTGGCGGAAAAGTTAATTCACGGGCGTTGCTAAGGGGGGTTCTTTTAAAATATTGCCTGTAAAAAAAACAAATATCACCATTCGAACCCTCGAGGTCAAATTAGGTGATGTAACTAAGGCTACTTTTTTCGTAGCTTGCCTGGTTTTTGAGTTATTTGATAAGAAAGAATGAAAAGTAGTGGAGGGGGAAGCTCTGTCTGCAATATATACGCTCAGCGCTCGGGTCTTACACATGTACTTGGCCCGATATGCTGCCACGTATCTTGATTGTGAGGACGCGATAACCCAGGAAAGGAGAAAAAGAGACATAGGAGAAGGAGTGGGAGAGGATGTGGAAATGAGAAAGGATTTGGTGAGCCATTCATTTAATTTTCCCCGTTTCTAACTCCTTTCTGAAACGCCCCAATAACTTATTTGAATTTTCCTCTTTTTCCCCGTTACGCCATTAATTAATTAACTAAGGCATTAATTGGTTTAAAATCGTTATGTTCCCCCAACCCGTTAAATTCATACTTTATTTCCCATGAAAGAAAATTCCCAAACTCACGCGTTGCATGAGTCGTATACAGCTCTATGTCTGTCTCTCTCGCGCTCGTTGTGTTGGGGTAGGCAAAGTGGCTTTACCGCCGTAACTCCCGTAATTCCCACGGGAAAAATCCGAAACCGACCCCCTTCGATGGGGCTGGTCCCTGAGAACCCAACGAGCCCCAATTTGACCCTCCCGTGTCCTTTTTCTAATTTTAATTGGGAAAAACCAAAAGGATAAATTGTAGCACGTATTGCCAAAAATCCAGTGGCGATACATTTCAATCCCCCCTTTCCCTGCATCGCCCGGTGCTCGGCCGAGTACCGAGAAATCGAGTGCCTCAGGACGGTTATTGTACTTCCTGGAAACGCAATAATCATAACTAGGGCCGGAGACTTCATTTAAATTTGAGTCTCACTAAGTTGCTAAGCAACTAAGATACTCAAATCAATAAATAAATTTGATGATTGAATAAAGTTTGGAATGTCAAAATGATATTTGCGAGTTTTCAGGCATTTGAAAGTTTGTCGCGAGTTCCGCTCAGAGGTCCCCTCAGAGGTCTCCTCAGAGCTCCGCTCAGAGGTTCCCTCAGAGGTCTCCTCAGAGTTCCGCTCAGAGGTCTCCTCAGAGTTCCGCTCAGAGTTCCGCTCAGAAGTCCCCTCGAAGTTCCCCTCAGAATTCCGCTTCGAGGTCCCCTCAGAGCTCCTTTCAGAGGTCACCTCAAAATTCAAACGCTCAAAAACTCTCACAAATGTCACTTTGACATTTAGAATATGATTCAATTATCAAATTTATTTATTGATTCGAGTATCCTAGTTGCTTAGCAACTTAGTGAGACTCGAATTTAAATAAAGTTTCCGGCCCTAATCATAACTAAAATATATAAATTTCGACACTTTATCTTACATTTTTGAGAATTAATCATTTTTTTGGATTTCTTTTTTTTGAGTAATATTTTTGAGTCTTCGCGAATTTTGAGACATTTAGACTGGAACTTTATTTGGGGAATAAAAGGGGGACTATCATACCAAATGTAATTATTATTATTATTGGGCAATATACTTTAATTTTACTAGATTTTTATGTGTTTCGAGTATTTATTTCAGGATTCTCCCTTTCCAAAATTTTCTCGATTTTCAGGTTTCTTTCGTTGTTTTCTGGGTTTCGTTTTTTTGTGGGGGAGTACTGTCAACGGATCGGGTTAACACTCCCGATTTCCTCCCTGACTCATGCCACGTTTTCTCTCGGGGGCTAGCCGGGAGAAAAGTAACACCCCCCCCCCTCCGCCTATTTTGTTCCATTTTCGGCGGAGCTCCGTGCTGCTACGGGCCATTTATGAGGCGTTAACAGGTAGGGCCGGAGCCCGCTGAGAAACTTCTGGTTTGGTGGTTCCGCAAAAACCACCTGGCGCCCATAAACGGTTTTTAATTAAGGGACTTTGTGTGAGAGAGGCGGAGGGAGGGACGGCGCGGTGACTTTTTTTTCCCCGGGTAAATAGTCACGTTACAGCTTGGTAGTCATGAGGAGATGATTTTTTCTCTAATTAGACAGAACAAGTCCTGAAAGCCCCGAAGTCCATGTAAAGACCTGATCTCGAGCGTGATCGTTTGCACTTCTAGGGCATAGTATGTGCACTTCCCGTTCATAGCGAAGGCACTTCTGATGCACAGAGCGTACATTTCTGCTGCATTTCCAGTGAACAGAACGTGCATTTCTGCTGCATTTCCAGTGCACAGAACATGCATTTCCAGGGCATAGAACGTGCATTTCCGCTACACAGAGAGTGCATTTCCCAGCCGCTTTTCGTACACAGAGTGTGCAGCTCCGGCGCACACAGTGTACACGTCTACTCCACTGTGTATTTCCCGGTACAGAGCGTGAACTCTTGGTGCACTTCGGGTACGCATAGTGTGCGTTTCTGGTGCACAGACTCTGCACTTTTGATGCACAGAGTATGCGCTTCTGGTACGCAGAGTGTGCACTACTGGTACACGGAGTCTGTACTTCGGGTACAGAGAGTGTACACATCTGCTACAGAGAGTATGCATTTCTAATCGGTGATGAATCAATGATTGGTGCGCACCTAACTAAGGTCGAATCTCAGTTTTCCAAATTGCTCTGCCACTCCTAGGGTGATAGACTGCATCCAATCCACCACAAGATTGTCAATAATGTCAAAATTCGGAATGTTGGATAGTATGGAACGACCTTTGATTCCTTGTTCATTATCGACAGCATCAAGCAATGTTTCCTTATGGTTTCGTCGACCTTCGCCAAATGAATCCCCAGTGTCATCAATCGGATAAACATGAACGGAGCCATTGCCTTTAGGCACCCGGAGCCTAGGATAAAGACATAGCCTACAGCCATAATTTCCATTGAATTGAGTGCTGCCTCTCAGTCTTGCTACTGAGTCACACACCTAAACTAATGCTTGACATTTTTTTAAATATTTTGTCCCATTGTATTCATATGTGAAACTAGATTGATGTAGGTCCTGCACTTCCGCTACAAATTGTTTCAAGACTTCGTTCATAGACTTAGGCTGTCCTTTGCCAAAGCATGATATGTTTCCTTCTCTCCTTCGGGTCAAGTTCATTGATTGAGCACAGAACAGGATATACTGAAACTGGCAGGCTGTCTGAAATTGGCGAGCCATCAATATTGAAGTGGGGAGTAATCATATCTTCTCCCAGAATTTTTTTAAATTCTTTCCCGTCATAAATATCTTTGAGAGCATATTTATTCTCTTTCAGACGTGCTGAAGGAGACACTAATTCATCATGGTATAAGTGTAAGATATGCTGTAATTGATCCTGTACATTCATATATAACATTATGCAGCGTGATTCCCAATTACGATTGATGTTGATAGTACGGTTACAACTCGTGCATGTAAAATGATTAATTATGTGTAGATCATCCTCGTTTTCTTTTCGAACATAACCGAAGCATTCGTCACAAAGGTGATGGCTTGACATTTAATTACAGAAATAATTCACTATTTTTTTCCAATGATATTTAGAACTACGGCTGATATTTAAATTTCCAAAAACATCTGCGAAATGCAGCATATTTTCTGCAACCGTGTGCGTTAAATTGGAATGAATTTTTGTGGCCTTGTTCAGAAGTGTTTTAATCAGCACGTCTGGTGAGTACTGTGCTAATGATGCCACGACTGTTTCATCCAAGTCCATTGCACCAGAGAAATAAGTTTTGTGACGATCTTCATCGTTATCTACAGAGTTCTTTGATATTCGAGCTTGATGTTCAGTGATGTTATTGAACGACTGAAACTCAGGAGAAATTCCATGCTCTGGAGCTCCCTGCGTAGAAGAATTCAGCGCAATTTCTATCTTCTCTTCATATGATGGAATTGATGATTCCTCTAAAAGAGAAAATAATTTCGAAGTCTTTATCTTTCTCATGAAGGAATCACATGCTTGGCGAGATCATCTAGATATTCACGGGACAGTAGAAGATTATTCTCTTACATTTTCAGTTGAATCACTACAAGCAGACTAGAAATTCTTCCATTTTATTTCACTTCTCAAATTTCATTATTCTCATGCATGCAATGGCTGCGATTAACTCAAGATGGGACGTTATCTGAGAGATACCCCTCAGGATCATTAGAATATATTGAATTGACATAACAATATAAATTTTTCCATTTAGAATATTGATTGTATATCTCCCTCTTTATCTTTGCAAACTCCTTGAGTTGAGACGATATAACCACTCATTAATTCATTGATGGAAGAACGAAAAATACGAAGAGTTCATTGTATTTTTACATGAATTAGAATATAGATGAAAAAAATAATCCACAGAAAGTCATCCCTGTGGAAACTGTTTTTATAGCGAAAACAAGCAGAAGCGTTATATCCTGTGCGTTATTCGCAAGCCCCACTCCTTGTGCGACATTTAATATTTTGCCAATTCGATTGGCAAAATGCTTCCGAATGGAATTTTTATATAAATTATCCATGAAATTACAATTTATTTTTTTCATTATTCTAAATGCAGTAACGAAATTTGGTTTCACAACAATTGTCATAAGTGGACATTTGCACGAAGTAAATTCGCTTGTGAGGACAAATTTAATGATGGTTCGATCTTTGGTGAACTTTATCTATTCATGTTTACCACAAAAAAAACAATCTTTCAATCATAAATGGAAGATCCTACGACAGATCTGAAAAATTGAAGTTCGGGTTCCAAATAGGATTTCTATTTTTTCTGAATGTCGTCAGAATGAGAAGGTACCTATCTTGTAGAAAAAATTGTCTACTTTCGAATGGTGAAATAAAAAATAGTAGTGTTCCTAGGGAGAAAGCTAAGAAAAACTGTGATTTTTGAAAAAACTAATGTATCGAACATCCTTACAAGAGGCTTCTTCTGAAAAATCTGAAATTCTCACCATTTGTAGGGCTCATTGAGATGAATCTTTTAAGCTGAACTTGGATGTAATCGCTTGGATAGTTTTGGAGATATAATCTTTTTTCATGAAATGGTTTTTGGACAATATCTCAGAAACTACTGGAGCGATTTTGCCCAATTTCAATACCAAACTTTTCACTCATTAGATGCACAAACTGGCGAAATTTGAAGTCTCTAACTCGGATAGTTTTTGAGCTGGCGTGTATAGTAAATTCAGGATAAAAAACACTGTAATTGAAATTATCTGCAAACGAAAAATCTGAGCAAAATTTACCCCGAGTGAAAATTGTGAGTTCAAATGAGATCTATTTCATCGCTGAGAGTGGGGGCTGTGAATCAATTTTTCGCGAAGAAAAGTCGAAAAATCGATTTTTCGAAAATTTGAATTTTGTCGAAAAGTACTCAACCGATTTCGCTGAAATTTCACTGACAGCAATTTGCACGGGGAGGGAAAGTACTGTTGAATTTTCGGCTCACCAAGTATTACCGTTGCTGAGCAATGAGCCGATCTCTGTCACACATACACACGCACACACACACAACACACACACACACACACACACATACAGACATTTTTTACAAATGTCATTTCTCGACGTTTTGGATCATTCTGAGTCATATTCCGATGAAATCTCGAAATCCAAAAAAATCGCGTTTACAATGCTTCCATTCGGAAGCAAAATGAGAATTGAAAGAAACTACTAAGATTATTACATGATTGAGCTGACTTGTATTTTTCCATCTCTTTACTACTGAAATTTTCCACGAATTGATATCTACAAAACTCCAAGTGATACACAAGGAGAGCTCCGTTTCCCCTTCCGAATGGAAGCATTGTGATCGGCTTATCTCTACCCGTACTGGATTCGTTTGAGCAGGGTTCAGTTGTCAGGGATATAAACGATAGTTTCACATCCGATAGACTACGTCCGTAACCGATAGCTCAGATCTCTCGCAATAGTATGCGATGGATTCTATCGTATGTAACTTTTTTCAATGTTGCATCGGACGATTTTTGATTTCTTTGAAGGTTACCACCGGTGGAATTCATCCAATTCTCTCGAATCCGATATTTTAATTGTTCGAATCATGCATTCACAACCGATAGGATATGCCGGATGACCGATGCAGCATATCTTTACCCGCACTGGATTCGTTTGAGCAGGGTTCAGTTGTCAGGGATATGGACGATGGGTTCACATCCGATAGCTCATATCGCTTGCAATAGTATGCGATGGATTCTATCGGATGTAACTTTTTTTCAATGTTGCATCGGACGAGAGATTTTTGGTTTCTTTGAAGGTTACCACCGGTGGGATTCATCCAATTCTCTCGAATCCGATATTTTAATTGTTCGTATCATTCATTCACAACCGATAGGATATGCCGGATGACCAATGCAGCATATCTTTACCCGCACTGAATTCGTTTGAGCAGGGTTCAGTTGTCAGGGATATGGACGATGGGTTCACATCCGATAGCTCATATCGCTTGCAATAGTATGCGATGGATTCTATCGGATGTAACTTTTTTTCAATGTTGCATCGGACGAGAGATTTTTGGTTTCTTTGAACGTTACCACCGGTGGGATTCATCCAATTCTCTCGAATCCGATATTTTAATTGTTCGTATCATTCATTCACAACCGATAGGATATGCCGGATGAACGATACAAAGTGAATATATCGGTTGCACCGATTTTTTGACTCAATACCGATAAGGTAGAGAGTACTCTACCTTATCCATACAGTGTCATTCATTCCCGCTCCGCGAGATGGCATTATCAACAAATCACAAACAAGACTAGAGGACGTTAGGCCAAAATCTCCAATGGGCAGAATCTCCAATAGAAAACGACCGTAGCGCCACCTAGCGGTCAAAATAATAATTAATTTTGAAAAATGGCGCAAATCAAAATAAAATGCTGGGGGAAGGGTCTGCTGCAGTAGCGAGAGCATAATAATAATAATTACGACTGTTGTGGTGCTCTGCAGCTCACATCCCAGCTCTTCTCCGGGGAGTCTGAGTGCGTCTACATCCTCTGGACTACGCCAAGTGAGAATAGAAGTGTCTTGACGACAAAAGGCTCGTTTGATATGGTCCAGGTAATGTGTGCACTTCATTTTCAAAATTCCTCGAGGGATTTTGAAAGGGGAGAGTGCCTGGACCCGGTACAATGAGATCCAAGTGGTCTCGTAGACGACTGATAAAATTCTCTATAGTCCTGGTCTGATATACGTGTATACTTAATGCTTCCTCGGGCAATTTTTTGGAGAATTCACTCAGCAGACTGGGTAAAGTGAAATGGAATTGGCCTCGATGATTCCCGATTCGATTGTGGATGGTCCAGGTGAGTTTAGTGCTATTCGATGCGAATTCATCAAAGCATTCTTACGTGTATGGACTGCCCGAAGCCTGTCCAATGGAATTGAGGTCATCACGACGATCCTCGTTTCCATTCTACATGACCCAGGTCCATTTTCTGATTTTCTAGTCAACTTTCTCGGAGGATTTCAATCTTCATGAACTCTATGGACTTTTTTTTATGATATGCAGGCCATCTCGCAGATGACCAATGTCATCTTCTATTGTCCAGGTCACATAACCTTTTCCAATAATCAATTCCTCGGTGAATTTTGATTGATTCGAACTCTTTGAAATCTCTCAACTGAAATCTAAATGTCTTAACCAATCGTGAATTGGACTCTACACGGTCTAGCTGAATTAGAAGCGGCTGGATGCAAACTCTTCAAAGCATCTCCAAGCTGATGGACTCTCCGGAGCCTGTACAATAGAATCCAGGTAATCCCGATGATCCCTTATTGTATTATAATAAGGTCCAGGGGAATTTGCTGGTTGCAAGATTGACTTCCCTGGGGAAGTGTCATTTGTATGAACTCTATGAGGTTTTTCCTATGACATGCAAGCCATCTTGTAGATGACCCATATCATCTTCTATTGTCCAGGTTACATAAACGTTTCCAATTGTCAATTCCTCAGAAAATTTTGATGGATTTAAACTCTTCGGAATCTCTCAACTAAAATCCAAATGATTTTACCAATTGTCAACTGGATTCTACATGGTCCAGGTGAATCAAAAGTGGCTGGATGCGAATTCTTTAAAGCATCTCCAAGTTTATGGATTCTCTGGAGCCTGTAGAATGGAATCCATTTCATCCCGACGATCCCTGAATTCATTCTACAAAGCTTAGGTAGATTCACTGGTTGCTCGATTGACTCTCTCCGGAGGAGTTGCTGGAGGTGGTTCTGGCAACAGTGCTGGCTCTGGTTTCCGGAACGGTCCCAAGACTGGCCCGGGACTAGTTTGTGACGAAACCGAGATCTTGTCACACAGCTCTGGTGCTGGAGAAGAGTCCCACATTGGAATGTAACTGAATTTTTTTTTTCACTGGTTGCTCGATTGACTCTCTCTGGAGGAGTCAATCGAGCAACCAGTAAATCCACCTGAGCTTTGTAGAATGAATTCAGGAATCGTCGGGATGGAATGGATTCCATTATACAGGCTCCAGAGACTCCATAAACTTGGAGATGCTTTGAAGAATTCACATCCAGCCGCTTTTGATTCACCTGGATCATGTAGAATCCAGTTGACAATTGGTAAAATCATTTGGATTTTAGTTGAGAGATTCCGAAGAGTTTAAATCCATCAAAATTCTCTGAGGAATTGACAATTGGAAACGTTTATGTAACCTGGACAATAGAAGATGATATGGGTCATCTACAAGATGGCTTGCATGTCATAGGAAGAAGCTCATAGAGTTCATACAAATAACATTTCCCCAGGGAAGTCAATCTTGCAACCAGCAAATTCCCCTGGACCTTATTATAATAAAATAAGGGATTATCGGGAGTACCTGGATTCTACTGCACAGGCTCCAGAGAATCCCTAAACTTGGAGATGCTTTGAAGAATTCACATCCAGCTGCTTTTAATTCACCTAGACCGTGTAGAGGCCAATTCACGATTGGTTAAGACATTTAGATTTCAGTTGAGAGATTTCAAAGAGTTCGAATCAATCGAAATTCACCGAGGAATTGATTATTGGAAAAGCTTATGTGACCTGGACAATGGAAGATGACATTGGTCATCTGCGAGATGGCCTGCATATCATAGAAAAAAGTCCATAGAGTTCATGAAGATTGAAATCCTCCGAGAAAGTTGACTAGAAAATCAGAAAATGGACCTGGGTCATGTAGAATGGAAACGAGGATCGTCGTGTTGACCTCAATTCCATTGTACAGGCTTCGGGCAGTCCATACACGTAAGAATGCTTTGATGAATTTGCATCAAATAGCACTAAACTCACCTGGACCATGTACAATTGAATCGGGAATCATCGAGGCCAATTCCATTTTACTTTACCCAGTCGGCTAAGTGAATTCTCCAAAAAATTGCCCGAGGAAGCATTAAGCATACACGTATATCAGACCTGGACTATAGAGAATTTCATCAGTCGTCTACGAGACTACTTGGATCTCATTGTACCGGGTCCAGGCACTCTCCCCTTTCAAAATCCCTCGAGGAATTTTGAAAATGAAGTGCACACATTACCTGGACCATACCAAACGGGCCTTTTGTCGTCGAAACACTCCTATTCTCATTTGGCATAGTCCAGAGGATGTAGACGCACTCAGACTCCCCGGAGAAGAGCTGGGATGTGAGCTGCAGAGCACCACAACAGTCGTAATTATTATTATTATGCTCTCGCTACTGCAGCAGACCCTTCCCCCAGCATTTCATTTTGATTTGCGCTATTTTTCAAAATTAATTATTATTTTGACCGCTAGGTGGCGCTACGGTCGTTTTCTATTGGAGATTCTGCCCATTGGAGATTTTGGCCTAACGTCACCAAGACCCATTTTATCGGCCAGAATTCCATTTAATTTTCTATCTTACATCGCAACGAGCCAGTCGAGACAAATATGTTGATACTCTCGCAACGTTCAGTTAACCACAATAAATATTTTTCAGTCTGACGAACAATAAAATTGAGAGGCTAATCCAACGTCTTCTTTCTCTTCTCCTCTAGTCTTGTTTGTGATTTGTTGATAATGCCATCTAGCGGAGCGGGAATGAATGACACTGTATGGATAAGGTAGAGTACTCTCTACCTTATCGGTATTGAGTCAAAAAATTGGTGCAACCGATATATTCACTTTGTATCGTTCATCCGGCATATCCTATCGGTTGTAAATGAATGATACGAACAATTAAAATATCGGATTCGAGAGAATTGGATGAATCCTACCGGTGGTAACGTTCAAAGAAACCAAAAATCTCTCATCCGATGCAACATTGAAAAAAAGTTACATCCGATAGAATCCATCGCATACTATTGCAAGCGATATGAGCTATCGGATGTGAACCCATCGTCCATATCCCTGACAACTGAACCCTGCTCAAACGAATTCAGTGCGGGTAAAGATATGCTGCATCGGTCATCCGGCATATCCTATCGGTTGTGAATGAATGATACGAACAATTAGAATATCGGATTCGAGAGAATTGGATGAATCCCACCGGTGGTAACCTTCAAAGAAATCAAAAATCTCTCGTCCGATGCAACATTGAAAAAAGTTACATCCGATAGAATCCATCGCATACTATTGCAAGCGATATGAGCTATCGGATGTGAACCCATCGGCCATATCCCTGACAACTGAACACTGCTCAAACGAATTCAGTGCGGGTAAAGATATGCTGCATCGGTCATCCGGCATATCTTATCGGTTGTGAATGGATAATTCGAACAATTAAAATATCGGATTCGAGAGAATTGGATGAATTCCACCGGTTGTAACCTTCAAAGAAATCAAAAATCTCTCGTCCGATGCAACATTGAAAAAAAGTTACATCCGATAGAATCCATCGCGTACTATTGCGAGAGATCTGAGCTATCGGTTACGGACGTAGTCTATCGGATGTGAAACTATCGTTCATATCCCTGACAACTGAACCCTGCTCAAACGAATCCAGTACGGGTAGAGATAAGCCATTGTGATCGTGATTTTTTTCGAATTTGAGATTTCATCGGAATATGAGTCCAAATGATGAGAAATGTCGAAAAATGATATTTTCTTAGGGTCGTCTGCATGTATGTTCGTATGTATGTGTGTGTGTGTGTGTGATGACACATTCCATCGCTGTTTCTAATAACGGCTGTATGTATCGACCTGAAAATTTTATGGTATATTTACCACGTGTGCGCAATGTGCTCACGGAATAGTATATTGTGCAGGAAGGGAGTGAAGTAGGCGCTTTACCCGAGCGAAGCGAGGGCACCACAGATATGCGGGTTGAGCGCCTAGTTTACTCCCGAGTGGCACATATTATTTTTTATGCCTCCGATGTGGAAAGTTCGCAAGAAATTTATCATTTTCATTATGATGAAGCTTTCATTTGTAAATGACCACAAAAGAAACTCAGGGCAAAAAGGGCGTACCTCCTGTGAGGAATTAAAATATTTGCTTCGGTCTCCCGTTTTGCCTTACACTCGATACCATAAATTTTAGCAAATATCCCGACCTTCACCTTCGGCGCCCTTGACAAATCATCCCCTTTCTCCAGCGTGGCTGTAAAACCCGATACGGCTCAAAATATCGTCCCCCGATCCGCCTAGAGAGTAGCTCAAACTGAAATGAAGATGGGCGCCAGATAGATTTTGGTGCTGCTGGACCTATCTAACCAGACCAACGGTAAAATGACGGTAACGATAACGGCAAACTCCCCAGGGGATTGAGGAAACGCCAGAGAAAAGGGTGTCGAAAAAGGGGGTTGCGGCTTGTGCTAGGCTAGTTCAGTCTCGTGGAGAGAGGGCATAGGTTTAGGGCACACATCAGAAGTCGCCAAAAGAAGATAAAACACCATAAAATTATATAAAGAGATCCGAACCATAGGACGAGAGCTTGGGGTTAGGGATTGAGAAATAAAGAATTCGAGACGATAGTATCCTTACGTGTTTCGTCATTGCATCCAAGAATCAGAAAATCATACAAAATCCAATACGTTGTTCATCCGGTACATTATTTTCTATATTATTGCAATGGTAACCAAAGCCACCGATAAATTGGCGGAAAGCGGCTTATGTAAAGAATTTTCGAGAAAATTAGGGAGAACCCCCTGAATGCCGTTAATAATAACAAATCCACCAATAACTCCCTCGGAGAACCAAAATAGTTCAAAAAGCACATTGAATCCGATTTAGAGTGAGAGAGAGAGAATAATCGCAGAAATCGAGAGAATAACGTAAATCTATCAGTCTATGCCTAAAATCGCCGATAATGTCGAATTATATCAAAAGTACAAAAGTGCCCCAAAATCGGGCGAGGATACTTTTTAGATACTTATCTACCAGTTAGATTGGGCGGAATCCCCTAAAAGATACTCGCCAGTATCAATTAATAGATATTTTTAATTATTCCTATTAATTATCTCGTGCGCCATTAATGAAAACTCATACGCCCTTACGTTCCTATGAACTGGCGGAAAAGATAACCGGCGGCACGATTAATCCCACGATTATTTTCAGTCAGTCGGCATTTCCTTAAAATGTTGCGAGGGAACCGGAAATGACCAGAAAGACCCTAATTCATTGATAGGTATAGGGGATTATTTATTGCACATCGATTAATGCAGAAAACCCAAAAGATAACCCAAACTCTGAAAGTCTATCGAAAGAGTTCATAAGAAACGATAATTTCCCTCTGCATAAATTGTGAGAGAATATTTCAAAGACGATGCTCGTGAAAGCGCGCCTAAATCTCTCCCTAGTCGGTTACTAGGTAGTTTCCCCTAGCCTAGGGAATTCTCTGAGTCACTGGTTGTGAGCGTCACTCAACTACCTTCACACCGAACGAGGTGTGAGGGGAAGGAGAGGAGAAAAATATCCGATAATCGAAAAGAGACTTCGATGCTTGTAAAGAGAGGCACTCGGAAATTCCAAGAAATCCGGCTGGAATTATTTCCCCGAATCGATGGGAGAAATAACTCTACAGCGGATTGACATGAATGCATGCTTTATTTTAGGCAGAAGATAATACTCGAGTGAATGAATGAGTGCGAGAGAGACAGCAACAGCTGTGAATTCGAATGAATTCAAACAGCTATGCGTGTGAGAGAGAGATTAGATATAAAGGCATGAGTGTGAGAGAGCCAGCGTTAGCTGTGAAATGAATGATTCCTAACAGCTATGCGTGTGAGTGAGATAGCCATACGTGAGTGAATGTGTGCGAGAGAGAAAGAGATAGCTAGCTCTACCCAAGCGTTGGGGAGCACGTGCTTAACGGCATCGCCTCGACCAATTGATGCATTGTTTTAACCGCTTTAAAATGCCTAAAATCCTGAAATAAAATCCTAAAAACATGTTTAATTTATCCATCTTCCCCATTATCTCCTCACTGGCCTTAGTTTAAATAAAGAAAGCCGGCCAGGAGAGATAAAGAGAGCCGGGGAAAATATTAATAGATTTGAGGCGCCACGAGGTGCGTGGCGTCATTTCTCCTTGCATTTCCTTTATCCTTGGGAAATCCTGAAAACTTCTGAAAAATCGCGAAAAATAGGAAAAAACATTCGCGAAATTTTCTTTAATTATTTTCTCAGTGGCCTCATCAATTTTCGAGGTAACCGGCCACGAGAAAAATGGAGAAAAGGGAGGAGATAAAAGGGACGCTATAACCACGTGTAGCGTCTCATCGAAATTTTATTCGCGGCACTCGGATTTACCTAATTATCAACACTCGCGAAAATAAATTAATAAAATGGACTCACCATCGCTCCCACATGTTTTGGGCACTTTTGGGAAAACTTGGGGTTTTTGGGAAGACTGCTATTCTTCGCGAAACACGACTAAAAATCCAAGCGGATCTTGAGAGATGCTCTTCACGACACTACTTGAACTGACTCTTCGAGGAGAGGGGGGTGAGTTGAATTGAATGGAGTGGTGGGGCCAGCTGCGTTGTGCTGCGCCCTTGCGCCACTCGGAGGTATTAATGCCGCACTCATGCGCATTTATTCGAGTGGGAGAATTCAAATACTCTTGAATTCTCCCATTTTTTGTCTTTTACAATTTCTTTAATAAAATTGGGGAATATCAACGGGATAAATTTTTGTGATCGATAGAGGATGAATAGGGGTTGGTTTTGAGGGGTTTTCTCGGAAACTATGGTGGCTCTAAAGGAGTATAAAATTTATCATTATGTGGGGAGATTGTTGGGATGATGAGTTTTGGGAGATACTTTATGGCCTGTTATTTTTGAGCCTGTTTGGGGGAGGTGGTTTTCCCTTTCTTATGGTGGATAGCCGCCATCAGGGGGGCACGTCTCCTGGGGAATGAGCAGACTCACCTCGGCGATAACGTAAACCCAAGTTTTGGCAATTCCTTTGGCAGAATGAGTTATTCCCTGCCTCCAGACTTTCCATCCGAGGGTCTGATCATTCCCACATACCTAGAGCGCGACTCTTCCCAAATCGTCCTCTGTACTCACCCCTGAGGACGGCCAAGAGGGTGGTCCGGAAGCTCCTAGGAAACACGTTATTTTGGTCAATTAACCATGGTGCTTCCGGGCCCTCTCTTCCACCACAAGATAGCTAAAAGGTACTGCCCTGCGGAAAATCTGTCAAAAATGAAGTGGCGGTACTATTACTCTTTTTTTCGCGGGAATGAACGTATTTTATGGGCTATATTTAACAAAATCCTTAAGGGATCGTTATCATACCCGTTTGAGAGAACCGTAAGTCAGTTTTTTCCTCGTGACTTGGAGGTTTTGTATGCTCAATATTTTCAAGATAGCCATAGTCAGTTTTTCCTCATGACTTGGAGGATTTTCAAGGTAACCTTGAGTCATTTTACCTTCGTGACCGGGAAGTTTTTATAGAGATACCCGCTTAATTAATTCACTGGAATCACGCGAAATTCTCTCTCCCTACTCACGAATATTTTCCTCAGTTAAAATACAGGTGGCGTGGAAAAAAACCACGTCACGATCCATCAGTTTCAGGTATATTCTCAAAAAACCAATGATAATAAACCAATTCATTCCCTAGAAATTTGATGAAATTATTTGTCGGGAATATTTTAAAAGAGGGTGCGTGGAACCCACGTGACAGAAGTGAAACTTCTTATACATGAGCCATTGGTCATTTTACACTTGGCTTTGGATTAAAATATCTCGAAAACTATGCAAAATTTAACGAGACATGCTGTGAATGAAATTTAGAGGGAAGACTGACGAACGAAATAAGAAGAACGCTGTTCTTCTACGACCAGTAGTTTCCGAGATATCATTTTTTGAATGAGTAGTTCAGAAACAATGGATGAGGCCCGATAGCAAATAAAAGAGCGATTGGACGTCCTTTCTGAATTTTTCATTCAAAAATCGATATCTTAATAACTACGAGTCGTGAAAAAACGGAGGTTTGCTTATTTATTCGTTAATCTTCTCCCTAAATTTCACTCACAGCATGTCTCGATAACTTTTGAATAGTTTTCGAGATATTTCAATCCAAAGCCGAGTGTAAAATGGCAACTTTTCAAGAAATAAAGAGCAAGAATTATGAGGTGGAGCATGGATATTTTTCGGTCGTGTTCCATGACAACTCCTCCTTTGAATGACAATTTTCCGTAATTTTTAAAAAAATCATTTAGATAAATTCCCATATTTTTCTCTCCGCGTATTGAAAAGAAAAAATCAAAAAAAAACACAGGCTTCCCCCACCACCCGGAGAGCGACCCGACGGCAGCAGCGAAAATTTCCCCTTCCCTCCACTACTCTACTACCACGTTCCCCTCAAAGCCTTACACTCGTTTCGTGACGCGAGAAAAAAGTTGGTACCCTCCCAAAAGAAGTTTCACTTCAAAAACTTATAGAGATGAAACGATTTTGTCTCATCCTTTTTTGTAGAGAATGTTAAGAGCTATAAAAAAGGTCCTTATAAAAATTGCATTATTTCTTTTAGTTTTCGAGATATTTTGATGAAGCTCATCCTCAATGTAAAAAATTGGAGAAAGTTTAAAAACGTTTTATTTTTTCAATTTTACCGTTAATAAACTTTATTAATTTATAACATTTTTAGAGAAAAAATCTCAAATCTTTGGAATCACGAGAATGAACTGAGTGACAGCAGAATTCACGTTGAATGTGATCTGTCATTTTCGTTATTCCCAAAATAATTATTAATTACGAGATGATGGATCGTGCAATTCTCCACGTTGTGGAGTTGATGTTCTCATTTTCTTGGGCGGTGGACAATTTTGATTTGTAGCTTGAGGTGGTTGCGTGTTGTTCCCTGTGGTGTTTTTGGAAAATGCATCTCCAGACTTCAATAGCATGTTAAAAAGTTTTAATTGAGTAGCTTCGTTATGAGCAATGTACCGCTGAGCCACTGCATCTGATCCCCACCCACCCATGTGCTTTACATCAATAGTAGTACCTCCAGCACTCGCAACAAATGTAGCCAAAGAGCGTCTCCAGGAATATCCAGTAAATTTATCAGAATTTTCCAATACCAGCCAGGTTGCAAGTTTCCTAGGAGATGAACCAAAGGTATTTTTCCCAATATTTTGGCGATAAAATTTCCCATTCTGATATTTTAGAAAGAAATTGAGAGCTGGTGTGTCAGATGATCTCATATTTACATAATTTTTTATCACATCGTAAAACGGCTCGCCCACAGTGTACTTTCGAGGTTTTTTATTTTTGGCGTCGATAACTTTGACGGAGAATCCATTGGCGGTCTTTTTATTGTTGTAAGGATTATTGTCCACAACGTCTCCCGGTTTCAGAGTACAAAACTCTGCACATCTCATTGCACAACAAATACCCGAAATTGCCATAATCTGAAAAAATTAGATACATTGTAAATAATATGAAGCAATTTTTGTAAATAATTCGTAAATAGTTAACTGTGACTATCAAGTGAGAAATTGTAAGTGATTTACTTATTTATTCATTTATTTATATGAAATTAAATGATTTTAAAAAAAATAAAATTCTCATTTAAATTGATTTTTCCTAGTCATTAGTTTTTTTTCCTAGAATATTTCAGAAATTCAGAGAGATAAAGCGACTTCACCCTGATCCTTCTCTGTGAAGAATTGCAAAAGCTACAATAAAGGATCAGGTTTGAATTGCTCTATCTCGCTTTGTCTCCGAAATATTCAGAATAAAACTGGCGATGGCATAAACTTGATTTGTCTAAGACCTTCATAAACATAACGATGAGCAAACTTCATTACTGGAATTAATTGTAAATATTTGTAAATAAGTAATAGATGTATAATTGCAAATGTTCAATTGTGAATATTCAAAGACCAATTTGAAATAGTTGACGGTATAGAAATAGCAAGTTATGAGATGAATTAATTTCACTTGATCATCAATTTTTTTCGAATATTTTAGAAACTAAGTGTTACGGTCCCGCAAATCTATCTAGCTACGAATATTCCACGGGTTAGAGAAACGCATCCGGGAACTAATAGAGATAACACTGCAAGAAAGTCTCGGTGTAGTGCTAGAGATACGGAAGCCTCTCAGAGCAGCATGAGTAGCACGAGTGTGGTGCGAGGCCCAAGATTTCTTTCTTCTCTGTCTGCGAAGGAAAAGAAATAATATAAGATTGTAATAAATCAACGAAGAGTTGAAACCGAGCAGCATTTCCATACTTCGAGGTGAGTCATACTAAGAGACTCGATCTTTACGCACCTAAAAAACTTTGAATCGGTATAAAACACCGGAAACCGGCCAACGGAGGACAAACAAGATAGCAACGCCAGTTCGCTCTCCACCGTAAACTGTATTTACTATTCTGAAGGATTTACTGCACCGATTTTCCTTCAACGAGGAAATTAGGGGACACATTACACCTCTGGTTAACGCCCAGGGACTTTTTTTCTTTACTATATAAAGGGGAATGCACCACAGCTCTCCACCATCAGTACCAAGTCGAATCTACAATGTTACTCTACTCAAATTCTGATCAATCCACCGAAGTATTCAGACTTTCGGAGAAAAGTCTAACTCTTTAGTTCAGAGTAGAGTAGAAGTATTCTTGAATAAAGACGTTCGAGTCATTCTACGATGAATCAACAATCGTCGTTTGAGGATTCTGAACTACATATACTGAGATCCCGCATCCTGAATCAGCCCAATTGTCCAACCAGAGAGTCATCTACATCGCCAGCGATAATCATCAGCATCCAAACAACCGAGTTTCAACTATAAACCGTTGTTAGTTTCTTTCAATTCGAACTATAAGTTTAATTTTACGCTGAAGCGATTATAATTTTCTTCTATCGTATTGACTCATATGAGACGTTTGATTTATCCTCGAATAATTTATTTGATGCTGGTTAAAAATAAACAAATTATAGCATTTATTCTTGAATAAACTTATTTTGTCCGAAAACCTCTGCCCTTCAGACATCGGTACACTTCAGTGTTTTAGCGCGGCAAACCGTTCCCTTATTTTTATTACAGGTACAACCGCAACCGTGACTAGTACGTATAATCTACTATTTTCTTCATTAGAAGGTTATCAAAATTCACGTGTTTTTCGAGTTGTGGCCGTAACATAAGCGAGAGAGAGGCATTTTATCTGTATTTTTTTTTGTAGAGAATTTTAAGAGCTACAGTAAAGAACCGTGAATAAATTGCTTTCTCTCGCTTAGTTTCCGAGATATTTGAAGAAAACTGGTGATGGAATAAACTTGATGTGTTTGAGCACGTCACAGGTATGTTTGCACAGTAACTCGGAATTTTCTTTGAATGCAAACACATCTGCAAAAGATTTTGAAAAAATTCACCCACAGTGTAAACAGGTTGGAGCATTTCCACAATTTTTTTCAGATTTTTTCACTAAGTCCTTCACTTTTTAAAAACCCCTAGTTCATTTTGCGCCAAAATCGAAGCAATATTTACAAAAAAGGTCATTAATGGAGTCAACATCTTTGGGAAAGTGGATAGACCAAATTTCGGTAAATGATTATTATTATGAATCATTGATAAATTGACCAATTCATCATCAATTCATTGATTGATTGATTAATTGAGTGATTTATTATTAACTGATTTTTATTGATCAATTCATTAATCAATTTCATCCCATAAGTTTTGAGAATAAGAAAAAATCAAATTATAATAGTTACATTTAATCAATCAAATTAATTGATAAAGTAGTGGGGACGCCACTGTAACTGTCGTTATGTACAGACGTTTTTGATTTTACTCCTTAATTAGAGAACTTAATTACTATATATAATTGCACGAAATCTCAAGTTTGCCCATTGATTTATAATCCTGATGTGTGCGGCACCAGCTTGAATATTTTTCTGCTTGGCACTGGGTGTTTTCACGAGCTGATGCTATTACAATGATTCATACTACTTTGAGGATAGTTAACCACTTGCACAGAACCGAAAACAATAGCCCCACTGTGCGTTTTTTTTAATATTGTGCCGTCAATGGACTCTATTTTAACACTCGAGCTGTAAGGCCGGTACCTCAGTGGAAGAGGGAGAATTCAAATGCGCACTGTCACACGCCAAGATAATTTTGTGTGACTAATTGCTAGAAAGATGTTGTGAAAAATATGTCGGTTAAAGTCTTGATATTTATTTTAATAACACACACTTTATTTTAATTTTAACTTTATACATATAACTTTATCTTTAATGATTTTAGATTATTATTTTCTATCAATTTTAAGATATTATAGATACTTGATAACTTCTGGCTGTCTTGAGCCTCTGTCGGGAAGTGATTTTATAATTTTAAGTTCCTCCTTAAATATTATCGTAGAAAGGAGGTCAGGAGAATTGGAGAGGGTAGGAGGGGATGGTAGTTGGCGAATCCCGTGATACTTCGGGAGTGGGTGGTGGTTTAGGTGTTGAATTCATCAGGTATAAGGACATTGGGTAGTTTGGGTAGAGTCGCCTCCAGGTGAAAGGGATTATTGCAATAAAATACTTAAAGAGGGGAAAATACTCGAACTCGGGGTAATCAAAGTCATTAAAGACCTGAGGAAAAGGAAATGAGATTCTTACTCATTTTTGGAAGGAACGTTTTGGTTTTATTGAGGGGATTAGGGGAAATATGCTTCGTGCAATAAAGTTGCAGCTGAGGGGAAATTTCAGGATTTAGTTTTCGGCCTTTTTGTTCTATAGAAGGGAAGAAAAACCTTAGTAATTCTGAAAATAACGGGAATTGGGGAAAAACCCGTAAATTACGGTAAGAGGAAATGCTTGCGAAAAACCTTCTTGTCTTTGAAAGTTTTTGGGGAAAAACCCATTCAAAGATAATTACGTCTTTCAGCACGTAACATACTCCCCCGTCGAGAAGCTTGCTTATCAATACATTGATTTCATATCTTATTCAACTATTCTTCATTAACTTCCCGATTAGGGAAGTTTCTGTAATGGCCCCGAAAATGAAAAATCGATTTTTCGATCGATCTTCATGTTTTAAGACCTCCCCAACATTTTTTGATAGTTTTCACGATCATGTCTGTGTGTGTATGTGTGTGTATGTGTGTGTGTGTGTGTATGTCCGTGATCAATTTTTTCGTTCACATTTTCTCATAAATCAATAATGTGATCGTGGTGATCGATGTCGTAATCGAAGCATCTTGACATAAATTCGTGGTCATTAGATTTTGATCAGAATCGATCCAGTACTTTCTTAGTTTTTTATGAAAAACATTATCAAGTTTTTATTAATTTCCCAAAAAGGGGAGTCTATGCACTATCCCCGAAAAGGAAGGATTCATTTTTTTTATTGATCTCCATATTTCGAGATCTCCCCAACATTTTTTAATAGTTTCCACGATCATGTCTGTTGTTATCCATCGTTTTCATCATTCATCATTTTTGCTTCCGAATGGAAGCATTGTAAGCGCGATTTTTTTCGACTTCGAGATTTCATCGGAATATGACTCAGAATGATCCGAAACTTCGAGAAATGACATTTTTTAAAAATCTCTGTATGTGTGTGTGTGTGTGTGTGTGTGTGTATGTGTGACAGATATCAGCTCATTGCTCAGCAACGGTAATACTTAGTGAGCTGAAAATTTAACAGTACTTTCCCTCCCCATGCAAATTGCTGTCAGTGAAATTTGAGCGAAATCGGTTGAGTACTTTTCGAGAAAACTCAAATTTTGGAAAAATCGTTTTTTCGACTCTTCTCCGCGAAAAATTGATTCACAGCCCCCACACTCAGCGATAGAATACATCTCATTTGAACTCACAATTTTCACTCGAAGTAAATTTTGCTCAGATTTTTCGTTTGCAGATAA
Organism: Aleiodes alternator; assembly: GCA_963921955.1. Classification (NCBI taxonomy): domain Eukaryota; kingdom Metazoa; phylum Arthropoda; class Insecta; order Hymenoptera; family Braconidae; genus Aleiodes; species Aleiodes alternator. The sequence continues at coordinate 2,290,788 of OY998102.1, read as the reverse complement.
TTTAAATTACAGTGTTTTTCATCCTGAATTTACTATACACGATAGCTCAAAAACTATTTGAGTTAAAGACCTCAAATTTCGCCAGTTTGTGCATCCAAGGAGCGAAAAGTTTGGTATTGAAATTGGGCGAAATCGCTCCAGCAGTTTCTGAGATATTGGCCAAAACCCATTTTATGAAAAGAGGTTATATCTCGAAAACTATCCAAGCGATTACATCCAAGTTCAGCTTCAAAGATTCATCTTAATGAGCCTCACAAATGGTGAGAATTTCAGATTTTTCAGAAGAAGTCTCTTGCAAGGATGTTCGATAAATTAGTTTTTTCAAAAATCACGGTTTTTCTTAGCTTTCTCCCTAAGAACACTACTATTTTTTATTTCACCATTCGAAAGTAGACAATTTTTTCTACAAAATGAGTACCTTTCCATCCTGACGACAATCAGAAAGAATAGAAATCCTATTTGGAAACCGAACGTCAATTTTTGTGTTCCATCATAGGATCTGAATTTTCATCTAATATTGAATTTTTATGTACCATGTGATATTATTGCAATTTAATCGATTATTCTGAGCTGAGATTTGTAGAGATCTATAAGTGCGTATTTCTTGCGAGAATAATGTTATTTTTTGAGCGATTGAAAAGATATTCATTTTTATATAGATTCGATTGATTATGGGTAAAATCCCATTCGGAAGCATTTTGCCAATCGAATTGGCAAAATATTGAATGTCACACAAAGAGTGGGGTTTGCAAATAACGCACAAAGGGTGGAACTCCTGCTTGTTTCTAATAGTAAGTGACAGAAATTATCGGGAAGTTCTTAGTGCGGCTTGAAGTCGCACTCATCACAATACATTCTTACTAATTCCTTCCAATCAGCAGTAACGCACTCCTCCATTCGCGAGCGAGCGTAGCGAGCGAGCAATTGCTTACCCCTAGTTTCATTGGTAAGGGGGCTAATTTTCTGACGTTTCTCTTATAAGTTCCGGTTGTAGTTTTGACCTCAACGGTTCAGATTATATTGTCAGTTCCTGGGAATGTTTTCACTACTCTGCCAAGTCACCATTGGAGAGAAGGAAGATTGTCTTCTCTGAGGAGTACCAATGAGCCTTCATTGATATTGTGTGCTGCATGTGACCATTTATGGCGAATATTCAGTTGATTCAAATATTCTTTATGCCATCTGGTCCAGAAATCATGTTTGATTTTCTGAATGTGTTCCCATGATGATAATCGGTTGGATGGCGTTGCTGAAATGTTCTGTTCTGGTATGTTCGTTAATGATTCGCCAATGAGGAAGTGAGCAGGAGTTAAAGCAAGGAGATCGTTTGGATCTGAGGATAAAGGTGTCAGGGGTCGAGAATTGAGAATCACTTCAATCTCAATTGATAGTGAATTGAACTGTTCAAAGGTTAATAAATCTGTTCCGACAACTCGTTTGAAATGGTGTTTAAAAGATTTCACCGCCGCCTCCCAAAGACCGTCGAAGTTGGGTGATTGAGGGGGAATGAAGTGCCATGAAATACCTTTACTTGCTAGATGGTTATGAATTTTGTTGTTATGTTCTTCTGATTGTAGTAACGTCCGTATTTCCTCCATTTCGTTGTCTGCTCCTATGAAATTCGTTCCATTGTCCGAATAGAGTGATGAGCACATTCCTCGCCTTGACGTGAATCTCTTCAATGCTGATAAAAATCCTTCAGTGGTCATATCACTGACCACTTCAATGTGAACAGCCTTAGCGGCTAAACATACAAAGATGGTAACGTATATTTTGACTCTTTTTTGATTCCGGAACTTCTTTTCTTTTATAAAAAATGGTCCACAATAGTCGATGCCAGTATGGAGAAATGGTCGTGATGGTGTAATGCGTTCCTTAGGTGAGTTGCCCATTGTGTAGTCTACTGGGGGAGGGTTGGCTCGTGTGCATGTGATACAGTTCCGAATGACTTTTCTCACTTGATTACGTCCATCGATTGGGCAGTATTTTTGACTGATGTTGTAAAGAGTTGCTTGAATTCCACTATGTAAGCCTCGTTCATGTTCTTGTCGAATAATCAATTTAGTAACTTTGTGTGATTTGGGTAAGACTATTGGGTGTTTTTGATCCTGTGATAGGTGTTCTGCCTTGTCTAGTCTACCCCCTACTCTGATAACGTTGTTCGCAGCAAGAAAAGGATTGAGATTTGCTAGTGTACTGCTCTTGTGAACCGGTCAGCTCTTTTTTAGTAATTTAATTTTCAAGTCATATGTTGTCTGTTGAGTCCAATGTAGAGTGCGAGGTATAGCTGCTTGAAGTTCTTCAGCAGACAGTAATTTACTACCTGTACGGTTCGATTTGATGACTCGCATTATCATGGCAGTAACTCTTTGTAATCTATCGAATGATGAGTATCGCTCCAGCAAATTGCTACTCTGTGGTGATATTGTCATACAGAGTTCTTTACGTGCGTCTTCTGGTTGTGATGGAAAGGTGAGATTGATAGTGGGCCAAAACTCCTCTCCCCCGGTAAGCCAAGGAGGTCCGTGTCGCCATAGTGTGTTGGAGATGAAATCCTGTGGTAATTGTCCTCATGAAATCATGTCTGCGGGATTATCATGAGTACGAACGTGTTTCCAATCTGTAAATTCCGTGAGTTCTTGGATTTCTCGCACTCGATTTGAGACGAAAGTCTGTAGACGTTGATGTTCCGTGTGTATCCAATGCAGTGTAATCGTTGAGTCAGTCCAAAAGATAGTGCGATGAATCTCTAGATGGCTAGATATTTTCACAGTGTTGTATAATTGTGCAAGGAGAAGCGCTGCGCATAGTTCAAGTCTTGGTATTGTGTGTTTTGTTTTTAATGGTGCGACTCTGGACTTTGCACAGTAGAGTTTAACACTGACGCTCCCTTGTTTGTCCGTAGATTCTAAATAAATACAAGCACCGTATGCTTTCTCGCTGGCATCACAAAATCCGTGTAATTCGACAGTGACGGGATCATCGTGTAAGAGTTTTCTGTCGAATTCCATGGCATTCAGTAATGATAACTGTGAAGACAAGTGATTCCATCGCGTCTCGATGTCCAATGGAACTGCATCATCCCAGTGTAGCTCTAGTCGCCAGAGATCTTGTTTTATCAATTTTGCATGGACCACAACTGGATTAAGTAGTCCGAGTGGGTCAAAAATCCTGGCTACATCAGATGCTATGGTTCTCATGGTGATATTGTGTTGTGTTGCAATTGGCTTCACCATATAAATAATTTTGTCATGTCGTGAGTCCCACCGAATTCCTAGTGTCTTTAGTGTATTATCCTTATCTCCAATGATCTGTGAACTAACAGCACAGTCTGGTAATCCTGTTAGTACATCAGGTGAATTGAAGCACATTGTCGTAAGTTGAATCCGCCAGCTTGTAGAATTCCTATCATCTCGTCTCGTAATTATATGGCTTGTTCCTTCGTCTTCGTTCCAGTAAGAACGTCATCAACATAAAAATCCTGCCGTAATGTCTTCGCTGCTAGTGGATGATTGTGTTTTTTGTCTTCTGCTAATTGGTGTAGTGTCTTGATGGCTAAATACGGTGTGGATGCCAAACCAAAGGTTACTGTTTATAGTTCGTATGTATGTATCTCTTCATCTTCATTTCTCCAGAGTATACGCTGATATTTGCGATCGTCTCGTATCAAGACTTGACGATACATTTGTTTAATGTCACCGATCAGGACGTGATTGTATAGTCTGAAACGTATGACCAGCGCAAATATGTCGTCTTGAATTGTAGGCCCAACCATGAGCAAATCGTTGAGTGATGTTTTGGTACTGGATTGTGCTGAGCCATCAAACACCACTCTGACCTTCGTGGTAGCGCTGGTTTCTTTGATGACTGCGTGATGAGGGAGATAGAAGCCTCCTTCATCTTCGTTATCTGCTTTCTTCATGTGGCCTAGGTCTTTTTACTCATTGATTACTGCAGTATATTGTATTTTCAATTCAGGATTTGAGTTGAGCTTGCGTTCCAGTAGTAGCAATCGCTTCTTAGCCATGTTGCGTGAATGTCGAATGTCCTCTTTTCTCTTGTTAAATGGAAGGGCTACCATATATCTTCCATCCTCCGTTCGTGTAACATGGTTGACATAGTGTTCTTCACAGGCTATCTTCATCTGGGACATGGCTTTCTTTTTGTGTATACCATCTTCGATTTCCCAGAATCGTTGTATCTCATTTCGCAAATTAATTAAGTGGCATTGACCCATTGGTGCATCGTATGTAGTCTTGATACTGCCTCCAATGAGCCAGCCCAGCATCGTATTTTGCAGTATTAAGTCTGGTTCATCACCGTTTGATAATCGTATCTGTTCTCTCCTCTGAATGGCAAAGGAAGGCCCTGTTGAGATTAACATGTCAACTGGTGCAGGCTTGTGGAATTCTGGATCGGCTGAATTCAAGTTTGTTGGAATATTAAGTACCTCTCTATCAATTTGTTCGTAAGGAGTATTAGCAATTTGCGGTACAACTAAGAATTCTGAAGTTCTTTGGAGACTATTGTGTCTTGACTTAATAGTGGTTTTAACCCAATGATTAGCTTTAGTAGAAAGATCGTGGAGAACACTGATTCGTACGGAGCATTTGTTCTTGCATAATTGTAGCTTATTAGCTAATTCTTCGGTGATTAGGTCGACGGTGGAGCCTTGATCAACGAGTACTCGACATTGTGTAGTATTTTGATTGTCCAGAATATTCACGATTGCTGTGGGAAGTACTTTGAATGTAGGCGTGCCAATGATGAAAGTATTTCCTGTTGTTCTACCAGATGTTGAAATGTTTGGATTTAGTCATGCCGTTGATTGCCCTGGTAACGTTGGATGGTGGTGTTGAAAATGTCCTTGGACCATCAGCTCTATGTAGGTAAGTGTGGTGTCTCTTCAGGCAGACTCGGCAGCCTCTGGAATTGCAGTCTTTCACTCCGTGTCCAGGTGTCAGACAATTGTAGCAAAGGTGATGATCGGATACTGCTTTTGCTCGTTGTTCTACAGTCATACCCTTGAGTGCAGGGCAACCATAGATTTTATGTGGTTGTGAACAGATTACACACACTGATGGGTTTTCTTTCTCTATCTTCTGAGGGTTCGATCCCATGTTATTGTTGGTCTTGGAGTCATTGTTGGTACTTGTGTTAATGTTAAATGTCTGTCCACGTGGTTTTTTGCCATTTTGACCTGATACATTTGTTTGTTGTGTTGTACTTGTATTTCTTATCGGTGGATTTTTGCCCGTACCATCAGTTGAAGATGTAGAACAGCTCCCCCTTTGTGCTAAAAATTCCAGTAATGAAGTGTATTTTGGAATTTTGTTGTTTTTTAGTGTTGTTTCCCATTGATTAGCTGTAGTTTCACTGATTTTGTCCATAATGATACGAATTAAAAAACTGTCCCAATGTTCCACGGGTTCACCTAATGTTTTCAGTGCTCGTATATACTGTTGAACGTCATCTACGAGGTCATCTAATACGTCTGGAGTATCTCGTTGAATTTTAGGGATGTTCATCAGCATGGAGATGTGTCGTAATATGATTTTCCTATTTTTATCATATTTGTTGTTTAGAATTTTCCACGCTTCTTGATAATTCTCTGCAGTGCATTCTAAGCATTGTATGCTCCGCATTACTCCGCAATTGCATCTTGTCAACTGTTGTGAGCCTTGTGTTGTTGTCGATTCTGTTGATGAATTTCTTTTTGAATTCAGCCCATTTTTCAATTTTTCCATCAAAGGACAACAGTGGAATATCTGGTAGTTTAAGACCGTCGTGTGGACTTGGCTGCACATATATCTGTGATGCGTTGAGGAATGTGTCTCTCTTGTCTGAACCTCCGGCGGCTGCTTCAGTACCCTTTGCCTTCTGCATCAACTGATGGGCCTTTACCAGGATTTTTTGATAATCCTCCTCTATTGTTTCATGTTCTCTTTCATATGCTTCTATGTTGTCCGGATCCACTTCAATAAATTGATTGAGAATTTCATCTAGATCATTAATGTACGCTGAGTTGAGTCGATCAAGTTTTGTCTGGATGATGAGTCTATCTGGATGTTCTTCATTCTCAGTGAGAAATGTTGTGAATTTTGTTAATTGTGTTTTAATTGTCCTCTTCCTGCCCTTGAGTTGGTTGATCGTTTTTTCCATTGTTTTTGATTCTTCAACTCTATGGAGTGTCGGTTTATATTGACCTTTTATTGGAGAATGAAACATTCAAGTTTCCTTTGACAGATTCACATTCGCGTATGGGATAGAGGGAATAGGATTGACGAATCAATGAGCGAACTAACCTGCTGCAGGATTGCTGCTGACTGGAAGACCCTGTTGTCCGGTGATTGATTTCGTGTCCCTTTTCACTCCACGTAAACACTCATAATTGTTCTTATTGTCTTTGATTCACTTGCACTTACAGTCTTAGTAGTATTTGGTTTATTGTACACTTGTCGCCATCCGGCTCGAAGGACCAAAAAATGTACCGTCAATGAACTCTATTTTAACACTCAGGTTGTAAGGCTGGTGCTTCAGTGGAAGAGGGAGAATTCAAATGCGGACTGTCACACGCCAAGATAATTTTGTGTGACTGATTGCTAGAAAGATGTTGTGAAAAATATGTCAGTTAAAGTCTTGATATTTATTTTAATAACACACACTTTATTTTAATTTTAACTTTATACATATAACTTTATCTTTAATGATTTTAGATTATTATTTTCTATCAATTTTAAGATATTATAGATACTTGATAACTTCTGGCTGTCTTGAGCCTCTGTCGGGAAGTGATTTTATAATTTTAAGTTCCTCCTTAAATATTATCGTAGAAAGGAGGTGAGGAGTATCGGAGAGGGCAGGAGGGGGTGGTAGTTGGCGAATCCCGTGATACTTCGGGAGTGGACGATGGTTCAGGTGTTGAATTCATCAGGTATAAGGACATTGGGTAGTTTGGGTAGAGTCACCTCCAGGTGAAAGGGATTATTGCAATAAAATACTTAAAGAGGGGAAAATACTCGAACTTGGGGTAATCAAAGTCATTGAAGACCTGAGGAAAAGGAAATGAGATTCTTACTCATTTTTGGAAGGAACGTTTTGGTTTTATTGAGGGGATTAAGGAAAATATGCTTCGTGCAATAAAGTTGCAGCTGTGGGGAAATTTCAGGATTTAGTTTTGGGCCTTTTTGTTCTATAGAAGGGAGGAAAAACCTTAGTAATTCTGAAAATAACGGGAATTGGGAAAAAAACCCGTAAATTACGGTAAGAGGAAATGCTTGCGAAAAACCTTCTTGTCTTTGAAAGTTTTTGGGGAAAAACCCATTCAAAGATAATTACGTGTCTCAGCACGTAACGAATATTATACCTAGTGTTTCTGTGCTGGTCAATGAGTGAGACTCCCCCCATCCCCAAAAAGAAGCCTGATCGTTTACCCAAAGCTTTAACCTTTGTCCGAGAAAGGGCTGGATCCGAGTGTGACATAAGAGAGTATGGCAAAAGGAAAAGATCTGATGAGACGGACCGCGACAACTCTTGGACGGACCTGGAAACTGGCAGGCAGCAGCTGAAGAGGATATATAGTCCGTTCACTGCATCCTCCCCAACGATGGCTGATAAAGACTCGATAGGAAAGCCCCAAAATGTTGACTCACCCCTGCTCCAAATAACCGCCACTGGTTCTACCCCACCCTCTCCAGTACCTGATGCTAGTCAAAGCTTGTCCAACAATTCAATTATCCTGCTATTTGAACAACTCAACCAGCAGTTGAGTGCAATGAGGAGTGAGGCTATCAACAACACTAACAAGTAAGAGAAACAGATACAATAGGGGCAAAAAGAGAACCAGATTGCAATTGAAAAAATCAGATCTGACTTCAAGCATTGCGAAGAATCTCTCACATCTCAGATACAGAACATTACTGTGTAACGGGGATTCCTCCAATTCAGTTACACTTCCGGCCATCCCTTTCCACACCCACGGTTCGATAGCATGGGCGCCAGTTTATTCTTTACAGGAGGAATAAACAAAACTCACTGTGTGCTGGTTTTCCCTGGGCTCACCACGCTTAACCTCTTAGGGCGGTTTCAGGCTAGCCTGCTGAACCTTCGGCAGTAATTATTCGGGGAATTACTAACCCCAATGGATGGCATGGGCAATCCATTCCCGGTAACCCAGTGTGGTGGTTGTGGTAGAGGGGCGTGGATCTAGTCACAGTCCCTCTAGCGAGAACAAGTCGGAATTGGGGTATTCCGCGATAGCCTCTGGATGAGCCCGTCCGCAGTATTCCTCTGATCTATCGTCGCCCACAGAATACCAGACGTCTCCATCCACACGAGAAACGCCACGTAGCCACGCTACGGGCAACCAACGATAACTCTCACCGAAGTGAGCGGTAGAGGATCCAGGGACGTCTCCCGATCCTCTCGAGTCTGCCGCCCAAGGCAAACTAACTGATCACCGTGTCGTTGGGTCTATTTATATCGGCTGAGGCTGCTTCTCTTCATCTAGAGGTCTCTCCGCGCGCCTGCGTGATACTTCCTCTAACACCACTGTCAGGCCCGGAGATAACTCCGACATCTCTAGTGGAGCGCCAGCATTTCAGCTGGGCTTCTGCCTTATCCTCAGCCACATATAAAACCCACTGACGTGTCAGTTCGTTTCCAATAACTTTAAGGTGTCATTCTACGCAGATGGCACTGCGGTAGTATTTTCCAGCTGTTCATGCGTGAGTCTCCTCGGGCTCTACACTTGAATAGCTTCACCCGAAGGTGGCGTAAGCCGATGCGATAGCCGTAACGAGAAACCTCGCTACATATAGACATCTTTCTTTACTGTTCCCTGCGAGATCCGCCAATTCGTAGACAGTCTTCGATAGCTTCTTCGTGACTGTGTAGGGCCCTACGAATGGCTTGTTTAATGCGGGTGATCTGGTTTTGCCTGCGTTCGATAGCTCGTGATTTCTAGATAACACTAGATCCCCTTCTACATATTATCTATCTCGTACCCGTAGATTATACGGTTGGGACTGAGTGTCGTGAGCCTCTGCGAGAGCATGCTTGGATACTTTTCACAAAGTGTCCAGGCTCTTCCGATAACCCTCCTCTTCACCTCCTGCATCTATTGCTCTGCTTTGGTCCCTTGAGAATCTCTGACGAAATTCTTAGGCTCCTTGTATGCCAAACTTGGAGCTACAGCAGTTTCTGCTGGTGGAGGGGGGCAGTAGTTTCGGGCACACTCGTAATTCCACTCATTACGTAGTGCCTTCCGCTCGAGATCCTCCATCGTTAACCTTCGGTCAATATCGATTCCGGCTCGATATTTCGGTAGCATGTTTGTATATGCAGTGTATAATATACTCGGCCACGGGCTCATGTTTGCCTTGTTTGCGCCCATACATCTCATTTCTGAGACGGACTTGCTAGTCTAGGCCTCCGAATACCTTTCGGAACACTTCTATGGTGTCTGACCAATTAACGAAACTCATGCCGCGGTACCACGTGAGTGCTGAACCTTTTAACAGACCCCTAAGGATGTGTATGAGGTCTACCTCACGTATCGATAACGAAACGCGTGCATCTTCAACTGAGGAAATGAATTCCTCGACGTCTTCTCCGCGTTTCCCGGAAAAAGATATCCCCCACCTTTTCAGGTGTTCGTGCGACTTATGCGCCATGACTGGGAAATCCTATCTGGCGTGTGCCGTTGGGGCAGCGTGCCCCTCGGCCACAAGTGGCGTTGACGGTAACCTAACGTTAGCTGCGTCGTCCAATTGCATTCGCAATTGTCCCAGCTGCTCTGGCGTTGGTGAGGTGATTCTCACTGGGCGATTAGCCTCAGTGCCCCTCCTTCGACCTTTCGGTCGTTTTTCCGATACTAGCTCTGCAATTTTCTATTGCATTACCTTTACGATAGCTGTCAGCTCCTCTAATGAGAGAGCTTCACTAGTAGCCGGCATGGTTGCGGTAAATGGCATAGCGCCGTCGTTAGTCTCTTTCTCTCGATTGCTCAAGGAAAAGGTTTCAGTAGCCAGAGTAGTTGATCAGATCAACTCACCCTCGAGAGCCAATTGCTGCTCCTTATATACCCATTTTCCCCATGGAAGGGGAAAATTTTCGGGTGGGGAGCTCATCCTCGCACTTTTTCTGCACAGCGCCCTCTTTTTGACGACTGTACGAGAGTTTCAGCAGTCGATAACTCTAAAGATTCGATGAAATGATCTTCTGATGACTTTAATTAATTTCAGTACATCAGGAGCCATCTCTCGGATTTTTCGAGAACCCATTACCTTCCGGTAGTCGGTAATTGCATTAGAATGAGTTTAGCCGGACTTTGATATATTTATGAAAAATGACTTATGTACTCGATTGTAATTTGTTTGTACATCATTGTAATGTAAATTAAATTGTTTGTAGTTAAGCCGTTAATTTATTATGAATTTTTGAAAAATTGATATATGTAAGTAACCGGAATTGATACTAAATCAGTTTTATACCGTTTTTTTAATGCAATCGATCGGAAATCGTTTGTACTTTCCAGAATTATTAATATAAATGTTTGTAGTTGATTAATTTGCCTTGGAAATTATTCTTTTATAAATAATTCACATAAATAAAGGGAGCCTTCCATGTGAGAGAGAGCGCGCACGCGCAGTGGCAATATATATATTAGGTAATACTGCTACGAAAACGTCAAAGGTGTGATACTTTAGTGTAAGTCATGAGTATTTCGAGAGACTAAGTGTACGTCATTCAACATATACTCAAAGCACATATTAAAGACACATTGATACTAAATCGCTCTATCTCGCTTAGTTTCCGAAACATTCTTCAACAACAGTCAACAAAATGATTGAAATGAAAAAATATCAATTTTTTTTTTAGTATTTTTAAATATCTTAGGACATGAGCGAGATATGACGATTTGTCTCAGTGCTTTCTGTAGCTTCTGATATTGCCTGCCAAAGAGAATTGATTTGAAGCACAGAACTGCCCTATATTGTTTAGTTTCTGAGATATTTAGCAAAAAAAACTGTATAAAATAGACATACTTCACCTCTTCTCCTTCCTTTGTGAATATCTCAAAAAGTAAGCGAGATATTCAAGAGCCATTCAGCATAAAATCTTGTCTTTTAGCTCTTGAAATTTTCTACAAAACCACCTTCGGACAAAGAAACGTATCTGTAACTGGCCCACAGTTATATCGCATCGCGATTTGGCTCCACGAAACAAACTTATTTTCATTAAATCTTTCGCTCTGGAAAAAATGCTCATGTATTTTTCGAAATTTTCTTTTTATTGAATTCATTTTTTTCCAGAATATCTCACAGAAAGGCAACTTCCCGAAAGAATATGAAAAAATTCACCAATAATGTAGACCTGCGGGAGCATATCTCCAAATTTTTGCTTCCGAATGGAAGCTTTGTAATCGTAATTTTTTTTCGATTTTGAGATTTCATTATAATATGACTGCAAACGACCCAAAACGTCGAGATCCGTCGTTTTTGAAAAATGTCTGTGTGTATGTGTGTGTGTGTGTGATGACGCATTTTCCGCTTTACTCTGAAGTGGGGTTAGCTAGCGATCTGAAAATTTTACCATAAGTTCGCCATGCGTGCCCCAAGCTCTCACAAAAATTTCAGCTAAATCGGCCGGATAGTTTTTGAGAAAAATGAAAATGTTGAAATATCGTTTTTTCGACTTTTCTCGATGAAAAATGGAATCACAGCGTCCAGTCTCCGTGAGGAGATGCGCGTCCAAGAGCCGCATCTTTGACTCCCGGGGTGGTGGGAGCTCAGATTTTTATTTTAGCCAGTAGAAAACTTTTGATAAATTTTTCGTGAAAATCTTGATTCCACGATAACTTAATAAATAATTGAGCTAGAGACCTCAAATTTTGTGAGGTTATACATCTGATGAGCACAAAGGTTGGTATTGAAACTGGGCGGAATCAGTCCAGTAGTTTTTTAGATATTAGCATAGGAAGAATTAGCATTCAAAACTATTCAATTGATTATATTTGGAACAAACTTAACCCTCTGAAGCCTATTTTAGTTTTCGCATTCCACGCACAGATCGGTGATGCCCTTTTTTTTTTTTTTTTTTTTTTTTTTTGAGGAATGGAATATGACTCAAGATGTTCCATAAAGGAGAAATATGACAATGAAAAAAAATTTTGTTACTCATAGCAAACGAGGGGATTCTCATCATCTTCAGAACATTCAAAGAGATATCATATTTAACAAAAAGAACATGAATTGACGTGATTAATATGAATAAGATCAGTGATGGTAGATTTGAAATTAAAAAATTCATTCGGAAGCTTTCTGCCAATTGCATTGGCAGAATATTAGATGTAAGATTCTCAAATTACGCACAAGTAATGGGGCTCCTGCTTGTTTTTACTTAATCAACTGTTTTATTACTTAATAATAATTCCTGAGGAAATAAATAGAATGTAGTACATAATTCCAATATTCTTGTGCTATTAATTGCCTTCAACTGTAATCAAACTCATTGAAAGGTCCGTAGAGTAATGACGTAGGAACTTTTTTTCAGTCTTCAATCACATCTGTTTAATAAAGTCATTATTCAAATTTGTTTCATTTGATATAAATTATCCTTCCATGTTTTCATAACAATCGCAATAAAATCTTCCTTCAATCTACTTATGATTATGAACATTAAATAAATGTTTCTTTGGAGAGTACATCTTATCACATTTTGATTCAAGTCTGTATATGGTCCATAATATATATAGCAACCATAGGCGTTACTATTTTAGTCTTATCTACTGAAGAAGATTTGGCCTTTTGAGTATCACTATATTCCTCCCAGCGTCCTGATTGTCGTAGCGAGTAGGCAATGAAATGATTGTTATCGCGGTGGACTAAACCAACCAATCTGTATTGTGTTCTCATTTGCAGTTTCTTCGGGATGTCATCGAGCCGAACTGATTTTGAAAGTGCATTTGGATTCATACGTATGTCCAGCTCAATAAGAATGTGTAGATGAGAATCATATTCTAAGATCGTATTCTTTCAACAATGACAAATTGTGTTGTGAATCTCAGCATAAAATCCTAAAGCTTTTTCTAGAGAACCAAATCCCTTCTGAGTAACAATCCTGTGGTTTACAAACATAGTAACATCAACTGCTATTTCATGTTTACAGTCATCACATTTGTATGAGCGAAATACACTGGGTACGTCCTGGAAGAATAATGTCCAAATATCAGCTGGACTACTGGTAGCATCATATGAGGTGAGAACTTTCTTCTGGTTCATCGATTTTACGCTGGCAGTATGCTCGAAGTGGGGCTGTAATAAGAGGAATCGCTTCAAATAAATATCAGGAGTTGCTCCGTGATAGAGGAAATCGATGATGAATTCGAATAATGCATTCTCTGTAGTTTCCATGAAATTGAAATATTTAGGATCATCCATTGCTGCCGTAGCTAAGATTGATACTAGCGAATCGAAGGCGCAAGTATTACGCATGTAGTGCAGGTGACCATTGATCTTCAAATTACCACAGTTAAACGCATTTTTTAGTAAATAATAGTCATTTCTGACTTTCTTGAATTTTTTTTGATGCTCGATTGTCTCTTCAGTGACTTCATTAAAAATACCTTCAAGATAATCACGTGAATACTTGCTCTGAGAAGGTGATTTGTTTAAAGAGATCTGTCTCTTGGCTCTTTTCGTTCGTTTTGTTGGTGGTACACCATTAGTTACAGGACTTTCGTGCAAGGGTGATTCTCCACGATTCTGATCTGTATTGAGCGTCGAGCGAATGTCATTTTGAAACTTGCGTTAATTGGAATGTTCCTGAGACCCTGGTGGCATCGAATCGCCTGGAGATTCCTCTAGGCTTGAGCTTGAACGAGTTGAAGATAGTTTCCTTTGATTTGTCTTGATGGGAGTTTCTGGTAATGTGTCATCACTTCCAAATGCAGAATATTTTGGAAATTTACCTGGGCCCGAATGTGAACGAGTTCGAGATGGTGTTTCTAATATGATAGTTTCTTCATCCTTACTATGGAAATCGCCACCTTGTAACGTGACTTTTTATCCGGGGGATAAAAAGCCACTGCGCCGTCCCTCCCTCCACCTCTCTCTATCAAAGTTCCCTGTTGAAACCTAATAAATGGGCCCCAGGTGGTTTTTACGGAACCACCAAACCGGAAGTTCTTCGGTGGGTTCCCGCCCTACATATTTACGGCTCATACCCAGCCCGTAGCAGCCAGGAACTCCACCGAGAACGGAACGAAATAGGTGGAAGGGGGGAGGTGTTACCTTCTTCCCGGCTAGCCCAAGAGATTCTCATGTCATGAGTCAGGGGGGGGGGGGTCGGGGGTGTTAACCCGATCCGCTGTTATTACTCCAAAAAAAAAAGAAACGAACACCCCGAAAAAATACCAACGTCCTGAAACCCTCGAAGAAACCTGAACCGTTGAGAAATCGGGGATAACGGTGTTTTCCTTAAATAGTCAAAACACAAGAAAATCGGGTGAAATTAACGTATATTGTCCCAGAATAATAATAATTACATTATTTCGCAGTTCTCTTTGGTTGCCCCATCTAAGCAAAATTGTTCCCCAAACAGAAAATCCCAAAAAGAGAAATACAACCTAAATTAATATCGGAATTACTCAAAATTTAAATGGATTTTATTTATGATTATTCGCGACTCGAAATTAAATGATTTTAGTTATTATTATCACAAGACGCGAAATAAAATTATTTTAGCTATTATTATTCGATTCCTGGAAAGCGCAATAACCGTCCCGAGGCACTAGATTTCTCGGAATTTGTCCGAGGTATACGGGTGACGTGATATGGGGGAAAGGGGGAATGGAACGTATTATCACCGGGTGTTTGGCAATGAAATGCTCCAATTTCCATTTCAGTTTTTCCTAATTGAAAATTCAAAAAAAACGTCACGGGTGGATAAATGGGGACTTGTCGGGTTCCTGGGGATCAACCTCATCGAAGGGGGTTGATTTCGGATTTTTCCCTACCTCGACACAATGAGTGCGAGAGAGACAGACGACCGGCTTGTTACGGTGGATGCAACGCGCGGGTTTTGGGCACTTTCCTCTTCACAAAAAAACGTACGAAATAGACGCCACGGCGTGTTTCGCGACGGGGACACTAGTTTAATTAATTAACTTATGGTTTAATTTCGCCACGGGGAAAATCAAAGGAAATTTGAAAAAAAAAGAGTTACGGGAATTACTACGCTGAGTGGGAAAATACGGAAAAAGTTATTTTCTCACCGAATCCCTCGGCGGCACCTTCTCTGCCTTCCTCTCCATCTTTTCCGTCCTCACGGGTCCTTTTTTTCGTCCTTTATTCAATTAGCTTTAGCACACTCACGAACAACGACTATCACCCACGTGTTGTGTACTGTCCGGCGTATCTGCGACTGTGTATGACTCTATGGGCCCGATCGCTCTCACAACTCATGCCGCTTTCGGCCGCTAGGGTGCATGACATTGATCTTCACGACGGGACTTCTTCGCGCGGTTTTCATTCGAATTCAAACGGGTTTACCGACTATTTTCTCTACTAACAATTTATTGTCTTAGTGACCGGGCTACTTTTGGGCACGCTTCTCCGGGATTTTACAATTACTAAATTTTTTAATACTTTATTGGGCACGGATCGTGTCCGCTGATGCCCCAAAATTTTAACAATAACTAAACTCTAACCTTGAGGCACGGATCTTGTCCGCCGATGCCTCCTAAATACTACCGGGCCTTGTATATCTCACAAAAAACGATTGGCGTACGTTGAGGCACGGATCTCGTCCGCTGCTGCCTCCCAATCCTCACTAAACTACTAAAAAACAAAATATTGCTCAAAACCTTTTTTCTCACTACTACAAAAAAAATCCCCTTATTGGGAGCGCCCTTCTTACTGGGCTTTTCACGCGGTTTCCCATCCCTAGCCTCGCTTCCGCTCTGAACGGTCGCGTTTCGGGGTTTGTCACGGGTTTTTGGGGCGTTGCGTAACGGGAATATTGGGGTTTTTGATATAACGTACACGGGGTGACTCGACTATTTGCCTCAGGGTTGTGCGCGACGGTTATTGCACTTACCTGTACTCTGCCGATGTTCCGCGACGAACGAGATCCTTCGGGGCTCGTTACAACCTGGGGTTGTATCTTGATGACTCTCTTTTGGGGACTATCAGTAGAGATTTGCTTGAAGATTCATTAACTTCTTCATCGTCCTCAGAATATTGTGTACTGTCCAAATTAGGGCATCTTATTCGTGTGAAAGATTCAGCCTTTCCTCTCCAATCTTCATTTGATTTCAATCCAGAATCATCAAAGCAACCAGGATTTTCAGTTTTTTTATCAACCTTATTCTGAGGAAGTTTCTGCTCCTTTAAGATCTTTGGTATCGGCTCAGGAACAAGATTCCCATTCATCCGAAATTCGAGGAGCTGAGATGTAGAGCTTCTTGTACTACCTATTAAATCTTGAAGATGGACTGCAAGAAAACGATCTCCATCAAGCGGGAGCTGATAATTTTTCGTCATCTCGTTTTTTATGTCTCGAAAAGTACGTTCAACATAGCTTGGCAACGTGGCGTGATCAGCGTAGTATGGTAGAGAAACAGCAGAACATACAGGAAATTGAATCATTTTTTTCTGAGCACTGTCGATAAATTCAGGCAAGTAATAGAAATTAGTCTCACTACCCATTTTGACGATGCTCTCCACGTCCTCTTTTAATTTCAAAAAATACTTGACAATGTCATCAGAATCTTCAATATCTTCATCTTGGATTTTGCATTCGCCTCTCTCTGATGCAGCTAATTCCAAATATCCATTGATATCTCTCGGTCTTTTGTCCATCATTTTTATCAATTTTGCTCTTGCCGCAGCAACTGTGGTGATATTCCTTGAAGACTGCAAGCGTACCTTCGTATCGTCAGATTGATGTAGTGCTACAATACACATCAATGAGTATACTTCAATCAGGTCGTCAAATTTCTGAGAATCGGCCATAAGAGTTATGCAACGAATAAAAAATTCAGGTACTCGGCGAATAGGATGATTCTTTAAACATAGCCAATCACAAATTGCTTTGACGAAATGGGCAATATCTACTCTGATGAATGTTGCCACGAGGTCCTCACGTAACTCTTCACCATGACTGACTGCATGAAAACAAATCTGGATGTAATTTTTAATGTTGATTTCGTTGAAAGCAATACACGTAGATGCCAGCATAGTCGGTGAGTAATCAACCACTACTTGGGAAGGTTTAAGTCATCCTACTACACGTAGCCATACTCGAAGCCACATTGTGATCTTTTCAGCTTCTTGACACTCACTGAGCATTTGAAAAAGAGATACTGATGATTTATCGGAATGAATGGTGATAATATATAAAAAAATTGCAGCTCCACGTTGGCCCAATGGTCGCTTCAGTGCTCTCATTACTGTAGATGTGGAATCAATGGTTATAGAGCAACGAGTTTTCATCGTTCTACGATATAACTTGTATAAAGTTGTCTGTTCACTTGTCCCGCAAATCACGAGAAAAGGATATTTTCCAAGGTCATGAATGCTTCCCATGAATGGATGTCTAAACTTCATGCGTTCAATAACATCGCATACACTCTCTCCCTTTTCCTTTCTAATGCCAAGCTGTTCATCGACAGCCTCTTTCGTTGCATGGCGAATTTGATTAGTGGAAGGTTCTCGTAGGAGTGTCTGTCTCACCTCTTCTTAAATGTTGACGATCCAACCTTTTTTCAGATTATTTGAACCCTCGCCAATAGCTGTTCTACCAATCAATCCTCGTTTTTTACCGTTGAGTGGACATTTGATTACTTCATGTGCTACACCAACGGTATCCTGAGTTTTCACCCGAATTAAAAGATCTCCTGTTGATTCACATGGGGTCTTGTCAGCAATTCCATAAAATTTATTCCCACAGGATGTACTGCGACATCGACCAACGATTCTCAAGAAATGAGGACTGGCACCAGAAACGAATACTTCCCCTCTTCGAAACACAAAGGCACAAGGAAGACGGAATTGATGATAAAATTCATCACGAATGCTGCTAGTCCATACTTTAGCACGTAAAGAATATTTTTTTCTTGTACCATCCATATCACATGGTTCAATATCCTGCCAAAACTCAGATGAGATGACGAAATCAAACCAGGATTCTCCTTCACGAAGTTCTGAATTATTCAATTCGTCTGATTCTGAATCAGTTTCTTCATTCTCCAGTTCTTCTTCTAGTAAGAAATCGTTGAGTGTGGAGGTTTGTGGATCGAGTAATGAGAGTCCCAATCGTTGTTTTGAAAGTGTCCAAAGCTCTCTACGATTCTTTGTAACATTTACCCACCAACAGTGAGGGGTCCAAGCATCTTTTGTATTTTGTGCTAAAACTTTCCATGCTGGATCACCATGAGGTGGAAATCCTTTTTCGAAATAAGAAAAGTTGCTCGTTACAATTGCCAGTGCTGTTTCCAGATCTACTTTGGATGGACGAGGCATTTTTATTTCAGGAGAAAACCCTTAAAAATGACACGAATTAATTATTTGCATACATATTCACCAGTTGATCAATTTAAGAATCACGGAAAAAATAACCCCTGGAAAAAATAGACCGGAAAAAATAGCCTCATTCGGGTGCGTATTTACACGACAGAATATGCGTGGGTGTTGTATTGCGTGGTCTATTTTTTCCGCCAACCTTAATTTAATGATCATTACGCTTACCATTCGTAAAACTTCCTACATGAAAATGAATTAACAAAATTATATCATAACTCGAAAGGACCTGTTGATGAAAGCTATTGTCTGGAGGGAGAAAACAACAAGAGAGTTATTAAAGTATTGGAATTCATTTGTTTCCTTTCCACCATTGTCATCATATTTCGCGCCAATTTTTGATTTCTATTTATTTCTATTTCTATTTCCATTCTCTCTTCACTTCAACGAATGACATAGTTTTCTCAGTACTTCTGAGGGAATTTACATTGAAAATTGAATAAAAAATAGAAGGAATTGAATTTATTTTATACCATTTTTTTGTATTTGAATACATTCCGAGGTCTAACTGCTTTCCTCTGCACTTTGCTCAACATTCTCAAGACTATACATATTCCGGGGGGCACTCCAATTCGTGTAAATACATAACTTTTTTATTTAGATTAAGGAGGAACTGCAGCGAGTGACCCAAAACAAAGGAAATGTGTCAGAGTCTTGAAAAATTCTAAATAAGTTCACTGGGTGATTAAAAATATTTACTAATTTTTTGGAATTGAGTGACCGTAGAGTAAGGGAGAAAATAAATATCAAAGTTGAACTTTTTACATAGGGTTATATAGGCGGTCGGTCAATTTCATGAAAATTCTACATATCCGATCAGTCGGTAATAACGGAATTGAACTACAATTACCCATCACCCATATAACCTCATGTAAAAAGTTCAACTTTGATATTTATTTTCTCCCTTATTCTACGATCACTCAATTCCAAAAAATTAGTACATGTTTTCAATCCCCCAGTGAACTTATTTAGAAATTTTCAGGACTCTGACACATTTCCTGTGTTTTGAGTCACTTGCTGCAGTTCTTCCTTAAAGGGTGGAGAGGAGAATAAGTTTTTCAATTCATTTTTTTTCTTGAGTTTTCAACTACGAGAAAACAAATTTGTTTTTCTCAATTAATTTTTCTTTCTCCTCATAAATGAACCACTGATGAAAAACATGATAATATTTTTTTGGAGTTTCTTATAGTCGAAAGGTCAATGACCAACATTGAGTTGAAAGTTAATTTTTTTCTTGAAGCTATAACCTAATTACATAATTTTCAGCGGTTTTTTGTGATATCTATACCCTCGAGAAAGTCATAAATACATCACGTACCTTCTTTACTCTGAACAATGACAGAGTGACTATGTAGAAATCTACAGATCAGCATTCCAGCAAATATAATGGAAATCATAATTTTGGTTCTCTTTCGCCGTTTTATGCACCAGGAATCCATAGCATTTATCCAACAGCCCTTCATGATTTCAATTGGCGCGCTATCGAGCAAAAGGAAAAATAATTATTTGGGACAAAGTATTCAGCTTCTTCATTAGTCCAGATTGGAATCCTCCTCAATAATTTTGCCAAAAAAACCGACACATATGAAAGATATGCAATATGCTATCATTTTAAAGACTCTAAACAGGCTGATAGTGGAGATTGTTTCCGAGATGATGCTGCTCTACGTTATGAAATATTTATTCGACATTAATTGTTGTTATGTCTCAAACGATTGCTTGCAATAAAGCATTATGGAGCCGAACATTATTTCTGGGAAATATTCTCAATAGAAATCAAATTCCGACGAGGATTTTTTTGCTCGATAATTTTTCCAATATTATGTTAATTGAAATTATTTAATGCAACAAGATTGATATTGATATACATAGATGAGAGTGGGGCAAAATGGTGCTCCATAGCAACATGATCCCGGCATTCTCTTCGTAGTGAAAAACTCAATGAAAAAAATTCAAAAATTTAAGAAGATACTCCAACATATCTAACTTGTTGGTGCAATTTGTCAATTTCTTCCGGGATGGCTGAGGTACGCTAATACTTTCGGCATGTCTTTAACACGTGCTTTCGAGTATATGTTGAATTGCGTACACTTAAATGGCACTTCAAAACACTAACATTACATACAGAATTTAATGCATAGAGGCACTTCTGTAGCCGTATCAATTTTTTTTTTGAGATTGCCTAACTCCAAAAAAAATCCCAAAACCTTTTGAATCGCAAATTTATTGTGCCCTGTCTCCCCTCTATGTATGCCTTTTAACCTTCATTCCAGAAAAGCCATCACTTCTCCAATAATCTTTTTTTTTATTTCCTACTACCTTAACCACTACCTATACATGCGTCAAATTCAGAATATGTTATCGAACAATTCAATGATATTTTTTTTTCTTTTTCTTTATCCGAAATTATCAGATATATGGTGTACTCGGTACTTACTCGAAATACTCCTGACTTCTTCTTCTTCTTTTTTATGGCTCTATCTCCATTGAAAACATCCGGCCGTAAATACTCCTGACCTACCCTAAGGTTTCACACCTTTAAAGTTTTCGGAGTAGCATTACCCAATATATGTATATTGGCACTGCGCGTGCGCGCTCTTTCTCACGTGGAAGGCCACCTTTATTTATTTGAATTATTTATAAAAAAATTATTACCAAGGCAAAGTAATCAGCTACAAACATTTATATTAATAATTCTGGAGAGTACAAACGATTTCCGATGGATTGCATTACAAAAAAAGGTATAAAAAATGATTTAGTATCAATTCCGGTTACTTACATATATCAATTTTTCAGAAATTTATAACAAATTAACGGCTTAACTACAAACAATTTCATTCACATTACAATGATGTACAAACAAATTACAATCGAGTACATAAGTCATTTTTCATAAATATATCAAATTCCGACTAAACTCATTCTAATCTCGGGGAATTACTAACCCCAATGGATGGCATGGGCAATCCATCCCCGATAACCCAGTGTACTGTTTGTGGTAGTCACAGTCCCTCTAGCGAGAACAAGTCGGAATTGGGGTATTCCGCGATAGCCTCTAGATGAGCCCGTCCGCAGTATTCCTCTGATCTATCGTCAGCCAGAGAATACCGGACGTCTCCATCCACACGAGAAACGCCACGTAGCCACGCCACGGGCAACCAACGATAACTCTCACCGAAGTGAGCGGTAGAGGATCCAGGGACGTCTCTCGATCCTCTCGAGTCTGCCGCCCAAGGCAGATTAACTGATCACCGTGTCGTTGGGTCTATTTATTTCGGCTGAGGCTGCTTCTTCTCGTCTAGAGGTCGCTCTGGGTGCCTGCGAGATTCTTCCTCTTACACCACTGTTAGGCCCGGAGATAACTCCGACATCTCTAGTGGAGCACCAGCATTTCAGCTGGGCTTCTGCCTTATCCTCAGCCGCATATAAAACCCACTGACGTGTCAGTTAGTTTCCGATAACTTTAAGGTGTCATCTTACGCAGATGGCACCGCAGTAGTATTTTCTAGCTGTTCATGTGTGAGTCTCCTCGAGCTCTACACTTGAATAGCTTCACCCGAAGGTGGCATAAGCCGATGCGATAGCCGTAACGAGAAACCTCATTACAGCTGTCAGACAAAATCAATTGGAAGATGAAATACAGGCTCTAAATCAGATTTTGGCGACCACCAGTAGTAAAATAAAACACTTGGAGAATTTGATTCAATACCAGGGAAAATCAGCAAAGAGACTGAACATTATTGTCATGGAGCATGGATGGAGTAAACCTAATTTTTCAACTCAAGCTAAACAATTCTTTATGGAAAAATTCAGACTAGAAGACGTCATAGACAGCACGGTCCGAATCGGTCGGGAATCTGATGCACTGAGAATCAGATTCAATGACGAGGAAAGCAAAGAGGCCGTCATGCGTGCCAAGTCCACGGTCCTCAAAAACACCAAAATGTCAATCAATCATGACTTAACCAACTACGAGCTGTACGGCATCAAGCGTCTGAAAGAGGCCACTGCAGAACTGAAGAAATCGGGTAAACAGGCTTAAATGAAGAGTAATATGCTTTTGATTGGCGAGGAGACCTATTCTTGGGACTTTGGGACGGACAAGCCACGTTTACTAGAGAAATGAGAGGCCAGAAGTCCACGCAGTCAGACTCATTACACTTCAGTTACTCACTCGGCCACTAAAAATTCAAAAAACTAACAATTTTATCATGGAATGCCAGAGGTCTTGATAATTTTCTCAATCACTCTTCAGACAGAAATGCTTATTTTTTTTGCATTACAGAAACCTGGATAGTTAACGCGTTCCCATTGACAAACCACTAGAGTAATTATGAGGCATATTGGGCTGCTGCCATTAAAGAGAAGAGCATTGGGCGTGCTAGCGGTGGTATTGTTATTCTAACTAAACAGCAATTCTCGGTTGAGCAGCTGGAAACTTCTGACAGTTGGATTTTTATGAAAGTTTTTATTTATTTATTTATTTATTTGTTTAATTAACACAATTCAACAGCCGAAGCCAATAGCAGGATTGTAATTGAGCAATACAATAACATTACATATGAGTCGTGGTGACAGGTGTCATTACAGACTTAACCAGCGCATTATATAACACTTTAATTGCTTGAATATCAGTGAAGGATTTGGTAGCCCTGATTACGAAAACAAGTGTTCATTTAGCAGCAACAATCATGATCTCAATATGTGGATAAAATGTTAAAGCGCGATCGAAGACTATCCCCAAGTCCGTAGTGGTCACCGGCCTAATAAATAGAGTATCCTTGATTTGATAATTATAAATAATCGGTAATCTTTTCCTATGAAATGATAGACATTCACATTTATTTGCATTGAGGGGGAGCTCATTTCTATCGCACCATGAGCGAAAAAGATCTAGATTGGCCTGCAGGCTCCGACAGTCATCGATGTTATGGGCTTATCTCTACCCGTACTGGATTCGTTTGAGCAGGGTTCAGTTGTCAGGGATATAAACGATAGTTTCACATCCGATAGACTACGTCCGTAACCGATAGCTCAGATCTCTCGCAATAGTATGCGATGGATTCTATCGGATGTAACTTTTTTTCAATGTTGCATCGGACGAGAGATTTTTGATTTCTTTGAAGGTTACCACCGGTGGAATTCATCCAATTCTCTCGAATCCGATATTTTAATTGTTCGTATCATTCATTCACAACCGATAGGATATGCCGGATGACCGATGCAGCATATCTTTACCCGCACTGAATTCGTTTGAGCAGAGTTCAGTTGTCAGGGATATGGACGATGGGTTCACATCCGGTAGCTCATATCGCTTGCAATAGTATGCGATGGATTCTATCGGATGTAACTTTTTTTCAATGTTGCATCGGACGAGAGATTTTTGGTTTCTTTGAAGGTTACCACCGGTGGGATTCATCCAATTCTCTCGAATCCGATATTTTAATTGTTCGTATCATTCATTCACAACCGATAGGATATGCCGGATGACCGATGCAGCATATCTTTACCCGCACTGAATTCGTTTGAGCAGAGTTCAGTTGTCAGGGATATGGACGATGGGTTCACATCCGGTAGTTCATATCGCTTGCAATAGTATGCGATGGATTCTATCGGATGTAACTTTCTTTCAATGTTGCATCGGACGAGAGATTTTTGGTTTCTTTGAACGTTACCACCGGTAGGATTCATCCAATTCTCTCGAATCCGATATTTTAATTGTTCGTATCATTCATTCACAACCGATAGGATATGCCGGATGAACGATGCAAAGTGAATATATCGGTTGCACCGATTTTTTGACTCAATACCGATAAGGTAGAGAGTACTCTACCTTATCCATACAGTGTCATTCATTCCCGCTCCGCTAGATGGCATTATCAACAAATCACAAACAAGACTAGAGGACGTTAGGCCAAAATCTCCAATGGGCAGAATCTCCAATAGAAAACGACCGTAGCGCCACCTAGCGGTCAAAATAATAATTAATTTTGAAAAATGGCGCAAATCAAAATGAAATGCTGGGGGAAGGGTCTGCTGCAGTAGCGAGAGCATAATAATAATAATTACGACTGTTGTGGTGCTCTGCAGCTCACATCCCAGCTCTTCTCCGGGGAGTCTGAGTGCGTCTACATCCTCTGGACTATGCCAAATGAGAATAGGAGTGTTTCGACGACAAAAGGCTCGTTTGGTATGGTCCAGGTAATGTGTGCACTTTATTTTCAAAATTCCTCAAGGGATTTTGAAAGGGGAGAGTGCCTGGACCCGGTACAATGAGATCCAAGTGGTCTCGTAGACGACTGATGAAATTCTCTATAGTCCAGGTCTGATATACGTGCATGCTTAATGCTTCCTCGGGCAATTTTTTGGAGAATTCACTTAGCCGACTGGGTAAAGTAAAATGGAATTGGCCTCGATGATTCCCGATTCAATTGTACATGGTCCAGGTGAGTTTAGTGCTATTTGATGCAAATTCATCAAAGCATTCTTACGTGTATGGACTGCCCGAAGCCTGTACAATGAAATTGAGGTCAACACGACGATCCTCGTTTCCATTCTACATGACCCAGGTCCATTTTCTGATTTTCTAGTCAACTTTCTCGGAGGATTTCAATCTTCATGAACTCTATGGACTTTTTTCTATGATATGCAGGCCATCTCGCAGATGACCAATGTCATCTTCCATTGTCCAGGTCACATAAACTTTTCCAATAATCAATTCCTTGGTGAATTTCGATTGATTCGAACTCTTTGAAATCTCTCAACTGAAATCTAAATGTCTTAACCAATCGTGAATTGGCCTCTACACGGTCTAGGTGAATTAAAAGCAGCTGGATGCGAATTTTTCAAAGCATCTCCAAGTTTATGGATTCTCTGGAGCCTGTACAGTAGAGTCCAGGTAATCCCGATAGTCCCTTATTTTATTATAATAAGGTCCAGGGGAATTTGCTGGTTGCAAGATTGACTTCCCTGGGGAAATGTTATTTGTATGAACTCTATGAGCTTTTTCCTATGACATGCAAGCCATCTTGTAGATGACCCATATCATCTTCTATTGTCCAGGTTACATAAACGATTCCAATTGTCAATTCCTCAGAGAATTTTGATGGATTTAAACTCTTCGGAATCTCTCAACTAAAATCCGAATGATTTTACCAATTGTCAACTGGATTCTACATGATCCAGGTGAATCAAAAGCGGCTGGATGCGAATTCTTCAAAGCATCTCCAAGTTTATGGAGTCTCTGGAGCCTGTATAATGGAATCCATTCCATCCCGACGATTCCTGAATTCATTCTACAAAGCTCAGGTGGATTCACTGGTTGCTCGATTGACTCCTCCGGAGAGAGTCAATCGAGCAACCAGTGAAAAAAAAAATTCAGTTACATTCCAATGTGGGACTCTTCTTCAGCACCAGAGCTGTGTGACAAGATCTCGGTTTCGTCACAAACTAGTCCCGGGCCAGTCTTGGGACCGTTCCGGAAACCAGAGCCAGCACTGTTGCCAGAACCACCTCCAGCAACTCCTCCGGAGAGAGTCAATCGAGCAACCAGTGAATCTACCTAAGCTTTGTAGAACGAATTCAGGGATGGTCGGGATGAAATGGATTCCATTCTACAGGCTCCAGAGAATCCATAAACTTGGAGATGCTTTAAAGAATTCGCATCCAGCCGCTTTTGATTCACCTGGACCATGTAGAATCCAGTTGACAATTGGTAAAATCATTTGGATTTTAGTTGAGAGATTCCGAAGAGTTTAAATCTATCAAAATTCTCTGAGGAATTGACAATTGGAAACGTTTATGTAACCGGGACAATAGAAGATGATATGGGTCATCTACAAGATGGCTTGCATGTCATAGGAAAAAGCTCATAGAGTTCATACAAATGACACTTCCCCAGGGAAGTCAATCTTGCAACCAGCAAATTCCCCTGGACCTTATTATAATACAATAAGGGATCATCGGGATTACCTGGATTCTATTGTACAGGCTCCGGAGAGTCCATCAGCTTGGAGATGCTTTGAAGAGTTCGCATCCAGCCGCTTCTAATTCACCTAGACCGTGTAGAGTCCAATTCACGATTGGTTAAGACATTTAGATTTCAGTTGAGAGATTTCAAAGAGTTCGAATCAATCAAAATTCACCGAGGAATTGATTATTGGAAAAGTTTATGTGACCTGGACAATAGAAGATGACATTGGTCATCTGCGAGATGGCCTGCATATCATAAAAAAGAGGGTGCGTGGAACCCACGCGACAGAAGTGAAACTTCTTATACATGATCCATTGGTCATTTTACACTTGGCTTTGGATTAAAATATCTCGAAAACTATGCAAAATTTATCGAGACATGCTGTGAATGAAATTTAGAGGGAAGATTGACGAACAAAATAAGCAGAACGCTGTTTTTCTACGACCAGTAGTTTCCGAGATATCATCTTTTGAATGAGTAGTTCAGAAACAATGGACGAGGCCCGATAACAAATAAATGAGCGTTTGGACGTCCTTTCTGAATTTTTCATTCAAAAATCGCCCAGGTGGAAATATGCTTGACATATTTTGACAAAAAATGTCAAATTCTGATCAAATTTGACAAATTTTGAGAAAAAATCCGTCATAATTTGACCTATTTTCACAGAATCTACCATAAAATGTCATAATTTGACTGTTTTTGTTAAAATATGATGATTTTTGAGTATCAATTGGAACAGTATGTCATATTTTGTCAAATTTTCTCAGAAAAATTTCTGTCATAATTTGACAAATTATGACAGAATATGTCATATTTTGATTGTATTGTGTGGCAGACAACTCTGAGCCATTTGACATATTCTGACAAAAACGTCCAAAAAATGTGAAAATAAGACAGGAAATGGCAAATTGTGTCATGATATGTGACTTTTTAACATGTAATGACATAATATTTCTAAAAGTGTCTATTGAATTTGTCATTTTCAGTCAAAAAATGTAAAATTCTGTCCGAATTATCATATGACATATTTTGACCAAGCTTAACAGAAAAATTATGCCAGAATTTAACATAATTAATCATAAATTCTCATTTGTTAACGAAAAATGTTAAATTCTGCCAAAATTATTATATGACAAATTTTAACTGAATCTTAGAGAGAACTTATGTCAGAATTTGACATAATAGCTCATAAACTGTCATTATCGGACAAATTTCGACATGTTCCTTCGGCATTTGTGTCATTCCTTGAATTATCCAAATATACTATAAAATGTGATGTCATAATATGTCGTACACCTTGATGAAGAATAAGGGATTGGACATGGCATTGCATGACACAAGTAAGAAAGCCAACACAAACGGGTACTATTCTTTTATGCCGTATGGGAACGACCCATACGGATAATATCAAAAATGCGGTAATCTTGTTGAGCATTATCTTTGCCCGACCAGATTCACGAAGAAAACTGCCTCGCCCGTTTGAATTTATGACTTCTCAAACGATAGCGGGCTTAGGGACTAGTTTTCTACAATGCGCACTCTAGCGGCGCCTTCGGAACTACCAGTTTCACTCATTTTCTGAAAATTGTGACATATTTTGTCATATTTCCCCATTTTATGACTACGAAAATTATGACAGATTATGTTCGAAAGGGTATGATATTTTTCACGAAGATATTTTTCACATTTGATGACAAATCAGAATATGTCAAGAAATGTCAAGGAGCAGTCGTAAATTTTTTCGAACAAATGTCATTGTTTGACATATGTTCGACAAAAAATGTTAAATTTTCAAAATTAATTTAATTCTTGGTCGATGAGAAAATCTGACATATCGGTTATTATTGGTCAGAAAACAAATGAAATTTCCTATTGTGATATGTCAAAAAATGAAATATAATGACAACATTTGGCATTATTCTCTGCAATTGTCATATTTTATGATTTTTGTCACATTATGACATTTTTTGTCAAATTATGACATCCACATTTTCTCTAAAATATTTGTCCGAATTGATCATAATATGGCTAATTATGAAATATTTAAATTTGTTATAATATGTCTTAATATGACATATTTTGTCATATTCTTACACTTCATGTCCCTTAAAAATATGACAAATAATGTCTGAAAATTTATAACATATTTCATAAAAAAATGTCATTGATTATCAGAATTTGTCAATTTATGACAAATCAAAATATGTCATGAAATATCAAAAGACAGTCCCAAATTTTTCAAACAAATGACATTTTTTCACATATGTTTAACAGAAAATGTCAATTTCTAACAATTTATGTCATTTTTGATCAATGAGCAAATCTCACATAGTCGGTCATAATCGGTCAAATAAGAAATTGACAAAATATGAGATGATATGTCAAAAAATGTTAAATTCATATAAAATAAGGAATTGTTTCTATCATTTGTCTTTTTTTCTTATTTTATGACAAAATTTGATATTTTTTGTCAAATTATGACATCCACATATTCTCTAAAATACTTGTTCGAATTGATCATAATGTAGCTAATTATGGCATTCTTAAATTTGTTATGATATGACTTCCTATGACATATTTTGTCCTATTTTTACACTTCATGTCCCATAAAAATATGACAAATAATGTCTGAAAATTTATAACATATTTCACGAAAAAATGTCATTAATTATCAGAATTTGTCAATTTATGACACATCAAAATATGTCATAAAATATCAAAAAACAGTTTCAAATTTTTTAGAAAAAATGACATTTTGTGACATATGTTTAACAAAAAATGTCAATTTCTAACGATTTATGTCATATTCGATCGATGACCAAATCTAACATATTTGGTCATTATTGGTCAGAAAAAAAATGACATTTTTTGTCATAGTATGTCAAAAAAGGAAATATTATGTCAAAATTCATCATCACCCTGATTATTTGTCATATTTTGCCATTTTTCGTTACATTATGACATTTTTTGTCAAAATATGTCAAGCATATTTCCACCTGGGCGATATCTTAATAACTACGAGTCGTAAAGAAACGGAGGTTTGCTTATTTTATTCGTTAATCTTCCCTCTAAATTTCATTCATAGCATGTCTCGATAACTTTTGAGTAGTTTTCGAGATATTTCAATCCAAAGCCGAGTGTAAAATGGCAATTTTTCAAGAAATAAAAAGCAAAAATTATGAGGTGAAGCATGGATATTTTTCGCTCGTGTTTCATGAGAACTCCTCCCTTGAATGACAATTTTCCGTAATTTTTTAAAGAATCATTTAGATAAATTTCCATATTTTTCTCTCCGTGTATTGAAAAGAAAAAATAAAAACAAAAACACAGGCTTCCCCCACCACCCGGAGAGCGACCCGACGGCAGCAGCAAAAATTTCTCCTTCCCCCCACTACTCTACTACCACATTCCCCTCAAAGCCTTACACTCGTTTCGTGACGCGAGAAAAAAGTTGGTACCCTCCCAAAAGAAGTTTCACTTCAAAAAAGTCCATAGAGTGCATGAAGATTGAAATCCTCCGAGAAAGTTGACTAGAAAATCAGAAAATGGACCTGGGTCATGTAGAATGGAAACGAGGATCGTCGTGATGACCTCAATTCCATTGGACAGGCTTCGGGCAGTCCATACACGTAAGAATGCTTTGATGAATTCACATCAAATAGCACTAAACTCACCTGGACCATCCACAATCGAATCGGGAATCATCGAGGCCAATTCCATTTCACTTTACCCAGTCTGCTGAGTGAATTCTCCAAAAAATTGCCCGAGGAAGCATTAAGTATACACGTATATCAGACCTGGACTATAGAGAATTTTATCAGTCGTCTACGAGACCACTTGGATCTCATTGTACCGGGTCCAGGCACTCTCCCCTTTCAAAATCCCTCGAGGAATTTTGAAAATGAAGTGCACACATTACCTGGACCATACCAAACGAGCCTTTTGTCGTCAAGACACTTCTATTCTCACTTGGCATAGTTCGGATGTAGACGCACTCAGACTCCCCGGAGAAGAGCTGGGATGTGAGCTGCAGAGCACCACAACAGTCGTAATTATTATTATTATGCTCCCGCTACTGCAGCAGACCCTTCCCCCAGCATTTTATTTTGATTTGCGCCATTTTTCAAAATTAATTGTTATTTTGACCGCTAGGTGGCGCTACGGTCGTTTTCTATTGGAGATTCTGCCCATTGGAGATTTTGGCCTAACGTCCTCTAGTCTTGTTTGTGATTTGTTGATAATGCCATCTAGCGGAGCGGGAATGAATGACACTGCATGGATAAGGTAGAGTACTCTCTACCTTATCGGTATTGAGTCAAAAAATCGGTGCAACCGATATATTCACTTTGTATCGTTCATCCGGCATATCCTATCGGTTGTGAATGAATGATACGAACAATTAAAATATCGGATTCGAGAGAATTGGATGAATCCCACCGGTGGTAACGTTCAAAGAAACCAAAAATCTCTCGTCCGATGCAACATTGAAAAAAAGTTACATCCGATAGAATCCATCGTATACTATTGCAAGCGATATGAGCTATCGGATGTGAACCCATCGTCCATATCCCTGACAACTGAACTCTGCTCAAACGAATTCAGTGCGGGTAAAGATATGTTGCATCGGTCATCCGGCATATCCTATCGGTTGTGAATGAATGATACGAACAATTAAAATATCGGATTCGAGAGAATTGGATGAATCCCACCGGTGGTAACCTTCAAAGAAACCAAAAATCTCTCGTCCGATGCCACATTGAAAAAAAGTTACATCCGATAGAATCCATCGCAGACTATTGCAAGCGATATGAGCTATCGGATGTGAACCCATCGTCCATATCCCTGACAACTGAACCCTGCTCAAACGAATTCAGTGCGGGTAAAGATATGCTGCATCGGTCATCCGGCATATCCTATCGGTTGTAAATGCATGATTCGAACAATTAAAATATCGGATTCGAGAGAATTGGATGAATTCCACCGGTGGTAACCTTCAAAGAAATCAAAAATCTCTCGTCCGATGCAACATTGAAAAAAAGTTACTTCCGATAGAATCCATCGCATACTATTGCGAGAGATCTGAGCTATCGGTTACGGACGTAGTCTATCGGATGTGAAACTATCGTTTATATCCCTGACAACTGAACCCTGCTCAAACGAATCCAGTACGGGTAGAGATAAGCCGATGTTATGGATTATACTGTACAATTTGGCGTCGTCAGCATAAAATACATGACCGCAGGTGAGCTCAGTCTCGACATCATTCAGGAAAATATTAAAAAGCAGAGGGCCAAGCACCGAGCCCTGAGGAACCCCAGAAGTCGGAGTAAATCCGGAAGAAACATAACCATTGTAGGCCACATAATTTACCCTGTCCCTCAGGTAGGACCCCAACACGTCCACGATCCTACCATCAACCCCACACGACTGGATACGATCCAGGAGCAAGTGGATTTGGAGCTTGTCAAAAGCCTTAGAGAAGTCGGTGTAGATCACATCAACCTGACCACCCGCAGAAAGAGTTTCATTCAATATTGGTGTAATGGATGCCAAGTTAGTGACCGTCGATCTCCCCCCGGTGAACCCATGTTGATAGGGAGAAAGTGAGCTTGAGAACGATCCATTAAGGATCTCAAATAAACATCTCTCAAAGACCTTAGAAAAATTACTGAGTATCGAAATGGGCCGATAGTTCTCGAGCACACTTTTGTCTCCCTTCTTAAAAACAGGGGACACCCGAGCCTCCTTCCAACACTGTGGAAAACACCCTTCTCTTAGCGATTGATTAAAAATGATAAAGAGAGGCTCTACAAACGCATTTCGACAGTCTCTAATTATGAATGACGGTATAAAGTCAAGACCACTAGTTAGTTTAGGCTTGAGCCTGCTCATTGCCTTCAAGATCATCTCCCTCGTGATACTGATGGAGTCCCCAAGCCTCGGAACCCGTACCCCCGCGGGTATATCCTACCTCTGGGCCGACAATGCCGGCACAGAGTAGGTACTAGCGAAGAAAGCCGAGAAGGCCTCAACAATCATCATTGGATCTCGAGACTGAACCCCTCCCACGACCATGATCCCCGGAATACGCGTGCTGTTACGCATACTATTTATGTGTCCCCAGAAGGACGCGGGATTGACGATGACATTAGACTCAACCCGTCGGACGTGCTCAGCTCGCGCTGCAGCAACATCAATCTTGAGCATTCTTCTGAGCATCTCAAACTGTCGCCAGTGATAACCCGATCTCGTCTTTTTCATAGCCTCGAAGTGTTCAGACTTAAGCCTTAATTCAGATATGATTCTGCTACTGAACCAGCATTTACGCTACTGAACCAGACGGGATAGTGAGAGTCACGAACGACAGCCCTCGACACAGTCATCTATTATTCTGTAGAGTTCGTTGTAGAAGTTGTTAATGTTGTTATCTAGAGAATGATCGTCCGAGACCGACCAAGTAGCTACACGTAAGGCAGCTCCAGTGACACTGCGATCACAGCGCGAGAAATTGTACCTAGGTACAGCCCCCCTACTCCGAGAGAACGCAGCTGTCCTAACCCCAATTCCGTCAAAGTCCACCAGGCCCACGGAGATGCTCAGCGCTGGGTGAAATCGAGCAACTGGTACAATAACCTCCATAGATTCGTAAATATTGCAAGTTACGTGAGAAAAGGCCAGGTCAAGATACCTGTCGTGATCATTAGTAATGTGATGAAATTGCCTAGTCCCAAGCGCCGCAGACATCTCCAAGAGCACCAACGACTTCTGATCCAACATCGCTTCTTCTGCAGAGGCACCATGGAATTTTGGAGCATTGAAATCCCCAATGATAATCAGGCGCTCTCGAAGCAGGAGAAGCTGCTCACAAAGATCCTCAATAAAGCTACTGTACAGTTCTTTACCAGTCTCCGGCGGTATGCACACAGCGATAACAACCAAGGCGAGTGAGCACACCAGTACTTTGGCCCCGACAATGTCCACTGCTGTATATTTCCGTCTAATCAACGTGAGATCCAGAGCCGTCGAGTCATATTCATTTTTGATTGCAATCAAGACACCCCCTCCTCTCGCCTTGGTTGGATCACTGCGATCACACCTGTAAGCCGTGAAAAGATTGTGATCGAAGTATTCACTAGTGAGTTTGCCACCCTTCAGCCAGGTTTCAGGCAGTACAATCACCCGACCAAAGGGCCGAGTTTTCCAAAACTAGATCAAATTTGGTAGCAATACTACAACAGTTCTGATATAATATGGAGATACTTAACGAGCGCTTTCTGGAGGAATTAAGGGAAGAATGGTCACCAACGAGAGCAGACTCTAATGATGATGTACGGTAATGGTCGGAGAAATCAATGGTGTCGTCGAAGATGGATGCGTGCCTACTGCATTGCGCTGGATGATCCTTAAAGATCCATTTCTGGTGACTATGGATAGTCCTTGCTCCCCAGCTTGAGATCAACGAGTAACCTCCGCCTTCAGCTCTGCATACTCCTTCCTCTGCTGCACTGTCCGATCCGAGGTGATCTTTATCGAGGCCCAGCGCAGGGGAAGAGAGGTTCTCTTTTTCAAGTCCAAGAATTTCTGCGTAAAAGCAATTGCACACTGTGCGTTAGTGAAAGGAACCTTCACGGGGCGAGGAAGACCCAGATTCGGCGAGAACCTTCCTAGCCTGTAGCACTTGGTAACATCCCCGGATAAATCCGGTGCAATAGATAATATGAGCTCCTGAACTAGTTCGCCATCAGCCTTCGATCTATTAGCATCATCGTCGCCAGTAGGCTCCGGCAGACCATGCAAAATCAGGCTCTTGCTTCGCCAGGCTCTTTCCTCTACTTCTTTTAAACAGGAAGACATCAGTGAGGATACGTTACCAGCACCTCCGAGCTGCTGCAAATCGCCAATATTTTTCTCCGCTTCCGTCAGTCTGGCGGTGACATTGTGGAGGTTCTTTCGGAAGGTGACCATCTGATCCTCAATGGCGATAAGTCCGGAATTTATGCGTGTCACCTTATTATCCAGCCTATCAAAACGTGGGTTAAACTCCTGTCTCAATGCACCCATGAAGTCCTCCAATGAGAGCGGGGCATTTGTGAATGTCGGAGATGGGTCCTGGATCCACAGCAGTTCCTGAAGCCACCAGACGGTAGCTTGCTAGTTGAGTTCCCACAGCTTGGGTGGTAGAATAGTCGACACTCAGCACAAGTGATAAATTCGGTCACTATTTTGTTTTTACATCTAACACAAATACATGCTCAGTACGAGAGGAACCGCAGGTTCGGACATTTGGTTCACGCACTCGGTCGAGCGGCCGGTGGTGCGACGCTATCATCCGTGAGATTATGCCTGAACGCCTCTAAGGCCGTATCCTTTCTAGTCAAAGGAGGCAACGATATTTCTAGGAGTCTCGTGAGTCGAAAGGCTCAATACAATGTGAAACTACTAGGTGGCAGACTTACGAGTCTGTCATCGCACGAGCCCCGTTTGCCGTACGGTGCCATTGGTTAAATTCAATACCGGGATCTTACCGTGTATTGGCCAGGCATCTAACGGTCGACCATGGGTTTATTTTAATTCGATGTCGAGACTCGGAATCTGTAGACGACTTAGGTACCTGGCGGGGTGTTGTACTCGGTAGAGAAATTACCACGCGGCGATCTGTTGAGACTCAGCCCTTGGCTTGGGGATTCGTCTTGTCGGTTAGACGAGACCCCGTTCTTTTTTTCTTTCTTCAATAAAATATAATAATAATGAAATAAAAATATATTTTATTTCATTAATTTCTTTTTTTTTAATCTCCAAATAAATTGTATGAATCACAAACACTTATGAATGAAGAACTTTGATGTTTTTCATTGATGTGCTTTTTTTTTGAAAAATTTTCAATACGAATCAAAAACAACTATGAATGAAGAATTTGGATGTTTTTGATCAATATATTTCTTTTTAATTTTTTTTTCAATTGTATGAATCAAAACCAACTATGAATGAAAAACTTTGATGTTTTTCATTAATGTACTTTTTTTTTTTTCAATTGTATGAATCAAAAACAACTATGAATGAAGACTTAGATGTTTTTCATCAATATGTTTTTTTTTTCAATTGTATGAATCAAAAACAACTATGAATGAAGAACTTTGATATTTTCCATTAATATACTTTTTTTCAAAAAAAAAATTTCCAATTGTATGTATCAAAAACGTCTATGAATCAAATGCTTCACTTCCTACTTTATTTACAGTCTCATCTACAATTCTTGAATATCCTTCATTTGATTCAAATTTCATCTCATAGAAATAATTTTATCATTAACGAAAATACAAGTCTCGTGAATAAATTGCTATTAATAAAAAAATAACTATAACATAATCGATTCAATCATTTATTCTTCAACAAACATTAATTATTTTCCTAAGAATAAAAGAAAAAAAAGTGAATTGAATCTCAACTATTCTTCAAATACACTGAATTTCAGCATACTATCCTCAATAATTGAATATTTTTTTATATTGCAAGTTATTCATAGAAGATTCAATTTTTTTTTTTATACCCTTAAGAAGAAACAAAATTTTTTGCTCAGTATTATCATATTATTTATCGAAAAAAATTCAAAATTCTTTGTACAATAAATAAATAATAGGTGTATGAATCAAAATCAGCTATGAGTCAAATATTAATCACTCTCTTATTATAATATGGAGCATGAATTATGATGCTACTCACAATATTTGAATGCAAAAGATTTTTATACCGTCCATTATTTTTCGTTTCTCATCCAACTGCACTTTATAAATAGTATAATACAATAATATTCATGAACAATGCATTTTCAATGCAAATAGAATTTGTGCACAACGAAAAGCATTATTACTCTTTCAGTCTCATGTATTCTACACTGCCATCCACAATACTTCAATATTATTCATTTTCTTTAATTTATCATTTTTTCCAAGCAATTAAAATTTAATTCCATTGAATAATTCCAATATCAAAATGATCATTTTATTCTTATTCAATTAATACTCATTTATTTACTATCTTTTTTATCCAAAGAAAGTGTATGAATCAAAAACAACTATGAATCAAATTTCAGCTACTCATCAAATACTCTTATACTATCCACAATACTTGAATATCGTTTTTCGAAACGCCAAATTGTTTTTCAATTACAATTTCTCATTTCATTAACATTATTCCCTTTTAAAAAAAATTAATGATCACTCAATTAATTCATTCATCCAATAATAATCAATTACTCTTGAATATTATCCAAAACTTTAATGAGAGTCAAGGAAATATGAATGAATTGAATATCAGTCCTTTTTTCAATTCAAGAATTTTGAATACTAATCTATCCACAATACTTGAGTATTATATCTCTGAGTTATCTACATGACAATTCGAATTATTACACAAAAAGAGGGTGCGTGGAACCCACGCGACAGAAGTGAAACTTCTTATACATGAGCCATTGGTCATTTTACACTTGGCTTTGGATTCACATATCTCGAAAACTATGCAAAATTTATCGAAACATGCTGTGAATGGAATCTAGAGGGAAGATTGACGAACACAATAAGCAGAACGCTGTTTTTCTATGACCAGTAGTTTCAGAGATATCATTTTTTGAATGAGTAGTTCAGAAAAAATGGATGAGGCCCGATAGCAAATAAATGAGCGCTTGGACATCCTTTCTAAATTTTTGATTCAAGAATCGATATCTTAATAACTACGAGTCGTAAAAAAACGGAGGTTTGCTTATTTTATTCGTTAATCTACTCTCTAAATTCCATTCACAGCATGTCTCGATAACTTTTGAGTAGTTTTCGAGATATTGCAATGTAAAATGGCAATTTTTCAAGAAATAAAAAGCAAAAATTATGAGGTGGAGCATGGATATTTTTCGGTCGTGTTTCATGGCAACTTCTCCTTTGAATGACAATTTTCCGTAATTTTTTGGAAAATCATTTAGATAAATTCCCATATTTTTTTTTTCCTTATTAGCTAGGCCCACACTTGGGGGTATGTGCCATTTCCCATATTTTTCTCTCTGTGTATTGAAAAGAAAAAATTAAAAAAAAAAGAGGGTGCGTGGAACCCACGCGACAGAAGTGAAACTTCTTATACATGAGCCATTGGTCATTTTCCACTTGGCTTCGAATTAAAATATCTCGAAAACTATGCAAAATTTAACGGGACATGCTGTGAATGACATTTAGAGGGAAGATTGACGAACAAAATGAGCAGAACGCTGTTTTTCTACGACCAGTAGTTTCCGAGATATCATTTTTTGAATGAGTAGTTCAGAAACAATGGATGAGGCCCGATAGCAAATAAATGAGCGCTTGGACGTCTTTTCTGATTTTTTCATTCAAAAATCGATATCTTAATAACTACGAGTCGTAAAAAAACGGAGGTTTGCTTATTTTATTCGTTAATCTCCTCTCTAAATTTCATTCACAGCATGTCTCGATAACTTTTGAGTAGTTTTCGAGATATTTCAATCCAAAGCCGAGTGTAAAATGGCAATTTTTCAAGAAATAAAGAGCAAAAATTATGAGATGGAGCATGGATATTTTTCGGTCGTGTTCCATGACAACTCCTCCTTTGAATGACAATTTTCCGTAATTTTTTAAAAAATCATTTAGATAAATTCCCACATTTTTCTCTCCGTGTATTGAAAAGAAAAAATAAAAAAAAAACACAGGCTTCCCCCACCACCCAGAGAGCGACCCGACGGCAGCAGCAAAAATTTCCCCTTCCCCCCACTACTCTACTACCACGTTCCCCTCAAAGCCTTACACTCGTTTCGTGACGCGAGAAAAAAGTTGGTACCCTCCCAAAAGAAGTTTCACTTCAAAAAAAAAAACACAGACTTCCCCCACCACCCGGAGAGCGACCCGACGGCAGCAGCAAACATTTCTCCTTCCCCCCACTACTCTACTACCACGTTCCTCTCAAAGCCCTACACTCGTTTCGTGACGCGAGAAAAAAGTTGGTACCCTCCCAAAAGAAGTTTCACTTCAATAATATTTATCAATTACTTTCCAAGCAACTAGAAAATATATAAAATAGTAATAATAATTATAAGTGTATCAATGTTTAGCACTCTCTCAATGTCCAATGACCTACGCCGCCATCCATAATAATTCAATTTTTTGAAGTGAAACTTCTTTTGGGAGGGTACCAACTTTTTTCTCGCGTCACGAAACGAGTGTAAGGCTTTGAGGGGAACGTGGTAGTAGAGTAGTGGGGGGAAGGGGAAATTTTTGCTGCAGCCGTCGAGTCGCTCTCCGGGTGGTGGGGGAGGCCTGTGTTTTTTCTTTTTTTGGCTTTTCAATACACGGAGAGAAAAATAGGGAATTTATCTAAATGATTTTGCAAAAAATTACGGAAAATTGTCATTCAAAGAAGGAGTTGTCATGGAACACGACCGAAAAATATCCATGCTCCACCTCATAATTTTTGCTTTTTATTTCTTGAAAAATTGCCATTTTACACTCGGCTTTGGATTGAAATATCTCGAAAACTATCCGAAAGTTATCGAGATATGCTGTGAATGAAATTAAGAGGGAAGATTGATGAACAAAATAAGAAGAACGCTGTTTTTCTACGACCAGTAGTTTCCGAGATATCATTTTTTGAATGATAGTACATTTTGAATGATAGTACATAGTACAAATCATTAGTACTTCTTATATACAGCAGAAGCTATAACACCATTCACAATACTTGAATACGAGTTTTCTATCTTTTTTTTTTAACTTTCAAAATCATCATTATTTCATAATTCACAACATTTCATTATTATTATTATCATATCTCTTCATTTATTTAATTACATTTATTAGTTATTCTTTAATAAATGAAAAAAATAAAGTCTCCCAATCCAAAAGAAATATCTATATTACTCTACACACTATCCGTAATACTTGAAGAATATATCTTTTTTATTCTCAATATCCATTATTGTTATTTTTCTTCATTTTCTTGCATAAAAAATTGTAAAAGAACTATCCCATTATATTGACAATTCATATCGAAAATCAATTGTAGAATTTGTATATATAATCCGAAAATTTGTTTCATTCGCTCATTCACAGCATGCGCAATACTCAATCAATGTTCCATTCTCATGATGAGTATTGTTCCTTGCATCATTACTCAGACTGTTTTTTCATCCTTTCTTTCCTCATTTCATCTGTATCAATGAGAAACAGATGAATGGTAAGGAAGAACCGCTCACTCGAGCCTTTTCCCGTTTCATGTGCACAACATCCACAATACTCAATTTTTTCAATTTAACAATAGTAATCACCCTATAATTATCACTTATCATGATCATTGCCTTGCATTTCATTGTTACTCTGGTTATGATCCATGTTTTCTGTTAATTCTCCCAAACTGGCTTGCGTGAATGAAACTCATTAGCTCGGCGTATACTTGTTTCACCGTGTATTCGCACTGAGTGCTCCCGGTATCGTTTAGCAATTTAGCTGGTTACTATAGGGGTAAGGCTCTGTCGTGAATGTATACAGTCAGCGTCAGGTGTCCAATATATACTCGGCCCGATATGCTAACGCGTATCTAGATAACTCGACATCATGCATCCCAATAGCAATGAATGATAGCATTGTGTTCTACATTGACCTTCCTCTGCGTTATGCAACAAATAGTACGAATCAAAAACTGCTATGAATGGACAAGTAATATGAATCAAAAACTGCTATGAATCGAGATTCACCAAGAGTCAAAATCTACTATAAGTCAAACCTGTTGATATCCTGCTGCCATTCAAACTCTCACTCAATCTATTCGTTCTTTTCGAGGTCAATTCTTCTGAGCGGGCTTGGAGGAATGAATTCCATCAGTTTGGGATGTGCTTGCTTCACCATGTATTCTCACTGAGTACAGTTTTCATCGTTTAGCTTTTTAGCAAAACGAGCGAAGTTCTTTATTCATAGTTGTTTTCGATTCATACAATTGAAAAAAAATTTTGAATGAAAGGCATATTCATGAAAAACGTGAAAAATTTTCATTCATATTTGTTTTTGATTCATACAATTGAAAAAAATTTTTGAATGTAAGGCATATTCATGAAAAACATGAAAAATTCTCATTCATAGTTGTTTTTGATTCATACAACTGAAAAAAAATTTTGAATGTAATGTGAGAACCTGAAAAAAATATAAATTGATAAAAGGAGGGGGGGAAAAAAAAAGAAGAAATTCGGAGTAAAATTAGAATGAAAAGAGAATTTTTTATTTTGGCCAAAGTTCAAAGGCTTAGAAAATCTCGAAATTTCAATAGATTTTTCCGAAACCAAATTCAAAATAAGGGGAATTTAATGGAGAAATGTTTATCGTCGAAGAAAAATTTTCGGATGAAAACTCAAAAAGTTATATAAGAAAAAGCGACTGCGTGGAGGGAGAGCGCCGAAAATGAATAAATCTCGAAGAA
Source organism: Aleiodes alternator (assembly GCA_963921955.1). Taxonomy (NCBI): domain Eukaryota; kingdom Metazoa; phylum Arthropoda; class Insecta; order Hymenoptera; family Braconidae; genus Aleiodes; species Aleiodes alternator. The sequence goes on along the minus strand of OY998102.1, from coordinate 2,249,775 downwards.
ATTAATTCTGATTTCGCGTAGTACGAGCGCTGCCGATGGAGCGCGCATGGTAGCTTTTTCATCTTCAAGCTAAGTATTGTCTCAGAGGTGTTAAATTCAAAATCGTATGCCGGAATAATTCAGAAGTCGAAACTCTGCCCAAACGATTCGCACAACCAATCTTTGACAGAAATCCTTCTTTTAACCGTGCGGGTGTTTCCCGTACAAGCGACGAGGGTAATTCGCGTTGTAACAAACCGTAGTGGAATGTTTGTAGAGTCATTTTTCTTTTGGAAATTTGGAGCGAACCCTAGTGGAATGCAGTAGAGTCTTGGGAGCAGGGGGAAAAGTAGAGTCACGCGAATCCTAGCAGAGCTAGGATATAGGGACCAGAGGGGGGGGGGAAATACGAGGGGCGCTGAAGGGTGCGTCTGCTTGATCACCAACGGACCCACGTGTCTCACTCCGTCATCGAGAACCTGTTGTACCGACTGAGGGGTCGGGAAGAGAACAACAGTACCCAACGAAGATTTATTGATGAAATCAGAATATTTGATCGATAATATTGAGACATCTGGTTACCGACGTCTCTCTCTCTCCACGCTGCGCGAGAAATTGAATTTGAATGATTAAAAATCGGAAATTAATTGATAAACGTAAGTTAAAATAATTGAACTTGAAATTTTGATAAATACCGGGAAAACGTGTGCTGAATAAATGAATAATCAAAAGAAAAACTCGGAAGAATCAGTGTATAATTTGTCTAAATTGCGGCTTTGCCTCTGCACTGATTTCTTTCGGTTTTAAAGAAGAAAAATGATAAGAATGATTAAAAAGTAAGAATTAATGATTTGTGAGAAAATATGGAATTGACATTTAAATTGGAGTAACTTATGAATGAATAAAAGAACTATTTGTTTATGAATCTTAATTTATCGTGGATTATTTGTTGACACTACCCTCGCATCTGAAGCACCGGCACAAACAAAATCCGCGGGCTCAATAATTAAAGTTAAAGAGATAATTGGGAATTTTGATGAAAATGTGGAAACAAAAAGTTATCCATTTAATTATCTGTAGTTTGGGAGTGAGATTTTTCATTTATTGCATTTTTGAAAGCCGTTACGTAATTGTTATGGGGATAATTATTAAATCATTATCAAGGGGATGATAGTTTCGCTGATGAGGAATAATTAAGTTGAATCATTCAATCAATTATTCGACTGAGAAACTACTTTTTTTTAATTAATAGAAGAATCCAAACACAAGAGCTAGAGATTTTCAAATTTGAAGAAAATGGAATTTGATAAGATTTAAGATAGAAACGATTTGGAAAATAATTATCTACAGAAAATAGCAATTAAAGAAAAGACAATAAAGGGGGAATTTCGGAATAATCATTGGATAATTAAAGAGATAACTTTTGGGCAAAATTGATTAGAAAATAGTTATTGAAATTGAGGTTGAAGGTTCATTATAAATTGGCGCCCGAACAGGGACTTGTAATTAAGAGAGACTTGAAAAATAAGATTCTAATTAACAAGAAAGTGAAAAATCGTAAATAAAGAAAACTGGGACAATTAAAATTTCTTTAATTAAGTAAAGTGTGTGAATTCGGGAAAAGAACTCAAGAAATCAGAAGTGATAGACACTTAATGTAAAAAAAAAGTAACTTGAAAAGAAAAGATAGTTAACAAGCAAGTGTTAGTGAAAAAAACGTGAGAGACATTAGTGGAATTATGACAAATAATTTGATTTCCGGCTTAGCCTTGTAATAATTTTTACTGAACAAAATAATTTTTTTAATAATATGTCGCCAAATAGAGGATTAACACGTTATCATAAAATGAATAAGAAACAGCTGGAGAGAGAGTTGGAACGACGTGGATTAGAATCATCAGGGCGGAAGTCAGTCCTGAAGAAGAGGTTGCTAGATGCAGTTCTCCAGGGAATTCAAAAAGAAACAGTGAGATCAAATCAAGGAGATAATCAAAAAGAAAATGAAACACCTGAGAGTGTGTTGAGGAATCCATCAAGAGCATCAAGAGATAACTCGAGGTGAGATAACACTGGAAGAACAGATCAGAAACGATCTCGGAGAACTAGTGAAGCGAGTGAAGTCGATCGTCTTCATTCAGGAGAAACACCTAGAAGAGCAAGTCAAATAGAAGTCCACATAGAGAATAACCCTGAAGATCCAACGAATGAAATGACCCAGAATACAACTAGAGCTGGAGTAAGAAGGGAAGAGTTGAGAAAAGCATAAGAAAAAGCTGCAAAGGAAGATGCATTAGAGAAAGAAAGAGAAGAGAGACAAAGGGCAAAAGAAAAGCGTAATGCAGAGAGGAGAAGAGGAGAGGTGTTGAAAAAGCAAGACAGAATTGCGTATGAAAGATTGGAAAAACAACGAGCATTCAGAGAAAAACAAGGAGCCGAAATGCTGGCTAGAAGAAGAAGAGAAGAAGAAGAGTGAGGAGCAATGGCTAGAGCACGAAGAACCAGAGAATGGGCTAAACAACAGCAAGCAGAGCTTGATAACAGGTCCAGACAAGGTAGACGGTCATCAAGAGAGAGAATGCCGCCACCAACTGCTTCGCCACCTAGACATAGAAAAAGGACAGTACCTGAGAAACCACAGCACTTCACACCAAGAGCAATGGATAGAGTGGATGATGGAGACTAAGAGAAAATCCTGATCATATCACTCGAAAGACTAGAACGAGACTCAGTTATTCCACAGAAAAAGGAGGGAATAGCCCAAGATTGAATGATAACAGAAATGCTAGATCCAATATGGCGGAACGAAGGAGTGTTTCATATAATGTTGAAGAACCCGAGGATGACGATCCAAGAGAGTACCCACGTTACGATCAGAGAAGTCAATATGATTGACCAGACGAGTTTGATCAAGTCGGTGGAGTGGAAGAGATCAAGTCGATCGAAGAAGTCGATAGGAGGAAAGGGATCGAGTTGATGAAAGAAGTCGGTACGAGAGACACATAGAATCTGATCGAAGGAGCCAATACGACGGAAGAAATGACTTTGATCAAAGAAGCAGATATGATCCGGAAAAACGAGACAACTTGGAAGGAACACCTCGAAAAATGAGAAGAGATGAAAGACTACCGCCAAAAGTTGATGAAAGAGATATACAATCTGGAGCTAGACCAAGGGAAGATTCATCAAGAACCAGAAGCTACGAAGAGTTTCCAAGAGCTAGACACTTTGAGGAATTCAGAGACACGAGATATCGTGAAGAGCAACAGAGGTCCAGATATGATCGCGATGAGCGAAGTATTCGTGACAAAGAACTAGAAGAAAGAGGACAATACGATCGGTTAATTAATGTCCTTTCAATAAATCCAGGAGATGTCATTAGGAAATGGAATGTCAAGTTTGATGGACCAGAGAATGTCTTGAATTTTATAGAACGAGTTGAAGAAATGGAAATAGCATCGGGAATTCAGAAGAGAGGCTTGGTAAATAATATTCCTCTCATGCTGAAGGATCAAGCTCTCTCTTGGTACAGAAACAATAGAGTAGAATGGAGAGACTGGGACGATTTCGTGTATGATTTGAGATCATATTTCTTACCAGCCCATTACGAGGATAATTTGGATAATGAGATTAAGAATAGAGTGCAGAAAGAAGGTGAACGGATCAGAGTCTATGTGTCAGACATCATGACTAAGACGAGAAGATACAGAAAAATGGATGAGAAGGCGCGAGTTCACAGATGTTTCAGAAATCTGTTACCAAAGTATAAGAAGTACATGAGAAGTGATCCAAAGAGTATTGCTGCTATCCTGAAGTATGGAACAGATTATGAGATAGACTTCTTGAGATTAGATGAAGTAAAGGAAAAAGTTAAGGAGAATAATGAGAATGAAAATGACGACAAGAAGAAAGGAAAGAGTAAATTGGAATTAGCACTCATACAACCAGCATACGATAGACAAACATGCTGTTGGAGGTGTGGACAAGGAGGTCATCGAGTACATGAATGTAAAAACGAATCAGTGAAATTCTGCTCGAGTCGTGGTACTAAAGATAAGTTCACAAGAGAATGCGATTGTGAAAAACCTGAATGGTTAAAAGCAAAGATCAAACAGAGCAAGAATAAGAAGAATAATCGAGGTCGGAACTCCAACGTGATAGGAAATCAGCAGACAGCTGGTAATGGTGGAAATCAGGAGCAACAAAATGGAAGAACCAATGTAGTACCAGGTCAGGGAGGTGCAGGAGCCTCTGAACTACCACCTCCACTGATACCAACACCAGTTCAACCAGGAGCAACAAATCTCGTGATGCTAGTTCAAGATAACCGAAGATACTTGAACATTAGCATCGAGGGACTGCAATTTGAAAGTTTACTGGATTCGGGAGCTGTGAAATCATACATGTCACATCTGCTTGGACAGAGCTTCAGTAACGAAAACAAGAGACACAATTGAAGAAGACAAAGCACGTTACTGTTTTGGCTGATGGAAGGCATGCAGAGATTTTAGGGAAGTTAAAGTTGAACATCGAAGTGAACAACAAAAAGGTCAATTGTCAGTTCTACGTGATGAAGAACTTGGCAATGCCAGTAATATTGGGTATGGATTCCATGAATAAGATGGGTTTAGAAATGAAATTTCCCCAATTGGAATTGGCAGAGAGAATGGATGATAATGATAGAAGAAAAACAATGGCATTTGATATTGGACTTGGATTAATGGATGTAGAATTGAACGAATCTGAAGAAGAAAAACTTGAAGAAAGACCGGAAATTGAACCGCAAGATTGTGAAGATGATGATGAAAATGATTTATCATCAGAGAACTAGAGTGAGGAAAATTTATATGCCTTGAGGCCAGGATCAGATGAAGATGAAGAGTATCAGGAAGCAATCTTGAGGATTCATGAGGAATTGAAGAAATCAGAAGGTGTTAAGAAACCAACACATCTGATTGAACACAGAATTCGTTTAAAAGAAGGCATTGAACCCATCAAGTTCAGGTACACTCCGAAAAATCCAGCGATCTTGAAAATCATGCATGATGCAGTTGATAAAATGATAGAGGACAATATCATTGAAAAATCAGAGAGTCCATGGAATTCGCCAGTTGTACTAGTGAAAAAGAATAATAAAGAATATCGATTTTGTATCGACTACAAGAAATTGAATGAGGTGACGGTTAACGATGCGTATCCCCTACCACACGTGAATACGATGCTAGATAAGCTGAGGAACGCGTATTACATCTCGACAATTGATTTGAAGCAAGGATATTGGCAGGTGCCAGTGGCTGAAGAGAGTAAACCGATAACAGCATTTTCCGTTCCTGGAAACGGACTTTTCCAATTCAAGGTCATGCCGTTTGGGTTTACCTCTGCTCTAGCGACGTTCCAGAGATTATTGGACACTGTTATTAAACTAGAATTACAGCATAAGGACGGTTACGTGATTGGATCTACTTTGGAAGAGTGTACAGAAAACACGATAACCGTTTGTAAATGGCTAAGAGAAGCTAATTTACAAATTAACGTAGAAAAGAGTAAATTTCTACAGGAAGAGACAAAATACCTTGGACATATTGTTGGTCGACATGGAGTGAGGACAGATCCAGACAAGGTTGAAGCCATTGTGGAGATACCTGAACCAGGGAATGTGAAAGAGTTGAGGAGATTCATTGGAATGGTCTTATGGTATAGAAGATTTATACCCAATTGTTCAACATTGATGACTCCACTAACGATGCCGTTAAGAAAAGGGCTGAAATGGACATGGAACAGAGAGCAAAATACTGCTTTTCAAACACTGAAAGAATGTTTAACTAAAGCGCCAGTACTTGCAACACCAAACTTCGACTTACAGTTTGTGCTACAAACTGTTGCTAGTAACGACGGTCTTGCTGCAGTTTTGACTCAAAAAGATGGAGAAGAGGAACACGTGATTGCATATGCCAGCAGAACGTTGTCAAAACCTGAAAAAAACTACTCAACGACAGAGAAAGAGTGTCTTGCAGTAGTTTGGGGAATAAAGAAGATGAGGATGTATCTGGAAGGGTACCATTTCTTGGTGTTAACGGATCATCAATCTCTTAAATGGATTAGGAACATGGAGAATCCAATTGGAAGAATTGCACGGTGGAACTTGTATCTTCAACAATTTGATTATGAAATCCAGTACAGACATGGAATATTCAATAAGATTGCTGACGCATTGTCTAGAGATCCAATTGACGTGGACAATGAGGAAGCAGATGACGAAGAAGAAGAAGGGATAATAATGGCACTCGAGCCAGAGCAATGGTGCAAGTGATATCGAGACACGATGGAAAAGGTACAGAGTTATCCTGAAAGACACCCCGATTACACAATCAAGGATGGACTGCTATACAAACACATGTATCACCAGCATGATTATGTATCAAGGCAAGGAGAGGCCTGGAAACTGTGTGTTTCAGAGTCTCAGAGACAAAGAGTCTTAAGAGAAAATCACGATGATCCTACAGCGGGACATCTTGGCATGGGAAAGACGATTGCTCGTATAGCTCAGCGTTAGTATTGGCCAGGTATGCAACACAAAATCAGGGATTACATTCGCAGTTGTGAAAGTTGCCAAAGTTTTAAAGCGTCTCAACAACCACCTGGAGGCAAGATGGGCACCATATACGCTTCTCGTCCATGGGAAGTCGTATCAATCGACCACGTCGGTCCAATGATAAGATCATCGCAAGGAAATTCGTACATTCTGGTAATGCAGGACAAATTCACCAAATGGGTGGAGATGCGACCTCTGAGAGTGGCTGAAGCCAATCTATTACTCTCTGTCTCTCTCACACTCATACGTTCCCTATCTACCGCTTCATTCAACTTTTCTCAGTTGATATTAAAAGATCCGGGTTAATTCCTTTTCTATCACTTGCCAATTAATCTTTGGCAAGTGACTACGAACTTATTTTCTCAAGTTTATTGCTATTTTGTGAGAAACTTGAATTTATGTGAATGTTGTGCACGTGCTAACACGGCTACTCAAAATGGCGACGCCGGTGAGGCCAGCGACGGCTGTATTTTCTCAACGCTTTATTCTCACTTTTCCGGGCGCACTTGATAACCAAATAATAATAAAAAAAACTGATACTTCTCGGAATTAACTATCAAATAATGACTCGGGCCCTGCGGAATTAATGACACGGAATTAACTTCGGGCATTAGATTGTTACTACGCGGTTATGCTAATTTGTACACTCGCACACACACACACACACCTGTCACTGTACAATTTCAGTGAAATACTCACTCAATACGCTCGATATCGCTCTAGAGAATATTTCAGCTCGTTGCTGAAGTTCAGGCAGTCCTGCGGGTCCTCAACGTCCAAATTCACCACTTATTTATTAACTTACAATTAATAAAAATAGATATTGGGTGAAATACGGGACGTTCGTTGTTTAGACCAGGACCAGAGTGACGTTGTCGGTGGTCATGGCTGCCTTCGTTTTCCGGGTTCCTCATTTTTGGCCAATCAGCGTGGAGAATTCCCTTTTAGTATTTTCCTATTGGTTGGGCATTCTTCGGGCATCGATCGAGGCGCTCTGTGGCGCAGATCGATATCCTCGGCTCCGTTATCTTGTCGATAACTAGGTCAATGCCAAACGACAGATGGTAATTGTCGTTTGGCCTTGGTTTCCCAATTCTGTTCATCCGGGTTCATTGACCGCCAGTTTTGCTAACTTGTAGCAGTTAATGCGGGATTTCTCCTCTCTCCGGCTGTCCACATGCTCTAGACTGTCTACCTGGATATTTCCGGGGATTTCTGCGGCTCCTGAGGCTCCCGGGTAGATGACTCTCGCAGTGATACTCCTGCAGCTCCATTCTTCCTCTTCGGGCATTCCTCGAGCGTATTGTCCATTCGTTCTTTTTGAGAGGGATAACGCCTCGGTTGATTAATAAACGAGGAGTGACACAAGCTCATAGATTGAGCCACATGAAAGATTAATAAAATTAAGGATTGTCAGTATCCTTGAATTAGTAACTTAGTGGAAACAGGCGTTCTGTGCCACAAAACTCTAAATATTTCACGAAGCTGCATGTCCGCGGACATGAAGGAATCACCACCCCGAGGTTCCCCGTGGACGCCATCCCAAAGTCATTTATGACGATGGGATGGTGACGAAGTATTCCTCCGGTGGCACGATCGAGCCGGCAGTATCGGATTTTTCCGAGACTGTTCCCGGCAGCAGAGGTTTATTATTTTTATAAACCCCAAAAATAGTGGATCAGTTGATCCCCGACCAATGGACCTTACGCGTCCGGGTGGCGAATCGATTAATTGTCCATTCGTTCTTGTAGATTTCACACCTTCATACATTCATCCATTCATCATTTACGGAATAGGGAGGGAAACATAATTAAACATAATTAATGGGCCTTTAATCCCGTTACAATGAAAAACATGAAAAATTTTCATCCATAGTTGTTTTTGATTCATACAATTGAAAAGAAATTTTGAATGTAAGGCATATTCATGAAAAACATGAAAAATTTTCATTCATAGTTGTTTTTGATTCATACAATCGGAAAAAAATTTTGGATAAAAGGCATATTCATGAAAAAAATGGAAAATTTTCATTCATAGTTGTTTTTGATTCATACAATCGGATAAAAATTTTGAATAAAAGGCATATTCATGAAAAGGCTTATCTCTACCCGTACTGGATTCATTTGAGCAGGGTTCAGTTGTCAGGGATATAAACGATAGCTTCACATCCGATAGACTACGTCCGTAACCGATAGCTCAGATCTCTCGCAATAGTATACGATGGATACTATCGGATGTAACTTTTTTTCAATGTTGCATCGGACGAGAGATTTTTGATTTCTTTGAAGGTTACCACCAGTGGAATTCATCCAATTCTCTCGAATCCGATATTTTAATTGTTCGAATCATGCATTCACAACCGATAGGATATGCCGGATGACCGATGCAGCATATCTTTACCCGCACTGAATTCGTTTGAGCAGGGTTCAGTTGTCAGGGATATGGACGATGGGTTCACATCCGATAGCTCATATCGCTTGCAATAGTATGCGATGGATTCTATCGGATGTAACTTTTTTTCAATGTTGCATCGGACGAGAGATTTTTGGTTTCTTTGAAGGTTACCACCGGTGGGATTCATCCAATTCTCTCGAATCCGATATTTTAATTGTTCGTATCATTCATTCACAACCGATAGGATATGCCGGATGACCGATGCAGCATATCTTTACCCGCACTGAATTCGTTTGAGCAGGGTTCATTTGTCAGGGATATGGACGATGGGTTCACATCCGATAGCTCATATCGCTTGCAATGGTATGCGATGGATTCTATCGGATGTAACTTTTTTTCAATGTTGCATCGGACGAGAGATTTTTGGTTTCTCTGAACGTTACCACCGGTGGGATTCATCCAATTCTCTCGAATCCGATATTTTACTTGTTCGTATCATTCATTCACAACCGATAGGATATGCCGGATGAACGATACAAAGTGAATATATCGGTTGCACCGATTTTTTGACTCAATACCGATAAGGTAGAGAGTACTCTACCTTATCCATACAGTGTCATTCATTCCCGCTCCGCCAGAATTCCATTTAATTTTCTATCGTACATCGCAACGAGCCAGTCGAGACAAATATGTTGATACTCTCGCAACGTTCAGTTAACCACAATAAATATTTTTCAGTCTGACGAACAATAAAATTAAGAGGCTAATCCAACGTCTTCTTTCTCTTCTCCTCTAGTCTTGTTTGTGATTTGTTGATAATGCCATCTAGCGGAGCGGGAATGAATGACACTGTATGGATAAGGTAGAGTACTCTCTACCTTATCGGTATTGAGTCAAAAAATCGGTGCAACCGATATATTCACTTTGTATCGTTCATCCGGCATATCCTATCGGTTGTGAATGAATGATACGAACAATTAAAATATCGGATTCGAGAGAATTGGATGAATCCCACCGGTGGTAACGTTCAAAGAAACCAAAAATCTCTCGTCCGATGCAACATTGAAAAAAAGTTACATCCGATAGAATCCATCGCATACTATTGCAAGCGATATGAGCTATCGGATGTGAACCCATCATCCATATCCCTGACAACTGAACCCTGCTCAAACGAATTCAGTGCGGGTAAAGATATGCTGCATCGGTCATCCGGCATATCCTATCGGTTGTGAATGCATGATTCGAACAATTAAAATATCGGATTCGAGAGAATTGGATGAATTCCACCGGTGGTAACCTTCAAAGAAATCAAAAATCTCTCGTCCGATGCAACATTGAAAAAAAGTTACATCCGATAGAATCCATCGCATACTATTGCGAGAGATCTGAGCTATCGGTTACGGACGTAGTCTATCGGATGTGAAACTATCGTTTATATCCCTGACAACTGAACCCTGCTCAAACGAATCCAGTACGGGTAGAGATAAGCCCATGAAAAACATGAAAAATTCTTATTCATAGTTGTTTTTGATTCATACAATTGAAAAGAATTTTTGAATGTAAGGCATATTCATGAAAAACATGAAAAAGTTTCATTCATAGTTGTTTTTGATTCATACAATTGAAAAGAAATTTTAAATGTAAGGCATACTCATGAAAAATGTGAAAAATTTTCATTCATAGTTGTTTTTGATTCATACAATAGAAAAAAAATTTTGAATGTAAGGCATATTCATGAAAAACATGAAAAATTTTCATTCATAGTTGTTTCTGATTGATACAATTGAAAAAAAATTCTGAATGTAAGGCATATTCATGAAAAAGATGAAAAATGTCCATTCATAGTTGTTTTTGATTCATACAATCGGAAAAAAATTTTGAATAAAAGGCATATCCATGAAAAACATGGAAAATTTTCATTCATAGCTGTTTTTGATTCATGCAATTGAAAATTTTTTTTGAAAGAACGGCATATTCATGAAAATCATGAAAAATTTTCATTCATAGTTGTTTTTGATTCATACAATTGGAAAGAAATTTTGAATGTAAGGCAAATTCATGAAAAACTCGAAAAATTTCTACTCATAGTTGTTTTTGATTCATACAATTGAAAAGAAATTTTGAATGTTAGGCATATTCATGAAAAACATGAAAAATTTTCATTCATAGCTGTTTTTGATTCATGCAATTGAAAAGAAATTTTGAATGTAAGGCATATTCATGAAAAACATGAACAATTCTCATTCATAGTTGTTTTTGATTCATACAATTGGAAAGAAATTTTGAATGTAAGGCATATTCATGAAAAACATGAAAAATTCTTATTCATAGTTGTTTTGGATTCATACAATTGAGAAGAAATTTTGAATGTAAGGCATATTCATGAAAAACATGAAAAAGTATCATTCATAGTTATTTTTGATTCATACAATTGAAAAGAAATGTTAAATGTAAGGCAGATTCATGAAAAATATGAAAAATTTTTATTCATAGTTGTTTCTGATTGATACAATTGAAAAAAAATTCTGAATGTAAGGCATATTCATGAAAAACATGAAAAATGTCCATTCATAGTAGTTTTCGATTCATACAATCGGAAAAAATTTTTGAATAAAAGGCATATCCATGAAAAACATGGAAAATTTTCATTCATAGTTGTTTTTGATTCATGCAATTGAAAAAAATTTTTGAAAGAACGGCATATTCATGAAAATCATGAAAAATTTTCATTCATAGTTGTTTTTGATTCATACAATTGAAAAGAAATTTTGAATGTAAGGCATATTCATGAAAAACTCGAAAAATTTCCACTCATAGTTGTTTTTGATTCATTTAATTGAAAAGAAATTTTGAATGTTAGGCATATTCATGAGAAACATGAAAAATTTTCATTCATAGCTGTTTTTGATTCATACAATTGAAAAGAAATTTTGAATGTAAGGCATATTCATGAAAAACATGAACAATTCTCATTCATAGTTGTTTTTGATTCATACAATTGGAAAGAAATTTTGAATGTAAGGCATATTCATGAAAAACATGAAAAATTCGTATTCATAGTAGTTTTTGATTCATACAATTGAAAAGACATTTTGAATGTAAGGCATATTCATGAAAAACATGAAAAAATTTCATTCATAGTTGTTTTTGATTCATACAATTGAAAAATAATGTTAAATGTAAGGCATATTCATGGAAAATATGAAAAATTTTCATTCATAGTTGTTTTTGATTCATACAATAGAAAAAAAATTTTGAATGTAAGGCATATTCATGAAAAACATGAAAAATTTTCATTCGTAGTTGTTTCTGATTGATACAATTGAAAAAAGTTCTGAATGTTAGGCATATTCATGAAAAACATGAAAAATGTCCATTCATAGTTGTTTTTGATTCATACAATTGAAAAGAATTTTTGAATGTAAGGCATATTCATGAAAAACTTGAAAAATTTCCATTCATAGTTGTTTTTGATTCATACAATTGAAAAGAAATTTTGAATGTTAGGCATATTCATGAAAACCATGAAAAATTTTCATTCATAGCTTTTTTTGATTCATACAATTGGAAAGAAATTTTTCATGTAAGGCATATTCATGAAAAACATGAAAAATTTCCATTCATAGTTGTTTCTTGTAATGAACCATAAACCTCAATTTCAATAATTACTTCTCGTTTTGTCTCCTCAGAAAGTTATCTTCTCAATTATCTTTTTCATTATTTTGTTATGCCCCATAAGCATTATTCAAAATTATTTAATTATTTCATAATTACAGTAAAGAAGTTGAACACATTAATGAGTTCAACTTACTTCACATATTCATGCTTAGAATAGCTCAGCGGTAGAGCACCTGACATGTAATCAGAGGGTCGTGGGTTCAAATCCTGCTTGCGCATTACATATTTTTTCCGAAATTTGATTTTCTAAATAAAATTTATTAATAAAAATTAATTTATTAATAAATTTAATTGTTTAATGGCGACATTGCCTCGTGGATGGGAGGTGGAGAAAAAGATGTGAGAATCAAAAATTCGATGGTAAATATAGTAACTCGCAATAGCTCAGCGGTAGAGCACCTGACATGTAATCAGAGGGTCGTGGGTTCAAATCCTGCTTGCGCATTACATATTTTTTCCGAAATTTGATTTTCTAAATAAAATTTATTAATAAAAATTAATTTATTAATAAATTTAATTGTTTAATGGCGATTCACACAAGCATCATAAGCAATTCTAAACAAAAAAATTCTCTTCCTTTTGGTCCACGAATTACGCTCTTTCTTATTTCCCGTTTTTTTTCCAAATAATTATGGTCGATTCCACCAATTCTCGAATAGAATTTCGGCTCCAATTTTTGGGAGGCTACTTTTCGGTCCCCACCAATTAAAACCATTAAAATGAAGAAAATCCTAAATTCTAAACCATTTTGCCCCACTATCGAAGCAGACATCGATGAATTTTGATTTTTGCATCAAAATTTTCTCTTAAGAATGACGTGAGTAGTTAAATGAAAAAAAAATACAAAATATAGATTTTCGTCGCAAATTTTCTGAATTTTCTGAAAAAAATATCCTTTTCTGTCTTTGTCCTTGTTTTCGAGGTGAAAATGCTCTTTGAAAACTTCAAATGCTGGTTTCGAATCGTTCCCCAATTTTTTTGTCAATTTTTTTATTCTTTCCTGAAAATTTGGAAAATTTGGTAGGAACTATATGATTTTCGGCCCCTGCTCTTGAAAACCCCGGCAACTGTAATTAAAAAATTCAAATTCGATACTTATTGAGTACTAACAATAAATGCAAGTTGAAAAGATGAATGTTGCAAAAGACATATGGATATTGATCACATTTTATAATCTTAAATGGAAAACATTTAAACAACTGATGTTTTCCATTTAGAATTATGAAATGTGATCAATATACATATGTCTTTTGCAACATCCATCTTTTCCACTTGCATTTATTGTTAGTTCTTAATAAGTATTAAATTTCAAATTTTTAATTACAGTTGCCGTGGTTTTCAAGAGCAGGGGCCAAAATTCATCTAGTTCCTAGCAAATTTTCCAAATTTTCAGAAAAAAATAAAGAAATTGAAAAAAAATTGGAGAACGATTCGAAACACGCATTTGAAGTTTTCAATGAGCATTTTTACCTCGAAAAAAAGGACAAAGACGAAAGAAGATATTTTTTTCAGAAAATTCAGAAAATTTGCGATGAAAATCTATATTTTGTACTTTTTTTTTTCATTTACCTACTCACGTCATTCTTAAGAGAAAATTTTGATGCAAAATCAAAATTCATTGATTTCTGCTTCGATAGTGGGGCAAAATGCCTTAGAATTTAGGATTTTCTTCATGTTCAGACTTTTGCATAAAAGTCTGAGGGTTTGCTATCAGACGGATCAAGTGACATCGGGTCAACTCGCGAATCTTCGCGTGGGCCTGCAGTGCTATTTGGCTGAACTGTGAGCGCTCACTTCTCACCAGAGAGACTCGGTTTTCATCCATCAAACGGTGTGCATGGGCACTATCTTACGGCTAATCACGATGTAAACGCGTGTGAATCAACGGCCTTTTATCTATGGTCTGGGTTCGGTCTATTATCAATCGGTTACTTTATCCATTAATTAACGGCATGGTTCATATCAATATTAATTATCATATGTATTTTATCCAACGAACAACAGTGCAAATTATATCTATTTTTATATAAATCCGGCTTCTTTATTCTATCGATACCTGTCCCAATTTCAGACCAGCGTCGGTGCTATTTTGGGGGCATTTTATCTATGAAACAATACAGTCCACTTAAGACATCAATTTTCGGCTACAACATCTAAGATAAATCATCAAAACCCAAACACTTCATTTTAATGGTTTTAATCGATGAGAACCAAAAAGTCACCTCCCAAAAATTGGAGCCGAAATTCTATTCGAGAATTGGTGGAATCGCACTTATTCAAATTCGCGATTTGTTTGATTATTTTACTAATTAAATAGCAATTTTTAGTCTCATTTAATTCTTTTAATTCAAATTTTCTTTCAAAGATTGGAGAGAGAGTCTTCGGTAATCGCGTCCTTCAATTTTATCGATTTCAAATAGTATTGTCGAATTTTTATCGATAAATATTCTCTTCTGATACTGTTGTGCTCTTCTCGACTACTCGGTCGGTAAAACAGATTCTTGATGACGACGAAGTGAGACACGTGGGTCCGTTGGTGATCGAGTAGGAACGCTTCGGGCAAATTCAGATTCATTAGCAAATAAATCTCTTATTTATTCATTAAAATCAAAGTAAGCGTTAATTTACATTTTTCTCACCAAGGATCACCTTTTTTCTTCCAATTGTTATTATCAACCTTTTTATGTTTAAAATCGAAAGAAATCAACGCAGGGCTAAAGCCGAGATTTAGACAAATTAGGCACTGATTCTCCCGATTTTCACTCATTAATTATTGATTTTTTTTTATTTAATTAGGGAATATTTTATTCCTAATTATTCTTCTTCTCATCTACTATCTTTCATTCTCTTTTCTTTTTAATTCTAAACAAAAAAGTTCTCTTTCTTTTGGTCCACAAATTACGCTCTTTCTTATTTCCCGATTTTTTTCCAAATAATTATTTAAATTCGCGATTTGTTTAATTATTCAACTAATTAAATAGCAATTTTTAGTCTCATTTAATCCTTTCAATTCAAATTTTCTTTCAAAGCTTGGAGAGAGAGTCGTCGGTAATCGCGTCCTTCAATTTTATTGATTTCAAATAGTACTGTCGAATTTCTATCGATGAATATTCTCTTCTGGTACTGTTGTACTCTTCTCAACTACTCGGTCGGTAAAACAGATTCTTGATGACGATGAAGTGAGACACGCGGGTCCGTTGGTGATCGAGTCGGAACGCTTCGGGCGCCCCTCTTGTTCTTCCCCCCCCTCTGGTCCCTATATCCTAGCTCGGCTAGGATTCGCGTGACTCGACTTTCCCCCTTACTCCCCAAAACTCTAATTTCAGCTCACCACTAGGATGGCTCAACAATTAATTCGATATGCCACCCGGACACGTAAGGTCCATTGATCGGGGATCAACTGATCCGCTATTCTTTGGGGTTTATAAAAATAATAAACCTCTGCTGCCGGGAACAGTCTCGGAAAAATCCGATACTGCCGGCTCGATCGTGCCACCGGAGGAATACTTCGTCACCATCCCATCGTCATAAATGACTTTGGGATGGCGTCCACGGGGAACCTCGGGGCGGTGATTCCTTCATGTCCGCGGACATGTAGCTTCGTGAAATATTTAGAGTTTTGTGGCACAGAACGCCTGTTTCCACTAAGTTACTAATTTTAAGGATACTGACAATCTTTAATTTTTATTAATCACTCATGTGGCTCAATCTATGAGCTTGTGTCACTCCTCGTTTATTAATCAACCGAGGCGTTATCCCGCTCAGTAAGGATGGCTCAACAGGACTCTAGGCGCACTCCACGAGAAAGGCGTAAAAGACCAAAAAAAAATTCACGACTCTACAAGCTCTCCACTAGGAAGGCTAAAAGCGCGAATTACCCTCGTCGCCTGTAAGGGAAACACCCGCACGGTTAAGAGAAGGAGCTCTGTCACAATCCTTTGCACGAATCGTTTGGGCAGAGTTTCGCCTTCTGAATTATTTCAGTACGCGATTTTGAATTTAACACCTCTGAGACAATACTTGACTTGGAGGTGAAAAAGCTACGATGCACGCTCTAGCGGCAGCGCTCGTACTACGAAAAATTTGGAATTAATTCCCGAGATTTTACTTATTTCGGCGCTCTCTCTCCGCGCAACCGTTTATTCGCGTGTAACTTTCTGAAAAATTATCAGAAAAATTTTCTCTCTCGACAAATAATTTATTCATTTAATTCTTCTTATTCTAAACCTGGTTTCAGAAAAATCCAATGAAATTTCGCGATTTTATTGCCCTTTGAACTTTGTCAAAAATTTAAAAAAATTCTTTTTCTCTCAAATTTACTTTTAATTTTAATTTCCTTTTATTCACTCAAATTCACTAATTTATTATTTTTTTCGGGCTCTCACAGTCTCCCCTTTCTTATAAAAAAAAAAAAGTTGGAAAATCCCAATTTTACAGTTTCATTTTTTTTTCTTATCTTTGTTATCAATCTTTTCTTCAATCTTTCGGGTTTACCCTCTTGCTCTGATTTCCTTCAGATTTCTCATGTGCTTATCAACTAATTATCTATAAAAGTAAAAAAAAAAATCGCTCTAGGACTCATTGTCGTTTCTTTTTTCGAGCTCTATTTTCTAATCAGTTTCCTTTTTAACTCTTTGGAATACTCGGCTAAAGGCGCTACGTATTCATATCAGCAATGTTTTTTTTTTTTTTTTTTTTTGATTACTCCTTTCACAGATCAATAATATAATCTATAAACAAACAAAAGAATATATATTGTCACGTATTTTCAATCCATGGTAATTAAAGAATTGCGTGAAACTCAAAAAAATCAAAATATCCCAATAAAATAAATAAATTCAAACAACGTTAATTGTTGAGCGCCAGGACGACCTGTCGTCCGAAAATCAAAACAAACAAAGAAATATCAAAATTTGATCCCCAGGTGATTATCCGACTAGTCAGTAACAAAAGGATTTCAAAAGGATTTCAAAATCCTTTTGATCGCGGAGGCGGCTGGGTTCGAAACTCACCTGTAAATTTATCGAAAAGGAATACAGATTTCTAAATAAAATATAATTCAATTTTGTTTTATTATTTTAATTCAGAGTGATATCTCTTGGTTTACTAGGCTTTTTAGAAAAATAAAAGTAAAAAATATTACAATAATAATAAAAAATAAATATTTAGTTACTGAATTTAAATTTTGTTAAACAACATTATAATTGTCTTTAATATCGGAAGAATAACATGAATCAATTATTCAAGATTCTATATAATTTCTATTTATCAAAAACAAAAAAAAATGATAATCAGAACTAATTCAAAAGTCCCGACAAATTTCACGAACACGACAAAACACTAGTTAACTACACAATTTGAATTGTCGTTAAAAGAAAATAGTCAAAGAATAAAAAAAAATCAATTTGAATTAATTCTGATTCCCGTGACAAGTACCTTAAAGCTCTATAACCGCATGGACGATCGGCGTCCTTTGACAATGCACCTTTATAATTTTCCAGCCATAAACTTGAATTAAATAAAAAATAAATAATAATGATAAAAATAAATTAGACGAAACAATCGCCGTTATTGAATAAAAAAAAATAATAATAACAATAATCAAAATTATCGTCTGAAATTATCGCTGAAAATTAAATTAAATGCCGACCAATTTTGATAAAATAAAAAAAAATAATTAAATCACAAATTCTCAATTAATTTTCTCGACAATAATTTTCCGAAATTAACAAAAATTAAAAAAATCTGCGAGAAACGAGAATAACTTAAATTAATTCGCGTTTCTTTAAATTTACGACAGAATAAAAAAACTAACACGCCATGGAAAATCCAAAAATGGCGGTTACCGGCGTCGTAACGACGCTAACACAAGAAAAATGTCCAAAACTATGCCGAGGATAATCACCCGCTTACCGGAGTGTTGTTCATTAACCTCGAAGCTAAATCCCTTCGTCAATCGTCCAATTCCCCGGTAATCGTCCAAGAAAATCTTCAATTATCCTCGATAATTTTAATTTCTCCAAAAATATTAATTGCAACGATAAGCATTGCGATTATTGCAACGGTAGTTAATATATTTTTCTTACAGCGAAAATCCTGTCTGTACTATTTGCCACCCAAACGGAAAGTGAGGGAAGCCGGCGTGCGTCAAAAATTAGACCACAGGTGGCTCTTCCCATAATTAATCATCCAATGACGTTCAAGATTTCTTTTATCGCCGGTATTGTTTTGCTTTCATTCCGGTAATTAAACACATGATAAAAGAATAAATCTTATAATTTTACGTCGAAAATTCCGTTAAAATTTTCCGTGATGATCTCTTAATTAATTTTTATCATAATCAATTCTTATCGAATTAATTATGATTTTCCAGATGTCCTTGATTTCCTTAATTCTCCGCCAATCAGAATAAGGAGTCCAACGGAAAACTTCTCCCATCGATTTCCATTTTCTGCGTCGATAACTTCCTTGAACAGCTCTCTATGATGCTCGTTCGTCCGCAGGCCCCTCCTTCCGGCGTGAAGAAAAACTCCGGCAAGAGCGGGAATATTCAAGGCGGAAAAGAAATCAATTAAATCAGTGAAAAAACATAAATATTGTTTCTCATTTCTCGGACCCTCCGTTCTGGTGGAGAATAAAAACTAATTTTTCAACGCGATACCGATCTCAAAAAATAATACTGATTGTAACGCAAATATGGCGTTACAATATATAAAAGAAATAATAATTCTGTTTTTTAGACTTTCGTCTACATGGACTCTTTTCATCCTTATTATCTAGTGTTTTTTTTTTAAATCTTTTATCTTTAATATTGCTCTGATTGATTGTCTTTCCTTTGAGTCTCATTCTTCTAGTCTTCCATCCTAGTCATTAGTCTTTAAGTTTCACTTTTTACCTGATTTGGTATTAACTTTACTTGAGCTACTAAAATATTTTAAACAAAAATTTTTTTTTTCTTTGAAAACAATAAGTAAAAAAAAAAAATTGAAAAATGAGAATACTGGACTCTTTTCCGCCTAGCTTTAAGAAAAAAAAAAAAAAAACGAGGGGTGCGTTGTTGCTCGCTCGCTGCGCTCGCTCGCGAGTTGGGGTGCGTTGTTGCTCGCTCGCTACGCTCGCTCGCGAGCTGGGGTGCGTTGTTGCTCGCTCGCTACGCTCGCTCGCGAGTTGGGGTGCATTGTTGCTCGCTCGCTACGCTCACTCGCGAGTTGGGGTACGTTCTGGCTTGCTCGCTACGCTGGATCGTGAATGGAGGAGTGTTGTCGTGTTGGTTTTAGAATGTGTTTGACCTCTCAGAGGTCACAAAAAGAACTTCCCGATTCATTCATTGTCTGGCTACAGATTTTCTTTATAATGTGAAAGGGCTGTTCGTTTTACCATAAGGGCCACCCCTCCCCTCCCGATTTCATTTTACCGCAGGGTGGTCCCTTTTGCCCCATCATCCTCATTTGTGACATATTCCTGATCAAAATTTCCGGTTTTCCCACGAATTTCGTATTTTTTTCATCACTTTTCCGTAAAAAACTCAGAAACTAATGAGCTGACATGGCTCATAATCTAATCAGGGCTAAGTTACATAAAGATGATTCCATTCCATTAAAAAAAATTTTGATCGGATAAGTATTGGCAGTGGAATCGTTTTTCAAAATTTCCTCACATACGCACATACATACATACATACATACACACACACACACACACACACGGACAGTTCCGTAAAAACTATCAGAAATTCATGTCAGCATCTTGAAACGTCGAGATCTGATGAAAAATCGAAAATTGATTTTCGGGGCAAATACAATAACTTCCTTATCGGGAAGTTAAAAATATCTAGTCATTAATCGTTAATAATACTCAATTAATTATCTTTCTCTGAGTCTTCTTATTATTTCTGCTTTCATCTTTATTCCTTAACAATAACTCAGACTGATTGCCTCTTTCTTTTGAGTTCTTTGTTTTTTTTTCTAGTCATTAATCTCTAGTCCTTTTTCTCTTTTTGGGTTTACTTTTTAACCCTTATTTGTACCTGATTTTTTTTTGTCAATGTCTATTTGTAAATAGTAAAAAAAAACTATAAGTAATTAAACTAACAAAAATAATAGCAACTCTGTTGCTCTCTTTCATCTAAGACTTCTCTCTTCAATCTGAAGATTTTCTAGCGTTCTACGCTGATTCATACAAAACAATAAAAAAATAGTTCAAAAATCGTGTATAAAATAATATTAACAAAAACTGAAAAGTTGGTTTTGGATCTCTCGTCTTTACTTTGGAGCTTCTTCGTTCTCTTTCTCCCACGTTATCACCGTACGATCTTTATAAATTCTTTTGATTTTCACCCCCTCTGTTCCATTGCTGCCAGTACAGCGATTGGAGTCGGAACATACTCAGGAACTGGTGTTATTGGTGGCGATGGATGAGATGGTTCAGGAATCTTGGGAACCTCTACTCGAAATCTTAAAACAACCATGGGTCCTGGAAACGGTTTTGGTTTAATCAGATTCGTTTCCTCATCTAATAAATACAAACTATTACTGTATTGTACTTTTCGGGGATCTTCCTTCTTTTTCTCTTCGTCATTCTCCAACTTCGTCTCTTCTTTCTCTAACTTCTTCCCTTCTTCCTTTCTTCTCTCTGGATTCGGCACAAAAATCAATGGCCTTAGTGGTTCCTTGACCAGTTCTTCTGATTTTGGCTCGATCATCGGAGGTGTCACTGATCCCATCATCCACTCTTCTGCCCCTTCTTCTCTTTCAATCTTATCTCCTTCACA
Source organism: Aleiodes alternator (assembly GCA_963921955.1). NCBI lineage: Eukaryota > Metazoa > Arthropoda > Insecta > Hymenoptera > Braconidae > Aleiodes > Aleiodes alternator. The sequence goes on along the minus strand of OY998102.1, from coordinate 2,228,365 downwards.
TTCCCAATCGATTTCTCGGAAAAGTTCTCGATCCTGTGCTTCAAGTTTCTCAAAATCAAAATCCTTTTCTTTTGGCATCTTGGATGATACAATCGTCGATAGAATTTCTTGGTTGGAGTTCGTCGGCGGTTGTCTCATTCGCGGCAGTTTCCTCTGTAGTCTTTTTGGTGGTCGAAGTTCTTGGTCGCCCCACTGATCTTCAAACTCCTCTGCTCCGTACATTTTTCTTAATTACAAAAATCCAATAAAAATACAATTATTTACAATCAAAAAAAAATAATTAATTTCCCTTTTATGGACTACTCGTAGAATGGTCGCAAATCTTTGATATGAACTAAAACTGCATTTCCCTCTTTATCAACAATTTCATATTCTGCAGGTGAAATGATCATTCTAACAGTATAATCTAAATCAAATTTCGGAGCTAATTTTGCCGATACATTATCAATAGCGAATGATAAAGTATGACCCCTAGTTTTTACTCGATCACCAACTTTCGGAACCCATTTCCCGCGTGTCTCATTGTAGTATTTACTCTGCTCTGTGAAGGCTCGTGCAAGATTGACCTCGACTACTTCTTGGGCATCTCGGAGTCTCTGGATTCTCTCACTCGTTGTAACTTCTTCTCCAGGTGCTGTGGTCTCGAGTTCTGCTCTGAAGGATTTGGGTTGATCAAGTTCTCTTCCATAGTTTAAGAAAGCTGGTGTACATTGTGTACACTCTTGTTTTGCTGTGTTGATAGCAAAGATTAGTTCAGGTAGAAATTTGTCCCATGACTTCTGACTCCCTTGAACGAATTGTGAAATCATTGTCTTGATGACGCGATTGGTTCTCTCCACTGGATTACATTGAGGTGAGTATCGAAGTGTTCTCACGTGCTCAATCTTGTACTCTTTCAGCATCGTCGTAAAAAGTTCACTGATAAATGGAGATCCGTTATCAGAAATCACAATTTTCGGTGTCCCAAATCTCAGAATAATTGCCTCTTTGCAGATTTTTGTGATCTGATTGGCTTTAGCCACTCTCAGAGGACGCATCTCCACCCATTTGGTAAATTTATCCTGCATTACCAAAATGTATGAAATCCCTTGCGATGATCTTGTCATTGGTCCGACGAGATCTAGTGATACGACTTCCCATGGACGAGAAGCGTATATTGTGCCCATTTTGCCTCCAGGTGGTTGTTGAGACGCTTTAAAACTTTGGCAACTTTTACAACTACGAATGTAATCTTTTATTTCGTGTTGCATGTTTGGCCAATAGTAGCGCTGGGCTATGCGAGAAATCGTCTTTCCCATGCCAAGATGTCCCGCTGCAGGATCATCATGATTTTCGCTTAAGACTCTTTTTCTCTGAGACTCTGGAACACACAGTTTCCAGGCCTCTCCTTGCCTTGATACATAATCATGCTGGTGATACATGTGTTTGTACAGCAGACCATTTTTGATTGTGTAATCAGGGTGTCTTTCAGGGTAACTCTGTACCTTTTCCATTGTTTCTCGATACCATTTGCACCATTGCTCTGGTTCGAGTGTCATTATCAACCCTTCTTCTTCTTCATCATCTGCTTCAGCATTATCAACGTCTATCGGGTCTCTAGACAACGCGTCAGCAATCTTATTAAATATTTCTCGTCTGTACTGGATCTCATAATCAAATTGTTGGAGGTACAAGCTCGAACGTGCAATTCTTCCAATAGGATTTCCCATGTTCCTGATCCATTTGAGTGATTGATGATCCGTTATTGCCAAGGAGTGATATCCTTCTAGGTCCATCCTCATTTTCTTTATGCCCCAAACTACTGCTAGACACTCTTTCTCTGTCGTTGAGTAGTTCTTTTCAGGTTTTGATAGCGTCCTGCTGGCATAGGCAATCACGTGTTCTTCTTCTCCATCTCTCTATGTCAAGACTACACCAAGACCTTCATTACTAGCGTCTGTTTGGAGTACAAACTGCAAGTCGAAGTTTGGCGTTGCAAGTACTGGTGCTTTTGTTAAACACTCCTTCAGTGTTTGAAAAGCAGCACTTTGCTCTTTATTCCATGTCCATTTTTGTCCTTTCCTTAACAGTATTGTCAATGGAATCATCAGAGTTGAACAATTTGGTATAAACCTTCTATACCACGAAACCATTCCAATGAATCTCCTCAATTCTCTCACGTTCTCTGGTTCAGGTATTTCCACAATGGCTTCTACCTTTTCTGGATCTGTCCTTACTCCATGTCTACCAACAATGTGTCCAAGGTATTTTGTCTCTTCTTGTAGAAATTTACGTTTTTCTACGTTAATTTGTAAATTAGCTTCTCTTAGCCACTTACAAACTGTTATCGTATTCTCTGTACACTCTTCCAACGTCGATCCAATGACGTAAACATCGTCAAGGTACGCTCCAGCTTTATGCTGTAGTTCCGGCTTAATGACAGTGTCCAATAATCTCTGGAACGTCGCTGGAGCAGAGGTAAACTCAAACGGCATGCCCTTGAATTGGAAAAGTCCTCTTCCAGGAACGGAAAATGCTGTTATCGGTTTACTCTCTGCAGCCATTGGCACCTGCCAATATCCTGTATCCGTTCCTCAGCTTATCCAGCATCGTGTTGACGTGTGGAAGAGAATACGCGTCTTTAACTGTCACGTCGTTCACTTTCCTGTAGTCAATGCAAAATCGATATTCCTTACTTTTCTTTTTCACGAGCACAACTGGCGAATTTCATGGACTATCTGATCTCTCAATGATATTATCCTCTAACATCTTATCAACTGCATCATGCATGATTTTCAGGATCGCTGGATTTTTCGGAGTGTACCTGAACTTGATGGGTTTAGTTCCTTCTTTTAAACAAATTCTGTGTTCAATCAGGTGTGTTGGTTCCTTAACACCCTCTGATTTCTTCAATTCCTCGTGAATCCTCAAGATTGCTTCTTGATACTCTTCATCTCCAATTGATCCTGGCCCCAAGGCATATAAATTTTCCTTATTCTCATCCTCTGACCATAAATCATCTTCATCCTCATCTTCGCAATCCTTCAGTTCCACTCCCGGATTTTCTTCAACATTTTCTTCATCAGTTTCGTTTAATTCCACATCCATTAATCCAAGTCTGATATCAAAGGTCATTGTTTTTCTCCTGTGCTGGTCGTCCTTTCTTTCTGCTAATTCCAATTCAGAAAATTTCATTTCCAACCCCATCTTGTTCATCGAGTCCATTCCTAAAATTGATGGCATTGCCAAATTCTTCATTACATAGAATTGACAATTGACTCTTTTATTTTTCACTTCAATGTCTAAATTCAATTTCCCTAGGATCTTTGCATGACTTCCATCAGCCAAAACAGTAACGTGCTTTGTCTTCTCCATTTTTGTCTTCTGATTCTGTTGTTGAAGATCTGTCCATGCAGTGTCTGAAATGTATAATTTCACAGCTCCAAAATCCAATAGACTTTCAAATTGAAGTCCCTCAATGCTAACGTTTAAGTACCTTCTGTTATCTTGAACTAGCATCACTAGATTTGATGCTCCTGTTTGCACTGGTGTTGGTATCAGTGGAGGAGGTACTTCAGATGTTCCTGCCCCTAACTGAGCTGGTACTGTGTTCGTTCTTCCATTTTGTTGATCTTGGTTTCCATTATCACCAGTTGTCTGCTGATTTCTTGTCCCATTGGAATTTTGACCTCGATTGTTTCTTTTATTCTTGCTCTGTTTGATCCTTGCAATTAGCCATTCAGGTTTTTCACAGTCACATTGACTGGTGAACTTATCTTTGGTGCCACAGCATGAACAAAACTTTACTGATTCATTCTGACACTCATGAATCTGATGACCTTCTTGTCCACATCTCCAACAGCACGTTCGTCTGTTGTACGCTGGTTGTACAAGTGCTAATTCCATTCTACTCTATCCTTTCTTCTTATCATCATTTTCTTTCTTGTTATTATCCTCAATTTTCTCTTTTGTTTCTTCTCCCAGTTTCAGGAAGTCAATTTCATAGTCCGTTCCATACTTTAGGATATCGGCTATACTCCTTGGATCCCTTCTCATGGACCTTTTGTATTCTGGTAACAGATTACTAGAAAATCTGTGCACTCGTGCGTTTTCATTCATTTTTCTGTATCTCCTCATCTTCGTCATAATGTCTGACACATAGACTATAATTCGTTCACCCTCTTTCTGCATTCTATTCTTGATTTCATTATCCAAGTTGTCCTCATAATTAGCTGGTAAGAAATAGGTTCTTAGATCGTAAACGAAATCGTCCCAGTCTCTCCACTCTACTCTATTATTCCTGTACCAAGCGAGAGCTTCATCCTTCAGCACGAGCGGAATATTATTTACCAGGTCTCTTTTCTGAATTCCAGATGCCGTTTCCATTTCCTCTGCTCTTTCTATGAAATTTAGGACATTCTCTTGTCCATCGAATTTTATATTTCATTTTCTTATTGTATCCCCTGGATTAATTGAAAGAGTATTAATTAATCGATCGTATTGTCGTCTTTCTTCTAATTTTTTATCACGAATATCTGGTTCATAACGATCATATCTGGACCTCTGTTGCTCTTCAAGATAACTCTTATCTCGATACTCTTCATAGTGTCTTATTCCTGGATATCCTTCATAATTTCTGGCTTTTGGAAGATCTTCTCTTGTTCTAGCTTTAAATCGTGTGTCTCTTTCTTCGCGTCTTGGAGATGGTCTTTCATTTCTTCTGTTATCTCTTCTATCGTCTCTTCTCCTTTTTCTAGGGGTTTCCCCCAAGTTATCTCGATTGTCTGGATCATATCGGCTTCTTTGATCATATCGACTCCTCTGATCAAATCGATCTCGTTCTTCGAGTCCACTTCTATGGTCTAATTCACTTCTTGCATCATATCGACTTCTTCGATCGAATTCGTTTGATCGATCATCTTGGCTCCTTTGATCATAACGTGGATAATATCTTGGATCATCACTCTCAGGTTCTTCAACGATGTATGAGGTATTCCGTTGTCCAGCCATATTGGATCTAGCACTTCCGTTTTCATTAAATCTTGGACTATTCCCTCTTTTCTCTGTTGAATAACTAAGCCTCCTTTGAGCTCTATCTCGTGTGGTATCCTCAGGATTTTCTCTATTGACGTGATCATCTCCTCCACCCATTGCTCTTGGTATGAAATGATTTCGTTCCTCAGGGACTGTCCTTTTTCTGAATCTAAGTGGTGAAGTAACTGGTGGTGGCATTCTACCTTTTGAAGTCCGTCTACCTTGTCTGAACCTATTATCAAGCTCTGCTTGCTGTTGTCTAGCCCATTCCCTAGTCTTTCTAGCCCTTACCATTTCTTCCAACTCTTCGTCGTCTCTTCGTTTTCTGGCTAACAAGTAAGCTTCTTCTTTTTCTTTTGCCACTCGTTGCCTTTCGAGTCTTGCATATGCAATTCTGTCTTGTTCTTCCAACACCTCTCTTCTTCTCCTTTCCGCATCACGTCTTCCCTTTTCCTTTTGTCTCTCTTCTTTTTCTCTCTCTATTGCATCTTTCCTTGCAGCTCTCTCTTGTGCTTTCCTCAATTCTTCTCTTCTTGTTTCTACTCCGGTTGTACTCTGGACTCTTCTATTAGTTCTCTTTTCAGGGTCGTCTTCTACAAGTACTTCTACTTGACTTGCTCTTCTCAGTATATCTCCTGAGTAAAGTTAAACGACTTCACTAGCTTCACTAGTTGTTCGAGATCGTCTCTGATCAGTTCCTCTTGTGTTATCTCTCCTTAAATTATCTCTTGATAATATAATAACTTAATATATTAAGTTAATATAATATTAAATAAATTATATTAATATATTAATATATTAATGACTTTGTGGATTTCTCAGTGTACTCTCTGGAGTTTCGTCTTCTTCTCGATTATCTCCTCGTTTTGATCTCGATGCTTCCTTTTGGGACTTCTTCAGGACTGACTTCCGTCCTGATGAATCCAATCGCCGCCTTTCCAACTCTCTCTCCAGCTGTTTTTTATTCATTTTATGGTATTGCGTTAATCCTCTGTTTGGTGACATTTGAATTAAATTTATTATTGTTATTTAATTTATTTTAAACACTCTTTTCAATTTTGTTCTGATTTTTTTTTGTAATTAATGAGCTGCTGCAGTAGAAGGCGAAGCCGGAATTTTAATAAATTAACTGCAACAGTCCCATCAATAATAAAAAATTCTTCTTTTTCACTTTTCACTCTTTTTGATTAATTAAAAAAAAATTAATTATCCCGAATACTCTTCAATTAAAAATTTTGTTTTAAATCTTTATTAATTGAAATCTTATTCTTCATGTCCCTTTCTACTTGAGTCTCTATCACTTCTGTTTTATCACTTTTTTTTTTAGATTCTTCACTCTTCAATTAATTAAAGGAATCTTAATTGTCCTAGTTCTTTAATCAATTTTTTTTCAAATTCCCTTTAATCAAAATTTATTTTTCGAGTCACTTGTTCGGGCGCCAATTTGTAATGACCCATAAACCTCAATTTCAATAATTACTCCTCGCTTTGTCTCCTCAAAGAGTTAGCCTCTAATTATCTTTTCATTATTTCGAAATTTCATTTTTTTTTCTATTGTCATTTAATCTCTTTACGCCATTATTCCCCAAGTCATTTCTCTTCCGAATCTTATCAATTTTTATTTTTCTCTAATTCGAAATTCTCTAAATTTCTTATCTCAACTTTTCTCAATTGATAAAGGGGTAGTTTCTCAGCTTAATAGTTTATTGAATGCGTCAATAATTATTCTTCATCAGCGAAACTATTTCCCCTTAAAAAAAAATGACTTTATCATTACTCCAAAAATAATTACATAAGGGCTTTCAAAAATACAGTAAATGATAAAACCCATTCCCAAACTACTGATAATTAAATCGATAACTCTTTGTTTCCACATTTTTAACTATTCAAAATCCCTTAATCATCTCTTTATGTTAATTATCGAGTCCGCGGATTTTGTTTGTGCCGGTGCTTCAGTGTTCCAGGGTTTCAATAAAATTCCACGACAAATTGAAATTCATTAGCAAATAGTGTTAAAAAAGCAGCTAAAATTACCGACTGATCTGAATTACCGCGAGATCAGGAGGTCAATCAAAATGAGATACTTATCAATATCGACACCAGGGGTAATTTGGGGGATCACACCGGCGCGGTCCCACAAATCCTTCTACTCGTTACGTGGACATCATCGACTCAAGTTCTACTCGTCGCGTGGAACTCAACGAGTCAAGTTCTACCAACGGTAGCCGCCAACGGTGAGCCTTGGCGTGTGAAACTCATCAAATAAAGATCATCATGATCTTCATAACTATCAAGCCACTATCGCGGAATTGACGCCTAGTCGATAGATAATAGGAAAGGTTCGATAGAACCGGTCAAACCCGCTGAGTTGAGGATCGAGTGAGTGATCGGCATAACGGTTTAATAGCGATTTACGCCCGGTATTAAATGCAGTGTGCAAAGTGTAAATTAATCATGAAAGTAGAGACAATTATCGAACAGACAATGAATCATAGAGACAATTATCACCAAGAAACAATATCTAGAATCAGTGCGGTCAAAGTATCAAAGAGTGTATTCTAGTCAAATCATTAAAGAGTTTATATATTTTTATATAATTCACGTGTTCCGTATCATTGTGAAAATAAACTTAAAATCCCTCCACTGAGAAATATCCTAATCCTGCAAAAGAGTAAGTCATCCCAAAATATACAGTCCACTACAAGGAGAAAATCATCGAGGAAGCCACGGCGAGTTGCATCGGGTTTCCTCCCGTAAAGGTCAGGGCAAGAAATTTGCCATGATTTTTAACATGGTCCTTCGAGCCGGATCAGAGTGATCCGGCTCAGAGCAAGAATCACAGAACCAGCGCCTATGGAACCAAGAGAAATTTATCCATCTGAAGGACATGCAAAATTGCCATGATTTTTAACATGGTCCTTCGAGCCGGATCAGAGTGATCCGGCTCAGAGCAAGAATCACAGAACCAGCGCCTATGGAACCAAGAGAAATTTATCCATCTGAAGGACATGCAAAAATACATGATTTTTAACATGGTCCTTCGAGCCGGATCAGAGTGATCCGGTTTCGAAAAAGTGAACAACAGCAGTACATCAGCCTAAAGTGGAGTTATCTCAGTGGACGGTGCATCAGAGAATAAGTGTGAAAATTACAATTATTAAATTATTCTTCGAGAAACGTTCAATAAACGGGAATTATTTTGGAGATGAAATCGAGAAGTTTATCCATCTAAAATTCATCAAAACATCCATCTTAATCCCTAATCCCATAACAATGGAAACTGAGTGAATTAATCGCGAGTGAAAATTATCTTCGAAATACACGAGACACTTAGCATAAAAATTCGAGTATAAAATCAATAATTTATTTCGTGTAAAATCGAGTGAATTTAACGAGAGAATTTTATTCGAATATTCGAGAATAAAATTCAACGTGTTATTCGAAAATAAAATCAGTGTTATTCGAGAACAATAGAATCAGTGAAGAAAGGACAAAAACAGTAAGTGTTTCATCTATCTCTTTCTCTCAAGTGTGTTAGAGAAAGACAGTGAGTGAAATAAAATTTAATCGAAAATTCGAGAAGTGAAACATTCGGGTTTTTTCTCCTTCAAGCAATAGAGACAGTGTATCGCGATCAAAACATTGAGTGTTGAGTGTTTACATCGCGATCGCGGGTTTTCTGAGTAGAGACAAAGTTCGATCGGAAATAATCGTGTAACTTCGGCAATTCGAGTGAGAAAGACAATCATCCCCACTATCAGAGTCCATCAGTGACGCGTTTGACGTCACGCGCCCGAGCAGCAGCGAACATCATCGAGAGTCACCGAAGCGGAGAAGCAGAGGGGACTGAGGCCGCGCCCATTTACACCAGACGAGCAGCGAGAGCGGCACTGAGGCTACATCTCACTGAAAACGATAGCGCGGGCAATTCAAATTGCACAGAGCACAACAACAACTTAATGGATTTCTTCAATTCTGAGATAAGTAATTCAATTTAATTAATTGACTTGGCAGAGAACTTCGGAAGCAGCAGAGGCAGAATCTGGAGAAGACTGGAGAATTTAATTAATTAAATTAATTGAAGAAAAATTAACATTAGAGAACAATGCATTTATCGCGTTTGACAATTGAGAAAATAATCTATGCGTGAGAGTGGGGGACGCATCCAACACAACAAAGAGTTAAAATGTTTATCATTGAGAGAAATTTACAAGATGCATCGGTTGCATTAACAATATCACGTGAGAGATTAATCATCATTAATTAAATTAGAGAATTTATTGATGAACAATTAATTCAATTTAATAATTATCACGAGAAATCTATCGGAGATGCAACAGTATAATTATCAAAACATCCGCGATTTTGACAGAAGAAGTTTTATACAAATGCAAGCATTTAATTTGAGATTTAATTCAAAACATTTAAATTAATTATCACGAATAATAGTAGCAAAGAGTCGAGTTAATCCATCATTAACATCAACACCTAGTGACATAAAATCGTTTAAATGTAAATACTATATTGCAAACATTTAGTGATATGTTACAGGCTAGAGTGGAGATGAAACAGCTTGAGTTCATCAGATCCACCAGAGTTATCAACATCAAGAGGAATTGGACCAGTAGCAGAGTAATCAAAAATCATTATCATCAAAACTGGTCATCAGAGTCATCATCGTCATCACCAACGGAAGAGTGATGGTTATTCTCTTGTAAGACCGGCCTTACAACCCGGCGATTGAGAGTAACGTCTACTTCCAGAGGAATTGAACGAGCAAAAACTCAATATCCATCAGAGAGTTCAACGCACCAGAGGCTATTGAACAAATCATCAATCAGCGAGTTTTCTTCATCATCAGAGATTACGAGTACCAGTAATCATTCAACGAGTTCAACATCATCATTGATAACAGGAATCATCAGAGGATCCAGTTATCAAGCCAATCATCAGTAGCAGAGTGAACATCATTGTACAACCTGAAGAGGAGGAAGAACACCGAATTTTCAGGGAGTCGCGAACCCTGCTAACGACGTGAACGACATCCTCGAAGGCAGATGCAATGAAGAATCCCTCATCAGAGAATTGCGCAATCTCTGCATGGTGGGCGGGATTCTATTGCAAACATAAAGCAATCAGTCACCAACAGCATTGAGAAGAACATCATCATCGAGTCATTCATTGTCATGACAAAACTTCAGAAGAGATCATCACCTAAAGCTAGCACCAATTAATGGAACGAACAAGCTGAAGTTCATGAGTTCCAAGCAAAGGCATTCAATCAATCCAGCATCATCAAAAACTGAGGAGTCATCATGAGAGCGATGACAAATCAAGACACAACGAGATGAGAAAATTCAATCAACAATCATCACTAGTGAATTTAAATCAGCGAGAGAATCTTCAGCATCCAACCACATTAATTACTCAGGTGGAAATCTATCGAGTTAGAGCAACTAGCTGTAATGACATGGAATTGCAGATATATCCAATGACGCAATGAGTGCAATCATTATGAGACGAATCACCTGAGAGGAAATATCAACGACTTTGACATATCCAATGTCAATGGAATCATCAAGCAGCAATGTGGAACTGACGCCTAGTCGATAGGCAATAGGAAAGTTCGAGAGAACGAGTCAGATTCACTGAGTAGAGAAACGAGTGTCTTATCACATACTAGTTTAATAATGATTTACGCCCATTATTAAATGATGTATGAAGAGTTGAGAGAATTATAATCAAGCATCATCAGCGGAGAATATCGTCCGATATTCAGACATTCATCGAGAATTAATCATCGATTATCATCAAGAGTCATTCAACTGAGGTCCAGACGTCGCTCATGGCGGGCGGCACCACGAACCAACATCCTATGAAGTAATCAAAGAGTGGAGTATCCATTCGAAGAACAACAAAAATTGCAAGATTTTAACATGATCCTTGGAAACGGATCGGAGTAATCCGGCTCTGACGAGAACACAACGCCTATGGAGTCATCATTGAGAAAATTATCGAGCTCAAGGACATGAGAAAATTATATGCAAGAAGTACCAAAAATCGTACATGAATTTAACATCATCCAGAAGAGATTTCATCATCATCAATGACGGGCAACGTCATTAAGTCATCACAGAGTACGAACTCATCAAGAAAAATCATCAAGTTCCCGGAATCCTGTAGTGAATCAAGACGAGCTTCTACAACGAGTATTTCCAAGCTAGACGGCCTTACAACCCGTTAGCAGGAAATAAGAGTCATTATCATAGAAACTAATTATCTTATCTCATTACAGAAATTCCAAGAATCATTGAGACCAACAGTATCATGCAATCTGGAGATACTGCATCAACAGCATCAGCCCAGCAAATTGTGAACGAGACATCTATCAGAGAAAACCAGCACGAGAACATCAGCAAGAGTCACTGATACCGCAAACCTGTCACGAGAAGTTGGCAACACCTTGAAGAGCAACAACAATTACTAGGTCGCCTCCAGGGGTTCGTCGACGGCGGGCGGTATGTTAAAAAAGCAGCTAAAATTACCGACTGATCTGAATTACCGCGGGATCAGGAGGTCAATCAAAATGAGATACTTATCAATATCGACACCAGGGGTAATTTGGGGGATCACACCGGCGTGGTCCCACAAATCCTTCTACTCGTTACGTGGACATCATCGACTCAAGTTCTACTCGTCGCGTGGAACTCAACGAGTCAAGTTCTACCAACGGTAGCCGCCAACGGGTGAGCCTTGGCGTGTGAAATTCATCAAATGAAGATCATCATGATCTTCATAACTATCAAGCCACTATCGCGGAATTGACGCCTAGTCGATAAATAATAGGAAAGGTTCGATAGAACCGGTCAAACCCGCTGAGTTGAGGATCGAGTGAGTGATCGGCATAACGGTTTAATAGCGATTTACGCCCGGTATTAAATGCAGTGTGCAAAGTGTAAATTAATCATGAAAGTAGAGACAATTATCGAACAGACAATAAATCATAGAGACAATTATCACCAAGAGACAATATCTAGAATCAGTGCGGTCAAAGTATCAAAGAGTGTATTCTAGTCAAATCATTAAAGAGTTTGTATATTTTTATATAATTCACGTGTTCCGTATCATTGTGAAAATCCACTTAAAATCCCTCCACTGAGAAATATCCTAATCCTACAAAAGAGTAAGTCATCCCAAAATATACAGTCCACTACAAGGAGAAAATCATCGAGGAAGCCACGGCGAGTTGCATCGGGTTTCCTCCCGTAAAGGTCAGGGCAAGAAATTTGCCATGATTTTTAACAAATAGTTCTTTTATTTATTCAATAAAATCAAAGTAAGCGTTAATTTTTTTTACATTTTTCTCACAAAGGATCACTTTTTCCTTCCAATTGTTATTATCAACCTTTTTATGTTTAAAATCGAAAGAAATCAACGCAGGGCTAAAGCCGAAATTTAGACAAATTAGGCACTGATTCTCCCGATTTTCACCCATTAATTATTGATTTTTCTATTTAATTACGGAATATTTTATTCCTAATTATTCTTCTTCTCGTCTACTATTTTTTATTCTCTTTTCTTTAAATTCTAAATAAAAAAATTCTCTTTCTTTTGGTCCATGAATTACGCTCTTTCTTATTTCCCGATTTTTTTCCAAATAATTATTCAAATTCGCGATTTGTTTAATTATTTTACTAATTAAATAGCAATTTTTAGTATCATTTAATCCTTTTAATTCAAATTTTCTTTCAAAGCTTGGAGAGAGAGTCGTCGGTAATCGCGTCCTTCAATTTTATCGATTTCAAATAGTATTGTCGAATTTTTATCGATAAATATTCTCTTCTGGTACTAATGTACTCTTCTCGACTACTCGGTCGGTAAAACAGATTCTTGATGACGACGAAGTGAGACACGTGGGTCCGTTGGTGATCGAGTAGGAATGCTTCGGGCAACCCTCTCGCCGTTCCCCCCTTTGGTCCCTATATCCTAGCTCGACTAGGATTCGCGTGACTCGACTTTCCCCCTTACTCCCCAAGACTCTAATTTCAGCTCACCACAAGGAAGGCTCAAAAGGACTCTAGGCGCACTCCACGAGGAGGGCGTAAAAGACCAAAAATTCACGACTCTACAAGCACTCCACTAGGAAGGCTAAAAGCGCGAATTACCCTCGTCGCCTATACGGGAAACACCCGCACGGTTAATAGAAGGAGCTCTGTCACAATCCTTTGGGCAGAGTTTCGCCTTCAGAATTATTTCAGCACCCGATTTTGAATTTAACACCTCTGAGACAATATTTGACTTGGAGGTGAAAAAGCTACGATGCGCGCTCTAGCAGCAGAGCTCGTACTACGAAAAATTGGGAATTAATTCCCGAGATTTTACTTATTTCAGCGCTCTCTCTCCTTGCAACCATTTCTTCGCGTGTAACTTCCTGAATAACTATCAGAAAAATTTTCTCTCTCTATAAATAATTTATTCATTTAATTCTTCTTGTTCTGAACCCGGTTTCAGAAAAATCCAATGAAATTTCGCGATTTTATTGCCCTTTGAACTTTGTCAAAAATTAAAAAAAAATTCTTTTTCTCTCAAATTTACTTTCAATTTTAATTTCTTTTTATCTACTCAAATTAACTAATTTATTGAAGTGAAACTTCTTTTGGCAGGGTACCAACTTTTCTCGAGCGTGTACCGAAACCGTCAAGTTTTGAGGGGAACTCAATAGTCGAGGAGTGGGGGTAAAGGAGAAGTCTTGCGTTGTTGGCGGGGGAAGCTAGAGCGGGGGCGAGACTGCAGGCTCTATAGGCACGGTAGTCGGGTAGTGGGAGAAGCGAGGTGACGCTGCAGTGTATTGTCGTACTAACGAAAGCATCAACACACGAGGCGTGCCGAAGCCAACATTTTTTGAGTATACTCGAAGTCTAAGTGAGATAGGGTGATTTTGCCTGAATCCTTTTTTTTCTAGAAGATTTCAAAAGCTAAAAAAAAGATTGAAGCAAAGGGCGTATCTCTATTACATTTCGATATATTCTCAAGAAAAAACCATTGAAACAATTCCTCTATTCATAAATCTATTTTTGGTCGTAGGATTTCGATAAATATCTGGGAAACTGAGTAAGATGATGCAATTTTTGTAGGAATTCTTCTTGTAGTTTTTAAAATTCTCTACAAAAAATGTCATGAGGAACATTCCGTTATCTCGCTCAGTTTCCAAGATATTTTCGAACAAAATGATGTCAAAAACAAAAGAATATGAAGTTTGTAGCCAAATTGATTTATAAGTAATTTTTTTCGAATGTCCCGGAATTTAGCCAAGATAGAGCAATTTTGCATGAATCCTTCTTTATAGAGAGTTTTGAAAGCTACAAGAAAGGATTGAAGCAAAACCGCTCTATCTCGATCGATTTCCGGTGTATTCACAAAAAACTGATTTCAAAAAATCTAGTTGTCTGAACACTTTATAATCGTAAAAATAAAGATAATTTGTTAGTTAGCAGATAACCAAAATCCTATAGACAGGTACTCAAATTCTCAAAGTGTTGTGTTCATTACACAGCTAAATGTGCTGGTCTGTGCTTTTTGCCATTTTCCTTTGAGATTAACCTCGTATCCTCACTTTTCTCAATTATTATCACTTGTTCATTAAAAAAAATCCGAATAATTTACCGCTATCTATACATAATGAGCAAGAAGTTTCACTTCTGTCGCGTGGGTTCCACGCACCCTCTTTTTTTTTTCGGTTTCTCACAGAACGGCATATTCATGAAAAACATGGAAAATTTTCATTCATAGTTTTTTTTGATTCATACAATTGAAAAAAATTTTTGAAAGAAAAGCATATTGATGAAAAACATCGAAGTTCTTCATTCATAGCTGTTTTTGATTTATACAATTGAAAAAAAAAATTTTGAAAGAAAGGCATATTAATGAAAAACATCAAAGTTTTTCATTCATAGTTGTTTTTAATTCATACAATTGAAAAAAAAATTTGAAAGAACGGCATATTGATGGAAAACGTGGAAAATTTCCATTCATAGTTGTTTTTGATTCATACAATTGAAAAAGAGGGTGCGTGGGATCCCCGCGCGGTAGAAGTGAAACTTCTTGCCTATGAGGTATAGATCAAGATAAATTATGAGTATTTTTTTAATGCACAAGGGATAAAATTTCTCGTTCGTTAACGAAATATAATTTTTTTCACAACCAATAGATTTTTTAAACTCATTGTGTTTGTGAATATTTCTGGAATTGACCGAGATAGAGCGATTTTGTCACAATCTTTCTCTCGTGTAGCTCTTGAAATTCTCTACAGGAAAGGACGAGGGCAAAATTGCCTTATCCTCCTGAAATTTCGAAGTATTTAAAGAGAATTGCTGATAAGATGAAATTAATCCGTCTGAAAACTTTGTTAGATATATATTTTTTTAATTCCAGTTTTTCAAGGATATTTATAAAATTGAGCGAAATAACAGACTTTTTCTGGAGAGCTTTTTTGTAAACAATCTGAAAATGTGCGAAAATGGTTTCCACATCAATTGCCTTATTTTGCTCAGTTTCTGAGATATTCATCAAAACCTTATGACACCGTATAGATATATGCGTCTCCGTTGCGATGTTTTTTTCTTTTGAAGAATCTATCATAATTTAATAGAGATATACTTAGGAAAAGATTCGAGTGAATTAACGCTGTCTCTCTTAGTTTCTGGAATGTTCATAAAAAATTGACGAAAGCAAAAATAGACTTATAGCTGGAGTTTCTTTTCCAATAATTTTTCACGAATAACTTGGGAGATCCTTTTGAAAACATTTATCAAATAGAAATAACAGAGAAATAGTTTTACTTCTGAAAAAAATGACTTTGTATTTCAATGAGTTTTTGAGAATTTTGGAAACTAAACGAGATAGGGCAACTTTACACCGGAGATTTTTTATACGGAATTCAAAGAGCTACAAAGAAAGAAAGAGAGCGAAATAATTCTATTTGGCTTATTTTCCAAGAAATTTTAGAATTGTTAATGATAGAAAATTAACATTTTGGTTTATTTCTTCGCTATTAAATTGTTTTTCAATGAATATCCCGTAAACTAACCGAGATACAGCGGATTAGCCTGATTCTTTTTTTGCAGAGAACTCTAAGAGCTGCATGAATGGATGAAGACGAAATCGCTCTATCTCCCTTGGATTCCGAGATATTTTCAAAGAACTGACGGCTTTTCTCACGATTACACTAGCATGTAGCAAGCGATAGAAGGACTAGCGAATGAATCAACATCGGGTTTCTTCGGCTTCCATGCCCCACCAAATAAATTGTGGCTTCGGCACGCCTCGTGTGTCGATTCTTTCGTTAGTACGACAATACACTGCAGCGTCACCTCGCTTCTCCCACTACCCGACTACCGTGCCTATAGAGCCTGCAGTCTCGCTCCCACTCTAGCTTCCCCCGCCAACAACGCAAGACTTCTCCTTTACCCCCACTTCTCGACTATCGCGTTCCCCTCAAAACTTGACGGTTTCGGTACACGCTCGAAAAAAGTTGGTCCCCTGCCAAAAGAAGTTTCACTTCAAAAAAATTTCGAATAGAAGGCAGTAGTATAGCGGCCACTATAGCGCCCCCCACTCCTGATCAGTCCCCCACCACTATCCTCCACCTGAACGGAGTAGGAGCATACTCCACAGCTGGGCGATAGTGGAGGGGGACTGACCGGTAAAGTAGAGAGCACTGTAGTGGCCGATACACTAGGAAATACCTTTATTGGAGATGTCAGGGAAGAGTCTCTGAATAAAACACTGTAACACATAACTTTGAATACCGATACACATTTATTTCCATTACAATAATTTCACTTACAACTTTGATTCCACTGTTTGCAATTATATTTACCCGCACCACTAAAGACCTTTCCTTCAGGAGGAGTCATATTCTTCTTTCTTTTCATAAATGCGTCATAATATTCACGCACTATTCGATCATTACTAATAAACCGATCAGTGAATAACGATAAGAATTTATCAGGAGTGGGAAACACAGACATACAATGCAGGAATAAAACACAGTACTGTCCACATACACTGGAATCATGGTCCTGTAGTTGTTTGACGCAGTGTTTATAGAATTTGCAGTTTCTTCGGAGTCGGGCCGCGTGCTGTGGGTTGATTGGTGGCAATCCGAAGCTGTCGAAGTACCATCCTCGGCCATCTTGATTGACGTACATGGTGACCCAATGTTCGCCAGGCTTGTTGGGCTCATGGGTATTAGCAACTATTGCCGTCGGTCTTTTCCACACCTTTGGTATTCTGTCCGCTGGATAAACTCCCGCGGTATGGTTCGGTATGAGTTGTAGGGCTCCCAGAATTTGAAGAGTATTCATCAATACTAGAAACATAAGCACGTTTCTGTTGCACTTCATCTCCCGTTAAATAACCGCGTATCTGAAGTACGCGGCGCATAGCACAAATAAATGAACGATGCTCTATATCACTATGAAGAGTGCACGTTGTAATTGCAGATTTGCACATGAACAGAGGCGGTCCAATCACTGTTTTCAAATTCACAACATCCGCTCGTGAGAGAAGTTTTCCTATGAAAATAGTTTGATGGTTACCATACGCGTATACATGGTCAACATCTTTACACATAGTTCGCAGCACTGAATACACGTTTTTTTCATGAGATTCTCCATCATGCCATTGTAGGCCATGCTGCATTAATGTCAGATTATTATTATGTCCCTGAATATGAAGTGGTAATTCAGAGAAATGAGTTGCTGCCTGGAGAATCCAGTGGCCTAACAAATTTGAGGTCGTTGAAGCCACAGCAATTTCTTTCGGTACGAACGAATTCTCTAAACCAAAAAAACCTTCACAATGTATGATAATATTTGAAGTTCGTTTCTCCATCGCGGCACTCTTCTGACTGACCGCTCCTTGTTAGAAATTTTCGCGTGACCGTCTGAAGAATATAATAAATCTGCAAATTTGACATAATTACAGCGCCTGCGCAGAAGTAGTTATGAGTAATCCACGTTGACTTGTCTTGCAGAATCAATCTCGATGATACTCTCGAACTCTGCATAAACGATGACGTTGACGGTTTCTTCTGAAGCATCGCGGAATCGCATTTCAATCCTCATATTTCCCTGACGCAGCAAATTCCAATGGGAATTGTCATTAGCAGATAGGTCTGGTGTAAGATCAAATGCAAAAAGACAATAGCCGTATGGGTATTTTGAACGAAAGATACCATTCCCATCGTTCAAGAAATGTATTCCTGTACCTGAGAATAACGTTTGATAGCACTCGATATATGTTTGAGTTTTAAAATTCGGTTGCAGGGGCTTTGAAGGAAATTGCTTTCCATCCACATACAAGCACAAATGATTCAGACCGAAATTATCGAAATTGAATGGATTGAGTTTTTTAGTTCCAACGTATGCTCGATTTCTCGAAAATCCAAAAATGATGCGTTTGGGTAGCTGTCCTGTTATAAAGTTGTCTATAGAATGTCCAATAACGCCTGTGGGTATAGACACAGCTTTCACCTCAACTCTCGTGATAGGGTATTTGGCAGTGGTCCTCGCGAGAGTCTTCTCATGAGCTAAGAGTAGTCTGGGGCTGACTTTCATCCCCCTAATTGTCAGTGTAGCCTCGGTTATTTGAATTTTCAAATCGTCCTCAGTAGAATCCATAAGACAGAAATTGTCACGCGATCTTACGAAACGAATATGCATGTTAACACCGTTCAGTAGAGCTCTATCTTGTATTATCGAACTTATTACTGAACTATTATTTTCGTGAGTTTTGGATTTAATGGAATTTACTGGAATTTGTCAGGATATCGTAAATGAATAAACGTAGTTTTGAATAAAGGTAATTTAATTAAACTGAAACTGAGTGATGCACTGTAGTTACTCTTGGCTCAACGTTGCCTCAAACTATCAGTGATCGTACAAAACGTAATTAATTAATCGTGAATCTCGTTAATAACCGTTTTCGTAGCGTTACTTTTATTTCAACCGTACTCTCTGAATTCGTCACCGCGACTCTCTTGACTATCGTACGAAAACTGCCCGCGCGAGATTCGGCCAATCTCGGTATTCTTCGCGACACTAACATTATTATTATTATTTTGAATCGGTTGCTAACAGTCGGCCTTCCTGTAGTGACTCGTCCTCGAGTCGGAGTCGTAACGCAATCGATCTGGGACTCTTCTTCTTCGGTTGGATCTGCGTGGCCCATCATCTTGAGTTTTGATTGTTGGTGTGTGTTGAACCGGGTTAGCTGGTAACACTGGTTTCTGGACATGGTCCCGTTGTTCGTGATAAGTGCTTTTATCGTCCACTTGCTCCTTGGCTTGCGGGTGTCGTGTTGAGTTCAACGTGTGCTTAATACCGTGTTGTTTACAAAACTCTTGGAATCGTTGTGCCGTATAACAAGTGCCTCTGTCTGTAATTATCCGGTCTGGCGCTCCGAACATTAGCACAAAATCCTCCAACATTCTGACAACTGGTGTTACTTTCGTGTCCCGTACTGGCTTTAACATGCAAAATTTCGTTAAATTATCGACAATAACAATTACATACTTGTTACTTCGTGTTGACGAGACGTAAGGTCCAATGTGGTCCATGTGGATTGTTGAGAATGGTCGAGTCCCTGGTGGAATTGGGTGTAATTCTCCTGCTTGACGTCCTGACTTAGCTTTCGTCATGATGCACTCAAGACATGACTTGATGTGCTGCCGGGCATATCGTCTCAGTCCTGGAAAATAGTAAAATTCTGTAATTTTTGCTATCGTTCGATCTAGTGCTTGATGACTCTGAAGGTCATGAAACCGAACTAATAAACTCTTTCTCATTGTAGCGGGTATGACGAGTAATAATTTGTCATTGACATTCTTGTACAATATCCCCGTTTGCAACACGTAACCTCTGACTTCGTTTCGTTCGTACTGATTTCTTGATAATTCTGGCTTTCGTAGAATCTCTGCTCTCTTCTTGCACAATTCATCACCGTACTGATACATGAGGGTCTCCGTCTCAGAATCCATCACTGTAAATACGCCGTATAGACGTTCCTCTGCTACACCTTCATCTTCTGCCTGTTCCACTGGAGCTCTGCTCAAAGCGTCCACATGGTTCATCTTTGTACCAGGACGATGCTCAATATCATAATCGAATTCGTTTAGTATTACGTGCCAACGTGCTAATTGAGCGTTTTTCGTCTTCGTCTCCTTTAGGAAAGTCAGTGCTTGACAATCACTGATGATCTTGAATCTCACGTTGATCAACATTGGTCTGAGTCTTGATACTGCCCAGATGATTGCCAACAATTCCAATTTCGAGGAGTGATAGGACTGCTCTGGTACCGTGGTACGTCTACTGATGGCATAGACTAAACGTAACTGCTGATTCTCATCTCGTTGCATCAACATCGCTCCAATGCCTCTGGAACTTGCGTCTGTGTGTAGTTCCGTTTGATGTTCACTGGAGAACGTTTTCAGTATTGGTCGTTGAGCAAGTGTCTGCTTCATCTTCTCGAATGCTCGCTGTTGCTGGTCTGTCCATTGAAACTCAATGTTTTTACGTAAGAGTCTCGTGAGTGGTTCTGCTAATAAGGCGAAACCTGGAACAAACTTGCGAAAGAAACTTATAAGTCCGTGGAATCTTCTCACCTCGTGTTTATCAGTTGGTGTTGGGAACTGCGTAACTGCATCAATTTTCTTGGGTCCTGGCTGAATACCTCTGCTGCTAACTGTGTTGCCCAAGTACTCTACTTCTTCCACCATGAAATAACTTTTCTTCAAGTTAATCGTTAGTCCAGCCCTTTGGAGAGCTTGTAACACTTGTTCTAGTCGTTCCATTAACTGTCGTGGTTCTTTCCCTGGAATGAGGATATCATCCAGATAGAACAAAGCTACTTTGTCCCTCAATTGACCCAGTGCATGTTGCATGACCTTACTGAAATAGAACGGTGCGTTCATCAGCCCGAACATCATCTTGGTAAACTCGCCAGTTTCGTCTGGTGTGATAAAGGCGGTTTTCTCGCGTGCTTCCTTCTTCAACGGTACCTGGAGATACCCATGGGCCAAGTCCAACGTGATGAAAAGCTTGGCACCTTGTAACTGTCGCAGGTGTTCGTCCATGTCGGGTAATGGGAAGTGTATTCTCTCCGTCTGCTTGTTGAGTGATCTGAAGTCTACCACGAGTCGATCCTCTCCAGTTTTTTTCTTCACTAGCAGCACTGGACTTGCGTATGATGATGATGTCTCAGTGACTATACCTTCATCTTTCCATTCCTTGACTATCTTTCTTATGGATTCTCGTTCTTTGTCACTGGCCTTGTACGGTCTTCTTATTACCGGCTTGCTACCTGGAATCTCCATGATGTCCATTTCCGCCAATGAGGTGTTACCAATTTCTTTGATACCTTTGGCAATTGTGCATCTGTAATTGTTTAGCGTTTGCACCAATTCTTGAGTTGTTTCTTCAGTTACGTTCTCACCGATATTCAAGTCGTCTATTGTCACTGGTTCTCTTGAATCTTGCTTTTCTTCTGGTTTCATTAATCTACCTCGTGCAATCACTTTGCCTGGTTTGAATTTCTGCGGCTCGTTACTCCAATTTACAACTGGCAGCATTCGTTCTTGGTTGTCATCACTTACACGAATGAATGTGACTAGATTCGGAGGTATATTGATTTCTTCAGTGATTTGTTGTCTTGGTACACTTGGCTCATTGATTATTTCCGCATGACGTACGATGTCGTTATATTCAAATTGCAACTTATGACCAACTTTATGGTAATTCACTGTCTCATGATCCGTGAATGTACGTCCAATGATCGCTTCCACTGTCTGTGCTTCGTCTGGCACAACTCTAAGAACGACGTTCTCTACCGTTACTTCATCAATTGTGACATTTTGAGTTACTGAGCCTGGTGATATGACCTTGAAGTGTTCTGGCCCGTAGCTCTGGATCTCTAATGGTTGATAAGTGATAATTAATTGATTATTTAACACTGTCGATACTTTTATTGTGCAAATAGCACTACCTGGATCTATCATACCTGTGATCTCATGCTCATTCAGCTTAACTGGCTTCAAGTATTTATGAATGGTGTTTTCGGTCATGGTACTTACGTAATTCACGTGTGGTCTTTCATTATTTTTGTTGCAATCACCTGTGTGCGTTTCTTTACACTTCTTGCAGTGTCTTGGCCTCGGTGGTACTGGACAATCCTTTGAAACGTGCCCGTACGTGTTACAGTTGTAACATTTTGGCTGTCCAGCCTCGTTGTATCGAGGTAAATTTCTCGTTGGGTCGGGAACGTTCGACTTCGGTGACGTGGCTTGACTCGTATCGTTGCTCGTTTTGGTATTTCTGCTACCTGATGCTGACGTTTGGTTCGTTTTTGATTTCATTGTTGAGGTCTTCTCACGTTCCGTCTTCACTCGTTGTATGCGTTGACTTCTGAACGTTTCATCTGCAATCATACTGTGATATAAATGAACCAGGTCCCGATGATCACGAGCTGCCATCGCACTACTCAAATCTCTAGACCATATTCCGATCAGGATCTGCTCTTTGGTATCTGCAAAGTTTAAATTTAGTTTATCACATTTTTTTGCTTTATCATAAAAATAATTTGTTAAGTCTTCGTCCTTTCCTTGAACACGATTCTTCATCTTCTCCCATAATACTGGAGTACTTTCAGTCGTACAAAATGTCTCTTTAAATTTCGTCTCAAACTCTTGGAAGGTGGTCAAGTTCCGTGAGTTCAACCTGAACCAATTCTTTGCTCCGTCGATCAGATTCATCGTTGCCGTCTCTAGTGCTATTGCATCCGGCCAACGTTGACGTATCATCATACCCTTTAAATTGTTGAGCCATTCACTTGCCTCTAGCGCTCCATTTGTGCCACTGAACGTTGATAACTTTTGTGATAAATCTGGCATTACATTGTACGACATACCTGGCGTGTTCGTGTTTAATGAACGTATCAATTCTGCCATCATTGCATCTCGTCGTCTATTTTCCTCCATCATCATCGTGAGTAAAGCTTCTGTCGAAACTGCCGGTGTGGTGTTATTGTTGACGTTTGAACCGGTATTTTCATTCGTATTTTGACTTTGGTGAGGGCGGCGCAGTGGTGGCTGTTGTCCTGTAGCTGATGCTCCACCTGGCGTTTCTGTCTGTGTTGATCGTTGGTTTGATTGATTGGCATTATTATCGGCTGGGGGTTCATTATTACCGTTTTGATTCCCATTATTACCGGCTGATCCAAATAATCCTCTTGGTACAAAGGTTCTACGATTTGGGTCTGGTGGGGGTATGTCTCTTCTCTCTCTGTTGTATTGCTGAAAATTCGCAAACGGTGTATCGGGACGATACTCTGGTATGCGGCCTCTCCCCCCGCTCGATCGTCTGTTTTGATCGCCCAATCCATTGTTTGCTGTTGTTGATGTTGACATTCTTGGGAGACCTTGATTGTTCGACATAGCTCTTAAGTCGTTTAGCCATGCCTCGTGGTCTTCTACCGAATCTTCTGGACTCAAGAAAGTAGCCATTTGTCTCGCTACATTTATGTGACTGCTTGCAAAATTCTCAAATTCTTCTTCGTCTATTCCTCCCGTATATCGATACGCCATTTTCACTCAATACTGTCCTTCATTTTTCAGAAATGCTCTTTTTCACACACTGAAATTGTCACTTTATTTCACGTACAGTCTCGTTGCACTTCTGTGGCTTGATTGGATTGATATCCCACTTCTGAACTATTATCGAACTTATTACTGAACTATTATTTTCGTGAGTTTTGGATTTAATGGAATTTACTGGAATTTGTCAGGATATCGTAAATGAATAAACGTAGTTTTGAATAAAGGTAATTTAATTAAACTGAAACTGAGTGATGCACTGTAGTTACTCTTGGCTCAACGTTGCCTCAAACTATCAGTGATCGTACAAAACGTAATTAATTAATCGTGAATCTCGTTAATAACCGTTTTCGTAGCGTTACTTTTATTTCAACCGTACTCTCTGAATTCGTCACCGCGACTCTCTTGACTATCGTACGAAAACTGCCCGCGCGAGATTCGGCCAATCTCGGTATTCTTCGCGACACTAACATTATTATTATTATTTTGAATCGGTTGCTAACACTTGATTGAATATATCCCAGTGTAGATGGCCTCTCAAATCGAGTGTGCCCCCCTCACACAAATAGCTTCTACGGCTCTTTAGACCAGTGTTTTCATCAATAATTGTATCCATGTTTTCGCCTGTATCTGAGACCCATAGGACACTGCTAAGATGTGACCCCTTAGCATCAGAGCCATAATTCAGTAGTGTTTCTATGTATGCACGATATGCATATGGGTCATTCCATGTCAAATCACCAGATTTCAAAAATGGTATTTTTTGATTCAGCTGAATTTTTTATATGTTTTGGTACGTATTAAAATATGCCTAAACCCAAATTTTGAGCCCTTAATTTTCAAAAGCCTCGGAGATATGAATTTTTGAATATCTCAAAAAATTAACAATGTGGTAATTCTCAAATATTTATATCTCCTGATCAAATTATCGTAATCATATCTTACAGGTGGTTATTTTCTTTGTTTTGGGATTTAGTTTTCGAAAAAAAAATATAAGAACCAATTTTTTTTATTTTTCACCGTTTTTTCTTAATTGTAACTTGAATTTTGAACTTTTTTGAGGAGCGACACTTTTGATTTTTTTGAAAAAAATATATGTTTTACTAGGTTATAAAACGTATTTTTTAAGCACTTAATGAAAGTGGGATTCAAATATCTTCGATTTTTTAAGCCACTTTTTCGCATTTCTTTAATCATAAATTTGAGTTTTTTGAAATTTGTTTAATTTTTCATGAGAATTTCATTGTAAATGCGGTCAACTGATATTTTCCTACTGTGCCGAATGAGTAAATTGTCAAAATCTTCGTCAATATATTAACAAAAAATTTTTTTACTGATTTAATTTTTTTAAAAATATTTACTGAGTAAAATTACTTAAAAAATGTTCAACAAAGAGCCAAACCAAAATTTTGATATTAAGATAACTATAAAATTTGGAGAAAGTGTAGCATTTTTATTAAGCGTCGCAAAATTAGTTTTTTCTAATACACTAGCGAAAACAATTGAGGGATCAAAGAAAAATTTCCTATTTTTTAGCGGTTTTTTAAACGGCCGTATCTTTTTCAAAACTGATCGGATCGGAGTTTTAAAAAAACAGTTTGAAGCTTGAAAACTCTAGTTTTGAGATCTTGGGACGGAATTTTTTTTTGGTCTGAAGATCTCAAAACTAGAGAGTTCAAGCTTCAAATTGCTTTTTTTTTAACTTCCCGAAAGGAAGTTATAGGGATTACCCCTAAAACCGAACTTCTTCAGAGAGGTGGGGGAGTAGTTAGATTATATGTTTGGGAGGTTTCTAGAACGATTCCAACAGGGGGGGGTGTATGTGTGTGTGTGTGTGTTCGTCTGTATGTGGTCATTTTTTTTCCAACAACGATTTCTCCCGAAATAATAATCGGATCGAGATCTTCAATATCGCGATCGATGCATTTTGCTGAGAACTAGAGCTGATTAAATTTTGGATTGATTTAGTGCAGTCATCCTTTATTTATTCAACAAACAATAAAATGATATCTCCAAAAAGACAAGATGCGGAAAAAAAATCGTCATGAAAGTGGAAGATATGACAATATGGGGAGAGTGGGGCGAAATGGACCCCCAGGGTAAAATGAACCCTGCGTCAAAATGGACCCCCAGGGTGAAATGGACCTCGCTGTAAAATGGACCCCTGGGGCAAAATTGATCCTGGGGCAAAAGGGACTCCTCCTTTTTTTGCATAATTATGTTTTTCGGGGATTTCTACCATCATCCCACGTAGAACCCGGTTAAATCGTGACTCAGAGGGCACGCGCAGTTCTTTGCTGTGAATATGTCGGGAAGTTAATTTTGTGACATGTTTGCAGAGTCACAAAAAAAAGTTGGGAGAAAAAACAACTTTCAATCGGAAAGTTATTAATGGAAAAACTTAGTGAACTGAAGCCACTACGCGAGTGAGCGTAGCGAGCGAGCTACAACAACCCACAAATTCGCGAGCGAGCGCAGCGAGAGAGCAACAATAACCCACGAATTCGCGAGCGAGCGCAGCGAGCGAGCAACTATAACGTGCTTGTTACTCCGATACGATCATTTTTGAGAAAGATACGGCCATTTCAGAAACTGCTGTAAATTTGGAATTTTCATTTGATCCTTTAATTGTTTCCGCCAGATTCTGATATTTCAAGAAGAAACTACCCTAAAACTCCTAAAAACGACTTAGAAAGAATAAAATAAACAAAAAAAAATTTTTTGGCACATTATATTAGAAAAAATTTTCAATTTACTCATTTGGCACGGGAGGGCAATATTAGTTGTCCATATTTCAAATGAAATTCTCATGAAAAATTGAAAAATTCTCAACAAATGCGAATTTATGTTTAAAAAAAAAGTGAAAAAGTGGCTTAAAAAATCGAAGATATTTGAATCCCACTTTCATCAAGTGCTCAAAAAATTCGTTTTATAGCCTAATGTAACCTATATTTTTTTCAAAAAAATCAAAAGTGTCGCTCTTTAAAAAATGTCAAAATTTAAGTTAAAAATTAAGAAAAAACAGTGAAAAATAAAAAAAATTGGTTCTTATATTTTTTTTTCGAAAACTGCGTCTCAAAACAAAGAAAATAGCCACCTGTAAGGCATGGTTACGATAATTGAATCAGGAGATATAAATATTTGAAAATTACCATATTGTTGATTTTTGCCGATATTCAAAAATTCATATCTCCGAGGTTTTTGAAAATCAAGGGCTCAAAATTTGGGTTTAGGCATATTTTGATAAGTATCAAAACATATAAAAAATTCAACTGAATCGAAAAATACAATTTTTTAAATCTGGTGGTTTGACATGGAATGCCCCATATGCATTATTTGCCGATGAAATCGGTTTTTGATTCAAATAAATATCTATTTGATCAAAAAGTGAGTGCATCAGATTATTCACAGGTCCCACTGTCTTCGATACAGTCTTGTCTGCCCTTACTATTTTTGGTATGGTAACAGTAAGAGATAAACGTGCATGCGCGAGATCTATATGGGGCATTCCATGTCAAACCACCAGATTTAAAAAATTGTATTTTTCGATTCAGTTGAATTTTTTATATGTTTTGATACTTATCAAAATATGCCTAAACCCAAATTTTGAGCCCTTGATTTTCAAAAACCTCGGAGATATGAATTTTTGAATATCGGCAAAAATCAACAATATGGTAATTTTCAAATATTTATATCTCCTGATTCAATTATCGTAACCATGCCTTACAGGTGGCTATTTTCTTTGTTTTGAGACGCAGTTTTCGAAAAAAAAATATAAGAACCAATTTTTTTTATTTTTCACTGTTTTTTCTTAATTTTTAACTTAAATTTTGACATTTTTTAAAGAGCGACACTTTTGATTTTTTTGAAAAAAATATAGGTTACATTAGGCTATAAAACGAATTTTTTGAGCACTTGATGAAAGTGGGATTCAAATATCTTCGATTTTTTAAGCCACTTTTTCACTTTTTTTTTAAACATAAATTCGCATTTGTTGAGAATTTTTCAATTTTTCATGAGAATTTCATTTGAAATATGGACAACTAATATTGCCCTCCCGTGCCAAATGAGTAAATTGAAAATTTTTTCTAATATAATGTGCCAAAAAATTTTTTTTTGTTTATTTTATTCTTTCTAAGTCGTTTTTAGGAGTTTTAGGGTAGTTTCTTCTTGAAATATCAGAATCTGGCGGAAACAATTAAAGGATCAAATGAAAATTCCAAATTTACAGCAGTTTCTGAAATGGCCGTATCTTTCTCAAAAATGATCGTATCGGAGTAACAAGCACGTTATAGTTGCTCGCTCGCTGCGCTCGCTCGCGAATTCGTGGGTTATTGTTGCTCTCTCGCTGCGCTCGCTCGCGAATTTGTGGGTTGTTGTAGCTCGCTCGCTACGCTCACTCGCGTAGTGGCTTCAGTTCACTAAGTTTTTCCATTAATAACTTTCCGATTGAAAGTTGTTTTTTCTCCCAACTTTTTTTTGTGACTCTGCAAACATGTCACAAAATTAACTTCCCGACATATTCACAGCAAAGAACTGCGCGTGCCCTCTGAGTCACGATTTAACCGGGTTCTACGTGGGATGATGGTAGAAATCCCCGAAAAACATAATTATGCAAAAAAAGGAGGAGTCCCTTTTGCCCCAGGATCAATTTTGCCCCAGGGGTCCATTTTACAGCGAGGTCCATTTCACCCTGGGGGTCCATTTTGACGCAGGGTTCATTTTACCCTGGGGGTCCATTTCGCCCCACTCTCCCCATATTGTCATATCTTCCACTTTCATGACGATTTTTTTTCCGCATCTTGTCTTTTTGGAGATATCATTTTATTGTTTGTTGAATAAATAA
Organism: Aleiodes alternator; assembly: GCA_963921955.1. Taxonomy (NCBI): domain Eukaryota; kingdom Metazoa; phylum Arthropoda; class Insecta; order Hymenoptera; family Braconidae; genus Aleiodes; species Aleiodes alternator. Next base: position 2,199,857 of record OY998102.1, on the reverse strand, counting down.
AGGATGACTGCACTAAATCAATCCAAAATTTAATCAGCTCTAGTTCTCAGCAAAATGCATCGATCGCGATATTGAAGATCTCGATCCGATTATTATTTCGGGAGAAATCGTTGTTGGAAAAAAAATGACCACATACAGACGAACACACACACACACACATACACCCCCCCCTGTTGGAATCGTTCTAGAAACCTCCCAAACATATAATCTAACTACTCCCCCACCTCTCTGAAGAAGTTCGGTTTTAGGGGTAATCCCTATAACTTCCTTTCGGGAAGTTAAAAAAAAAGCAATTTGAAGCTTGAACTCTCTAGTTTTGAGATCTTCAGACCAAAAAAAAATTCCGTCCCAAGATCTCAAAACTAGAGTTTTCAAGCTTCAAACTGTTTTTTTAAAACTCCGATCCGATCAGTTTTGAAAAAGATACGGCCGTTTAAAAAACCGCTAAAAAATAGGAAATTTTTCTTTGATCCCTCAATTGTTTTCGCTAGTGTATTAGAAAAAACTAATTTTGCGACGCTTAATAAAAATGCTACACTTTCTCCAAATTTTATAGTTATCTTAATATCAAAATTTTGGTTTGGCTCTTTGTTGAACATTTTTTAAGTAATTTTACTCAGTAAATATTTTTAAAAAAATTAAATCAGTAAAAAAATTTTTTGTTAATATATTGACGAAGATTTTGACAATTTACTCATTCGGCACAGTAGGAAAATATCAGTTGACCGCATTTACAATGAAATTCTCATGAAAAATTAAACAAATTTCAAAAAACTCAAATTTATGATTAAAGAAATGCGAAAAAGTGGCTTAAAAAATCGAAGATATTTGAATCCCACTTTCATTAAGTGCTTAAAAAATACGTTTTATAACCTAGTAAAACATATATTTTTTTCAAAAAAATCAAAAGTGTCGCTCCTCAAAAAAGTTCAAAATTCAAGTTACAATTAAGAAAAAACGGTGAAAAATAAAAAAAATTGGTTCTTATATTTTTTTTTCGAAAACTAAATCCCAAAACAAAGAAAATAACCACCTGTAAGATATGATTACGATAATTTGATCAGGAGATATAAATATTTGAGAATTACCACATTGTTAATTTTTTGAGATATTCAAAAATTCATATCTCCGAGGCTTTTGAAAATTAAGGGCTCAAAATTTGGGTTTAGGCATATTTTAATACGTACCAAAACATATAAAAAATTCAGCTGAATCAAAAAATACCATTTTTGAAATCTGGTGATTTGACATGGAATGACCCATATACTCATCGCCTTGACCGGGAATGTCAAACTCAATTGGAGAATTATCCACAAGTGATGCTATCGGTTTGTACAATACATCATATGATGATTCTATTGATGTCTGCGTGGGAGGTAATGAAAATAAATCCAGCTCACTCTTAACACCTTCACACGAATGTGTGTGTAAGAAAGACATTTTTATGAAAATATGTCTGTCACAGTACGTGGTTTCTTGGTTAAACGTTTTACCTTTGAACTGCTCTTCTTCTTCTTCTTCTTTGACTTCTTTTTATTTGTCTTAGATGTGGGCCTTTTCTTCTTTTTCTTCGATGTACGAGAGATGTTCTTCTTCCTCTTGAGATTCACTTTTCTAACACTTCTCAGTCCGATACTTCTAGGAGAACGGTCTGAACTCAAATGAGAATGATACGTCATATTAGAGTTGTTATATCCAGAACCTCTCATCAGTGAATCAATCTTTTCCTGTGCCCTCCGCTTCAGACTGCTACCTGATTCACGGACTCTGTTTTTTAATGAGTCTTTGAGAGACATGTCGTTTTCAATAACATCACCTGCAACATTAAGGCCTGTCCGCAAAGCCTCTTTCCCTACCACCTTAGCACCTCTCTTTAGCAGCGGTAAAACGCGCCGAAATAACCCCCCTAAGAAGCTTCCTATCCCGTGCCCCTTCTGATTTGGTGTGCCAATGTACACATTACTTATCCCACCGTGATAACCCTTACCACTGACATAGCCAGAGCCACACTGCATTAGCTCACTGAAATAATTCTCTTCCATTCTGAAGCAATCAATCAATCCTTTTGAAATGAAGTGTAGCGGTCAACGTACCGTATTCGAATGGTATCTTTTGTCCATGTTCATCTCTTATATCTATTTCAATTGTTTGAAATTTAGAGCGTAGTAAAGGAATATGCAACGGTGACGGAAATGTTTTGATTTTCACAGAGCCGTAGGTGTAGTTTTCAATTTCTAAAGGTACCACTCGTAATAAAGGCGAGTGTACATCCCCTGTAATGTAGCTCTCACAAATATCTGTGTACACATATATACTATGAGGTAATGCTCGTGATAACAGTACAGGATTCTCAGCCTTGTAGCTACTTGTGTCATATGTCAGAACTAAAGATTTATGCTCATACGTGAAGCCCAAAATTTTCTTCAGGGGTTCCGAAAAAGTCAGTACATGATGATTACCACATGAAGATCCGCAAACTTTGACCACATGCACATAGCCCGATCTGTTTTGTTGTACTTCCACATGACCTTTCATGAACAACATCTCGTTTATACTACTCAGGAAATCTGCTGTGGACTCATAAACCCCTTTCTGCAGATCACTCTCACTGACAGCTACTATTGTATTATCATTTGAGTCTTTTGGGGTAGAATTGAAAGTTCGTTCGATCCTTGCTCTTTCTTCTCCTGTTAGGTATGACCGACTTTCCGTTCTCACATAATTGCTACTGCTGTCAGATATATGTAAAAATGTCATTGGTATGTGAATCTCTGATAAGCCCACACTCCATTTTCCTTGTAGATTCATTGTGTGAGGCAAATGGGTAACAAAGCTTGTTGTTTTATTATCAGGATAATATTGCATGCTACTGTTACTAGGCAGTACCACGAAGAAACTGTCGTATGAGTTATGCATTTTGGTTAGAGGTTATATCTTCAGGATATATGTTTCGACGCACTCTGGAGAGCTCCTGCTCGTAGAATATACCATCAATAACTTCACCATTCAGATCCTCCAATATGTAACTCAGCGGCGGCCTGTATTCAGATACCCTCTTGATTTTGAAAATTTCAATGCTCCAACCAACTTCATAACCTTTCGCAAACGCTGCTTTGGCACTACTGATACGAACTAGATCGCCACATTGATATTTAATCTTCTTCAGCTTGTGTTTAGTCCTTTTTTGATTATATCTTCTATCGATGTTTTCTACAGCTATTGATGCATTATCATGAGTCACATCACAAGGCCTCAAGCGCGTAGCTGAATGCTTGGTCTGATTATACGCATGTACTATTTTTGGTAAGATATCCACATACCGTTTGGTTCTAGAATACGTGAAATAACGCCATAACCTCTCTTTCAGCGTACGGTTGAAACGCTCAACGACAGCTGCTTTAATATCAGGATTTCGAACGACGCGATACCATATACCATATTTCTTCAGTAGCTCTTGAAACTCAGAATTAACGAATTCTTTACCTCTGTCTGTCTGCAAAAGTCTTGGTATTCTGTGTATTTTGCCACTTCTTTTCAAAATGCGTCTAAAAGCCTGCGTTACAAGTTTCCCACTCTTTTTCAAAAGGGGCTCCACCCACACATATTTACTGAGAACATCAATAACGATTAAAATGAATGTGTAACCTTCATTGTATGTCGATAAGGATCGAACATCTACCAAATCAGCCTCCCAGACACCGTCAATCTCGGATACATTATAGCTACGGTGGTCGAAACGCCGTCGAACCATTCGATGCTTATTATATGCGTCTTGTGTTTCTAGCCATTTTTTCACATCATCAGCATCGTGAATGGTACTACCATGTAAATTCGAAGACCCTGTGAAGGCCGAGGACTTTTCAGGATTATAATAAATTTTGGCGAGTTCTTTCATATTTTTAACTTCAACCAGCGAATACGTTTCTGAACTATTGCTTTACCCTTGCCACTTTGATCGGTGAAGCTATCGAACGACTCCACGTCTGAGTCTTCTCCCTCTCCAATTTCCTGTACAGAACTATTTGTCGTTCTCTTTTCTGTAGGTGTTGAGGCTTCAAGATTGATAGTGGTCTGCATCAACTCACTGTTACCAATGTACTCTCGGGGTATGTGATGGGCTTTTATACCCTTCCGAATTCTTTTCTGCCAATAGCTTTCTTTTTCTTACGAGAACGCATAGCCTCATTCACGAGATCTACGATATTCGAGTTTTGAATGACCTTTCCGTTGATTGTCACAATCCCTGCGCCATCCCATGATATTACGTCATTCGACATGCCTTGAAGTTTACGAAGAAGCTGAGTGGCGTTTCTCTTGAATTTTTTAGGTACACTTTCGATAATTGCTTCTGAGGAGATCTGGTCTCTTAGAAGCCCTTGAATTTGCGAACTATGAAAGCGAGGCTGAATAGGCGTTATTTGCTTTTGGTGGTGATATCGATGACCATCGTCTTTTTCTTTTACATCTTCGTCGATTATACTATGTTGCTGGTGTACCAACGCAAGATATCGTTGTAGTATTCGATTGTAAGCATTCCATTTTTCATGTTCATCAGGGTAATTGTTTGAGTCTAGAATTTCATTCATTTCATGATCAAGACGTGTCAGAGGCGTGCCGACTGTTTGAACAGTCTTCTGTGTGACAACACGATTATCAGGTGCGATAATAGTTTATAGAGACTCATCGCAACTTGTACCAGCTCTATCTTCAGGTATCAGGACCATTCTTCGCGCGTGCTCCATATTATTAACGGGCAAGAGCGTTCGAAATCAGAGTACCTAGAATCGGTGCCAGTAGAAGAGGCAGGAATCCTCCTCTTTGCACTATGAGTCGTTTCTTCGCAGCTATACTTGCTTTTTCAGAAGCTAGAGAACGTAAAACTTTCTTATGAGGCTTCAGTTTGTTCTTCTGAGCCGGTACCAACGATATGTTACCTTGTAGAATATTGAGTGCACATTCACATATGCATCTGATCAGACAGGAGTCAGCTTTGGTGAGTAATGCTTTACGCTGTTCCTTATTCAGATGACAAAGAGTTTGTAGAATTAGCCTGAGTTTCTTCCCGGGAAGACCTCGGTGATCCATGACGTATGAGTAACTGATTAAATGGTCATTAATTACCTTCCATTTATACTTTTTCGTGGAACGTATACGAGCTGTTTTGCATCGTCTGGAAATATTGCTGTACGCACTCTATAATTTTCGAGAGTGGCTTGCTTTAAATCCAATAATAAGTACCCGTGTGGCCTGGAGGTGGCGTCGTGGTAGGCTTCCTGTAAGAAACGAGGATTTTCAGGATAGACCTGCCTCGCTAAATGCTGTATTTGAGCACGATCACGAGGATTCTTGAAGATAACAATGTAGTTTGCGTTCAACGATATGTCTCTCTGACCACGACCCTGGTGAAATATGTTCTGCGTTATGAATATTACGCTGAGATTTTTATGGTGGCTACCTTTCGTGAAAAGATCCATGATGATTCGATTTGAGGCTTCGCGCATTAGATCATCAATAATGATCAATTTAGGCCTCATATCATTAGAGTAATCTTCAGGACTAGGTAAACCTTCGCGAAACTCAATCGTTTTTGCATGAGGATACCGTCGATAGGTCGGTTGCCATTCAGCATAATATAGTAGAATACGCGAAAATGATGTGTCCGACATATCAGAAATGTATTCCAAGAACTTCTTCACAAACACTGTCTTTCCGCAGCCTGTAGGACCACTAATAATTGAGGTCCATGGATGTTTCCACCTCATGTCCATGATTGAAACTATAACAGAGTTGCATCTGTACAGTCTTATATACCTCCTCTGTTCAATAGTAGATTATTAGGAAATAACATTCAGGTATTGATATCAGGAATAATTGAACAAAATCTAATGAACATTGTGTTTTATTTCATATATTAAAGATTATTGAAACCAAAAGGTACAGTTCTATATACATCTTTACAGCATCTCTTAGTACTACAAATAGAAGTCTTTTTTTCCTCCTTCATTGTTACTACTCTGTGGAAAGCCGTTCTACGTATTACATTGTATGATATCTTGATGGGACCTTCTTTCCTGCCTGTAATCAGATCCCTGACAGTCGTATAGTTGATATGTTGACTATTATTATAATTGAGTGTAATGCCTTTTACTTTACAAACTTCTTTTCGATCACCGTTAGGCTTTCGGACGATGTATGCGCAAAATTTCGGACCCCCTGATATGAAAGATTCAATGTAACTCCCTTTTCCGTGCTCTTCTAATTCATCCGTTAAATCCCCTAAAAATTTTCCGCACGTTGGTTCCCATTCCCCTTCTTTTGATACAAAAATTATTGAGTCTGTATCACAGTATAGAACTCTTTCTTTGAGTTTTTCCAAATAACTGTAAAGTTGGAGGCGTGCGTGTGCTGTTGTGTATGCGGCAATGATAGCATTTGAAGTGGGGGTTTGTAATATTGAATCTTCAATATAAACATAGTTAACATACATGACTTTATCGTTAACAAATAAAATACCTGATACAATCATTTCCGGACTATTGAGCATTTCCAACAATCTTTGTCTGGTGGAAACTATTTCTGTTTGTGGTAAATTTTCTCTATGACCAAATTTATCCCAGAACGCATTTAAAATCATCTTTGATATAGCTCTATACCCGGGATTAAACTCAATTTTGTCTTTCTCTAATAAAATACCTTCTTTTTCTAAATATTCTTGTATATAGTTATTTTTATCGTCATCGGTGATACAGTCTGAGGGATAATTAGAGGCTTGCTGTTTCTCTTTCAAGAATTTATCTACATATTTATTAAACAAACCTTCGGAATTATTTTCTTGATCATAGCGTATAACATCAAACTGGTAGATTTCAAAGACAGATATTATTTTGTAACCACATTCAACGGCTTTGCGAAGTTCATCAACTACCCAAGTACCAATGAATTTCCTATCTTCAGCATTGTCGTGATCGCAAAGATCTTGTTGTCTCGTTTCACAACATAATCTACAAAGAGGAAACATCAAACGGCCGTGAGCGCGAACAGGGAGCACTGGTATGTACAGATCACGCGGTGCCAGTACACTACATTTGACAAGACCCTCCATAGTATCCAAACTGTTGTTATTACCGATCAGCTGTAAACATTCATTCCCTACATACACTTTTGGATGACCAATTGGATATTTACCGGTTTTATTGACGAAAGGGTATAAGGATGTGACATCTAAATATTTTATCTTTTCTGTATTTTTCACGTCGTACAGTGTAACATAATTTTCTGTACGACCACCAAAGAAAGCATCACGAGGATTGCGAGGCTCATCAGTGATGAAAGGATGATTATTCATGAAATTTTGATCATTGGGTGTGTTACGTATATGCTCATCATAAGCGCACTCCCATATTTCTATCAATTCATAACCCTGTTGACGAATTTTGTTAGCACATAAGACCGTTGACTCGTACCGTGCGTCAAGTGAGTCACCGTGACGTAGCTTTAAATGTCTATTGATCTTGTAGCAATTAATGCAGCCATGCCAAAAACAGCTGTAAAATTGATAGACTTTTTTTGTACCACGTTCATTGTCGTAATAACCGTCAACCATGATGCCGCAAGGAAGACGATGCTCTTTTGCATTTGCCGCATGCGTGATACGCTCACCTAGACGAACTTCTTCCAATAGTAACCATGAAATGGCTTTCTTAGACTGTGTACTCGTGCATTTGTATTTGCCACCTTGGGGTAAAATACCGATAGTGTCGGGCTTAATGAACATTGTACGATAAACTTTAGAGCAAATAGAAGCGATCGTACTACACTGCGTGAATGGACATATACCGGTCTTTCGAGTAAAATATTCCGAAAAGTAATACTGGCTCTGCGTAAAATTATCACATCTTGTCGACAGTAAAACTCGAGCTCGTTTTTGAAATTGAAGATGTAATCACTCTGTACTTTTTCTCTATGCCAATCTATGATTTTCTGCCGCTCTTTCTCAAACAAAGTGTTAGGAAAAAAATACTCCAGAGCTGGTATAGGACTATTATAATCAACATGTTCGGGTGTATTAAAGAAATGAGGGGAATACCCCTTGGATACTTCATTTTCGAAACCAATCGATTTTTGTAGTGCTGCCAGAGGCATATGAAAATAATTCAGTGTGTCAAGGAATTTGATGTTACCGACCTGCATCTCTATAATTTTAGTGCCCGATAATATTAGTCTCGGGAATCGCGTTCGCTTCACATTTACCAAATATCGAAGAACGAATTGTGCGTCAAAACTCTTTGCGTTGTGCGCAAGACAAATAATTTTGTTACATTTCGGATAATCTGCAAACGCAATATCTACAAGGCCTGAGACTGCGTCATCTTTGCTACGGAAAATGTATTCACGGATGCCACATATTCTACATGCGGTTTCTATATTATTATCATTGCAACATACTGTACAAACTTTCTGTATTACGCAAAAATTGAGTATATGAATTTTCACATTTCTATCACCACGCAGCCGAACATTTTGTTGTGTTTCAAAATCATAAAATATAAACACGGTTAGTTTGTGATCGACTGGTTTCAACTGACTCATGAAACAGTAGTGATTTGTTTCGCGCCTACAGTTACATGTTCGACAATAAGCAGTACCACAAATATGTTTATGCCTATCTATTTTGATTAGTCTAAAACACAGCATACATATTTTTAGAGCATCGCACACACTAGCATTTTTATTTTTTCCTTTCAGTTTTGCTCAACCTTTCTGTCGATGATTATCATAGCAAATGCGACTGAAAAACCATCGATTACACAAATTACACACCGTGCGTTGAGTGTTTTCACATAGAGGATTCCCTTTGCATCGAGGACATTTCCGTGTACAACGATGCTTAAAAACTCATAAACAACAATAGCCATTCGATCATCTAAATAATAATCTTGAAATTTCTTAATCTCTCGTATAGTACACCCTCGAGGAGGTATATTGATATTGCATAGTCTTACCAGTCTCAGAGCCTCTTGTTGCTGAGTGTTACGTGTTCTGTTAATAATTGCCTTCCATTTTCTCTGGAGATCTCCTGATCTTATCTCGCCTCTCTCAGCATGGAGTTTAGCAACTACAAGAGCTCTTGGGAGGCAAAGATTGTTGGAATTGGTTATAGTAATGATTGATTTTTTAAAAACAGTCTCGTATGTTAATGCCTTGCGCCCAGATCCCTCAACGCCTTCAACGATTGCTACAGTTATAACTAAATTATCATCCGATGAGAGACCCCCGACACTTTGCGAAATACGATTTACCACCTCCCATAAAATATCTGGTGTGTAATCTCAGGCTCTCCTAAAGCGCGACCAAGCGGGGCCGCTATTCAATCTATCGAAATTCACACTAAACCCTACATGATCATGTGGTTGACACGAATCAGTTATATATGTTGTAATATCCCTGAAAGCCCCTTCAAGCCAGTCAATCATATTCTCGTTTTGAGGAGGATCTACAATTGTAATTACGTAGTCTTTACCCATAGCTTTAAAGTTTCGATATTTATTAGCAGTAGTTGACAGAACTTGGAAACGGCCTCCTGGTGGTAGAACACCTTCAAACACTTCTTCTCCTTCTTCTACTTCGCTGCTTTCATCATCATCATCATTTTTTACATCAATTTGTTTTTTCTTGTCTGAACGTGTAAATACTCTTCCTCCAGTTTGCTGCCCTGTCAATCAGAACCATCATTATTAGTCCGAGCTCTTATATAAATATTTTCTTGACATACCTTCTCGAGAAATTAGTGTTGATCATTCTTCAGGCACGTACCCATAAAAAGAACGAAGATCTAGAAATAATAGAAAACGTATGAATTACGGGTTCCGGGCCTGAAGAAGTGTAAAGGTCACAGAATTTCTACCTCGTAAGCGGGTAGTTTCCTCTTCTTCTTCTTCTTCGTTGTCTCCATCAGACCCATCATCCGTATCACTAATGTGATAGTCAACAACCTCTATATTATGATCGTTGTCATTTTCTTGACCCTCTCCTTCTCCTTCTTCTTGTTCTTCTTCTCCGCCACCGAATTCGTCCGAGTCTGTGCAATACCTTTCTTCTTCCCTCAATAGAGCGCCTTCTTCACTGTCTATTCCTCTGATAGACATTGAATCGCGGCTATCGGATGAGTAGCCAGATCCACATTGATACTGAGAAGCTACAGGATTCATTGGTCTGTGTGTCTGCCTTACAGCATCGTATTGAATCCCCCAATACGCATCCATTGCTAATCTCTTAGCCGTCATATCAGCATCCAGATCCCATAATTCTTGACGATAATCATCATCATCTGAATCTGAATCTTCATAACGCTGTTTCTTCGTTTGATTCTGTTGTATTCCTGATGGACCTGGTTGCGGTGACTGTACTCGTTCCCTTTTATTTCTTGAAATTTCCTGATGATTCGGAGAGTGCATAAATAAATTTTCGGGGTCTGTTTCATCATCATCATCGGAAACAGTGATGCAGTTGGCTGACTCACTTTCAACTGCATTTGCATTTGCATTTGCATTTGTAGTACTAAATTGCCGACGAATTGACAATCTTTTCTTCAATGGTAAAGTACTCCATTCATTCAAATTTTCAGACGAGTCTAAGTTATTAATCTCATCTTCTGAACAGTCAACGAGATCTGTCGTTGAGTCACTGATATCGTCGTCACTAGTTGATGATGTTGAAGATTGCTTGTGTTTTTTTCCTAAAAATGAGAAATATCAATTTCGGCCTGTAGAACTTTTTAAAAAATATTATTGGTAATGTAGGTACTTACTTGCGTAAATCTCTAAGAAAGGCTTCAAGCATTTAGCCCTCCATCTCGTCGTTCGACTAACTGCTCTGCCAACGATACGTAAAATCCCTCGATGAGAAGTAAATAAACCTTCATTAAAAGCCGCGCTCAGAATATTACACGGTGTATGACGTATAATTCTCTCTAAAATACGATCGAGAGAGGGTCTCGATAATCGATACCATATTTCCGTTCGCTTTTCACAAAATATTTTTTTATATTGAGGAATCCGTTCCAAAATGAATTTAATAAGTCTCAATAAAAAATAGAAATATTTTCGTTTACGTGGACACTCAACGCGCTGCATTTTAATTCGCAGATGTTCACTGATTTGTGTTCAAGACAAGAATAATATCTTGTAATTTTTCTCCAATAAATAAAATGTGAAACTATGCTTGATGTACTCACACATCTGAATTAAAATTCTGAAAACAGAAGAAAGTCACGTATAGAGGCACGTGTCAGCCGAATGCATTTCTTCTTTCTTCTGTATTTGAAGATGCTACCTAAGCGCTCCTCATTCTCTGCATGATGCCATATCACGAGTTCATCCGCACCCGTGACTGCGTTCTTCGCTGATATGCATTTTCGAATGCGTTTTAGCCTATTTTATTAATGATTTGAAAAATTATTCTCATTCGGGCGTTGTCCACTGTTGGAGTAACATCTCTTTCTTGCAAACTCTCTCCCTAGTGATTGAAATAGTTATAAGTGAATCAATGGAGCTCCTTACGAAGAAAATCAAGACAGCAGAAGCAGAGGCTGAAAACCTTGGCGGAGACGTCCTTTCTTCCGACGGACCTCGTACAGCGACACATTTACAAGGATTGGCCAAAGATAAGTTTCGTCTACTGTTGCCGCTTATTTATCCTTTGAATAAATCACGGTGTGAGAACGTAGTACTCGGTCTAAATCTGGATCCTGACACACTCACGCTGAAGCCCGTAATTGGGATTATTGACCAGAAATATCTAGGCGTATTGTTCTCTGATGAGTCATGGGGAAAATTCCTGTCCTGCTTCAACGATATCCAGGCCTATTTTAATGATATTACTGCAAAAACGTTTTCAACAGAATCACATAAGTCTTTGAAGTATCCAGGATTCATGCTATCATATGGATGCCTGAATTTTACATTCCTAAAATCTAAAGTGATACGTATTGAAGAAGAAAATACATCAAATGTGATAGAGGGCGAAATGCTCTCAAAACAAACGCGCATCATTATGGTTAAAGACACTTTCGATTCTCTCACGAAAATGAAAAATTTGATCGCGGGACGTATCGTGTATTTAAGTGACATATCTCTTTGTGCGGAAGAATGTATCAGTGGTATGATTGCTTACGGCAAGTCTTCTATGGAACAGTTAAAATCGAGTGAAATCATGAAGAATGTCAGCGGTGATGTAATGCGCAGTGTAATTAAAAGTCGATTGTATGATTCCTCATGCTTCAATTTCATTGAAATCAAAATGAAAAAAACTGGATGTGAAAGAAGTATGGCCGAGTATGAGCATGTCTTGAATGAATTGCACGTTTTTTTGTATCGATTTTATACTCGATAAAATTTTCGAATAATCAATAGAGCCTTGTATACGAATAATTTCATATGTATCTATGTATTTTCATTATACTTCATGTAAAATATACTCCAGTATATATATATTGTACTTTAACGCATTTCTTCTTTTAATTTATTCATCGTGAAATATCCTCCATTTTTATTTGATTTTTATTTGATTTTTGATCCAGTTGTCCCCGTCATATGGCAGTAGTGTGTATGAGCCTGAGAGGGATACAGGGTGGGGGGCTAAGTGAGAATGGTTGGAGAATCTCACTCAAGCCCCAATAGCCTGGCTCGAGGTAGGTGGGGTAAGATGGACATAGCTATATGACCTTGTGGTCTACGTTACCCATTGATCCATCTTACCCAACTTTTGTATTTAGGGTGCATCGAAAATATTTGCACACCAAAAATTGACGGGGGGTCTGAATTCCAAGCAGCTCTTCCAAAACCGCTTGGCCTGGACTCTCGCGGTGATAACGCAGGCCTGCGTAACGAGGACGACCCGCGGTCTTATTGTTGGCTGTAACAGTAAAACATCAATCATTGAAATTGTGGAAGATTGCAAAGACGATTCAGATTGTCTTCTTCTTCTCCCACAATAAATGATCGTTTATTTCTTATTATGCAAGTATGTACATTCGAATAATGAGAAATAATGAATAATTTAATTATCCATTCTCTCTCTCTCTCTCTCTCTCTCTCTCTCTCTCTCTCTCTCTCTCTCTCTCTCTCTCACACACGCTCTCGATTTTCTTCGCAGTATTCGGCATATCTCACACGTGTGCCTCATGATAATGAACCTATCTGGAAATTCGAGTCAGCGAATTCCTGGTGGCTGATGTGATTATGGCATCAGCCTCGGCGACTGCAGATTTGTGTCTGGAGAAGTTATGACTATCGTCTGAGAGAAATTTGATTATGTCGCGACGGCACACACACTTTTTTCCATGCCACACCTCATTATCATTTCTTCTTCATCAGTCTCTCTCCAAGTGCCTTACCGTTAAGATCTCGAATCATAAAAATGCGTGTAATTGGGAGTAATTTCGTGTACCCGAGGGGTAGTGTGGTGGACGGAAAAAGTGAAGATACAGGGTGTGAGAGTGCCGTGCGTGAAATTGACGGGGGTGCTACCACCAGTGCTGTGATGGTTAACGGAAGCGGTGATTGTGGCGTTATTTTAGAGTACCGTGTACCTACAGGGGGTGAGGTACCTTATGACGAGGACCCTGACCCATACGAAGAGGAGCCGAGTTATGAGGCCGACGATCCTGTGCGTCCAGACAGGCGCTGGTGGCTTCGTTCTCAGGAGCCCATGCCCCCAATTGAGGGTGAACAGCGTGAAGATTTGGATGACTGGAATGACTTCTACGGGGATCCTTGGCATAAGTTAATGTCACTCCCCCAAGTCATCCCTGCTGATGAGTTTTCACGCCATCACTACAGGGAATGGTTAGCTGCACAGCGCCAAACCAGGGCTGATGAACACCTGGACGAAGAAGACCTGGTAGAGGTGGACTTCGAACTGGACCCCCCTTGGAATAATAACCCCCCTTGGGTTAACGACATGGATGCTCCAGATGCTATGGATGAGCCCGATATCATCGATGTGATGGTCATCGATGATAATGCGGATGACGACGAAGACAATCATGAGGCAGTGGTGTAGTGCGTTTTAGTTTCTGAGTTTTAAGTTAAGATTTGAATTGCGTCGAAAAAACTCTGTTTCGAACGCTTTAAATTTATCATTACATAAAAATAAGAAAGTGTAGAGTGAATAAACAAGAGAATGAAAGTGACTGCATGTAGTAATGAGTGTATCTTAAGAAAAAACAGTGAATAAAGAACTGAAATCTGTGACATTGGCGTGCGGAAGGATTGGTCTACGGGACTATGGGTAAGGATAATTAATTATTCATTAATTATTTTTCATTTTTTTCGGGTGCATTACGCGAGCGCGTGGGGTAGAGTGAGAATGGATAGAGAAACTCACTCAAACCCCGATAATCGGCCGCGGAGTGAGAGAGAGAGAGGAATCACGCTACGTCATGCGTCTTTCTCTCTCACTCTACCCTGTTAAATGGTCTTTCGTTCTGTAGACCCCCACTCTTATCTTGTTTGGTCGAGTGGTAGGCTACGTGCGTACCATGCGGCAGGCCAGGGTTCAAAACCCAGCGCTGTCGCAAAAAAATTAAACACAGGGTGACGTCACTGCGCGTAGCAGTGAGTGTGAGCGAGACACACTGCCTTTTGCATTGTCTCACTGACACCCACAATAGAAAAGAAACGGTTAGTACAGAGTTCTGTAATACCGTTCGTTTTATTTTACCGATATAGGTATTGCAGGCATCCATACGCATGATGGTAAGAGTAGAGTAGCCGCGAAGCTCTGTAATACCATTGGTAATTACGTACCATTGGTATATCAAGAGTTTACCATGATACCTGGCTGTCCCATGATACCCAACTTCAGTTATTACCTGCAGTAATGGGTATTAGGTATACCAGGCATGGTGAACATTGTAAATATGGACCTTCACATATATTGTACCATTGGTCCACAATATATGGTAGGTCCATATTTACCAACTTTTGTTTTTTTTCATTTTTTAGGGTACAATGTTGAATTTTGTACTCCAAAAATGAAGGAGAGCTCTGAATTCCAAGCGGTTCTCCCAAAACCGCTTGGACTTGGCCCGCGCGCTGATAACGCGGCACGCGTAACGTGGGAGTCGTGTGATCCCACTGTTACCGTTAACAGTGGGTTTTTATTAACAAAATTATGGGAGATTGAAAAAACAATCCGGATTGTCTTCTTCTCCCTAAATAAAGCGTTTTTGTTCTGTTTATTCTATTATTTATTGATCGAGGAATAATGAATAATTATTCATTTCCTCTCTCGCACTCGTACATTTCTTACGGCCACTACAGCACTCCATACGTAAAGTCATCCCACCCCACTCCTCACATGCACGATGTCATTGCCTTGTGCATGGGAGGGGTGGGGTGGGATGACTTTGAGTGGGGGGCGCTATAGTGGCCGCTATACTACTGAAGGCATATTCGTAAAAAACATGGAAAATTTTCATTCATAGTTGTTTTTGATTCATACAATTGGAAAAAAATTTTGAATGGAAGGCATATTCATGAAAAACATGAAAAATTTCCATTCATAGTTGTTTTTGATTCATACAATTGAAAAAAAAATTTGAAAGAAAAGCATATTGATGAAAAAAATCGAAGTTCTTCATTCATAGCTGTTTTTGTTTCATACAATTGAGAAAAATTTTTTTGAAAGAAAGGCATATTAATGAAAAACATCAAAGTTTTTCATTCATGGTTGTTTTCGCTTCCGAATGGAAGCTTTGTAATCGTAATTTTTTCAGATTTTGAGATTTCATCATAATATGACTGCAAATGACCCAAAACGTCGAGATCCGTCGTTTTTTTGCTTCCGAATGGAAGCTTTGTAATCGTAATTTTTTTCGATTTTGAGATTTCATCATAATATGACTGCAAATGACGCAAAACGTCGAGATCCGTCGTTTTTAAAAAATGTCTGTGTGTATGTGTGTGTGTGTGATGACGCATTTTCCGCTTTACTCTGAAGTGGGGTTAGCTAGCGATCTGAAAATTTTACCGTAAGTTCGCCATGCATGCCCCAAGCTCTCACAGAAATTTCAGCTAAATCGGCCGGATAGTTTTTGAGAAAAATGAAAATGTTGAAATATCGTTTTTTCGACTTTTCTCGATGAAAAATGGAATCACAGTGTCCAGTCTCCGCGAGGAGATGCGCGTCAAAGAGCCGCATCTTCGACCCCCGGGGTGGTGGGAGCTCAGATGTTTATTTTAGCCAGTAGAAAACTTTTGATAAATTTTTCGTGAAAATCTTGATTCCACGATAACTTAATAAATAATTGAGCTAGAGACCTCAAATTTTGTGAGGTTATACATCTGATGAGCACAAAGGTTGGTATTGAAACTGGGCAGAATCGGTCCAGTAGTTTTTTGGATACTAGCATAGAAACATCAGAAAAAGCAAGCTATATCTTCAAAACTATTCAATTGATTATATTTGAAACAAACTTAACCCTCTGAGGCCTATTTTAGTTTTCGCATCCCACGCACAGATCTGTGATGCCATTTTTTTTTTTTTTTTTTTGGTTTTGGGAAAAATCTTACATGAGACACCCGCAGATGGGATGCGGGTAGTGTCAGATTCTTACTGACTAAAAAACCCACATCCGTGACATCATTCATGCACTATGCTGCAAACCACTTTCGCTTCACTTCAGCATGGACATTTCATTCACAGCATTGTCTCCAGACGCTGTGACGTAGCGCTCTGATGTCATCTTCTTTCTTATCAATCATTGTGTGGATGATTTCAGCTTCCCTTGTTGCTTTTTAGGCTGATCATCATGCTAATCTTATTGAATTATCGTCCGGTATGAGCTTTCAACTCAAGACTCTCTTCGTTTCATCTGTCGGACATAAACATCGTGTGATTGACATTGTCTATCATTTGGCATCAAGGGCATTGGTCCATCTCTGTTCTCTTCCTCCTGAATAGGATTTCCTAAAGCAACTGTGTCCAGATAAAGCTTGCGGATTAATCCTCAGAGGGTTAAAAGGTCTTGGCTATGCGTCATTTGTGTTATAACTTTTAGAATTCATGAAATAATAATTCTAGGGAACCATTCACAAAATTAATCCTCCATGAATTTCCATTTTCCTATATGTTTCCCTGAGGAGGGCAATATATCTGGATTAACTATCGTGAAGTAGATCTTTTTTTTTTATTGGAAGATGAACCCATTGTCGTTGTGACTTAATCATTTGCCAAATTTGAGGAATATCTTATATCCCAAATATATTGATATTTGCATAAATTCAACATTCTTAATTCACATTTGTTGAAAAGGTATCAGCTGCGTCGGTTAATAATCCCAGTTTTATGAAAGGTATGTTTTTGACGATAATATATTAATATATTCTAAAAAAATCATTTCAATGATAAAATTGATGATAATTAATAACGAGATCAACTATATACTTTCTTTTTCAAAATTATAAGATTATTTTTAATCACGTTCTCTTCACATAATTTTCGTTCAATCACAACTACCAATTTTTATATATATGCATAGATGAGGATTGACTGAATCAGATGAATCTGTTCCATTCATTTGATCAGGTGATAAATCATCTACTTCATACCACTCATCAAATTTAAGAATATACGCTGTGTAATGTCCAATATTCTCTTCACTTATGATATCTGAATCTATAAAATTCACTATCCCAGTTAAAATACATTGTTCATGATCGATCTTCAATATTTTTGGAAATTTGTCCAACGATACTCTCAAATTATGATCAGACAAACATTCTATAAAAAGATGTTTATTGAAGTATATTTTTCCAATTTTACAATTATGACCTCGTGGACATTTGATGTGTCTCGTAGTTATTATTTCTTCAATCGTTGCTCATAGCAAACGAGGGGATTCTCATCATCTTCAGAACATTCAAATAGATATCATATTTAACAAAAAGAACATGAATTGACGTGATTAATATGAATAAGATCAGTGAGGGTAGATTTGAAATTAAAAAATTCATTCGGAAGCTTTCTGCCGATTGCATTGGCAGAATATTAGATGTAAGATTCTGAAATTACGCACAAGTAATGGGGCTCCTGCTTGTTTAAAAAATGTCTGTGTGTATGTGTGTGTGTGTGTGTGTGGGTGGGTGTGTGTGTGATGACGCATTTTCCGCTTTACTCTGAAGTGGGGTTAGCTAGCGCTCTGAAAATTTCACCATAAGTTCGCCATGCGTGCCCCAAGCTCTCCCAAAATTTCAGCTGAATCGGCCGAATAGTTTTCGAGAAAAATGAAAATGTTGAAATATAGTTTTTTCAACTTTTCTCGATGAAAAATGGAATCACAGCGTTCAGTCTCCGCGAGGAGATGCGTGTCCAAGAGCCGCATCTTTGACCCCCGGGGTGATGGGAGCTCAGATTTTGATTTTAGCCAGTAGAAAACTTTTGATAAATTTTTCGTGTAAATCGAGATTCCACGATAACTTAATAAATGATTGAGCTAGAGACCCCAAATTTTGTGAGGTTATACATCTGATGAGCACAAAGGTTGGTATTGAAACTGGGCGGAATCGGTCCAGTAGTTTTTTAGATATTACCATAGAAACATCAAAAAAAGCAAGCTATATCTCCAGCCGTGAATTATCTGCAACCTCGAATTAGGCTGAGTGTGGGCAAGGCTAAACTCGAGTTAGCTAACTTGACTATGAAGTTGAAGCTCAAGATTTCAATGGAATATGACTCAAAATGTTCCAAAAAGTAGAAATATGACAATAAAAAAGAATTTTGTTACTCATAGCAAACGAGGGGATTCTCATCATATTCAGAACATTCAAAGAGATATCATGTTTAACAAAAAGAACATGAATTGACGTGATTAATATGAATAAGATCAGTGATGGTAGATTTGAAATTAAAAAATTCATTCGGAAGCTTTCTGCCAATTGCATTGGCAGAATATTAGATATAAGATTCTCAAATTACGCACAAGTAATGGGGCTCCTGCTTGTTGATTCATACAATTGAAAAAAGTTTCTGAAATAACGGCATATTCATGAAAAACATGGAAAATTTCCATTCATAGTTGTTTTTGATTCATACAATTGAAAAAGAGGCCTCGGGAGGTAACGAACGCCCGAAGCGCCGTTCTCACTTGGCTCTTGGCTTTCGGCTAACTCACGAGGATGTGGGCGACTCACCAAACGGTTTTTCATTCGAAATTCTTTTCGGACAATTAACGTGTTTTTTGTGATAAAAATACCGGAGATCATGATTTTAACTATCGGAAACGCTCTTGACTTTCATCTTCCAGCAAAATAACTTATCTCATGGTTTCCAGAAAGTAACGAACGTAATTCACCGAACGGCTCAAAAATCAGACATTTTCTATTCGGGAAATTATCGCATTTTTTATGCACTCACACAACTGAAAATCATCACATCAATTGTTAAAATTCACCAGTAAATTCACCGCTAGAAATACCAAAGATTCAGTGTAAAATAGTTATGGTTTTATACAATAAAAGGAACGGTAGCCAAATCGGCTTAACAAACGTGCAGTTTAAAATCATTTTCTCGACCTAGCCAATTCTCAGGCTTCTCATCATCTTTTTTCACCACCACTCACGGACCTGGGCATTTCCGTCGGAATTTTCTCCTCTCGAATCTCAACTAGTTTTTTAACATTGTAACGAGGTTTCTCGTTACGGCTATCGTATCGGCTTATGCCACCTTCGGGTGAAGCTATTCAAGTGTAGAGCTCGAAGAGACTCACGCATGAACAGCTAGAAAATACTACCGCGGTGCCATCTGCGTGAGATGACACCTTAAAGTTATCGGAAGCTAACTGACACGTCAGTGGGTTTTATATGCGACTGAGGATAAGGCAGAAGCCCAGCTGAAATGCTGGCGCTCCACTAGAGATGTCGGAGTTATCTCCGGGCCTGGCAGTGGTATGAGAGGAAGACTCACGCAGGCGCCCGGAGAGACCTCTAGACGAGGAGAAGCAGCCTCAGCCGATATAAATAGACCCAACGACACGGTGTTCAGTTAGTCTGCCTTGGGCGGCAGACTCGAAAGGATCGGGAGACGTCCCTGGATCCCCTACCGCTCACCTCAGTGAGAGTTATCGTTGGTTGCCCGTAGCGTGGCTACGTGGCGTTTCTCGTGTGGATGGAGGTGTCCGGTATTCTGTGGGTGACGATAGATCAGAGGAATACTGCGGACGGGCTCATCCAGAGGCTATCGCGGAATCCCCCAATTCCGACTTGTTCTCGCTAGAGGGACTGTGACTAGATCCACGCTCCTCTACCATAGCCAGCACACTGGGTTACCGGGAATGGATTTCCCATGCCATCCATTGAGGTCAGTAATTCCCCGAGTAATTACTGCCGAAGGTTCAGCAGGTTAGCCTGAAACCGCCCTAAGAAGTTAAGCATGGTGAGCCCAGGGAAAACCAGCTCACAGTGAGTTTTGTTTATTCCTCCGGTAAAGAATAAACTGGCGCACATGCTATCGAACCGTGTGTGTGGAAAGGGATGGCCGGAAGTGTAACGAGATGGACGAATAACCGTTACAAAATGGCGCCCAACGTGTGTAGTACGACTACAGTAAGGCTAGCGAGAAAATCCAGTTTTCGAAAGTGAATTAATTACTGTGTGACGTAATTTATTCAGAAATCTCGTGATTGAGTCCATCTTACCATAGCTCAATCAATAATACCGTGATTGAGTTCATCTTACCATGGCCCAATCAATAATACCGTGATTGAGTCCATGTTACCATGATTCAATC
Source organism: Aleiodes alternator (assembly GCA_963921955.1). Classification (NCBI taxonomy): domain Eukaryota; kingdom Metazoa; phylum Arthropoda; class Insecta; order Hymenoptera; family Braconidae; genus Aleiodes; species Aleiodes alternator. The sequence goes on along the minus strand of OY998102.1, from coordinate 2,179,070 downwards.
AATAATACCGTGATTGAGTCCATATTACCATGACTCAATCAATAATACCGTGATTGAGTCCATATTACCATGACTCAATCAATAATACCGGGATTGAGTCCATAATACCGTGGTTCAGTCCATGATACCATGGTTCAGTCCATGATACCGTGGATCAGTCCATGATACCATGGGTCAGTCCATAATACCAGGGTTCGGTCCATAATACCGTAGTTCAGTCTATAATACCGTGAGTGAATCAATGATGCCAAGATTGTGTCAATGATACCTCAATTGAGTCAGAATTAACGAAAATGAGAATTTTCGAAATTCAAACTGACTCAAAAGTTCGCGCGTGGCTAAACTAATCCACCAAGGGGCAGCACGTCACGGGCCTACTACAGCTATCGCAATTATCGACAACTGGAAGGTAAATGGGTTATGGAAAAACCCGAGAGATGTCTCCTGATGTACTAAAATCAATCAAATATCATCAGTAGAGATTTTCCTTGAATAAATTAAAGGACAAGGGAATACCGATAGACGTCGCATTTTTTCTGCAAGTGGTAATTGTGTCAGAGGTGTTGAAGTCTAAAATTTTTTCAGATTTAGCACGTTCAGAATAGCAATTATACCAAAGCAATTCAGAATGAACGTGACTATCGTTAACGATGACTGCAACAATAATGTTCAGTTAATATCGAAGGAGAGGGAAACCTCTCCACAATTACCGAATGGTAGTGTCCCTGATATTGGGGAATGTCCAAATATGGACATGCCTTCAATCTCGGACCTACTACCAGATCTGAACCTGTCCGAGGCAACAGAAGATCTGGAGAAATTACTGGAGGAAACCCATGTGGGGGAACCAGTAATTTCAGGCTCTCGCAACGAAGCGACAGTCACAAAGGAGAGTTTGGATGCACTCCTAGAGACTGTCCTTCGTGACCCTCGTTTACTGAGGCGTTTTTATGCCGAAGTAAAGGAGAGGGAAGCTCTGGGGATGGATTTGTAGACTTCAACTGCACCACCAAGTGGCGCAGTTGAAATGCAAGAACCCCCCTTTGCTCCGACTAAACAAGTCGGATTGAACGCGCAGGAGTCATTGGGACAGCCAGTGACATCTGCCGGGGCAATCACGGCTATGGAGGTGGAAACAACACCTCAGTCGGTTGCAAAGGAGAAGGAGACTCCCCCTCCCCCGAAGAGACCTAAAAAATCTCGGAAGGCGAGGAAAGGTGCTACCGTAGCCACTCCAGCCTTGTGCTGGAACTGCCGTAAAGCAGGGCATCGGTTTACCGACTGCCCGAAGCCTCGAGGCACTTTCTGCAGAGGGTGCGGACGAGAGGGGAAGACCCTCAAGACCTGCCCGGCTTGTAGAGAGGGCTGGAAGGCTAGAGGACCGTACATGGCGGCCATTGGTACGAATGTACCACGACATGTGCGAGTGCCTAGAGGGCGCCCCGGACCTCCGAAGGGAGAACCGGGGAGACAATGCCGAAACATCGTCGTCCCAAGGGGAAACCAACGGGAGAGGGGGCAAAGTCTATCGCAGCAGCGAAAGCGGCGGTGAAAGCCAAAGCAGACGCAGCTAATGCAGCGGCAGAGAGACTACTCAAAGCCAAAACTGCAAAGATAGACGCGGCACCACCGTCGACGTCGAAGGGGTAATGGCAACCCCTCAGGGCTATCGGAGGCTCTCGTGGCTTTAGAGCCAAAAACACCCCTTCCCCTTCCCTTTTTCCCCTCCCCAAGACGCCCCAAAAGGATGCGTGGCGTGGTAACGCAGTCCGAGTACAGATTCACATCTGTGAGGGCTATGGATGGCGTATACAACGCCATCTATTAGTACAGAGATGTGCTAAGAGGCTATGGAACAGAGGTTTAGCGCCATCTGTGAGTACGAAAATGTACTAAAACGGTTATCGACGCTATCGACGGCGAAAACTCCCGTACAGTCGTCAGAAAGAGGGCGCTGTACAAGAAAAGTGGGAGAAAGACCTCCCCACCCGAAAAATTTCCACCTCCATGGGAAAAATGGCTATATAAGGAGGAACAGTCGGTTCTTGGATTCAGACTGGTCTTATCAACCATTCTGCTATCGAAACCTTTTCCTTGAGAAATCGAGAGAAATGACTAACGACAGCGAAACGCTGACCCCAGGTACCCAGCCTAATGGTGTAGTACCTCCGGGGACACTACCGACCGGTGAGACACAACCGGATCCCGTGCAAGTCACCTCACTAGAGGAGCTAGCGGCTATCGTGAAAGCAATGCAAGAGCAAATTGCAGCGCTAATACCGCAAAGACGGGCGCAAGTCCGCAGGGCCGGAGGAACTAACCTTAGGGTAGAAGTTACTCCGTCAACCCCAGAGCAGCTAACGCAACAATTAGATGCTGCAGCTTCTCTGGAAGGGATATCGCCACCGCCATCTTTCACAGAGGGATACGCCACTCCAAGACTACTCGGTCGAGGGGGCCTTCCAGTCACAGCTCATGTTGCGCACGACCACCTGAAAAGGTGGGGGATATCGTTTAACGGGAAACGAGAGAAAGACATCGAAGAATTTATTTCTTCACTAGATGACGCACTCGTTTCGCTATCGATACGTGAGGTAGATCTCGTACATATCTTTAGGGGTCTGTTGAAGGGTTCGGCACTCACATGGTACCGTGGCATGACGTTCTTTAATTGGACTGAAGCCAAAGAAGCGTTCCGAAGACAATTCGGAGGCCTAGACTATCAGGTTCGTCTCAATTTGAGTGTGTAGAATCCTTTGGTGCCGGTGCTTGAGCGACGTCGTGGTTCTTTTCTAAAGGATGTCTACAATAAATTGAGGCTCAATTACAATTACTGCGATTTAAATAACACTTTGCATTTATTCATTAATTAGTTATCATAATTGTACACAGAATTTCATAATCGGTTTTCTCGTATTTTTCAATGTTAATTTTTAAGTAACGGGAAATCGCTGGGAGGCTGAGCCGACAATTAAACAATTTACAGTGATCCTCGTACTTAATTAACACCTTCTCTAATTGCGTTTATTAATTACCGCGTTTGACCGAATATCCTTTTTACCTTTTAAATCTTTAAATCCTTTGTTGCCCGAATTTCTTCGAGATTCGTTCCTTAGAGTCCCTTTAAAACTCATTCATTAAATCCCGTTATTAATTCTTTTGATTTCAATTATGAATTCTTCTCTAATTTCAGTCATTAAATCCTTTTTATTCCTTTTTACTTTTCATTTTCGAGAATCCGGAGAGCCGTCGGTAAATCAGAGATTCGTTGCGTGATTTCCTTTTGAATCGATCGAGTTTCGTTCGAATCGAATTTTCCCTTAAAATCCTCAATGCCGATACTGCAGAATCCGGGTTTTCCCCTCCGTCGATAAAGCAGCTCGTCCTTACACAGGAAGTACGAGACACGTGGGCCGTGGGTGACCAAATGATACCCCCCCCCCCTTTTCAACCAGCGTATCCCCCCTTCCCCTCTTACCTATCTCGTGACTCTAATTTCCCCAGACTATTCCCGAGCCCCCGTGAAGGAGACTATCAAAAAAGAAAAATGCTAATTAGGCCCCCCGTGAAGGAGACCAGCAAACGCGTAATTACTTTTTTATTTTATCGTATGGGAAACACCCATACGACAGAAGATTTCTCCCCGAGTCGTGTCTCAAAATTCAATTTATGAACTCTGAGACAATTCTCGACTTGCAGCAGCCCGAACGCTGATGCGCGCTCTAGCGGCAGCGCTCGAACTGTGCTCCTCAAGTAATTTCGCAGGAGTTATTTTATTTTTTCCTCTCTTCATTTTACTATTTCTTTTTTTTTCTTATTTCCTCCGGCTCTTTCTTCGTATAATTCCTGGCATCTTTTTTTTCCTTCAAAATAATTAATTCCTTTTACACAATTTTACGACACTCTTTTACATGAAAAATTCTCTTAGATAAAAAAAATAAAATTTAACTTTTGTCTAATATGGGTTCTCACAATCTCCTCTTTCTTACCAAAAAAAAGAAAATTATAAAATTCTAATTTTTAATTTGCTTTTTTTTTCTTAAATTCCTTAATCAACTCATTGTCTCAAACAAAACAAAATAAATTCAGTTGCACTGTTTTCCTCTTATCACATCTTTATTTTAATATCTGGTCTGATCGCCCCCTTTTTCTTTGATATTTTATTCTCTGATACATTCTATTTATTGAATCGATATACGATTTTTCTTACAAACTAAACAATGATTTCTTTCGTAGATCGATATTCGGCTGATTACACCTTTTTTTCAATATCACATCTTTTCTCATTATCTAGAAAAAACAAAAATAAAAAATAATCGAAAAGAAAATTTTTCAGACTTTTCTTTTTTTTTCCCCTTTCTTCCACTTTACATAAATGAGACAATACAAAAAAAAATAATAGAACCCAAAATTTTTTTTTTTACTTTTTGTTTCTCTCTTTTTTATTTTGAAGTTCTAATTATGATCATTATTTCCAGACTGATTTGTCTCTCTTCTGAGCCCCTTTTTTATATTAATTTCATTGCTCATTAACTTCTAGTCATTTTTCTTTACTCTTTTTGCTTCCGAATGGAAGCTTTGTAATCGTAATTTTTTTCGATTTTGAAATTTCATCATAAAATGACTGCAAATGACCCAAAACGTCGAGATCCGTCGTTTTTAAAAAATGTCTGTGGGTATGTGTGTGTGTGTGTGATGACGCTTTTTCCGCTTTACTCTGAAGTGGGGTTAGCTAGCGATCTGAAAATCTTACCATAAGTTCGCCATGCGTGCCCCAAGCAATCACAAAAATTTCAGCTAAATCGGCCGGATAGTTTTTGAGAAAAATGAAAATGTTGAAATATCGTTTTTTCGACTTTTCTCGATGAAAAATAGAATCACAGCGTCCAGTCTCCGCGAGGAGATGCGCGTCCAAGAGCCGCATCTCTGACCCCCGGGGTGGTGGAAGCACAGATTTTTATTTTAGCCAGTAGAAAACTTTTGATAAATTTTTCGTGAAAATCTTGATTCCACGATAACTTAATAAATAATTGAGCTAGAGACCTCAAATTTTGTGAGGCTATACATCTGACGAGTACAAAGGTTGGTATTGAAACTCGGCGGAATCGGTCCAGTAGTTTTTTAGATATTAGCATAGAAACATCAGAAAAAGCAAGCTATATCTTCAAAACTATTCAATTGATTATATTTGGAACAAACTTAACCCTCTGGTGCCTATTTTAGTTTTCGCATTCCACGCACAGATCAGTGATGCCATTTTTTTTTTTTTTTTTTTTTTTTTTGGAGGTGGGGAAAATCTTACATGAGACACCCACAGATGGGATGCGGGTAGTGTCAGATTCTTACTGACTAGAAAACCCACTCCGTGACATCATTCATGCACTATGCTGCAAACCACTTTCGCTTCACTTCAGCATGGACATTGTCTCCAGACGCTGTGACGTATTGCTCTGATGTCATCTTCTTTCTTATCAATCATTGTGTGGATGATGTCAGCTTCCCTTGTTGCTTGTTAGGTTGATCATCATGCTAATCTTATTGAATTATCGTCCAGTATGAGCTTTCAACTCAAGACTCTCTTCGTTTCATCTGTCGGACATAAACATCGTGTGACTGATATTGTCTATCATTCCGCATTGAGGGCATTGGTCCGTCTCTGCTCTCTTCCTCCTGAATAGGAATTTTCTAAAGCAACTGTGTCCAGATAAAGCTTGCGGATTAATCCTCAGAGGGTTAAAAGGTCTTGGCTATGCGTCATTTGTGTTATAACTTTTAGAATTCTTGAAATAATAATTCTAGGGAACCATTCACAAAATTGATCCTTCATGAATTTCCATTTTCCTATATATTTCCCTGAGGAGGGCAATATATCTGAATTAATTATCGTGAAGTAAATTTTTTTTTTTTATTGAAAGATGAACCCATTGTCGTTGTGACTTAATCATTTGCCAAATTTGAAGAATATCTTATATCCCAAATATATTGATATTTGCATAAATTCAACATTCTTAATTTATATTTGTTGAAAAAGTATCAGCTGCGTCGGTTAATAATCCCAGTTTTATGAAAGGTATGTTTTTGACGATAAAATATTAATATATTCTAAACAAAATCATTTCAATGATAAAATTGATGATAATTAATAAGAAGATCAACTATATGCTTTCTTTTTCAAAATTATAAGATTATATTTAATCACGTTCTCTTCACATAATTTTCGTTCAATCACAACTACCAATTTTTATATATATGCATAGATGAGGATTGACTGAATCTGATGAATCTTTTCCACTCATTTGATCAGGTGATAAATCATCTACTTCATACCCCTCATCGAATTTAAAAATATACGCTGTGTAATGTCCAATATTCTCTTCACTTATGATATCTGAATCTATAAAATTCACTATCCCCGTTAAAATATATCGTTCATGATCGATGTTCAATATTGTTGGAAATCTGTCCAACGATACTCTCAAGTTATGATCAGACAAACATTCTATAAAAAGATGATTATTGAAGTATATTTTTCCAATTTTACAATTATGACCTTGTGGACATTTGATGTGTCTCGTAGTCATTTCTTCAATCGTTAAGAATTATTTCGACTTCTGAAATGAGATAGTTTATATCAACTTGATTGATTCATGCTATCTATACATTATATTTTCCTTGTATCGATTTTTGGTAGCACAATTTTAGTATTGAGAAAAAATTCAAAGTTACGCAAAATTTTGAAAGTTTCTCATTGCATAGAATTTTATCAGAAGCAACCGTGAATTAGGCTGAGTTTGGGTAAGGCTAAACTCGAGTTAGCTAACTTGACTATGAAGTTGAAGCTGAAGATTTCGATGGAATATGACTCAAGATGTTCCAAAAAGTAGAAATATGACAATGAAAAAGAATTTTGTTACTCATAGCAAACGAGGGGATTCTCATCGTCTTCAGAACATTCAAAGGGATATCATATTCAACAAAAAGAACATGAATTGACGTGATCAATACGAATAAGATCAGTGATGGTAGATTTGAAATTGAAAAATTCATTCGGAAGCTTTCTGCCAATTGCATTGGCAGAATATTAGATGTAAGATTCTCAATATACGCACAAGTAATGGGGCTCCTGCTTGTTTGTTTTAAGCTTTGAATAACGGCTTAGACTGATTGTCTCTTTTAAAGCTTTTATTTTTGTTATTCCTCAAACTCCAGTAATTTTCTTTTTTAACTCTAGTCATTTTATTGTTAATTCGTTGATCTTTTGTACTTTTTGTTCGGACTGATTGTGCTTCCTTTGAACTATTAAATTTTCCTTAAACTTTAGTCATTTTATTTATAATTCTTTGATCTTTGTACCTTTTGTTCAGACTGATTGTCTTTATTTTGAACTATCAAATGTTTCTTAAACTCTAGTCATTTATTTTTTTGATTTTTAATCTCTTTAATCATTTACTCCGACACGATTTGTCGTTTTTTGGAGCCCTTTTCTTTTCAATTCTGTCATTCTAGTTTTAATTATTTTTAGAGCGTTCTACGCTTTTATAACTTTAAATAATACTTCAAAAACTTTTTTTTCTATCAAATAGTATTATATCTGTATGTATTGTAACGTAATATTTGGATTACGTTACTTTTTTGTCGTCTGGGCGCGTAATTAATTTTTAAATTCTGAATAGTTTTGGCACCACCAATGGAGAATCAAAACAAACGAATCACGAGAGTTCAATTTTTGTATAAATTCTGTAAAACTAATGCCGATTGGTTAATTTTGTATGTTAACGCTCATTGGATTGTCGTCAATTGAGTTGATGTCTCACGACTGGAAGAGGGAGACACCAGATGGACGATGATGAAGGGAATCGACATTACCGAAGGAGTCGGTTAATTGGACGAAAGTTTTGGCGCCAATGACAAAATTCATCGGAAGAATTAATTGAGACGTTTAGATGAACTTTGGTTGCATCCTTGGACTTGATAAAATTGTCCCAACTCTAATGTCATCGACTTGGAGTTTCTCAATTGTCTTCGTTGGAATTTATTGTCATTGAACAGAAGAAATTATTGTCGTCAGGTTAAGCTGTGTTAACTGACGTAGTCTGGGATTGACCAATGAGAAGAGTCCTTCCCGGAAAAGACGCCTTAGCCGAGTACAGCGTTTGCTGTCGGCAGGATTCTCGTTTGGTGTGCCGTAGAGTAGACACATGTTTTGTCGTGTCTCTCTGCACAATTTTGCATAGTCGCCATTTTCACGTTTGGAAAATTAATTCATTGGAATTAATTGTATTAATTGTCGTTTAATTAATTTGAATAAAAAAAAAAAAATATTGTTCACGTTGAAATCAATTTTGCATAATCTGGTGAGCAAAGTTTTGTTTAATTAAATTTTGTACAGTAATTGATTTCGTGGTCGTGAAAATTGTATTTTTTTTTGTTAGCGTAATGACGCCATATAAAAAGACGCCACGGAATCGAATACCATTTATCGGCGAATTAATTTGATAATTTTTTTGGAAACATTAATTTTGTTAAAAATAATTTTTGGAACTCTCGTGCTCGTTTCTCGGAAAAAAATATGTTTTTTAGAAAAATATTTTTTTTTGTTTGGATAGAATGTCGCGAATTGAAAATTTTCAATTAACGGAAATATTTTGGCGTCATGGTCAAAGATAATTAATTGAAATTTATTTTGGAATTTTAGTCTCGTGACTTTGTAAAACATATTGAATTTTGTTTGAAATTATTTTTTTTATTATTCAATATTTTGAGAAATTTTGTTTGAGGAATTATTTTTTTTTATTTTTATTTTCATGAAATTAATTCAATTAATTTCATGCATTCAGTATGGTTGAGTCGGCCTTGACCCCTAGGGAATATCGCTAGGGAATTTCTAGTAACTTAGCGTTAGGGATCAATGGTTACTTTCGTTTCGTTACGAAAGATGACTGTAGGTGGCAGCAACATTAATTTCTTATGAATTTGAATTTGAATGTTATTCTTTAAATATTTCTTTTATTTGATAACTTTATTATGCGTTGACGATTAATTAATAAATTAATCAATTTGTTAATTAATTAAATTCTTTTATTTGATTAACTTTATTTTAAATTTTGTTTCAAAGAGTTTGTTTGTAATTAATTGTTTATTTATTTTGAATTGTTTTATTTGTTGGAAATTTATAATTTTTTTATTTATTGTGCTGCGCACTCGCCGGTGTAACGCAGGGGTTTAATAATTTATAATTAATTTTTTTATATAAAATTTTTTATTTTATCCCCTAAATTGTTTTGTTTGGAATTATTTACACTCCTTATTCAAACCCACAACAGCGACCCTGAGGGGGAGACTGAACTAGTTCGTGCTGAGTAAGGGAGTATTTGAGTTTGTGGATATTTTATTTGAATTTTTGATTTTGTTGTTATTGTTTAGATCAATTTAAGATTGATCGGATGTTGTAATACATCCTGGCGCCCATTTAGATTTTGGTTTTGTTTTGAATTTTGTTTTTGGCTATTGGGTGCTTTTCAAGCGTGCTTAATTGCTGAGCTTACCGTTAGGCTCAGGAATTACGTCACAGTATATAAAAAAAAATAATACTTTTCATTAAATAAACAGCAAAAAGTTGAGTTAGAGCTTGTGGGCGACACTCTTTTGCATTTTTCTACCCACGTAACGACTTTACGATTTTTGTATCTCTTCATGATTTTTATACCTTCTGGGGTCACCTTTTTCTTGCTCTCAAATCCACCGTGTCTCTTTCTCGATTGACACTGACCACTTGGGCCAGGCTGAGGCTCTGATGGTTATGGCTGTTCAGTCTCTACTACTTCTCTCGTTGACGTCTCTGGTTGGGGCTCGACTACTGGGATTTCTTCCTTTTGAATCATTGGTTGTGGCTCAATTCCTGGGGTTCTTTTTGCTAATTGCTCCAATACTGCAATTGGAGTTGGTGTGTATGTTGGAGTACCCCTGGATGTTGTTGGTGAAACTGCAGGAGGGTAGTCTGGCTCTGGGGCTCTGGTTCTTGTGACAAACACTTCGCCTTTGTACGGGGCTAAGTAGAGGGCTCTCGTGCGCTGCATGAAGTCACTCATTGACAGACTACTTCTATAGTATACCATTCGCAAGTCTGAAGGTACAGCCATAATCTTTCCTTATTCCAAATTACACCGCATTTTCCTCCTTCCTTCAGGATCATTGGTAAAGATCAATGGCAATTTCACTGGCACCTTCAATTCTGATTGGCTCTTCCTACCGGATTACATTGTGGAGAATATTTCGAAGTTCTCAGATGCTCGATTTTATAATCTCTCAACATCTTCGTGAACGCTTCACTGGTAAACTGTGTCCCATTATCCGTGATGACGATCTTTGGTGTACCAAATCGCAAAATCACTGATTTCTCAAAAATTTTCATTACCTATTCTGCTTTTGCGACCCGCATTGGGTGCATCTCCACCCACTTAGTGAGTTTATCCTGTATCACGAGTACATATACGTTTCCCTGTGATGACCTTGTGATGGATCCGACGAGGTCGACTGCCACTATTTCCCATGCCCTGGAAGCGTGTATTGTGCCCATTTTGCCGGCTCGTTGTTGTTGCGGTACCTTGAAACTCTGGCAGTTTTTACAGCAACGAACATAATCCTTAATGTCGTGCTGCATGGCTGGCCAATAGTATCTTTGGGCGATACGAGCAATCGTTTTCCCCATCCCAAGATGACCAGCAGTTGGTTCATCATGGTTCTCTCTCAAAACTTCTGCGTCTTTACTCTCTGGTCCACATAATTTCCATGCTTCTCCTTGCCTTGAAGCATGGTCGTGTTGATGGTACATGTGTTTGTACAGTAATCCATCTTTTATCGTTAAGTCTGGATGTCTCTCAGAGTGCTCTTGAACTTCCTTCATGGTCTCTTGATACCATTTGCACTGTCCCATTGGTTCAATTGCCATGATGACTCCTTCTTCTTCTTCATCATGGTCATCTGCATTATCCAGATCAATTGGATCCCTTGATAATGCATCAGCGACCTTGTTGAGGATGCCTTTCCTGTACTGGATGTCGAAATCGAACTGTTGCAAGTAGATACTCCCTCGAGCAACTCTCCCAGCAGGTTCTTCCAGATTCATAATCCACTTTAATGACTGATGATCCGTAATTACTAGAAACTTGTATCCATCGATGTACATCCTCATCTTCTTTATCCCCCACACCACTGCCAAACACTCTTTCTCAGTGGTGGAGTAATTCTTTTCAGGCTTCGTCAGGGTTCTGCTTGCGTGTTCTCCATCGTCAGTTCTCTGAGTTAGGACTACTCCTAGTCCCTCATTACTTGCGTCTGTTTGCAAAACGAAAGGTAATCCGAAATTTGGAAGTGCAAGAACTGGTGCTTGCCTCAAGTAATTTTTCAACGCATTGAATGCCCTACTCTGTTCTTCATTCCAGGTCCATTTCTGCGTCTTCTTCAACAACATCGTTAATGGTGTCATCAGCGACGAACAGTTTGGTATAAACCTTCTGTACCATGACACCATTCCTATGAATCTTCTGAGCTCTTTGATACTCTGTGGTACTGGTATCTCATGAATTGCTTCCACTTTTGCTGGATCAGTTCTGATTCCATGTCTTCCAACGATGTGTACAAGATACTTGGCTTCTTCTTGAAGGAGTTTGCTTTTGTCCACGTTAATTTTGAGGTTCACCTCTCTCAACCACTTACACACGGTAATCGTATTCTCGGTGCATTCTTCTAATGTTGACCCAATGACATAAACGTCGTCTAGATACGCTCCTGCCTTGTGTTGGAGCTCTGGTTTGATTACCGCGTCCAACAACCTCTGAAAAGTCGCTGGAGCTGACGTGAATCCAAAAGGCATTACTTTAAATTGAAATAATCCTTTTTGCGGTACAGTAAACGCCGTAATTGGTCAACTTTCCTGGGCCATTGGTACTTGCCAGTAACCATGTTTTAAATCGATGGTCGAGATGTAGTATGCATTCCTCAACTTGTCATCTTTTACAGTCACTTCATTTACCTTTCTGTAATCAATACAGAATCGGTACTCTTTGGTTTTCTTACTCACTAAGACCATCGGTGAATTCCGAGAGCTTTCAGATGGTTCAATTACTCCATCTGCCAACATCTTGTCGACTTCTTCATGCATCACTTCCAACAATGCTGGATTTTTTGGATGATATCGGAACTTAATCGGTTCCGTTCCTTCTCTTAATCTGATTTTGTGTTCAATTAAAGGTGTTGGGCCTTTAATTTCCTGTGATTTTTCGAGTTCTTTGAAAATTTTGGAGATTGCTTCGTCGTATTCTTCATTTCCCGTTTCTTCCGGTTTCATCATGAGTATTTCATCCTCCTCTGATGATAACTCTTCTTCGGTTTCTTCATACGTTTTCTCTTCAATCCCCTCACTCTTTTCTTCCTCGACTTCATCTTCTGAGTCCTCAAATCTTTTTTCTATCATTCCAAGTTCCAGTCTGACGTTATTATTTGTGTTGACTACTTGATCTGGTCTTAATGTAGAGTCGAATGTCAATCTCATTCCTAGTCTTTTCATTTCATCCATCCCCAAAACAATGGGAACACTTAAATTTTTCATTACATAAAACTGACAATTCGCTTTTCGGGCATTCATTTTCATATCCACTCTGATTTTTCCCAAGATTTTGGCTTGACTCCCGTCCGCCAATGTTGTAACTTGGTTTGTCTCTTTGAGTTGAACTTCCGGATTACGTTGTTGAATCTGGACCCATGTGACTCCCGTCATATAAGACTTCACCGCTCCAGTATCCAATAACGTCTCAAATTTTTGCCTTTCGATTTCCAGTTCAACGAATTCTCTGGTGTCTTGCACTAATGCACTTATTCCTGATCCTCCTGGTACTGTTGGTATCAGTGGTGACGGTAGTCCTAGTGGAACACTCATATTGTTACTGTTTTGTGTGTTAACAACATTTCCCGTCTGTTGCGAGTTTCCTGCACCAGTGTTTCTCATTTGGTCCTGTCCTTGTACCTGATTATTATTATTAGGCGTATTGTTTCCTCTCCTTGTGTTGTTTAGTTTGGCTATTAGCCAATCCGGTTTCTCACAGGTGCATTCTTTCGTGAGTTTGTCCTTGGTACCACACCAAGAACAAATTTTCACGGATTTGTTCCTACAAACATTGGCCCTGTGCCCCCTTTGACCACATTTCCAACAGCACTTATTCCGATCATAAGCCTGTTGTACTGTTGCTAAATTAGCTTTAGCCTTGGCCTTTTTATCATCACTTTGGTCCTTCTGATTATTTTGCTTCTTCGCTGCTTCTGGCTTTGAATTTTCATTGTCCAGGAGTAGCACATCAATTTCGAAATCAGTTCCAAGCTCTAGTATCCTCTGAATGCTAGTGGATCTGTCTCTTCCAATGTAACCTTTGTATAACGGTAGTAAATTACTGAAGCATCGATTTATTTGAGCCCCTTCACTCATCTGGTTGTATCTTCTCATTTTTGTCACGATATCAGTGACGTACTTCCGGATTCTCTCTCCTTCTTTTTGAAGACGATTTTTAATCTCGTTATCCAATTTGTCAGCATAACTAGCTGGAAGAAAGTACCTTTTTAATGCTGTAATGAACTCCTCCCAATCACGCCAATCTTTCGTGCTATTCCTGTACCATGCTAGGGCTTTTCCTTTTAGCATGAGTGGAATATTGTTTAACAAGTCTGTTGTCCCTACACCAGATCCCAATTTAAGCTCTTCGGTGCTTTCGATGAAGTTCATTACGTTATCCTCACCACTGAAACTAATATTCCATCTTTTTATCGATTCACTAGGTTTCGATAAAGCTCTAAGAAACTCTTCAATTTGTCCTCGTTCTCCATGTTGTCCTTCATCTCTTCCAAAGGTTCTTCTAGGTCTTCTCTCAGGTGATCTTTCTCTTTCGTCATACCTTGCTGAGTATCGACCTGTTTTTCTTATTGGAGATCGATCTCTTCCGTATCAAGATCCAACAGTTTCTTTTCTCACATGAGCTCGTGATGGAGGTTCATGATATCTTGATGGTTCTGGTCTAGAGGTGGCTCGCCTTCCTTTGAAGATTGCATCCCCTTCGTCAGGATTTAAATTCCTATAACAATTCGTTGTGAAAATAACCTCAGGCTCTCTTTCATCATCCTCTTCATGTCTCTTGGATCCTGTTGTTTCCTAGTTCTTCTCGTACCCTCTTTTCTATCTCTTGATGGACTAACTCTGTCTTCCGTAAATTATAACTTTCGTGGAGGTAATCCTCCAGTCTCTTGTCTACTTTGATTGTCTCTTCTTTGTTGTCGTCCACCTGTTGTTGGTGAGATTGGAGTATAGTACCGAGTACCTGTTCTTGAAGCTGCAGTAGCACTTTCTGCCAGCTTTTTAGCCTTTTTCTCCAACTCTTCCATTTTCTTCATTTGTAACATTTGCATTCTGGTCCATTCTTGTTCCAGTTTCTCTGTTTGACGACGTTGCCAACTCTCTAATTCTTCTTGTTGCATTCTCAAATCAGCTTCCTGCTGTTCTTTGAGCAATTCCAACCTTTCTCGTTCATTTTCTAATGCTTCTCTTTCTGTTTCTAAACTTTCTTTCCTCGCTTTCTTTTCTTCAACTTTTCTTAGTTTTTCTCTTTCATTTTCAGCATTTATTAAACCGTTTTGTTTTCTGGTTTCTACTGTTTCTTCGTCTTCATTTTCAACGTGCACTGTGTGTGTCTTTTCCCCCTGTCGCTTTTGAGGTATTTCTCCTGTTCTCAGATGAAACGGACTCGCATTATCCTCTTTCAATGTATCTTCTTCCTCATCTCCGATTATCAAGCCATTTTTCTCTGGATCCTCCTCATTATTCTTATCATTTTGTCTTGTATTCCTCCGTGGAGTTGCATTAGACGTCTTTCCCCTGTCTGTTTTTACAGCTTCAATTAATCGTTTTTTTAAACTTGAAGCATTTCCCTGCGGATTCAGACCCTTTTCTTCTAGAGCACGAATTAATTCCGCTTTTTTCAGTTTATGTATTCTTGGTAATTCTCGCGGTATAGTTTCACTTCCATCGGCCATTTTTTTATTTTAATTTGAATCTTGAATTATTTCAACGAGGAAGAAAAATTAATTATGTTTCCAATTTTTAATTTTTTTATTTTTATTGTTTATTATTCCCATAAATTTCAAATTGCTATTATTCAAGTTGTTATTATTACCGAAAGTTCTACTAATTGTTATTGTTTCAAATTGTTACTATTTCCGAAAATTTTACAAATTGTTATTACTTTAGTTGTTATTATTTCCGAAATTTTTACAAATCGTTATTGTTTCAAATTATTACCTTTCATCAATTCTTTATTAACTTTAGTTCAACGACCGTCTTTGTTTCAGGAGTTATACACTTTTCAAATTTACCGCACTTTTCACTCTTGTTCTTATTATCTCTTTAATTGTCTTTATCACCTGTTTATCATTTATAGTCTTTTTTTTCCCAATTTCTTTTTGAGGCCTTCGCTTTTACTAATCGTAATTTGCACTTTTTATTTTCCTCTTCGAAGGCCACCACGTTGGGCGCCAAATTTGTAATGAACCTTATCAAACCTCAATTTCTTTTATTAAACTATTTTGTTTTATTCTTTCTCGATTCTCAGTTTTTCCTCCGTTTGGTAACGTTACCCTGACTCTTCCCCGTTTCTGTAAAGCCTTCTATTTTTTAGTCGAGGTTTCTGAATTTTACGATTGTCTGTTAATTACCGAATTTTTGTCGATTAATTATCTAATAGTCTCATCAATGACCAAACGAGAATTTTGCAATTTGAGTTTGTAGAATCCTTCGGTGTCGGTGCTTCAGCTACGTCGTGGTTCTTTTCTAAAGGATGTCTACAATAAATTGAAGCTCAATTACAATTACTTCGATTTAAATAACACTTTGCATTTATTCATTAATTAGTTATCACAATTGTACACAGGATTTCACAATCGGTTTTCTCGTATGTTTCAATCTCAATTTTTGAATAACGGGAAATCGCTGGGAGGCTGAGTCGACAATTAGACAATTTACAGCGATCCCCGTACTTAATTGACAACTTCTCTAATTGCGTTTATTAATTACCGCGTTTGACCGCATATTCTTTTTATCTTTTAAATCTTTAAATCCTTTGGTGCCCGAATTTCTTCGAGATTCGTTCCTTAGAGTACCTTTAAAACTCATTCATTAAATCCTGTTAAATCCAGTTATTAATTCTTCTAATTTCAATTATGAATTCTTCTCTAATTTCAGTCATTAAATCCTTTTTATTTCTTTTTACTTTTGATTTTCGAGAATCCAGAGAAAGAGCCGCCGGTAAATCGGAGATTCGTTGCGTGATTTCCCTTTGAATCGATCGAGTTTCGTCCGAATCGAATTTTCCCTTAAAATCCTCAATGCCGATACTGCAGAATCCGGGTTTTTCCCTCCGTCGATAAAGCAGCTCGTCCTTACGCAGGAATTACGAGACACGTGGGCCGTGGGTGACCAAATGACCCCCCCTTTTCAACCAGCGTATCCCCCCTTCCCCTTTTACCTATCTCGTGACTGTAATTTCCCTTTCCCCAGACTATTCCCGAGCCCCCGTGAAGGAGACTATCAAAAGAAAAAAATTATAATTAGGCCCCCTGTGAAGGAGACCAGCAAACGCGTAATTACTTTTTTATTTTATTGTATGGGAAACACCCCTACGACAGTCGTCAAAAATTTGAGAAAAATTCTCCGTGGTGGATGACCCTTGCGCGGTCAGAAGATTTCTCCCCGAGTCGTGTCTCAAAATTCAATTTATGAATTCTGAGACAATACTTGACTTGCAGCAGCCCGAACGCTGATGCGTGCTCTAGCGGCAGTGCTCGAACTGTGCTCCTCAAGTAATTTCTCAGGAGTTATTTTATTTTTTCCTCTCTTCATTTTATTATTTCTGTTTTTTTCTTACAGGGTGACGTTTGCACTATGGTTACAAAATAAGTGAAGACATAGAGTAAAAAATCCTGAACATGTTGTCGCTAAAATTAATTTTTTCTGATAATTAACTTTTAAACTATCAATGAAAGAATTTTGATATTTTTTGGCCAATCACAGCGGATAGAATGGCCGCCATAAAGATGAAGGATCCGTGATACTAACGAGTATCTACAATACCGGCGTTCAGAGGGAACGAGTGACATTTCTACGTTCGAAATATAGCCTCTCAACCTCTCTGCTGTCAATCGATATTTTTGATGTTTGATCAATTCAAACATCAACAGGAAAATAGAAGTGATTGAAATAAGGAAATGATTGAAATGAACAGCAAATGAGGATTGATGATCCCCTTTCCAATCTTTAATTTAGAATTATTTATTCTTCTTCGCATAATTCTTTTTCATAGAAAATATTTTTTCATGTAAATGATTGTAACGGATATTCGTCCCATCCCGTTACAATTCCGGCCATGCCTTTCCACACACACGGTTCGATAGCATGGGCACTAGTTTATTCTTTACCGCATGAATAAACAAAACTCACTGTGTGCTGGTTTTCGCTGGGCTCACCACGCTTAAGCTCTTAGGGCGGTTTCGGGCTAACCTGCTGAACCTTCGGCAGTAATTACTCGGGGGATTACTAACCCCAATGGATGGCATGGGCAATCCATTCCCGGTAACCCAGTGTGCTGGTTATGATAGAGGGGCGTAGGTCTAGTCACAGTCCTTCTAGCGAGAACAAGTCGGAATTGGGGTATTCCGCGATAGCCTCTGGATGAGCCCGTCCGCAGTATTCCTCTGATCTATCATCACCCAGAGAATACCGGACGTCTCCATCCACACGAGAAGCGCCACGTAGCCGCCAGGACCCCACCCTCGGCCCGGAGGATGAAGCTCTTGCCTGGCAGGAGTGACCATCCCTGGTCTTAGCCCTCACGAGCCCGCAGAGGTGGCAGAAGGGTTCCTTGGATGCCACCGTGCACTCCGTCCATGTATGCCTCTTCTTGCGGCACTGGTAACAATAGAGGGGACGGCGCCAGAACCTCTTCTTTCTGGTGGGTCCTTGCGCCTTGGCCCCGTCCTCTGCGTCGGTGGTCGTGGCTTGAGGTGGTGGGTTCCTGGCTGGTGGTGGTGTCTCCCTGGTTGGTGGTGGTGGTGGCGTAGGTGTGCTGAGTGTAGATGTTTTGTGTGTAGGTGTTGTGGATGGTCTGGGTGTGTGGGTTGTGGGTGTTCTGTGTTTGTGGGTTGTAGGTGTTCTGTGTTTGTGGGTTGTGGGTGTTCTGGGTGTGTTAATTGTGGATGGTCTGTTTGTGTGGGTTGTGAGTGTTCGGTTGGAAAGGGGTGTGGGGGTAGTTTTGGGTTGTCGGCGGGGAATTTTGATCGTTTTGGGTGGTAGGTTGAAGGTGATAGGGGGGTGTTTGTCTTTCTGGGATTTGGCCTGGGTGAATGTGGAGGAGGTTGCAGGGGGGGTGGTTCGGGGAAGTGTGTTTGTGTTGGGTGTCGTTGTGGGTGTAGGTGTGGGTGTTGGTGCAGGGGTGTGGATCGGTGTAGGCGTGAGTGGCCTTGGGGCTGGTACCTCCGTCGCTTCTCCCACAGCCACGTCCATGAGGGTTGGTCCTGGTGGTGGGGTCGTTGGTATGACGGGCGGTGTCTCCATCCCACCAATCCCGGTCCCTCCCTCAAGCGCGCGATCGGCCGCGGTTGTGTCAAGCTCCAAGAAGGGTACGTCACTCGTGGTGAGTGCCGGACTCCTCCTGGAAGCTTTCTGCCAACAGTCGGCGACAAGATTCACCCGCTCGAGGCAGATTCGCGGCTCCCTGATGGTCGGGGGCGTGGGACGGATGGGGTCTGTCTGGACCCGCCTGGCCCGGACCTCCACCTTTTTCTGCCTCCTCAGCTTCGGCGGTGGTGGCAGAGGGTCGGTGGCCGTTTCTGCGTCGACCATGGTGGGGTGAACTGATGACAGAGGGATCGGTTCTGTCATCACCCCAGCATCCTGAGTTTCAGCCTTCTGTGAAACCCCGGACGAGACAATCATGCTCGAGCCCTGGGAACTCGCACACGACAAGCAAGCTCCATACCAGATGGGCGAGCTCGACTCCGGTATCGGTGGAACTTCGTACCACCCCGACGTGATGTTCGGCAGAGGCTGTGTGGCGGCTCTGTGGATGGCGGTTAGGGAACCGGGTCGTTGGCTCTCCAGCCATTGGAGTCCCGGCAGGGCGTCACCCAACAGGCTCCAGTAATTACTGAGCACTGTCGGAGGCTCCCCTCGCTGGAGAACCTGGTCCAGTAACCCGCGCTGGGTCTCCAGATCGACCACCACACAGTCGTCGTCGGGGCTGGTCTCCGTCTCGCCGCTCCTTGGCTCCTCGGTGGCGGGGTCCTGAAGTTGGAGCTCCCCCGACTCCTCCCGTAGAATCACCTCCGGAGTTGGAGGAAGGAGGTCCACCTCCATCGCCTCCACCGCCAACTCCGTCTCCGGTGCGTGGAGTTGGAGGATCTCTTCCAGCTCCTCGCGGACTGTCTTCCCTGTGTCCTCAGTCATCTTGGGAAATCATCTGGCGGCGGCGGGTTTCGAGCTCGGATGTTCCGATCTTGGCCGTTTCTGTTGTCCTATGGAGAGACAATCTCCGCCAGCCTGAATATCGTCATTTCTCAGGATAGAACCCCCGGCATACGCGTCTGTCAACAACTCAGAGTACTCGAGCATAGCGAAGCGCAAGTCTTTGGAGTCTTTCATCAGGACTATCTGCAAAAACTTCATTGAAATCCTAGATGCAAGAACCACTTCGAGTAGATGGCCAATGGTCAAGAGTTTTCCTATCACTGTTCTAGGCTGCGAAGCTCCAACTGATAGATTACTAGGAGTAACTGTCGACGGAGATGCCGATAATGGTTGCAATTCTGTTGACTCCAAGGCATCTGAGATGTGGCCCATTTCTGCGTCTCCGGTCGAAACTTCGTCATCATGTGAAGATTGAGTTTTGCATCCTTTTCGTGGACTGGACGTCACCAACCTGCACGGTTCAGGTGATAGATTATAGTTTCGCTCTGGTGATTTCGGCGCGTCTAACACCGATTGTGGAGGCTCTGCGGAAACTGGTGGATGATCACAGGCAAGATTCATAACTCTTCTCTCATTATCTTCAGCACTCCCCGATATAACCACTGATGAGAGTGGATACTGGGGTGATAAAAGAAGTTCCTGAGGAAGTTCGTGATTGGACATATATATTTACTTGTGGCAGTGTATTAGGAAGAATTGCCGGCAGAGGTAGCAGCGGTGAATGAAGGCGTAGAGATCCGTTCATCAACAGATCCTGAGATAACAAGTCGAGTGACATGTTGAGGTCTTGCTCAATTGATGATTCTTCATTGCTGACTGAACTCATTCTGTTCTTCTCACCGATTGACGAGGCATCTGAGATGTGGCCAATTTCTGCGTCTTCGGTCGAAACTTCGTCATCATGTGAAGATTGAGTTTTGCATCCTTCTTGTGGACTGGACGTCACAAACCTGCACGGTTCAGGTGATAGATTATCGTTTCGTCTAACATCGGTTGTACAGGCTTTGCGGAAACTGCTGGAGGACCACAGGCAAGATTCATAACTCCTCTCTGATGACCTTGAGCAGTCCCTGATATAACCACTGATCGGAGTGGATACTGGGGTAATGAAAGAAGTTTCTGGGAAGGTGTTGATTGTACATTTGTATTCACTCGTGGCTGTTTAGGTGTTCGCATCTTATGACTCGAGTTTTCATTAAGAAATTCATTTTTGAACCTGGTTGCCACAGCGTTCACAAACTTCCTCATATCCTCATTGATACTGCTCTTGTCTGTGCCCATCATAACAATAAGAATGAATCGGTTTGTATTACAGGTCACATCTTCGAAAAAACTCTCGGGCGACGTTCGTAGATTTTTCTTAAGGGCTTCTAGATAATCTTTCTTCAATCTAAGTCCCTACCGAACTAGGTTGCTTGACTGGATAGCTTCGTTGTCATCCATTATTTTTTTATTTTTTTAATGGCCCCACGTTGGGCGCCATTTGTGACGTGACATTTTCCCTTCGGCAGGAAAAATGCTGACACCTTCGTCCCTTCCCCACCCCCTTCGAACCTGAAACTAGAACTCCCTTGAAGGGGCTAAGATGGGCGCCAGTTGGTCTAATTTGGCGGGACCACCAACGCAATTTACTCCAGCCAACAATTAAAATACTTTAACCTAAATAATCCTTAAACGTAACCAAAATCCAAAAAACGTAACGCGAAACCAAAAACCTAAACTGAAGAGGGTGGAAGGGTACGGAGCAGCCTCTCGGCAGCTCAGCACTCGGTTATGGAGAGAGGGGTGGATTCGGTGGTGAAGATGGGATCTTAGGGTAAACTCAAAATAAAACGCAAATATTGTCCTTACGTGTTCCACTATTGAACCAAAAACAAGTGTATACAGAAGAAATATTAATAATAAGGGTAATAATAAAATCCGAGAAATATCAATGGGGGAGGGCACAAGTCCATTGATCCGCGTCCTGGATCCTTCGTGCACTTGAGGTGGTCTCCTGACCACTGTATTTGAGGGCACACCACTGTAGGGGTGGTTGCGTCAACGGACTCTCCAATAACGGCCTTCCTTCATCGGGGACAACCCCAACTCTTACGAGACCACGGAAGAGTCCCGCATTTGATGTGGGGGTGGGTTTGGGCAAAAGATACCCTCAAGGCTCTCGGCCAAAGCAGTTCCGACCCAATCACCTAAGAAATCACTCAGATCTTCCGATGGTGACTCAGGGGTGGGTTTTGGGCAAAAGATACCCAAGGATCCCTTAGTGGTCAACCTTTTCCCTAAAATCCCGCGAAGAATCCCACGGATTCTCCGAATAGGGTTAGGGGTGGTTTTGGGCAAAAGATACCCAAACGCCACTCGAAAATTAGTCTCTTTCCCCAAATCCCGCGGAAAATCCAACGGATTCTCCGAAAGGGGTTGGGGGTGGGTTTTGGGCAAAAGATACCCAAGCACCACTCGACAACTAGGGATTTTCCCCAAATCCCGCGGAAAATCCAACGGATTCTCCGAGAGGGGTCATGGGGGTGGTTTTCGGACAACAGATATCCGAGCCTCATGCGACAGTTGATATCGCCCCAAATCATGGGAAAATCCAGGGGATTCAGCTCTATTTGAGTTGGGGGTGGTTTTCGGACAATAGATATCCGAGCCCCACTTCGACAATTAATATCTTCCCCAAATCACGGAGAAAATCCAAGGGATTCGACCCTATGTGATTTGGGGGTGGTTTTCGGACAAAAGATATCCGATCCCCATGTGATAATGACTATCTGCCCCAAACCACGGGAAAAATCCGAAGGATTCAGCCCTAGGTGATTTGGGGATGGTTTTCGGACACACGATATGCGATTGCCACTCAACAGTTAATTATACCCCTGAGTTAGGCCCAGGGGGAGTTGCGGGGAGTCAAGTACGTTGGGGTGCAAAGTTGGACTGACGCCAACGGCCTACCACCCCCTCGCACTAATAGACTCGTCCATTCTCGACGCTACCTGTAAATTCGCGGAAAACGAAAAAAAAACCGGGAAAATACTCGCGAGCACAGCACAACCCCGCGGAGGGTTGATTTTAGAGACGTGAGGCTAATTGTTCTATTAATTGAATAATTCTCCCGCGAGAATTACTAATTTTTCCGAGGGAAAGTAATTAATTTAATTGACCGCGTGGCCAAAGAAAGAAAAACGACTCACTCTGGGTTTTTCCTCCGAAGTGGGTGAACTGGGGGTTAACCTCCCTCCTTGGTGGCTCCTCTCTGTTCTTCCCCTCGTCCCTGTCTTTCTGGTGGTGTTGGGGTTATTCTGGGGTTGTTTGTATGACTTCAGGGCAGCTCCAACCACTTACACTAATTTTTCCTTTCGTTCGTTCACTACTGTGCACGTTTTCTCGCGACGGTTTTGGGAACTCGTTGTGCTCTACGTGATATCCCGGACGCAACTGGTTTCACGTCGCCATGTGTGAGAACATGGCGGCGTGTCCGGTTGAGGCGATGCATGCGCGCTCTGCTGCTGTCGCTCAGTAACAGAGCGGCACGAGAATCAGCCCAACTGTAGCCCGCGAATATTTGAATGGGAGGAAGAATTGAATTCTTTCCCCATTCAATCAAAATTGGGATTTCTGCCGACGGAATTATTGGATTCTGTCGCACCCCCTCCCGTTGCCGAAGCGTCGGGGTAATGTTTTTCGGACGATAAACACGATTTCTCGCGACCATCTGGCTGTCTCCTTTCACGATTTCTCGCGAGCATCTGTCTCAATTCTAAACACGATTTCTCGCGACCATCTTCTGTTCTTGTCCTTTGTTTACTAGCTGTTTTGTTCTGGTGTCTTGTGGTTACTCACGATCGTCTCCATTGACTTCTCCTTTCTTTCTTCTCTTGTTTTTTGCTTCCGAATGGAAGCTTTGTAATCGTAATTTTTTTTCGATTTTGAGATTTCATCATAATATGACTGCAAATGACCCAAAACGTCGAGATCCGTCGTTTTTGAAAAATGTCTGTGTGCATGTGTGTGTGTGTGTGATGACGCATTTTCCGTTTTACTCTGAAGTGGGGTTAGCTAGCGATCTGAAAACTTTACCATAGGTTCGCCATGCGTGCCCCAAGCTTTCACAACAATTTCAGCTAAATCGGCCGGATAGTTTTTGAGAAAAATGAAAATGTTGGAATGTCGTTTTTTCGACTTTTCTCGGTGAAAAATGGAATCACAGCGTCCAGTCTCCGCGAGGAGATGCGCGTCCAAGAGCCGCATCTTTGACACCCGGGGTGGTGGGAGCTCCGATTTTTATTTTAGCCAGTAGAAAACTTTTGATAAATTTTTCGTGAAAATCTTGATTCCACGATAACTTAATAAATAATTGAGCTAGAGACACCAAATTTCGTGAGGTTATACATCTGATGAGCACAAAAGTTGGTATTGAAACTGGGTGGAATCGATCTAGTAGTTTTGGCTTCCGAATGGAAGCTTTGTAATCGTAATTTTTTTCGATTTTGAGATTTCATCATAATATGACTGCAAATGACCCAAAACGTCGAGATCCGTCGTTTTTAAAAAATGTCTGTATGTATGTGTGTATGTGTGTATGTGTGTGTGTGTGTGTGTGTGTGTGTGTGTGATGACGCATTTTCCGCTTTACTCTGAAGTAGCGTTAGCTAGCGATCTGAAAATTTTACCATAAGTTCGCCATACGTGCCCCAAGCTCTCACAAAAATTTCAGCTAAATCGGCCGGATAGTTTTTGAGAAAAATGAAAATGTTGAAATATCGTTTTTTCGAATTTTCTCGATGAAAAATGGAACCACAGCGTCCAGTGTCCGCGAGGAGATGCGCGTCCAAGAGCTGCATCTTTGACCCCCGGGGTGGTGGGAGCTCAGATTTTCATTTTATCCAGTAGAAAACTTTTGATAAATTTTTCGTGAAAATCTTGATTCCACGATAACTTAATAAAAATTGAGCTAGGGACCTCAAATTCTGTGAGGCTATACATCTGATGAGCACAAAGGCTAGTATTGAAACTGGGCGGAATCAGTCCAGTAGTTTTTTAGATATTAGCATAGAAACATCAGAAAAAGCAAGCTATATCTTCAAAACTATTCAATTGATTACATTTGGAACAAACTTAACCCTCTGAGGCCTATTTTAGTTTTCGCATTCCACGCACAGATCAGTGATGCCATTTTTTTTTTTTTTTTTTTGGGAGGTGGGAAAAATCTGACATGAGACACCCGCAGATGGGATGCGGGTAGTGTCAGATTCTTACTGACTAAAAAACCCACCTCCGTGACATCATTCATGCACTATGCTGCAAATCAATTTCGCTCCACTTCAACATGGACATTGTCTCCAGACGCTGTGACGTAGCGCTCTGATGTCATTTTCTTTCTTATCAATCATTGTGTGGATGATTTCAGCTTGTGTTGTTGCTTGTTAGGTTGATCATCATGCTAATCTTATTGAATTATCGTCCGGTATGAGCTTTCAACTCAAGACTCTCTTCGTTTCATCGGTCGGACATAAACATCCTGTGACTGACATTGTCTATCATTCTGCATCAAGGGCATTGGTCCGTCTCTGCTCTCTTCCTCCTGAATAGGAATTTTCTACAATAACTATGTCCAGATAAAGCTTGCGGATTAATCCTCAGAGGGTTAAAACTTCTTGGCTATGCGTCATTTGTGTTATAACTTTTAGAATTCTTGAAATAATAATTCTAGGGAACCATTCACAAAATTGATCCTCCATGAATTTCCATTTTCCTATATGTTTCCCTGAGGAGGGCAATATATCTGAATTAATTATCGTGAAGTAAATTTTCTTTTATTGAAAGATGAACCCATTGTCGTTGTGACTTAATCATTTGCCAAATTTGAAGAATATCTTATATCCCAAATATATTGATATCTGCAGGTTATTGTCGTACTAGCGAAAGCGTGAACATTGGAAAAACGCTGTGAGTTGGCTTCCCACATCACTATGTTTTCCCATACGACCATCGTGGTGGGGGAACTTGGCTCCCAACTTTTCCCATGTTTACGCTCTCGCTCATACGACCATAGCATGATTTTTAATTTTTTTTGACACTGAAAGCCTTTACAACAAAAATCGAAAATTTTCCCTAATCCCACTTTTCTACATGAATATTTTGAAATCATCACTGTGAATTACCTGATTTTGATGTTGGAAACATGCAATAGATTTTAGGAATTCTTCTCGAACTCTCCCAATGCTTCAATCATAGCTTCATCCCAGTCGTCATCAAAAACTATCCAAATAATAAATATGGAAGTATCTGAATAAATCATTTTTTGTAAATAATTATTGTCAATTGCAAATGAAAACATACGATATTCATATTCTTCCATTTTTTTCAATGAATAGTATTCACTAGTTAATGATCAATTATAATCGCAATTAGATTGGTCAAATGAATCTGCACTATTCAATAACGTGAAATGAGTATCTAAACTGAATAAATCGAATAACGTAATTCACAATTTTGTGACAGTTGACTGTTACACAGACTTTCCCATCATCACCTTAGAAATAAAGGGGCGCAAATGTTATGCTTATAAACAGCACTTATATTTCGGTTCTGATTCTTGGAAATGCTGTTTATAAGCATAACATTTACGCCCCTCTGTCTGTTAGGCATTGATTTCGGTCGTACAAGTGTTCAGTACCACATCATCATAATTTGTTTGAAATTATTGTTAGCGAACAATAATTTGAGAATAATTGACCATTCTACTAGGCGTCGGGACTCAGTAATTTTCCGCATTTTATGTGATATGATTGATTGTTGTGGTAGAATCATTTCGACTTCTGAAATGAGATAGTTTATATCAACTTGATTGATTCATGCTATCTATACATTATATTTTCCTTGTATCGATTTTTGGTAGCACAATTTTAGTATTGAGAAAAAATTCAAAGTTACGAAAATTTTGAAAATTTCTCATTGCAGAGAATTTTATCATAAGCAACCTTGAATTAGGCTTAGTTTGGGCAAGGCTAAACTCGAGTTAGCTAACTTGACTATGAAGTTGAAGCTCAAGATTTCAATGGAATATGACTCAAGATGTTCCAAAAAGTAGAAATATGACAATAAAAAAGAATTTTGTTACTCATAGCAAACGAGGGGATTCTCATCATCTTCAGAACATCCAAAGAGATATCATATTTAACAAAAAGAACATGAATTGACGTGATTGATATGAATAAGATCAGTGAGGGTAGATTTGAAATTGAAAAATTCATTCGGAAGCTTTCTGCCAATTGCATTGGCAGAATATTAAATGTAAGATTCTCAAATTACGCACAAGTAATGGGGCTCCTGCTTGTTTACATATTAGCATAGAAACATCAGAAAAAGCAAGCTATATCTCCAAAACTATTCAATTGATTATATTTGGAACAAACTTAACCCTCTGAGGCCTATTTTAGTTTTTGCATTCCACGCACAGATCAGTGATGCCATTTTTTTTTTTTTTTTGTGGAGGTGCAGAGAGCTTTCTCATAAACAACCTTGAATTAGGCTGAGTTTGGGCAAGGCTAACCTCGAGTTAGGCCTAGTTTTACCGCGATATAATGGCCATTAGCTAATTTTCAATCAAAGTTGAAGTCGGATTAAGTTCATGGCGATTATCTTAATTCGACGGAGGGGAAGGAAAATAGCGACTTAACTTCTTGAAAAATTAAGTCCTCAGTGGGAAGAAAAGAAATTGAAACATTTTTCTCTATATTTTCTTTTGATTTAATCCATCAGCTTTAACTCTCTTGGACAAAATAATTTTTATAGGTTATGAATCCTGTCACTGCAGGTACTCCCCCTACCTATATCACGGCCATATTTTTCCCCACCACCAAATTAAGATGATCGGCATTAAGGTAATTTCCGACTTTAACTTAATTTTCCCTTAATCGCCATTATAGTAATGGCCATCATCTCGCGTTGAAACTGAGCCTTAGATAAATTGACTCCAAAGTTGAAGCTCAAGATTTCAATGGAATATGACTCAGGATGTTCCAAAAAGTCAAACTATGATTATAAAAAAGAATTTCGTTGCTTATAGCAAATGAGGGAATTCTCATCATTTCAGAACATTCAAAGAGATATCATATTTAATAAAAAGAAAATGAATTGAAGTGATTAATATGAATAAGATCAGTGATGGTAGATTCGAAATCAAAAAATCCATTCGGAAGCTTTCTGCCAATTGCATTGGCAGAATATTAAATGTAAGATTCTCAAATTACGCACAAGTAATGGGGCTCCTGCTTGTCTGGTTGTTAGTCATGAAATACCTATTCAAGAAGTAGGAGTATTAGAAACAGAATTTTTCAGTCAAGAAAAAGCAGATATCAGTTATTTCAAAGGAGACTTGACAATTTCTCGAAGTTCAATAGAGCCAGTACCATGGTGTACTGAACCGACTCCTACAGATAGCTTGACGAGTTGCGTTCACCATTAACAATCAAGAAACCAGCAGTTATTTGTAATATAGGTATGGGCCCAAGGGTAACCCTGAAAGGTCCATATTTCAAAGGTGATGTTGTTACCTTGTTAGATACGGGTTCTCATATCAATTTAGCTAGTCTCAATAGTTTGAAAAATGATACTCCAGTTGAAATTTCAAAGACCATCAAAATTATGAGACTTTCCACTCAAATCACAAATAGTTTAGGAGAAGTAACTATCGAATTATTCCCTGGATTAATGCTAATTTTTCATGTAATTCAAGATTTCGCAGGAGATTACAATGCTATTTTGGGAGATGAATTTTTCCATTATTCAAATGCATATATCTCGTTCTTCACAAATACTATCACTTTTCAACAGAATAGTTTACGACCAATCCATTTTTGTCTTCCTTTCTGTCTAGGCAAGGCAAAAACGGCCACAATTTCTTACAATGGAGGAGGTCCAAGACTCAATTTAATGGTCCCAAATTTGAAAGATCCTAGACAAATATTTCTTATTGATACTGGGGCGGACATTAATTTGATTGTATTCGACTGTTTGAGTTCGAATTTAAAAATTTATCCACCACGTGTTGAACAGCTCATTGGGTTGACAAATGACATCTATACAATTGGAACAGTTACGTTATTTATCTTGGGGTTTCCTGTTATTTTTCATATAGTGAATCAAAAATTACCAGTCACTGGAATAGGGATACTTGTTACTGAGTTTTTGTTTCAAGAAAAAGTAGAAATTCGTTATCTGGAGAGGAATTTAACAACATTCAGAAGACCTTCTGAACCTATCTCTTGGCATGAGGATTTTTACCATGGAAAACCTATAACAGTACCACCTAGAGCTCGTATGGTGATTCCCATTTATGTGAAGAATCGCGAAATAGAGACTGGTTATTTACCGAAAGTTCCCTTGAAGGAGGGCATTTACTTAGATGAATCAGTTCTCAGGGTTGAACAGGGGATCGCAGCTACGGTCGTTATCAACACCACTGATGAGGAATTCCTTCCTTCCTTCCTAGTGAAACGTCGTCCCCACAAGCCCTGGAGAATCCTGAATCAGCTGTAGTTAATAATCCTCAGAATACTACTGAGGAAATTCAAGGGAGAGAAATTACCATAGAAGGTGTCCCTGATCTCCCTTCCTCAGAAATAGAGGAGTCAGATCTACGTCTCAACAACCAATCTCAAATCATTGAAGCTGAAAACCTGGTTTCCGAATTGGAGGAAGAAGTACAGGAACAAGAGATGGAATCGGAATTAGAAAGATCAGCCTTGAAAGATTCCTTACCAACCCTAGAGGAAAGTTTAAAAAGATTCGATGAAATAATGTTAAATCGCTCCGAAAAGGAGGAGGAACCAGAAACTTGTAACGTTTGGCTTGACTGACCTTGAGCCAACGCGTTAAATGCACTGGAATTCCTTAAAATTGACCCAAATTTATGCTGCAAAATTTTCCCCAAATTACTCCCGATTAATTTCCCTTTATTTAAACTGGGCGCCAGTCGTTTTTTTCGAAATTCTAAGAGCTTGGGGAAAACGACAAATCCCCAAGTTTTATTCTAAATCAACGAAAATACAAAACCCCAAAAAGACTCTAATTTTACCCGCTTTTTTATATGAAACTCTCAATTTATCCCGAGGGGGAGAGGGGACGATACCCTCTATTTGGGTATTCGTGACGACAAAAAACTATACACAAAACTCTTGACAGATTTTAACTCAAATAATATAAATTCGATATATTCAGAAAAATTAATTATATACACATGAATTGAAAAAAACATGAAATATTTAAAGAAACTTTTCGTGACAAATTTTATAATTATTTCACACTAATTGTTAACTCAAAATCTAACTCAGTATGACCAACAATAATTTTAATGTTAGCCGGGTGGACTCACCCGGAACAGACGCTAACTCGACGTTTTCTTTACTTTCAATTCTTTACTCAAAATTCTTTACTTTTAGTCTTCACTCAAAATTCTTTACTCTAAAATCAAAATATTAATTGCACGGGGACTCGCGTACCTTACGTTATCTGTGCTGTCTTTCCTCCGTGTTGACCTCTCTTTATCTATCTTCACTCCAATTTTCTTTACGTAATTCTTTACAATTTTCTTTACGTTTCTCTACACGATGTGATCGCCACGGTGTCCCGGGAGAAGAAGAATGAGTCTTCTCTCCCACGAGTTGACATTGGGTTCCCTCAGCTGTTTCCGCTCAATTTCGGTAGAGCCAAGGCCCAACCCAACCAATTGTCCCGCGAGTCCCCCACTACTTTACCTTAACGTTACGGATTCTCCTCAATTCCGAGAATCTCGCGCCAATTCTCACTCTCAAATAATTCCAATATATATACTAAAAATAATCACAATAATTTGGTCAATAATTCCGTGACAATTCTAAACGGGAAAGTTTTGTCTTTCCATTCACTTTAGTCTTTTTATTTTCACACTTCTAATTTGAGTCTTTTCTTTCACTCACTCCAATGTTGATCCTGGTGATCTCCAGCTTCCTTCACTGTTGGCCAACATTCTTCCTAGTTGGCTGATGCTGGACCAATCCCTTGGAGGCTGCTCTTGTCCAAGCTTCTCCGGATCATCCTTGATTCTTCTAATTTATTCGTGGGACTGGGGAAAATCCTTCTCAGTCCTAACTCTCGTACTTTCCTGCAAATTTTGGAGTTAAATTGAACAAAAATAAACGAAAATAATTAGTGAGGTCACAAAAATTGGTTGACCACACTCTGGACATGTGCTGTTCTGACTCTAAATGAGCGCTATCCTCACCGGGTACCGCGAATTGCGACCAAAACCGTGATTTTCGCGAAATTTCTTTATTATTTTAATTTTATTGATTTTGTGACGGTAAAAACCGTCACAAACTTTACCCGAGTCTAGTTTTTTACCAATGCATCAATTGCGTAGAACTAGCTTAGGACCAGAGTTTCGAGATGAATTGAATAATTTTACTATGAATTTTGAAAAAAAAATGGCTGATCGCGAAGAATTCAATAAGTCTAATTCAAAGTTAATAACAGATACTATCCAAGAAAAGTCAATGGAAATTGAAAGGAGAATTGTTCACTTCAATGAAGCTGCTGCAAGATTGGAAACGAGAATGAGCGAATTCTTACAACAATCTCAAAGACTAGAAAATTCAGGAATTGATACTGATGAAGAAATTCAGGAAGAGCCTAACATTAATACAAAATCGTAAGGTTTGGTGGGAAACCAAAAAGAACAAGTGATTCCCCTTAATTCAAGACATTCCATCGTCACTCAATCACCAGAAAATCATCAATCATTATTTCCACTACCAACCACAGTTGAAACCCCAATGGCTGGATCATCACCACAAATAGGTCCATTAAAAAGGGGGGGTCAATCTGACTTAGCACCTCGAGAACTATTCTCTGCGGCAGAAGATGGGAATTTTAATGAACAACCTGTGAATGCTGATATACCCATGAGCGAGGTACCAGAACTAATCCAGAATAACCAGCCTGCAGATAATCCAGAAGGAATGACATCTAGGCCAACGTCTGGTGGTATTGATCCAATAAAAGATCTTGAAGCATCACTGTCATATAATAATGTGTGGGAAAATGACATTATTGAAAGTATTACAATTCCCCAAAGTGACCACTATGAAGGTTTAGCAAACATAAGAGACACTAGAGATGGATTGACTTTTCAAAGAGACAATATCGCACATTTCCTGGCAGCAGACTGTGAGGTGACTAAACAAAGTACTAAACTCCTCAGAGATCTTGGCATAATTGATTTAAGGAATTTGAAAGATTTGAAACCAGAAAAAGGTCAAGTTACTGTTACAAAAACCGGAAAATTCAGAACCTTCACAATGATTGTCAAGCAATGGCATTTTGAGAAAGTTCAATTGAAAACTCTAAAACTTTGCTTGAAAAATTTGAGGGAGGCGTTGTATAAGTTTTTAATTTCGTCAGTAAAAATGGTTCATCAAGGGGATGAGATTGATGACGACATAAAAATCAGGCTGTTTCTGGAAAAAGAATTTCAGAATGATCCAATTGAAATTGTTTTATGCCATGGAGGTATAAGATTGCCTCCTATTGCAATTAGACCGGAAATAATTAAAGAATGTCATGAAGCTCTTACAGGGGGTCACAAAGGAATAGTGAAAACTTTGCATCGGATTAGAGAAAGATTCTATTGGCCAGGATTGAAACAGGAAATCGAACACTTCATCAAGAGATGCAAAACCTGTCAAATGGAAAAATTACAGAGAATAAAAGTGAAGCAACCTATGCTAATCACAGGAACACCAACTGAGTGTTTTGAGAAAATATTCATAGATACTGTAGGACCATTACCAACCACATCAAATGGTAATTGTCACATTCTCACAATACAGGATAATTTTTCCAAGCATTATACAGCAGTTCCTCTTCTAGACATAAAAGCACATACTATTGCAGTTGCAATAGCTACGCAATTTGTTGGTCTTTATGGCTGTCCGAAAATGACCCTGACGAATAAAGGTACTACTTTCACCAGTAAACTTTTATCTCAACTAGGGAAGTTGCTGAGACTCCATCATATCACGACTTCAGGTTATAAACCTGAATCAAATGGAGCTCTGGAACACAGTCATCATGTTCTAGCAGAATACCTGAAAGTTTATTCAGATAATATCAATGAATGGGACTCTTTACTACCATGTGCTATGTTATCTTATAATACTAAAGTTCATAGCGCAACAAATTTCACTCCATTTGAATTACTATATGGTAAAAGAGCTAGGTTGCCATCGAATTTTCACGATCTAGATAAAATTGAAACCTATAATGACTTCATGATAGATTTCATAGGTGAACTGCATCGAATACATCAAATTGCAGCAGATAACTTAGTAAAAGCTAAATTACGATCTAAGGAATTATATGATCGCAACATGAGGCCATTGGAGTTGAAAATTGGAAATTTCGCTTATGTTGCAAAAGAACCTAGGAAAGGAAAACTTGATTCCCAGCATACGGGACCATATGAAATCGTGGAAATTACTGAAAAAGGCAATGTTGTCCTGGAGACAGAAGAAGGTCAACGCTTTATGAAACATCCCAACAAATTGAGGCAATGTTACAATGATTTAAAAAAAAACAATACCAGTACCTTAAAACTATCATAATGAGTTAAACAGTTGGAGGGGGGAGACATGCAACAGAATTTATCTGTGTTCAAAATTCATTTCAGGGAAATGTCTTTCGAAAAATGTAAACCCTTATTCAATAAGGACAGTTCTGGGAGAACTGAGATTTTTGTTGATGGTTCCTGTTCCTTCAACGGGTGTCCAAATGCAGTTGCAAGAATTGGAGTATGGTTCAATGATGATAATCCATTGAATGTATCAAACACCTTGAAAAAAGAAAGAGTGATAAACATTGTCGCTGAAATACTTGTTGCAACTGAAGCATGTGCAACTGCAATAGAATTTAACCCTGGACCTATTAAAATCTACACGGACTTATAAGTAGTGTACTTAATAAATTGTATCAAAGAGTATATCCCAAAATGGAAACAAAATGGATTGAAGAATGCAAAATTAAAGCCTGTAAGGAATCAAGAACTTCAACAGGAGCTGGAGATAATTTCTAGAAAAATCGACACTAAATTTGAATTTGTGAAAGGTCACGGAGGCAATCATGGGAATGAAAAAGCTGACGAGTTGGCTAAACTAGGGTCAGAGATCATAAAACCGAAATCAAAAATTGTTCTGCATTGTCCAAAAATTAAAAAAAAAAGAGAAACATTAGTTAACTTATCATAGGCCAAAATTCTACCAGGTCATCATTTCAAACTTCTAAAAAAAAAAAATATAAAAAAAATTAAAGAAATGTATATATAGATAGATATATCTATAAAGAAATATTATTCCTAATTTTATATGAACAATTTGGCTCAAATAATCTGCGTACTGTTGGGATTGATGAATTCTGTCATGGGGGTAGTGGAGCGGCCACCGAATTATCAAATTCACCCAATTCAGCATAATCCAGGCCTTTATTTTGAAAAAATTGATCAAGTTAGAGTCATCAATAAGGAATGGAACTTGCTGATCAGTCTGGATAATAATTCGTTCTTATCAGTCAAGTCATTTGCTGTTGACAAGATTAATCAATATTTCAAAGAATGTATAATCCAAATTGATCCGAAAATTTTTTCCGCAGAAACACTGTGTATTGGAAAAATTTCAACTCTAGCACAGGAAGTCGCTAGAACACAACAGCACTTGAAGGAATTCCTGATTGAGGAGTCAGTGGCACGGAAAAGCAGAGCACCACTATTAGGATTTGTAAGAACTATTGCTAGGAAAATCTTTGGGACTATGGATTATAATGATCATGAGCACTCGACTAAAGAGATTGATCGGTTATATCAGGACCAAAGACAAATAACTCATCTAATTTGCAACTCTACGCATGTAAGTCAAGCAGAAATAAACAGTTTGAGGCAAATTAATGAGAAGAATGTCGACAATACAAGAATTTTGGAAAAACAGCTGGCGGATATCTTGGCCAACAATGTTATGATATCAAACTAAATTTCACAATTTGATTACCTCGAGCGTATTGGTAGAATTGGAAGACAGATTGAATCCTCAGTTATTAACTATCTTGATACTTTGCATAAAGTCATTATAGCAAAAGAAGACGCAAAGCATGGTAAATTGAATCCATTCCTTATTAACAATGAAAGACTTCGTGAGGCAGTGAAGGAGATTGAAATATCAATAACAGAAAGTATTTTTCCACCATCAAAACAAAAAGTGGACCTGGCAATAATTTCAAAAATCTCAAAAATTGAAACTGGAATGAACAATTGTTAAGATGATAATTTCCTCGGGAATTGTGGTTGTCAGAAATGAAATAACGGACACCAAACACGTGTTTTCACAGTAAATCGCCGTATAATGTTTCAATCTTTTATATACAGGCACTCTCGTTTTAAACAAAAAAAATAAATAGAAAAATGAAAAAAAATAGAAGAACTAGAAAATGAAAATATAATGGTAGCCACCTAGATTGATTTTCGTAATTTTGTATCGTTGCGTGACTTTTTACATTGACTCAGTGCTTTGTCTCGTCGTCGAACCCACACTGCCCCTCGTCCGTCTCAACTCTATCTGATCCCCCAAAATCGACAGTCATCATCATAATGATAACGTTCATTATATTCTATCGATTATTCCAGTGTTTACTTTTGTCCGGATTGAACGTTAATCTGGACCACCACAACAAGTCGTTGGTGGCTAACACAATGGTCGATTTTTGGTAACAGTCAAGATCCCATTATTACCAAGGGACCATTTTGAGTCATACAAAATGATTCCATGTAAAGTACCTCAAATCATCCAACAAGACCAAAGATCCGCTGTATTTATCAAACCACAAACCGATTATATTCTAATTTCAAAATTTACCTCTCGTTATTCATTAATCACGGATGCATATCTACAAAAGTGCAAGTTTGGGTTTTGATGATTTACCTTAGATGTTGTAGCCGAAAATTGATGTTTTAAGTGGACTGTATTTTTTAATAGATAAAATGCCCCCAAAATAGCACCGACGCTGGTCTGAAATTGGGACAGGTATCGATAGAATAAAGAAGCCGGATTTGTATAAAAATAGATATAATTTGCACTGTTGTTCGTTGGATAAAGTACATATAATAATTAATATTGATATGATCCGTGCCGTTAATTTATGGATAAAGTAACCGATTGATAATTGACCGAACCGAGACCATAGATAAAAAGCCGTTGATTCACACGCGTTTACATCGTGATTAGCCGTAAGATAGTGCCCATGCACACCGTTTGATGGATGAAAACCGAGTCTCTCTGGTGAGAAGTGAGCCCTCACAGTACAGCCAAATAGCACTGCTGGCCCACGCGAAGATTGACGAGTTGACTCGATGTCACTCAATCCGTCTGATAGCAAACCCTCAGACTTTTATGCAAAAGTCTGAACAGTGCATTTCTCTGGAAAATTGTTTGGCTTGTCCATGAGGTATTCCATTTAAAAAGTCAGGAAACTCTGCAGAATGTGAATTCAACTTAATCACCAACAATGATGTACAACCATCAGCCGATTTGTTAAAGAATTGTGACGTCAGAATGTCAAGGAATCTTCATACTTCTTGGATAGAATTATTTAACAAAGAAGGTTGGTTGTATTCAGCAATGAGTCCTGAAAACGTAGAGTTAATTTGTAATGGACAAGTAATAAAAACATTGGTTATTAAGGGAACAGGGATTTTGAAAATGAGTTCAAATTGCTCAATAGAATCATCTACTATAATACTAGAAGGAACTGGAATAATTTCATCAGAATTACCTAACATTCATGGGTTACCCTTTACCATCAATATTCCTGAAATTGCTCCAACTCTAACTAAAGAATCTCTTCCTTCAAATTTTTTGTCAAAACTAAAACTGAACATCTTACCAAACTACACTTCTTCGGATACCTTCACTTAATCTATTCAGGAAACCCTTGGAAAAGTCGGAGAAATCGGGCTGCATCATCAGGAGGAATATCATCATAAGTTATTCTCTCTTACAAACTGCAGTATAACTGGCGTTTTAGCAATTTCTATGGGAATAATAACCACAGTTTTGATTAGGAAGGTCTCAAACTCTTTCAGCTTGCTTAATTGTTGTTGTCAAAAGAAGCCAGCCCATATGGATAAGTTTACAAGAAGGATGCCAATTAGAAAATCTCAAATTGAAAGACAGTATGAAATTCCTGTAACTACAATGTCATTGGTTCCAGTCCGGCCAGGACCTCCAATGCCGATCACTACAGTGTTGAGTAAGAACAATTCTCATGGAAAATTATCGTCATCAAGTTCAGAAAGTTCAAGGATGAAATCAATGGAATCAGGATCAGCTGCCTATCCGGGAATACGTTTCAGTGTTCAGTCTCAAATGACTGGTAGCATTGAAACTTTATTTTGTCTGGTTTACAAAGACTCCATGAAATTCCTCCCAAATACATTTTTCCACAAATTGTCATTCGAGGAGTATATAATCCTCAAATTTATGACCTTTCCTTTCTTGACTGTTTTCAAGACCCTTGTTTTTAACACGTGTAGGGTAATAAAATCCCTACACAAAAAAATCCTTTGTAAATCCTCATTTCTGTTCACTTTCAAAAATTCGGAAGAGAGTCAAATTCGTCACGACTCAACCTCTCGCCCACCCAACAGTTTTCACACCCTCTCATATTTTAACTTACCAATAATAACAGAGAATAATGATTTCCACCAATCAGGAAATCCTCGTGGCCTTTCTTGGTCATTTCGAATCCCCACTACGAAATATTTTAGGGTAGTGAGAATTGTTCTGTTATATTTTAAGTTAGATACTTTTCGACTTCATAAAAAGACAGACACGACGTTTAGTCCTGAGCTGATCGAATCATTAGAAAATAAGAAACAATTTTGAGTGCAATTAAAAATAAGAAACATTTTAGAAAATCCCGACATTAATAGTTTAAGAAGTGCAATAGTTTTGTGTGGACTTGAACAAACATTAATATTACAATTAATTCATTAATTTTTTAGGTAAAAATCCAGTCTGTTTTAATGATCATTTTTTTGTGCTATAATCTTTCAAAATATATAATAAATTAGTGTATGTTGTGTTTAGTTTATTGAATTCATTCCTCATCATTAATCTCAGCACCCGCGGTTATCGAGACATTGGTCCTTAACCTGCCCGTACGGATTAAAATTTGGCGTACCTGAAATTCTGGTATACCTGGGATTTACAACCCCAGAGAAGGGTTTGCGCTCAGTAGAACTATCACGCCAAATCCCGTACATTCAGTATGGCAGGTGTACAAGTGAAATGAGGTCACCTGAATAAAAACAAAATATATAGAAATTTTATTTAGTTTCGGTTAACTTTTCCAGCAAATTAGATAGTTTTGCTTAAATAAGAAATGGCTAAGTTTATAATCTGTCTCCGCTTGGATTTTAGGTAGAGTACTCTACTTTCCTCTTCCGCTTCAGTGTGAAACTGCAGATAAGTATTAAATTGCTCCTGCAGTATTTCAACCTAAAAAAAAAAATCTATTTAAAATAATGTTTGAAAATATTGTGTAAGGAAGACCACTCTCAATTTATTCACTGTTGACGCACCATAGCTTCAAAATTCACTCGAGGAAAAGGATCGATGAGGACAGCTTGAAAATCCATGTATTCCCTTTTCAATCTGGGTGATAAATTATCGGGTGGACTTTCTAAGCAACTTTCCCCAACATCCTCCACTCGTTGCACCCACCAAAGCCATCGAAAAAGGATGGAATCCTCCATATATCCTTCATTATCTTCCTCAACCCCCACTGCACTCTCATTCGGAAGTTGGGCGTTTAAGGGTTGCTCTCCCTCAAAAATTCCACCATCATTAGCTGCCATTCCTTAAAGAAATTTTTTTTTCATTATATTCGAGAAATCAAGGGGATAAATAATAACTATCAGAAAAACAATATATATATATAAAAATAAATATATATATGTATACACTGACAGAAAAAAAAGATTTTATCAGGGAATGGATTTCTTCTCGCAAGAAATCATGTCATTAGTTCGGTTAGCATTGAATGAACAATTCATGAGTTCTCCTGGAGTAAATGACGCTATTTATATTGAGACTTTTTATATTACGTTGGAGATAAATGAATTCTGACGGCAATGCAGAAGATTCCAGTTGCAAGGGAGAGATGCAGGCGCTAATGTCACAGATGTTCCTAGGGATTTCATCGTTGTTTCTTTGGTCCAGTCCTATCCTTTAATCAAACTTGCGTATTTCGACCTATTGGTCAAGATTTTTTTTTAAATTGAGATATGTTTCGGACAAACATTTCCGTCGGATTGAGTGAATAATTCAGTGAATGCAAATGAAATCATATAAGCTGTGGTAGAGAAGTTAAAAATTTGGTTTCTATATTTCTAAGCTGTTACGAACGGTGAGTATCGAATTAAGAAAAATATATAGTTTTTTTTTTTCCTTATTGGCTAGACCCACACTTGGGGGTATGTGCCAAAAATATATAGTTCACTAAGTGTGATGATATAATTAATAAATCGATGTAATATAATATTTAATCAATTTAAGAACGTATGATGACATGAAATATGTTATTTTAGAAGATTA
The DNA here is from genome assembly GCA_963921955.1 of Aleiodes alternator. Classification (NCBI taxonomy): domain Eukaryota; kingdom Metazoa; phylum Arthropoda; class Insecta; order Hymenoptera; family Braconidae; genus Aleiodes; species Aleiodes alternator. Next base: position 2,139,839 of record OY998102.1, on the reverse strand, counting down.
TCTCAGTGATATTATGAATTTGTCGTGACTCTTCAATCCAGGCATTATTTTCTTGTATGAAGAATTTGCAAAATTCTAATCAGAAAGAGTGATTGTACAGGAAGAAAGCATTAGTTCATTTTGATAATGAGAAGATTTTTTCGCCATTGATATTTATTACGGCACAATTTATAATAACTCAGACCAACAATTATTCCTATCGATCGATGATTGCGGATACATTCAGATATTAGTGATGAATCATTGTATCAATTTAGTCAATTGTGGTTATGAATTTATACTATACTATGATTACCAAATTTATTTTTTATGGAAAAGTATAAGTCCTTTTTCTTGTACTGAGGAGGTTATTGGTGAAGATTATGATGTGTTGAGGAAGATTCGAAATGACAGATTTAAATTACTAGAAAAAGTCCAGGGATACGTCGCTGATTTTGACTTTAAGCACTGTATGATACATTAAAGAAAGAAAATATTTTCATAAAGAAAAAAAAAGGTGCTTCGATTTTGGAAAAATATGAGAATAAACTTGATGAGATTGAGCCAAGAATTGATGGTATTTCAGTATTCCTCTTGTTTATCTCGATGGTTCTGCGGAATCAATGGGACTAGAATGGTACCACTGCTAAGAAACACTCATCATCATCATCAAAATGGGCGTCTTCCACGGTTCGTAAATCAAGTTTTTGATTTGAAACGCCTTAAGTTTCATACATTTCATATGAAAAATCGAGGAAAATTTACATATGTCCTCTGGATTTTAGTATTGAATTTCTATAATTCTCGTTCTATTCTGATGTAGTCTACATTTAATTAGAGAAAGTACCTGTTAATTTTGACTAGTAAGAGATCTGCAATATGGAATTGTTGTCAGATTCGCAGTAGTATTTGATTAATTGCGTTAAACCGTGTAAATATTGATAAAATATTACTCAGTTCAATAAGTGATCCTGAATCAATCGCTTGTACAGTTTCACGATTCCATTGGAATTTCAGTTTTTATCATCCAAAATTACAGTTTTGAATTATCAATACTTGAAGACCTGGTTGAATTTCAACTGAATTATCATCAAATATTGATGAGATTCAGGCGAGAATATGAGATATTGCTGCAATTCGTCCAATGTTTCACTCCGTCGCTTCACATTTTGTTTAGATCGATTTGCGGAAAAAGCAAAAGACGGAGAATTTCTGCCAAGGAAATGATTAATTTTTGAAATTTATTGTGGAATGCTAGAAAGGGTTTCCTCACCATGGAGGGAAGTACATAATATCAACTGATGTTGAATTTCATTCGTTGGATATTATCCAACGACGGATCTGAGAAAAATCACGATTGCATGGAATTTAAGGAACAACCATATGAACTTTAATTACATAACAGAGATGCGTCCATGTTTGTATTCGAGTGATCATTGATTCTGTGAAATATGCGGAATCACTGTACAGATTCTGCATGAAAGCTTTGTCCATTAATTCTGTACCAATTATTCCTCTGCAAGTATATTAGGTAGATAATAATTAAAATTTTTGTATCCATATTCAGAGAAATTTATACTAATTAAAGTATCCATTTGCTGGAGAGACTCATGCGAGTTGGTTGGTGGAAAATTTCAAAACTTTGCTGGATAGTGCAAAATTCTTCTCTCAAGAATGAGTAATATTCTCTCGACTATCACGAATTTCCATATCACTTTGTGAAAAATGTGTTGTAAGACGATTATTCAGATGTTTATTCATAAATAAAATTATTTTCTTAAAATTTTAAAATTTTTTTCGTAAATTATTCAATTGAAATTGTGAGGATGGTTGGCTGGAGAAGAAGCATTCTGGTTTCTAATTTCATAAATACTGTTGAACAGCTCGAAATTAGTTGAAATTTCCAAGCGCCAATGAAGGCGCATGGTACAGATAAATAGAATCAGAAATTGATTCGAAATTATTCGTAAAATTAATTCCTCTTATGCATTTTTCAATGGACTACACTTGCGAGAAAAATGCGGCTCCTCGCGGTAGCATTCTGTATTAAAGTGTAACTATTGTCAAGTAAATCTTTCACTGTAACGAATACAATAGGTATTATCATATGAATGGTTCATTTACTTGATACAAGAATATATATATTCTCTCCTTGTTTTTTCTCAAGAACATGAAAATTTTCGAACGAGGCCTCAGTCTCGGCTGTTAGATGTCGCCTCGATCGGCATTAAACAGCCCACTCATGGAGGATAGAAAGGAAAAACCGATTCAAATTTCAATTTTCATCAACTTTCTCATTAATCAATGGGAAATTAATCTAAAATGAGTTTTGCACTTGAAGAAGTGGCAGGCTAGAGAGCCTGCCTCATTTAGATGTCAGTTTGAAAGGTGCAATAATTGTGGCCAGATTAATGGGGAAAATAATGAAGCCTTAAGCCTTATAGCAGTGCCTAACTGAAAATAAATGGGCGATTCTCTCTGTGAATTAATTAAACAATCAAATATTAAGAACTCCTGTCATTTTTTCAAAGCTTTTATTTTTGATAAGTATTTATATTTATTATTACTGTATTTTATCGACGATGAAGTCACTGCTAAAAAAAAAAAAACGAGAATTAAAGTGATAGATTTCCACTCTTCATCACTAAAGCCAACAGAAAATCTATAGTTCCAACATGGAAAGAAAATTACTTATATCACTAAAATAACAATATAAACTGGAACAAAAACAATATTTTCTTGTATTTATCACTTTATTTCAGATCAAAATGATAAATAGATGTAAGAGAGAAATTGGAACTAAAAATAAAATATTTTTCTGCGTATTACACACGTTGTACAAAACTTTTAAACGAAAAATCATAATTAAATATCTCTGAGAAGAAAACCATTGTTTTTTAATGCTAGTAATGCCTTGCTCATCCACGTGAAGGCCCGGGTTGTTCTGTTTTCCATTCCATAGACGCCTTGTTCAAGAAGATACCAAATGTGACAACTTGCAGGAGGATAATATACATTCAAAACTCGGAAAATTTTGAACATAACATCGATTGCATCTCTTGCAGATGCAACTGTGTATTCATAGTCATTGATGACTATTGAAATTTTTGTTGGCTTAGTAATGTGGTCACCAAGAACCATCAAATAAGGCTGGACAACAGCTCTTCCAGCATCATCTTGCCTTTTTGTTCTTCTTCGCAGCCAAAACCTTAGCATCCTACAAGAAATTATTTATAAAAACAATTTTTACCTGATCAAACTATGGGAATCGCAGCTATAGGAGACGGTGAGGCAGTACGAACATGAGAGGTAAAACGGACACATCTGAGCTTTTATGCATATATTATGTGAAAATCTTGGAATTAATGAAAATATTGAAGATAGATTTTTTTAATGATTCCATTGCAAAGCTGAGGAAATTTTAGGCGAGAAATAAGAACCAGAGTTAATTTTTTGAGAATTTGTTTTTTTTATTTATTTCTGAGGGTTAAAAGCTCTTTGATTCGTGAGAGCATTCAGCTTTTTGGAAGACATCTCCGGTTTTGTTAGTTGTAGTGACTTGAGGCTGATTCTAAATGAAAAGAGAAATTTATTTTCCATCGATTTATGGGGCTTTGAATTAAAAAATCTGGATTTTTTTATATAGTTATGGGGAAAAAAAAACCATGATCATGATTTTTCACGAAAGTTCGCATAATTATCTAAAAAATCTATATTTTCGAATGCAAACCCACATCAATCGATGGACAATGTTTTCAGCTCCATTTGAAATCGATCCCATGTCCTTACGACGAATAGAACTGAAGATATTTGAAAAAAAAGAATATCCTCAAGTATTGAAAGGCTTATAACCCTTCAAAATATCCAAAAGAAGACGATACTCAATAAATGAAAAATAAATAATTCTAGCCCGTATTATCTGCCTAATATTTCCTTAGTTTCTCGATAGAATCATTAGAAAATATATATATATATATATATATATATATATATATTTCAAACGTTTAATTACAAGGTCCATTTTCCCCCACTTTTTCCCATATATTATTAAGAATTTACCTTGTCTAGGAGAATCAAACTATCCAGGCTCTCGGTTGCTGAAATCCTTTCTTTTGTTGTTTCTTTTTCCTTTCCACTCTTCATATTCCCTTTTGGAGGAAATAAATGCGTTAGATACGCCAGTTGTCCCAATACACGGCCATCTGCGAGGAACATGTGAAAAATAATGCGTTTAAAACAGAAATAGATAATGATAATGATAATAATAATAATTAATGTGATTTTATAGCTACAAACCTTCCGAAGTATCTACTAGATCGATCGCGTCTTTAAGCCCTCGTCCGACAGTGTCATCAGAAATACATTCGAATTCACTGCACAAGACTCCCATCATTTGCTCGAAGCAAGTAATCCCTTTTCCTATCATAAGTTTCGAATGATTTGCAGTAAAATGCATGTCAATGAGCAGTGGCATGTCATCTCCGGTCAGGGGTGGCCAATTCTCGATAATAATTTCGATTGTGGGATTTTTATTTTGTTGAATCCACTGCTCACGATAGGAGGTTGTCTCCGTCCAAGCTTCCAATACTTCGGGCTTTGACGATCCCTCATTTTTTAGTATTTGTACACTTTTTTGGATATTCTCTGGTTGATCTAAAATCATGAGAAATAGTGTTGATGTGTATGCGAATTTGACATATAATTTATTCATTTTATTTTATTCTTTCAAAATGTTATTCACAATTCCAACAGATTGATATCATTTAACCAGACAAAAAATTTAATAAAGCAAGCTAGTGTAGAGTGGACACTTCAATTGAATGGTTCAAAATGAATATTTTATGATAATTCTATTGAAAAACTGAGGAAATTGTGGGCAAAAAACATGTGTGAAAATTTTTTTTGCCAATTTCTGGAAAAATTTACTTCTTTGGCCAAGTTTTGAAGGGGATCCCTCTTTTGGAAATGAAAAAAAACAATTTTCTGGCGATATCTCGGGTTCTATTGGTCATAGCGACCTGCTTTTAATCTGAAATAAAAGGTGAGCTCATTTCTCATCGATTTATATCATTCAAATATATTTTTTAATCAATTCTCGAAGTATTCATAGATCATTTTCTGAAAATTAGTTTTTGCCCTATAAGTAGTTTGAAAAAAATGAATATTTTCCTTCTAAAACTCCATGAAGCGTTGAGAAATGAGCTCACTCTTAATTTGCGACCAGCCCCAGATCGCTACGATCAATAGAATCAGAGATATTCCCAAAGAAGTGAAATTTTACAAAAAAAAGAAGGCTTTCCACTTTTGAATTTTTTGCAAAAAAATGAAATTTTTGAAATATTCTAAAAAATAGCTTGTGACATATGATTTTCATGGGAAACTTCTTCATCTTTCCATCAGGATCATCAGAAAAAACCTATCCCCAATATTTCCATCAAATTCGAGTAAATTCCAAAGTATAAAATATCAAAACCAGTCCGTGCCCGTTGTACCCCTTGTGTCTATTTTACTCCACCTTCCCCTATATGAGTAGAAATGACAGATTTAAATACCTGCAAGCCTTGCTTTTTTTGCTTCTTCTTGCATTTGTCCCTTGGATTTTCGTTTCTTCGAACATCCAGTCCATGCATTCCACGCATTTTTTCTGTTTTTGAAACAATTTGGGATTTTTCCTTGCATTACCTGGCTCTCTCCTGTAATAGAGTCTGCCTTTGCAATCGCACTTACGTAATACGTTCTAATGTGTTCTGTAGGAAAAATTGTCACAAGATTTTTCGAAATTACTGCATAATGCAAAGATGTCCATCTGTGAAAAAAAAGCGCAAATATATGGACTGAGACAATGCAAATTAATTCAATACAGATTGGCAATGAAAATAATTATCATAATACTCGAAACTGATGTTCAGGCAATGGACTGTAATGATTTCAACAATTTTGTCGCTATCTTTATTTGACAGTTTTTTTTCTCTGTCATAACAGATCAAAATGGCTTTGCTCTCAAAATTGTTCCATAAGACTCGTTCCAGGCCTCCTTCATCTATTATACTATAAAGAGCATTCTTCAGCATATCACTATTCCATTCTATCTGTCTTTCACCTTTCTGAAAATAAAATGAAAATCGATTCCATTCATTGCCATTCCTGTTGTCAATGTTGGGGTAAAATGGACTGACCAATTGAATAATTCGGAATAGAGATTTTCTGATGATTCCATTGGAAAACTGAACAAATTCCAGGTGAAAAACATTAGTCAAATTTAAATTTTTCGACAATGCCACTCTTTCGACTAAGTTTTTACGAAATAATCTTCTTTTCAAAAATTGAAAAAATTCATTTTTCGGAGATATCCCCAGTTCTGTTGGTCGTAGCGACCTAGGGCTAATCTCAAATGAGAGGTGAGCTCATTTCTTATTGATTTATGTGATTTGATTTTTTTTAAATCAATTTTTCAAAGAATTGTATGCCATTTTTTGAAAATCAGTTCTGCTTTATAACTACTTGGAGCTCATCTTTAATTTAGGATTAACCCCTGGTCGCTACAACCAATAAAACCAGAGACATTCCCAAAAAAACTCGAAGTTTTCTAGAACAAAAGGATTTTACCTCCAAATATTGAGCAAAAAATAGAATTTTTCAAAATTCAAAAAAATAACTCCTGGCATATGATTTCTATGTGGAATGTCCTTAGCTTCCCAATGGAATCCTCAGAAAAATTCTATCTTTAATATTTTCATCGATTTTAAGTACTTTTCACAGTATAAAATACCAAAACCAACACAATGTCCATTTTACTTATTGGGCCCACTTTACCCCAGCTTCCCCTATAAAATAAGTAAAATACAGTTTAATAACAAAAAAATAGATGAAAAAACATGAATAGATTCTCGAATTATACACAGTTCCAGATCTGTGTGTTAATTTCTGCATTACCGACTTTAGTATTTTACGATATTTGAACATGATGAGATTCATTTTCGCGTCCCACTTGCTACTATGATTATAGAAATCTTTCAAAATGACTTGATCATTATTTGGAAATTCAAATGAAAGCGAGAATGGATAATTCCATTTTTTATTTTTATTTTAATTCTACATCTACCGCCGTTTTAGACTCATTTTTATTTTAAATCGTTCAATGACGATGTGAACTGGATATCATAAATTATAGAGTAAACAATCTATATTTGACCTCTGAGATGTAAATAAAAAAAAACTCATACCTTTGCCACAAACTTAATCCATTTATCTAAAAACATCAGTCTTCGTATGTCTTTTTGATCAGGAAATAATTCAAGAATCAAATTTTCATCCATCGCTGCCAGCAGTGTCATGTTAGTAATTCCATGATCTTGAAAATATTAACAACTAAGTAAATCATTGAGCTTAATAATAAGGACATGGGGAAAAAATGAATAATCACAATAAAAATTGAAAAGAAATAAATAAACAAAAATCTTGAGGTTATATGTGAAATTGGAAATTCACTCGTTTGTTGAAGAAAACAATCATCGAAGGGAAATAGAGAGAAAATTTTAAAAGCTCCCGCATGGAATTACCTTTCAAAGTTTTGATGCTGTCTCCTAGAGACCACAATTTTAATTGTTTTTCGAATTCCGCTTCTGCCATGCTGATATTTTAATTCGATAAAAATATTAAAATCTCTTTATTAATGAAAAAAAATCCTGGAGATGAATCAAATTGACCGTTACAGGTTCCGAAGTAATGCGCCGAAGTATGACGTCACAGAACTTTCTGGCACACGCATGCGCAAGAATAATTGTCATGGCCTATGGTTCACAGCTAAGATGAGAACTCGAGAAATCGCTAAATATGTTGAAAGAAGTTGATACATTTAACTGGCAGACAGATAATTATGTGGATTTGTGAATAATTTTTCATTGCTTCATACAATCAAGACCATAATATATTATTTTGTAGAGAATTCGCGGAGATTGAGGTAATATTTTTTTGTTATTATTAATCTTGTCTATTTTTTCATTCCAATTTCTGATCTATCAGAATTCTGATAATATTCAGGATGTGGCTCTCCATGTCTCAGTTTTTCTCAAGTCTTTTCCGTTTTAATTTTCCTAAATTTCGACTATTCTTCGTAAAATTCTGAAAGAAGTGAAAACGATTTCTCGTCCTGTCTTACTTCCTTTCATTTTTTCCGGAAACGAGGCTAATTTCCGATGAATGAAATGGGGGTAATGAAATCGACTTCTTACAATTTTAATTTTTCAAACTTTAGGCGAGACTTTGGAAAATTCTGAAAAAATTTTTGAAGAAAAATGCTTCAGCATATCCTCCTTTTCAAATCTCTTTTCTCACAGTGAAAAAACTTTTTCATTTTAATCTCATCTTAAATGAACTCTAATCATCATTCTCTTAATTATTACAACACAAATTACTACACCGTGTTGGCACGGTATTCATTCCGCATTTCTGAAACGACTGGGGTGATTAAATACGATGAATTTTATTCAGTAGTAGCTGTAAGTCATGTACTCTATTTTTTTTTCCTTTCTCAGGAGTCACTGTTCACATTCGAGCGACAGAAAAATATACAGACACTATGAAATTCAAGTGTTCATTCTGCGAAGGAAGTTTCGTTATTGAGGATTTCGCTAAGCACGTTAAGGAAGCTCATCACAATCACCCATTAGGAATGTTCCCTTGCAGTCATTGTGAACGGAGGTATCCTCGTATCCAAGCATTATTGAATCATTTAAAAAGAGAACATTGTGAAAACTCGTCTTCGTCAAATCAACCTGAAACTTCGAACAAACGCAAGAGAGAATTTCCAAATATCGATGGTGCTTCTTCAGGACAATCGGTGATAGAAGAAGACATCCATCGGAATATTAGCTCAACGCAATCGATCGAACTGACACCAAATTTTACATATTTCGAACCATCAATATCAGGACTCCACCGAACTTTAACTGCAGCCAATACCAGCCCTCCTACACCAGAGGAAAGAGCACAATCTTCAGATCCAATCAATTTTCTATCAGATATTGATAAGAATCGGCAATTTTCATCAGTGATAAATCATACATCGCCGGATTGTGATTTTAATTACGACTTGTTCAGTCGAGCTGTATCAGAGACTATTCATGGTTTCGCAGTATCTCTATACGCTAATAGGAATCTGTCTCGTACTATGGCTGAGGAAATAATTGATCGCACCCAGAAACTGACAACAGGAATTTTCACGCAGATTATCAATCTATCAAAGGGCAGTCAAAATTTTAATGCGAATACAATAGCAAATATAGTAAGTGCAATATTTATTGATTTTTCGTCCCAGTATCGTTGCAAAAAAAAATTTCTCGGGTCGACAAATTTCATCCCTCCAGTCCAAAAAACCGTATCTTTGAAGGTCGAAGTGCCTACGAAGGATATTGATAGTGATGAGAGAGATACAATGAAAATTGAATTAGTGCCAATGGCAGCAGTACTGCGAAAATTCTTGGAAATGCCACATGTGTTCGAAACTATTGTAGAACATCTCAGAATTAGTGAGGAACACGAAGCGATAATTTCGCCAGTTCAAGGATCACTTTGGAAGCAGATTCGATCCAAATTTGAGAATAAAATTGTGCTTCCACTAATTCTATATAATGACGATTATGAAATTAATAATGTTCTAGGAACACATCGAGGTGTTAATAAGATGGGATGCGTATATTACTCGTTGGCATGTATTCCGAACGAATTCAAAGGTATCGCAGATTATATATTTCTAGCAGAGTTATATAACTCCAAAAAATACAGTGAATCGACAAATGAAATGACTTTCAGTGATGTGATCAAACAGCTTAATGACTTAGAGAAGAAAGGGATCTGCATAACTATCCGTGGTGAAAAATTAACAATTCATTTCGCATTGCTAGCGATTACTGGAGATAATCTGGGTTTGAATACAATTCTAGGATTTACGCAGAGCTTTAGTTCATCTCACGTATGCCGCATTTGCTGGGTACCAAAGAAGATTCTACAACAACAAAATATCGAAGATCCGGAATTATTGCGGACTGAAGAATCCTATGCCAACGATGTAAAATCACGAGACTCGAAAACAGCTCATACTAATGGCATTAAAGAAAAATGTGTATTCAATGAAGTTGGCTCTTATCATTGTATACGAAATCAAGTGGTTGATATTACTCATGATTTGCTGGAAGGAGTGTGTAGATACGTAGCTGGCCGAGTTCTCCACAAATTCATAAAAGGATATAAATATTTCAAACTCGATTTATTGAATTCCAAAGTAAAATCTTTTGATTATGGTGTCCGTAAGGCTATAAACATTCCACCACCAATCACAGAGTCAGCGCTGCAGAAAAGATTCATCATCATGTCTGCATCTGAAATGAAAGTATTTATACAGAATCTTGTGTTTTACGTTGGCGATCAGGTACCAGAAGATAACAAAGAATGGGAATTGTATCTCTGTCTCCGCAGAGTGCTTATCACAACATCGAAGTCCTTCTACTCAATACAAGACAATGATCAAGTGAAAGATGATGTAGCTTGTATGAATTCTTTGTGGATCGAGCTTTTTGGAGAACCTTTAACTCCAAAGTTCCATTTCTTGGTGCACTATCCTCGATTGATGAAGTTATTGGGATCTCTTCATTATTATTCCACAATAAGGAATGAATCTAAGCATTCCCAATCCAAAACTGAGGCCAGAGCCAGTAGATCTCGAGTGAATCCGAGTCATACCTTGGCTGAGAAGCATCAGCTTGGACTCAACAATATATTCCATGTGAATAAAGGTTTCACTGTGAAATTAGTTTTGGGTCCAGTAGTAAATGAAGTAGCTGATAATTTAACCGATTTTGACGATTTTAAATCAATTCACTCAACGAAATCTTGTTTCGTACAATCAGTGAAAATCCATGGGACATATTACCGAATCGACCTTTGTCTGAATGTCCAGACTCAAAGCTCAGATAATCGTACATTTGGTATAATTAAGTATATTAGTGTAACTGACAATATAATACTATTTTTCTATAAAAAAATGAAGATAATTAAATTGAATAATCATCTCCAAAGTTTCGAGGTAGAGGAAACAGAAAATTGGGGGTGTATTCGTCAAAGTAATCTTTTATCTTACAAAGCGCTGAATATATTTCTTTCAGCCGATAAAAAAAAGTATTTAGCTTACCTTTAATATTTTGAAATAATTATCTCATTTCAAATGAAATGCACTCAGTATCGATGATATTCTTTAGAATAAGGTAAGACATTTTTTATATGCTTGCAAACATGTTGGTAGTCTGACTGATTATTCATTATCTTTTGATTGTTTCGAGTAAAATACAGCGATAGTTGCTTCCTTCAAGACTCTTCGTGAAACTTGAATAATTGTATTATCATTAAGACTCTTGAAAATTGAAGGATCTGATCAATACTTCGAAACCACTTTCTCCGTGAATGGAGAACACAAATCATGAAAATTGTAGCTAGTGCCCTCATTTTGATGTTATTAAGTGGAAGAAAATTGGAGAAAATAAATGAAAGAATGAAGAAATTTGAAGAGATCATTTAATGTTTTATTACGCTGCGAATATCACTTATGAGGGAGCATCTATGCTTCATTTAACACTACTGAAAAACTCATGAATTATGAAAAAAAGAGATTGTACTGTAAATATATATAGAGATAGCTGTTAATGAAAATCTAACGCCAGAATGATGGCTATTGTTTATCGTACTTCCAAATATATTGCAATAAGGAGTGGTACTGCAACGGTAGAGAATTTCCCATTACAATGTTTATTATTTATCCAATAACATGTTAAAAAACAATTGATTTTAACAATTCACAGTGGATATTAGTATCAGTAATACCGAAAAAAAATTAGCTGTCAACTCTTTTCATGTTAATAAACATATCTGTAATCATGTAGGCTAGGGGAAAATAGGATAAAACGAACATTCCAACTGAACTGTTTGGAATTGAAATTTCCTGATAATTCCATTTAAAGGCTGGAGAAATTTGAGGTGGAAAACATGTGCAGAAATTAGATCATCCCAATTTTGGAAAATTTTACTTTTCTGTTCAAGTTTCGGGGTGTTTCTATTCTGAAACTCGAAAAAGTTCCCTTTTCTAGCGATATCTTCGGTTCTGTTGGTCGTAGCGACCTGGGATTCATCTTGCATAAAAGGTGAATTCATTTCTCATCGGTTTATATGACTGAAATTTCTTATCAATGATTGTTAGAATACTCGCAGGCCGTTTCCGGAAAAATAGTTTTAGCTCCATAAGTACTTAAAAAATCAATTTTTCTTCAAACTCTCATGAATCTATGGGAAATGAATTCATCTTCTATTCAAGATCAACTTCGGGTTGCTACGACCAATACACCCAGAGATATTTCACGAAATCCTGAAAATTTTTAAATACATAATGAAATTTTCATCTTTAGATCTTGAGGAAAGAACGGATTTTTTTAAAAATTCAAAAAGATTACTTCTGATATATGATTTTCATCGAAAATTTCCTCAGCTTTTCAATGGTATCATGAAAAGAAAAATAGTTCCAATATTTCCATCGATCTCGACTAATTTCCACAGTATAAAATACCAAAACATAAACGTGTCCGTTTCACCCCTTGTGTCCATTCCGCCCCACCTTCCCTTGAACCTATTATATCAAGTGTCACGATCTTGCACATGTCTGGAATCTTTTCGTCTTCAGGTTGATTCGGAAATTCTATTGAAGCTTTTTTAAAAATGCTCTTAGTCATTGCCAAATATATTGGGATATTTTCTTCCTTTTTGTACCTTTTTCAAATCAAGAATGTTTAATCAATGAATTCCGATACATCAGAAACTAGTAAATATGAATTATCCTATTCGATTTAATCATCTGAGATTCCGCGCGTAGGGATTCTTCCGCATGAATTTTGCTTAGTTTTTAATATTTTGTAAAAACTCAAAAATTAGATACCAGGAATTTTTTATGTAATCACTGCAACAAGGATTGTATAATACCGTCGAAATTTAGAACAGAAGAAAAAAATTGAGGATATACTATGAGATTTGTGATGCAATGTTAACAGCATTTTTCAGCGAATACATTCAGACTTTGTTCCAAATTTTATCAGGTATGTTGTCTCAGATCACTCCGATTTGTGCTGATATCAATTGAAATATATCTTCTTGTTCTATAAGTGCAGTAAAGTAATGCGTATAATCCTCACTAGTAATTTTTAGAGAAATTCATCTTAGTGTATAATGAGGATTATTACAATAGCTATTACTTGTAGATTCTGAGCTATTCACTGGAAACCATTTTTTTTACATTATTTAAATCTCAAATTCTCGCAGATGATGTCATTTTTCCCTACTTTTACAATAGGACGTTGAAATATTCCAACTATAGAATAATGGCACTGTTCACGAACTAGCTCAGTCATAATTGTCAGAATGAAAAGCACTCGGCGAAGGTATGGCCAGAACATACGAGCTGTATTGCAGTATAAAATACTAAGATAATTGTTCTTCATAATTAGCAACAAAGTAAAAAACGTCCAATATCTATGACCTGTGATCATTATTGGATGAGAAGAGTCATTTATAATCCGACTAATGAATTGAGAATGATTCTTTTCTTATTTTAACTGAAATGCTTATTTGAAAATAAGTGAAAGATAGGATGATGTTAATCGGCAAGTTTTTGAGTATATATATGATGCTGTTTGTGACGAGAGTAATGATCAAAAATTGATCAGAAAGTTCCCCATTTTTCTCTTGCTCTAGGAAAATTCGTCGCAACAAATATTCTTTTCCTTTCAAATTGAGATATTTACTCTTCGCACTTTATAGAATCTCTGCATTTGTCAGAACATCTATGACTCTATAAGAAATAAGTACATTTTTATGGCATTATAAAAAAATCTTATCATTCGTTGGTTTTCGGAATATTTAAAAGAATATCGAATCTCTAATGTTTGTGACATTTTTATGGGTGTTCAATCGATAAATGAGTTGTTGAAGAGTTTCAAAAAAATGGAGGCAATGAAATAAAAAATCTGCCATTGAACTGCTTTCATATTTGCAAAGTTGCACATGTCCAACTTGGAATACTCAAAAAATTAATCATGGAATTGATTAATGAATCCTCCAATAATTGATATTCCATAAACGTAATATCATTGAAGTAGGACCAGATGAAACTGATTGAGCATATTGCAAGAAATTGGAATGGAAATTGATAATTTTTTTTTATAACTTCCAAGTATTTAATGTTCCAAAAATTGTTTCATTGGAATGACAAATTCATGTCATTTTTATAAAGAAAAATCCTTGCATATTTTGCATCAAGGAGAAATTCAAAGATATTTTTATCAAGTAACGCCAAAATTGAAATAGGTGTGCATTCTAAAAAAACTCTGACTGTAAAAAACTCTGAGACTGCTGATAGGTCATGATGAACACAAAGGGTCGAATTTAGATATTGTTCATTCAATGGAAAGAGTTGAAGCGGATGACCATAAAAATTTGAGGGAACGTTAACAAATTCGGAATCACTACAATCAGGAAATTAATGAGAAGTGTTCTTTTTCTCTGATTCAGAGTAACTGTCGACGAGAGAGAAAAAAAACATGTTTCTTTCGTTTTTTTTCTCAATCATTGAAAATGACTTATCAAAGTTCATTATTTTAGGAAGAAATTCATTTCGTCGTTTTTTCTATACAATGCTCCTGATGAATAACATATAAATATAAACAAGTTGATAAAATATCACGCATTTCGTCAATGGAGTTATCATTCAAATTTTATACACTAATTTGCATTGTGATATCAAGGGAAATTTCAGTGGTAATTGATTGTGTAATCTTTTATTAATAACTTCATTGTGTCAGTCTATTTAATAAGATATTCCATTTAACTCATTTAGATAATGAAATAGTTGAAATAACATTAATTGGAACACTAACCGGAAACAAATTCAGTAAAGATGTAAAAGACAAACACAAATCTACCGTTGGAGAGTCTTAAAACAGGAAAATCGGCATATTGCATTTTCTTAAAGAGAAATTCTTCTTTCTAACACAATGCTCTCCTCAGTCAGTCTGGATGACAATTTCTGTTCTTATCATCTCTCACTCTTTTTCATTCCTTTCCTCTTCGCCTTCAAATTATCTGAAAAAATCGATTATCACTCTTTGAACATGCTAGTCACTGGCAACGATATTCATAATTATGTTTTTTTCTTGTTGAAATTCATATTGAAAAATTTTGATCGAACAAATCTCAACAATGTTTGTCTAATATGATTGAATTCGCTGACGAGAGGGAAAATGTGAGCATTTATTGATTTTTGAAAAGTATTAATAGCATCTTTCAGCGAATGCATTTACATTTTTGTTTGATTTTTTCAAGCATGTCCTTTAGCTTGGCTCCGGTCTGTCTGAATGACAATTTAGATGTCTTTTTATGTTTTCTAAGCAACATGAATCTGCTGTTAGTGTCCAAAGTAGATTATTACAATCAGTCCATCACTTTGTAATTTTGAGATATTCAAGAAAAGTTATTCTTTTCCCTGATTCTGATCTCACATAACCGTAATCGATTTCATTCTCTTCTCATTTTCATGAATGAAACTTGAGAATTCTTCAATCAAAATTCTCTGAGTTCGCATAGAAAATCTGAAAATCTATAAGAGATTGAAACATTTTTATATCATGATAGAAATATTTCACCATCTCTGCTGGTTTCTAGAATCTTTTTAAAAATTCAAATATCAAACGGCAGGTAAAAATTTTTATACACATTTTATGCACTAAACAAGCTCATTGGCTCTATATTAATCAGTATTGTACATTTAAAAATTACAGTGGAATTTTGAAGAATTTCCGGTTCTAGAACAGTGTCAGAGAAAAGAGTCTTCATGGTGAGCCACGAGAAAATTCGTAAATAAATGTGAAAGAAATATTTCAAGGATTTTCCATTCCTTGAGAATACTTTGACAAAGAATGGAGGTTCAAAATATTCTTGAAAACGTTTTTCGTTTTATTCTGCGCTCTGAAATTTTTTTTCTTATTCTCTGAAAAGATTCGCATGAAAATTTCACTATCTCTTGTGATTTCCGAAGTATTCTTCAAAGATTGAAATAATCTTTACAACTTCTCATTCCATTAATAACGAGATCATTTTATTCTCCCTACCAGAAGAAAATCCAACTATCAGGAGAAAAATAGCAAAAACCTATTCATATAGGGAATGTTATACTAGTCTGCATTCTCCTCTCATCCTCATGATTGCACTCTGAAAATTGTTTTTTTTTCTCAGTTGTCTAATTCAATGCCGAACATCCTTATCTCTCATAAACTCTGTAGACCATTAACAACAATATCACCATGCTCATAATTCTTCCCCTCTCCATGCTGTGACTGGAAGAATTAACTAGAGATGAGTATTAGTATTGGTGAAGATATGAGATAGGATAACGGTACAATTTTGATAGTAGAAATCTTCAGGTTCGTTGATTCTTGAGTTGTGATGGAAGGATGAACTGAGTGTAGTGTGGGATGATGAAACTCTGTGAATTCTTAGTGACGTAATTTCGTAAATTTTGTTGCTGATTATCATGACGATGAAGAGAATCAAATAGTACAGGGTAATGATGCCCTGCAACTTATCAACATCCACACGCCTTTTAGTTTGAGACAATTGTCTGACACTAGGCTCAACAGCTTCATTAATGTCATCATTTGATTTTTGGGATTCCACTGATTCCTCATTTTATTGCAACATCCTTTGGTTCTCTTCGTCAATCGTTAATGATGTATTCTCGGTTTCTTGATGACAAGAGACAATGAAAATCATATGTCTACATATCTTCTGCCTTGCATTCGGCTGGTTGTTCAGATTGATTTGCAATTACGCAGGTTTGATTCAAGAGTTATTAAATCACGATAGAGCAATAGGCCAACACACTTGGTGGTATTATACCAAAATAAAAGGTAAATGCACTCCTCTAGATGAAAATATAGTCATTTAGTACTGGTTCAAGTATGTCATTCTAGAATTGTAATTGACTTTGTACCTATAGTTTGAGAAAAATCAGAGAAAACTAATATTTTTTTTTTGGCTGCCTCTTGAAAGTTAATTCAACGCTCAATTTTAACAGATTATCTTATTACTTAGTAGTATGATTATCTAATGAGATTCTGAAAGAAATTTAAAGAATTGAATATCACAATGATACGTGCAACTGGATACGTGCGAGTTACAGGATCTAGAAATGTCAGTGAAGATATTGAAAGTCCTCTGGAACAGTTGAAACAGGCACAACCGGCTGATGCTATTTTCAGCCCAACATCGAGCAGTAATCCCTTGGTTGATGGCTTGTTGAATCCACCAATTCAAAATGAAACTTCAAACTTAGTTGTTCTGGACAAGGTTGGACTGAAAATAACTTTCAAAATGGAAAGAGGAGCTGATGCACCTGATCTACTTGTTATTAATATAACTGCAATAAATTCGGGGATAACGTCGCTCATTGATTCCTTCTTTCAAGCTGCAGTTCCTCGAACATTCCAATTACAAATGGTGCCACCGTCTAGCACCATTATCGGTCCCCTGGGCCCAGTCAGTCAAGTACTCAATGTCTCAAACATGAATTCGAGTACCCTCAGGCTGCTTCTGTGTATTTCCTACACTGGTGAACAAGGCCCAGTACTCGAATAAACAGACGTTGATAATTTTCCAGTGCTGTGACACCAATTAACGACAAAAATTCTAAATACACCTGCATGAATTCTAGGAAGAAATGAGAATTGCAACAGAAGCGGAGAACAAAAACAGGTGATTTTGGAATCGTAATTATTATTCCTCCGAAATGAAAATGAAACACGCGATATTAGCCTGGAGAAGGATTTCACTCTCTTCAATTTCATGAAGAATCATGAAAATAATTGAAGGTAAAATTGATTCAGGTGAATTAAAATAATTGAAAATTGATAATAAATTGCAGAATTTAAGAGGAAAAATTCACTCTCCAGGTCTCTTTTTTTTACTCTGCTTAAAATCAACAAAAGTTTTCTTGAATATCTCAAAATTACAAAGTGATGGACTGATTGTAATAATCTACTTTGGACACTAACAGCAGATTCATGTTGCTTAGAAAACATAAAAAGACATCTAAATTGTCATTCAGACAGACCTGTGAGGTTTGATCTATACCAATTACAAATAAGGGATTAAGTATGAGAGTGTGAATGTATGTCTGTGTGAATCGAGAGAAACGATGATGAGTGAGTGAAGTCAGTCCGGCGCTAGCCGTAACCGCGAAACGACCTGTATCGATAATTGGAAATAAAAAGTAATTGACATTAATTCAAGTGATTTAGTGATTCCTCACAAACCTCTAAGAGAAATACCTTACAATTTCAGAAGTGGGATAAAGAATAAAGAAAAGAACGCCCTTCCATAGAGACTTGGCCGGACTCAGGGTAAAAAGACGCATCGCGAAATCGTAACCGTTGTCGTGTAATTTAAATTCTCCAACGCATAGTAAAACAAGTTCAACGGTCTTGATTATTGCTGATGTGTTGGACGAATTTTCTTTCTGAAGCATTTTGTGAATGCGTGGATTTTGGTTTTGAGTACGAGAACTTGTATCGGTGGAAACTGGTGAACTTTGGTTAGTAACGAAACTCTGAAAATCGGAGGTTTTGGAAGGATCCTGGAAAAACCTTCATTGTGATAAAAAAAAAAAAAAAAAAAACTGTATTAAAGACAATGAGATTAATTACGGGATTGAAATAAGTGAGACTGATATGTGACTAGTCCGAGACGGACTATGGCCAGGAGGGCCGAACTGTGAGGTTTGATCTATACCAATTACAAATAAGGGATTAAGTATGAGAGTGTGAATGTATGTCTGTGTGAATCGAGAGAAACGATGATGAGTGAGTGAAGTCAGTCCGGCGCTAGCCGTAACCGCGAAACGACCTGTATCGATAATTGGAAATAAAAAGTAATTGACATTAATTCAAGTGATTTAGTGATTCCTGACAAACCTCTAAGAGAAATACCTTACAGACCGGAGCCAAGCTAAAGGACATGCTTGAAAAAATCAAACAAAAATGTAAATGCATTCGCTGAAAGATGCTATTAATACTTTTCAAAAATCAATAAATGCTCACATTTTCCCTCTCGTCAGCGAATTCAATCATATTAGACAAACATTGTTGAGATTTGTTCGATCAAAATTTTTCAATATGAATTTCAACAAGAAAAAAACATAATTATGAATATCGTTGCCAGTGACTAGCATGTTCAAAGAGTGATAATCGATTTTTTCAGATAATTTGAAGGCGAAGAGGAAAGGAATGAAAAAGAGTGAGAGATGATAAGAACAGAAATTGTCATCCAGACTGACTGAGGAGAGCATTGTGTTAGAAAGAAGAATTTCTCTTTAAGAAAATGCAATATGCCGATTTTCCTGTTTTAAGACTCTCCAACGGTAGATTTGTGTTTGTCTTTTACATCTTTACTGAATTTGTTTCCGGTTAGTGTTCCAATTAATGTTATTTCAACTATTTCATTATCTAAATGAGTTAAATGGAATATCTTATTAAATAGACTGACACAATGAAGTTATTAATAAAAGATTACACAATCAATTACCACTGAAATTTCCCTTGATATCACAATGCAAATTAGTGTATAAAATTTGAATGATAACTCCATTGACGAAATGCGTGATATTTTATCAACTTGTTTATATTTATATGTTATTCATCAGGAGCATTGTATAGAAAAAACGACGAAATGAATTTCTTCCTAAAATAATGAACTTTGATAAGTCATTTTCAATGATTGAGAAAAAAAACGAAAGAAACATGTTTTTTTTCTCTCTCGTCGACAGTTACTCTGAATCAGAGAAAAAGAACACTTCTCATTAATTTCCTGATTGTAGTGATTCCGAATTTGTTAACGTTCCCTCAAATTTTTATGGTCATCCGCTTCAACTCTTTCCATTGAATGAACAATATCTAAATTCGACCCTTTGTGTTCATCATGACCTATCAGCAGTCTCAGAGTTTTTTACAGTCAGAGTTTTTTTAGAATGCACACCTATTTCAATTTTGGCGTTACTTGATAAAAATATCTTTGAATTTCTCCTTGATGCAAAATATGCAAGGATTTTTCTTTATAAAAATGACATGAATTTGTCATTCCAATGAAACAATTTTTGGAACATTAAATACTTGGAAGTTATAAAAAAAAATTATCAATTTCCATTCCAATTTCTTGCAATATGCTCAATCAGTTTCATCTGGTCCTACTTCAATGATATTACGTTTATGGAATATCAATTATTGGAGGATTCATTAATCAATTCCATGATTAATTTTTTGAGTATTCCAAGTTGGACATGTGCAACTTTGCAAATATGAAAGCAGTTCAATGGCAGATTTTTTATTTCATTGCCTCCATTTTTTTGAAACTCTTCAACAACTCATTTATCGATTGAACACCCATAAAAATGTCACAAACATTAGAGATTCGATATTCTTTTAAATATTCCGAAAACCAACGAATGATAAGATTTTTTTATAATGCCATAAAAATGTACTTATTTCTTATAGAGTCATAGATGTTCTGACAAATGCAGAGATTCTATAAAGTGCGAAGAGTAAATATCTCAATTTGAAAGGAAAAGAATATTTGTTGCGACGAATTTTCCTAGAGCAAGAGAAAAATGGGGAACTTTCTGATCAATTTTTGATCATTACTCTCGTCACAAACAGCATCATATATATACTCAAAAACTTGCCGATTAACATCATCCTATCTTTCACTTATTTTCAAATAAGCATTTCAGTTAAAATAAGAAAAGAATCATTCTCAATTCATTAGTCGGATTATAAATGACTCTTCTCATCCAATAATGATCACAGGTCATAGATATTGGACGTTTTTTACTTTGTTGCTAATTATGAAGAACAATTATCTTAGTATTTTATACTGCAATACAGCTCGTATGTTCTGGCCATACCTTCGCCGAGTGCTTTTCATTCTGACAATTATGACTGAGCTAGTTCGTGAACAGTGCCATTATTCTATAGTTGGAATATTTCAACGTCCTATTGTAAAAGTAGGGAAAAATGACATCATCTGCGAGAATTTGAGATTTAAATAATGTAAAAAAAATGGTTTCCAGTGAATAGCTCAGAATCTACAAGTAATAGCTATTGTAATAATCCTCATTATACACTAAGATGAATTTCTCTAAAAATTACTAGTGAGGATTATACGCATTACTTTACTGCACTTATAGAACAAGAAGATATATTTCAATTGATATCAGCACAAATCGGAGTGATCTGAGACAACATACCTGATAAAATTTGGAACAAAGTCTGAATGTATTCGCTGAAAAATGCTGTTAACATTGCATCACAAATCTCATAGTATATCCTCAATTTTTTTCTTCTGTTCTAAATTTCGACGGTATTATACAATCCTTGTTGCAGTGATTACATAAAAAATTCCTGGTATCTAATTTTTGAGTTTTTACAAAATATTAAAAACTAAGCAAAATTCATGCGGAAGAATCCCTACGCGCGGAATCTCAGATGATTAAATCGAATAGGATAATTCATATTTACTAGTTTCTGATGTATCGGAATTCATTGATTAAACATTCTTGATTTGAAAAAGGTACAAAAAGGAAGAAAATATCCCAATATATTTGGCAATGACTAAGAGCATTTTTAAAAAAGCTTCAATAGAATTTCCGAATCAACCTGAAGACGAAAAGATTCCAGACATGTGCAAGATCGTGACACTTGATATAATAGGTTCAAGGGAAGGTGGGGCGGAATGGACACAAGGGGTGAAACGGACACGTTTATGTTTTGGTATTTTATACTGTGGAAATTAGTCGAGATCGATGGAAATATTGGAACTATTTTTCTTTTCATGATACCATTGAAAAGCTGAGGAAATTTTCGATGAAAATCATATATCAGAAGTAATCTTTTTGAATTTTTAAAAAAATCCGTTCTTTCCTCAAGATCTAAAGATGAAAATTTCATTATGTATTTAAAAATTTTCAGGATTTCGTGAAATATCTCTGGGTGTATTGGTCGTAGCAACCCGAAGTTGATCTTGAATAGAAGATGAATTCATTTCCCATAGATTCATGAGAGTTTGAAGAAAAATTGATTTTTTAAGTACTTATGGAGCTAAAACTATTTTTCCGGAAACGGCCTGCGAGTATTCTAACAATCATTGATAAGAAATTTCAGTCATATAAACCGATGAGAAATGAATTCACCTTTTATGCAAGATGAATCCCAGGTCGCTACGACCAACAGAACCGAAGATATCGCTAGAAAAGGGAACTTTTTCGAGTTTCAGAATAGAAACACCCCGAAACTTGAACAGAAAAGTAAAATTTTCCAAAATTGGGATGATCTAATTTCTGCACATGTTTTCCACCTCAAATTTCTCCAGCCTTTAAATGGAATTATCAGGAAATTTCAATTCCAAACAGTTCAGTTGGAATGTTCGTTTTATCCTATTTTCCCCTAGCCTACATGATTACAGATATGTTTATTAACATGAAAAGAGTTGACAGCTAATTTTTTTTCGGTATTACTGATACTAATATCCACTGTGAATTGTTAAAATCAATTGTTTTTTAACATGTTATTGGATAAATAATAAACATTGTAATGGGAAATTCTCTACCGTTGCAGTACCACTCCTTATTGCAATATATTTGGAAGTACAATAAACAATAGCCATCATTCTGGCGTTAGATTTTCATCAACAGCTATCTCTATATATTGTGACGTAATTCTGAGGTCTAACGGTAAACCTCACAATTAAGCACGCCTGAAAAATAAAATCAACTTAAACTTCAAAATATAAAAGAAGCTCAAAACCGTATGGGCGCCAGGATAATCTGAAATTATCCAACAACAATAAATAATGAATCGACAAACTCATAAAACGAAATACTCCCTTATTCAGCTCGGACTAGATCAGTCTCCTCCCAAGGTCGATGTTGTGGGTTTAAATAAGGAGTATTATAAAAATAACTTGTTCAAACAAAATAATTAAATTTTGGTAAATTATAAAATCGACTTTAATTAAATTCAATGAAATGATAATCTTGACAAAAAAACAAAAAAAATAAAATAAACAATTGATTGTGCGCAGTACGTTATTAAATTTTATACGTCACTCAACGTTAAAATAAAAATTAGTTATCTTGGAAAAGTTCTAAATTAATTAATAATTCAAGAGTCATTAATTAATTTATCGTTTAATAATAAAAAAAAATTAAAATGTAAATTGTCTGCGAAACTTTAATTTAAATGAAATTTTCTTGACGTACTGCCATCTGCAGTCAAGTCGATTTATTATAATATAAATGCCCCAGGGTACGAAAGAAAATTGAGTCGTCCCTGAATTCCCAAAACAAAATTAACCGAAAGCATTATCAATGCCCAGGGTACGCAAAGAATCAAGTCGTCCCTGATTTCTAACAGTATTTGATACAATGAAATAAATTTAATAAAATTTTATATAAAATGAAAAATATGTAATCCCTCTTTTCTTTTCAGGATAAAACAAATAATAATTCTTAAAATCTCAATTCATTCCCTACATGAATTCCGTAACGACAACGGTAACTAATAATGATAATAATAATATGACGCTACTGTCAACGAGAGATTTGCATTGAATAAAATAAAAAAAAACAATTAACTAAGAAAATTTTCTTAACGAAAAATCTAATCTCGAAAATTAGAGTTCTTTATTTCCGTTGCAATACGACAAAAAAATAAAAAAAAACAAAATAATAAAAAAAAATGACTCGAAGAAAATTTTCTTTTACGACACAAAAATTAATTGAATTAAATTTCGCTCACCAGACAATAATTCTTCAATTGGTGCAACAAATTAATATCTCAAAATGTTCAGTGAATTTTTCTGAACGATATTATTATAAAATATTCCACAATGTCTCAAAGTTTATCTCAGAATAAAGGTTACAAAAATCTTTGTCAACCAAACGAGCACGCGTCCAAAACGAGAATCAACGCCATGTTGGTCTCGTTACGTGAGGACACCGGCCGGCACGAAAAACTCCAGCGTGGCAGGCTGTGATTGGTCGACGCCTGTGACGTCAACAGGTGACTGTTAGTTGATCAAATTTGAAATTTCAACTTCCAACGATGACAGACGAGAAACTCCAAACTGAACAATTTCAGAAGTGTTATCAGTCCCCTCTCGTGACTGGTGATGCTGGATCCTTCTCCAGACTCTTCCTCTCGCCTGCTCATCCGATGAAGAGCAATTCCATTAACAAAAATCCTTGATTTTCCATTGAAAAAAATCTTGGGCCTCCTTCTATCACTGAGTGATTCGCCCAGGTGGTGCTGCCCTCTTCCGCTCAATACGAAAATTGTCGCCGGTGAGCGGTACATTTAAATTTGAAATAAAATAATATAATTTAATTATAATAAAATTTTTATTAATTAAATATCTCTCATTGACAAAAAAATTTGAATTCTCGTTTCGGACGCCATTTTCTAAAATTAACGCGCCCAGACGAAAAATCAGTAACGAGATGAAATATCACGTTACAATATATTTACAGTACAATCTCTTTTTTTCATAATTCATGAGTTTTTCAGTAGTGTTAAATGAAGCATAGATGCTCCCTCATAAGTGATATTCGCAGCGTAATAAAACATTAAATGATCTCTTCAAATTTCTTCATTCTTTCATTTATTTTCTCCAATTTTCTTCCACTTAATAACATCAAAATGAGGGCACTAGCTACAATTTTCATGATTTGTGTTCTCCATTCACGGAGAAAGTGGTTTCGAAGTATTGATCAGATCCTTCAATTTTCAAGAGTCTTAATGATAATACAATTATTCAAGTTTCACGAAGAGTCTTGAAGGAAGCAACTATCGCTGTATTTTACTCGAAACAATCAAAAGATAATGAATAATCAGTCAGACTACCAACATGTTTGCAAGCATATAAAAAATGTCTTACCTTATTCTAAAGAATATCATCGATACTGAGTGCATTTCATTTGAAATGAGATAATTATTTCAAAATATTAAAGGTAAGCTAAATACTTTTTTTTATCGGCTGAAAGAAATATATTCAGCGCTTTGTAAGATAAAAGATTACTTTGACGAATACACCCCCAATTTTCTGTTTCCTCTACCTCGAAACTTTGGAGATGATTATTCAATTTAATTATCTTCATTTTTTTATAGAAAAATAGTATTATATTGTCAGTTACACTAATATACTTAATTATACCAAATGTACGATTATCTGAGCTTTGAGTCTGGACATTCAGACAAAGGTCGATTCGGTAATATGTCCCATGGATTTTCACTGATTGTACGAAACAAGATTTCGTTGAGTGAATTGATTTAAAATCGTCAAAATCGGTTAAATTATCAGCTACTTCATTTACTACTGGACCCAAAACTAATTTCACAGTGAAACCTTTATTCACATGGAATATATTGTTGAGTCCAAGCTGATGCTTCTCAGCCAAGGTATGACTCGGATTCACTCGAGATCTACTGGCTCTGGCCTCAGTTTTGGATTGGGAATGCTTAGATTCATTCCTTATTGTGGAATAATAATGAAGAGATCCCAATAACTTCATCAATCGAGGATAGTGCACCAAGAAATGGAACTTTGGAGTTAAAGGTTCTCCAAAAAGCTCGATCCACAAAGAATTCATACAAGCTACATCATCTTTCACTTGATCATTGTCTTGTATTGAGTAGAAGGACTTCGATGTTGTGATAAGCACTCTGCGGAGACAGAGATACAATTCCCATTCTTTGTTATCTTCTGGTACCTGATCGCCAACGTAAAACACAAGATTCTGTATAAATACTTTCATTTCAGATGCAGACATGATGATGAATCTTTTCTGCAGCGCTGACTCTGTGATTGGTGGTGGAATGTTTATAGCCTTACGGACACCATAATCAAAAGATTTTACTTTGGAATTCAATAAATCGAGTTTGAAATATTTATATCCTTTTATGAATTTGTGGAGAACTCGGCCAGCTACGTATCTACACACTCCTTCCAGCAAATCATGAGTAATATCAACCACTTGATTTCGTATACAATGATAAGAGCCAACTTCATTGAATACACATTTTTCTTTAATGCCATTAGTATGAGCTGTTTTCGAGTCTCGTGATTTTACATCGTTGGCATAGGATTCTTCAGTCCGCAATAATTCCGGATCTTCGATATTTTGTTGTTGTAGAATCTTCTTTGGTACGCAGCAAATGCGGCATACGTGAGATGAACTAAAGCTCTGCGTAAATCCTAGAATTGTATTCAAACCCAGATTATCTCCAGTAATCGCTAGCAATGCGAAATGAATTGTTAATTTTTCACCACGGATAGTTATGCAGATCCCTTTCTTCTCTAAGTCATTAAGCTGTTTGATCACATCACTGAAAGTCATTTCATTTGTCGATTCACTGTATTTTTTGGAGTTATATAACTCTGCTAGAAATATATAATCTGCGATACCTTTGAATTCGTTCGGAATACATGCCAACGAGTAATATACGCATCCCATCTTATTAACACCTCGATGTGTTCCTAGAACATTATTAATTTCATAATCGTCATTATATAGAATTAGTGGAAGCACAATTTTATTCTCAAATTTGGATCGAATCTGCTTCCAAAGTGATCCTTGAACTGGCGAAATTATCGCTTCGTGTTCCTCACTAATTCTGAGATGTTCTACAATAGTTTCGAACACATGTGGCATTTCCAAGAATTTTCGCAGTACTGCTGCCATTGGCACTAATTCAATTTTCATTGTATCTCTCTCATCACTATCAATATCCTTCGTAGGCACTTCGACCTTCAAAGATACGGTTTTTTGGACTGGAGGGATGAAATTTGTCGACCCGAGAAATTTTTTTTTGCAACGATACTGGGACGAAAAATCAATAAATATTGCACTTACTATATTTGCTATTGTATTCGCATTAAAATTTTGACTGCCCTTTGATAGATTGATAATCTGCGTGAAAATTCCTGTTGTCAGTTTCTGGGTGCGATCAATTATTTCCTCAGCCATAGTACGAGACAGATTCCTATCAGCGTATAGAGATACTGCGAAACCATGAATAGTCTCTGATACAGCTCGACTGAACAAGTCGTAATTAAAATCACAATCCGGCGATGTATGATTTATCACTGATGAAAATTGCCGATTCTTATCAATATTTGATAGAAAATTGATTGGATCTGAAGATTGTGCTCTTTCCTCTGGTGTAGGAGGGCTGGTATTGGCTGCAGTTAAAGTTCGGTGGAGTCCTGATATTGATGGTTCGAAATATGTAAAATTGGGTGTCAGTTCGATCGATTGCGTTGAGCTAATATTCCGATGGATGTCTTCTTCTATCACCGATTGTCCTGAAGAAGCACCATCGATATTTGGAAATTCTCTCTTGCGTTTGTTCGAAGTTTCAGGTTGATTTGACGAAGACGAGTTTTCACAATGTTCTCTTTTTAAATGATTCAATAATGCTTGGATACGAGGATACCTCCGTTCACAATGACTGCAAGGGAACATTCCTAATGGGTGATTGTGATGAGCTTCCTTAACGTGCTTAGCGAAATCCTCAATAACGAAACTTCCTTCGCAGAATGAACACTTGAATTTCATAGTGTCTGTATATTTTTCTGTCGCTCGAATGTGAACAGTGACTCCTGAGAAAGGCAAAAAAATAGAGTACATGACTTACAGCTACTACTGAATAGAATTCATCGTATTTAATCACCCCAGTCGTTTCAGAAATGCGGAATGAATACCGTGCCAACACGGTGTAGTAATTTGTGTTGTAATAATTAAGAGAATGATGATTAGAGTTCATTTA
The DNA here is from genome assembly GCA_963921955.1 of Aleiodes alternator. NCBI lineage: Eukaryota > Metazoa > Arthropoda > Insecta > Hymenoptera > Braconidae > Aleiodes > Aleiodes alternator. The sequence continues at coordinate 2,111,901 of OY998102.1, read as the reverse complement.
AGACGAGATTAAAATGAAAAAGTTTTTTCACTGTGAGAAAAGAGATTTGAAAAGGAGGATATGCTGAAGCATTTTTCTTCAAAAATTTTTTCAGAATTTTCCAAAGTCTCGCCTAATGTTTGAAAAATTAAAATTGTAAGAAGTCGATTTCATTACCCCCATTTCATTCATCGGAAATTAGCCTCGTTTCCGGAAAAAATGAAAGGAAGTAAGACAGGACGAGAAATCGTTTTCACTTCTTTCAGAATTTTACGAAGAATAGTCGAAATTTAGGAAAATTAAAACGGAAAAGACTTGAGAAAAACTGAGACATGGAGAGCCACATCCTGAATATTATCAGAATTCTGATAGATCAGAAATTGGAATGAAAAAATAGACAAGATTAATAATAACAAAAAAATATTACCTCAATCTCCGCGAATTCTCCACAAAATAATATATTATGGTCTTGATTGTATGAAGCAATGAAAAATTATTCACAAATCCACATAATCATCTGTCTGCCAGTTAAATGTATCAACTTCTTTCAACATATTTAGCGATTTCTCGAGTTCTCATCTTAGCTGTGAACCATAGTTGCAGTATGATGAAACAAGAGGTCGCTCGATCACATGATCGAGTTTATTGGAGAGACGAGTATAATACCTCGCGTGCCCAAGACGACGCCATGACAATTATTCTTGCGCATGCGTGTGCCAGAAAGTTCTGTGACGTCATACTTCGGCGCATTACTTCGGAACCTGTAACGGTCAATTTGATTCATCTCCAGGATTTTTTTTCATTAATAAAGGGATTTTAATATTTTTATCGAATTAAAATATCAGCATGGCAGAAGCGGAATTCGAAAAACAATTAAAATTGTGGTCTCTAGGAGACAGCATTAAAACTTTGAAAGGTAATTCCATGCGGGAGCTTTTAAAATTTTCTCTCTATTTCCCTTCGATGATTGTTTTCTTCAACAAACGAGTGAATTTCCAATTTCACTTATAACCTCAAGATTTTTGTTTATTTATTTCTTTTCAATTTTTATTGTGATTATTCATTTTTTCCCCATGTCCTTATTATTAAGCTCAATGATTTACTTAGTTGTTAATATTTTCAAGATCATGGAATTACTAACATGACACTGCTGGCAGCGATGGATGAAAATTTGATTCTTGAATTATTTCCTGATCAAAAAGACACACGAAGACTGATGTTTTTAGATAAATGGATTAAGTTTGTGGCAAAGGTATGAGTTTTTTTTTATTTACATCTCATAGGTCAAATGTAGATTGTTTACTCTATAATTTATGATATCCAGTTCACATCGTCATTGAACGATTTAAAATAAAAATGAGGCTAAAACGGCGGTAGATGTAGAATTAAAATAAAAATAAAAAATGGAATTATCCATTCTCGCTTTCATTTGAATTTCCAAATAATGATCAAGTCATTTTGAAAGATTTCTATAATCATAGTAGCAAGTGGGACGCGAAAATGAATCTCATCATGTTCAAATATCGTAAAATACTAAAGTCGGTAATGCAGAAATTAACACACAGATCTGGAACTGTGTATAATTCGAGAATCTATTCATGTTTTTTCATCTATTTTTTTGTTATTGAACTGTATTTTACTTATTTTATAGGGGAAGCTGGGGTAAAATGGGCCCAATAAGTAAAATGGACATTGTGTTGGTTTTGGTATTTTATACTGTGAAAAGTACTTAAAATCGATGAAAATATTAAAGATAGAATTTTTCTGAGGATTCCATTGGGAAGCTAAGGACATTCCACATAGAAATCATATGCCAGGAGTTATTTTTTTGAATTTTGAAAAATTCTATTTTTTGCTCAATATTTGGAGGTAAAATCCTTTTGTTCTAGAAAACTTCGAGTTTTTTTGGGAATGTCTCTGGTTTTATTGGTTGTAGCGACCAGGGGTTAATCCTAAATTAAAGATGAGCTCCATGTCGCATCTATTTATGGAGTTAAAAAGAAATTATCAATTTTCCAAGTAGTTATAAAGCAGAACTGATTTTCAAAAAATGGCATACAATTCTTTGAAAAATTGATTTAAAAAAAATCAAATGACATAAATCAATAAGAAATGAGCTCACCTCTCATTTGAGATTAGCCCTAGGTCGCTACGACCAACAGAACTGGGGATATCTCCGAAAAATGAAATTTTTCAATTTTTGAAAAGAAGATTATTTCGTAAAAACTTAGTCGAAAGAGTGGCATTGTCGAAAAATTTAAATTTGACTAATGTTTTTCACCTGGAATTTGTTCAGTTTTCCAATGGAATCATCAGAAAATCTCTATTCCGAACTATTCAATTGGTCAGTCCATTTTACCCCAACATTGACAACAGGAATGGCAATGAATGGAATCGATTTTCATTTTATTTTCAGAAAGGTGAAAGACAGATAGAATGGAATAGTGATATGCTGAAGAATGCTCTTTATAGTATAATAGATGAAGGAGGCCTGGAACGAGTCTTATGGAACAATTTTGAGAGCAAAGCCATTTTGATCTGTTATGACAGAGAAAAAAAACTGTCAAATAAAGACAGCGACAAAATTGTTGAAATCATTACAGTCCATTGCCTGAACATCAGTTTCGAGTATTATGATAATTATTTTCATTGCCAATCTGTATTGAATTAATTTGCATTGTCTCAGTCCATATATTTGTGCTTTTTTTTCACAGATGGACATCTTTGCATTATGCAGTAATTTCGAAAAATCTTGTGACAATTTTTCCTACAGAACACATTAGAACGTATTACGTAAGTGCGATTGCAAAGGCAGACTCTATTACAGGAGAGAGCCAGGTAATGCAAGGAAAAATCCCAAATTGTTTCAAAAACAGAAAAAATGCGTGGAATGCATGGACTGGATGTTCGAAGAAACGAAAATCCAAGGGACAAATGCAAGAAGAAGCAAAAAAAGCAAGGCTTGCAGGTATTTAAATCTGTCATTTCTACTCATATAGGGGAAGGTGGAGTAAAATAGACACAAGGGGTACAACGGGCACGGGCTGGTTTTGATATTTTATACTTTGGAATTTACTCGAATTTGATGGAAATATTGGGGATAGGTTTTTTCTGATGATCCTGATGGAAAGATGAAGAAGTTTCCCATGAAAATCATATGTCACAAGCTATTTTTTAGAATATTTCAAAAATTTCATTTTTTTGCACAAAATTCAAAAGTGGAAAGCCTTCTTTTTTTTGTAAAATTTCACTTCTTTGGGAATATCTCTGATTCTATTGATCGTAGCGATCTGGGGCTGGTCGCAAATTAAGAGTGAGCTCATTTTTCAACGCTTCATGGAGTTTTAGAAGGAAAATATTCATTTTTTTCAAACTACTTATAGGGCAAAAACTAATTTTCAGAAAATGATCTATGAATACTTCGAGAATTGATTAAAAAATATATTTGAATGATATAAATCGATGAGAAATGAGCTCACCTTTTATTTCAGATTAAAAGCAGGTCGCTATGACCAATAGAACCCGAGATATCGCCAGAAAATTGTTTTTTTTTTCATTTCCAAAAAAGGGATCCCCTTCAAAACTTGGCCAAAGAAGTAAATTTTTCCAGAAATTGGAAAAAAAAATTTTCACACATGTTTTTTGCCCACAATTTCCTCAGTTTTTCAATAGAATTATCAGAAAATATTCATTTTGAACCATTCAATTAAAGTGTCCACTCTACACTAGCTTGCTTTATTAAATTTTTTGTCTGGTTAAATGATATCAATCTGTTGGAATTGTGAATAACATTTTGAAAGAATAAAATAAAATGAATAAATTATATGTCAAATTCGCATACACATCAACACTATTTCTCATGATTTTAGATCAACCAAAGAATATCCAAAAAAGTGTACAAATACTAAAAAATGAGGGATCGTCAAAGCCCGAAGTATTGGAAGCTTGGACGGAGACAACCTCCTATCGTGAGCAGTGGATTCAACAAAATAAAAATCCCACAATCGAAATTATTATCGAGAATTGGCCACCCCTGACCGGAGATGACATGCCACTGCTCATTGACATGGATTTTACTGCAAATCATTCGAAACTTATGATAAGAAAAGGGATTACTTGCTCCGAGCAAATGATGGGAGTCTTGTGCAGTGAATTCGAATGTGTTTCTGATGACACTGTCGGACGAGGGCTTAAAGACGCGATCGATCTAGTAGATACTTCGGAAGGTTTGTAGCTATAAAATCACATTAATTATTATTATTATCATTATCATTATCTATTTCTGTTTTAAACGCATTATTTTTCACATGTTCCTCGCAGATGGCCGTGCATTGGGACAACTGGCGTATCTAACGCATTTATTTCCTCCAAAAGGGAATATGAAGAGTGGAAAGGAAAAAGAAACAACAAAAGAAAGGATTTCAGCAACCGAGAGCCTGGATAGTTTGATTCTCCTAGACAAGGTAAATTCTTAATAATATATGGGAAAAAGTGGGGGAAAATGGACCTTGTAATTAAACGTTTGAAATATATATATATATATATATATATTTTTTAATGATTCTATCGAGAAACTAAGGAAATATTAGGCAGATAATACGGGCTAGAATTATTTATTTTTCATTTATTGAGTATCGTCTTCTTTTGGATATTTTGAAGGGTTATAAGCCTTTCAATACTTGAGGATATTCTTTTTTTTCAAATATCTTCAGTTCTATTCGTCGTAAGGACATGGGATCGATTTCAAATGGAGCTGAAAACATTATCCATCGATTGATGTGGGTTTGCATTCGAAAATATAGATTTTATAGATAATTATGCGAACTTTCGTGAAAAATCATGATCATGGTTTTTTTTTCCCCATAACTATATAAAAAAATCCAGATTTTTTAATTCAAAGCCCCATAAATCGATGGAAAATAAATTTCTCTTTTCATTTAGAATCAGCCTCAAGTCACTACAACTAACAAAACCGGAGATGTCTTCCAAAAAGCTGAATGCTCTCACGAATCAAAAAGCTTTTAACCCTCAGAAATAAATAAAAAAAACAAATTCTCAAAAAATTAACTCTGGTTCTTATTTCTCGCCTAAAATTTCCTCAGCTTTGCAATGGAATCATTAAAAAAATCTATCTTCAATATTTTCATTAATTCCAAGATTTTCACATAATATATGCATAAAAGCTCAGATGTGTCCGTTTTACCTCTCATGTTCGTACTGCCTCACCGTCTCCTATAGCTGCGATTCCCATAGTTTGATCAGGTAAAAATTGTTTTTATAAATAATTTCTTGTAGGATGCTAAGGTTTTGGCTGCGAAGAAGAAAAAAAGGCAAGATGATGCTGGAAGAGCTGTTGTCCAGCCTTATTTGATGGTTCTTGGTGACCACATTACTAAGCCAACAAAAATTTCAATAGTCATCAATGACTATGAATACACAGTTGCATCTGCAAGAGATGCAATCGATGTTATGTTCAAAATTTTCCGAGTTTTAAATGTATATTATCCTCCTGCAAGTTGTCACATTTGGTATCTTCTTGAACAAGGCGTCTATGGAATGGAAAACAGAACAACCCGGGCCTTCACGTGGATGAGCAAGGCATTACTAGCATTAAAAAACAATGGTTTTCTTCTCAGAGATATTTAATTATGATTTTTCGTTTAAAAGTTTTGTACAACGTGTGTAATACGCAGAAAAATATTTTATTTTTAGTTCCAATTTCTCTCTTACATCTATTTATCATTTTGATCTGAAATAAAGTGATAAATACAAGAAAATATTGTTTTTGTTCCAGTTTATAGTGTTATTTTAGTGATATAAGTAATTTTCTTTCCATGTTGGAACTATAGATTTTCTGTTGGCTTTAGTGATGAAGAGTGGAAATCTATCACTTTAATTCTTGTTTTTTTTTTTTTTTTTCAGCAGTGACTTCATCGTCGATAAAATACAGTAATAATAAATATAAATACTTATAAAAAATAAAAGCTTTGAAAAAATGACAGGAGTTCTTTATATTTGATTGTTTAATTAATTCACAGAGAGAATCGCCCATTTATTTTCAGTTAGGCACTGCTATAAGGCTTAAGGCTTCATTATTTTCCCCATTAATCTGGCCACAATTATTGCACCTTTCAAACTGACATCTAAATGAGGCAGGCTCTCTAGCCTGCCACTTCTTCAAGTGCAAAACTCATTTTAGATTAATTTCTCATTGATTAATGAGAAAGTTGATGAAAATTGACATTTGAATCGGTTTTTCCTTTCTATCCTCCATGAGTGGGCTGTTTAATGCCGATCGAGGCGACATCTAACAGCCGAGACTGAGGCCTCGTTCGAAAGTTTTCATGTTCTTGAGAAAAAAAAAGGAGAGAATATATATATTCTTGTATCAAGTAAATGAACCATTCATATGATAATACCTATTGTATTCGTTACAGTGAAAGATTTACTTGACAATAGTTACACTTTAATACAGAATGCTACCGCGAGGAGCCGCATTTTTCTCGCAAGTGTAGTCCATTGAAAAATGCATAAGAGGAATTAATTTTACGAATAATTTCGAATCAATTTCTGATTCTATTTATCTGTACCATGCGCCTTCATTGGCGCTTGGAAATTTCAACTAATTTCGAGCTGTTCAACAGTATTTATGAAATTAGAAACCAGAATGCTTCTTCTCCAGCCAACCATCCTCACAATTTCAATTGAATAATTTACGAAAAAAATTTTAAAATTTTAAGAAAATAATTTTATTTATGAATAAACATCTGAATAATCGTCTTACAACACATTTTTCACAAAGTGATATGGAAATTCGTGATAGTCGAGAGAATATTACTCATTCTTGAGAGAAGAATTTTTCACTATCCAGCAAAGTTTTGAAATTTTCCACCAACCAACTCGCATGAGTCTCTCCAGCGAATGGATACTTTAATTAGTATAAATTTCTCTGAATATGGATACAAAAATTTTAATTATTATCTACCTAATATACTTGCAGAGGAATAATTGGTACAGAATTAATGGACAAAGCTTTCATGCAGAATCTGTACAGTGATTCCGCATATTTCACAGAATCAATGATCACTCGAATACAAACATGGACGCATCTCTGTTATGTAATTAAAATTCATATGGTTGTTCCTTAAATTCCATGCAATCGTGATTTTTCTCAGATCCGTCGTTGGATAATATCCAACGAATGAAATTCAACATCAGTTGATATTATGTACTTCCCTCCATGGTGAGGAAACCCTTTCTAGCATTCCACAATAAATTTCAAAAATTAATCATTTCCTTGGCAGAAATTCTCCGTCTTTTGCTTTTTCCGCAAATCGATCTAAACAAAATGTGAAGCGACGGAGTGAAACATTGGACGAATTGCAGCAATATCTCATATTCTCGCCTGAATCTCATCAATATTTGATGATAATTCAGTTGAAATTCAACCAGGTCTTCAAGTATTGATAATTCAAAACTGTAATTTTGGATGATAAAAACTGAAATTCCAATGGAATCGTGAAACTGTACAAGCGATTGATTCAGGATCACTTATTGAACTGAGTAATATTTTATCAATATTTACACGGTTTAACGCAATTAATCAAATACTACTGCGAATCTGACAACAATTCCATATTGCAGATCTCTTACTAGTCAAAATTAACAGGTACTTTCTCTAATTAAATGTAGACTACATCAGAATAGAACGAGAATTATAGAAATTCAATACTAAAATCCAGAGGACATATGTAAATTTTCCTCGATTTTTCATATGAAATGTATGAAACTTAAGGCGTTTCAAATCAAAAACTTGATTTACGAACCGTGGAAGACGCCCATTTTGATGATGATGATGAGTGTTTCTTAGCAGTGGTACCATTCTAGTCCCATTGATTCCGCAGAACCATCGAGATAAACAAGAGGAATACTGAAATACCATCAATTCTTGGCTCAATCTCATCAAGTTTATTCTCATATTTTTCCAAAATCGAAGCACCTTTTCTTTTCTTTATGAAAATATTTTCTTTCTTTAATGTATCATACAGTGCTTAAAGTCAAAATCAGCGACGTATCCCTGGACTTTTTCTAGTAATTTAAATCTGTCATTTCGAATCTTCCTCAACACATCATAATCTTCACCAATAACCTCCTCAGTACAAGAAAAAGTACTTATAGTTTTCCATAAAAAATAAATTTGGTAATCATAGTATAGTATAAATTCATAACCACAATTGACTAAATTGATACAATGATTCATCACTAATATCTGAATGTATCCGCAATCATCGATCGATAGGAATAATTGTTGGTCTGAGTTATTATAAATTGTGCCGTAATAAATATCAATGGCGAAAAAATCTTCTTATTATCAAAATGAACTAATGCTTTCTTCCTGTACAATCACTCTTTCTGATTAGAATTTTGCAAATTCTTCATACAAGAAAATAATGCCTGGATTGAAGAGTCACGACAAATTCATAATATCACTGAGATAATCTTCTAAAATAACATATTTCATGTCATCATACGTTCTTAAATTGATTAAATATTATATTACATCGATTTATTAATCATATCATCACACTTAGTGAACTATATATTTTTCTTAATTCGATACTCACCGTTCGTAACAGCTTAGAAATATAGAAACCAAATTTTTAACTTCTCTACCACAGCTTATATGATTTCATTTGCATTCACTGAATTATTCACTCAATCCGACGGAAATGTTTGTCCGAAACATATCTCAATTTAAAAAAAAATCTTGACCAATAGGTCGAAATACGCAAGTTTGATTAAAGGATAGGACTGGACCAAAGAAACAACGATGAAATCCCTAGGAACATCTGTGACATCAGCGCCTGCATCTCTCCCTTGCAACCGGAATCTTCTGCATTGCCGTCAGAATTCATTTATCTCAAACGTAATATAAAAAGTCTTAATATAAATAGTGTCATTTACTCCAGGAGAACTCATGAATTGTTCATTCAATGACCGAACTAATAACATGATTTCTTGCGAGAAGAAATCCATTCCCTGATAAAATCTTTTTTTTCTGTCAGTGCGGTCAGAAGATTTCTCCCCGAGTCGTGTCTCAAAATTCAATTTATGAATTCTGAGACAATACTTGACTTGCAGCAGCCCGAACGCTGATGCGTGCTCTAGCGGCAGTGCTCGAACTGTGCTCCTCAAGTAATTTCTCAGGAGTTATTTTATTTTTTCCTCTCTTCATTTTATTATTTCTGTTTTTTTCTTACAGGGTGACGTTTGCACTATGGTTACAAAATAAGTGAAGACATAGAGTAAAAAATCCTGAACATGTTGTCGCTAAAATTAATTTTTTCTGATAATTAACTTTTAAACTATCAATGAAAGAATTTTGATATTTTTTCGCCAATCACAGCGGATAGAATGGCCGCCATAAAGATGAAGGATCCGTGATACTAACGAGTATCTACAATACCGGCGTTCAGAGGGAACGAGTGACATTTCTACGTTCGAAATATAGCCTCTTAAACTCTCTGCTGTCAATCGATATTTTTGATGTTTGATCAATTCAAACATCAACAGGAAAATAGAAGTGATTGAAATAAGGAAATGATTGAAATGAACAGCAAATGAGGATTGATGATCCCCTTTCCAATCTTTAATTTAGAATTATTTATTCTTCTTCGCATAATTCTTTTTCATAGAAAATATTTTTTCATGTGAATGATTGTAACGGATATTCGTCCCATCCCGTTACAATTCCGGCCATGCCTTTCCACACACACGGTTCGATAGCATGGGCACTAGTTTATTCTTTACCGCATGAATAAACAAAATTCACTGTGTGCTGGTTTTCGCTGGGCTCACCACGCTTAACCTCTTAGGGCGGTTTCGGGCTAACCTGCTGAACCTTCGGCAGTAATTACTCGGGGGATTACTAACCCCAATGGATGGCATGGGCAATCCATTCCCGGTAACCCAGTGTGCTGGTTATGATAGAGGGGCGTAGGTCTAGTCACAGTCCTTCTAGCGAGAACAAGTCGGAATTGGGGTATTCCGCGATAGCCTCTGGATGAGCCCGTCCGCAGTATTCCTCTGATCTATCATCACCCAGAGAATACCGGACGTCTCCATCCACACGAGAAGCGCCACGTAGCCGCCAGGACCCCACCCTCGGCCCGGAGGATGAAGCTCTTGCCTGGCAGGAGTGACCATCCCTGGTCTTAGCCCTCACGAGCCCGCAGAGGTGGCAGAAGGGTTCCTTGGATGCCACCGTGCACTCCGTCCATGTATGCCCCTTCTTGCGGCACTGGTAACAATAGAGGGGACGGCGCCTGAACCTCTTCTTCCTGGTGGGTCCTTGCGCCTTGGCCCCGTCCTCTGCGTTGGTGGTCGTGGCTTGAGGTGGTGGGTTCCTGGCTGGTGGTGGTGTCTCCCTGGTTGGTGGTGGTGGTGGCGTAGGTGTGCTGAGTGTAGATGTTTTGTGTGTAGGTGTTGTGGATGGTCTGGGTGTGTGGGTTGCGGGTGTTCTGTGTTTGTGGGTTGTGGGTGTTCTGTGTTTGTGGGTTGTGGGTGTTCTGGGTGTGTTAATTGTGGATGGTCTGTTTGTGTGGGTTGTGAGTGTTCGGTTGGAAAGGGGTGTGGGGGTAGTTTTGGGTTGTCGGCGGGGAATTTTGAACGTTTTGGGTGGTAGGTTGAAGGTGATAGGGGGGTGTTTGTCTTTCTGGGATTTGGCCTGGGTGAATGTGGAGGAGGTTGCAGGGGGGGGGGGTGGTTCGGGGAAGTGTGTTTGTGTTGGGTGTCGTTGTGGGTGTAGGGGTGGGTGTTGGTGCAGGGGTGTGGATCGGTGTAGGCGTGAGTGGCCTTGGGGCTGGTACCTCCGTCGCTTCTCCCACAGCCACGTCCATGAGGGTTGGTCCTGGTGCTGGGGTCGTTGGTATGACGGGCGGTGTCTCCATCCCACCAATCCCGGTCCCTCCCTCGAGCGCGCGATCGGCCGCGGTTGTGTCAAGCTCCAGGAAGGGTACGTCACTCGTGGTGAGTGCCGGACTCCTCCTGGAAGCTTTCTGCCAACAGTCGGCGACAAGATTCACCCGCTCGAGGCAGATTCGCGGCTCCCTGATGGTCGGGGGCGTGGGACGGATGGGGTCTGTTTGGACCCGCCTGGCCCGGACCTCCACCTTTTTCTGCCTCCTCAGCTTCGGCGGTGGTGGCAGAGGGTCGGTGGCCGTTTCTGCGTCGACCATGGTGGGGTGAACTGATGACAGAGGGATCGGTTCTGTCATCACCCCAGCATCCTGAGTTTCAGCCTTCTGTGAAACCCCGGACGAGACAATCATGCTCGAGCCCTGGGAACTCGCACACGACAAGCAAGCTCCATACCAGATGGGCGAGCTCGACTCCGGTATCGGTGGAACTTCGTACCACCCTGACGTGATGTTCGGCAGAGGCTGTGTGGCGGCTCTGTGGATGGCGGTTAGGGAACGGGTCGTTGGCTCTCCAGCCATTGGAGTCCCGGCAGGGCGTCACCCAACAGGCTCCAGTAATTACTGAGCACTGTCGGAGGCTCCCCTCGCTGGAGAACCTGGTCCAGTAACCCGCGTGGGTCTCCAGATCGACCACCACACAGTCGTCGTCGGGGCTGGTCTCCGTCTCGCCGCTCCTTGGCTCCTCGGTGGCGGGGTCCTGAAGTTGGAGCTCCCCCGACTCCTCCCGTAGAATCACCTCCGGAGTTGGAGGAAGGAGGTCCACCTCCATCGCCTCCACCACCAACTCCGTCTCCGGTGCGTGGAGTTGGAGGATCTCTTCCAGCTCCTCGCGGACCGTCTTCCCTGTGTCCTCAGTCATCTTGGGAAATCATCTGGCGGCGGCGGGTTTCGAGCTCGGATGTTCCGATCTTGGCCGTTTCTGTTGTCCTATGGAGAGACAATCTCCGCCAGCCTGAATATTGTCATTTCTCAGGATAGAACCCCCGGCATACGCGTCTGTCAACAACTCAGAGTACTCGAGCGTAGCGAAGCGTAAGTCTTTGAAGTCTTTCATCAGGACTATCTGCAAAAACTTCATTGAAATCCTAGATGCAAGAACCACTTCGAGTAGATGGCCAATGGTCAAGAGTTTTCCTATCACTGTTCTAGGCTGCGAAGCTCCAACTGATACATTACTAGGAGTAACTGTCGACGGAGATGCCGATAATGGTTGCAATTCTGTTGACTCCAAGGCATCTGAGATGTGGCCCATTTCTGCGTCTTCGGTCGAAACTTCGTCATCATGTGAAGATTGAGTTTTGCATCCTTTTCGTGGACTGGACGTCACCAACCTGCACGGTTCAGGTGATAGATTATAGTTTCGCTCTGGTGATTTCGGCGCGTCTAACACCGATTGTGGAGGCTCTGCGGAAACTGGTGGATGATCACAGGCAAGATTCATAACTCTTCTCTCATTATCTTCAGCACTCCCCGATATAACCACTGATGAGAGTGGATACTGGGGTGATAAAAGAAGTTCCTGAGGAAGTTCGTGATTGGACATATATATTTACTTGTGGCAGTGTATTAGGAAGAATTGCTGGCAGAGGTAGCAGCGGTGAATGAAGGCGTAGAGATCCGTTCATCAACAGATCCTGAGATAACAAGTCGAGTGACATGTTGAGGTCTTGCTCAATTGATGATTCTTCATTGCTGACTGAACTCATTCTGTTCTTCTCACCGATTGACGAAGCATCTGAGATGTGGCCAATTTCTGCGTCTTCGGTCGAAACTTCGTCATCATGTGAAGATTGAGTTTTGCATCCTTCTTGTGGACTGGACGTCACAAACCTGCACGGTTCAGGTGATAGATTATCATTTCGTCTAACATCGTCTAACATCGGTTGTGCAGGCTTTGCGGAAACTGCTGGAGGACCACAGGCAAGATTCATAACTCCTCTCTCATGACCTTGAGCAGTCCCTGATATAACCACTGATCGGAGTGGATACTGGGGTAATGAAAGAAGTTTCTGGGAAGGTGTTGATTGTACATTTGTATTCACTCGTGGCTGTTTAGGTGTTCGCATCTTATGACTCGAGTTTTCATTAAGAAATTCATTTTTGAACCTGGTTGCCACAGCGTTCACAAACTTCCTCATATCCTCATTGATACTGCTCTTGTCTGTGCCCATCATAACAATAAGAATGAATCGGTTTGTATTACAGGTCACATCTTCGAAAAAACTCTCGGGCGACGTTCGTAGATTTTTCTTAAGGGCTTCTAGATAATCTTTCTTCAATCTAAGTCCCTGCCGAACTAGGTTGCTTGACTGGATAGCTTCGTTGTCATCCATTATTTTTTTATTTTTTTAATGGCCCCACGTTGGGCGCCATTTGTGACGTGACATTTTCCCTTCGGCAGGAATAATGCTGACACCTTCGTCCCTTCCCCACCCCCTTCGAACCTGAAACTAGAACTCCCTTGAAGGGGCTAAGATGGGCGCCAGTTGGTCTAATTTGGCGGGACCACCACCGCAATTTACTCCAGCCAACAATTAAAATACTTTAACCTAAATAATCCTTAAACGTAACCAAAATCCAAAAAACGTAACGCGAAACCAAAAACCTAAACTGAAGAGGGTGGAAGGGTACGGAGCAGCCTCTCGGCAGCTCAGCACTCGGTTATGGAGAGAGGGGTGGATTCGGTGGTGAAGATGGGATCTTAGGGTAAACTCAAAATAAAACGCAAATATTGTCCTTACGTGTTCCACTATTGAACCAAAAACAAGTGTATACAGAAGAAATATTAATAATAAGGGTAATAATAAAATCCGAGAAATATCAATGGGGGAGGGCACAAGTCCATTGATCCGCGTCCTGGATCCTTCGTGCACTTGAGGTGGTCTCCTGACCACTGTATTTGAGGGCACACCACTGTAGGGGTGGTTGCGTCAGCGGACTCTCCAATAACGTCCTTCCTTCATCGGGGACAACCCCAACTCTTACGAGACCACGGAAGAGTCCCGCATTTGATGTGGGGGTGGGTTTGGGCAAAAGATACCCTCAAGGCTCTCGGCCAAAGCAGTTCCGACCCAATCACCTAAGAAATCACTCAGATCTTCCGATGGTGACTCAGGGGTGGGTTTTGGGCAAAAGATACCCAAGGATCCCTTAGTGGTCAACCTTTTTCCTAAAATCCCGCGAAGAATCCCACGGATTCTCCGAATAGGGTTAGGGGTGGTTTTGGGCAAAAGATACCCAAACGCCACTCGAAAATTAGTCTCTTTCCCCAAATCCCGCGGAAAATCCAACGGATTTTCCGAAAGGGGTTGGGGGTGGGTTTTGGGCACAAGATACCCAAGCACCACTCGACAACTAGGGATTTTCCCCAAATCCCGCGGAAAATCCAACGGATTCTCCGAGAGGGGTCATGAGGGTGGTTTCCGGACAACAGATATCCGAGCCCCATGCGACAGTTGATATCGCCCCAAATCATGGGAAAAATTCAGGGGATTCAGCTCTATTTGAGTTGGGGGTGGTTTTCGGACAATAGATATCCGAGCCCCACTTCGACAATTAATATCTTCCCCAAATCACGGAGAAAATCCAAGGGATTCGGCCCTATGTGATTTGGGGGTGGTTTTCGGACAAAAGATATCCGATCCCCATGTGACAATGACTATCTGTCCCAAACCACGGGGAAAATCCAAAGGATTCGGCCCTAGGTAATTTGGGGGTGGTTTTCGGACACACGATATCCGATTGCCACTCAACAGTTAATTATACCCCTGATATAGGCCGAGGGGGAGTTGCGAGGAGTCAAGTACGTTGGGGTGCAAAGTTGGACTGACGCCAACGGCCTACCACCCCCTCGCACTAATAGACTCGTCCATTCTCGACGCTACCTGTAATTTCGCGGAAAACGAGAAAAAAACCGGGAAAATACTCGCGAGCACAGCACAACCCCGCGGAGGGTTGATTTTAGAGACGTGAGGCTAATTGTTCTATTAATTGAATAATTCTCCCGCGAGAATTAATAATTTTTCCGAGGGAAAGTAATTAATTTAATTGACCGCGTGGCCGAAGAAAGAAAAACGACTCACTCTGGGTTTTTCCTCCGAAGTGGGTGAATTGGGGGTTAACCTCCCTCCTTGGTGGCTCCTCTCTGTTCTTCCCCTCGTCCCTGTCCTTCTGGTGGTGTTGGGGTTATTCTGGGGTTGTTTGTATGACTTCAGGGCAGCTCCAACCACTTACACTAATTTTTCCTTTCGTTCGTTCACTACTGTGCACGTTTTCTCGCGACGGTTTTGGGAACTCGTTGTGCTCTACGTGATATCCCGGACGCAACTGGTTTCACGTCGCCATGTGTGAGAACATGGCGGCGTGTCCGGTTGAGGCGATGCATGCGCGCTCTGCTGCTGTCGCTCAGTAACAGAGCGGCACGAGAATCAGCCCAACTGTAGCCCGCGAATATTTGAATGGGAGGAAGAATTGAATTCTTTCCCCATTCAAATAAAATTGGGATTTCTGCCGACGGAATTATTGGATTCTGTCGCACCCCCTCCCGTTGCCGAAGCGTCGGGGTAATGTTTTTCGGGCGATAAACACGATTTCTCGCGACCATCTGGCTGTCTCCTTTCACGATTTCTCGCGAGCATCTGTCTCAATTCTAAACACGATTTCTCGCGACCATCTTCTGTTCTTGTCCTTTGTTTACTAGCTGTTTTGTTCTGGTGTCTTGTGGTTACTCACGATCGTCTCCATTGACTTCTCCTTTCTTTCTTCTCTTGTTTTTTGCTTCCAAATGGAAGCTTTGTAATCGTAATTTTTTCCGATTTTGAGATTTCATCATAATATGACTGCAAATGACCCAAAACGTCGAGATCCGTCGTTTTTAAAAAATGTCTGTGTGCATGTGTGTGTGTGTGTGATGACGCATTTTCCGTTTTACTCTGAAGTGGGGTTAGCTAGCGATCTGAAAACTTTACCATAGGTTCGCCATGCGTGCCCCAAGCTTTCACAAAAATTTCAGCTAAATCGGCCGGATAGTTTTTGAGAAAAATGAAAATGTTGGAATATCGTTTTTTCGACTTTTCTCGGTGAAAAATGGAATCACAGCGTCCAGTCTCCGCGAGGAGATGCGCGCCCAAGAGCCGCATCTTTGACACCCGGGGTGGTGGGAGCTCCGATTTTTATTTTAGCCAGTAGAAAACTTTTGATAAATTTTTCGTGAAAATCTTGATTCCACGATAACTTAATAAATAATTGAGCTAGAGACACCAAATTTTGTGAGGTTATACATCTGATGAGCACAAAAGTTGGTATTGAAACTGGGCGGAATCGATCCAGTAGTTTTGGCTTCCGAATGGAAGCTTTGTAATCGTAATTTTTTTCGATTTTGAGATTTCATCATAATATGACTGCAAATGACCCAAAACATCGAGATCCGTCGTTTTTAAAAAATGTCTGTATGTATGTGTGTATGTGTGTGTGTGTGTGTGTGTGTGTGTGTGTGTGTGTGTGTGTGATGACGCATTTTCCGCTTTACTCTGAAGTGGCGTTAGCTAGCGATCTGAAAATTTTACCATAAGTTCGCCATACGTGCCCCAAGCTCTCACAAAAATTTCAGCTAAATCGGCCGGATAGTTTTTGAGAAAAATGAAAATGTTGAAATATCGTTTTTTCGACTTTTCTCGATGAAAAATGGAACCACAGCGTCCAGTGTCCGCGAGGAGATGCGCGTCCAAGAGCTGCATCTTTGACCCCCGGGGTGGTGGGAGCTCAGATTTTTATTTTATCCAGTAGAAAACTTTTGATAAATTTTTCGTGAAAATCTTGATTCCACGATAACTTAATAAAAATTAAGCTAGGGACCTTAAATTCTGTGAGGTTATACATCTGATGAGCACAAAGGCTGGTATTGAAACTGGGCAGAATCAGTCCAGTAGTTTTTTAGATATTAGCATAGAAACATCAGAAAAAGCAAGCTATATCTTCAAAACTATTCAATTGATTACATTTGGAACAAACTTAACCCTCTGAGGCCTATTTTAGTTTTCGCATTCCACGCACAGATCAGTGATGCCATTTTTTTTTTTTTTTTTTTTTTTGGGAGGTGGGAAAAATCTGACATGAGACACCCGCAGATGGGATGCGGGTAGTGTCAGATTCTTACTGACTAAAAAACCCACCTCCGTGACATCATTCATGCACTATGCTGCAAATCAATTTCGCTCCACTTCAGCATGGACATTGTCTCCAGACGCTGTGACGTAGCGCTCTGATGTCATTTTCTTTCTTATCAATCATTGTGTGGATGATTTCAGCTTGCCTTGTTGCTTGTTAGGCTGATCATCATGCTAATCTTATTGAATTATCGTCCGGTATGAGCTTTCAACTCAAGACTCTCTTCGTTTCATCTGTCGGACATAAACATCCTGTGACTGACATTGTCTATCATTCTGCATCAAGGGCATTGGTCCGTCTCTGCTTTCTTCCTCCTGAATAGGAATTTTCTACAGTAACTATGTCCAGATAAAGCTTGCGGATTGATCCTCAGAGGGTTAAAAGGTCTTGGCTATGCGTCATTTGTGTTATAACTTTTAGAATTCTTGAAATAATAATTCTAGGGAACCATTCACAAAATTGATCCTCCATGAATTTCCATTTTCCTATATGTTTCCCTGAGGAGGGCAATATATCTGAATTAATTATCGTGAAGTAAATTTTTTTTTATTGAAAGATGAACCCATTGTCGTTGTGACTTAATCATTTGCCAAATTTGAAGAATATCTTATATCCCAAATATATTGATATCTGCAGGTTATTGTCGTACTAGCGAAAGCGTGAACATTGGAAAAACGCTGTGAGTTGGCTTCCCACATCACTATGTTTTCCCATACGACCATCGTGGTGGGGGAACTTGGCTCCCAACTTTTCCCATGTTTACGCTCTCGCTAATACGACCATAGCATGATTTTTAATTTTTTTTGACACTGAAAGCCTTTACAACAAAAATCGAAAATTTTCCCTAATCCCACTTTTCTACATGAATATTTTGAAATCATCACTGTGAATTACCTTATTTTGATGTTAGAAACATGCAATAGATTTTAGGAATTCTTCTCGAACTCTCCCAATGCTTCAATCATAGCTTCATCCCAGTCGTCATCAAAAACTATCCAAATAATAAATATGGAAGTATCTGAATAAATCATTTTTTGTAAATAATTATTGTCAATTGCAAATGAAAACATACGATATTCATATTCTTCCATTTTTTTCAATGAATAGTATTCACTAGTTAATGATCAATTATAATCGCAATTAGATTGGTCAAATGAATCTGCACTATTTAATAACGTGAAATGAGTATCTAAACTGAATAAATCGAATAACGTAATTCACAATTTTGTGACAGTTGACTGTTACACAGACTTTCCCATCATCACCTTAGAAATAAAGGGGCGCAAATGTTATGCTTATAAGCAGCACTTATATTTTGGTTCTGATTCTTGGAAATGCTGTTTATAAGCATAACATTTACGCCCCTCTGTCTGTTAGGCATTGATTTCGGTCGTACAAGTGTTCAGTACCACATCATCATAATTTGTTTGAAATTATTGTTAGCGAACAATAATTTGAGAATAATTGACCATTCTACTAGGCGTCGGGACTCAGTAATTTTCCGCATTTTATGTGATATGATTGATTGTTGTGGTAGAATCATTTCGACTTCTGAAATGAGATAGTTTATATCAACTTGATGGATTCATGCTATCTATACATTATATTTTCCTTGTATCGATTTTTGGTAGCACAATTTTAGTCTTGAGAAAAAATTCAAAGTTACGAAAATTTTGAAAATTTCTCATTGCAGAGAATTTTATCATAAGCAACCTTGAATTAGGCTTAGTTTGGGCAAGGCTAAACTCGAGTTAGCTAACTTGACTATGAAGTTGAAGCTCAAGATTTCAATGGAATATGACTCAAGATGTTCCAAAAAGTAGAAATATGACAATAAAGAAGAATTTTGTTACTCATAGCAAACGAGGGGATTCTCATCATCTTCAGAACATTCAAAGAGATATCATATTTAACAAAAAGAACATGAATTGACGTGATTGATATGAATAAGATCAGTGAGGGTAGATTTGAAATTGAAAAATTCATTCGGAAGCTTTCTGCCAATTGCATTGGCAGAATATTAGATGTAAGATTCTCAAATTACGCACAAGTAATGGGGCTCCTGCTTGTTTACATATTAGCATAGAAACATCAGAAAAAGCAAGCTATATCTCCAAAACTATTCAATTGATTATATTTGGAACAAACTTAACCCTCTGAGGCCTATTTTAGTTTTTGCATTCCACGCACAGATCAGTGATGCCATTTTTTTTTTTTTTTTTGTGGAGGTGCAGAGAGTTTTCTCACAAACAACCTTGAATTAGGCTGAGTTTGGGCAAGGCTAACCTCGAGTTAGGCCTAGTTTTACCGCGATATAATGGCCATTAGCTAATTTTCAATCAAAGTTGAAGTCGGATTAAGTTCATGGCGATTATCTTAATTCGACGGAGGGGAAGGAAAATAGCGACTTAACTTCTTGAAATATTAAGTCCTCAGTGGGAAGAAAAGAAATTGAAACATTTTTCTCTATATTTTCTTTTGATTTAATCCATCAGCTTTAACTCTCTTGGACAAAATAATTTTTATAGGTTATGAATCCTGTCACTGCAGGTATTCCCCCTACCTATATCACCGCCATATTTTCCCCCACCACCAAATTAAGATGATCGGCCTTAAGGTAATTTCCGACTTTAACTTAATTTTCCCTTAATTGCCATTATAGTAATGGCCATCATCTCGCGTTGAAACTGAGCCTTAGATAAATTGACTCCAAAGTTGAAGCTCAAGATTTCAATGGAATATGACTCAGGATGTTCCAAAAAGTCAAACTATGATTATAAAAAAGAATTTCGTTGCTTATAGCAAATGAGGGAATTCTCATCATTTCAGAACATTCAAAGAGATATCATATTTAATAAAAAGAAAATGAATTGAAGTGATTAATATGAATAAAATCAGTGATGGTAGATTCGAAATCAAAAAATCCATTCGGAAGCTTTCTGCCAATTGCATTGGCAGAATATTAAATGTAAGATTCTCAAATTACGCACAAGTAATGGGGCTCCTGCTTGTCTGGTTGTTAGTCATGAAATACCTATTCAAGAAGTAGGAGTATTAGAAACAGAATTTTTCAGTCAAGAAAAAGCAGATATCAGTTATTTCAAAAGAGATTTGACAATTTCTCGAAGTTCAATAGAGCCAGTACCATGGTGTACTGAACCGACTCCTACAGATAGCTTGACGAGTTGCGTTCACCATTAACAATTAAGAAACCAGCAGTTATTTGTAATATAGGTATGGGCCCAAGGGTAACCCTGAAAGGTCCATATTTCAAAGGTGATGTTGTTACCTTGTTAGATACGGGTTCTCATATCAATTTAGCTAGTCTCAATAGTTCGAAAAATGATACTCCAGTTGAAATTTCAAAGACCATCAAAATTATGAGACTTTCCACTCAAATCACAAATAGTTTAGGAGAAGTAACTATCGAATTATTCCCTGGATTAATGGTAATTTTTCATGTAATTCAAGATTTCGCAGGAGATTACAATGCTATTTTGGGAGATGAATTTCTCCATTATTCAAATGCATATATCTCGTTCTTCACAAATACTATCACTTTTCAACAGAATAGTTTACGACCAATCCATTTTTGTCTTCCTTTCTGTCTAGGCAAGGCAAAAACGGCCACAATTTCTTACAATGGAGGAGGTCCAAGACTCAATTTAATGGTCCCAAATTTGAAAGATCCTAGACAAATATTTCTTATTGATACTGGGGCGGACATTAATTTGATTGTATTCGACTGTTTGAGTTCGAATTTAAAAATTTATCCACCACGTGTTGAACAGCTCATTGGGTTGACAAATGACATCTATACAATTGGAACAGTTACGTTATTTATCTTGGGGTTTCCTGTTATTTTTCATATAGTGAATCAAAAATTACCAGTCACTGGAATAGGGATACTTGTTACTGAGTTTTTGATTCAAGAAAAAGTAGAAATTCGTTATCTGGAGAGGAATTTAACAACATTCAGAAGACCTTCTGAACCTATCTCTTGGCATGAGGATTTTTACCATGGAAAACCTATAACAGTACCACCTAGAGCTCGTATGGTGATTCCCATTTATGTGAAGAATCGCGAAATAGAGACTGGTTATTTACCGAAAGTTCCCTTGAAGGAGGGCATTTACTTAGATGAATCAGTTCTCAGGGTTGAACAGGGGATCGCAGCTACGGTCGTTATCAACACCACTGATGAGGAATTCCTTCTTTCCTTCCTAGTGAAACGTCGTCTCCACAAGCCCTGGAGAATCCTGAATCAGCTGTAGTTAATAATCCTCAGAATACTACTGAGGAAATTCAAGGGAGAGAAATTACCGTAGAAGGTGTCCCTGATCTCCCTTCCTCAGAAATAGAGGAGTCAGATCTACGTCTCAACAACCAATCTCAAATCATTGAAGCTGAAAACCTGGTTTCCGAATTGGAGGAAGAAGTACAGGAACAAGAGATGGAATCGGAATTAGAAAGATCAGCCTTGAAAGATTCCTTACCAACCTTAGAGGAAAGTTTAAAAAGATGCGATGAAATAATGTTAAATCGCTCCGAAAAGGAGGAGGAACCAGAAACTTGTAACGTTTGGCTTGACTGACCTTGAGCCAACGCGTTAAATGCACTGAAATTCCTTAACATTGACCCAAATTTATGCTGCAAAATTTTCCCCAAATTACTCCCGATTAATTTCCCTTTATTTAAACTGGGCGCCAGTCGTTTTTTTCGAAATTCTAAGAGCTTGGGGAAAACGACAAATCCCCAAGTTTCATTCTAAATCAACGAAAATACAAAACCCCAAAAAGACTCTAATTTTACCCGCTTTTTTATATGAAACTCTCAATTTATCCCGAGGGGGAGAGGGGACGATACCCTCTATTCGGGTATTCGTGACGACAAAAAACTATACACAAAACTCTTGACAGATTTTAACTCAAATAATATAAATTCGATATATTCAGAAAAATTAATTATATACACATGAATTGAAAAAAACATGAAATATTTAAAGAAACTTTTCGTGACTAATTTTATAATTATTTCACACTAATTGTTAACTCAAAATCTAACTCAGTACGACCAACAATAATTTTAATGTTAGCCGGGTGGATTCACCCGGAACAGACGCTAACTCGACGTTTTCTTTACTTTCAATTCTTTACTCAAAATTCTTTACTTTTAGTCTTCACTCAAAATTCTTTACTCTAAACTCAAAATATTAATTGTACGGGGACTCGCGTACCTTACGTTATCTGTGCTGTCTTTCCTCCGTGTTGACCTCTCTTTATTTATCTTCACTCCAATTTTCTTTACGTAATTCTTTACAATTTTCTTCACGTTTCTCTACACGATGTGATCGCCACGGTGTCCCGGGAGAAGAAGAATGAGTCTTCTTTCCCACGAGTTGACATTGGGTTCCCTCGGCTGTTTCCGCTCAATTTCGGTAGAGCCAAGGCCCAACCCAACCAATTGTCCCGCGAGTCCCCCACTACTTTACCTTAACGTTACGGATTCTCCTCAATTCCGAGAATCTCGCGCCAATTCTCACTCTCAAATAATTCCAATATATATACTAAAAATAATCACAATAATTTGGTCAATAATTCCGTGACAATTCTAAACGGGAAAGTTTTGTCTTTCCATTCACTTTAGTCTTTTTATTTTCACACTTCTAATTTGAGTCTTTTCTTTCACTCACTCCAATGTTGATCCTGGTGATCTCCAGCTTCCTTCACTGTTGGCCAACATTCTTCCTAGTTGGCTGATGCTGGACCAATCCCTTGGAGGCTGCTCTTGTCCAAGCTTCTCCGGATCATCCTTGATTCTTCTAATTTATTCGTGGGACTGGGGAAAATCCTTCTCAGTCCTAACTCTCGTACTTTCCTGCAAATTTTGGAGTTAAATTGAACAAAAATAAACGAAAACTAGGGGTGAGCAATTGCTCGCTCGCTACGATCGCTCGCGAACAGAGGAGTGCGTAGTTGCTCTCTCGCTACGCTCGCTCGCGAATGGAGGAGTGCGTTACTGCTGATTAGAAGGAATTAGTGAGAATGTATTGTGATGAGTGTGACTTAAAGCCGCACTAAGAACTTCCCGATAATTTCTCTCACTTACTATTAGAAAAAATGATGAATGATAAAAACGATAAATAACAACAGACATAATCGGGGAAACTATCAAAAAATGTTGGGGAGATGTCAAAATATGGAGATCAATAAAAAAATCAATTTTTCCTTTTCGGAGGCAATGCATAGACTTCACTTTTTGGGAAATTAAGAAAAACTTGATAATGTTTTTCTTAAAAAACTAAGAAAGTACTGGATCGATTCCGATCAAAATCTAATGACCGCGAATTTATGTCAAGATGCTTCGATTACGACATCGATCACCTCGATCACATTATTGATTTATGAGAAAACGTGAACGAAAAAATTGATCACGGACATACACACACACACACACAAACACACACACAGACATGATCGTGAAAACTATCAAAAAATATTGGGGAGGTCTTAAAACATGAAGATCGATCGAAAAATCGATTTTTCATTTTCGGGGCCATTACATAAACTTCCCTTATCGGGAAGTTAATAATTAGTGAGGTCACAAAAATTGGTTGACCACACTCTGGACATGTGCTGTTCTGACTCTAAATGAGCGCTATCCTCACCGGGTACCGCGAATTGCGACCAAAACCGTGATTTTCGCGAAATTTCTTTATTATTTTAATTTTATTGATTTTGTGACGGTAAAAACCGTCACAAACTTTACCCGAGTCTAGTTTTTTACCAATGCATCAATTGCGTAGAACTAGCTTAGGACCAGAGTTTCGAGATGAATTGAATAATTTTACTATGAATTTTGAAAAAAAATGGCTGATCGCGAAGAATTCAATAAGTCTAATTCAAAGTTAATAACAGATACTATCCAAGAAAAGCCAATGGAAATTGAAAGGAGAATTGTTGACTTCAATAAAGCTGCTGCAAGATTGGAAACGAGAATGAGCGAATTCTTACACCAATCTCAAAGACTAGAAAATTCAGGAATTGATACTGATGAAGAAATTCAGGAAGAGCCTAACATTAATACAAAATCGTAAGGTTTGGTGGGAAACCAAAAAGAACAAGTGATTCCCCTTAATTCAAGACATTCCATCGTCACTCAATCACCAGAAAATCATCAATCATTATTTCCACTACCAACCACAGTTGAAACCCCAATGGCTGGATCATCACCACACATAGGTCCATTAAAAAGGGGGGGTCAATCTGACTTAGCACCTCGAGAACTATTCTCTGCGGCAGAAGATGGGAATTTTAATGAACAACCTGTGAATGCTGATATACCCATGAGCGAGGTACCAGAACTAATCCAGAATAACCAGCCTGCAGATAATCCAGAAGGAATGACATCTAGGCCAACGTCTGGTGGTATTGATCCAATAAAAGATCTTGAAGCATCACTGTCATATAATAATGTGTGGGAAAATGACATTATTGAAAGTATTACAATTCCCCAAAGTGACCACTATGAACGTTTAGCAAACATAAGAGACACTAGAGATGGATTGACTTTTCAAAGAGACAATATCGCACATTTCCTGGCAGCAGACTGTGAGGTGACTAAACAAAGTACCAAACTCCTCAGAGATCTTGGCATAATTGATTTAAGGAATTTGAAAGATTTGAAATCAGAAAAAGGTCAAGTTACTGTTACAAAAACCGGAAAATTCAGAACCTTCACAATGATTGTCAAGCAATGGCATTTTGAGAAAGTTCAATTGAAAACTCTAAAACTTTGCTTGAAAAATTTGAGGGAGGCGTTGTATAAGTTTCCAATTTCGTCAGTAAAAATGGTTCATCAAGGGGATGAGATTGATGACGACATAAAAATCAGGCTGTTTCTGGAAAAAGAATTTCAGAATGATCCAATTGAAATTGTTTTATGCCATGGAGATATAAGATTGCCTCCTATTGCAATTAGACCGGAAATAATTAAAGAATGTCATGAAGCTCTTACAGGGGGTCACAAAGGAATAGTGAAAACTTTGCATCGGATTAGAGAAAGATTCTATTGGCCAGGATTGAAACAGGAAATCGAACACTTCATCAAGAGATGCAGAACCTGTCAAATGGAAAAATTACAGAGAATAAAAGTGAAGCAACCTAGGCTAATCACAGGAACACCAACTGAGTGCTTTGAGAAAATATTCATAGATACTGTAGGGCCATTACCAACCACATCAAATGGTAATTGTCACATTCTCACAATACAGGATTATTTTTCCAAGCATTATACAGCAGTTCCTCTTCTAGACATAAAAGCACATACTATTGCAGTTGCAATAGCTACGCAATTTGTTGCTCTTTATGGCTGTCCGAAAATAATCCTGACGAATAAAGGTACTACTTTCAATAGTAAACTTTTATCTCAACCAGGAAAGTTGCTGAGACTCCATCATATCACGACTTCAGGTT
Source organism: Aleiodes alternator (assembly GCA_963921955.1). Lineage (NCBI taxonomy): Eukaryota > Metazoa > Arthropoda > Insecta > Hymenoptera > Braconidae > Aleiodes > Aleiodes alternator. The sequence continues at coordinate 2,086,304 of OY998102.1, read as the reverse complement.
ATAAACCTGAATCAAATGGAGCTCTGGAACACAGTCATCATGTTCTAGCAGAATACCTGAAAGTTTATTCAGATAATATCAATGAATGGGACTCTTTACTACCATGTGCTATGTTATCTTATAATACTACAGTTCATAGCGCAACAAACTTCACTTCATTTGAATTACTATATGGTAAAAGAGCTAGGTTGCCATCGAATTTTCACGATCTAGATAAAATTGAAACCTATAATGACTTCATGATAGATTTCATAGGTGAACTGCATCGAATACATCAAATTGCAGCAGATAACTTAGTAAAAGCTAAATTACGATCTAAGGAATTATATGATCGCAACATGAGGCCATTGGAGTTGAAAATTGGAAATTTCGCTTATGTTGAAAAAGAACCTAGGAAAGGAAAACTTGATTCCCAGCATACGGGACCATATGAAATCGTGGAAATTACTGAAAAAGGCAATGTTGTCCTGGAGACAGAAGAAGGTCAATGCTTCATGAAACATCCCAACAAATTGAGGCAATGTTACAATGATTTAAAAAAAAACAATACCAGTACCTCAAAACTATCATAATAAGTTAAACATTCGGAGGGGGGAGACATGCAACAGAATTTATCTGTGTTCAAAATTCATTTCAGGGAAACGTCTTTCGAAAAATGTAAACCCTTATTCAATAAGGACAGTTCTGGGAGAACTGAGATTTTTGTTGATGGTTCCTGTTCCTTCAACGGGTGTCCAAATGCAGTTGCAAGAATTGGAGTATGGTTCAATGATGATAATCCATTGAATGTATCAAACACCTTGAAAAAAGAAAGAGTGACAAGCATTGTCGCTGAAATACTTGTTGCAATTGAAGCATGTGCAACTGCAATAGAATTTAACCCTGGACCTATTAAAATCTACACGGACTCAGAGTACTTAATAAATTGTATCAAAGAGTATATCCCAAAATGGAAACAAAATGGATTGAAGAATGCAAAGTTAAAGCCTGTAAGGAATCAAGAACTTCAACAGGAGCTGGAGATAATTTCTAGAAAAATCGACACTAAATTTGAATTTGTGAAAGGTCACGGAGGCAATCATGGGAATGAAAAAGCTGACGAGTTGGCTAAACTAGGGTCAGAGATCATAAAACCGAAATCAAAAATTGTTCTGCATTGTCCAAAAATTAAAAAAAAAGAGAAACATTAGTTAACTTATCATAGGCCAAAATTCTACCAGGTCATCATTTCAAACTTCTAAAAAAAAAAAAATATAAAAAAAATTAAAGAAATGTATACATAGATAGATATATCTATAAAGAAATATTATTCCTAATTTTATATGAACAATTTGGCTCAAATAATCTGCGTACTGTTGGGATTAATGAATTCTGTCATGGGGGTAGTGGAGCGGCCACCGAATTATCAAATTCACCCAATTCAGCATAATCCAGGCCTTTATTTTGAAAAAATTGATCAAGTTAGAGTCATTAATAAAGAATGGAACTTGTTGATCAGTCTGGATAATAATTCGTTCTTATGAGTCAAGTCATTTGCTGTTGACAAGATTAATCAGTATTTCAAAGAATGTATAATCCAAATTGATCCGAAAATTTTTTCCGCAGAAACACTGTGTATTGGAAAAATTTCAACTCTAGCACAGGAAGTCGCTAGAACACAACAGCACTTGAAGGAATCCCTGATTGAGGAGTCAGTGGCACGGAAAAGCGGAGCACCATTATTAGGATTTGTAGGAACTATTGCTAGGAAAATCTTTGGGACTATGGATTATAATGATCATGAGCACTCGACTAAAGAGATTGATCGGTTATATCAGGACCAAAGACAAATAACTCATCTAATTGGCAACTCTACGCATGTAAGTCAAGCAGAAATAAACAGTTTGAGGCAAATTAATGAGAAGAATGTCGACAATACAAGAATTTTGGAAAAACAGCTGGCGCATATCTTGGCCAACAATGTTATGATATCAAACTAAATTTCACAATTTGATTACCTCGAGCGTATTGGTAGAATTGGAAGACAGATTGAATCCTCAGTTATTAACTATCTTGATACTTTGCATAAAGTCATTATAGCAAAAGAAGACGCAAAGCATGGTAAATTGAATCCATTCCTTATTAACAATGAAAGACTTCGTGAGGCAGTGAAGGAGATTGAAATATCAATAACAGAAAGTATTTTTCCACCATCAAAACAAAAAGTGGACCTGGCAATAATTTCAAAAATCTCAAAAATTGAAACTGGAATGAGCAATTGTTAAGATGATAATTTCCTCGGGAATTGTGGTTGTCAGAAATGAAATAACGGACACCAAACACGTGTTTTCACAGTAAATCGCCGTATAATGTTCCAATCTTTTATATACAGGCACTCTCGTTTTAAACAAAAAAAATAAATGGAAAAATGAAAAAAAATAGAAGAACTAGAAAATGAAAATATAATGGTAGCCACGTAGATTGATTTTCGTAATTTTGTATCGTTGCGTGACTTTTTACATTGACTCACAAGGAAACGTTTTCAGGTGTCCCCCTCCGATTTTGATGAAACTTCGGTATGTTATAGAGGGTCAAAATCTATGACATACGTATTTTTTTTTATCGGCCCAAACGCAGTTTGAAGGGGTGAAACACCCCTCCAAAGTTGACCACCTCCCAAGATGATTTTTCTGTTTTGCATACAAGGAGGGGATTTTGATAACTAATAATGATAGTAATAAATACCGTGTCAAAAGTGATGAAAAACACACTTCGAACATTCCCAAGAACTCTTTATTTAAGGGGCTAACTTGTATATACAAAGTTCATTTTTTACATTAGAAACAAGATGTTCATCGGAGCTCAATGAATCCAACAGCACTGTGAAGAGCATGCAAAAATACAGAATACGTGTTTTTGATTTTTTCCCAAAAACTGAATTCTTATCGACTTTTTTTCCAATTTTGCGGATTACGTCTAGTATTTAGCCATCAATCATTGAATAACATTGTTTGAGGCTCGCATCCATTCTGGCATCGCTCTCTTATCATTCTAGTGTTTTATCATTTTTTTTCAAGAAATGTAAACATTTTTCATTTCAAGCAGACTATCAACTACTCGAAAATTCGATGAGTGTCATATGTAAACACGTCATATCTCTAATCTCTACTTGAATCAATTCTATGGGACATATTTTTTTTTAACGATTACGCGTATCATTCGGATATTTTCGATATGAAAAGTCGTGAGACCGTTCAGTGCTTCTTAATACGTTAATAACAGAACTTCGAGCAGTTATTGAATTTCTTCTCGCGTTTACAATGAAATCGAACCCAATAAACGTTATTAAACTTCTGTGGGCAGCATTTGAAGTAATGAATATACCGGAGTCCCCATTAACAGATGATGAACGTGAAATAGCATCGAATTTCCAAAACATTTTATTACAAAGCATGACAGAATATAATAGTGTGGAAATGATTGAGGAAAATTCTCTTGACTTTGAAGAGCCCTACAAAATTTTTGAAACGTTCGCAGTGGAAGATGCAGATTTTCAGGTGCATTCCGAAGGACCTGAAGATAGCTGTTCAGAAGATGACGAACCTTTAAGTTTCGATTATAAAAGAAGAGCTGTTGAATATTGGAGAAGTGCAAAGACGAAAAAAAATCGCTCGATTGATACGGTTCGGCATAGATATAAAAGAGTCAAATCAGTACGACAATTGCGTCGTTGGGCACACCAATTCAACCAGGGAGGGACATACATGGAAAAATTGGCTCGCATATCAGAGTATACATTGCAGAATATGAAAAATGCCATTGAGGCAGGCTTGATTGTTCATGATACGGATCTGCGAAGATGGGCTTTACAGGCCCAAGGACTTATCGGCCATAAGGATTTTCGATTTAAAGCATCGCCATCGTGGTTACTTCACTTTAAGAAGATTCATCGCATTACTAGCAGAAAAATCAATAAATTCGTCACGCGAAAATCAGTGGAAAATAGTGAATATTTACACAAGAGTGCTGAAGAATTTTTGGAAAGAGTTGAACCTTATATTTCCGAATATGGATTACAAAATATATATAATTCTGATCAGAGTGGTTTCCAAATAGAGATTCATTCTGAACGAACGTTAACGGAAGAAGGAACTAAACAAGTATCGTGCATAGTACAATCAGTAACTTCAACAACGCACAGCTATACTATACAGCCTACAATTTCAGCGGACGGACAATTATTATCTCCTTTATTTATTGTTTTAAAAGAACCATCCGGAACGTTCGGACCTATAGTTGAACAACATTTATTCAGACCGCCAAATGTTTTCATCACAGCTTCCAAATCAGGAAAACTTACTTCAGGTACAATAATTCTTGTTTCGCGATGCATATATTCAAAACGGTATTAATCACAATGATTCATTACAGAGCATTTCAAGATGTGGTTAGAAGAAGTGTTTATCCCAAAAGTGGGACCGAAGAGTCTACTTCTAATTGATTCTTGGAGTGGGCATTGTTCTAGAGTTGTGCAGGAGACCACACCCCCAGACAAAAAGTTGACGACGTTATTGATACCGAAAGGAACCACTGGAAAAATTCAACCTCTCGATGTTTTCGACTTCCGTATATGGAAAAATTATGGTCGTCATTTTTCAGACACCGTAGTTCTTCTTGATTATGATTTAAATTTACATTTAAGGAATAATATAATAAAATTGCAGTCTTTAGTTCACAACCAACTGTCATCTCCGCGATATCATAATTTATTTCGTTATGCGTGGCATAAAAGCGGGTTCATTGCAAAGAAACCTGATGAATTTGATAACCCCGTCGATTTTGCATTTGGACAGTCATCTCATCCGCACTGTGAAATCGAAGGTTGTACGAATGTCGCAGTAATCAAGATGTTCTTGGTGTAAAAAATCACTTTGCCTACAGCATTTTTTTGATGAATATCAGTATTGTACCGACTATCATCTATAAAGCGATGTATAGATAAACTTGGAACTTGTTTTTGTTTAAAGGGTGTGGCCACGGTAGAGAGGAAGTAGTATCATAAGCATATTCAACAATTTTGTATTATATAAAAACGTAATTTATGTACACAACTATTTACAAGTGTATTTAGTGTATGAATCAAAGTAACAAAAATAATTTTCTTTATTCATTTTTTTAATGCAAAATGGCCAACAACTACTACTTGTATTTTGTTCATCTTTTTCCCAGCCCTCACCCCTTAAATATCTGTACCACAGAATTAATTCAGGGAGAGATATGACGTGTTTACATATGACACACATCGAATTTTCGAGTAGTTGATAGTCTGCTTGAAATGAAAAATATTTACGTTTCTTGAAAAAAAATGATAAAACAGTAGAATGATAAGAGAGCGATGCCAGAATGGATGCGAGCCTCAAACAATGTTATTCAATGATTCATGGCTAAATACTAGACGTAATCCGCAAAATTGGAAAAAAAGTCGATAAGAATTCAGTTTTTGGGAAAAAATCAAAAACACGTATTCTGTATTTTTGCATGCTCTTCACAGTGCTGTTGGATTCATTGAGCTCCGATGAACATCTTGTTTCTAATGTAAAAAATGAACTTTGTATATACAAGTTAGCCCCTTAAATAAAGAGTTCTTGGGAATATTCGAAGTGTGTTTTTCATCACTTTTGACAAGGTATTTATTACTATCATTATTAGTTATCAAAATCCCCTCCTTGTATGCAAAACAGAAAAATCATCTTGGGAGGTGGTCAACTTTGGAGGGGTGTTTCACCCCTTCAAACTGCGTTTGGGCCGATAAAAAAAAATACGTATGTCATAGATTTTGAGCCTCTATAACATACCGAAGTTTCATCAAAATTGGAGGGGGACACCTGAAAACGTTTTCTTGTCAGTGCTTTGTCTGGTCGTCGAACCCACACTGTCCCTCGTCCGTCTCAACTCTATCTAATCCTCCAAAATCGACAGTCATCATCATAATGATAACGTTCATTATATTCTATCGATTATTCCAGTGTTTACTTTTGTCCGGATTGAACGTTAATCTGGACCACCACAACAAGTCGTTGGTGGCTAACACAATGGTCGATTTTTGGTAACAATAAAGATCCCATTATTACCAAGGGACCATTTTGAGTCATACAAAATGATTCCATGTAAAGTACCTCAAATCATCCAACAAGACCAAAGATCCGCTGTATTTATCAAACCACAAACCGATTATATTCTAATTTCAAAATTTACCTCTCGTTATTCATTAATCACGGATGCATATCTACAAAAGTGCATTTCTCTGGAAAATTGTTTGGCTTGTCCATGAGGTATTCCATTTAAAAAGTCAGGAAACTCTGCAGAATGTGAATTCAACTTAATCACCAACAATGATGTACAACCATCAGCCGAATTGTTAAAGAATTGTGACGTCAGAATGTCAAGGAATCTTCATACTTCTTGGATAGAATTATTTAACAAAGAAGGCTGGTTGTATTCAGCAATGAGTCCTGAAAACGTAGAGTTAATTTGTAATGGACAAGTAATAAAAACATTGGTTATTAAGGGGACAGGGATTTTGAAAGTGAGTTCAAATTGCTCAATAGAATCATCTACTATAATACTAGAAGGAACTGGAATAATTTCATCAGAATTACCTAGCATTCATGGGTTACCCTTTACCATCAATATTTCTGAAATTGCTCCAACTCTAACTAAAGAATCTCTTCCTTCAAATTTTCTGTCAAAACTAAAACTGAACATCTTACCAAACTACACTCCTTCGGATACCTTCAGTTAATCTATTCAGGAAACCCTTGGAAAAGTCGAAGAAATCGGGCTGCATCATCAGGAGGAATATCATCATAAGTTATTCTCTCTTACAAACTGCAGTATAACTGGCGTTTTAGCGATTTCTATGGGAATAATAACCACAGTTTTAATTAGGAAGGTCTCAAACTCTTTCAGCTTGCTTAATTGTTGTTGTCAAAAGAAGCCAGCCCATATGGATAAGTTTACAAGAAGGATGCCAATTAGAAAATCTCGAATTGAAAGAGAGTATGAAATTCCTGTAACTACAATGTCATTGGTTCCAGTCCGGCCAGGACCTCCAATGCCGATCACTACAGTGTTGAGTAAGAACAATTCTCATGGAAAATTATCGTCATCAAGTTCAGAAAGTTCAAGGATGAAATCAATGGAATCAGGATCAGCTGCCTATCCGGGAATACGCTTCAGTGTTCAGTCTCAAATGACTGGTAGCATTGAAACTTTATTTTGTCTGGTTCACAAAGACTCCATGAAATTCCTCCCAAATACATTTTTCCACAAATTGTCATTCGAGGAGTATATAATCCTCAAATTTATGACCTTTCCTTTCTTGACTATTTCCAAGACCCTTGTTTTTAACACGTGTAGGGTAATAAAATCCTTACACAAAAAAATCCTTTGTAAATCCTCATTTCTGTTTACATTCAAAAATTCGGAAGAGAGTCAAATTCGTCACGACTCAACCTCTCGCCCACCCAACAGTTTCACACCCTCTCATATTTTAACTTACCAATAATAACAGAGAATAATGATTTCCACCAATCAGGAAATCCTCGTGGCCTTTCTTGTTCATTTCGAATCCCCACTACGAAATATTTTAGGGTAGTGAGAATTGTTCTGTTATATTTTAAGTTAGATACTTTTCGACTTCATAAAAAGACAGACACGACGTTTAGTCCTGAGCTGATCGAATCATTAGAAAATAAGAAACAATTTTGAGTGCAATTAAAAATAAGAAGCATTTTAGAAAATCCCGACATTAATAGTTTAAGAAGTGCAATAGTTTTGTGTGGACTTGAACAAACATTAATATTACAATTAATTCATTAATTTTTTAGGTAAAAATCCAGTCTGTTTTAATGATCATTTTTTTGTGCTATAATCTTTCAAAATATATAATGAATTAGTGTATGTTGTGTTTAGTTTATTGAATTCATTCCTCATCATTAATCTCAGCACCTGCGGTTATCGAGACATTGGTCCTTAACCTGCCCGTACGGATTGAAATTTGGCGTACCTGAAATTCTGGTATACCTGGGATTTACAACCCCAGAGAAGGGTTTGCGCTCAGTAGAACTATCGCGCCAAATCCCGTACATTCACTATGGCAGGTGTACAAGTGAAATGAGGTCACCTGAATAAAAATAAAAAATATAGAAATTTTATTTAGTTTCGGTTAACTTTTCCAGCAAATTAGATAGTTTTGTTTAAATTAGAAATGGCTAAGTTTATGATCTGTCTGCGCTTGGATTTTAGGTAGAGTACTCTACTTTCCTCTTCCGCTTCAGTGTGAAACTGCAGATAAGCATTAAATTGCTCCTGCAGTATTTCAACCTAAAAAAAAAAAATCTATTTAAAATAATGTTTGAAAATATTGTGTAAGGAAGACCACTCTCAATTTATTCACTGTTGACGCACCATAGTTTCAAAATTCACTCGAAGAAAAGGATCGATGAGGAAAGCTTGAAAATCCATGTATTCCCTTTTCAATCTGGGTGATAAATTATCGGGTGGGCTTTCTAAGCAGCTTTCCCCAACATCCTCCATTCGTTGCACTCACCAAAGCCATCGGGAAAGGATGGAATCCTCCATATATCCTTCATTATCTTCCTCAACCCCCACTGCACTCTCATTCGGAAGTTGGGCGTTTAAGGGTTGCTCTCCCTCAAAAATTCCACCATCATTAGCTGCCATTCCTTAAAGAAATTTTTTTTTTATTATATTCGAGAAATCAAGGGGATAAATAATAACTATCAGAAAAAAAATATATATATATAAAAATAAATATATATATGTAAACTATTAAAAAAAAAAAAAAAAGACTAATTATAGCAATTCAAGTTTGGGTATGGGTATCTTCACTTACTTTCTTTTTCTCCTTTTGTTGATTCCAATTATTATTTTCACCTTTCTCTTACTTTTTATTACAATTTTTATTATTTTAAACTCTTATTTTATTATTTTATTTAAGACTTTATTTTGTTATTTTATTTAAAACCTTATTTTATTATTTTATTTAAAACTTTATTTCGTTATTTTGTTTAATATGTTTTATATTTTGTTAATTGTTCTAACTGCACTTGATAATTTCAACTGCACTCATATGAATTGAATAAAATTCAGACTTAGTAGAGTGTGAGAATGCACCGATTCAGCATTTTCAAACTTTGCTCGCGCTCAAGGTTGCGCAACATAGATCCCAAGCGGCAGTGCATGGTCATGAGGTGCTGCCGCTCTCTCATTCATGCACACTGCGCGGGAATGTTCAAAAAAATTCATAAACAGATATTTGTGAATAAATTTTTCCTTAATATTTAATTATTTGATAACGAATTCTTGAGAGTTTTCTTGTATTTTATACTTGAAATCCTTCAAGAATTGGGGGCTGTTGAGTCCAGAATTATTAAATTTTATTTTATAAAATTTCTGTTCAATTTTCCCAAAAGAAATTATTGGTTAATCGTAGAGGTATTTACGATTGGTACGAAATGAATTGCTGATGATGATATTTCACCACCAGAAAGCAGAAATATCAATTCGATTTCATCAATATGATTTCTTCACTTCCACAAAAATTGTCAACTCTTTTGCAGAATCATCAATTTCATAATATTGAGACATTGAGTTCTTGAAGCTTACGACTGTTCGAATGGTCGAAAATTCGCCAGTCTTATTCCAGTCACTAAAGAAATTAAACATCTCTTCAAGAATTAAACGTGGAATTGATCTTTTTCTTGCAAATAAGTTGTCAGATCATTTATCGAAAATAATGGACAAGGGTTTAATTGAAACACCAAGAAACTGGGTTTATTGTGGCCTTAAATCAAGTGTAGCCAGTTCGATTCTTACTGAGAAAGAGAGTGACAAAATTATCAAGTGCAGAATAAGAACTCGAAAACATTGAAAAACCATTTCAAAACGAAACTAAACTGTGGATACCGATCATCTTTGGTTTAATCAAGGAATAATCAAGGACCCACCATTTACAACCTAGACTTAAGGATTTTCGAACCATTATCATTAGGAATAATTATTATGAATTATTCCTTTATCCCGGCAAAATTATCAAAATCACTATGAGTAAAATCAATTTCAAAATTCCATTATTATTATTAAAATCTCAAAAATCATCTCAAGAACTAGAATTTAAATGTTTTCCGAAATTAAATTCAAGAATAGATAAACCAAAAATTTTCAGAACTACTAAAATGAAATTTTCTCACACGAAGAAGGAAATAAAAATCGTAACATAAGCTCTTTTTGTAATTAGTCAAAGGGTACTGACAAATTTCGTAAATATCTGTAAAAATATTTGGATATAAAATAAAAACAAAATGAAAGAATGAAGCTCTAGCGTCCTACAATTTATTTATAATTCATAGTCTGTCTGTTTGAGAAGATAACTCATTTACTGATTGTCCTCGACGTTAAAAATCGCGTCTCAGACATAACATGAATAATACATATTTTATTCTCAGATTTTTCTCAGATTTTGCTCAGATTTTTCATTTGCAGATAATTTCAATTACAGTGTTTTTCATCCTGAATTTACTATACACGATAGCTCAAAAACTATTTGAGTAAGAGACTTCAAATTTCGTCAGTTTGTGCATCTAAGGAGCGAAAAGTTTGGTATTGAAATTGGGCGAAACCACTCCAGCAGTTTCTGAGATATTGGCCAAAACCCATTTTATGAAAAGAGGTTATATCTCGAAAACTATCCAAGCGATTACATTCAAGTTCAGCTTAAAAGATTCATCTCAATGAGCCCCACAAATGGTGATAATTTCAGATTTTTCAGAAGAAGTCTCTTGTAAGGATGTTCGATAAATTGGTTTCTTCAAAAATCACGGTTTTTCCTAGCTTTCTCCCTAGGAACACTGCTATTTTTTATTTCACCATTCGAAAGTAGACAATTTTTTCTACAAAATGAGTACCTTTTCATCCTGACGACAATCAGAAAGAATAGAAATCCTATTTGGAACCCGAACGTCAATTTTTGTGTTCCATCATAGGATCTGAATTTCATCTAATATTGAATTTTTATGTACCATGTGATATTATTGCAATTTAATCTATCATCCTGAGCTGAGATTTGTAGGAATCTATAAGTGCGTATTTTTTGCGAGAATAATGTTATTTTTTGAGCGATTGAAAAGATATTCATTTTTATAGAGATTCGATTGATTATGGGTAAAATCCCATTCGAAAGCATTTTGCCAATCGAATCGGCAAAATATTAAATGTCACACAACGAGTAGCGTTTGCAAATAACGCACAAAGGGTGGAACTCCTGCTTGTTTTTTTTTCATTTTATGATTATTAATATTTATCTTAACTTACTTAACTTGCCTAACTTACTTAACTTACTTAACTCGCTCCGGGTTTGGGGCTGCTTCTCCCGGGATCGAGAATGTCTCAACTTCACCTAATGACTAATTCTGACTAACAGCCATCCGGAACCCCGTTCCTGTCCGCCAAACAAAACTCAAAACAGCCCTCTGGAACCTCGTTCCAGTCCGCCAAACGTAACAACTTAAAATACCTAATCAATATCTCGATCCCCTTATCTGGAGCGGGGGTATTTCAACTCCACTTTTGCAGTCTCCCACCTGGGAACTGGGCAGAACAGTGAGACTGTCCCCGGTTGGCTCCTTTTGGGCCCTCCAAACATCCTCGGGAACCTCCCCTCCTCTGCCTCCTTAACCTACAATCCAACGCGGAAACTCAACCAAAATCACCGCTTCGAACCCGTGACCTGAACATTCATTCAATCGAAGGGTAGTCAAATAATAACTCCATTTTCTTGGTATCACTATTGCTTTAAGCAGCCTTTATTCATCCAGTCTTACTGGTGAGTGAGATAGTCTCCCACGGGCTGTATTTTCCCCTAACTCGTACTACAATATCTTCTCTTAACCCTAAGTATCACAATTTGGTAACCTGAGTTTGTTTGTGCTTGATTGTATAACTTGTAGTATCAAATTTTTATTCCTAGCGACTAGGGGTTGTTTGCCCCAAACGATATAAAAAAATAAAAAAAAATAACGGATATACAAAGAAATATTGGTGAATAATAACCGGGGTTGTTTTCCCCAAACGATACGATGATCTGACAAGGTCTTATCCTTAGCGCCTTGAGGGGTGGCTTGCCCCTAATAGCCGAAAACTTGTACAAAAAAAATTAAATATAAAAAATAAAAAAATTAAGGTCTAAAAGGTAAATATATTATATATATATAGTATATTATATATATATAGTATATTATATATATAGTATATACAGGGTGACGTTTCCACTATTGTTACAAAATGAGTGGAAACGTAGAATAAAAAATCCTGAACACGTTGTCGCGAAAATTAATTTTTTCTGATAATTAACTTTCAAATTATTAATGAAAGAATTTTGCTATTTTTCGGCCAATAAAAGCGAATAGAATGGCCGCCATAAAGATGAAAGATCCGTGACATTAACAATTGTCTATAATGCCGGCGTTCAGAGAGAATGAGTGACATTTCTACGTTCGGAATATAGCTTCTCAACCTCTCTGCTGTCATTCAAGATTTTCGATGTTTGATCAATTCAAAGATCAATAGAAAAATAGAAGTTATATGACAAAATGATTAAAATGAACAGCAAATGACCATTGGTGACCCCCTCTCCAATCTTTAATTAAGAATTATTAATTTTTTTTTGCATAATTATGTCCCATAGAAAATAATTTTTTAATGTAAAAGATCCATATAATGAATGCGACAATGTTTGCAATAACTAGTGCAACAATAAATGCGACAGTAAATGCAACAATTAATGCAACGATCGCATTCATTGTTGCACCGACTGTCGCATAAATTGTTGCATTGATTGTCGCATTTATTGTTGCAAACATTGTCGCATTCATTGTATGAATCTTTTACATTGAAAAATTATTTTCTATGGGAAATGATAATGCAAAAAAAAATTAATCATTCTCAATTAAAGATTGGAGAGGGGGTCATCAATGGTCATTTGCTGTTCATTTTAATCATTTTGTCATATGACTTCTATTTTTCTATTGATCTTTGAATTGATCAAACATCAAAAATCTTGAATGACAGCAAAGAGGTTGAGAAGCTATATTCCGAACGTAGAAATGTCACTCATTTACTCTGAACGCCGGCATTATAGACATTTGTTAATATCACGGATCTTTCATCTTTATGGCGGCCATTCTATTCGCTTTTATTGGCCGAAAAATATCAAAATTCTTTCATTAATAATTTAAAAGTTAATTATCAGAAAAAATTAATTTTTGCGACAACATGTTCAGGATTTTTTACTCTACGTTTTCACTCATTTTGTAACATTAGTGGAAACGTCACCCTGTATATTATATATAGTGAAGAATCAATATTTTTTTTCCAATAAAATAATTAGCCGAAGGAAGGTCGGTGTGGGATTTTATATGATTTTCATCACATAAATATATATATATTATATATAGTAAAGAAAAAATATTTTTTTTTTTTTTTCTTCAATATATACACCCAGCAAAAAAATTAAGGGAACGGTAAATTTTGTCAGTTTTTTGCTTGATTTTCAAATGGCTGTAACTTCGCCAAAAATGATCGTATCAGAATAAAAAAAAATCGTTGGAAAGCTTCAAGTCTCTACTCTCGAAATCTTGAGATGAAAATTTTTTATGACCATTTGTTATAACGAGATAGGAGAGTTGAAAGTGGAAAAATTTTTTTTCTTTTTTTTTCATTTTTTCAACTCGTTCCACGGACTTCAAAAAAATTTTCTCGATTCAACCCTTATGAGGATCATGTAGCCTGGTCTTTCAGCTTCAATTTTTTTTTTTTTTTTTTCTCTACGACCCTTTGTTGCTGAGATATTGTCGATTGAATCAAAAAACACCCTTTTGTCTTTAATCGTCGATATCTCAGGAACTACTGATCGCACAGCGAGCGGATGATGAGATTCGTAAACTTGAATAAATTTCCTGTAAGATTCTTGCACTGTTTGATTGAAAAAAAATTTTCTTCCAATTTTAAAATTGGTTCGAAAAAGTACCAAAAAATTGCGTTTTTTTCCTTTTTTGAAAATTGCCCTGCATTTTGCGAATTTTGCGAAAATTGAGAATGTTTCAACGTTTTTCTTTAGTTTAATGTGTGCTGGAACACCCCCTAAATTTTCAAGCCAATCGGTTCGTCCGTTTTTTTTTCCCGAACGAACAAATTTTCAGCAAAAATTAAAGGAACACTTTTTTGTGCCCTAAACACCAATTAATGATGATTAGGGCCGAAAATGTTTTTTATCCGTTATTTTTCCGTGATTTTTCGTGCAAAATTTGTTGAATTCCATCGAAAAATGAGAACAATGAAAAATGAAGAAAAATCAATAAAAAAATCAAAAAAACAATTTTTTTAAACGAAAAAAAATCGAAAAAAAAATTGTTTGAAAAAATCTGCTGAGTCACTATCTCTCCAAATCAAATGCGATTCCGGTAGTTTTTTTTTCCATTTTTCAAATTTTTTTCCGAGTTTTCTACTGGTTTTTTGAGAACAAAAATTGATTTTTCCATTGATTTACAAAAGAAGAGAAAATTTCTAATTTTCCATTGATTAAAAAAAAAATTGAATTTTTTATTGATTAAAAAAAAAATCGAATTTTTTATTGATTAATGAAAAACAAAATTTCAATTTTTTTATTGTTTTGTTGTTTTTTTCATTGTTCTCATTTTTCGATGAAATTCAACAAATTTTGCACAAAAAATCACGGAAAAATAATGGAGAAAAAACAATTTCGGCCCTAATCATCATTAATTGGTGTTTACGCACAAAAAAGTGTTCCTTTAATTTTTGCTGAAACTTTGTTCGTTCGGGAAAAAAAAACGGTCGAACCGATTGGCTTGAAAATTTAGGGGGTGTTCCAGCACACATTAAACTAAAGAAAAACGTTGAAACATTTTCAATTTTCGCAAAATTCGCAAAATGCAGGGCAATTTTCAAAAAAGGAAAAAAACGCAATTTTTTGGTACTTTTTCGAACCAATTTTAAAATTGGAAGAAAATTTTTTTTTTAACAAACAGTGCAAGAATCTTACAGGAAATTCATTCAAGTTTACGAATCTCATCATCCGCTCGCTGTGCGATCAGTAGTTCCTGAGATATCGACGATTAAAGACAAAAGAGTGTTTTTTGATTCAATCGACAATATCTCAGCAACAAAGGGTCGTAGAGAAAAAAAAAAAAAAAGAAATTGAAGCTGAAAGACCAGGCTACATGATCCTTATAAGGGTTGAATCGAGAAAATTTTTTTGAAGTCCGTGGAACGAGTTGAAAAAATGAAAAAAAAAGAAAAAAAATTTTTCCACTTTCAACTCTCCTATTTCGTTATAGCAAATGGTCATAAAAAATTTTCATCTCAAGATTTCAAGAGTAGAGACTTGAAGCTTTCCAACGATTTTTTTTTTATTCTGATACGATCATTTTTGGCGAAGTTACAGCCATTTGAAAATCAAGCAAAAAACTGACAAAATTTACCGTTCCCTTAATTTTTTTGCTGGGTGTATATATTCTGTGACGGTTTTTACCGTCACAGAATCAATAAAAATAAGAATAATTAATTATTTTGATAAAAATCACGGTTTTGGTCGCGATTCGCGGTACCCGGTGAGGATGGGGCTCATTTTGAGTCAAGACAGCAAATGTCCAGAGTGAGGTCAACATATTTTGTGACCTCACTAATTATTTTTGTTTATTTTTGTTCAATTAAACTCCAAAATTTGGAGGAAAGTACGAGAGTTAGGACTGGGAAGGATTTTCCCCAGTCCCACGAATAAATTAGAAGAGTCAAGGATAATCCGGAGAAGCTTGGACAAGAGCAGCCTCCAAGGGATTGGTCCAGCATCAGCCAACTAGGAAGAATGTTGGCTAACAGTGAAGGAAGTTGGAGATCACCAGGATCAACATTGGAGTCAGTGAAAGACAAGACTCAAATTAAAAGTGTGAAAATAAAGACTAAAGTTATGTGTGTGGAAAGAAAAGACTAAAGTTTTCCGTTTATAATTGTCGGGAAAATATTGTCCGAGTTATTATGATTATTTTTGTACATTATTTGGAATTAGTTAGTTTAAGAGAAATTTAAGTTAAGCCAGTGACGTTAGGGTAAAGTAGTGGGGGACTCGCGGGACAATTGGTTGGGTTGGGCCTCGGCTCTACCGAAATTGAGCGGAAACAGCCGAGGGAACCCAATGCCAAGTCGTGGGAGAGAAGACTCGTTCTTCTTCTCCCGGGACACCGTGGCGATCACATCGTGTAAAGAAACGTAAAGAAAATTGTAAAGAATTACGTAAGGAAAATTGCAGTAAAGAAAATAAAGTGAGGTCGACACAGAGGAAAGACAGCACAAATAACGTAAGGTACGCGAGTCCCCGTACAATTAATATTTTGAGTTTAGAGTAAAGAATTTTGAGTAAAGACTAAAAGTAAAGAATTTTGAGTAAAGAATTGAAAGTAAAGAAAACGTCGAGTTAGCGTCTGTTCCGGGTGAGTCCACCCGGCTAATATTAAAATTATTGTTGGTCATTCTTAGTTGAATTTAGAGTTAATAATTAGTGTGAAATAATTATAAAATTAATCACGAAAAGTTACTTTGAATATTTCATGTTTTTTCAATTTACGTGTATATAATTAATTCTTCTGAATATATCGAATTTATATTATTTGAGTTAAAATTTGTCATGAGTTTTGTGTAAAGTTTTTGTCGTCACGAATACCCAAATAGAGGGTATCGTCCCCTCTCCCCCTCGGGATAAATTGAGAGTTTCACATAAAAAAGCGGGTAAAATTAGAGTCTTTTTGGGGTTTTGTAATTTCGATGATTTAGAGTAAAATTTGGGGATTTGTCGTTTTCCCCCAAGCTCTTAGAATTTTGGAAGAACGACTGGCGCCCAGTTTAAATAAAGGGAAATTAATCGGGAGTAATTTGGGGAAATTTTGGAGCATAATTTTGGGTCAATTTTGAGGAACTTCAGTGCATTTAACGCGTTGGCTCAAGGTCAGTCAAGCCAAACATTACAGTCTTATCACGAGCGCATTTTTGGGGTGATTTGCCCCTTAACCAAAAAAAAATATATATAAAAAGGAATACTGTGGGGTGAGGGGTGAGTTGCCTCCTCAAACGATACGAAATAAATAATGACATAAAGAAAAATTTAGTGAACGGGGTTTATTTCCCCAAACGATACGAAATAAAAGTGAAAAAAATACACGGGGTTATTTTCCCCAAACGATACGAAATTTTGGCCCGCTCCTTCGACAGGGTGACCTTCCCTGGCGGGGCGACGGCCCGACGGGTAAGTCCTTTGACTTTAGACACTGCAGAACAGGGATGGTTCCGATAAAGCAGCACAGAGATGCGATCCCTCTCATCCACGTGCCGATCAAACAGCCCTAGGGCGAGGTCCTAGCACCGACGTTTGTCGCCTGCGCGACGCCCGCCTCGGTGGCGGTTCCCACGAGGGTCCTCCTGACGCTCGTCCCCATCCGGACGACGCCATTCTTCGGCCGCCTGGTCCCTTACCCTCCGCTCCTCGTACTCCTCTACGATGGCGCGAGCGAGAACGCGGATGTCGACGTCGTCCGAACGACTCGTCCGCCTCTGCGGGTCCACCGACGGGAATTGTTCACCCCGGCTCTGGTCTCGGTATGAGTCCGGGTGCTCATACGGAGCGTTGCGAACCGTTGGGCGAACAACGTCCTGTCATGTGGGTCTTGTGGGGGCTCTGACCGGCCTAGGTGGTGACGGCAGGGTGGGCTCCTGTCGGCTCCCGGAGGATGAAGCTCTTGCGCGCATTTCCACGTGTTTTCAATACATTAATCTGAGCTCTGACACATTGCGGAGCACTGATAGACATTGTGCTGTGCCAGTGATTAAAATAAAGAACTTCTCAGCCTTTATTTTTTTTTCAGATTAATTTTACAGCTTTTTCAATATGCCGAACAGTGGAACAGGTACTGGCAGCCATGCAACCACGGCAGAGGCGACTCCAAATATACGAATTCCACCGTTTAACTCTGAAAAGCCGGCATTATGGTTCGCACAATTGGAGGCTCACTTCAATTTATACGGTATCGTAACCGAAACGCAAAAATATTATCATACCCTCACAAATTTAGATAACAAGGCAGTAGAGCAAGTCGAGGACCTAATCATAAACGTGCCAATTAATACGCCATATCAACTAATCAAAAAACAAATGATTTCCTGTTTTTCGCAGTCAAAGCAAGCGAACTTGTTACAGTTGCTGGACCGCGAACGCATTGGTGACCGAACACCCGGACAGTATCTACGCCACTTAAAATCTTTTGTTACAGATATTGACGAAGAGGTACTGCAGGTACGTTGGCTGTCTCACCTGTCGAAGCAAATTCAAGCGTGTCTCGTCTGTCAACCAGCTGACAAAGCTTGCCGAAATCGCTGACAAAATGCATGAAGTTCTCAGGGCGAGCGTTTCAGCAGTACAGTCGACGCCGACGAACAGCCTGGAGCAACAAATTGAGACCTTGACAAAAGCAGTAGCCGCACTCACGAAGAGAAAGTCACGGTCACGCTCCGAACAAAAGTCTGGATCAGGAGGAGGAACTCGTCCCCGATCCAACTCACAACACAGGAAAGTAACGCATCCGTCAGGTATTTGTTTCTACCATTATAAATTCGGTAATGACGCACGCAAATGCATCGATGAATGCAAATTTCAAAAAAATTCCCCATCGAATCAGGGAAACGCAGCGGAGAATCACTAGCGGCGGACTATGATTCTCAAAACACGTCCCGCCGCCTATTCGTTACCGACAAAAACAACGGAACTAAATTCCTCATAGATACCGGTTCCGACATTTCAGTCTTCCCGTGCAGACGGCCTAAAGCAACGGCAAAACCAAGGGGATATCAACTATATGCGGCAAATGGATCAGTGATCAACACGTACGGACACATGCTTATAACATCAAATATCGGGTTACGTAGAGATCTAACATGGCATTTCGTAGAAGCTGAAGTCTCCAAGCCTATCATAGGAGCAGCCTTTCTGCACCACTTCAATCTTATGCCAGATTTGAGAAATAATTGTATCGTTGACGGAACAACTGGACTCACAACACGTGATCAATCAACGCGTTTCGAAGCGCAATCGATCAAATCAGTCCAGACGAATAACGATTCCCCGTGGTTACAATTGTTAACACAATTTCCATCAATCACTAAACCAGATGGTCAACTTCGTGTAGCAGCACATACGACTGTGCACCACATCAGAACGACATCAGGACCACCAGTTTCGAGCAAGGCACGACGACTTGCGCCTGACAAACTGAAAACGGCTCAAGCGGAATTTTCAAACATGTTGAAGCTCGGTGTCGCGAGACGTTCTGAAGGACCTTGGTCATCTCCACTCCATTTAGCGCCGAAGAAAAATGGCGAATGGAGACCTTGTGGCGACTATCGGGCGCTAAATGATCGAACGATTCCGGATAAGTACCCGGTACGCTATTTACAAGATTTTTTGGCAAATCTGCACAACAAAATAATCTTCTCGACGATTGATTCAGTTAAAGCATTCAATCAGATAACGGTCGCGCCAGAAGATATCGAGAAAACCGTGATAATCACACCGTTCGGATTATTCGAATTTCCGTACATGACGTTCGGACTCAGGAACGCGGCTCAGACTTTTCAGCGTCTGATTGACGAAGCCACACGCGATCTACCATTTTTGTTCCCGTACATTGATGACATTTTGGTAGCATCGGAAAATGAGGAACAGCATAGAGAACACCTCACAACACTGTTCCAACGATTACAGAAATACGGTCTCGTCATTAACGTCACGAAATCAGTCTTTGGGATACCAGAAGTTACGTTTCTCGGCCACACAACTAACGCGCAGGGAATCAAACCCCCTCAGAATCGCGTCACGGCTATCAGCGAGTTTCCGAAGCCCTCTACAATCAAGAAACTTCGAGGATTTCTGGGCACAATCAACTTTTACCGCAAATTCATCAAGGGCGCAGCAGAGATATTAGCTCCTCTCAACGCTGAACTTCAAGGCCCGGAGGTGAAGAGCAACCAGATCGTGAGCTGGACGCCAGAACTGGAAACCGCTTTCGAAAAATGCAAGCAAGCTTTCGCCGATGCTACTCTGCTGTCACATCCAAACAGCGAGGCCGAGTGGACATTATTTACTGATGCATCCGATCACGCTATCGGAGCAGTTCTGCAGCAGCGACATCATACATCATGGCAGCCGCTGGCATTTTGCAGCAAGAAATTAACGTTATCGTCGCAGAAGTACTCAACGTACGATCGCGAACTCCATGCAATCTACGAAGCAGTTCGGCATTTCAGACACATGTTCGAAGGACGTCTCGTGGTCATCTATACCGATCACAAACTGTTGACGCACGCCTTCAAGCAGAAACCAGATCGTGCATCACCATGGCAATTCAGGCGATTGGACTTTATCGCACAGGTCTCCACCGACGTACGCCACGTTGCGGGCTCCGAAAATATCGTAGCTGATACACTTTCGTGTGTCGACGCAGTTACCAGATCCGTCACGACGGAAGAATTGAGTAACGCTCAGAAAGAAGACCCAGAATTACAGCAACTACTTCAAAACCCAAGAAACGCGTTACAGCTGAGAGAAATCAGGTTTCCAGACAACATGACATTGTATTGTGACGTCGAGTCAAATTCAGTACGTCCAAACGTCCCGCGGAAACTCAGAAGACAAATCTTCGATTCACTTCACTCGCTAGCACATCCTGGAAGAAAAGCATCGAGGAATCTAGTCACGAAACATTACGTTTGGCCATTGATAAGCAAAGATTGTATGGAATGGAGCAAATACTGTTTGGCGTGTCAGAAAAACAAAGTATCACGACACACTTCCACGCCACTCTCCAACTTCGAATTACCGTCACGACGATTCGAACACATACATATCGATCTCATCTCGTTACCGCCTTCGAAAGGATATAAATATTGTCTGATGATCATCGACCGTTTCACGAGATTCGCAGAGGCTGTACCGCTCCAGGATTACAACACCAGTACCGTAATCCACGCGCTACTCCAAAACTGGATAGCAAGGTTTGGAGTCCCTCTGAGAATAACGTCAGACAGAGGTGGACAATCCATAGCGGATACGTACCACCAACTCACGAATTTATTAGGAATTCAGAGAGAACTGACAACACCGTTACACCCGCGAGCAAACGGACTTGTGGAGAGACTCCATCGGCAGCTCAAATCAGCGTTACGATGCCACGGAGACTCTTGGTTCGACGCTCTTCCTCTCGTCTTGCTAGGAATGAGAACAGCATTCAAGGAGGACATCCAGGCCACTCCAGCCGAGCTAACGTATGGAGAGAACATCCGCGTGCCTGGAGAATTTTTCGCTCCAACTGATCATCGAAGTGCTCCCCAACTCATAAGAGAGCTTCGCAGACATCTTGCACAGATGGCCCCGGTACCGATGTCAAGACATGGACAGAGGCCTACATTCACGCATAAAGATCTCGCAAGAAACACGCACGTTTTCGTCCGTACCGAGACGCAAAACCACAACCATTCTCCACCGTATGATGGTCCATATAAAGTCATCAGCAGACATGAGAAACACTATATCGTTCGCGCTAAAGGAATGGGTAGAGGAGCGCCACTAACAAATGTACCGATATCGCTGGACAGATTAAAGCCAGCATATATTCTACCAGAAGATGCAGAGCAGGCACCAGATCCAGTATCGCCACCACATGATCAAAACCATGGACAACCACTGCAGCAAGGCAGTCCACAAGCTGGACCGAGTTACGCAGCTGCAGTAAAAACTAAAAAAACTAAGAAAGTGTTCTTTTCTCAGGACAGAAGCAAGATTTTGTTCTATGACACATAACAAGAGTATCGTAAGCCCAGAAAACAGTTTCGCTGGGAACACTCAAAAATTTTTTTAACGTTACTTGGCACTCAAATTTTCGTGCCCATTTGCAAGACAACAATAATTTTTTTTCTGTTACAGAATCTAAAAAACTACGTTTTTTTCCAACAAAGGGAGCCATGTAGCAACCGCTACAGTACGCGTGTACTTGAAGAGCACAAATAATATCTTCTATCGCATATTATTTATACCTGTCTCGCTCTTGACCATTGTAACGCGTATTCTCTTCAATTTCCTTTTGTGTGGATATTCCGAGTTTCGGGTATCCTTATATGGTGATTATTAAATCACACTCGCGCATCGGCAGTTCACGAGAACGCGTCTCAATCACCACACTATTGACTTGTACGATATCACGTAATTTAAGGGGTTATACGCAGTTAGAATTTTCAAAAAATCGTTTTTTTTTTTTTTCATTTTTGGAATGTACATATATTTGAGTATATTCTCTGAAAATTTGAAGTCAATGCGATAAATACTTTCGGAGATATACCTGAATTTGTAAGGCCACGTCAGAGCATTAGAAAGTAGGGCCAGTAAGAACTGGACGAGCAGATGCACGCATGAGGCACCCTACCTGAGATCCTTTATTCTATTGTTTTCTTTTAGAATACGAGTATAATAGTTACGTATACTAAAGATTTGAAGGTCACATCCAGTTATATTATAACCAAAAAGAAGTGTTTCGTCAGTCTAAATTGTTCTGCTACGTTGTAAAGTCGTGCGTTCAGTTCAAACTTACTTGTGAATTCTGTGTTTTATTGTGAATTTGATTTAATCGTTAAAAAAATGCCTCGTAAATGTTCAAGATCTCGTGGAAGTACCGAAAAATTCCAAATATCTAGAGGAAAGAAGAGAAGACAGACTTTTAATCCAAAGACTACTGAAACGGATGAAAGTAGTTTTAGTGCGTCTGCTAAAAAATTCAAAATGCAGAAAGAGATTTTAGTTTCGCGTGATCCTTCGATTGAATATAGAATTTTAAATTTCATTACAGTATTTGCTGCGATAAGTGAATATGTGCAATGTAAGTCTTGTAAGGGAAACATAAAATTTGAAACTGCTTCTACCCGTGGACTTGGTTTTTAAATCCTTGTACTGTGTGATAAGTGTGAGAATCGTGTGATAAACTCCAGCCCTTTTGTCGAGCATTCTTACGAAATAAACAGAAGATTTATATTTGTGATGAGAATTCTGGGACTAGGATTAAAAGGCGCAGCTAAATTTTGTGGCTTGATGGATATGCCTGCTTTTTTAACACAAAACACTTATGACTTGATTATTCAGAACATTCATTCTTGTGTGAAAGTAGCAGCTGAAAAACTGTTTGAAAAAGCCCATACCGAGGAAAAAGAAGCGACTGTTGAAAACCAAGGTGACCAAAATGATAGAGAATTAACAGTTTCGGGTGACGGAACCTGGAAGAAGCGAGGGTATTCTTCTTTATATGGAGTGACATCATTGATTGGATATTACACTGGAAAAGTCATTGATATAGTTGAAAAGTTCTTACTGGAAGCAGTGTGAGGTTTGGAAACCTAAAAAAGGTACTGAAGAGTATACTGAGTGGTACGATGAACATAAAAAAACTTGTGCTGCAAATCACGAGGGCTCTTCAGGTAAAATACAAGTCGATTCTGTTATTGAAATGTTCAAGCGTTCAATCGAAAAATTCCAAGTTCGTTATAAAAACTATATAGGTGATGGCGATTCAAAAACATATTCTGGGTTACTGAAAGCTGCTCCTTATAATAACTATGAAATTGTTAAAAAAGAATGTATCGGGCATGTTCAAAAGAGGATGGGCTCACGACTCCGCGACCTATTAAAAAATAAGACTGAATCAATGGAAAAAGACGGAAAAACAATTAATAAAAAAGTACTTTCTGGGAAAGGTAAACTCACAGCTAAGCTAATAGATAAGCTAACAGTTTATTACGGTTTGGCAATAAAAAGAAATTGTGATTCTGTGGACAGTATGTATAATGCAATTTGGGGAACTTATTATCACTATTAATCGACCGATGAGAATCCTCAACACGAAAGGTGCCCAGATGGAGAAGATTCATGGTGTACTTGGCAGCAAGCGCTAGCAACAGATACATTATCTTCTTACACCCATGATTATCCAGCTTTACCAGCTGATGTTGCCGAAGCTATATATCCAATTTATGAAAACCTTAGCAACGTAAATTTATTGGAAAGGTGTGTAGGTGGATTCACACAAAATAATAATGAGAGTTACAATCAGCTAATCTGGAAAATAAGTCCGAAAATTGTTCCATGTGGCTCTAAAGTTGTTGAAATAGCGGCTTACATTGCAGCTGCAACATATAATGAAGGTACAACATCATTGTTACACATTATGAGTGCATTAGGGATTTCATAAGGCACCGCAGCTCATGATTATGCTCAGAAAGAGGACGCAGAGCGTGTGATGATCTCCAACGCGAGAGCGCTAGGGAGCACGCGCGAAGAAAGAATGGCTCGACGACAACACCAGCTGGACTTACTGGAAGCTAAGGATCCTACACCAGGTCCCTCTTATGGCCCTGGAATCGATGATACCATGTAAGTGTTGCGGCTGAGTGAAAGAAATAATGACAAAATAAACTATTCAATAGCGTTAAAATTCGACGGTCAACATTATTCCCTTCAACCGCGGATAGAACTAATAGATCTAGGAAAACTAGAATATCTATTCAATTCTTCTCCAATTATTTAATTTGTATTTAGGGGACGTGATTGTTCGGGTTAAGTATTAAAATACACGACGGTCAAACGCGAGGAACGAGAGAGAAATCGCTATATTGATTGGAAGAAAGTTCTAAGGAAAAAAATTGTTAGTTAATTAATGGAATTGAAAAAAGATTTATTCAAAACTATTTAGATTCTACAGAGAATAATTGTTATTGGAAGTAAAAATCATTCATAGACAGATCCGTGAAAAACCCATGTGTTATTGGGAAAGGAGTAGGATTTCTGAATAGTAATAAGGGAAAAACAATTATTGTAAAAGTAAAGGAAAAATAATATTATGAAACTTACGGTTGTTGGATGAAGTAAAGAAAATTGGGTTGTAGGTGAGGATTTCTGCGGTGAGAGTGAGCAGTGATGCTGTCCCTTGGTAGGCGGGGATGATTTCACGGATGCTCCCTCGGTTACACGGAGTGGTCAGGTGTTGAGGTGAATCTCCGCAGCTCTCAGTGGTGGTCCTCTGTAGTTTCTCGTTCGAGTTGTCAAAAATATTCACGAGTTTTTATTTTAACTGACTGTGTTTTCGAGTAAAAGATGAAGAGAGATTCGGTGTTGATCCAAGGAAAATTAAGATTCGACTGATGCCGATTTCTCCAGGTTTTCCCTTTATATAGCGGATTTCGTTAATGGGGGTGGTATGCTGCACCCCTTCGTGCTTGGGTTTTTTCCTTTATTGGATGAGTCCAGATGATTTCCTGGAAGTTCTTCTTTGCGGCCTTTTTAGAATTTAATTAAATATTTTCTAATAAAGGTTTCACGCATAAAACTACCCATTCTTCTGTAAATTTTCACAGCTTCGTGATGGGCGTTTGCGGCAGTTGTCGTATGGTTTCTACGAATTGGTATCGTGGCTATTTGAAATTTTGGATGTTATTGCGTGATGACCAATCGGAATAGTTCTCTCATTTTATAGGGGAGTATTCCTAGTCCGCATTATTTTCCTCTCCAAGCAGTTCAATTAAGAATTTCGGTTTTATGTCATTTCAACCAATAGCAATGCAGTCACCTTTTTCCCTGCATGCTATCGGTGAGAGCAGCCTGTTCGATGGGTACCTTTCAGTCGAAGGTACCGTTTTCCTCCTTGTTCCTGGTGGGCGGTCCTCCCTCGTCCAGTTTTTTCCTTCGATGTTTACTCATGCCTTTTCCCTTTGATTATTTTTTGTACAGGGATTCTTTTCCCTAATTTTTCTCTTTTTCTTACTCTGCTAAAATTTTTGTTGAGTACACAACATAAGTTAAAAAAAAAAAATTTACCTATGTGTAAACTACTTCTGAAACTTTAAACGCGTTTATCTCAAAACTGACATTTTAGAGTCGGTGAGCAAGATTTCTCAGAGATGGCTCAACTAATCGGGCTGAAATTTTAACACAATGTTTTTAAATACATTCTTCAGGTATTGAACGAAGGAATAAGATGTAAAAAAAATTTTACTATTTTTTTTTGACAATTTAAAGCGAAAATTTTCATCGAAAACGAATTTTTTTTTCAAATTGCCGCCATGTTATCAAAAATGAAAATTTTGTTTATTCCTTCGTCCGATTCCTGCATTTATCTATCCTTTAAAAGAATTCACCTTTCTTTTTCATTTCAGATAATCCAAACCGACGACATCGTGCTCACCACCGAGCGCCTTTTTTTGGAGGTCGTTCGGGACATCATCTACAGAGGCGGTGCACATCAATATTTTGACACGAGTAATACACAATTATATTCTTCAAAGTGTGCTCTTTCAGAATTACCATCACTTGTACTTAATAAGTAAAAGCTGTGTCCACAAAAAAATCGTAAAAAAACGTTATTTTTGAGCCTCGCAACTGCGTATAACCCCTTAATAAACGCAATTTTATATATTTTAATTGCAGTGTTAGTGATACATTTATTTAAATAACCACATCACTACATCCTTTCTTTTTTTCCATAAAACTAACATTGAAGAAGATATGAGTATTTAAAGCTACACAGAGATGAGCACATATGCCATTTTTCCAAAATCAAAAACGGTCATAATTTCGTAAAAAAAAAAAAATTATTTTTTTTTCAGGAAATGACTTCTGATAACCATGTCAGCAACATATTCAAAAATGAACAAAATCAAAAAATACGACCCAGAAATCGAGTGAAATAGCGCGGAATGCCTCATATATTTCATAGAAAATATGTTCTGAAAATGCCTTTTCATACAAAAAAAGTCTTTGTCAGAAATGATTTCATGAGGAACCTCTTTATAAAATTCGATTTCATAGAGATTTTTTTTACTGAAGCATCTGTGTTTCTTACTGAAGTATCTGTGTATCTAGTGAAATTCAAACATCACACAAATATCCACCATTGAATTTAGGGTTATGGCGAATTCCTCCATGGAAAATTTCGCATTGACAAATTCCGCAATGGAGGAGATGCAATGGGAGAAAATGTGATGGAAATGAACGACATGGAAAGAATCGCCATGGTAAGAATCGCCATAGTAAGAATCGCCATGGAAAGAATCACCGTGAAAAGAATCACCATGGAGAAGAAATGCCATGGAAAAAACGCCATGGAAATACGTTTGAATGGAACGTTTGAATACGACATGGAGAGCTATGAACAAAAAACCATGGAAAAAAATGGAAAGTATCGCCATGGAAAGAAATACCATGGAAAGAATCACCATGGAAAGCGGCAAATTCGTGATGGCAGCCACCATGGCAAACGCCATTTCTGAGTGAAACGAAGTGCGCGCGCACACCGAGTCAGAAATTTCACAGGATGAATGTAGCTGCAAAAGTGCGTGGAACGACTATACTGTACATCGGCGTACTTCTCTCCTAAGGGGCCCAAACTATTGTCGAACTAGCCAAAGAGGTAACCTCCGAACTCGACGCGAAGCTGAAATTCACATGTTTTAGCACAAGAGCCGAATATTTCCGAGGTTACTTCATTGACCAGTACGACTTTACCAGCGTAGTAGTGAGGATAGACATCGAAGCAGCGTATAGCATTTTCACGTGTGACTGTCTCCATTGAGAATTAACGAGTTTTATTGATGAGTGTTTGTATTGAATAATAATTGGAAATATTATTAAAAAAGAGGTTGCGGGGAACTCTGTACACGCGGAAAAAGTTATACTTCTTCAGCATGAGCGGGAATTCATTTTATAGTGTATTTAAGGAACGTATCTAAAATTGGAAAATGAGTGACGGAAAATAACTACAATCGCTGGAATTCAAATTGAATCAATGAACTAGGGGTGAGCAGCTACTCGCTCGCTCGCGAAGTGGGGTGCGTCATTGCTCGCTCGATTGCAAATAGAGAAGTGCGTAGTTGCTCGCTCGCTACGCTCGCTCGCGAATGGAGGAGTGCCTTACTGCTGATTAGAAAGAATTAGTGAGAATGTATTGTGATGAGTGTGAATTCAAGCCGCACTCTGAACTTCCCGATAATTTCTCTCACTTACTATTTGAAAAAATGATGAATGATAAAAACGATAGATAATAACAGACATCATCGTGGAAACTATCAAAAAATGTGTGACGTGACATTTTCTCTTCCCACCCTCTATGAACCTAAAACTAAATCTCCCCCGCAGGGGCTAAAAATGGGCGCCAGGTGGTCTAATTTGGTGGGACCAACACCGCAATTTACTCCAGCCAACAATTAAAATACCTTAACCTAACTAACCCTTAAACGTAACTAAAATCCCAAAAACGTAACGCAAAACCTAAAACCTAAACTTAAGAGGGTGGAAGGGTACGGAACAGCCTCTCGGCAGCTGAGCACTCGGTTATGGAGAGAGGGGTGGATTCGGTGGTGAAGATGGGATGTTAGGGTAAACTCAAAATAAAACGCAAATATTGTCCTTACGTGTTCCACTATTGAACCAGAAAAAGTATATACAAAAGACAAATTAATAATAATGATAATAGCAACATCACAGGAATATCATGTGGAGGGCGCGAGTCCATTGATCCGCGTCCTGGGTCCTTCGTGCGCTTGGGGTGGTCTCCTGACCACTGTATTTGAGAACACATAACTTTAGGGGTGGTTGCGTCAGCGGACACTTCAATAACGTCCTCCCTTCATCGGGAACGACCCCAACTCTTACGAGACCACGGAAGGGTCCCGCATTTGATGTGGGGGTGGGTTTGGGCAAAAGATACCCTCAATGCTCTCGGCCAACGCAGTTCTGCCCCAATCACCTAAGGAATCACCCAGATTCCCCGATGGTGACTTAGGGTGGTTTTTGGGCAAAAGATACCTAAGCACCACTCGACAACAAGGGGTTTTCCCCAAATCCCGCAGAAAATCCAACGGATTCTCCGGGAGGGGTTGTGGGGGTGGTTTTCGGACAACAGATATCCGAGCCCCAGGCGACAGTTGATATCGCCCCAAATTAGGGGAAGAATCCAAGAGATTCAGTCCTAATTGAGTTGGGGGTGGTTTTCGGACAATAGATATCCGATCCCCATGTGACAATTAATATTGACCCTTGAGTTAGGCCCAGGGGTGAGTTGCGTAAGTCATGGACGCGGGGGTGCAAGTTGAGCGGACGCCAACTGCCGAACACCCCTGCGTCATAATGGACTCTTCCATTCTCGACGCCCTGAAAATCCGCGGAAAACGATAAAAATGCCGGGAATCTTCGTGAGCACAGCAGCACGCCTGCGGAGGGTAGATATTACGTACATGAAGCTAAGCGCTTCATTAATTGAACAATTCTCCCGAGAGAATTAATATTTTTCCCGAGACAAAAGAATTAACTTATTGGACCACGTGGCCCAAGAAAAGAAAACGACTCACTTTGGGTGTTTTTTTTCCCTGGCGTTGAGAAATTTGGGGTTAACCGCCCTCGGCGCCTGCTCCTCCTCGTCTCAGCTTCTGTGGCTGTCCTTGTGGTGATGTTGGGGTTGCTCTGAGGATCGTGAAAGAACGCTTGGGGTAGCTCCAACAACACTGCACTAATTATAATCCTTTTATTCCCTGTTTGGCACGTGTTTTCCGGCACTTCTTTGCACTCGTTGTGCTCACTCTCGTATCCCGGACGCAACTGGTTTCACGTCGCCATGTGTGAGGAACATGGCGGCGTGTCCGGTTGAAGCGATGTATGCGCGCTCTGCTGCTGTCGCTCAGTAACAGAGCGGCACGAGAATCGGCCCAACTGTAACCCGCGAATATTTGAATGGGAAGAAGAATTGAATTCTTTCCCCATTCAAATAAAATTGGGATTTTTGCCGACGGAATTATTGGATTCCGTCGCAAATGTTGGGGAGATCTCAAAATATGGAGATCAATAAACAAATCGATTTTTCCTTTTCCGGGTCAGTGCATGGACTTCACTTTCAGCGAAGTTAAGAAAAATTTAATAAGGTTTTTCTTAAAAAACTAAGAAAGTACTGTATCGATTTCAATCAAAAACTAATCAGATCGAATCTATATCGAGATGCTTCGATCGCAACATCGATCATCTTGATCGCATTATTGATTAACGAGAAAACGTGAACGAAAAAATTGGTCACATACATACATACACACAGCCATAGTCGTAAAAACTATCAAAAAATGTTGGGGAGGTCTTGAAACATGGAGATCGATCGAAAAATCGATTTTCCATTTTCGGTGTCATTATATAAACTTCCTTTATCGGGAAGCTAATAAATAGATTTATTTTTCTTTACCAATCTACAGAATATTTACCTTCTAGATTTTACAGACTGTTAAATTCCATCAATTGTAACTATTTTCCGTCACTCATTATCCAATTTTAGATACGTTACTTAAGGGAGTTCATCCGGTAACTGAATTAATAGACCAATCATTATGAGGAAAGCTGCATATACTTCTGAAAATATAAAAAGTCACTTGTTAAATTTCAAACTCTTCGGATATCTTGTTCGGAAGAAATCGATGAATGGAGATTCTTTCAATTAACACGGTCCTTTATGAAACCCATAGGTTTTCGTCCAGAAACATGAAATTCGTGGCAATTAACAGGTTTTCAGAGGGGAAACTTCCGTTATGGATAAATAAATGTGTAAAGAACAGTTTAAGAGCTTTCTCAAATACATTAGATACTCGGTGATTTTAGAATAAATTAATCTGTCTTGAAAAATACTGATTTTCTGGAATTTAACCTCCATCTCATTCACATGACAGTAACGTCAGAACCGCGCGCTTTTTGAAAATAATATGAATGCTTTCCGAATTACGTAATGTATACTACGCTTGCACATCAAATCATACAAAAGTAGCTGAAAATGTCATGAATTGACCCTTTTCTACTTGATCTTCAAAAAAATTATTACTATAAATTCGTATTTTTACAAAAAAAAACATGATTGCTGAGGAAGCATTTCTAGTATATATCAGCCGTAAACGTTATGACTGCACTAGTCATCGAGCCGATTACGTTAGTCGTAGTGATTTTTCTTACTAATTAAATCGGTACCAGATGAACTTCCTTAAATACACGATAAAATGAATTCCCGCTCATGCTAAGGAAGTATAACTTCTTCCGCGTGTATAGAGTTTCATGCATCGTCTTTTTGTTTTGTTTTTTTACATATTTATTTAAACTGATTTCTCTTGATTCCTTTTCCGCCATGAATATTCCCGCTCTTGCCGGAGTTTCTCTCCACGACGGAAGAAGGCGCCAGCAGACGGAGGGGAATCATAGGGAACAAGTTGCTCAATCAAATTGCCGATGCAGTAGACCAATCAATCCGGAAATCAATGCCGTTAGATCCTTCAACCCTATTGGTGGAAATTTTTGAAGGAAATGGAGGAAATCAAGGACGTCTGGAAATTACAATTAATTGACAATAATCAATTGCCACAAATATTAATCGAAATATTATTATGAAAAATTCTGTCGGAATTTTTGACGTTAGCTCTTAAGACTTATTCTTATATCATAAATTTAATGACCGGAATCAAAGTAAAATAATACCGGCGATAAAAGAATAGAATTAAGAGCATTAGTATAGGAACTCGCAATGGCTCAGCGGTAGAGCACCTGACATGTAATCAGAGGGTCGTGGGTTCAAATTCTGCTTGCGCATTCCGCATTCTTTCCGAATATTTGACTTTGATAATTATTTTTAAATTGTGGGCACTATTCTGCATATTTACCATTTCTGGTACCATTTTTCGGTAAATATGTATAATAGAGCCCAAAATGAAAATTAATTAATTTTTTTTTTTGCTATTTTTCTTACTTTAAGTTATGCATAATGAAGAATTGATTGTTAATGTCTTTTTTTAGAAGTTCTTGGAATTATGTATTAATGTATGTAATTTGACCCTGTCAGTGGCTTCGGCCGTTGGGTCTTGATAAACAATAAACAATAATAGAATTAACGTCATTGGTCAATTAATTTGGGAAGAGCCACCTGTGTTCTAATTTTCGACTCACGCCGGCGTCTTCCCTCACTTTCCGTTTTGGTGGCAAATTGTACAGACGTGATTTTTGCTGAGAGAAAAATCATATTAATTACCGTTGCAATTAGAATTTTGAGGAATTAAATTTACCGAGGATTTTTGGAAATTTACCGGGGAGTGGAAGGAAGTTGAGAGCTACGAAATTTTGAGGCTAAAATCAACAACACTCCGGTAAGCGTGATTAAGCGAATTAATTCAACTTTTTTTTTCTCTTTTGCAAGCGTCATTACGACGCCGGTAGCCGCCATTGTTGGATTTTCCGTGGCGTGATATTTTTTAATTTTTTTTTCTTCGCGAAATTCAATAAACGCGAATGGTTTAATGTTTTCTCGTTCCTCGGCAATTTAGTTTTTTTTCATTTCGAAAAAATACTGTCAAGAAATTATTGGATAATTTTGTGATTTAATTATTTTTTTTTTACGAAAAAAAAAACGGTCGGTATTTGAATTTTCAGTGATAATTTTTTTTTTGTTGTGACGATAATTTTTTTTTGTTATTATCATTAATTTTTCTTTCCATTTTATTTATTAATGATGATTGATTGTCGTCTAATTTATTACTTTCATTTTTTTTCAATTCATTCATTTAAAATTTCATCGCTGGAAATCCTGGAGGCGTATTTTATGGGACGCCGAGTGTCCACGCGGCTGCTGAGCCTTAAGGTGCTTATCGTGGAGAATCAGAATCAATTCAAATTTTGACTTTTACTTTCTTCACAATTTTTTTTTACGACAATTTAAATTGTGTTGTTAATTACTGTTTTGTCGTGTTAGTGATAATTTGTCGGGACTTTGGAATTATTTCTGATCATTTTTTTGTGTTTTGATAAATAAAATTGTATCGAATCATGAACGATTCAATTGTGTTAATTTTCCCACAGTAAAAACGAA
This sequence comes from Aleiodes alternator, assembly GCA_963921955.1. NCBI lineage: Eukaryota > Metazoa > Arthropoda > Insecta > Hymenoptera > Braconidae > Aleiodes > Aleiodes alternator. Next base: position 2,053,224 of record OY998102.1, on the reverse strand, counting down.
CATAAAATTGTTCAATGAAATTCAAATTCTGTGACGACATATTTTCTCTTTTATTATTACTGTAATATTATTTTTTTTAAAAAGCAGAGTTAAAGAGATATCGCTCTGAATTAAAATTACAAAAGACAAAATTGGATTTTATTTATTTAGAAATCTGTATTCCTTTTTGATGAATTACAGGTGAGTTATTGAATCCAGTCGCCTTCACGGTCATTAGGATTTTGCAATCCTTCTGTTACTGACTAGTCGGATATTCACCTGGGATTAAATTTTGATAATTTCTTTGTTTGTTTTTCTCGGATGAAACGGTCGTCCTGGCACCCAACAATTAACGTTGTTTGAATTTATTTGATATTTGATCATTTTTGGTTTATTCAGAGTTTCACGAATTTATTAATTACCGTGGATTGAAAATACGTGACAACTTTTTGGCGCCCAACGTGGGGCATGTTTAAAATTATTAGCCATTGTTGTTTTGGGCTGATGAATTTAAAATAAAATCATGGAGTTTCGGTTTATAAATTTTGTTTGGGATAGGAATACAGAAAATATTGTTACTGAATTTTTTTTATTTCGCAAATCGTTTTGTTTTGTGTTTGTGAATAATTTATTTATTTGAATATATACAGGTTTCAAAAGGGGGATGGGGACTATCGACAATGTATACGTGCTAAACTATTTGATCAACAAAAATCTCGGACGGAAAAAAGGGTAATTGGCTACTTTTACTCTGCCAAAATATTGAAAAATTTGAATTATTTAACCAATTTCTTGAATTAAATTGATGTGTTTCGATGTAGCAAAGACCAGTAGCCAGATTTCAAGGCGAGCAGACACAGTCCTAATTGAATTTTTACCTAAAACAATTAACTTTTTTTGGAAGTCACTAACCAATTGAACCAAGAAAACAATAAATGAAAATTGAGATTATCACCACGTTTGGCGTAACCCAAGGCCACGATGAGAACGTAGTGGTGCATAGGCCTCGTAAAGGAACCTATCACGACCCATCCTATAAACGCCACTCGGGATTTCAGATGAAGAATATATTGACAACAAACTCCGCCCACCTTCATTGGGCATAAAAAATTTACTTTTTATATTACACGGAAACAAGTACTTCATGCACAATGTGCTTTTTAAAATGTACCTTTTCCCTCCGTTGTCAATAATTTGTACACTTCACGTGGAACAATTTCAATTGGAAATAGCAATTAAAGTAGAAACGAAAAAAGAAGAAAAAGACGAAAGAAAAAAACTCAATAAATTTAATACGGATTAAATGAAACTTCAAAATACTCATCTGAAAACTGGATTTTCCAAAGAAAAAAACCGAGACGCAGTGGTGGCAACTAGCTCTTAAAACAAAACGCACAGTTTTGATGTTTCACTGCAGAGACCCAAAATTATACTGGTCTGGAAAAAGGCTCATTTGGTTGAATTACCAAATTTACCATTCCCTTTAGACCATTGATCTCTGTTCATCATTGTCTTTTCACACCAACTATCTGTGTCAGGAAGAAATCGACTGTTTCGTACCTGCCTCACCTCTCACCCAGCCCTTCACCCCATGCTCAATTAAAACATCAAACTCTACTCTATTGAATTCATTATTTGTTTCCAAATTACTGTGAAATAAAATTTATGAACGTTTGAATGTTGTATTCATTGAGTTGTTAAAGACAATGAATTAATTCAAATTTTTCAGCTCAAAATTGACAACCCCAATTATTTTGCAAAAAAAATGTAAGAAAAATGAAATTTTCTCTAAACCAAACTCAATGCGAACCTAGAAAAGGCGCAACGAGCAAGGCGGAAGAAAAAAATTCGAAATAAAACGTTGAAAACACCAATTTTCAGTTGGCAGAGCTATAGTATCCAATTACCGAAAATCCCGTCCCTATCTCCTCGTGTAAAATCTATAAATTCAAATATTTTTTCCTTGAAAACTCAACTACAAAATAACATCAAATTTTGGCACGATATTTACGTAATTGACTGGAAAATTTTATAGAATTTCTAATTTTTAATTATTAGTATCATTGGACATTCAAAAACCCAAGAATTTTTTTTCCCATAATTTTATCTGTAGCCGATTGTATTCTTTTTCTTTGAATCACTCAATCATTCTAATACAGTTTGAGCTGTGATTTTTTTCCATCAACTTTTCTCATTAATTCATATTTTTTTTTTAAATTAATAATTTTTTTTTCATTTGAGAAACTGCCCAGCACGGTTTATATGACTTCGGACTTTTTGAGATTACGGTGTACTGTTGTTGTTTTTGACGGGTATACATTTATAGTCAGTGCCGCCAACGTTGAGAAAGAATGTCTCACCGATTCATTTCAGCCAGCCGAATGCAGCCAACGTTATAGCGAAATGTCTCACCGAGAAACTTTTCAACCGAAAACGTCAAGATGGGGCGTGGTTTGCATCAAAATATTTTTTTATAAATAAATAAATTATTTTCTCATACAAAGAAGGTTCATTTCTCTACTGAAATATTGCAATCAACGTCTAGTATTTTTTGTAATAAGGAGGGAGGCGTAATTAAAAAAAAAAAAAACTGTCAAATAGTAAAAGTATAGTTAGCCAGTGCACGTTCTAAACGTACACATGGCGCAAAACGCTCCCGCGTTTTCTGATTTGATTCATAGTTGTTTTTGATTCATACAGTTTCCACTGATTGTAACATAATGATTAAGTAATTGTATTGAATAATGAGATAATAATCATTTTCATTTTGGAATTATTTATGAAAATTGAATTCCAATCATTTAAAAGGGCTTTTGTATGAAAAAGTATGATTAATGAAAATAATACGAAAAAATAACGAGCCACGGGTCGACAGGTGTCCATAGGAGACGTGAGAGCGAGCGAGGCATGATTTTTCACTTGCTCACATATCTCTCATTAACGCCCGTGGCTCGTGCAGATAATCATTTCGTTATTGCCAAGTGCTCCCACAGGTTTAAATCAAAAATGTCGATACGACTAATTCATAATTAGTGGATTAATTGAAGGGAAAGTGTAAAAATGTTGGTTTTACTTGAAACCCCAGCGGACCAAGCTATTTATAAGGTGAAATGAATCAATAATTTGTTTCAAATATCGGAAAAAAGCCATTAAATAAGTTTTTTGCCAATTAAACCAAAATGTTATGTCCAGATTTTTCGGCGTCAGACGAAAAGTGCAATATCTGACATTAAGCTGAAATTATAATTATTTTATTATAGTAGACACTTTCTGTTTTTATTATTCCCGCTAAATTAATTTATCGACAAGATTTCTAAGATCTAATTTTGTATTCAACAGAATTATGAACTTTCTCCCCTATCGTGACCGCCGGATTGTCTTGGATGGAATTCGGGTTATGTAATTATTTTTGACTCACTTTTCTTGTAAAGAGGTGCACTTTATTATTATAATCCAATTTCGTTCTGATGTACACTATTATTTAAATATTTTGTCTCATCACTCAATGATTACTTTCGTCTCTCGTGTCTATTATTTCTTAGAAATCACCTATTTGATCTTGTATTTGATTGAATTTAATTGTTATGGAATTTGTTTCTATTTGCTATCGAATGAGTTATTTTTATGAGTCCTGTAATTTTTATGGAATTAAATTTTTCACCACACTTCACATTAGTCCTTTCTAAATGTATGTCCAATTTATTTTTATTTGTATTTACGAATAATCAGAGATCTCATTAACTATTTATCAATAATTCCCTACTTTTATTCAGGAATTATTCCACTAAACAATGCCTCTAGACAGGAACTAATTGTTTCGGTATTGAATAATTAATTTCGACAAACACCAATTAATTGAACCACGTAGGCACGAAGGGATTACTTTTTAGAATCCACTAAATCACCGCTCGGATCGTAATGAACTTTTCGGGTTTTCCTTTTCTTGAGGAAAACTTGGTTCCTTAATGGAAGGGGAAATCACGCCACCTCAAAATTGCAACGAAAGAAGTTCATTGCCTTTTTAGTGTCGTGACCCCTGCTTTGCGTATACGTGCATCCCTTAAAGATGTGAAGCCTTAGTCTCGATACATCCATTCCTTCGTTGACAAGAAGAGGAGTGAAAATTGATTTTATTTGCGTGGGTTACATGTATCCTTTGAACTTTTAATTATAATTTTTCGAATTTTATACCCTTTGTCAGGTTAATCACCCTTAATCTAGAAAATATTGTATTTCTGAGAAAAGAACAAAAATTATTATTTATATGCAAAATTTTTAAATTATTTCAGATTTTTTTTTCGTTTTTTTTTTTTATAAATCTGTGATGACAATTGCTGAGGAGGTTCCATGGGCTGGTGCTCCCATGATTCCCCTTGTTAATTGGCTTGTCCTTGTGACAGTCAGTGCGGGAAGTGTTGGGAGTTCGGGTCGGGAAATAAAGTGAATAGGAGGTTCATAAGTCTGAAGGGACGAGGTGAAATGAGGAGTTTGGATTTTGGGTCTTCTTGATTTAGTCCCTCTTGAACAACAGCAACTAAAGATGGTACAGATGCTCATTCCTCTGCTGTACAGCAAATATCCACCCAATGGAATTCCTATCAAGGTTATCACAGATAAAACACCACTGCTGAGGGAGAAGAAGCGATGGTGGTACTCCTCCTAATGATGGAGTCCAATAGCGTCCACTTTATCGATAGTTTCTTGCAAATTATTATCAAAAGTCCCTCCTTTGTCCGGTAAGGGAATGTATGGAAGCTTTACGTTGGATAAAGGATGAGTTGGCTTTGGGAGTTCTTGGAATACCTCTGTTATGTTCGAGATGTTCAGCGTTTTGGGCACTCCCAAAATGGTTGGTAGTTGAGTCTCGATTTCTCCCATGCCCTCTAATATTATCGCTGACGTCTCGGCTGTACAGATGGTGTCCAGGTACAGCAATCCACTCCCACTAATGACGATACTCTCCGGGGATTCTCCTTGACAGTGAATCTCTAGACTTTCCGGAGATATTGCAGAGTACAGCCAACCGTTGGTCTTTGTTAACCTGGTCCAGCTGGTTCCACATCATTGGTGATCTGTAATTGACAGATTTTGTTATTTCCGGGCCCAAGGAAATTTCATTGTTGGTCAGAAGGGTAAATTCGCAGGTCTTCTTAGCGGTGGCTTTCCGAATAGCTGCCCCTCTTGGGCAGGCCATGCAAGTTTCCAGATCGAGACAAGATTCAAGTTGATTCAGATTGAGTTGAAGGTACTGCGTGCTATGTTTCGAGATGGCAATTATCTGTTGCTGATGTTTGATGTACGCGGCTTTCACTCGATCACCTTGGATCTGTTGCTTTACCTTGCTGGGGAGTATTCTATAAACCTCCATTTCATCCAAAGAAAGGAGCAGAATACTGATTATGACCAAGAATTTCTGGTCATGGTGGCCTGTCTCTATTCGTGAAACTTTGGTTAATGTGACCAGGTCTAACTTATCTGCAGAAAGAGGGAAAACACTATCTTTTAATGATTTTTCGATTTCCTCCACCGCATTTTTCAACTGCTGGTTGTTAATTATTCGTGGATGAATTTTTCCGTGCTTCGCATCCTCTAATGCCTGAAGTACATCATGGGCAGCCTCGAGATATTTCTGAGCTATTCTCTCGGCTTCTTCCCCCATTACTGTCAGTAACTCGATGTACCGATTGTTGACCAGCTGATCATTTAAGGTGTTGGTTTGTACTACGAAGCTTCGTATCTGTTCTTGAGTTAAACGCAGAGTTTCTGCGTTCCTCTTATATACTTTCTTGATGGAGTTTATTTCTGCCTGAATTAAGTGCGTAGAATTTCCTATTAGATGTGTCATTTGTCGTTGATCCTGATAGAGTCGGTCAATCTCCCTTCGGATATGCTCTCGATCATTATAATCCATGGTCCCAAACAGTTTCCTAGAAATCGTCCCAATGAAACCCAGGAGAGGTGCTTGACTTTTGTGTTTACCTTCTGGGGAGTAGGTTAGAACTTTCTTCACATGTTTCTGGATATGTGCTAGCTCTTGACTAAATTCTTTCATGACCTTGATCTTGGAGGATAGCTCACATATTTTCGGGTCGATTTTGTGCAGACAAGTTTCAAATTGATGTTCTGTCTGAGAGAGTCCCGGGAGCTCATTACCCAGTAGATTTTTCACATCCATCGTTAGCATCAGGCGTTATTTGTTGTTAATGAATCTCATTTGGTCTACCTTCTCAAAGTACAACCCAGGATTATGTGGAATTTCATGGATTCTGTATCGTTTTTCCTCTTGTGCCGTACCAGAAATACCTAGAAACAACGTGCAGACGATGATGATCCTCATGCTATTGGCATAGTCCTGATTCATTTCTGTACAAAAAGAAAAAAAAAATTTAGTTTAGTATGCAAAATTTTAATTGACTTTTATAATAAAAATTTTTTCTTGGTTCAATTCGTATGGCGATTATGGACGCTTATGGTTGGATTATGGACGCAACGGAAGTGGAGACATAACAATTATTTTTTTTCATGCTAGAAACTTTCCTGAGGCTAATTTATCGCATATATGCCCTTATGGCCTGGAGTATATTCGAATTCTAGATCTAATTGAGTTCGGAGTTCCTCCAGCTGCTGAAAAAGTTCTTGGTTTGCTACTGGCTTCGATTTAGCATTCAGCCAACCGTTCCGTTTCCACTTCTCCAGATAAATAGGAATAATCCTGATTTATTAATGGCCTGTTCTATGGAATTTAACAACAATGTCCGGATGTACCCGAATATCTACCGTACCCCATGAGCTGATGGTATCGTTAGACAGTCCGACTAAACCGATTCTTTCTGAATTATCAATCAATGCCTGAATTATCAATCAATCTTTCAGAGAATAAAATGATATTAAATTGATGGATGCTCCGGTATCAATCAATGCACGTATTCCTCCTGAAATTAAATTTGGACCTTTCAACAGAATTTCCGGTCCATTCCCGCCAGAATGACATAGAACTCTAAATTTTATTGTGGGTACGTGCTGGTCATCGTGTGACAGTCTTGGTTGGTTGAGCCCAGCATCGCACCTCTCTGCCGAGCTATATACTCGTTTAAATGGACCGCTGAGAGGACTCCAGCTTCCTTTCTAGGTGGTACCATATGCTCTTTACCATTAAAGGACTTAGGTGGACCACGATCCCGAGAGTTGTTCCTGGACCTCGACCTTTCCTCAAAGTATCGACCTATTTGCCGACGCTGATCCCTAATTTCTGTTGTTAAGTCTTTCAGAATACGCGTCAATTCTCCGATCTCTCCCTTGCGTTCAGTAGCTGGAGGACCTAATTCGTTCACCGGTTTATTTTGAGCGGCGAAGATGTTTGCTAAGACTTGAAGCGCGTCGGGATCGAAGTTAGATGAAGTCTGAGATTGGGTAGCTTCGAAATTGGGCTCAAACGGATTTTGATTTTGTGCCGAACTAGAATAACCCGGTGTGAAATCATCTATATTAGATTGATAATTCGACCCCCAAGCTACAGCTGCCAATTGCTCCAATGACACCGGTGGCAAGGGAGGGGGTCCTGCTAGTCGTTGACCCAAACCACGAGGTGACGTTGGCATTGGTCGTGGTGAACGATCTCTCTGTTGCCTATCGATGTAGTCTTGGAGTAATAGGTCAATGACAGACTGTTGTGCAGTACGTTTAGAATATACAATCGGATCGCCCCCGGTAGCATAGGCTCGCGACGGAGTAGGAGTAAATAAAGAGGACTGACCTTGATTTTGCTGTAAATTAGCCCTGCTGAGGTTACACCCTGGTAATCTGAATCATGGTCCTTCCTGCCTTTTAGATGTTGACACCTGTTGCCGAAAGACCTCGGGGGGATCTTGCAGGGCAGGATGCTCCGTCGCATAGCGATATTGTCCGTTATTTGAGACCTCAATGGCCGGTAAACTGAGACTGCCCCGGATGTCTTCAGGTTCCAAGACTCCAGCAAACTCGGAGATTTTTTTAGGTTTTCTCGTTTTAATTATCTCCTTGATGGTGAAACTGCCGTATTCTTTAAATCGGGCTATGACCTCTTTGTTCAGGAAGGTTTCGTAAACTGTTTTGGTCGCCTCATCTTCGCTATCAATTGCTCAAAGACCGAATGGAACCAGTACCGTTAACCGATCCGAAAAACAATCCAAGGATTCACCCGAGAACTTTAATAATCCTCTAATTCTGTTGGAATAATAACTAAGGTCAAATTGGCCTCGAAATCTTTTCATTAAATACTGGAGGATTTCTTCTACTCTGTGAATTGGTTTATGAGTTACCGCGAGTTTAGCAGGTGGTAAAAGCCTTTTTAGAACCTGATGGATACATTCCTCCTTTTTACCGTTGACCGTCGGAATGGACCATAAATTGGTTCTAACCGCGTATTCAAATTCATCTAATGACGCACGTTGATCGGTACCCGAAAATATTGGAATACTATTCGCGATATCCCCTGCTTCCACGTAGTCTTCGTCACGCGTGCTGGCCGTTACTGCGACAGGTTGACCATTACCATTTACTGCTTCCATCACTGCATCGCGACTAAATGACACTTGTACAAAAGTGTTGTCAGCCATTCCGAATTTAAAAGTGACAGAAAATTAAAAAATTTGATTTTTGTGAACTGATAATAAGAGGAATTGAAAGAAATTTTGAAAAAGATTTTTGATCTTGACAAAAAATAAAATTTATTTCAATTCAAATTGAAAGCCCAATAGATATAAATTATTATCGCGAGGATAATGGGAATCTATAGAAGCGTCCTACCGACTGTGCCAAAAATTTCGGCTGTTATGTCCAGATTTTTCGGCGTCAGACGAAAAGTGCAATATCTGACATTAAGCTGTAATTATAATTATTTTATTATAGTAGATGCTTTCTGTTTTTATTATTCCCGCTAAGTTAATTTATCGACAAGATTTCTGAGATCCAATTTTGTATTCAACAGAATTATGAACTTTCTGCCCTATCGTGACCCCCGTATTGTCTTGGATGGAATTCGGGTTATGCAATTATTTTTGACTCACTTTTCTTATAGAGAGGTGCACTTTATTATTATAATCCAATTTCGTTCTGATGTACACTATTATTTAAATATTTTGTCTTATCACTTAATGATTACTTTCGTGTTTCTTGTCTATTATTTCTTAGAAATCACTTATTTGATCTTGTATTTGATTGAATTTAAATGTTATTGAATTTGTTTCTATTTGCTATCGAATGAGTTATTTTTATGAGTCTTGTATTTTTGTGGAATTAAATTTTTTCACCACACATCACATTGGTCCTTTCTAAATGTATGTCCAATTTATTTTTATTTGTATTTACGAATAATCAGAGATCCCACTAACTATTTGTCAATAATTCCCTACTTTTATTCAGGAATTATTCCACTTAACAATGCCTCGACACAGGAACTAATTGTTTCGGTATTGAATAATTAATTTCGACAAACACCAATTAATTGAACCACGTAGGCGCGTAGGGATTACTTTTTAAAATCCACTAAATCACCGCTTGGATCGTAATGAACTTTTTGGGTTTTCCTTTTCTTGAGGAAAACTCGATTCCTCAATGGAAGGGGAAATCACGTCACCTCAAAATTGCAACAAAAGAAGTTCATTGCCTTTTTAGTGGCGTGACCCCTGCTTCGCGCATACGTGCTTCAATCAGCCCAATAATTGTAACCGATGCAGAAATCCTTGCGTACAATTTCTCAGCATCTAGTGGCAATCAAATTTTTGTTTGAATAAATATTTATTTTGAACTATTTTGAGGAATTTTGAAACGATCCAAATTTCTGGACATTACAAAAATTTACGATAACTGTTAATTATTTAAAAAAAAAAAAAAATTATTGTTGGGTAGATATTTAAATGACGAAATTTGGAAAACAGAAATGCCGATAATTTTTAATGAATTAGACCAAAAAAAAAAAGAAATGAAACATTCATCAACAAATGGACAATTGAAAAATACTGTACAATGACAAAAAAAAGGAAAAATAATTCCATATCGTGTTTTTTTTTTTTAGATAAAATTATGATTTTTTTTTCAATTATTCTAGAATTTTTAATAAATGTACAGATTTGATTGGCACAGTCGCGTCACCGTGTAATATCGATATAGATATACCTATACTCATTTTTCCCCTCTTTTTTTTTTTAATCCAGAGATGATGATTCTTGCAGAATCAATCAAATTCTCCAATATTTCACTGAATTCGTCGTAGTTCATCGATTTTTCATTCATATGAGACGTCTTGTGGGTAGAAAGCTACTTTTGTAGTTTTTATTTCGAGGATTATCTCGAAATGTGGAGGGGATACCGATGTATTCATAGATAATATTTTTTTCTGGAGCTGAATGAGAGCTGCAAAAAAATTCCCCATAAAAAATTCTTAATCTCCATCGGATCCCGAGATTTTTACATGAAATTGAACGAAATGTTTTACATTCTTCATGATTTCACTATTGATTTTCATCGTTTTCTTTTCCATTTTTCCAGCTTTGGAGATCGGGGGAAAGGATTGAAGCTGCAGCAATTTATTGCTAAGAAAGCTGATACACTCTATGATAAGTCAAATTTAGAAAAATCCGTCGATCTAGTGTATCGAGGTTTCTCGTTACGGCTATCGTATCGGCTTATGCCACCTTCGGGTGAAGCTATTCAAGTGTAGAGCTCGAAGAGACTCACACATGAACAGCTAGAAAATACTACCACGGTGCCATCTGCGTAAGATGACACCTTAAAGTTATCGAAAGCTAACTGACACGTCAGTGGGTTTTATATGCGGCTGAGGATAAGGCAGAAGTCCAGCTGAAATGCTGGCGCTCCACTAGAGATGTCGGAGTTATCTCCGGGCCTGGCAGTGGTGTGAGAGGAAGAATCACGCAGGCGCACAGAGAGACCTCTAGACGAGGAGAAGCAGCCTCAGCTGATATAAATAGACCCAATGACACGGTGTTCAGTTAGTCTGCCTTGGGCGGCAGACTCGAGAGGATCGGGAGGCGTCCCTGGATCCTCTACCGCTCACTTTGGTGAGAGTTATCGGTGGTTGCCCGTAGCCCGAATACTGCGGATGGGCTCATCCAGAGGCTATCGCGGAATATCCCAATTCCGACTTGTTCTCGCTAGAGCGACTGTGACTAGATCCACGCCCTCCACCATAACCAGCACACTGGGTATCCGGGAATGGATTGCCCATGCCATCCATTGCGGTTAGTAATTCCCCGAGTACTTACTGCCGAAGGTTCAGCAGGTTAGCCCGAAACCGCCCTAAGAGGTTGAGCGTGGTGAGCCCAGGGAAAACCAGCACACAGTGAGTTATGTTTATTCCTCCGGTAAAGAATAAACTGGCGCCCATGCTATCGAACCGTGTGTGTAGAAAGGGATGGCCGGAAGTTTAACGGGATGGACGAATACCCGTTACAAAATGGCGCCCAACGTGTGCAGTACGACTACAGTAAGGCTAGCGAGAAAACCCAGTTTCCGAAAGTGAATTAAATACTGTGTGACGTAATTTACTCAAAAATCTCGTGATTGAGTCCATCTTACCATGGCTCAATCAATAATACTGTGATTGAGTCCATGTCAACATGATTCAATCAATCATACCGTGATTGAGTCCATATTACCATGACTTAATCAATAATACCGTGATTGAGTCTATGTTACCATGATTCAATCAATAATACCGTGATTGAGTCCATATTACCATGACTCAAGCAAGAATACCGTGATTGAGTCCATATTACCATGGCTCAATCAATAATACCGGGATTGAGTCCATAATACCGTGGTTCAGTCCATGATACCATGGTTCAGTCCATGATACCGTGGTTCAGTCCATGATACCGTGGATCAGTCCATGATACCATGGGTCAGTCCATGATACCATGGTTCAGTCCATGATACCGTGGTTCAGTCCACGATACCGTGGATCAGTCTATGATACCATGGGTCAGTCCATAATACCATGGTTCGGTCCATAATACCGTAGTTCAGTCCATAATACCGTGAGTGAATCAATGATACCAAGATTGTGTCAATGATACCTCAATTGAATCAGAATTAACGAAAATGAGAATTTTCGAAAGTCAAACTGACTCAAAAGTTCGCGCGTGACTAAACTAATCCACCAAGGGGCAGCACGTCACGGGCCTACTGCAGCTATGGCAATTATCGACAACTGGAAGGTAAATGGGTTATGGAAAAACCCGAGAGATGTCTCCTGATGTACTAAAATCAATCAAATATCATCAGGAGAGATTTTCCTTGAATAAATTAAAGGACAAGGGAATACCGATAGGCGTCGCATTTTTTCTGCAAGTGGTATATTGTGTCAGAGGTGTTAAATTCTAAAATTTTTTCAGATTTAGCACGTTCAGAATAGCAATTATACCAAAGCAATTCAGAATGAACGTGACTATCGTTAACGATGACTGCAACAATAATGTTCAGTCAATATCGAAGGAGAGGGAAACCTCTCCACAATTACCGAATGGTAGTGTCCCTGATATTGGGGAATGTCCAAATATGGACATGCCTTCAATCTCGGACCTACTACCAGATCTGAACCTTGCCGAGGCAACAGAAGATCTGGAGAAATTACTGGAGGAAACCCATGTGGGGGAACCAGTAATTTCAGGCTCTCGCAACGAAGCGACAGTTACAAAGGAGAGTTTTGATGCACTCCTAGAGACTGTCCTTCGTGACCCTCGTTTACTGAGGCGTTTTTACGCCAAAGTAAAGGAGAGGGAAGCTCTGGGGATGGATTTGCAGACGTCAACTGCACCACCAGGTGGCGCAGTTGAAATGCAAAAACCCCCCTTTGCTCCGACTAAACAAGTCGGATTGAACTCGCAGGAGTCATTGGGACAGCCAGTGACATCTGCTGGGGCAATCACAGCTATGGAGGTGGAAACAACACCTCAGTCGGTTGCAAAGGAGAAGGAGACTCCCCCTCCCCCGAAGAGACCTATAAAGTCTCGGAAGGCGAGGAAGGGTGCTACCGTAGCCACTCCAGCCTTGTGCTGAAACTGCCGTAAGGCAGGGCATCGGTTGACCGACTGCACGAAGCCTCGAGGCACTTTCTGCAGAGGGTGCGGACGAGAGGGGAAGACCCTCAAGACCTGCCCAGCTTGTAGAGAGGGCTGGAAGGCTAGAGGACCGTACATGGCGGCCATTGGTACGAATGTACCACGAAATGTGCGAGTGCCTAGAGGGCGCGCCTCAATCCACATACTCCCTTCAAGCGGGTTTGTCGTCAGTACAGCGTGAGCTGGAAGCTAAAGTATGAGTGGTCTACAGAGTAGCAGTACATGAAATATGTACTAATTGTATTTTTTTTTTTTTTTTAACCCCCTTCATTTTTCCAAGCCCTTTCCCTTGGCAGTGGTTTCGCTAGAAAGTAAATAGGGACATTTATTGATTACGCCATCTAGACACGTAAGGTCCATCGGTCGGGGATCAACTGATCCGCTTGTTTTTGGGTTGGTATAATTATGCTAAAACCCTCCGCTGCCAGGAACAGTCTCGGAAAAATCCGATACTGCCGGCTCGATCGTGCCACCGGAGGAATACTTCATCACCGTTCTAACACCATATATATTGACTTTGGAATGGCGTCCACGGAGAACCTCTGGGCGGTGATCCCTTCATGTCCACGAACATGCAGCTTCGTCGAAATATTTAGAGTTGTTGGCAAACAGAGCCCATTCACTCCGCCTAAGCCACCGAAGAAGAGGTTCCCCGAGATGGTTACGGGCCTCCCCTCCATAACTCATATCCGAACAATAGAGTTCAGGCGACATCGGGAGCTAGTCCCATTCAACAACGCATTCGTCACCTTTCAGTCCCACTCTCATACTTGCCTGAAATCGGCAGCTTAGTATGCGAGGTCTAAGCACCATCCGATCCAGGACTTTCACCTACTTCCAGCAGCTTACTAGGTTACCAGCCTCTGCCTATTCTGGTTGTAGGACTTGCCGACTCTCTTCCTGTAGTCTCAGCGACAGTTGCCTGCCTGTGGTTTGCTGTCCCTCAGGAAGGGTTCGGAGCGAACAGTTTGTGCTCTAAAAAGAACAGTATCTCACACACCTGACGTAGTCAAGGTGTGCAGGGGTGAGCGCCATCGGCAGTATATTCGTGGCCCTCACCATACCGTACACAGCTTGATGAACAGAGCAATGGGCTCTGCGCACCAAACTTACGGCACGCCCCGTCCTAGCTGGAGCCCCACAGTGAATTGTCATTTAAAATCCTCGGGAGTTTGGTTAAGTCCTTTGTGAACAGCATAAATCCTGTTCCTGCCAGTTACTGTGACGCCTATCACACTCTCCTAGCTCGCCCGCTCGAGCCGTGGTGCCTTGAGTATGTTGGTCTTAGGTTAGCTAAGCGTCAACTAGACCCAAAGACGCCTGTTTCCAATGAGTTAGTAACATTCGGATACTGACAATCCTTAATTTTTTAATCTCTCATATGGCTCAATCTTTGAGCTTGTGTCACCTCCCGTCTATTCATCAGACGTGGTATTGTCCCGCTCGAAAGTAGATAGGGACAGAGGGAATCTCGTTAATCCATTCATGCACATCACTAATTAGATGACGAGGCATTTGGCTATTTTGTACGTTTATTGCCCATGAACCGCATGGGTACGGTTACAAACGTTGTGCAAACAATGTGGGCGAAAGCGTGAGGCACTGACCCCATATGCATCTTCTACCGGGCACCTCTAGCAGCCCTGAAGAGAGCGGGAGGCTCGGGCTAGGTGACCCCGTAAGCCCCAGCCTTAATATACAATTGAACGAGCAATGCTCGACATTGTCTGTGTGAAAACACTGTTGATTGAGCAATGCTAGCGCGATGCTAGACATTGTAACGAAGACGAGGAGGAGTAATTAAGAATAGAATAGCATGGCAGCCAGCTGTCTGTGATGAAGCACCAGACCGAGTAAACATACGGCTCGCTCATGCCAAAACCCCTACTTTCATTTCTATAGGTATACCTTGCACACGAAGGAGCCCGCGTAAATATATATGGGCATACCTCAGCACGGAGGAACCCAAAGTCAATATAAACCTAAAGTCTGCCTCAGTTGCGGAGAAAAAATATAACCGTAAATATAGAACCCACCACCCTCGACTGAGGCCGAAGGATGGACGAATACATTGATAATTTAGAATATAATACATACAGTGCCCACCTGCAAAGGTGGGCATGCCACGTTGTGCAAAATATAAAAATCGATGTATTAGTTCACGTTTATATATCCAGGGCAGGTGGGTTATGTCACGTTGTACTCAAAGCCATATGAACGTTTGATTCATAGAAGAAGTGGAAATTGCGAGAGCTTTGAGCTCAACATCATACGATGTTCAGTAATCGAAGGAATGAGGCAGATGCGTAGATAGCCGGCTGCAGAGCATACACGATAAACGTGCAAGGTGGGGGAAAGGACGGCGGATGGGTGTGGGCTCCAGGGCTTGCATTCGCCGCTGTTCTCCCTTCCGCCTTATTTTGTGAGAAAATATTTGATTGTATGAATCAAAAACAATTATGAATCAAATACTTTAAAGTAAGAGCATACACGATAAACTTGCAAGGCTGGGGGGAGGACGGCGGATGGGTGTGGGCTCCAGGGCTTGCACTTGCCGCTGTTCTCCCCTTCGCCTTATTTTGTCAGAAGATTTCTGATTGTATGAATCAAAAACAACTATGAATCAAATTCTTCAGGGTGGTTGCTTCATGGTTTATATCCTGCATATAACAACAATGTATCTCATCTCATATTTACCTTTTTCCGGCACATAGGCGGGTCTCATTTCAAACTCTACCGCAGCTACCTGAGCAGTCAGTAGTCCTCCGGGCGAAAGCTGCCTCTCCTTTCACACAGCCATGCTAATCAATCACTTTCTTCCACAGCGGTTCGACCCGACATCGCGTAGATGAGGGCGCCCAACGATTAATGACTATTCATGTTACAGCTCAACGGCTCAACAGCTCAACAGCTCGGTGCGGGTGTCACTCCATTGTGTTCGTGGTGCCCGGCAAGCCCGCGATTGCCGTACACCATCCAAACCAGCGACCGGTCCAACCCTCCGCGAACTTAGAGTCAAACTAGTTAGATGCGATAGCGCGCGACCAAAACCTCACTCACCTGCCCTCAACACCTCAACGAACCCAACTTCCACAAAAACCTTTCCTTCTCTCGAAATCCTACAGCTGAACATGGCTCGCTCAGCAGTAGTAGCCGGAGAGGTGTGACAACTCGCGTACTACAAGCAGCTTGACATATTGCTCCTTCAAAAGCCATATGTCACGCAGCAAGGACCTAGTTGGACTCCCTCTGGCTTGGGATGTGGCATTAGGGTTGCTGCGACATGGACATGCCAGCCTTGGGCCACTGTCGGAGTGTGCAGTACATCCATCCAGATGGTACACATCTCGCCACTTAGTACACCAAATTGTGTATGTGCGGAGATCACAACGCGCGGCTTCTCGTTTTACGTCGTCTCTTCGTACTTCCAGTACAAGGACGAGCGTGAGGAGCACCTGAAACAGTTGGAGAAGATTCTCTACTGTTTGAAAGGTAAGCGTGTGCTGATTGGTGCGGACGTCAGTTCTCAGTTACTTCTATGGGGTCCGAAGGAAGCCGACGAAGGAGGAGAGCTTCTGGAGGAACTCATAAGAGGGCTGGAATTGGAAGTCTTGAACGACCAACAGCAGGGCCCAACGTTCGAGACGACAAGGGGGTCGTCTTACATAGATGTCACACTTGCGTCTCCGTCGCTATACTCCCTCGTGCGGGAGTGGAAGCTCCAACATGACTGGAGCACTAGCGACCATCATCCGGCAGTGATCCTGCTGGGAAAGCGAAGTGCCTCAGGCGGGAATGATAGCCCGAGGGATGCAGCGCACCCTCTCAGATTCGACGAACGTCGAGCTGACTGGGGGCAATTTGCTGCGTCTGTCGGGAAGTACTCGGCTGAGCTCGATAACCTCCCACTGAAGTCTGCACAGGATGTTGAAAACTGGGCAGAGAGTCTTACACGGGTGCTGATAAAGGCCTGTAGCGACTCAATGCCAACCCAACGCCACCACCGTAAACCGAACCCGTGGTGGTCCCCTGAACTCTCTAGGTTGCGCCAAGTGGTGGCCACTTTGCGTAAACGTCACCAGCGGGAGACAGTCCCAGAGAGGAAACTACGCGCGAAGGCGAGCCTCTGAAAGGCACAAAATAGATATAAATACTTTACCCGCAAATCGAGATCGGGTAGCTGGAAGCGCTTCGTATCGGTGGAGGGCAACCAGAACCCCTGGGGCCCTGTGTATCAAATTGCGGCGGATAAAGTTAAAGCGAGCACGGTGTTGAGCTCCTTGCGAAAGGCAGATGGCACCTCAACAACGAGCATGCGGGAAACAGCCGAACGGCTTTTAGACACTCACGTCCCGGACGACGACCCAGCGCTAGACACCCCAGAACAACGCGAAATGAGAGAGCGAGTTCGCGATCGAAAATTAGAAACCGAGGATGCGGTGCCTCTCACGGTTATCGAAATTAATATCGCGGATGCTAGCATGCTGAATGGGAAGGCCCCAGGGTGCGATCGCGTAGAAGTCCGTATGCTGAAGCAGGCGATTGGAACCATCCCCGGATGCTTCGTGACCCTCTTCAATGCGTGTTTAGAACATGGTGTCTCCCCTGCAGCCTGGAAGGAGGGCTCACTATTGAACCTCCTGAAAGGCGTGGACAAAGACCCAAGCGACCCAAAATCATACAGACCAATTTGTCTCCTTTCAGTTGTCGGTAAGTTATTTGAAAAACTTCTAAAGCGTCGACTAGCAACCACGGTACTCACCGCAGAGAAAATATCCGAGCACCAATACGTATCCGTTCCCGGGAAATCGACGGACGATGCGATCGCCGAAATGCGTAGAATGGTAGAAGAGCGACCCGAGAAGTATGTAATCGGCATACTCTTCGATATTCCAGGAGCCTTCGACAATGTTTGGTGGCCACTTGCACTCCGGGCACTAGCCGATCGAGACTGCCCGAAGAACGTTTACAAAGTACTTAAAAACTACTTTGAGAACAGGAGGGGTAAGATCGCTTGGAACCAGGAAGAGGCTACGAAGCAGGCATCGAGGAGATGTCCTCAAGGATCTGTATTGGGTCCCGAATTCTGGAAGCTCATGTTTGATGATCTTCTCAGGGGGCTCCAGGATAGATTCGGGGACATTGCGGTTGCGTATGGGGACAACCTCATAACGGTCATACCGGGGAAGTCGCGAGAAGAGTTGGAGCATGTAGGACAAGAAGTAGTCAATTTCATAGTGTCCTGGTGCGATTCGGCCAAACCCCAATTATCCAAGAGCAAGGCAGAGGCTATTGTCCTGAAGAGCAATTGGATAAGGAAGGCCCCTATAGGCAGAAGGGGGGGGGGGCGCGAGACCCGACCGAAAGCGTAAAGCGCAAAAGAAGGCAACACTTGACTCCCACCCACCAACGATTAGGATCGCCGGGAGGAAATCAAGTTCCGCAAGACTGTACGCTACTTGGGCGTACACTTCGACAAATGTATGAAAGTCAGATCACACGTAGCCCACATCCGGAAGAAAACAGCGAAACTGTTCGGTCGATTGCGGCGGTTAGCGAGAAAGAACTGGGGAATAAAATATCGAGCCCTCCGAACAGTGTACCGTGGGGTGTTTGAAGCCGTAGCATCTTACGCGGCTGTAGCATGGGCAGACCGATGTGATGAGCACAACCTTCGCGCACTTCGCAGTATACAGCGATCAGCGTTAATCACCGTTACAAGTGCACACCGAACTGCATCCTTCGAGTCACTTTGCGTAGTAGCGGCAGTTCTCCCGATTGAGCAGCTCCTACAACAGCGAGCGGCGAGATATCTCCTTCGAGCCGGGAAGGTGGCCAAGATCGGGAGCGTCGAAATCGCGCCTCAACCAGAGGATGGGGAGGTCGAAAACGGTAACGAAAGGGAGGGTGAAAACGAAGAGCGGCCAATCCCCGTGGCAATGATCAAATCCGAGGCAACGCGACTGTGGGGGGATCGATTCGAAAACTCGGACAAGGGGAGGGTTACCTTTGTATCCTTCGCGACGGTTCAAACGCGCCTGAAAGCAAAATACGTACGACGGGATTTTTACGTGACACAAGTTTTGACGGGGCATGGCCAATTTCGATCATATCTTCATGATCGGGGCCTTACCACCACAAGAGCGTGCGAATGTGGAGCCGCCGAAGACAACGTCCCTCATCTCCCTCTTAACTGCCCAATATATGCTCCACAGCGAGAGTGTTTGGCAGAGTACATAGAAGGACTCGCCTGGCTGGAGGCGGCATCAGCTCTGATGTCGTCTAAGGACTCTTTCGAGGCCTTCTCTGGATTCTGCAATGAGTGTATGTGGTTGAAAGCCGCCGTGGCTTACGCGCGGGATGATTAAGCGAACAACGTTTCTGTGTGTAATTGAGTGCAGTTTGTGGCATGCGTGAATGATGGAGAGTGTATAGTATTAAGAACCTCTAGGCCAGTGGTCTATTTGAGACATTATTCAATTATAACATAAGTAGATAAATAATTTAAGTAGCTTCAAGGGCTGCAGTTTCTGTTTGTCGGAAGCAAAAACCACAGTTTCAGGGCCCTGCAATCTTTGCCGGATCACCCTGTCTCTCGTAGCCTAGGTCTAAAAATATTCCTCCTTTCTCTCTTCACAAACCTACCTTCATCCATCTTTACGAAACAAAGGAGTCACCACCCAGAGATACCCCCTGGATGCCACCCCAACCTCATTTTCATGGAGTTGAGACGGTAACGAAGCACTCCTCCGGTATCTCGATTGAACTGGCAGTATCGGATTTGTCCAAGATTGTTCTTGGCAGCAGTGGTGTATTATCATCTCCAAACCCCAAAACATGCGGATCAGTTGATCCCCGACCGATGGACCTTATGTGTGCAGGTGGCGTATACAATTAACCCCATATGCAGCAATGTTCAACTTCTTTTTACAAAAGCATAAGAAGGGAAAAGAAAACAATATAGAGAAAAATAATAATAATAATAAATTACATATATGCTACATTTCATCAGTGCTCCACTTAATCATTCCCACACATTCATTCTACATTCCGTTGATTCAACACTCATCCATACATTCACAGTCTCTTTTTTTGTTTTCATTTTCCCTCGGCCACAATAACATTCATAACTAGGGCCGGGAAGTTCCCCCTCGGTTTTAACCAACCTGAAGGGAGTAAAGGATAAAATAAATAAATAATGAACAAATGTCAAATGTGTTTAAACCAAGGAATTTGAATTGGTTAATGCAGAGAAATTGCATTAGATAATTTAATAATTGAAGTGTAACGAGATTGGAGCACAGAGAACGAGAGGTGAGTCCAATTAAATTACATCAATTTTCATTAAAATTAACTTTTTTTTAAATTTGATAAATTGAGTGGTTGAATGGAAAAATTTTCATTCGTTCAAAATAGAATAGAAATTGGAAGGGAGAATCAAATTTCTTGACGTGGCTGGAGGAAGTGGGAAAGAAATCTCGCCGTACCCCTGTCCCTATTGAAAATAAAAAAGAAGAGAATTTACAGGTAATTCGGGACAAATTGCCAAAATCAGGAAAAATAAAAAAAGAAACTGGGGAAATTCTG
This sequence comes from Aleiodes alternator, assembly GCA_963921955.1. NCBI lineage: Eukaryota > Metazoa > Arthropoda > Insecta > Hymenoptera > Braconidae > Aleiodes > Aleiodes alternator. The sequence continues at coordinate 2,032,540 of OY998102.1, read as the reverse complement.
AGAAATGCCATTTCTCCTGGAAGAAATGGGGGAAATTCGAAGAAATACTGTATTCTTGCAAGGGAATATCATTTCTTCAGGAAAAATGGCGGGATTGTTACGTCAGAACTATTATTTCTAATAATTCTTAAATAGCATGGATCAAAGAATTATTCCTGTTTTGAGCCTAGTTTAGAACCAATAGCTCGGGATAGGAGTAAGGAAGCCTTGCATTTGACTATGTCTGATAGGGTAACAATAAAAGTAGTAAACCGGTTTAATCGTTAATTGATTCTTTATTTCTAATCACAATGATGCTTGGAAGTGGGTTTATAATCAGATGAAAAGCGAACTTAGATTTGATTGAATCATAATTTCTAAAAATTTCCCATTTATTACTGATCCTAGTGTCCCAATACTCTTTCCTTGTTAATTTAGTTAAACTTCTTGAATAATGTATGAATTCTTCTTATTATTACACTAAATTATTGCACAACTTGTGTCAAGGAATGAAAGATTACTTATTTTGTTTTCTTTCTTTTTTTTTTTTTTTAGAAGTCTCTCAGATTGAATCGAATAATATCCAGATTTCTGTTCATCATCGAGACTTTGACTCTATTGACTCTAATGACTCTAGATTGATGGCTTCTATTTTTCTTCTAATCAGTTTTGTTTATTAAGATAAATTAATGCAAGCTATCGGTTTTGTTTGAATAATCATGAAGTGAATTTTAATTTCATTCGGCCAGTTTCTACCAAATCAACAAGAAAAATGATCTAACTAATTTTCAAAACAATTATTCGATGATTCGATCAAATACAAGTATTGGTCCTCTAAGAATAATTAATCATCTTAATTAATAATAGAATTAATAGATAATAAAGGGGTATTTCTATAGAATATTTTAATTGGTGTTTCTCGAGCCACCCGTTATATCTTATTGTTGATTTTTGATTTTAATGGACAAAAAGAAATTATATAAAATATAATTTTATGTAAAATGTTAAATTGGTGTTTCTCGAGACACCCGTTGAATTTTATTCTTTATTTTTAATTTAAATTGACAAAAAGAAATTATATAAAATAAAATTTTATATAGAATTTTAAATTGGTGTTTCTCGAGACACCCGTTATGTTTTATTCCTTATTTTTGATTTAAATTGACAAAAGAAATTATATAAAATAAACTTTTATATAGAATTTTAAATTGGTATTTCTCGAGACACCCGTTATGTTTTATTCCTTATTTTTGATTTAAATTGACAAAAGAAATTATATAAAATAAATTTTTATATAGAATTTTAAATTGGTATTTCTCGAGACACCCGTTATGTTTTATTCCTTATTTTTGATTTAGATTGACAAAAGAAGTTATATTTTATTTTTCAGATTTTTACGTTAATTTTTTTCTAAGAATTAATAATAAAGTGATGGAAATTTTTGTAATGAATCCGACGGATTTGTTATATTTTTCCTTTTCAGGTTTTTATGTTATTTTTCCTTTAAAATATTAATAATAAAATAATGAAAAATTTTTATACTGAATCCGACGGATTTGTTAAATTTTTATTTTTCAGGTTTGTGTGTTATTTTTCTTTTAAAATATTAATAATAAAATAATAAAATAAAAAAAAAAAAGAAATTTTTATGAGGAACCTGACGGATTTGTTAAAATTTTTATTTTTCAGGTTTTTATATTATTTTTCCCTTAAAATATTAATAATAAAATAATGAAAATTTCATGATGAATCCGACGGATTTGTTAAAATTTTATTTTTCAGGTTTCTATGTTATTTTTCCCTTAAAATATTAATAGTAAAATAATGAAAAGTTTTATGATGAATCCGATGGATTTGTTAAATTTTTATTTTTCAGGTTTGTATGTTATTTTTCCCTTAAAATATTAATAATAAAATAATGAAAAATTTTATGATAAATTCGACGGATTTATTAAAATTTTATTTTTCAGGTTTTTATGTTATTTTCCCTTAAAATATTAATAATAAAATAATGAAAAGTTTATGATGAATCCGACGGATTTGTTAAAATTTTATTTTTCAGGGTTTTATGTTATTTTTCTTTTTAAAATATTAATAATAAGATAATGAAAAATTTTATGATGAATCCGATGGATTTGTTAAAATTTTATTTTTCAGGTTTTTAGGTTATTTTCCCTTAAAATATTAATAATAAAATAATGAAAAATTTATGATGAATCCGACGGATTTGTTAAAATTTTATTTTTCAGGTTTTTATGTTATTTTTCCTTTAAAATATTAATAATAAGATAATAAAAAAATTTTATGATGAATCCAATGGATTTGTTAAAATTTTATTTTTCAGGTTTGCACATTATTTTTCCATTTAAATATTAAAGATAAAATAATGGGAAAAAAAAATTTTTATGATTAATCCGACGGATTTATCATATTTTTCCTTTTTAGGTTTTTATGTTATTTTCCCTTGAAACCCAAAAATTAATAATTTGAATAACTTCTTTCTCCTTCTTTCTCGAATACTCGAAATGTGCGCGCGCAGTATCCGCGTATTTCTATAAAATTTGCCCACTTACTTTTTTTTTTTGTTTGGGGTTTACTCCCTTCTTCTTTGATTTACTTTCCAATTTAGTTCTAAATCTTCTTTCCTTTTCTCCGCACAACAGCAACAAAAAAAAAATTGTTCTCTTTTCCTCTCTTTTTCTTTATAGTTTTTCCAAAATTTTACTATAATAAAAGTTTGTTTAAATAGTTTCTCTCTTTTTTTTTTCACAATAACAATAGTTTTTTTTTCCACAAAACCGGTCGCCACTCAATAAAAGTTCCGTCTCAACAAGTTTTTCTCTCTTTTCCTTTTTTTTTTCACAAGGTTTTTTTTTCACAAAATTTTTCCCCACAAAATCGGTTACACAGTTATAATAGTTGATGTTAATAGTTTTTTTTTTCCTCAAAAATTCCCCCTTCTTTTTTTTATAACGAATTTCCCTTATGTAAATTACTCTCTAATCCTCTTATCCTGAGAGTCGTGCCCTAATTAATTTGGGAAGGAAGTGCATCGCACGACGCGAGTGCGTTGCCCCTTCCTTACCTAATTCTTTCCTATAGTGGAGTCAATACATGTGATGTAATCCCCACATGTATTGGCGCCCAATTTTTCTAAGTGGGAGACTGCTCGCATTCTTCCACTGTCGTCAAGGGGCTGAAATCTGACGCCCTTGACATACAGTGGGAGAGCGAGAGAGAGGAACGAAACATCGAGTTAACCACGCATTAACTCGTGTTTCCCCTCTCCCCACTTATCGCGAATTCCTATATCGACATGAGGCGACCGGATGTCTCATGTCTCATGAGCAATGGTGATCCTATTCACCATTGTTCCCCTTATCTTCTCTTTTTCTTAAATTCGAAACGAAAGGTATTTTTCGCTTTGAATTTATCAAAAAAAAAATTTCCATTGTTTTTTTTTTTTGTTATATAAAAAAAATAAAAAAAACGTTCCAGATTTTCTGGACGTTACAGGATCTTCAGAAAATACTGAATTTCCTTGGGAAAGTCGAGGAAATATACAATTTTTCATTGGGGAAACTGGAGAAATTCTGGGAAATGCCATTTCTCCTGAGGAAAATCGGGGAAATTTGACAAAATACTGTATTTTTGCGAGAAAATAGAATTTTTGGTCGGAAAATATAGCGGAATCTAGGGAAAATACCGGATCTTCTCGGGAAAATTGGGAAGATTATCATTTCACCGGGAGAAAATGATGAAATCTGAAGAAATTCATTTTCTCTTTGGGAAAAATGGCGGAATCTTCAAGAAATACTGTATCTTCTCCGGAAATTCGAGGAAATACAATTTCTCATTGGGAAAGCTGGGGAAATACTGAGAAATGCCATTTCTCTTGGGAAAAATGGGGAGAAATACAATTTTTCCTCAGGGAAAATGACAGAATCTGGAGAAAATACTGTATCTCCTGAGAGAAATTCTAGGGAATACAACTTCTCATTAGAGAAGCTGGAGAAATACTGAGAAATGCCATTTCTCCAGGGGAAAATGGCGAAATTTTCATAAAATACTGTATCTTCTCCGGAAATTCGAGGAAATACAATTTTTCATTGGAGACACTGGGGAAATTCTGAGAAATGCCATTTCTCCAGGGGAAAATGGCGGAATTTTCATAAAATACTGTATCTTCTCCGGAAATTCGAGGAAATACAATTTTTCATTGGAGAAACTGGGGAAATACTGAGAAATGCCATTTCTCTTGGGGAGAATGAGGAGAAATACAATTTCTCCTGAGGGAAAATGATAGAATCTGGAGAAAATACTGTATCTCCTGAGGAAAACTCGAGGGAATACAATTTCTCATTGGGAAAGCTGGGGAAATACTGAGAAATGCCATTTCTCTTGGGAAAAATGGGGAGATATACAATTTCTCCTCAGGGAAAATGACAGAATCCGGAGAAAATACTGTATCTCCTGAGAGAAATTCTAGGGAATACAATTTCTCATTGGAGAAGCTGGGGAAATACTGAGAAATGCCATTTCTCCAGGGGAAAATGGCGAAATTTTCATAAAATACTGTATTTTCTCCGGAAATTCGAGGAAATACAATTTTTCATTGGAGAAACTGGGGAAATTCTGAGGTATGCCATTTCTCCAGGGGAAAATGGCGGAATTTTCATAAAATACTGTATCTTCTCCGGAAATTCGAGGAAATACAATTTTTCATTGGAGAAACTGGGGAAATACTGAGAAATGCCATTTCTCTTGGGGAGAATGAGGAGAAATACCATTTCTCCTGAGGGAAAATGATAGAATCTGGAGAAAATACTGTATCTCCTGAGGAAAACTCGAGGGAATACAATTTCTCATTGGGAAAGCTGGGGAAATACTGAGAAATGCCATTTCTCTTGGGAAAAATGCAGAGAAATATAATTTCTCCTCAGGGAAAATGACAGAATCTGGAGAAAATACTGTATCTCCTGAGAGAAATCCTAGGGAATACAATTTCTCATTGGAGAAGCTGGGGAAATACTGAGAAATGCCATTTCTCCAGGGGAAAATGGCGAAATTTTCATAAAATACTGTATCTTCTTCGGAAATTCGAGGAAATACAATTTCTCATTGGAGACACTGGGGAAATTCTGAGAATTGCCATTTCTCCAGGGGAAAATGGCGGAATTTTCATAAAATACTGTATCTTCTCCGGAAATTCGAGGAAATACAATTTTTCATTGGAGAAACTGGGGAAATACTGAGAAATGCCATTTCTCTTGGGGAGAATGAGGAGAAATACAATTTCTCCTGAGGGAAAATGATAGAATCTGGAGAAAATACTGTATCTCCTGAGGAAAACTCGAGGGAATACAATTTCTCATTGGGAAAGCTGGGGAAATACTGAGAAATGCCATTTCTCTTGGGAAAAATGGGGAAATATACAATTTCTCCTGAGGAAAACTTGAGGGAACACAATTTCTCATTGGGAAAGCTGGGGAAATACTGAGAAATGCCATTTCTCCAGGGGAAAATGGGTGAATCTCGAAAGATATAATTTCTCTTTAGGGACAATGACGGAATCTGCAGAAAATACTGTATCAACTCGCGAAATGCGAGGAAATACAACTATTCCTCGAAGAAACTGGGGAAATTCTGAGAAATGACATTTCTCCTGGGGAAAAGGGGGGAATTCGAAACAATACTGTATTCTTGCGAGGAAATATAATTTCTCTTTGGAGAAAATGGTGGAATCTGGCTAAAATATTGTATTCCCTCGTTAAAGTTCTATAAAATATGAACTTCCGTCGGGGAAATTTCGGTAAGTTAGAACAAATTCCATTTCTCGGGAGGTAAAACAGAGAATTCGACAAATCACTGTTTTTTTTGGATAAATCCGAGAAAATACCTTCTGCACGAAGTTTACCTCATTAGCTCGTTAAGAAACGAATTAACATTACTTCCCTCATACTATGCTCATGTTTATGAACGGAATTGGCGGATTATTCCCGAACCCATGTTATTTCGAGAGCAGAATCGAACGAAATCGATATTTCGTCTATAGATTAATTAAAATATGAAACTTCGTATTGGTTGTAATATATCCCCGATTCATTATCCTCCTATTTTTTATACGTGATAATTGTTGGAAATTCTCATTCTCTTTGATTATTTTTATTTGTACAGATAGTTCTGTAACAAGAGGATAACCGATGGAATTCTTACTCGTCATTTTGAGGAGTGGAAAGACTGTTGTTGTTCCAGCTTCTTCTTTGAGAACTGCTGGAAAATTCCGAAAGATTAAGTGGGAAAATGGTCATTTGTATCATATTCGCGTCCTTGCTAAGTCAAGTAATTCAGAATTTACTACTGTTATGACTACTGCCTATTCTCTTTTCGAAATTTTCATATAATGCCATTCTTCTTCAGATAATCCTGACTTTTTACAATCCCTCCATGTTGATCGAAGTGGGATTATTGACTTCAATGAGGAATCACGTGGAGAAGAAGAGATCCAAAATCTTCATATTCCTGCGAATGATCCCCAACAGAAATGTTTGTACGAATTATGTCCAACACAAGAACATGATTGGGAAAAGCCATCATCATCATGTTCCCGCATTTTTTCGTCAACGGTATATTATTTGTGACTGTTATATCCATGAATACTCATCGATAACTCCTCTCATACTTTCCAGGAACCATCATTTCCTCAAGACTCAATCATCGATCCATCACATTTTGTGATGACTTCTGATCAATATGTTCAAACAGACTGTCTATCAACAGAGTCAAAAAATTATCAGTGTTCAGTGGAAATGATCGACGTGGGTGTTGCCACGTACGTCCCATCTACAGAGTCGACAGGATCTCAGTGCTCAGTAGACATGTTCAATGTGGGTATTGGTACAGACGTCCCATTCACAGTGTCAACAGGTTCACAATGCTCAGTCGAAATGATCGATATGAGTGTTGGTCCCGTGACTGGAGATGACCAATCTCATAACGTTTTCCATGATGCTCAACCACCCATGAATTTTTTGGATAATAATGAGTCCAGTAACAGCAGTAACGATGATGATGATACCATGGGGAAGGATCATGATCTCGATACAGAAAATTCAATCAATGCTACTGAATGTGTCCATGATGAAGATGCTGCGGTTCCATCCTGTAGTACTGATCCACGGCAACGGAACAAGGATAATGAAGCTCAGCTGGTCCTAGGGTGTAATGTTTTCGCACCTGCCGACGAATTATTCTTTACAATTGCAGCATGTCATAACAATCCTCGAAAGCTTATCCGTCGTCTCATGAAACTAGTGCTGCCAAAGAGATTATTATCAAGAATGACCGTCACAGGGCGTGGCAAGAATCGACGAGCGATTCCTGAACAAATTTTGATGGCGGTTGAAAGTAATCGTCATTACTAGATAACGGTCTAGCTCACAGATGGAGCTTTCATTGAATTTCATCCTTTATTTTCTTACAGACTGCATGGAGCAAAATGTCGAAAGAGAACTCTGGTTGTCAACAAGTGAATTTCGTGCTGTATTAGCAAAAATGTTGGACAAAATGCGTGACCCTCAGTAATATCAAATCAGAGAAAATCGATGAAATTCTTCTACAAATGCAAATTATAGAGTTTGTCTCTTATTTCTTCAAGAATTCTTTCAGATTTTTTTTTAATTCTTCGACGTTAATAGTTATGGAAATATTTGGAGGAATGAATGAAACAACAGGAAAACCAGCAAAAAACTCAAGAAATTTTGATTCTTTTGGGTTTTTAAATTATCTTTCTTTCTGCATTTTTCGGGAAAAGGTAGATATAACTCTGCTTCCATGCTATTATTGCGAATATTCCATGGTTCCTGATTTTTTAGGAAATTTTTCCTTTCCACTGAATTTAGATTATTTCATTCGTTAAATTTGGTTTAGTTCATTCAGAAATGACGATGGTGTAAAGAAAAATGGAGTATCAATAAAGGAAATATAAAATGAGAGTTGTTGAAACCTATAAGCATATTTCAATATTTTTTTCATTTGCATTTAACAGATTTTTTAAACTTTTTCCTCAAAATTTTATACTTTCTTCTATTTTTTAATAGAAAAATGATTTTCTTTTTAATAAATACTTCGTTGGAAAAATATGAAAAAAATTGAGCATAATGGAGACATGTTAGTCCATCTTCTTGAATTTTTCAGAAGTTCTCATCAACTAATCTCAATGAAAAAAAAAACGCCACTGAAGTTAAGAATTCAATGCTCTGCTCGCGCTTGCTCGGACATTACCATCCGAACTCACCTAAACAAGAGTGTCTTAACTCATTGAGACACTTAACTAAATCGATGAATTTCAATAAATGAAAGTCATTAGAATCTTGTTTCTCAAATGATTAAGATACCTAACAAAATCAATGAATTACAATGGATAAAAGCCATGAGAATGATATAAGTGTCTTAGAGGATTAAGACACTTAGCAAAATCGATATATTTTTAGAAATAAGAGGCTTTGGAATGATGAAGGATCCTTGAATGATTAATAGCCAGTGAAATCAATGGATTGTCATTAATAAAAGCCATTAGTCATTGAATATACACCACCATTCCCATGTCCATGCGCATGCCATATTCAATAGAAAACTCGTGGCAGTTCAAATGACATCCGCAGATCTCTGCATCTAAATCTAGTTCGTTATTATTTACAAATGGAAAAAGACAATCCAAAATAACCCACCATATTTTTACCTGATGAAACACTTGATAAACCCAAAATAATTAAATTCCATCACTTTGGTGTGGCTAAATATGTTTCTCAAAAAATAGGCTGACAATGTTCAAGATATTTGAAGGTTTCCAAAAAAATTCGGCAATAACATCTATATCATTTTAGGAATACTGTTCAATTAAAGATTGACATTAAAAAAAAAACAAAGAAAATAACATTCTCCAAAAATGTCATATTCTTGATGCTCCTGATATTCAAAAATTCTTCACTTTCCGGCAGTTGAAGATATCTTCTTCAAAATTCAGTGAGGTACTTTCTGTCTCGTTCAGAACTTCCAGTACAAATGTCGTTATGCTGTCTCAATTATAGTAGAAGTACCGATCAATTAAACATCGTGAATTTTCTAGAAAATCTAAGAAAATTTTATTGAAAACTAATTTTGGAATTTACAAAGAAATATGAAATATATAGCAATAACAGAATATCCGATTGAGATTCTGTATCTTCCTATTCTCCTTTTATCAGTTAGTTCCATTTATTTAATTTAGTCAATTGATATCATTCATTCTCATTATTATTTCATTTATTCAAATTATTTTAAACCAACTAAAGTAACAAAAAAATAAGAAATATGTTGTTCTTTTCTCAAATAAAATAAATATAAAGTACGAATACGTAGAGACACAAACACAAAGAAACACGTAAGATCCATTGTTTCTAGACGTTACCTCGTACTCTCTTCGTTTCATTGATTGAAAAATACCCGATTCTCAATCACTAGGGTCTTTTATCGAGGACTGACCGCAAATTGGTGACAAAATCACACAGAAGAGACCCACATTCATCATAAAATATCAATTTCGGCGATTGAATTACATACAGTCGAACAAATAAATAATTTAAAAAAATCAGCTCCGTGAAACTGATTGGGATTGAATCTGGAATGCGATAATGGAGGTTTTCAAACTGTTCAGTTACATGTAGTTTACAGTGCGATTGACATTAAAAACATGCGACAATGACGTGTGCCCGGAGATTTTCGAATTTAAAACTGTGACGATTGTCCCTAAAGATGCTCTTAAAACGTGAGAAAGACCTTTCTACTTCCACAGACGTTAAAGCTGCGAAACGTGTTGAACTAGCATCGTCGATTGTCCATCCCTCAGGTAGTGCGTCGAAAATTTCTCTCTGTACACAGTCATTTACCTCAGTCATTGTATGCAGTCCTGCATTGCGTTCAATGACTCTGATCAATTTAGCATGAATTGCTCTGGGAATTTCTTCATCATTCAACAAAACCTCACAAATATTGTTCAATTTCTCCAGTGCTACATGCAGAGGGAGACCTCTAGTTTCGAGACTCTGGATGGTTTTAGCAATGCATTCGAATCTCCCAGTGATAAATTCCAAATCTCGTTCAATATCAGGATGTGCAAATACTTCTTGTGCCCTTACAACGCATACGGCATCAAGAGGCAGTGCATCAAAGACGGCAGCCAATTGTTGGAAATGAGTATCGAAATATGTACATGCATCAATCCATGTTCCCCATCGCGTAACAATAGGTGCTGGTGGCATTGGAATATTCCCTGCTATATTATGGAATATTTGCACTCGATTAGGCGCTTTGCTGAAAACCTTTTTTGTTGAAGCAATTAAATCGTTTACTGTTTCGTATTCATTGCGAATTTTCTCTGCAACAAGATGCAATCCATGACATAGACATCGGATATGAACCAATTTTCCGTACTGATAATCGGTCTTCAGCATTTCAGCTGAAAGTACCATGTATGGTGCAGCATTGGTAGCATACACCAATACACGATCTCGATGTATACCATCTGGCCATAGCTTCAACAGCGACGATTCAACAAATGCACATAGCGTTCGAGCATTTGCTCTTTCTAATTCTTCAATGTGCACTAGTCGTGGAGTTCCTGCACGATCATATGTTAACGGAGTAACAATGGCATTAACAACGATACGTCCACTGGAATCAGTAGTTTCATCAACAGTCAGATGAATGCGTGGTTCCCCAACTTCTTCCCGAATTTTTTGGATAGTATCTTCATAGCATTTCTGTACATAGGTCTTCCTTATCGTCGAAACATCTGGTATACTTTGTCTCGTCCATTTTTCAAGAAAATCTCTGTAGCTTTCATTTCTCAATTTGTCCAGAGGGATATCAGAGGGCAAATGCATTTCCGTCAGCTCCATATAGTATGCATTCATTCCGGAAGAACATGCATTCCTACATTCAATTGTGGGTCGAGGAATTTGCCTCCAAAGTTCTAGCGCTACTTGATGTTTTCTAGATTGACTGTGTTCTGCAATCTCTCGCATTTTTATTAATTGCAAACGTATATTACAACACGCACAATCAATAGAATCATCCACAAATGAATGTAGATCTTGAGACAATTGCAATTGTTCACGAATTCTCGCCCAGCGACCAGCCAATCCAATATTTTCCGGATTCATCAGAGCAGTTTGATGACGCTGACTTTGATTGTGACCTATTATGCTACGCTGATTCAATGTCTTGAAGCGTCCCCCACAAACGTTACATAATACAGCATCGTCATTCCATGCATAATGATTTTCAGGCAACTGTAATTGTGCACGAAGTTGATTCCAACGCTCTTCCCTATTCATCTTTGATTACATAAATTGTCACGGAGATTCATGCAGGAGTAGAGAGGGTAAAAATGCAGTGGAAAGGATAAGGACGGATGCCGAACTTCTGGAATAAAGGGAAAAAGACATAAATAGAGTCATTATTTGAAAGGATGGAAAAAGCTTGGATTGATAACATTTGCCATGATTTGCAATGGCATTATCTCTTGATTCTCTATACATTTTTTCGAAAACATACAGTATTTTCTCCAAATTCTGCCAGATTCCCTCGAAAGAATACAGTATTCTATTTAGAATCTGTTATTTTCTCTGAAGAGAGAATGCATTCTACGAAAGTCTCTCATTTCCTCCAAGACAAATGGTACTTTCTCATTTTTTCCAGAGGAGATACAATATTTCCTCCAGATCCCAGCATTTGCTTCAACGAAATATTACATTTCCTCGCAAGAATACAGTATTTTTTTGAATTCCCCCATTTTCCCTAGGAGAAATGTCATTTCTCAGAATTTCCCCAGTTTCTCAAGGGAAAAATGGTATTTCCTCGAATTTCCATAGAAGATACAATATTTTAGGAAAATTCCGCCATTTTCTCCTGGAGAAATGTCATTTCTCAGTATTTCCCCCCACGAAAAAAGTTCTATCCTAAAATAGAGCTCAAGATATATCCTGAAATATGACTCAAGATAGATTTTCAATTATAAGAAAAAATAGTTCCAAGATATACAACATTTTGCCGTTTTCTTATATTCCTAGGATATAATCTCCTCTTCTAATCTGAATTATAAAACTACAATTATAATTTTTTATTATAATTTTTATTATAAATTCTGGAATATAACTTCAAATTATAATCAGAATCATAAAATAAAGGATACAGTTCATAAAAGTATAATCTAGATTATAAACTTGCAAATCAAGTTTTTCTATCATGTAATTCTTAGAAACTGATGAGTAACACTCTTGATCATACTTGTCAATGATAAATAAGAAATACAATGTTCATACCAAATTTTTAAAGATACTCAAAGAGATTTCAGAATTAAACTTTTCAAATTAAGGCGTCTGCGCATTTGTTGTACTATCTGCATTTTCACTTTGATGTTCTTGACGTAGTTTATTCAATTTACCATTTATGGCAATGCCCAAGGCTGTTTGAGAATAACAAGATGGAAACGCTGCTTGGACCGCTCCTAAAAAAATTATGAGTGAAGTAAGACTCAAAAAATGAACAAAAATATATTTATCTAACTATTTGTTACCTTTTATTGCGTTCATGATTTTCAAATCGAGGGCTGTGCGAGTAGGCTCTAGCTTGTTCGCTCCTTTCTTTTTAGACGCCCCTCCCTTCAAATTACTACGTAGTAGCACATCCATAGGGATCAATGCCAGCATCAATGAAATACCCATAGATGTAAAAGACGATTTAGTCCTTGCCAATGTCCACTGAGCTTCTGTTACCTTGACGCCTGAGCCTGGATGAATTTCAACCTGTTTGGAGAACGTTTTAATGTAATTATCATTCAGCGGGAGTCATAAAACAAATGATAATTGTTCATATCATTATTACGGAAATGATGGAAAGGAAAGAAACATATTAAAACGATTATCAACGAAAATTTGAAGTAGTAGTACCGGTCGATGAAAAAAAAAGATGTGTAAGTCAGTTCCTAACTAATTACAAATGATTCGGGAGAACGTGCTTTAATTAACTCGAAAAAGTGATTGAACTATTGAAAGTTATATCTTCAGCGTTTGAATATATTGACTTGTTTTTTCTTCCATTTTTTTTTCACATCACTAATCTCCTGTGATATCCATGAGGGAGAGAGAGGCAAATAGTTTCGGCTGCTCTATAATTAATATTTTCTCAATAACTATACGGAGAATTGAATTCTTTTTTCCTTTATTTCCTAGAATGATTCATCTTAACCGCTGCTATTTTCAGTAACTTTGATAATTTATATCTCATAAAATCAACAGGCAAAAATTATGAAAAAATTCAGAAGAATGTAAAAAATCATCATTCATACAGTAATAAGAAAGGAGGGATTAACTGTACTCGAATACGCTGAGATACTACCTCAAATAGGTGATGATATAGGATTAGAACAAAAACTCTTGTATGTTGGTAATTCTTCTGTAATTTCTTGCACTGGATAAGAAAATGATTTCTCTAGTCATTTTGCGAATGAATTAACAGCAAAACAAAATTTTTGAGTTGCTTTCCTCATCTTCATTAATGAAAATGACTGTGGAGGTAACTCGTGAGAACAGTTTTAGGCGCTTCTCATACATTCTTGTGTATACGTACCATTTTTTTGGTTTTATCAGAATTCACACCATTTTTTGTTGAATTGGCATGATCTCCAGAAATATCGTTGATCAATTTCTGCATGTTTTCAAATTTTTCTTCCAAATTTATTATTCTTTGACGATTTTCTCGGACCACTAGAAAAATTCAATGTATTCATTGCTCATTGCAGAAGTTGTTAATATGGATATATCATTTTGTTATCGCTATCACACTATCATTATTCTATCAAATTTCAATATGAACTCACTAAAAATGAGAGATTGACCACTTCCAAACTTCTACTAGTGTATGACTATAGGAATTAGGGGTAAACCGAAATTTTTTAAATTACTAAATATGAACTAATTCCCCTAATGCATTTCCAGAGAATATATTGGCAATGAATCATACCGGACTTGTCTATCGAGGCGTTGGGACTCAAATTTTCTTTTAAATCAAGTGCTTTGACGCCAGAAACACTGAAGGGATTCTTCAATTTGTGGGGAGAATTTTCATAAAAATCGGATGTTTCCAAATCTTGTATCTTCCTTTTTTTGTAGGCTGGTACGTCAGTTGAATCATTTTCACTTTCAGATGATGCCTGAATTATGAAATAAATGCCAAGTACAGAGTTTAAATAGCAATAATCTATGGAATTTATCTTAAATAGTAGAACTATCCTTAAGAAATGATTTTATTCAAAACTTACGTCGTTTGAATTCTGTAAATCTCTAACGTTGTCCTTTTTAAGAGAACTTGAATCTTGAGGTTTCTCATTCACCTGCGTAAAGAATATCTAATTAACATCAGAATAAACAATCATGAATATACTTCAATAACTAAATCTATTATTAATATTTTTCATTTACATTAAGAGCTTTCGAAGCCTTCTTGATTTTTTTATCATTCTTCATATGCTGTTTATTATTGTTTGAAGTGCTTGGTAATACTTATGGAGTATTCACCCCGTTTGATTTTTCTGAAGCTTTTGCGAATGAGCTAATGACTCCAGCAGTAGTTTTCGGTGATTTTTGTCCTTGAATCATGTTGAATATTTTTTCGAGAACAACCAGACGATCTATAAACAGAATATCGAGGAAAACAATGAATGCTATTATCCCATATCATGGTGCACTGAGAAAAAACAATTCCGGTCTCAAAGAGATGTATTTCGTGCAAGTAAATATGAAAAGTTCGTCTTAAAGGAGCACTGATTATCTATATCTATATCTGAAGGAGATTAGTACATTTATTGGCACAAAATACATTTCTTTGGGACAAGAAATTTTTCGTCTCAGTGTGGACTTCACTTTATGTTATTTTTACCAGATATTTGTATAATTAAACCATCGTAACACTTCCATCCACCTCTCGGAGGCTTCTTAGTATCGCGCCACTCGATGACATATGACTCATCAGAATCAGCAGGAGATTTTAAATATTCCTCGTAATCAAAATTTTTTATCCAATCAATTGGAACATCACAAGTATACTTTCCTTTATCTTTACCTGCTACCCATTTAACCAATGCATAATGCTTCGTCATATCCATTCTTGAAACTATAATCAGTAAAAGGCGGAAATTGTGCAATAAAAGTATTTTATCAATACAAAGCAATTGCGAGTACCACTGACAATAATAAGATTTGAGATTATATCCCAATACATTAGGATTACATTCAGTTATGAAAGGATCGTGACGTAGAAAAAAATATACATATCGTCGCCTTAGAGTTAAAGGGGCGTAAGTGCTGTGTATAAGCATAGCACTTACGCCTCTTTGTTTCTAAGGCGACGATATAAAACGTTTGACGACTAGCGATTCAAAGTTTTCCATAATGTCTTACTTACCGTCTCACAAATAACTTTATTTCAATAATTCACGAATAACTTCGAAAAAACTATTATTGATTGCAATGATGCACAGCGAAATTTTGATTTTATGTCAATAATGCTATTGCATCGAATTCCACGTGAGCCTTGCAATCAAAGATGGCGGATGATGGTAGAACAAAGGCAGATGACGACTTTATATACTTATAATGGTAATTATAATTTACGACGGGACGTAATACGCTAGTCGATTGACAAGTTATTGCTCTCACGAAATATAAAAATGAACACTCATAGTAACTACTAAATCTCATATGAAATATTGCGGAAAATTGAATTGAAATTTATCTCGATTTATCCTCAAAAATGTAGAATTTTCAATTATTATTGACAGTCTATGGAATGAAATTGCTATTGCACTTGATCGGATATTATGTAATGTACACTCTAGAAAAATTAATCATAGACGTGATGTTTAGTTTCAGGGGGTATTCCCTCTCTGTTTACTAGAAGTATCAGTGTGTGGAGGTTACTACACCGTACTAGCGACATCTGACAGTTAATACGCATAACATTCATTGCATCTGCAATGCAAGTATATAAATAAGTATAAAGATGATTAGTGAACAAAATTGCAGTTTAATTTATGAAATATTTTCCAACATTATATCAGTAGCTTATGTAGTGTATGCAATTTTTCCATTCATCAGAAGTATGAGTGTGTGTGTGTGTGTGGGAATTTACCAAAGGCTGCGAGTGACATCTACCAGTTGCTACGAATAATATCCATTGAATCGTTGAGATACGTTTGTAAATGTTGTTAATGAATGACATTTCCATTCAATTTTTAAAATATCGTTGCATAAAGACGTTCCACCGATAAAACCAGACAAAAAAATATTTGGAGTTTCCATTTTACTTATAATGGAAAATTCTAAAAAGAGAAAGGGTCGATACAACCAATATAATTATTTTGGAAGTACCTCATCAATACCTGAACGTACTAAGCGACTTCAAACGAAAAGGAAATTGGAGGAGGAATTGAATGGAAAGTAAGTACTCATATTTCTGCAAAGGGCCCTCTATAATTGATTTTTATGTGCATAAAAAAAGTGGAATGTTGATTTTTACAGGAGTTCCATCCCATCCCAGGAACAGTCAAGTGAAAATCATCCAGCTCCCACCAGTAAATATGTATCAAATATTGAACTGCAGGTTTTTGTAATAATTGATTATTTTAATTTTAATTAATACGAATCATCTCAATCATTCCTCAACTCCAATATTTTCCAGCATCACGATGATATTGTCCCAGAACACGATCAACAACAGATTATATCATTAAAGCCATCAACGATTAATGATTCATCATCTAGCTATAGCACTACTGGTGCTGAAGATCCACCATCGGTACCTTTTCAGGCTGATTCTGACAATAACTCCATTAACAGCTCAAATGCATTTTCTGAAGATGGAGGAGATGATATTCCTGAAGCAGGTTCAATTGATGATTCAGATGAAGAGGAGGAGGAGGAAGACGAGGAGATTCCGGATGTCAATAATCATCTTGATATGGATAATGATACTCAATCATCATCATTCAATTCATCGGGTAGATATTCTCAAGATGTCTTGATCAGAGCTTTACTTGTAATGGCAACAAGATACAGCAACAACTCGACTTACATGGCAACTGAAAATGATTTCGAATTAATCAATCTATTCGCCAAATGTAAGCTTCCTCGTATTTCAAAGTATCATTACAAACGAATCGTCGATGCCTTTTCACCAAATATAATGGTTTGCCATGTTTGCGATAAATGTGATCGTTTTATTGGTTCTACAAGAAATGGAGAGAAAATGACCATTGATAATCGAATGGATAAGACAAAAAATAGATTGGTGAATGCAGTGCAACAAGATGTACCCGATAATCAGCACTTACTTTATTGCGATAATTGCAGAATCTCTATCGATATGGACAAAAATATGGAACTTGGTAACTTTTTTTTATACATTCCCATAGCTCAGCAATTGAAGAATCTTTTCGAAAACTCGGAGAGTGATTTATTATACCCTGAAACTCGACAAAAAGAAAATCGCTATGCTATCGAAGACATTCTTGATGGCAGGCTGTATAAAAAAGTTATGAAGTCCAATGGGATGAGCCTTAATTTTAGCATCGATGGTGTGCCTGTATTTAGCAGCTCCAATTTTTCAATGCAACCTGTCACTTGCACAATTAATGAGCTTTCTCCAAGGGAACGTAGAAAAAACATTATGTTAGTAAGCCTTTGGTGCAGTTCTAGGAAACCCAATATAAATGAATATTTGAAGCCATTGGTAGAAGAAAGTAAAATATTTCACAACGAAGGATTTGTTTATAATCAAAAGGGAATCATTTTTACTAAAAAAGTGAAAATTTTGATGTGTATTTGCGATTCTATAGCCCGACCGACTGTTGCTAATTGTCATCAATTCAACGGAGAATATGGTTGTAATTTATGCTTGCATCCTGGAGAACGCATACCTAAAGGCAAGGGATCGGTTAATATTTATCCTATGGACGTAAATGGTAATGCGTATGGATCTGGTTCTAGAACACATCAACAAGTACTAATTGATGCTAAGGCTAAAAAACATGGTATGAAAGGTGACTCAGTCATTTCCGGTATTCCTGAATTCGATGTTGTGGAAGGTTTACCTCCAGATTATATGCATTCAGTACTGTTGGGCATTTGTCGGCAATTTTGTAATTTATGGTTCGACTCATCGAATAACAGTGAAAAATTCTACTTTGGAAATGTCCTACGAAAAGTTGACAATTTTCTTACATTCTTTAAACCAACACTAGATATTTCCCGAACTCCAAGAAAAATGAGTGAACGTATTCATTGGAAAGCACATGAATGGTGTACTTTCTTGTTATACTATAGTATACCAGTGCTAAAAGCTACATTTCCACCAGAATACGTGAACCATTGGAGTTTACTTGTTGATGGTGTTTCCATACTACTTGGATCATCATTAATGCCTTCAGAGATTGAGTTTGCGAAACAGTGCTTATTGACTTTCATAAAAGATACTCCGAAATTATACGCTCGCGAACATATTTCATTTAATATCCATTTATTAGCACATTTGCCAGATAGCGTGTTGAACTGGGGTCCACTTTGGTCCCACAGTGCATTCTTATCGGAAGATTTTTATCAGGAAATTTTGAAATATGTTCATAGTTCTCAAGGAGTATCAACGCAAGTTGTTGATTCGTTCAGAGAACGTTATGCCATAAATGAATTGTCGCGGTTGTATCAGGAAAAATTAACATTTGAGCAAAAAAATTACTTTTTTAGAGTTTTAAATAAAAAAATACGGCCACAACCAACTGCACACGTTGATGGTATATATATACTTGGTAATACAAGAGTATGCACAAAATTGAGTCGAGAATATTTTTTAGCTTTACAGCGAATCGGTGTCAATATTCCGGATGGCACACAAATTCAATATTTCTTCAGAGCCACTATCAGAGGCGAGATAGTTCATAGTAAGCAATACAAGAAGCCGAAAAAAAGATGTAATTATAATATTATAACGAACGATAACGAGATATTCCAAATTGAATTATTTATTGTAATCTATTATCAAAGTCAACCGAAATGCTATGCTCTAGGATACTATTTTAATAAACATCGAAGTCAATCAATAGTCAAGAATCAAAGACTCAAGCACTTAATTCAATTAGAAAATCGAGAGAAAGAATTCGCTGCGTTATCCGTTAGAGACATTGAGAAAAAGGTCATCATATTAGAAATTGAGAAGAAACAAATAGGGGAAGGGCGGGCAATATGACATAGCATCTTTTCGGATGCCTTGTAGTCACCTTTCCTTTTTCTCATGAGCTTCATTATGAGTTAAAGAAATCGTGGCACTTTTTTCATTCCGATATGATCGTTTTTTGTCCCCATGGGCAAAATGACATACCCCGGGCAAAATGACATACCCAAAAATGATCAAATTTTTTTTTCACTATCAAAAAATTTAAAATAATAAATCGGTGTGATGAGGGAAATAATATTAACAAACAGGAATTTCTAAGGACACAAAAGACATAGGGGAGCGCTGGGCCAAATGACATTGTGGAAAGTGGGATAAGATAGACATTGCAATAGAACTGCTCGGGATAAATTTTTTTGGATGACTCTATTAGAAAATTAAATGAATTTGAGCTGAGAAACAAGTGCTGGGATTCATTTCTTTGGAATTGTCTGAAAATTTGACTATATTAGCGAAGATTTGAAGGTAGAAACCCCCCATTACATGAAAAATTATGATTTTTGTGAATATCTCCAGTTCTATTTATTGCAGTCAGCTCTTATGTCGTTGGTCTCAAAAAAAGATGAGCTCATTTCTCATCAACCTATGCGTTAGAAATTTCTTTCAAATTTTTTTCTCGATTACTCATAGGCTATTTTCTGCAGATAAGTTTTTGTGCTATCACTGAAATCTTGATGGTATTTTCCGCAAACTCCATAAATCTGTAGGGAATGAGCTCACCTTTCATTTGAGATCAGCTCCAGGTCGGTGTAACCAATGAAACCAGAGATATCCGGAAAAATCGGAATTTTTCAAAAGCAAAAAATGTTCCACCTTCAAATCTTGATGGAAAAGATGGAATTCTCGAAAATTCCGAAAAATGAATACTTCCACATGATTTTTATGAGAAATTTCCTTAGCTTTCCAATGAAGTCATTAGAAAAAACTCATCGCAAATATTTTCACGGAATTCGAGCCATTTTCATAAGATAAAACATCGAAGTTGTTCCCGTTTTTCCCATTTTGTGTTTTTCACCCCACTCTCTTTTATCCGAAAATAGTAAGAAAACATGGACTAAAATCATACAGAAAAGGAATTATGCAATTTTTGCAAACATTTTTCAATTGTTATTTTTCTTGCTAATATATGGGTATGTCATTTTGCCCGCCCTATGTCATATTGCCCGGCCTTCCCCTACTTGTTGCATGTATTCACATTAATTGTAACGAAATGTTATATTAAAAATCATGAAAATTACAATTTTTTCTATTTAATTATTTTCAAAATGCATTTTAGCCTATATATTGATACTTTAAGCTTTAAGAAAAGAATATACGACTCTCCTTATTACCTGCTATTTCTTTTTTCTTACCTATTTTATATAGAATTTTATCAATTCCAATACACTTTCTTGAAGTGCTCTATTTTTTTTATAATTTCGAGTATATCCTGAAGATCTATCTGCGCTTATAATTTAGTTATAACTCACAAATATATAGCAGCATATATATTTTTATATTTTCCGTTATATTCTATAGATATGAGTGGTTACATTTCAATCATGAAAAATATATATATCGTAGTTTATATATTTTTATAATTTCTTTTATAATCAGAAGATCTAACCTCGATTATAATTTGATTATCATGAGCAGATATATTTCATCTTATATCTTTATATATTCTGAGATATATTGTCTAAGACACATATGAGGATATATCTTGTTGTTATAATTCTAATTATATCATAATATAATTTCCATTATAACTGGATGTATTTTTAAAAAAATTATAATTTGGAAGATATAACTGCACATATCATAGGAATATAAGTAATTATAAGAAATTATATCTGCTCACATTTTAGATTATAACTTTTTTCATGGGGGTCCCCAGCGTCTCCAATGAGGAATTGTATTCCCTAAAATTTCTCTCAGGAGATACGTTATTTTCTCTGGATTCTGTCATTTTCCCTGAGGAGAAATTGTATATCTCCCCATTTTTCCCAAGAGAAATGGCATTTTTCAGTATTTCCCCAGCTTTCCTAATGAGAAATTGTGTTCCCTCGAGTTTTCCTCAGGAGAAACAGTATTTTCTCCAGATTCTATCATTTTCCCTAAGGAGAAATTGTATTTCTCCCCATTTTCCCCAGGAGAAATGGCATTTCTCAGAATTTCCCCAGTTTCTCCAATGAAAAATTGTATTTCCTCGAATTTCCGGAGAAGATACAGTATTTTATGAAAATTTCGCCATTTTCCCCTGGAGAAATGGCATTTCTCAGTATTTCCCCAGCTTCTCCAATGAGAAATCGTATTCCCTAGAATTTCTCTCAGGAGATACAGTATTTTCTCCGGATTCTGTCATTTTCCCTGAGGAGAAATTGTATATCTCCCCATTTTTCCCAAGAGAAATGGCATTTCTCAGTATTTCCCCAGCTTTCCCAATGAGAAATTGTATTCCCTCGAGTTTTCCTCAGGAGATACAGTATTTTCTCCAGATTCTATCATTTTCCCTCAGGAGAAATTGTATTTCTCCTCATTCTCCCCAAGAGAAATGGCATTTCTCAGTATTTCCCCAGTTTCTCCAATGGAAAATTGTATTTCCTCGAATTTCCGGAGAAGATACAGTATTTTATGAAAATTCCGCCATTTTCCCCTGGAGAGATGGCATTTCTCAGAATTTCCCCAGTGTCTCCAATGAAAAATTGTATTTCCTCGAATTTCCGGAGAAGATACAGTATTTTATGAAAATTTCGCCATTTTCCCCTGGAGAAATGGCATTTCTCAGTATTTCCCCAGCTTCTCCAATGAGAAATTGTATTCCCTAGAATTTCTCTCAGGAGATACAGTATTTTCTCCGGATTCTGTCATTTTCCCTGAGGAGAAATTGTATATCTCCCCATTTTTCCCAAGAGAAATGGCATTTCTCAGTATTTCCCCAGCTTTCCCAATGAGAAATTGTATTCCCTCGAGTTTTCCTCAGGAGATGCAGTATTTTGCTCCAGATTCTATCATTTTCCCTCAGGAGAAATTGTATTTCTCCTCATTCTCCCCAAGAGAAATGGCATTTCTCAGTATTTCCCCAGTTTCTCCAATGAAAAATTGTATTTCCTCGAATTTCCGGAGAAGATACAGTATTTTATGAAAATTCCGCCATTTTCCCCTGGAGAAATGGCATTCCTCAGAATTTCCCCAGTGTCTCCAATGAAAAATTGTATTTCCTCGAATTTCCGGAGAAGATACAGTATTTTATGAAAATTTCGCCATTTTCCCCTGGAGAAATGGCATTTCTCAGTATTTCCCCAGCTTTCCCAAGGAGAAATTTTATTCCCTCGAGTTTTCCTCAGGAGATACAGTATTTTCTCCAGATTCTGTCATTTTCCCTGAGGAGAAATTGTATATCTCCCCATTTTTCCCAAGAGAAATGGCATTTCTCAGTATTTCCCCAGCTTTCCTAATGAGAAATTGTGTTCCCTCGAGTTTTCCTTAGGAGAAATTGTATTTTTTCCCATTTTCCCCAAGAGAAATGGCATTTCTCAGAATTTCTCCAGTGTCTCCAATGAAAAATTGTATTCCCTAGAATTTCCGGAGAAGATACAGTATTTTATGAAAATTTCGTCATTTTCCCCTGGAGAAATGGCATTTCTCGGTATTTCTCCAGCTTCTCCAATGAGAAATTGTATTCCCTAAAATTTCTCTCAGGAGATACAGTATTTTCTCTGGATTCTGTCATTTTCCCTGAGGAGAAATTGTATATCTCCCCATTTTTCCCAAGAGAAATGGCATTTCCCAGAATTTCTCCATTTTCCCCAATGAAAAATTGTATATTTCCTCGACTTTCTCAAGGAAATTCAGTATTTTCTGAAGATCCCGCCATTTTTCCTGAAGAAATGATATTCCCTTGCAAGAATACAGTATTTCTTCGAATTTCCCCCATTTCTTCCAGGAGAAATGGCATTTCTCAAAATTTCCCAGTTTCTTTTCTTATTTTTCCAGATTTTGGCAATTTGTCCCGAATTACCTCTAAATTCTCTTCTTTTTTATTTTCAATAGGGACAGGGGTACGGCGAGATTTCTTTCCCACATCCTCCAGCCACGTCAAGAAATTTGATTCTCCCTTCCAATTTCTATTCTGTTTTGAACGAATGAAAATTTTTCCATTTAACCACTCAATTTATCAAATTTAAAAAAAAGTTAATTTTAATGAAAATTGATGTAATTTAATTGGACTCACCTCTCGTTCTCTGTGCTCCAATCTCGTTACACTTCAATTATTAAATTATCTAATGCAATTTCTCTGCATTAACCAATTCAAATTCCTTGGTTTAAACAC
This sequence comes from Aleiodes alternator, assembly GCA_963921955.1. Classification (NCBI taxonomy): domain Eukaryota; kingdom Metazoa; phylum Arthropoda; class Insecta; order Hymenoptera; family Braconidae; genus Aleiodes; species Aleiodes alternator. The sequence continues at coordinate 2,008,929 of OY998102.1, read as the reverse complement.
ATTTGACAATCGTTTATTATTCATTTATTTTATCCTTTACTCCCTTCAGGTTGGTTAAAACCGAGGGGGAACTTCCCGGCCCTATTCATAACCAATCAGTCTCTGTCTCTTTTTCACATTCCATTACAATACACGACAATAGCCCCCACTCTCTTCCCCCTCACTTCCCCACTCACTTACACTAAAACCACAACAAACTTCGTCGGCTGTTCTTGCACTACTCCGGAGAATAGGCGTTCGTACATTGTTATTGTTAGTTCTTGAGGCTCCTTCTCTGCATACATCGTTGTTTACATCAGTTTGTTCTCAGCTCTCGGCTCGAGATATGACTTACTTATTTGTGTCCGTACTAAATACAAAATTTCGAAGATATCTCATTCGTGAATAACACAATGGTGAACACACGTTCGTCGGGTGCAGCAGTCCTTAAGAGAGTCATAGTTACTCCCGCCGTTTACCCGCGCTTGCTTGAATTTCTTCACGTTGACATTCAGAGCACTGGGCAGAAATCACATTGCGTCAACACCCGCGAGGGCCATCGCAATGCTTTGTTTTAATTAGACAGTCGGATTCCCCTTGTCCGTATCAGTTCTGAGCGGAGCGTTGAATGGCGGCCGAATAGGGCGACCACGACGCCGTGAAGCGCCACAGAAGTCTTGCAGCAAAGAAGATCCGCGGGAGGCCAAGGCACGGGACCGAGCTCGGATTCTGATCACCAGTGAATGATAAACATTCACCTCGCCCAGGCCCCGCACGTTAGCCGAACCCACTACCAGACCAAGCCCGGCGCGCCCCTCTCCTCAGAGCCAATCCTTATTCCGAAGTTACGGATCCAATTTGCCGACTTCCCTTACCTACATTAGTCTATCGACTAGAGGCTCTTTACCTTGGAGACCGGCTGCGGATATGGGTACGAACCAGCGCGACACCTCCACGTGGCCCTCTCCTGGATTTTCAAGGTCCGACGGGAAGATCCAGACACCGCCGCAACTGCGGTGCTCTTCGCGTTCCAAACCCTATCTCCTTGCTGAAAGTTTCCAGAGAACTCAAACGCTTATACAGAAAAGAAAACTCTTCCTGGATCTCCCGACGGCGTCTCCAGGTCATTTTGGGTTGCCCCGACGAACATTCTTACGAGGTGCCCGAATTGTATGCGGTTCCGCTGCCAGGTTCCGGAATTGGAACCGGATCCCCTTTCGCCCAACGGGTGTGTTACGATAATATTATATTATATATTATATTAACATTGTATTGCGACGGAATCCACCAATTCCGTCGGCAGAAATCCCAATTTTATTTGAATGGAGAAAGAATTTAATTCTTCCTCCCATTCAACTATTCGCGGGCTACAGTTGGGCCGAATCTAGTGCCGCTCTATTACTGAGCGACAGCAGCAGAGTGCGCATGAGGCTTGGATGGGGCTCGAATATCTACTGTCCGAAAACCACCCCAACTCAGATAGGGCTGAATCCCTGGGATTTTCCCCATGAGTTGGGGCGATATCAGTTGTTACAGGGGACTCGGATATCTGTTGTCCAAAAACAACCCGCCCCCCCCCAAAACCCCTCTAGGAGAATCGATTGGATTTTTCGCGGGATTTGGGGCAAACCCCTAGTTGTCGAGTGGTGCTCGGGTATCTCTTGCCCAAAAACCACCCCCAACCCCCTTCGAGGAATCCGCTGGATTTCTCGCGGGATTTGGGAAAAGGGGCTGATTTTCAAGTGGCGTTTGGGTATCTTTTGCCCGAAACCACCTCAAATCGCAAATCGGGAAATCCCATTGATTTTTCGAGTGATTTGGGGAGAAATCGCCTCGGATAAGGAACTCTTGGGTATCTTTTACCCACAAACCACCCCCAACCGTTGGATTCTCCGCGGGATTTCAGGAAAGAGATAGACCATTAAGAGGTCCCTGGGTATCTTTTGCCCAAAACCCCCCCCTAAGTCACCATCGGGGAAATTTGATTGATTTCCTATGTGATTGGGACGGAATGGCTTTGGCCAAGAGCCTTGAGAGTATCTTTTGCTCAAAACCACCCCTAGGTCACCCTCAGGAGATCGGCTTGATTTCCTCAGTGATTGGGGCCGGATTGTTTTGGCTGAGGGCTTGGCGGGTATCTTTTGTCCAAACCAACCCCAAATCAAATACGGGACTCCGCCGCGGTCTCGTGAGAATTGGGGTTGTTCCCGATGAAGGAAGGACGTTATTGGAGAGTCCGCTGACGCAACCACCCTTAGAGTGGTGTGCCCTCAAATACCGTGGTCAGGAGACCACCCTCAGCGCAAGGAGGATCAATGGCTCGGATCAATGGACTTGCGCCCTCCCCATGATATTTCTGTCATTTTATTATTACCTTTATTATTAATATCGTCGCCTTAGAGTGAAAGGGGCGTAAGTGCCAAAAACACGAAATTCTGGAGTGAAAGGGGCGTATGTCCACTTATCACTCCAAAATGTTTTTTATGGCCGCTGGAACATTATTTGGATAAATGAAAATTAAAATAACAAAGTGGCGTAACTACCAATTTTAAAATAAAAGGGACGTATCTCCACACTTACACCCCTTTGTTATTTCCTTTTTAATCGCTATATAATTGTTAAAGTTAAAGTGAAAAGGACGCATCTCCGCACTTACGCCTCTTTGTTTTTATAAATTTTTTTATCTCAAGAGAATTTTTGGAGTTACGCCCTTTTGTTTTTAGGATTTTTGATTCCAATTTTGGTACTTACGCCTCTTTGTTTTTACACACAGAAGACACTCAGCGTAGAATATGCACAGAAGTGCGTAATCTTTGCACATGTGGGCGTACTTCACGTTCGCACAATCGAACGTGATTTACGCACACTCAGTGCGTGACGTCCACACACGGTAAATAAGCGATATAGACGTTATATGGAGTCAAGAAGAAGTTTTTCCAGTTTTTCGTGATTGTCTTGGTGAATAAGCGAGATAGAGCGAAATGGACGTTAATTCTAGAGAAGGGAGAGCTTTTCCAGTTTTTCGTGATTATCTTGGTTAATGAGCTAGATAGAGCGGAATGGACATTATTATGGGAGCAGGAGGGAGTTTTTCCAGTTTTTCATGACTATCTCGGTGAATAAGCGAGATGGAGCGAAATGGACGTTAATATGGGATCAGGAGGTAGTCTCCTCAACTTTCACAATCATCTCTGTAATTAAGCGAGAGAAGGTAAAATGAACGTTAATTTAGTATCAGGAGGGAGTTTTTTCCCTCACTCCGCTCTATCTCGTTTATTCGCCAAGATAATCACGAAAAACTGGAGAAACTCCCTGGTGATCTCATATTAACGTCCATTTCGCCGCATCTCGCTTATTCACCGAGATAATCACGAAAAACTAAAAAAACTCCCCGGTGATCCCATATTAATGTCCATTTCGCTCTATCTCACTTATTCACCAAGATTTTAGCGAAAAACTTGAAAAAACTCTCTCCTGATTCAATATTGATATCTATTTCGCTCTATCTCGCTTATTCACCAAGATAATCACGAAAAACTGGAAAAACTGCCTCCTGCTCCCATATTAATGTCCATTCCACTCTATCTCGTTTATTCACCGAGATAATCACGAAAAACTGGAAAAACTCCTTCTTGATCCCATATTAACGTCTATTTCGCTTATTTACGTGTGTGGACATCACGCACACGTGTGCGTACATCACGCACCGAGTGTGCGTACATCACGTTCGATTGTGAGAACGTGAAGTACGCCCACATGTGCAGACATTACGCACTTCTGTGCATGTTCCACGCTCAGTGTTTTCTGTGTGTAGTTTTTTTCCGATGATTCGAAAAAATTCAATGAAAACACTAAAAATAAAGGGGCGTATCTCCGGCACTTACGCCCCTTTGTTATTAGTTTTTTTCCGATGATTCGAAAAAATTCAATGAAAACACTAAAAACAAAGGGGCGTATCTCCGGCACTTACGCCCCTTTGTTATTAGTCAGTGGTACTTACGCCTTTATGTTATTATTTTTTTTTATTTCACTAATATTGCGTAAAAGGCCTTGGAAAGCCTATTGGAGCAATAATGGTGGAGATACGCCTTTTTGTTATTTTGAAAAAAAAAATCGGGAAAAATGGCACTTACGCCCCTTTCACTCTAAGGCGACGATATTTCTTTTGTATATACCTTTTGGGTTCAATAGTGGAACAAGTAAGGACGATATTTGCGTCTTATTTTGAGTTTACCCCTCTCTCCATAACCGAGTGCTGAGCTGCCGAGAGGCTGTTCCGTACCCTTCCACCTTCTCAAGTTTAGGTTTTAGGTTTTGCGTTACGTTTTGGGTTTTAGTTACGTTTAAGGGTACTTAGGTTAAGGTATTTCAATTCGTTGGCTGGAGTAAATTGCGGTGTTGGTCTCACCAAATTAGACCAACTGGCGCCCATTTTTAGCCCCTGCGGGGGAGGTTTAGTTTTAGGTTCATAGAGGGTGGGAAGGGACTAAGGTGTCGACATTTTTTTGTTGAAGGAAAAAATGGCACGTCACAGTATAAAACACCGGCATCAACATAGGATTTCTCCTAGGGCTTAGGATCGACTGACTCGTATGCAACGGCTGTTCACACGAAACTCTTCTCCACGTCAGTCCTCCAGAGCCTCGCTGGACTATTTGTTACTACCACCAGGATCTGAACCGACGGCGGCTCCAGGCAGGCTTACGCCCAGACCCTTCTGCGCACACCGCCGCGACCCTCCTACTTGTCAGGGCTTCATGACGTTTTTAATAAAAAAAAACGCCTCACTTGCCACTGACGGCTGAGTATAGGCGTGACGCCTCAGCGCCATCCATTTTCAGGGCTAGTTGCTTCGACAGGTGAGTTGTTACACACGCCTTAGCGGATTCCGACTTCCATGGCCACCGTCCTGCTGTCTTAAGCAACCAACGCCTTTCATGGTATCCCATATGCGTCGACTTAGGCGCCTTAACTCAGCGTTTGGTACATCCCACAGCGCCAGTTCTGCTTACCAAAATTGGCCCACTTGGCACTCTGATCCGAAATCTCATGGCTTTATATATTCACGCAAGCCAGAGATCTCACCCATTTGAAGTTCGAGAATAGGTTGAGGTCGTTTCGGCCCCAAGGCCTCTAATCATTACCAGATGAAACTCGTATAAAATTATTATAAACGAGTGCCAGCTATCCTGAGGGAAATTTCGGAGGGAACCAGCTACTAGATAGTTCGATTAGTCTTTCGCCCCTATACCCAGTTCCTGCTCCGAAAAGTTAGCAAACCAGGGTGTTTTGATCGATCCTAAATTTTGACCGTTTATTTAGCAAACCAGTATGATCGGAGGTACATATCGACGACATGAAAATCAATAGTTTTTTAGGTGCTAATTTTCTGCGCAAATTTTTTTTTTTTCAAATTAAACTAATTAAATTATTAATTACAGCACTAATGGAATAAAAATGAGAAAAATAACTATGCAGCTTCACTGACAGCTCAGAAGAATAAAGTGCTTCGCATCGAAGCTTATCTAAAATTTTCTGCTAAACTCTAAATACACTTAGTTTATCGGGATACTCAATACACTCATAGCATCGGGCCCAAAGTGTATGGGGCACTTTCATTAGTCCATGAAGGCATCAGAATAATTGAGGGCTCGACTTTGCAGTCAGCTTAGACTCATCTGCTCAAATCTAAATACCCAGAACTGATAAGAATACCTAGGGAACGCATAGCATTGGGCCCAAAGTGCAGGAAGCACTTTCAAAAGTTCACGTATTCTCCAGAATGATTAAGTGCTCTGCATTTCAGCCGGCTGAGAATTTTCTGCTCGGGTGCAAATACCAGAACTAATGAGAATGCCCATTGGACTTACAGCATTGGGCCCAAAGTGTATGGGGTGCTCCCAACTGTCTACGAACACATGGAAAGAATCAAGTACTTTGCATTATGGCCAGCGCAGAATTTTCTGCTTGAGTGCAAAAACTCGGAACTGAAAGGAATACTTGGGCAGCCTATAGCATTGGGCCCAAAGTGTATGAAGCACTTCCAAAAGTCAATGCACTCATCAGAATAATTAAGGGCTCTGAATTCTAGACAGCTGGAGATTTCCTGCTCTATCACAAATACCCAGAACTTATGAGAATACCTAGGGAGTGCATAGCATTGGGCCCAAAAAGTATGGAGCCCTTTCGAAAGTTCACGTATGCTCCAGAATAATTAAGTGCTCTGCATTTCAGCCATCTGAGAATTTTCTGCTCGGGCGCGAATACCCAAAACTAATGAAAATGCCCATTGGACTCATAGTATTGGGCCGAAAGTGTATGGGGTGCTCCCAACTGTCTATATCTGCATGAAAATAATTAAGTGCTCTGCATTATGGCCAGTGTGGAATTTTCTGCTCGAGCCTAGAAACCCGAAACTTATAAGAATACTCAGGCAGCTCATACAGGGTGTATCAGAAGTAGAGGTACACCCTGAAATATCAGGTAAAGGGGTTCATTTGAAGCAGAAAAGTCCTCTTCGACTTTTCTCTCCGATGAGCCCCTACGGAGATATGAGGGTGGAAGGGTGGGCCAATGGGAGCCCACCTTTAGACGGCTGTACATCTGTGAGAAAATCACAGATGTATTGGTGCGTCCCCACCTAGCGGTCGCCGATCCCCTCCATGATCGCCACAGACAGAGAAGGGAGAGGTGGTGTCTCTCTCACTCTCACGGCGGCTTGGAGGGGATTGGCGATCGTCGGATTTTTCTTTTTTCTGTTCTCTTCCTCTTCCTTTCTCAATTTTGCATTTCCACAATTCTCTCCCGTCAGGGTCGATGGGCAATCGATGCTGACGAGGGAGAAATGAGGAAATTGAATGAGAAGGATGGGAGAAAGAAGTGAAAGAAAAAAATGGTGAAAATCCGGAATTTTTGGATCAAACATTCAGGATTTTTCCATTTTTTTTCATGCTCCCTTTCTTTCTTTTTCAAATTTTCCGGTTTCTCTCTCTCTTCATCACCAATGGACCATTGATGTTGAGAAGAGAGAGAGAGGAATTGGAAAATTGAATGAGAAACATAAGAAAAAAAAGGAGAAAAAAATGGTGAAAATCCAGAATTTTTGGATCCAAATTCCAAAATCCTCTCATTTTTGCTTCCGAATGGAAGCTTTGCAATCGTAATTTTTTTCGATTTTGAAATTTCATCATAATATGAATGCAAATGACCCAAAACGTCGAGATCCGTCGTTTTTAAAAAATGTCTGTATGTATGTGTGTGTGTGTGTGTGTGTGTGTGATGACGCATTTTCCGCTTTACTCTGAAGTGGGGTTAGCTAGCGATGTGAAAATTTTACCATAAGTTCGCCATGCGTGCCCCAAGCTCTCACAAAAATTTCAGCTAAATCGGCCGGATAGTTTTTGAGAAAAATGAAAATGTTGAAATATCGTTTTTTCGACTTTTCTCGATGAAAAATGGAATCACAGCGTCCAGTCTCCGCGAGGAGATGTGCGTCCAAGAGCCGCATCTTTGAACCCCGGGGTGGTGGGAGCTCAGATTTTTATTTTAGCCAGTAGAAAACTTTTGACAAATTTGTCGTGAAAATCTTGATTCCACGATAACTTAATAAATAATTGAGCTAGAGACCTCAAATTTTGTGAGGTTATACATCTGATGAGCACAAAGGTTGGTATTGAAACTGGGCGGAATCGGTCCAGTAGTTTTTTAGATATTAGCATAGAAATATCAGAAAAAGCAAGCTATATCTTCAAAACTATTCAATTGATTATATTTGGAACAAACTTAGCCCTCTGAGGCCTATTTTAGTTTTCGCATTCCACGCACAGATCAGTGATGCCATATTTTTTTTTTTTTTGGAGGTGGAAAAAATCTTACATGAGACACCCGCAGATGGGATGTGGGTAGTGTCAGATTCTTACTGACTAAAAAACCCACCTCCGTGACATCATTCATGCACTATGCTGCAAACCATTTTCGCTTCACTTCAGCATGGACATTGTCTCCAGACGCTGTGATGTAGCGCTCTGATGTCATCTTCTTTCTTATCAATCATTGTGTGGATGACTTCAGCTTCCCTTGTTGCTTGTTAGGCTGATCATCATGCTAATCTTATTGAATTATCGTCCGGTATGAGCTCTCAACTCAAGACTCTCTTCGTTTCATCTGTCGGACATAAACATCGTGTGACTGACATTGTCTATCATTCCGCATCAAGGGCATTGGTCCGTCTCTGCTCTCTTCCTCCTGAATAAGAATTCCCTAAAGCAACTGTGTCCAGATAAAGCTTGCGGATTAATCCTCAGAGGGTTAAAAGGTCTTGGCTATGCGTCATTTGTGTTATAGCTTTTAGAATTCATGAAATAATAATTCTAGGGAACCATTCACAAAATTGATCCTCCATGAATTTCCATTTTCCTATATGTTTCCCTGAGGAGGGCAATATATCTGAATTTATTATCGTGAAGTAAATCTTTTTTTATTGAAAGATGAACCCATTGTCGTTGTGACTTAATCATTTGCCAAATTTGAAGAATATCTTATATCCCAAGTATATTGACATTTGCATAAATTCAACATTCTTAATTTGTATTTGTTGGAAAAGTATCAGCTGCGTCGGTTAATAATCCCAGTTTTATGAAAGGTATGTTTTTGACGATAATATATTAGTATATTCTAAAAACAATCATTTCAATGATGAAATTGATGATAATTAATAACGAGATCAACTATATACTTTCTTTTCCAAAATTATAAGATTATTTTCAATCACGTTCTCTTTACATAATTTTCGTTCAATCACAACTACCAATTTTTATATATATGCATAAATGAGGATTGACTGAATCAGATGAATCTTTTCCATTCATTTGATCAGGTGATAAATCATCTACTTCATACCACTCATCGAATTTAAGAATATACGCTGTGTAATGTCCAATATTCTCTTCACTTATAATATCTGAATCTATAAAATTCACTATCCCAGTTAAAATATATCGTTCATGATCGATCTTCAATATTTTTGGAAATTTGTTCAACGATACTCTCAAAATATGATCAGACAAACATTGTATAAAAAGATGATTATTGAAGTATATTTTTCCAATTTTACAATTATGACCTCGTGGACATTTGATGTGTCTCGTAGTCATTATTTCTTCAATCGTTAAGAATTCTTTCGACTTCTGAAATGAGATAGTTTATATCAACTTGATTGATTCATGCTATCTATACATTATATTTTCCTTGTATCGATTTTTGGTAGAACAATTTTAGTATTGAGAAAAAATTCAAAGTTACGCAAATTTTGAAAATTTCTCATTGCAGAGAATTTCATCATAAGCAACCTTGAATTAGGCTGAGTTTGGGCAAGGCTAAACTCGAGTTAGCTAACTTGACTATGAAGTTGAAGCTCAAGATTTCAATGGAATATGACTCAAGATGTTCCAAAAAGTAGAAATATGACAATAAAAAAGAGTTTTGTTACTCGTAGCAAACGAGGGGATGCTCATCATCTTCAGAACATTCAAAGAGATATCATATTTAACAAAAAGAACATGAATTGACGTTATTAATATGAATGAAATCCGTGATGGTAGATTTGAAATTAAAAAATTCATTCAGAAGCTTTCTGCCAATTGCATTGGCAGAATATTAGATGTAAGATTCTCCAATTGCGCACAAGTAACGGGGCTCCTGCTTGTTTTCTTCTCTTCCTCTTCCTTTCTCAATTCTGCATTTCCACATTTCTCTCTCTCCAGGGTCGATGGGCGATCGATGCTGAAGAGGGAGAAATGGGGAAATTGAATGAGGAGGATGGGAGAAAGACTTGAAAGAAAAAAATGGTGAAAATCCGGAATTTTTGGAACAAACATTCAGGATTTTTGAAGTGAAACTTCTTTTGGCAGGGGACCAACTTTTTTCGAGCGTGTACCGAAACCGTCAAGTTTTGAGGGGAACGCGATAGTCGAGAAGTGGGGGTAAAGGAGAAGTCTTGCGTTGTTGGCGGGGGAAGCTAGAGTGGGAGCGAGACTGCAGGCTCTATAGGCACGGTAGTCGGGTAGTGGGAGAAGCGAGGTGACGCTGCAGTGTATTGTCGTACTAACGAAAGAATCGACACACGAGGCGTGCCGAAGCCACAATTTATTTGGTGGGGCATGGAAGCCGAAGAAACCCGATGTTGATTCATTCGCTAGTCCTTCTATCGCTTGCTACATGCTAGTGTAATCGTGAGAAAAGCCGTCAGTTCTTTGAAAATATCTCGGAATCCAAGGGAGATAGAGCGATTTCGTCTTCATCCATTCATGCAGCTCTTAGAGTTCTCTGCAAAAAAAGAATCAGGCGAATCCGCTGTATCTCGGTTAGTTTACGGGATATTCATTGAAAAACAATTTAATAGCGAAGAAATAAACCAAAATGTTAATTTTCTATCATTAACAATTCTAAAATTTCTTGGAAAATAAGCCAAATAGAATTATTTCGCTCTCTTTCTTTCTTTGTAGCTCTTTGAATTCCGTATAAAAAATCTCCGGTGTAAAGTTGCCCTATCTCGTTTAGTTTCCAAAATTCTCAAAAACTCATTGAAATACAAAGTCATTTTTTTCAGAAGTAAAACTATTTCTCTGTTATTTCTATTTGATACATGTTTTCAAAAGGATCTCCCAAGATATTCGTGAAAAATTATTGGAAAAGAAACTCCAGCTATAAGTCTATTTTTGCTTTCGTCAATTTTTTATGAACATTCCAGAAACTAAGAGAGACAGCGTTAATTCACTCGAATCTTTTCCTAAGTATATCTCTATTAAGTTATGATAGATTCTTCAAAAGAAAAAAACATCGCAACGGAGACGTATATATCTATACGGTGTCATAAGGTTTTGATGAATATCTCAGAAACTGAGCAAAATAAGGCAATTGATGTGGAAACCATTTTCGCACATTTTCAGATTGTTTACAAAAAAGCTCTCCAGAAAAAGTCTGTTATTTCGCTCAATTTTATAAATATCCTTGAAAAACTGGAATTAAAAAAATATATATCTAACAAAGTTTTCAGACGGATTAATTTCATCTTATCAGCAATTCTCTTTAAATACTTCGAAATTTCAGGAGGATAAGGCAATTTTGCCCTCGTCCTTTCCTGTAGAGAATTTCAAGAGCTACACGAGAGAAAGATTGTGACAAAATTGCTCTATCTCGGTCAATTCCAGAAATATTCACAAACACAATGAGTTTAAAAAATCTATTGGTTGTGAAAAAAATTATATTTCGTTAACGAACGAGAAATTTTATCCCTTGTGCATTAAAAAAATACTCATAATTTATCTTGATCTATACCTCATAGGCAAGAAGTTTCACTTCTACCGCGCGGGGATCCCACGCACCCTCTTTTCCATTTTTTTTCATGCTCTCTTTCTTTCTTTTTCGAATTTTCCGGTTTCTCTCTCTCTTCACCACCAATGGACCATTGATGCTTAGAAGAGAGAGAGGAATTGGAAAATTGAATGAGAAACATGAGAAAAAAATGGTAAAAATCCAGAATTTTTGGATCCAAATTCCAGAATTCTCTCATTTTCTTCTTCTCTTCCTCTTCCTTTCTCAATTCTGCATTTCCATATTTCTCTCTCTCCAGGGTCAATGGGCAATCGATGCTGAAGAGGGAGAAATGGGGAAATCGAATGAGAAGGATGGGAGAAAGAAGTGAAAGGAAAAAATGGTGAAAATCCAGAATTTTTGGATCAAACATTCAGGATTTTTCCATTTTTTATCATGCTCTCTTTCTTTCTTCTCCAAATTTTCCGGTTTCTCTCTCCCTTCACCACCAATGGACCATTGATGCTGAGAAGAGAGAGAGGAATTGGAAAATTGAATAAGAAATATAAGAAAAAAAAAGAGAAAAAAATGGTGAAAATCCTGAATTTTTGGATCCAGATTCCAGAATCCTCTCATTTTTTTCGTCTCTTCTTCTTCCATTCTCAATTCCGCATTTCCACATTTCTCTCTCTCCAGGGTCGATGGGCGATCGATGCTGAATAGGGAGAAATGGGGAAATTGAATGAGAACGATGGGAGAAAGACTTGAAAGAAAAAAATGGTGAAAATCCGGAATTTTTCGATCAAACATTCAGGATTTTTCCATTTTTTTTCATGCTCTCTTTCTTTCTTTTTCAAATTTTCCGGTTTCTCTCTCTCTTCACCACCAATGGACCATTGATGCTTAGAAGAGAGAGAGGAATTGGAAAATTGAATGAGAAACATGAGAAAAAAATGGTAAAAATCCAGAATTTTTGGATCCAAATTCCAGAATCCTTTCATGTTTTTCTTCTCTTCCTCTTCCTTTTTCAATTTTGCATTTCCACATTTCTCTCTTTTCAGGGTCGATGGGCAATCGATGCTGAAGAGGGAGAAATGGGGAAATTGAATGAGAAGGACGGGAGAAAAAAGTGAAAGAAAAAAATGGTGAAAATCCGGAATTTTTGGATCAAACATTCAGGATTTTTCCATTTTTTTTCATGCTCTCTTTCTTTCTTTTTCGAATTTTCCAGTTTCTCTCTCTCTTCACCACCAATGGATCATTGATGCTGAGAAGAGAGAGACGAATTGGAAAATTGAATGAGAAACATGAGAAAAAAATGGCAAAAATCCAGAATTTTTGGATCCAAATTCCAGAATTCTCTCATTTTTTTCTTCTCTTCCTCTTCCTTTCTCAATTTCGCATTTCCACATTTCTCTCTCTTCAGGGTCCATGGGCAATCGATGCTGAAGAGGGAGAAATGGGGAAATTGAATGAGAAGGATGGGAGAAAGACTTGAAAGAAAAAAGTGGTGAAAATCCGGAATTTTTGGATCAAACATTCAGGATTTTTTCATTTTTTTTCATGCTCTCTTTCTTTCTTTTTCAAATTTTCCGGTTTCTCTCTCTCTCTTCACCATCAATGGACCATTGATGCTTAGAAGAGAGAGAGAAATTGGAAAATTGAATGAGAAACATGAGAAAAAAATGGTAAAAATCCAGAATTTTTGGATCCAAATTCCAGAATTTTCTCATGTTTTTCTTCTCTTCCTCTTCCTTTTTCAATTTTGCATTTCCACATTCCTCTCTTTTCAGGGTCGATGGGCAATCGATGCTGAAGAGGGAGAAATGGGGAAATTGAATGAGAAGGATGGGAAAAAAACGTGAAAGAAAAAAATGGTGAAGATCCGGAATTTTTGGATCAAACATTCAGGATTTTTCCATTTTTTTTCATGCTCTCTTTCTTTCTTTTTCGAATTTTCCAGTTTCTCTCTCTCTTCACCACCAATGGATCATTGATGCTGAGAAGAGAGAGAGGAATTGGAAAATTGAATGAGAAACATGAGAAAAAAATGGTAAAAATCCAGAATTTTTAGATTCAAATTCCAGAATTCTCTAATTTTTTTCTTCTCTTCCGCTTCCTTTCTCAGTTTTGCATCTCCACATTTCTCTCTCTTCAGGGTCGATGGGCAATCGATGCTGAAGAGGGAGAAATGGGGAAATTGAATGAGAAGGATGGGAAAAAAACGTGAAAGAAAAAAATGGTGAAGATCCGGAATTTTTGGATCAAACATTCAGGATTTTTCCATTTTTTTTCATGCTCTCTTTCTTTCTTTTTCGAATTTTCCAGTTTCTCTCTCTCTTCACCACCAATGGATCATTGATGCTGAGAAGAGAGAGAGGAATTGGAAAATTGAATGAGAAACATGAGAAAAAAATGGTAAAAATCCAGAATTTTTAGATTCAAATTCCAGAATTCTCTAATTTTTTTCTTCTCTTCCGCTTCCTTTCTCAGTTTTGCATCTCCACATTTCTCTCTCTTCAGGGTCGATGGGCAATCGATGCTGAAGAGGGAGAAATGGGGAAATTGAATGAGAAAGATTAGGGAAAAAATTGAGGAAAAAAGGAAAAAAATCCGGGAATTTTGAATCAAACATCCAGAATTTTTCCATTTTTTTTCATGTTCTCTCTCTTCTTCTGTCTCGAGTTTCCTCGTTTCTCTCTCTTCACTACCAATGAACAATTGTTGCTGAAGAGAGAGAAATAAGAAAATTAGATGAAAAAGATCAGAAAAAAAATTAGAAAAAAATTCATAAATTCGAAATTTTTCGATAAAAAACCCAGAATCTTATGATTTTTATTTCATGTTCTCTCTCTATCTTTCTCAAATTTTTCCGTTTCTCCCTTTCCAGTATCAATGGACAATTGATGCTGAAGAGAGACAAATGAGACAATTAAATGAGAAAGATCAGAAAGCAAATTTCAATAAAAATTGGAAAATCTGGAATTTTTCAATCCAGAACGCATAATTGGTCCATTTTCTTTCATGTTCTCTTCCTTTCTTTATCGAATTTTCCCGTTTCTCCTTCTTCAGCATCTATGGTCATTTGATGCTAAAGGGAGAGAAATGGGAAAATGGAATGATAAAGATGACAGAAAATATTGAAAAAATCGGAATTCTGTGGATAGAATACTTACTTTCTTCTCTTTCTTTCCTTCCCTTTCTCTCTCTTCTCATCACGTTTTTTCGGTACTCGATCCAGTGAAAATCGTGATTTTGTTCTGTCGAAATATGGGCTGGAGGTGGGAAAGAAATGAGGACAAAAGGCGACTTGTTTTGGTCATTAAAGGGAAGTGGATATTATTCAGAAAAGTATTGATTCACATGTTTTTTCTACTACAAAAATAATTCAGGTGATTGAGACATGCAATTTGGAGGGAAATTCAAGGATAAAGTTGTAAATTGATAGAAAAATAAGTGTCTCCAGTGAAAGCTGTTATTCTAAAGAACCCAATGATAGTGAATGGAAAAAATTCAAAGACTCTGCTCAAAATGACCCCCTCCGAACTCAATACATTTGGTTGCCCTCAGCACCAGATTACGTCTCATATCCGATAGCATCTGTGGAGTGATAAGCGCAACGGCACCATGCATGCAAGCGATCATTTCTCTCTCGTCCTGCACCTCTACTTCGAAGATTTTACCCTTCAGGTAGCCCCCACAGGAAAAAATCCAGAGGATTGAGGTCAGGAGATCTGCACGTGAAGACGAAAATAGTGATCCGCTCATCAGTATGATCATCAATGATTATCTCACCTTGGAGGCCAATTCACCGGTCCATACTTTCCAATCCACTGGTCCGGGAACCACTCATCGAGGGATTGTCGGGCCACTCTCGAAGTATGAGCTGGTGCACCATCCTGCTGGAACCAAACGAATCTATCTGCTGGTCCAACGCCGAAAATATCTGGCAGATTTTCGGCTACGGAATCTCTGTAAGTAATTCCCTGAAACAGAGGTGAGGAGAAACTGGAGGGATAATGGGAAAGAAATATTGGCAATTTTCAAGGAAAGGCAATTATTTCGGTGCCACAAGCATCAGGAGATTTCAAAAATCAGTGATATTTATCGAAGAAAATAATGGAATATCCTTAATACTCACTTCAAGTGGATCGGGAGCCAGGCGCAGATGGACCTCATCCCCCAGAATGGCACCCCAAATGTTCAATCGTTGCCAAAAGTATTGGAAGTTCGAGGGCGTTGCAAGATGATGATTATCAACGGTCCAATGATGTGCATTGTGAACATTGAATAATCCTTCTCTTTGGAACATGCACTCGTCCGTTCAACACACGTTGGCAATGAACCGGGGGATCCCTGCGATTTTCGTCTTTCAGGAACTGACAGAAGTCCAATCTCAGCTGGAAATCCCTGGGCATCAATTCCTGCACCGGGGTGAAATGAAATGGATACAGCCCTTTGTTCTTCAGGATGCGGTGCACGCTGCTGTGACTCGTTCCCAGCTCTGCGCCAATTCTCTTCGTGCTGGTGGTTGGATCTCTTTCCACCGCGTCCAGGACTGCCTCCTCCAAATCCACACGATTTTGGCGAATTGGCCGTCCATCACCATGTCGTAGAAGCACGTGTCCCTCACCCAGTCTCCGATGAACATTGGAGAAAGCACGATGACCAGGATGAACAGCACGATTGGGATATTTTGCAGCATAGTACTGAGCTGCAAGACGTGGGTTTCCGTCGGCGCGGCCATACTCAAAATGCATATCGTGATATTCCGCCGGAGTTAACGCCATTGTGAGCAAAACAACGATGAGCTGACCGCCAGAGATTAACGCACACTGATAAAAGAATGAACGTGAACGACGACTCAACCCGACTCTTTTTTATTTCGCGGAGAGTGGGGGACGTAATCGTGAAACAAATGACGATCGTCTCGGGAATACCTCTAGGGAAACCAAACAGAGATTCCAAGAACGACGATGTGCGTAATTTTTTAGGTTTTCATTTTTTTTCCTTTTTTTCCCGTATCTCTCTCATTTAATTCCCCTATTTCTTCCTCTCTTCAGCAGCAATTGTCCATTGGTGGTGAAGAGAGAGAGAAACCGGGAAATTTAAAACAGAACGAAAGAGAGCATGAAAAAAAATGGCAAAAATCCTGAATGTTTGATCCAAAAATTCCGGATTTTT
Source organism: Aleiodes alternator (assembly GCA_963921955.1). Classification (NCBI taxonomy): domain Eukaryota; kingdom Metazoa; phylum Arthropoda; class Insecta; order Hymenoptera; family Braconidae; genus Aleiodes; species Aleiodes alternator. The sequence goes on along the minus strand of OY998102.1, from coordinate 1,992,456 downwards.
ACCATTTTTATCTTTGAATTCTTTCGCCCATCCTTCTCATTCAATTTCCCCATTTCTCCCTCGTCAGCATCGATTGCCCATCTACCCTGACGAGAGAAATATGGAAATACAAAATTGAGAAAGGAAGAGGAAGAGAAGAAAAAAATGAGAGAATTCCGGAATTTGGACCCAAAAATTCTGGATTTTTGCCATTTTTTTCTCCATTTTTTTCGCATGTTTCTCATTCAATTTTCCAATTCCTCTCTCTCTTCTCAGCATCAATGGTCCATTGGTGGTGAAGAGAGAGAGAAACCGGAAAATTTGAAAGAGAAAGAAAGAGAGTATGAAAAAAAATGGAAAAATCCTGAATGTTTGATCCAAAAATTCCGGATTTTCACCATTTTTTTCTTTGAAGTCTTTCTCCCATCCTTCTCATTCAATTTCCCCATTTCTCCTTCGTCAGCATCGATTGCCCATCGACCCTGAAGAGAGAGAAATGTGGAGATGCAAAATTGAGAAAGGAAGAGAAAGAGAAGAAAAAAATGAGAGAATTCTGGAATTTGGATCCAAAAATTCTGGATTTTTACCATTTTTTTCTCATGTTTCTCATGTTTACTCAACTTTTGAGTAAATATCCTAACCTTCACCTTCGGCCCCTTCGACACATCCCACCCTTCCTCCAGCGTGGCTGTGAAACCCGATACGGCTCAAAATACCGTCCCCCAACCCACCTCGAGAGTATCTCAAAATAGAAATAGATATGGGCGCCAGATAGATTTTGATACTGATGGACCTATCTAACCAGACCACGGTAAAATTACGGTAACGGTAACGGTAAGCTCTCGAGGGGATTGAGGGAACGCCAGAGAAAAGGGTGTCGGAAAAGAGGGTTGCGGCTTGTGCTAGGCTAGTTCAGTTTCGTGGAGAGAGGGCGTTGGTCTAGCGCACACTCAGAAGTCGCCAAAAATGAGATAAAACTCCGATAAAATCCGAAGAAGAGATCCGAACCATAGGACGAGAGTTTGGGGTTAGGGATTGAGAAATAAAGAATTCGAGTCAATAATATCCTTACGTGTTCCACTATTGCATCCAAGAATCAGAAAATCATACAAAACTTTCAGTTATACATTAATTACTACATTATTTCCTTCGTTACTGTAAAAGTAGCCAATGCTACTAGGAGAAATTGCGAGAAGCGCCTTTTCTTAAGAAACGTCCACAAGATCGACTCAAAATCCCTTAACGACAGTAGAAACGAATTACTCGATAAAGCTCTTAGAGAGTCTGACGAATCGAGAAAGTAGTTAGCGTCTTAAATCGAGCGAGAGAGAGAGAGAGAATAATCGTACAAAACGAGAGAATTACTTAACTTCATCAATTTGGACCTAAGATCGCCAATAATGAGAAAAAAATATAATAAAAGGTACAAACGTGCCCCAAAATTTGGTGAAGATAATTTTTAGATGATTATCTATCAGTTAGATTGGGCGGAATTCCCTAAAAGATACTCGCCAATAGTAATTAATAATTATTTTCAATTATGTCTATTAATTAACTCGTGCGCCATTGCGAAAGACTCATACGCCCTTACGTTCCTATGAACTGGCGGAAAAGATAACCGGCGGCACGATTAATCCTATCATTATTTTGAATTAGGCGGCATTTCCTTAAAATTGTTGTGAGGGAACCGGAAATGACCAGAAGTAGCCTAATTTATTGGCAGATATAGGGAATTATCTATTGCACCTCTATTAAGGCGAAAATCCCAAAAGATAATCCAAACTCCGAAAGTCCCTCGGAAGAGTTCATAATAGAAGATACTTCCCTCTGCATTAATCGTGAGAGAATGTTTCAAGGCCGATGCTCTTGAAAGCGCGCCTAAATCTCTCCCTAGTCGGCTACTAGGGAGTTTCCCCTAGCCTAGGGAAGTCGCTGAGTCGCTGGTTGTGAGCGTAACCCAACTGCCTTCGCACCGACTTGGGTGTGAAGGAAAAAGGAAGAGAAAACGGCACAGAACGGAAAAGAAACATCGATGCCTGTAAAGAAAGGCACTCGAAAATTCCTAGGAATCCGGCTGGAATTATTTCTCCGAATCGAGAGGAGAAATAACTCAACAGCGTATTTACATGAATGCTCGCTTTATTTCAGGTAGAAATCATATTCGGAAACGTATACGAGTGCGAGAGAGACAGCAATAGCTGCGAATTCCAAAGAATTCAAACAGCTATGCGTGTGAGAGAGAGAAAAGATAGAAAGGTATGAGTGTGAGAGAGCCAGCAATAGCTGCGAAATTAATAATTTCTAACAGCTATGCGTGCGAGTGAGATAGCCGCATGCGAGTGAGTGTGTGTGAGAGAGAAACAGATAACCGGCTCTACCCAAGCGTTGGGGAGCACGTGCTTAGCGGCATTGCATCAACCCATTGATGCATTGTTTTGACCGCTTAATGTGCCCCAAAATCCTGAAATAAAAGTCCTAAAACATGTTTCATTTATTGATTTTCCCCATTATCTCCTCACTGGCCTTTAATTAATTAAAGAAAACCGGCCAGTAGAGATAAAGGGAGCCGGGGAAAATTCTAATAAAATTTGAGGCGCCACGAGGTGCGTGGCGTCATTTCTCCTCGCATTTTCCTGGTCCTTGGAAAACTCCTAAAAAGTCCTGAAAATCGCGAAAATTACGGAAAAACCATTCGCGAAATTTCTCTAATCATTTTTCTCAGTGGCCTCATTAATTTTTGAGGTAACCGGCCACGAGAAAATAAAGAAAACGAAAGAGATGAAAGGAACGCTACAACCACGTGTGGCGTCTCGTCGTAAATTTTTATTCGCGCGTTTAACTCGATGTAATTATTCACACTTCGCGAAAATAAATTAATAGAAAGGACTCACCATTATTCCTCACGGTGTTTTAGGCACTTTTGGGAAACTTGAGGTTTTTAGGGAGACTTTTATCCTCGCGAAACACGAATAAACATACAGCGGATCACGGGAGATGTTCACTGCCTCGCCACTCTACTCGAACTGACTCTTCGAGGAGAGGGGAGTAAGTTGAGTTGAGTGGAGCCGTGGGGCCAGCTGCGTTGTGCTGTGCCCTCGCGCCACTCAGAGGTAGTAATGCCGCACTCATGCGCATTTATTCGGGTGGGAGAATTCAAATACTCTTGAATTTCCCCATCTTCATCCTTTATTATTTCCTTTACTAAAATAGGGAAATTTTAACGGGATCATTTTGTAATCAGTAGAGGACTAATAGGGGGTGGTTTTGAGGGTTTTCTTGGAAACTATGGTGGCTTTACAGGAGTATAAAAATTATTATTATGTGGGGAAATTGTTGGGAAAAATAGGTTTTGGGAGATACTTTTTGGCTTATTATTTTTGAGCCTGTTTGGGGAGATGGTTTTCCCCTTCCTATGGGGGATAGCCGCCATCAGAGGGGCACGTCTCCTGGGGAATGAGCAGACTCACCTCGGCGATAACGTAAACCCAGTTTTGGCAATTCCTTTGGCAGGATAGGTTATTCCCTGCCTCCAGACCTTCCATCCGAGGGCCTGATCATTCCCACACACCTGGAGCGCGACTCCTTTCAAATCGTCCTCTGCACTCACCCCTGAGGACGGCCAAGAGGGTGGTCCGGAAGCTCCTAGGAAACACGTTATTTTGGTCAATTAACCATGGTGCTTCCGGGCCCTCTCTTCCCCCACAAGATAGCCAAAGGTACTGCCCTGCGGAAAATCTATAAAAAAATGAAGTTGCCGTACTATTACTCTTTTATCGCGGGAATGAACGTATTTTCGGGGCTGTATTCAACTGAATCCTTAAGGGATCGTTATAATCCCCGTTTGAGAGAACCGTAGGTCAGTTTTCCCTCTTGACTTGGAGGTTTTTTATGCTCAATTTGTTCAAGATACCCATAGTCGGTTTTTCCTCATGACTTGGAGGATATTTGAGATAACCTTGAGTCAGTTTACCCTCGTGACCGGGAGGTTTTCAAGATAGCCATTAGGTCAGTTTACCCTCGTGACCGGGAGGATCTCTAAACTAACTTAATTAATTTAATTATTCGCGTGAAATTCTCTCTCTCTACTCACGAGTCCTCTTTTATCTAGCCTACAGGTGGCGTGGGAAAATACCACGTCACACAGTGGTCCATTGGTGGTGAAGAGAGAGAGAAACCGGAGAATTCGCAAATGAAAGAAAGAGAGCATGAAAAAAAATGGTGAAAATCCTGAATGTTTGATCCAAAAATTCCGGATTTTCACCATTTTTTTCTTTCACTTCTTTCTCCCATCTTTTTCATTCAATTTCCCCATTTCTCCCTCTTCAGCATCGATTGCCCATTGACCCTGAAGAAAGAGAAATGTGGAAATGCAAAATTGAGAACGGAAAGGGAAGAGAAGAAAAAAATGAGAGGACTCTGGAATTTGGATCAAAAAATTCTGGATTTTCACCATGTTTTTCTCCTTTCTTTTCTTATGTTTCTCATTCAATTTTCCAATTCCTCTCTCTCTTCTCAGCATCAATGGTCCATTGGTGGTGAAGAGAGAGAGAAACCGGGAAATTTGAAAGAGAAAGAAAGAGAGCATGAATAAAAATGGAAAAATCCTGAATGTTTGATCCAAAAATTCCGGATTTTCACCATTTTTTTCTTTCACTTCTTTCTCCCATCCTTCTCATTCAATTTCCTCATTTTTCCCTCGTCAGCATCGATTGCCCATCGACCCTGACGAGAGAGAAATGTGGAAATGCAAAGTTGAGAAAGGAAGAGGAAGAGAACAGAAAAAAGAAAAATCCGACGTTCGCTAATCCCCTCCAAGCCGCCGTGAGAGTGAGAGAGACACCACCTCTCCCTTCTCTGTCTGTGGCGATCATGGAGGGGATCGGCGACCGCTAGGTGGGGACGCACCAATACATCTGTGATTTTCTCACAGATGTACAGCCGTCTAAAGGTGGGCTCCCATTGGCCCACCCTTCCACCCTCATATCTCCGTAGGGGCTCATCGGAGAGAAAAGTCGAAGAGGACTTTTCTGCTTCAAATGAACCCCTTTACCTGATATTTCAGGGTGTACCTCTACTTCTGATACACCCTGTATATCCGATGCGAGTATTTAATGTGCTCTAATATGAGAGCTTACTTAACGACTTGATTCTGATCAATCAAACTATAACGCAGACGGCTTCATAATTGACGCCGTCTGCGTTTTCGTGATTTCTCACTTTTTTTAAATTTTAATACTTATTTAACATCGCCCTCTTTATGCTAAGATTATGCCAATCAGCAACAGAGGGCCATGGTGTATCTGTGGACAAACTTGTAAGTAATTTTACATTGGTGCTTGTATCATTCGGCAGAGATTAGGATTTAGCCACCGTTTAATCTCCTCATGATTTCTCCCTTAATGTCAATAAAACTGTATGTTCTGTCACGTATTTTTAATCCACGGAAATTAAAATATTCGTAAAACTCAATAAAATCCAAAATCTCAAAATCAAATCAAACAACGTTAATTGTTGGGCACCAGGACGACCTTTCGTCCAAAAATATAAACAAACCAAAAATATCAAAATTCAATTCCAGGTGAATATCGGACTAGTCAGCAAGAAAAGAATTTAGAAATCCTAATGACCGCGGAGGCGACTGGATTCAAAAAAAACTCACCTGTAAATGGATTGAAAGGAATACAGATTCAAAAAAAAAAAAATAATATTCAATTTTCGTTCTGTTAACTTTAATTTTTGAGCGATATTTTTTTGATGCTCTCTTTTGGAAAAATAAAAAAAATATTACAGCGATAATAATAATAAACAAATATTTAGTTACTGAATTTAATTTGGTTGGATAATATCAAAATTTTTAATCAATGTCGGAACATAACAAATAAAAAAAAATCATTCAAAACTTTATACAATTTTATTTATCAAGGAAAAGAAAAAAAAATTAATAACCAGAACTAATTCAAAAGTCTTGATAAATTTTACAAACACGACGAACACTAACTAACAACACAATTAATTTGTCGTTAAAAGAAAATAGTAAAAAAAAAAGAGGGTGCGTGGAACCCACGTGACAGAAGTGAAACTTCTTATACATGAGCCATTGGTCATTTTACACTTGGCTTTGGATTAAAATATCTCGAAAACTATGCAAAATTTATCAAGACATGCTGTGAATGAAATTTAGAGGGAAGATTGACGAACAAAATAAGAAGAACGCTGTTTTTCTACGACCAGTAGTTTCCGAGATATCATTCTTTGAATGAGTAGTTCAGAAACAATGGATGAGGCCCGATAGCAAATAAACGAGCGCTTGGACGTCCTTTCTGAATTTTTCATTCAAAAATCGATATCTTAATAACTACGAGTCGTGAAAAAACGGAGGTCTGCTTATTTATTCATTAATCTTCCCTCTAAATTTCATTCACAGCATGTCTCGATAACTTTTGAATAGTTTTCGAGATATTTCAATTCAAAGCCGAGTGTAAAATGGCAATTTTTCAAGAAATAAAGAGCAAAAATTATGAGGTGGAGCATGGATATTTTTCGGTCGTGTTCCATGACAACTCTTCCTTTGAATGACAATTTTCCGTAATTTTTTCAAAAATCATTTAGATAAATTCCCATATTTTTCTCTCCGTGTATTGAAAAGAAAAAATTAAAAAAAAAAACACAGGCTTCCCCCACCACCCGGAGAGGGACCCAACGGCAGCAGCAAAAATTTCCCCTTCTCACCACTACTCTACTACCACGTTCCCCTCAAAGCGTTACACTCGTTTCGTGACGCGAGAAAAAAGTTGGTACCCTCCGAAAAGAAGTTTCACTTCAAAAAAATTTTAATCACAATTTGAATTAATTCTGATTTCCCGCGACAAGTACCTCAAGGCGCTATAGCCGCATGGACGATCGGCGTCCTTTGAAAATTCGCCTTTATAATTTCCAGCGATAACTTGATTTAATAAAAAAAATAAAAATTTAAATAAAATTAGACGAAACAATCGTCGTTATGAAAATAAAAAAATAATAATAATAATAATAACCAAAATTATCGTCATATAAAAAACCATTATCGCTGAAAATTTAATGCCGACACTTTAATAAAATAAAATAAAAAAAATAATGAAATCACAAATTTAAATGAATTTTTCCCGACAATAATTTTCCGAAATTAATTAAGAAAAATAAAATAAAGAAAAAAAATACGAGAAACGACAATTCCCAATTTAAATTTCATCAAAATAAAAAAAAATCTAACACGCCATGGAAAATCGTTAATGGCGGTTACCGGCGTCGTGAGTAGTAAGTGCGCGTTTTTAGCGAAAAGGGGCGTGGCTTCCCCCCTATCGCCCCCCTCCGGTCCCTATTGTCGGCGGGATGATTGATGGCGGGCCCTTTGTAGGGCCCTTCTATGGTGCAGGTGTTCACCTGCTGGGTGATTTATGGGTTTTTCAGCGTGAGAAAGATTTTCTCTGAGGGTGGGTGGCCGAGTTGGGTCCGCAAGATGGCGGAGGGCTTAGGGAGTGGGTGGTGGGAGGAAAATAGGGTGGTGGGTGGCGGGAGGAGGAAAATAGGGTGGCGGGTGGCATGTGGGGTATCTTTGGAAAGGGGAGAATGAGGGGAGGAGGGTCGTGAAATAAAATTGTACAAGAAACAATATTTATGAATACGATAAAATTTATTCAAATTAAATCTTAAAACTAGGATACAATTAAGCGGGGTTTAGCATATTGATTAAAATGAGATAACCCTTTACCAGTCACGTTCTGGAAAGTGTTTCTCCTATTGCGACGCTTTCCTTTCATCTTATGAGTAATAGATTTGAACATTTTGATAATTATACGATCGTTCCGTTTTGAATCATTAGTAAATAATCTATGAAAGGAGTGTAAGTCCCCATTATTGCGAAGCCAGTGAAGCATAACAATGCAGTACTGGCCGCAAACATCAGACGATATGTCTTGGAGTCTTTTCTCGCTCCATTCAAATATACGGCTATTTCTCCTAAGGCTTTGAGTGATTCCTGAGTTGAAGGGTGGCATTCCGAAGCTGTCGAAATAGACTCCACGGCCATTGGGACCGAGATATATGGCCACCCAGTGTGTTCCTGGCTGTGTGTGATTATCGGTGTTGACAATGATCGCACAAGGCCTCGTCCACGTCCAGGGAACTCTGTCCGCAGGGTAGACACCTCCGATACCGACATTAGTAAACGGTAATGCTTTTCGCAGTTGTAGGGTATTCATAAAAGGAGGTCTACAGTTTGGAGCAATAAGCCGTGCTGCTTAAAAGGATGCTCGTATCTTACTGACGTATGTATGAAACCAAGATCATAATATATAGATGTTTCTTTTTAGCCGCTGTAGTCCATTATAACTTGTCTCGTAGAATCAATTTCTAATAAGTTGTCGTATTCAGCATATACAACGCAATTTACATTTTGTGTTATTGTTTCCGCGAAGCCTACCTCGATATGGACACATCCGCTCTTTACAAGGTTCCAATGACTTGCACAGCTTGCTGATAGATCTGGTGTTAAATCGAAAGCAAATAAACAGTAGCCGTCTGCATATGAGGACCGATTGATGCCATTGCCATGATCGCTGAAGTGTGTCCCGGTTCCACAAAATACAGTGTTAAACGCTTCCACTGATGGTGAAATATCCTCAGTGAATTTCGGTTGAAGGGGTTTTGTAGGTATTTGACGGCCATCAACGTTCAGACAAAGGAAATTAATACCAAAATTTCGGAAATTGAATGGATTCTTCTTTTTTGTAGCATTGAAACTGGCATTTTCCACAAAGCCTAAGATTATTCTTTGAGGTAATTGTCCTAAAATTACATTATCGATAGTTTCGCCAAGAATTCCGTTGTGAAGTACAAATGATTTGACTTCAACACGCGTTAATGGATACTTTGCCGTGGTTTTTGATAAGGTCTTCGCATGGGCTATCAGGATTCCAGGGCTGAGTTTAACACGCCTGACAATTAGTGATGCTTCCATAATTTGAAGCTTGTAATTATGAGCTGTATAATCCATCAGACAAAAACTATCCTTGGCGCGGATAAAGCGAACCCTCATCTCCACACCATTCAATGAAAATTTATCTTGATTGAAAACATCGCAATGCAAATGTCCAATCATATCAAAAGTTTTGCCTCCTTTTGTAAAATTGTGTCTAGCAACGAGCCCCTCATTTTTGTTGGCTGCTGCAGCAACTTCTCTATCCATTGAACCAGCAATATCCGACATCCATAATCCCATTTGAAGATGAGAATTTTTAGCATCCTCGCCATAATTCAATAGTGTTTCAATGTAGGCTCTGTACGCATATAAATTGTTAGGGGGCGTGACAATTTTCTGATTGAAGAACACGTCCACTTGATTAAACATAGAATGTAAGAAATTATTCACTGGTCCAACGGAGTCTGCATCCACGGCAGTACCGTCAGGCTTCACTATTTTAGCCTGTATTTTTATCATAGTATGAGCTAAATCCAGATAGTCTTCCCCATGACCGGGTACAACGAAGTCAATCGGAGCATCCTCGCCTATTGTTGAAATCGGGTTGTAATAAACGCATTGCGATTGTTCAATACTTGTCTGCGTTGGGGGCAGCGTGAAAAGGTCCAGCTCAGATTTTGCACACTCGGAGGAGTGAGAATGTAAGAACGACATTTTTGTTTATTGAAAAATATCGTAAACACTGCGTTTCTTATTCTTCTTCTTTAAAGCCTTCTTTGCCGTTTGTTTCTTCTTTTTGATTGAAGCACTCTTCTGTTTCTTCTTACTCAATCTTTTAAGGTTGTTGACACGACTACGACCAACTCGTTTCTGGGTGTTTCGACGTCTACGCTTTCTTTTATAACCCGAGCCCTGCATCATAGACGATATTTTCTCCGCGGCCTTCCTTTTCAAGACACGTCCTGACTCGGTTAAACGGTTCTCGAGCGCCACCTTCAGTGGTACTCTATTTCCCACATCTCCTATTACGTTCAAGCCTGCACTGAGGGCTTCTTTACCAACAGTGCGTGCAGCGCTACCAAAAAGAGGTAGAATACGTCGAAAAAGTCCTCCAAGGAATGTCCCGATTCCATGGCCCCTTTGATAAGGGCTTCCAACATAAACTCGCCCAAAATTGCTGAATTTCTCAGCAGCCCCTCCTCCTGCCTGATGCTCATAATATTCAAGATAAGGTGTCATAATTAATCGATTTTTTTGAAATGAAGTGTCACGTTTAAAGGTCCGTACTCAAATGGTATAGCATCCCCTTGGTTATGTCTTATATCTATTTCTATTGTGGGGAAGGATGATCTCATGATTGGTATATAATGAGGCCGTGAAAATGTTACACAGCTTGTACTACCATAAGCATATTTAGCAGCATCCAGAGGAATGACGCGTAGCAGTGATGACACAACATCACCTGTGACATATGGTGTACACAAGTCTGAATAAATGAAAAGGTTCGAAGGAAGTGCACGTAGCAGACTTGCTGGTCGTCTGGCTCTCAGCACACGATTCTTATCTAATCTGAAATGAATGTGGTCAAACCCAAATATATTTGCGATTTTTCGAGAAATCCTCAGAATATGGACCATTGGAGTGCATTCTGGGCTCTTGCAGACACGTTGTAATGTAATGAAATTGGTTTTAGCGTCCCATCTAAACTGCAGGTGGTCTGCCATTACACCTATTCTATTTAAGGCCTCTACCAAATCAGGAATAGAATTATAGAGTGCTGACTGAAGAGGGACTTTAGCTGAATTAACACTAGTTGCTTTTAGCTTCGTAGACGTGGATATTTCGACAAAATCTTTATCTACGTCGATATGTAAAAAACTGCAGGGAAATTGAATCTCGCTTAATGCTACCACCCACTCCCCATTCAATTCAATTTGACTGGGAAGAAGCGTAGTAAACTTCGATGCTGTATTAGATTCATAGTAGTCCATACTGCTATCACTGGGCAATACAACGTAAAACTCGTTTTTCGTCATTTTTCCGCTATATTCTGGATATTGACCGCAGGTATCCAAGAATTAAATTTGTCGGGGTATCCTTCCCACTTCACAAGAACTTCTTTATTCTTTCCCTTTCCCCTAGAGCGGATAACACGCTCCACTATGAATTCCTCTTCTTCAATGTTTTTATTCACAGGAACTAGCTCTTGTTCATAGAAGATCCCATCAATTTCTTCCGAAGCTAAATCTTTCAATTCATATATTGGAAGAGATTGTTTCAGCAGACATCTATGTATTTCAAAAATTTCTTTGCTCCAATTATTCTCATGTCCTTTCTCGAAGACGCCCTTAGCCTTACTGATGCGAACATAGTCTCCAACCTTATATTTAAAGGATTCTTTACGGGGTTTTTCATTAATAAATCGTTTTTGTATATTTCGCCATGCCTGCGAAGCATTATCAATAGTAACTGCAGCAGGCGTCATTTTTATTGAAGAATGTTTCGAATGATTATAAGCATTGACAATTTTTTGTAATACATCTACATATTTGTAAGTTCTAGAAAACGTGAAATAACGCCACATTCGTTCTTTCAAAGTTCGATTAAAACGCTCTACAACAGCAGCTTTTATATCAGGATTTCGAGCAATCCGAAATTTTATGTCATTCTCCTTAAAAAATTTTTGAACGCTACTGGCTATAAATTCTTTCCCTTTGTCTGTTTGTATGGCAACAGGCACACGACCATCACTTCTTTCCAAAATCTTTTTGAAACCGTCAAGCACTTGTGACGCCGACTTATCCTTCAAAGGTTCAACCCACGCATATTTACTCAGAACATCTATAACTACCAATATATAACATATATCATTATTATAAGTTTTCAACGATCTAAGTTCTACCAAATCAGCCTCCCACACATCATCGATATTCGTAACAACATAGTGTAAACGGGGGAATTTTCGTCTTATCGGCCTATGCAAAGTGTACGTATCCTGAGCATTCAGCCAGTTCTTAACATTATCTGCAGGGATTTTACGTTTATATTTCTCTAGAAGGTTTCGAGCCTCCGTGTATCCTACAGGTTCTGAGGGACTATAATACGATTTTGACAACTTCTTTAGAAGAGGAGCCATTCTCTCCTCCTTTTCTTCTGAGTCGGGGGTGATGAGGGTGGTGAGAGCTCTTCTTCTGCTCCTTGTAGATTGTCCACAGGTGGCGGTGGTGCTGTGAATACACGTCTGAACACTCCAGCTTGATATTTGGGGTTACCCATAAACTCCAGAGGTGTGTTTATCTCCCGAAGAAATTTAGCAAAGGCTTCCCAGCCCCGAGCGTGATGATTTTTTCTAGCGCGCAGGGCATCCTGCACAAGATCAATTATATTAGCCCCGGGAATTGACTGGCCATCCAACGTCACTTGTCCACGTTCATCCCATTTCAATCTCCTCCCTCCATCAATATGATCTATATGCTCCAGCAATCCTGTAGCTTTCCGTTTATAAGTTTTCGGAATAGTTGCTATGATTGCCTCCGCTTTGTATCGCGATTCGGGTGTTGAATCCTCTATTATTTGTGGATGCTCTGCTTTATTCTTGCTGTAAAACAAGTAGCGTCGTAAAACATCATTATACAATTTCCACTTTTCATGATCATCTGTACGACTTTTCGAATTCAAAATCTCCAGCAGTTGCGCATCGAGACGACTCGTCGCATCACCAGGTGTTTGGGCTGTGGACTGAATTTCTTGGATAACAGGTTGCAGTGTTTGCTGTGTGCTCTGATGAGCACCTACAGTTTGCTGATGCTTCAAGTGTTCCACCCGATTTTCAGGGACAAGAACCATTTTTTGAGCATGCATCATGACCGGTAGCAATTTTTTTCATTCCAGTTTGTCAAACTAGAGATGAAATGATTGTACTTATTATAGGGCCTAGGAGCAATGGTAGAAGGGCACCACCTTTTTGATTGATGATTTTTTTCTTCTTTCCAAGAGGTTCTTTTTTATCTGCTAATTTTCTTAAAATTTTCTTATATTTCCTCAGATTTGCTTTCTCAGTCTCTTTCAAATCAACGTTCCCGTGCAATAAATTCAAAGCGCACTCGCAGATGCAACGAATCAAATCTTTATGAGCGTGTTTCAATAGAGCGCGACGCAGTTTGGGAGGAGCGTGAATGAGCGCGTACAACAGGGATGTATTTTTTTCACCCAGCGACTTACGAATGGAGCTGGATCCACAGTGACTTTTCTCAGCCATTACAATCTCACAACTGGTACATCCGTCGAGTTACCTCCTCCTTTTATAAGTGGACTCTTTCGCGGGACATAAACATAATGATAGATGTCGCTAGGGAAGATGCAAGTTCTGAATCTACAATTTTCTGGTGTCGATTGTTTGAGATCGAGTAATAAATATCCATGCGCAGGTGTTGTAGCGTCAAAATACGCTTTTTGTAAAAATTTCGGATCCTCAGGATATATCTGTCGTGCCAAGTGGGCAATTTGAGCTCGATCACGGGGGTTCTTGAAAACAATTATGTAATTAGTGTTTAATGAAATATCTCGCTGACCTTTACCTTGATGGAAAAGATTCTGCGACAGAAACATAACACTCAGATTTTTATGATGGCTGCCTTTAGTGAATAAATCCACAATGGCGCCATTCGATGATTCACGCATTAGATCATCAACAACTACGAGTTTTGGGAGGTTATCATCGAAATCACCAGATTTTGGGATTCCTTCTCGAAATTCAACGAAATCCTTATCATAATCCATATACGCACTCTGCCATTCAGCATAATAGAATATCACTTTTTTTATTTCCGTGTTACAAATTTCCTTAATTTCTTTCAAAAAACGCTTGACAAAAAATGTTTTCCCACAACCTGTAGGACCACATATCATGGATGTGAAAGGATGCTTCCATCTCGGATCCATTTTCACATATGAATAAATTTTATGAAAAACACTTCTTTTATAATAAAATCGTATAATTCTTAAGGGATAGTCCAGCATCCGAAATTTTCTACCTGGGAAGCGCGTGGGGGGGTCCGAGCGCCAGCCGAGGGATCTACCTGCGGCGGGCGACCCATTGTTGTCCCTTAGCAAAAGAAAACCCCAATAGTGGGGGTTGATGCATTTTTCCTATGCACGCCTACCGAAAATTTGGGTTTTCACTTTTCTTCTAAGATGCTGGGGTCAGTTTGAACTTCGTTGTTGACCATTTCACAACATCCCGAGTTTCCCAAGCAGAGCGGCTCCGGTGATCCAGCCTTTTTGGCGTACGACGATCCTGGAGTTCAACAGGATGCGTACGATTATATTGAAAATTTCGATCCAGATTTATTTGCTGAGTCAAGTGAAAGTGAAGTGGAAAATTTATTAAGTGATGCACGAATCTCCGAAAACGCTGAAGAATACATAGAAAATTTTGATCCTCAATTATTCGACCAGCCGATGAGAATTGACCAAGCAGTGAATAGTGAGTATCAAAACAAATATTATTTTAGAGGTTGACAGAATCGCAAATTAAATGTTTCACACATTACAGATGTTCAACCTGTTGAGGAAGAAGAACGTCATTCAGCCCTGAGAGTATTACGTACATCGCGGGAACGTCTTAAGCGCTTCAAACTGGACACACATGTGATGGAATTTCGAATCAATCCATTACCTCGAGGTGCTACTCCGGAAGATTGGATTGAATGTGCTTTTCGTTAGGTTTACATTAAAATTATTGACGCGGGTAGAGATGGCAAGAACCGTATGTGCTTGTCATTCAATTTTGCTAATATGCAAAAAGATAATGCTTGGGTGAGTCCTCGAGTTATTAATGGATATGAATTTGAAGATTTATGGAATCTTGTTAGTTCTGTTGCGCAAAGTGCTAATGGTTTTGATTGCGCTGATACTTTTTGGATAAAGCTCCATGTAGCAGAAGTGCCCGCAGGAATGGCAGACCCTGACACAGGGAGAAAAATGCGGAAACGGAGCTCAGGCGTGATACAAATTCTGAACACTGATAATTTGTGCCTACCCCGCTCACTCGTTGTTACAAAAATGCATGTCCAAAAGACAAATTCTAGAGCTGATTCAGGAAAAATGAAGAAACAATGGAATGCTATCCGGCAAGTCAAAGGGAAATTGCAACGAGAGGAAGCAGTAAAATTGACCGAGGCAGCCGGGGTAACGATACCAGAAAACGGATGTGGCATGGAAGAAATCAAACAATATCAGAGGTATCTTGCTCAAGAGGGGTATGCTATTATAGTATATTCATTGAAAAGAAACGGTAAACTACGACCCATCCTCTATGACGGCACTCCCGAAGTTACTGCTAATAGAGTGGTCTTGAAAGGCACTTTGCGCATTGTATATTATGAGGAAAAAAAGCACTATGAACCGATTGTTTTTATTCATGCGTTTTTTGGTTCTAAATATTACTGTCAACACTGTGAGAAGCCATACGAATCGCCTGGTCACATATGTGACAAAATTTGCGATAGATGTTTGAAAAATCCTCCGTGTGATAGCACGATTGTGAATAAACTGATATGTGAGACTTGTGCCCGCGAATTTCACGGACAACAATGTTTCGATCAACATAAATTGGCGGGTTCATACAGTGGGAAAAATCCAACAGTGTGTGCTAACATTCAGATCTGTAAGACGTGCAGCACAAAGTTCTATCCTATCAAAACTAGACATGAGTGTGATAAATATATGTGTTCTACATGCCATCAAATCGAAGACCCATCCCACATCTGCCATATGCCTCCATTGAAACCTAAGAAACGTGGAACCGTGAAGCGTGTTGCGTTCGTTTTCTACGATTTTGAAACACGCCAAGATGACACAATGGACGGTAATGAAAAAGTGAACATACATGTGCCAACACTCTGCGTGGCTCAAACTGTATGTGATTCTTGTGCTGAGGAGAATGATGATGATATTGGTGGGGTGGCAAGGAACAGTCCATGTGAGGTTTGTAAAAAACGTGAAAATATTTTTGACGGAGATGATCCGGTTCGTGGTTTCGTGGATTATATTACATCGATGGGGAAAACATATAAGAAGGTAGTTTGCATCGCTCATAACGCGAAGGGGTATGACGCACAATTTATTTTACGAGACGTTATAAAACGAATAAATAGTGAAATCAAAGCTATCATTAATGGAACTAATATAATTTTGATGGAATTTAACGAAAATAAATTTATCGATAGCTTAAATTATTTCCATATGCCTTTGGCTAAATTGCCTGAAGCTTTCGGGTTATGTGGTATAGGGAAGGGGTATTTCCCTCATTTTTTCAATACTCACGACAATCAGAATTATGTAGGACCTATACCGGATAAGGAATATTATGGGTGTAACACAATGATTGTGAAAGATCGTGAAAATTTCTTGAAATGGTACGATGAGCGAGTAGCTCAAAATTATGAATTTGATTTCAAAAAAGAGATTCTACATTATTGTAAGCTCGATGTAACTATTTTGAGACGGGCGTGTATCAAATTTCGTCAATTGATTCTAGGAGTTAGTAATGTCTGTCCTTTAACGGAGTGCGTGACAATCGCCTCAACATGTATGCGAATATATCAGACGAATTTTCTGAAAGAGAAACAAATTGGTATCATACCGCAAGGGGGGTACCGACTTAGTAAAACGCAATCTAGAGCAGCGATCGAATGGCTATTATGGCGGGAGCACGAAGAAAGACATAAGATAGTTCACGCAGGGAATGGTCGCGAGCATAGGGCGGAATCAGGACACCGCTTAGATGGGTATTGGAAAAATGAGTACACGGGTATAAAATATGCATATCAATTCCACGGGTGTTACTGGCATGGCTGTCCACGCTGCTTCAAATTTAATAGAAATAAAAAATTATCCCACAATGACACATTAGAAGGGCGTTATGAAAGGACTGAATCTACAACTCGAAAACTGCAAAATTTAGGCTACGAGGTTATTGAAATGTGGGAATGCGATTTCAATCGTGGGAAAAAGAATGACCCTATATTATCAACATTCTTGAGTGATACTAATCAACAATTATTCGTACCACTATATCCCCGAGAAGCTTTTTTTGGAGGGCGTACAGGGAATACTGTTACACATTACGATGTGAAAGGAAATGAAAAAATTCGGTACGTTGATGTGTGCTCATTGTACCCGTATGTGTTGAAAACAGGTATTTCCCCTCTAGGCCATCCTGAAATTCATGTTGGAGATGCATGTAAGAAAATATGTCCAAATAATGATGTATCGCGGATTGAAGGGCTCATAAAATGTCGAGTTTTACCACCGAGGCAATTATTTCATCCTGTTTTACCTGTTAAAGCTCATGGAAAGTTATTGTTCCCACTTTGTCGTTCTTGCTACGAAGGATTAGTGCAAGATGATTGCCCTCACGACCATCCTCAAGACCGTGAATTTCTGGGCACTTGGGTATCAATTGAACTACGTAAAGCTGTAGAAGTCGGCTATGAAATTCTAGAGATTAGCGAGATTTGGGAATATAAGAAAACAACACGCTATAACCATGTAACACGCACGGGAGGCTTATTTGCAGGCTATATCGATATGTTTCTGAAAATTAAACAGGAGGCATCCGGCTGGCCTGAGGAATGCGTGAATGAGAAATCGAAAGAGAAATATATCGCGGAATATGAAGGAAAAGAAGGCATTAAACTAGATAAAGATAAAATTGGAGAAAATCCAGGACTAAGGGCTGTCGCTAAACTTTGTCTGAATTGTTTATGGGGGAAGTTCGGGGAGCGAGAAAATTTATCAAAAAAAGCAATAGTTCGTTCTTATCAAGAATTTGCAGAATTGATGTTTAACCCTGAAGTAGAAGTAACAGGGCTGGTTCCAGTTGACAATGATACACTCTTTATGTCCTGGAAGCATTTGAGAGAGGCAGCAGAGGTTTCTACGAAAGCGAATGTTGTGATTGCCGCGTATACAACAGCTCACGCGAGATTAAAGCTTTATAGCTACTTGGAGAAGCAGCAAGACCGCGTTTTATATTATGACACAGATTCGGTCATTTATGTGAGCGATGGGAGAAACGATTTACCATTAGGTAACTTCCTCGGTGATTTAACCGACGAAGTAAAGGGCTCCAAAAACGGTAGTTATATCAAATCATTCGTTTCCGGAGGCCCAAAATTTTATACCTATCGTGTACAAAATCCGGACGGTTCGATCGTTGAAGTTTCTAAAATTAAAGGAGTTCGCTTAAATTATGGAACAAGAGAGGAAATAAACTATGATTCAATCCGAGCCCTGGTAGTCGATAAAGCGAAAGAGTTTAAGATCTTTTACAAAGGGATACGACGTACAATGTACCACGACGTCGTTACAAAGCCTGAGAAGAAAAAAATTAGAGCCACGGGGCCCAAACGACGTTTCGACGAGGGCACCACAACTCTTCCGTATGGGTTCAAAAAATCACGACAGAATTAGTAAAAAATCACGACAGAATTAGTAAAAAAAAAATGGGAAAGTATAAAAAAAAAATTGATTCAGATGATCAATAAAAATAAGTGATGCAAAATAGTAAAACAAAATAGCTTCAAGAAGAAGAAGAAGAACGATGAATTTTATGAAGGTTAAGTTAGATCAGAAAAAAAAATGAATTTGAAAATTAATATATAAAAATCTTAAAAAATTGAGAAAAAGATTTAGAATTCAGCCAGAATAAGGCAGCTTCAGAGAAAGCAATGGATGCTCAAAGAGTTCATATTTCATGTATTTCTGAATAAACCCTAATAGTGTTTGGAAGAATTAATAAATAAAAATAAAAAAATATAACCAAATGAATGAATTATTAAATAGATCCTAAAAAAATATGAGGAAAAATTGTGACACATTAAAAAAAAATGTGAGAATCCAGAAAGAAAAAAAAGGAGAAATATGGGATAGACGGGAAGAAAATTAGCATAAGGTTGATTTGAGGAAAAGAAAAACCATAAATTTTAGAGAATAATCTAGATTTAAAAAAATTTATCAATTTAAGTAGGAATAATAATAATAATAATGAAAAAAAAAATTTAAGAAAAATAGACTTTAGGAAAAGTAAATTAGGTTTAACTAAATGTAATGTAGGATAAATAAATTTAACGTGAAAAATAATTGGCACTTCTCATGTATATTTCTATGAAAAATAAAAAACTTTGAAAAAATATAGTAAAAAAACTGTAAATTTTATTTTAAATAGGAAAAAATGATGAAGTTTCATACATAAATCGTTAAAACCCTAGAAGAATCGGTCAACTTCGCGGAAATCGTGCATATTTTTCTGAATAATCGGAAAATAGCACAAAAATATAATAAAAACACTGTAAATTTTATTTTAAATAGGAAAAAATGATGAAATTTCATATATAAATCGTTAAAACCATAGAAAAATTGGTTAAATTCGCGGAAATCGTGCATATTTTTCTGAATAATCGGAAAATAGCACAAAAATATAATAAAAACACTGTAAATTTTATTTTAAATAGGAAAAAATGATGAAATTTCATATATAAATCGTTAAAACCATAGAAAAATTGGTTAAATTCGCGGAAATCGTGCATATTTCTCTGAATAATCGGAAAATAGCACAAAAATATAGAAAAATCTATAAATTTGACTTTATATGTAAAAAAAATGATGAAATTTCATATATTAATCGTTAAAACCATAGAAAAATTGGTTAAATTCGCGGAAATCGTGCATATTTTTCTGAATAATCGGAAAATAGCACAAAAATATAGAAAAATCTATAAATTTGACTTTATATGTAAAAAAATGATGAAATTTCATAAAAAATTTGAGAAAATGCAATAAAAAACATTAAATAATGGATATTCACGTGAAAATGCATGAAAAAGCGAAAAAAGATCAATAGATAATAAAGATTCCATCCGGGATCGATAAAATTGAGGGAAAAAACAGCGGATAATGAAGATTCCATGAAAATCAATACAATTAGAAAAAAAAAACAATAGATAAAGAAGTTTCCATGGCGAATCGATAAATTTGCGGAAAAATTCGCGAAAAATCCGCTAGGGGGCAGTGAATTCCATTGGAAATCGATGGAAACTGCAAAAATCCATAAGTTTTGCGAAAAATCCGGGAGAGGCGGTGAATTCCATTGGAAATCAATGGTAATGGCAAAAATTGAGGAAATTCGCGAAAAATCCGATAGATGTCGGAAAGTGTACGAAAATTGATAAATTTTGCGAAAAATCCGGGACAGGCTGTGAATTCCATTGGAAAGCAATCACAAAAATGGTAAAGTATCTAATAATAATAATATTTATCATTTCTTAGAATAGCAAAAATAGAATTATGGCTAAAATCTGTAGCAGTTTATATATATATGTTTTTTTCAGAATAAAGACTGCAGAATTTTTGAAAAGAGGTGTCTTTATTTATAATTCCTATGAATTCTTTTTTCCTTTTTCTTCTTTTAAATATATTATATAATTTTTTATCGTTAGCACTTTTTTTTTTAATTTCAATTTTTTTTCTTTTAATTTTCTCAAGTTTTATATTTTTAATTTCAATTTTTTTCTTTTAATTTTCTCAAATTTTATATTTTTAATTTCAATTTTTTCTTTTAATTTTCTCAAATTTTATATTTTTAATTTCAATTTTTCTCTTTTAATTTTCTCAAATTTTATATTTTTAATTTCAATTTTTTTCTTTTAATTTTCTCAAATTTTACATTTTTAATTTTAATTTTTTTCCTCAAATTTTAATTTTCGAATTTGAGAAAATTAAAAGGAAAAAAAAGCAAGGGTTCTTCTGAATAATTATGAAAAATTATCAATTTTTAACAGTTTTTTTATTGAAATGAACCTAAAGGTACTACAAAATAATTTCATTGTTTCCTTTTTTTTTTATAATTATTATTATTACTATTATTATTACTATAATTATTATTATTATTATTATTATCATTATTATTATTATTATTATTCTCATTTTGCGGGGAGGGCCGTTGAGGTTAATCCCAGGACTCTAAGTCCCAGTCTTCCTTCGGAGTTTCGGGGTCTGGTAGAGTTTCCCCGAAGAGGATCCTCAGGCTCCAAAGGTCCTCCAGGTCATAAAGCGTTGCAGCAGCCTCTTCCTCGTGGCTGTATTGGCGGGCTTCCGTTCTAAGGTCCGCAATCCAACGGGCCCTGAGCGTGTCCGACCCTATTCCACCGGAAAACTGTTCACCGCGCTGGAACCAAAATAAAAATACAATAAATTATTAGTTTAAAAAAAAAAAAAAAGAAGGGAATTGGAGAAAAAATTCAAAAAACCCTTACCAGGTATGTCTGCTGCTCCAACTGCCTCTGCACTATCTCCGACCTGGAGAAGAGCTCCCCGATGCCCCACACGTCCTCCCCTTCATATGTCCCCTGCTCTGGGTCCCTCCAGGAGAACCACTCATTCATGGCCCGGTCCATGTCCCTCTGACGCCGACCCTCCTGCATCTACGGGAATGAACAAACACACACAATTAATTAAAAACAAAAAACACCATCACAAACACTGAAGCGAAAATAAAAACACTCGGATTATCACGAAAAAAACTCACCTCAAACACAAACAACACTGCGATCGCGTCTAAAATAGCAACGGCCATTTTTTTTTCACTTTTTTTTAAAAAACGTAAAGAAATTTTAGAGATGCAAGTTGCTTGGAAAACTGATTGTGACAACCAGAGTTTCCGAGCAGCTTATATATCCGGTAGAAAACCCAGATGAAGAGGGGATAGCAGCCCCTGAAGCCGTGCTCCAGAAGAAGACATCTTGGAGAAAGCGGAAAATGAGAAGAGATGCAGTCTTATGTTTTTCTAGGGATGAAGAGAGACGAAAAGATTTTCATGTTTTTCAGGTAAACCTTCCCCCCCTCTTTGAAGAAATCTCTCGGTGGACAACCACCATAAAGGAGGAAAGAGAGAGAGAGAGAGAGAGAGAATGGGCGTTTCTCAGGAAAAATTCTTTCTTTCTTTAAATAAATTTTTTAATCTTTTACTTTTTTCACATTTTTTTTTTCTTTATTAATGAAAATTCTTATTTTACATGTTGTTTCTATAACAATAAGTAGTTTAAAAGCTAATGAGAATATTGCGAGAATCTCAAATAAATACGTTATTTGAGGAAAAAATTATTTATAAAAATTAAATGGGAAAAAATGAAATTAATTGAATTTTTAATGAAGTTGCGTGAAACTTTCGAAATCTAACCCTTGACGCAGCATGCTCTCCTCCTCATTTTCGGGAATGTCTATGTGTAGATTAACCCACTCTTGTGAAGTAAATCGCGGACATCCTTCCGAAGTGATTGTGTCAATCGATGGAAGACGATTGACTGCGAAAAAGAAAAAAAAAAGTTAATCATCAATTCAAAATTGGTGTAAAAAAGCAAAAAAAGGTAATTATGATTGATATTTACCGTAGTCGTCGAATTCTTCTTCGTCGAAGCACTCCGCCATGCGTGATACAGCGTCCAACGCAGCCTTTTTTTCTTCCTCTTCCTTGCGAAGTTTATCGCGGGCGAGGAACTCTGCTTTCCTTTCTGCTGCTCTAATGAGGCGCCTCTGCCTCTCCTCTTTCTGTTTATCCAGCCAATTTTTCCACGCTGAATGCAATGAACGATCATTTTTATCGTTGAACACTTTTTTAACCCGTTTCAACCATTCTTCGTCCTCCTTGCAGATCCTTCGTCTTTTCCTCACAGGCCCCCCGCTGACAGTTTGTCGACTTATGACAGGTTTTATTACCCTTACTTTTGGTAATTTCACCTGAGGAGTTTCGACGGTATCCTTCCTTGTTGGGAGACTCCCTGGGGCCACTTCATTGTTCTCGGTGCTCACTGTAGCATTTGATTCAAACGGTTGAATCCACTTTCCACCGGGCACTTTTTTAATTACTTTATTCACTCTATTCACGTTTATTTCCATTTTTTGCTCCATATCGCGTGATGTTGATGCCCTTTTTCAGGTGGGAGCTATGCCCCAAATTTCATAAACTTGGTCGAACTAGCCCCCCTAATTTTCCGTATTCGGAGCACGGAAAATCCATGGGAGTGGGGATACGCTGGTCCGATTTTCCCCAATCGTAGGGGCTCTGAAAATCCTCGGTAGTGGGGATACGTACTGCCCCCTTTTTTCGCTAAAAACGCGCGGGCGAGTGGAAAATCAGAGCACGGAGTGGAGGGGGTTCACGCGTGTGTGGTCCATTTTCTTGACTCGGATGTTCGGAAAAAAACCGCCTGTTCAGACTTTTCTTGAAAGTCTGGAGATTTGATCATGAGACGAGTCGATGGACATCGGGTCAACTCGGCCAATCTCGTATGGGCCACTGGCTCAAGCCGGTAGTGCTACGGAGAAGCACTTGGCAGTCTATCTAACGGAAATCAAGATGTAAACGCGTGTGAATCAACGGCTCACGGGCCTTTTATCTATTGTCTCGGTTCGGTCTATTATCAATCGGTTACTTTATCCATTAATTAACGGCACGGTTCATATCAACATTGATTATCTATGTATTTTATCCAACGAACAACAGTGCAAATTATATCTATTTTTATATAAATCCGGCTTCTTTCATTACTATCGATACCTGTCCCAATTTCAGACCAGCGTCGGTGCTACTTTGGGGGCATTTCATCTATTAAAAAATACAGTCCACTTAAAACATCAATTTCGGCTACAACATCTAAGGTAAATCATCAAAACCCAAACATTGGTCCTTCGAGCCGGATCGGTGGCTCGAAATTATCTATCGAAGGACATTGGTCCTTCGAGCCGGATAGGCTGGCTCATAAAAAATCCAAAAAAAGGTCACTAACTCTCGGACCCCAAACACCGCCTATAAAAAAGGTTCCGACGGACACTAGCGTCAGTTCAACCTTGCCTTTATACCTGCTGTGGGATCATGGCCACCAGCAAGTCAGTGATGGGTAGTGCACCCGAACAGCATGTGGTATTGGCGCAGTTATTATCCTTGAATAAGTCCGATACAAAGCAGCTTCGTGTCGGCTTACAATGGGACACTGAAAAAGAATTTGGGCAGACAGTACAAATAATTGCGTCACGCCCGCATCGTGCTGTAATTCCTCTAAGTGGTGAAGAATGGCACCTGCTGTGCGAGGATCTCCCTTACCTACAACGATACTTCGAGGCAACGGGACTTTCAGCGGAGCTCCAAGGGCAATTCCAAGAAAAGATTTATGGAAAGCTGAATGTGCAATTTACAAACAGTTTCCAAAATCGTTCCATTACATTTTCCCACGCTGATGGTGAACAAAAGATTGTGATGTTGAAATCAACAATTCTGGAGCCGAAAAGGAAATCATCGTGGGCCAATCAATGGTTGAATCACTTGAGCAGTTTGCCGATTGCTGCATACAAGGATTCTCTTCTTGATATCACTACACGGGTCGTGATGAAACATATGCAGCATAACGCATTACCGGATGCTGATCAGCTACGAGAATACATCCAGACTGACTTTGAGGACATCTATAAAGGCACTTATGCAGACCTACGCGAGCGTTTTCCCCGATATAATTTAGAATATTTATACCAATTTTTTGGTGAATTATTCCATTTTTATTTTAACAATTTGAGCTACGCGTTAGGCACTCCTGTTCAGATGCCGGCCTTTTATGTGCCCTATGATACATATGTATAAAAAACTTATTTAAGGCAAAAAAATAAAAATAAATGTGAAATTTTAATTCTAAAAAAAAAAATACTTTTTTCTCATTTATTCCAACCAACCTTGTCCTCTACAACATTCAATTGTTTTCCTGGAAAGGTGGTCTACCGCAGAATGAGAGAGAGAGAGAGAGAGAGAGAATTTTTGGGTTTTCTTAGGGGTTTATCCCAAATAGTGGAATCCTAAAGACGGACTCCCACAAAGAGAGAGAGAGAGAGAGAGAGAGAGGGAGAGAAAGAGAATGGTAGAGTTTTTGGGTTCTTTTCTGAGAAGAATTTACGCTTTCTGCGTGAAGTAAAAGAACGCTCTGCAAAAGATAGTATTTTAGAAAGAGAGAGAGAGAAGGAGAGAAAATAACTTCTCGATCCTTTCAGGTTTTTTCTTGAGAAGGGGCTTTTTCCTATCTCTTGGATCATTTTTCGGCTGGTCATTCTATTACTGCGTGGGGTTTCTTCTGTTTAGGGGAGAGAGAGAGAGAAAACCTGTAGAACGAAAAAGGGAGAGGAAAGAAGGAGAGAAAAAAACTTTTCTCGATCCTTTCAGGGTTTTCTATGAAAAGAGGTCTTTTCATATATATATAATTGGCTTTTCGGACCTTGGGGCAATTTATCTTTCCGTTGGCAACGAAAAGAAAAAACCATGTTTTCTTGCGGCAGGTTGTCTAGAAAAAGGCACCTTTTTTAGCATGAGGTTGAGGAAAAGGAGGCGAAGAGGATGAGGAGAAAACATGAATGTTTTGTCTTTTCCTTCTCATTTTTCAGGTCCGAGTTTTGAAAAAAGAACTTTTAGAGTTGCGAGATTTTGTCTCTCGTTTTCGGAATTTGGAAATTCACGCACGACCCTCCTCCCCTCATTCTCCCCTTTCCAAAGATACCCCACATGCCACCCGCCACCCTCTTTTCCTCCTCCCGCCACCCTATTTTCCTCCCACCACCCACTCCCTAAGCCCTCCGCCATCTTGCGGACCCAACTCGGCCACCCACCCTCAGAGAAAATCTTTCTCACGCCGGAAAACCCATAAATCACTCCCCAGGAGGTGAACACCTGCACCCTAACAATACAGGGGACTACAATCGGACCGACGCACAATAGAGGGGGAAGGGGGGGGGGGGGGGGAAGCCACGCCCCTTTTCGCTAAAAACGCGCACTCACTACTGTCGTGAGACGCTAACACAAAAAAAAATGTCTAAATAATGTGCCGAGAATAAAACACACGCTTACCGGAGTGTTGTTGTTCTAGCCTCCAAATTTGAAGCTCTCCTTTAATCTCCGGTCATTCTCCCAAGTCCTCGGTAAAAGGTTATCTCAATTAAATTATTTGCAACTTTATTAATTGCTAAATTGCAACGATAATAATTGCTGTATTGCAACGAAAAAATTTTGCACAGCGAAAAACACGTCTGTATATTTTGCCACCAAAACGGAAAGTGAGGGAAGACGCTGGCGTGCGTCGAAAATTAGACCACAGGTGGCTCTTCCCATGATTAATCATCCAATGACATTTAAGACTTTCTTTTATCGCCGGTATTGTTTTACTTTTATCCCGGTAATTAAATAAATAATAAAAGAATAAATCTTATATTTCCATGTCAAAAATTCCGTTAAAAATTTCTATGATGATCTCTTGATTAAATTTTATCATAATCAATTAATATCGAATTAATTATGCTATTTTCCAGACGTCCTTGATTTCCTCAATTCTCCGCCAATCAAAATCCAGAGTCCAACGGAAAGCTCCTCCCCATCGATTTCCAATTCCTGCGTCGATAACTTCCTGCAGCTTTCCGTGATACTCGTCCATCCGCTAGCGCCTCCTTCCGTCATGAAGGAAAAACTCCGGCAAGAGCGGGAATATTCAAGGCGGAAAGAAATCAAATAAATCAATGAAATAATAAAAAAATAATTATCGTTTCTCGTTTCTTTGACTGTCCGTTCTGGTGGATAGTAATTTAGACTAATTTTCATCGCGATACCGGTCTAAAAAAAAATAACAATTGTAACGCAAATATGGCGTTATAGTTCATAGTCCATTATTTACCTGAACTTTTGTTTCCAAACCACTGATTATTATGATCATTACATGAAATTCCAAACGCGGAGGAGTGATTTTTGAGCATTATGGCCCATCCATGTACACAGCGTTTGAGCTATTATTTAGTGGAATTAGTGTTCTTCGGCAAACGGTATTATCACCAGGAGATTGAAACATGAAGATAAAAAATGGCCGGAATCGTAAATGGTAACCATCCAGGAACCATGTCGGCAGTGAAAACTTCTATTTGTTTTCTATAGAAGGACGGTTTAGCGAAGTTCTTTCAATCTTCATTAAAATACATCTTGCGTATATTTTTCATATTGATGGATGAAACTAACACTTTCTTCGGAGCTCAAAAAATCTGACATGCCGATGATTTCAGAAAATATTGATAGAATCAAAATCGGATCAATTGGAGTCGAGAATAAACCCACCAATCGAATGACGTTACCAAACCATTTTCCAAATATCAACTGTGCCATTCAACTTTTTTTCTTCATGGCATAGCATGTTATGAACAGCTACGTGTCGTTTGAACATTTTCAAGAAAAGAAATATGACTATTCTTTTCTGAATTCGTGATGATCGTTTGAGTGATTATATATTTATCATTGTCATTACCATTTCGAATATAGCATGGAATGGGTTCACAATAATAGTGATGATTTGAAGTTATCGGAATTGTATCCAATGGAAAATTTCTTTTCCTTTGGAAAGTTGAAGACTGGAAAGAGGAATTTCCAAAAAGGAGTGGGGAGGCCCTGAGAACTAGGATTGGACGGAAAAGGAAGGGAGGGGGTACGCAAGTCTTCTTCTGCCCTCTTGCGGAGCGACCGTTCTGTATATATTGCGTCACCGCATGATTGAAAATTACAACAGAGATGTGAATTCGGGTCTACCGCTTGACAAACACATTCACCCAAAACCTCCTGAATGGCAAAAAGTCAAAGAGAAACGAAAGAGACAATCAACATCACCTACAAACATAACCTCTAAGTCTGCCAAACTATCCAGCCATAACTCCAGCTCGAGCAGCGAAGATGAAAACGAGATTGAATCCAATGTATCAAAGGATGAAAGTGGAAATGAAACAATACTACCAAACAACAAGAAAAAATTTCCACCAATCACAGCAACACATAAATTGAGTGATGTAAATCAATTTGCCAAGGCAATCAAAGCCGAATGCAAGAGTGACGTTTACTTCAGTTACTCTGGCCTACGCACCAGCGTCTTTGTCACATCACATGAAGATGTTCTGAACGTTCAGAACACCTTCAAATCCCTGGAAGTACCATTCTCAACCCATGCTCTCAAAGAAGAAAAAAGGAAGCACATCGTCTTGAAGGGCATCCCAGCCGTTCATCCCACTGAAATCGTCGAGGAATTGAAAGAAGTTCACAACATCACAGTCTCAAGATGCATCATCATGAAGCAGAAGAAAGCACCATCAACACGCATCACACCAATGTATCTGATCACTCTGCCAAATTCAAATCAAATCAATGAATTGAGACGCATTAAATACATTAGCTATTCCAAGACTACATGGGAAAAATATCGAAACACACGTCAAGTCACACAATGCTACCGATGCCAAGCATTCGGTCATGGCATGTCCCACTGCAACAACACTCCCAACTGCGTTAAATGCGCAGGAAATCATGAGACCAGAGATTGCATCAAATCACCAACAACTCCAGCTACATGTGTGAAATGTCAAGGCGCCCATCCAGCCAGTTACCGAGAGTGCCCAAAGTACCTGGAGCACCTCGAGCTCATTAAAAAAGCCCGAGCCAAATCAAATACACTTCCACTTCATGAGAGACAACGCAGAGAGCCACTCTACCACCACAATCCAGTCAATGGCATTCACAACATTACCAACAACCGTCTCCATGGCCCTGTGATCCAGCCACATCGTGAACCCATGACAATAAGCCCTAACCTCAATGGATCCAGCACGCCAAGACCACAGCACCCTACGAGAGCATCATACGCACACGTTACGAAAGTCAGAATCGATGAACAACAACAACCACAACATCTACAACAGGTATTCAATCTTTCCCCTCCATCAATCTCATCCTTCTCATCCAACGATCACCTAGATTCCTCTCATGCCGACACTAACACTACTCTTCAAGTCCTAGTAAAGCAACTCAGCGACATCTGTACAAATTTAATCCTACTTAGTAGAGAATTATCCAAGCAAATTATCCCCAATAACAATTACTCACAAACTCAAACCAATCATGGGAATTGAAAAAATATCCAAAAATATCAACATTCTCTATTGGAATGCCAATGGCCTCTCAAACAAAATCCATGAAGTATCTCAAATTCTCTATGAACATAAAGTACATGTATTATTAGTTAATGGAACAAAATTTAACAAGAAAACGCGGAACTCTTACATCCAAGGCTACAAATGCTATCAGAATGATCGCGATCATGCTCATTCCGGAGGAGGAATTGCGATTTATGTACAAAATAACCTATCCCATACGGAAATACCAGTTACCACTCAGAACTTCGAATCTCACGCAATCCAAATACAAAATCTGATAGTAGTATCTGCCTACTTGGGCCCCAAAATTAAACTATCAACTGACGATCTTACCAAATTGTTAAAACTTGGTCCACAAGTAATAATCGCAGGAGATTTTAATTGCAAGAACATTAACTGGCACTGTAAACGTGGCAACGCGAATGGGAGGGCTCTTAATAACTTCATTCAAAAAAATCCCATAAGTCTCGCTTACCCAGATGACTACACGCTCTACCCCTATAATGGTGGCCTACCTTCAGTAATCGACCTAGCAGTAATTGAAAATCGCACTAACTACGATAAACCCTTGAGCTTAAACGAGCTTGATTCCGATCATAGACCAATTCTGCTCAAACTCAATAGCACTCACTCTGAAATAACCAATCGCCAATTCCTCAACTACGCAAAGGCCGACTGAGTGAGGCTACGCTCAGCCATTAATAGCAAGCTAGTCATTAATGATAAAATTAAGAGTAAAAACGATATCGAGGCTAACGTAGAACATGTAACTCAAATTATTCATGAAGCCATTGCCGACAGTACTCCCAAAACCACAGTCTCGAACACACACTCAACTCTTCCACAGGAAATTATCGATAAAATCAAACTCCGCAACTATCATAGAAGGAAATTCCAAAAAACTCGAAACGAAGCACATGAATCTGCTCGAAGAACTCTATCTGATCAAATTAAAAACGAAATATACTCCTTTAATCAACAAAAAATTTAAAAAAAGCTTTCAAAACTAAACGTCCGAGATAATTCCCTGTGGAATGCAGTGAAATTACGCAAAAATACAAATTGCCAAATCCCAACTCTCCATGGTGAAAATGGCCTAGCTGTCACAGACACAGACAAAGCAAACTCCCTAGCCGATGTCTTCGAGAAGGTACACAAATTAACTGAGGACTACAGTGATCCCAAAACAGGAAAAATGGCTAAATCAAGTCAAAACGAAATAAGAAATCAAGTTCTATTACCACAGGACATCCCTCTAATTAACCCCCCTGAATTGTATAATGCTATCCGCCAATTGAAACCCAAAAAAGCCCCCGGTGAAGATGGTATACAAAACATCATTATCAAAAATCTCCCTAAAAAAATGCTAATCCAACTCCTATACATATTTAACGCCTGTCTAACGCTTGGTTTCTTCCCTTCGCAATGGAAACATGCAAAAATATTAGCCATCCATAAACCTGGCAAGGATAAACTTTTCCCACAACACTATCGACTCATCAGCCTCCTCCCAACCCTGGGGAAACTTCTGGAGGTGATCATCAACAAACGTCTTGTAAACTTTCTAGTTTTAAATAATCTACTAATCAAGGAGCAATTTGGGTTCCGCAGCAAACACAGCACAGTACAACAACTCGCTCGCCTGACCGATTTCGTGAGCACCAATTTCAATGTCAATAAAAGCACCAGCCTTCTTTCACTTGACATTGAAGAAGCTTTCGATACAGTATGGCATGCTGGCCTTATACATAAAATGCGAAACCTCAAAATTCCTTCTTACCTGACTAAATTGTAACGTGATTTTTCCCCCGAAAGGAAAAAATCACCGCGCCGTCCCTCCTGCCGCCTCTCTCTATTAAAAGTTCCCTTAATTAAAAAACCGTTGCTGGGCGCCAGGTGGTTTTTATGGAACCACCAAACTGGAAGTTCCTCGGCGGAGTACTGCCCTACACGTTTATGGCTCTTAACCGGCCCGCAGCAGCAGGGAGTTCCGCCGAGAACGGAACGAAATAGGCGGAAGGGGGGAGGTGTTACCATTTTCCCGTCTAGCCCGAGAGAAAAACCATGACATGAGTCAGGGGTGCAATCGGGGGTGTTAACCCGATCCGCTGCCATTTCTCCCCAACTAACCGGAAAACAAAAAAAACGTTCGAAAACGATTCCCTGAAAACCAAAAAGAAACCTGAAAAGTTGAGAAAGTTGGGGAAAGGGAGAATAAAAAAAATACTCGAAACACAAGAAAACGGGTAAAATTTGAGTATATTGCCAGAAAAGTCAAAAATTTACATTCGGTAAACTCCCCCTTTATTATTCCCAAAATTTTCCTTAAACGTCTCAAAACGCGCGGGACTCCAAAGAAAATATTATTCCACAAAAAGAAATCCAAAAAATCATAAATTCTCGGGAATGTCAAAAAAATGTCCTTTAATTAATTTTATTATAGTTATTATTATGAATGGTGCTGAAATAAATTGATTTTAGTTATTATTATTACGGGTATCGAAATTCAATGATTTTAGTTATCATTATTTCAATTCGGGGAAGTACAATAACCATCCAAAGGCACAATTTCTCGGAATTTGTCCGAGGTATACGGGTGACGTGATACGGGGGGAAAGGGGGTTTGGAATGTATTGGCACGGGACTTTGGCAATAAATGCTCCAATTTTTCCCTTTGATTTTTCTCAATTAAAAATTCGAAAAACGTAACGGGAGGGGCAAATTGGGGCTCGTTGGGTTCGTGGGGATCAACCCCATCGAAGGGGGTCGGTTTCGGATTTTTCCTCTATGGCGTCTTCTCCTCTGTTTTCTCCATCTCCTAATTCTCTTTCTCCCTTTTTCTCTCCCTTTTTCTCTTCACTAAACTTCACTCCCACTAATCGTCTTTTTTTTCTTTTCTCTACGCATTTTTATTTCCGTTCTTTTCACAAAAAAAACCACGCACGAATAGCCAACGGACGAACCACGTATTGCAATGCCGGTTGGCGTACACTGGACTGTCCCCCGACTCGAACGGTTCATGCCCCTTTTTACCACTAGGGCGCATGACGTATCTTTTCGCGACGGGACTTTCTCGCGCATTTTTCTTTTGAATTCAAACGGGACTCTTGGCTAACTTTTCACTTATTATTAACTCTTTTTCGCGACCGGGCTACTTTTGGGCACGCTTCTCCGGGATTTCACAACTACTATTTTAAATAAATTATTGGGGCATGGAACTTGTCCACCGAAGCCCCCCAAAAAATATTCAACACAATAACCAAAAATTTAAACTCTTAGAGGCACGGATCTTGTCCACCGATGCCTCCTAAATACTACCGGGCCTGTTTATATCCAAAAAAAAATGTGATTGGTGTACGTTGAGGCACGGATCTTGTCCGCTGTTGCCTCCCAATCCTTCCTTAACTAATAAACCAATTTTCCTACCTTAATTTTCCCTAATCAATACACAAAAAATCCCCTTATTGGGAGCACCTTTTTTATGGGCTTTTCGCGCGATTTCCCATCCCTAGCCTCGCTTCCGCTTTAAACGGTCGCGTTTTCGGAGTTTGTCACGGGTTTTTGGGGCGTTGCGTTACGGGGATTTTGGGGCGTTCTGTTACGGGATTAATGGGTGGCTCTAAATTTTTTCCCAGGGGTTGTGCGCGATGGTTATTGCATTTACCTTCACGCGCCGGTATTCTCCGCGAAGAACGAGATCCTTCGGGGCTCGTTACAAAATTTGTTGATGATTATCTCAGAAACCGCAGGTTCCACGTCTCAGTTGGCAATGAAAAAAGCACAAAACGACCAATTGCCGCGGGCGTCCACAAGGTTCCATTGCTGGTCCCACGCTCTTCTTGATCTTCATAAATGATGTACCAAAACATCCAAAAACAAATATTGCACTTTTTGCAGATGCTACAGCAATCTATAATGCCTCCTGGCAAAAAGACACAGCTCTTAAATACATACAGGAACATATATACTTGCTGGAATCCTCCTTTACAAAATGGAAGATCAAGATCAACGTAGCAAAGACAGATCTCATAATCTTTTCCCATAAAATGAAAAAACCCAAGATACTAATCAAAATGTATGAACAAACCTTTCAATTCACGGATAAAGTCAAATATCTAGGACTCACCCTAGATACGAAATTATCCTTCTCGAAGCACATCAGAGAAATCCTACGCAAGGCCAATGCTGGCATCAGCATACTATATCCACTCATATGTCGCAACAGCTACGTTAGCCTCAAAAACAAAGGCTAGGAGAAAAGGAATGCGACTGCAGGGAATCGACAGAGATCGAAATCTTTATCAGTTGCGATCGATATTGAAGACCTTAATAATGCTTGTGTAGAGTTAGTGACGGTGAATGGACGCCCATTATCGATCATTGATGACAGCGGGTTTCGGAAGATTATTGAGCCTCTTCTAATAGCTTCTGACCCTGCAAAGTCACATACTTTATCATCTGCTAAAGTGCGAAATATGGTCGAAATAAAGGCAAAAGATATACGTGAATCTATTCGTGATGAACTAAAGGTATATATTCTATTCACTGTTGAACCTATACTCATATATCTCCATAACTATCCATTCTCTAAAATCATTCCATTGTATTCACAGGGAAAAATGATTAATCTTAAAGTAGATGCGGCAACACGGCACGACCGAGGATTTCTGGGCATAAATGTTCAATTCATTGCAGATGGCATTATCCACATCAGGACTTTGGGAATAATTGAGCTCACCGAGAGGCACACAGCGGAATATTTCGGATCAGTCATCCAAAAGATATTAGATCAATATGGAATTGATATTCCAAATATCTACTCCTTCACGTCTGATAATGGAGCCAATATGATAAAATTGGGGAAATTATTATCAGAACAAGCAGGAGCCCCATTACTTGTGCGTAATTTGAGAATCTTACACCTAATATTCTGCCAATGCAATTGGCAGAAAGCTTCCGAATGAATTTTTTAATTTCAAATCTACCATCACTGATCTTATTCATATTAATCACGTCAATTCAGGTTCTTTTTGTTAAATATGATATCTCTTTGAATGTTCTGAAGATGATGAGAATCCCCTCGTTTGCTATGAGTAACAACATTCTTTTTTATTGTCATATTTCTACTTTTTGGAACATCTTGAGTCATATTCCATTGAAATCTTGAGCTTCAACTTCATAGTCAAGTTAGCTAACTCAAGTTTAGCCTTGCCCAAACTCAGCCTAATTCAAGGTTGCTTATGATAAAATTCTCTGCAATGAGAAATTTTCAAAATTTGCGTAACTTTGGATTTTTTCTCAATACTAAAATTGTGCTACCAAAAATCGATACAAGGAAAATATAATGTATAGATAGCATGAATCAATCAAGTTGATATAAACTATCTCATTTCAGAAGTCGAAATAATTCTACCACAACAATCAATCATATCACATAAAATGCGGAAAATTACTGAGTACCGACGCCTAGTAGAATGGTCAATTATTCTCAAATTATTGTTCGCTAACAATAATTTCCAACAAATTATGATGATGTGGTACTGAACACTTGTACGACCGAAATCAATGCCTAACAGACAGAGGGGCGTGAATGTTATGCTTATAAACAGCACTTATATTTTGGTTCTGGTTCTTGGAAATGCTGTTTATTTGTTAATTACACCGAATTGGGAAGCTATGTTCACATATAACCCTACAAGATTCCCTCATGTTTTAAACATAACGATTGAAGAAATAATGACTACGAGACACATCAAATGTCCACGAGGTCATAATTGTAAAATTGGAAAAATATACTTTAATAATCATCTTTTTATAGAATGTTTGTCTGATCATAATTTGAGAGTATCGTTGGACAAATTTCCAAAAATATTGAAGATCGATCATGAACGATATATTTTAACTGGGATAGTGAATTTTATAGATTCAGATATCATAAGTGAAGAGAATATTGGACATTACACAGCGTATATTCTTAAATTCGATGAGTGGTATGAAGTAGATGATTTATCACCTGATCAAATGGATGGAAAAGATTCATCTGATTCAGTCAATCCTCATCTATGCATATATATAAAAATTGGTAGTTGTGATTGAACGAAAATTATGTGAAGAGAACGTGATTAAAAATAATCTTATAATTTTGAAAAAGAAAGTATATAGTTGATCTCGTTATTAATTATCATCAATTTTATCATTGAAATGATTTTTTTTAGAATATATTAATATATTATCGTCAAAAACATACCTTTCATAAAACTGGGATTATTAACCGACGCAGGTGATACTTTTTCAACAAATATAAATTAAGAATGTTGAATTTATGCAAATATCAATATATTTGGGATATAAGATATTCTTCAAATTTGGCAAATGATTAAGTCACAACGACAATGGGTTCATCTTTCAATAAAAAAAAGATTTACTTCACGATAATTAATTCAGATATATTGCCCTCCTCAGGGAAACATATAGAAAAATGGAAATTCATGGAGGATCAATTTTGTGAATGGTTCCCTAGAATTATTATTTCAAGAATTCTAAAAGTTATAACACGAATGACGCATAGCCAAGACCTTTTAACCCTCTGAGGATTAATCCGCAAGCTTTATCTGGACACAGTTGCTTTAGAAAATTCCTATTCAGAAGGAAGAGAGCAGAGACGGACCAATGCCCTTGATGCGGAATGATAGACAATGTCAGTCACACGATGTTTATGTCCGACAGATGAAACGAAGAGAGTCTTGAGTTGAAAGCTCATACCATACAAAAATTCAATAAGATTAGCATGATGATCAGCCTAACAAGCAACAAGGGAAGCTGCAATCATCCACACAATGATTGGTAAGAAAGAAGATGACATCAGAGCGCTACGTCACAGCGTCGGGAGACAATGTCCATGCTGAAGTGAAGCGAAAGTGGTTTGCAGCATAGTGCATGAATGATCTCACGGAGGTGGGTTTTTTAGTCAGTAAGAATCTGACAATACCCGCATCCCATCTGCGGGTGTCTCATGTAAGATTGTCCCCATCTCCAAAAAAAAAAAAAAAAAAAAAAATGGCATCACTGATCTGTGCGTGGAATGCGAAAACTAAAATAGGCCTCAGAGGGTTAAGTTTGTTGCGAATATAATCAATTGAATAGATTTGAAGATATAGCTTGCTTTTTCTGATGTTCCTATGCTAATATCTAAAAAACTACTGGACCGATTCCGCCCAGTTTCAATACCAACGTTTGTGCTCATCAGATGTATAACCTCACAAAATTTGAGGTCTCTAGCTCAAGTATTTATTAAGTTATCGTGGAATCAAGATTTTCACGAAAAATTTATCAAAAGTTTTCTACTGGCTAAAATAAAAATCTGAGCTCCCACCACCCCGGGGGTCAAAGATGCGGCTCTTGAACGCGCATCTCCTCGCGGAGACTGGACGCTGTGATTCCATTTTTCATTGAGAAAAGTCGAAAAAACGATATTTCAACATGTTCATTTTTCTCAAAAACTATCCGGCCGATTCAGCTGAAATTTTTGTGAGAGCTTGGGGCACGCATGGCGAACTTATGATAAAATTTTCAGATCGCTAGCTGACCCCACTTGAGAGTAAAGCGGAAAATGCGTCATCACACACACACACACACACATACACACAGACATTTTTTAAAAACGACGGATCTCGACGTTTTGGGTCATTTGCAGTCATATTATGATGAAATCTCAAAATCGAAAAAAATTACGATTACAAAGCTTCCATTCGGAAGCAAAAACAAATGAACTGCACAATGGAGAACGAAGAACAGGAATGTGAGGAAGATGAAGTCGATGAAGTACACTGCGACAGAGCCGATGGACAAGAAGACCCATTTTCTGAAGAGGAAACGACCAGAATGCCTTTGGATGGATCTGAAGCTTGCCAATTGTCTA
Source organism: Aleiodes alternator (assembly GCA_963921955.1). NCBI lineage: Eukaryota > Metazoa > Arthropoda > Insecta > Hymenoptera > Braconidae > Aleiodes > Aleiodes alternator. The sequence goes on along the minus strand of OY998102.1, from coordinate 1,955,560 downwards.
ATAGATCAGCTCTGATTCCAAACATTCGCTGTGCTGCATATACGTTACAGCTTGCTATTTATGATGCGCTGAAGGCTACCCGAGGGACGAAAGACATGATCGGAAAAGCTCGTATGGTTGCGAAGGCTTTACGGAAGCCAACTATACGCCAAACTCTTCTATGATCAATACCAACGGCAAAGAAAGCACCACTGAATGTGCCCACCCGCTGGAATTCCACCACGGATATGCTGCAATATTTCATTGAGATGCGAAGCTGTTGTGAGGACTTCGCATCGCCATATCAAGAGCTCCATTTAACAGATGAAGAATGGCTTTCCATGGAGAATTATTTGAAGGCTCTGATGCCATCGAAGATAGCAACTCTACAACTCCAAGCTGAGCAGCTTACACTGAGCTCGTTTTATGGTATTTGGATGGAGTGTAAATTCATCACGTCGGAAATGTCAATACCGTTAGCACAAGAAGTTGTGAAAGCAATGGACAAAAGAGAACCGCAATTGATGGAGAATGACGCTCTGTTGGCGTCAGTATACTTGGACCCTCGTTATCTTGATATTCTTCCAGCTGAACATCATGAAAAAGCCATCGCGAAATTGGAACAGGTATGGCAGAAAATTGAAGCATTGTCTGCAAATTCAGAAATGGTTCAATTAAATCTGTCTGCTGATAACAGGAGCACCAACTCAGTGATGGCCAGCAGAACAAAGAGAGATCAGTCAGCTTTACAGAGTAATACGTTTCGCAGCATGTGTGCGCAAGCTCGTGCAGCTAGAGTGCAGAAACTACAGGGACCTTCTACTATACGTCGTCTACTGGAATTATATCGTGACACAGCAGTTTTGGATGTTTCTAGTGATGTATTACATTATTGGGGAAGTAAAAGGAACCTAATGCCTCAGCTGTACAAATTGGCAACCATTGTGCATGCTGCACCAGCGACGCAAGTGAGCGTAGAACGGCTTTTTTCAGCAATGCACTTCATCTTTTCGACACTGAGACCCAATCTCGAATCCCAGATCTTAGACGACATCATCATCGTTCGATGCAATCATCAAAATACCAAGAGAGGACAACGGAATGTTGCTATTAATACCCAACGCCAAAGGAGACGTACCGAGAGTAACGTATCAGCCTCAACATCATCCGATGCTAGTACTTCTTGAGATGATCTTGCCCTTGAAGCAATACCTATCGCCGTTGATGTTCCCGAAGAACCCACACAAGTTATTTCTTGCGAAATTCCATTTGATCGATTGTACTCAATGTATATGTGCAAGGTATACATCTTCCATTAACTTTGAAATATCATGTGATTTATTTGATTATGTCCTTATTTAATAAATAACATTTCGATTTATTATATGCTTTTGTGATTTGGAACCTCTGTAAATTAATTATGAAGAAGAAATGTTGTGTAACTTATATAGTAGAAATAGAAATATAAGTATATAATACACATTATAAGTCGAGCGAAATTAGTGGAACATCTTATAGATACCTCATAACATTTTATCGAAGGAGTAGTCATATATACACATGTATATATGCTTACTTAGAAATAATAAAGTTTTTGACATGAGTATGAGAAAATGAAAAACATTTAATTTTGATTTCAATGAACTATAGAAATTATGAAATTTTTGAAAATTATTTTTCTTTTTGCAATTGAGTAAATTCAATGGAAAATGTTGAAGAGCATCTCTTATAGAGCATTGAGTAGACTATAAAAGAGTATCTCCATCAATTTTCACACACCTTATCGTTTCTGAGATATTTCTAGAATGTCTCTCCATTTAAATGTGTTTCCATCTTTTTCACTTCATCATCTCACTCATGACTTCATGTAGGATGTCTAGGAATATGAGGAAAATAGGAAAATTTCTAGTTATATTCTTAGCAGAAAAAAATTAGATTTATAGAAATATCTCAACAAAAATTACAATATCACAGTTAATTTCTGAGATATTCAATTCAAAATCAATCGTGAGCAGTTAAAACAGGAGAACTCGAAGAATCTATCATAGGTTTTCTTGGGAATACTTTTCACAGATATAATTTAATGAATAAATTGAAGAACCTCTCATGTAGAGAATTTTATGCTCTATGAGGAAAATCTTTCCATAAATGTTTTTAAATATTGCAGGAGAAATAAAATTGACATAAAAAAATTCTCATCACTCCTTTTTTGTAGTGAAAATTTCCAACCGTGATTGGCGAGCTCGATAGATGCTTAATAATAGAAAAACAATTTTTAAAGATAAAATAAAAAGAAAATTATTATTTTTTTATCTCCATTATTTATATTTCAATTTTTTTCATTTTAAAGTGATTTTTGCAATTACAAATTTTAGTTCTCACAGGCGGATTCGAACACTCGATCGTCGGATAATGAGACTTGCGCGTTGCCGACTCGACTATCACTGTATTCGACTTTGACAGAATCATATTGTCTGTATGAACCTAGAAATCATTTAATCTCGAATTCATATCGAAATTTATATCGTTTATACAGATATCCTTATTGACAGAAATATAATACCAAAACTGAAGTAAGAATCGAGAAACAAAATTTCATATTTCTCATAACGAAATGTTCATTTTTGGACACAAAATTCTTTTATTTTTGGAAATTAAAGTTTTATTTGTGTATTAGTTTTTCTTGAATTAATAATCGAATCATTCAATGGGAGAAAGGAAAGGTTTTTCTCTCGATCAATTTCTATATTCATTTTATTCTACATTTATTTATCTTTCTCATATTTTTTAAATTTAGTTCACGAATTAATTATTAATAGGAGGAATAATTGGAGGAAAATCAGTTATAGCGTGATTTTTTAATGATTATGTTGGAAAATAAAAAAATATGAAAATTAATCAAAAGGAAAGATTAATGAAAAATACATGATTGAGAAAAATTATTGGGCGATGTCAAGGCTGATATCGATTGGAATTCGTATCACGAAATTGGGGGGAGCGATGTTAGAAATATTTCTGTCAAAAGTAGAGCAGCGGAACTTTGGTTACGCGAATTAAGTTCGATAATCATTTCGAATTAGTTGCACCGATAAGGGTGTTATGACTTCGGTCCGAATTCCGGATAGATATAGGATTCCCGTTATTCGGCTACTTGATACAGAAACGAGTTACGATACTAAGTCACCATCCCAATATATAGGGATGAATGTTGGAAAGAATATCGGGCTTATTCACGCAACCGATATTAACGCCCCGATATTGTTTTGTACTTTGGCCTTTGATCGACTTGCCCAAAATCGTGTAAAATAACTTTGCCCGAAGATCCACCACCTCGTGGATGTCGGAAAACCCTGTATGGGATGCCCTCAGAGAACAAAAATTACACCACAACGGGCAAATAGTACAGACTACGAATAGTCTGTACTGGAAAGATAATTTCTTCAGCATTGAGGAACTATCCGATGAAAATCTTGCCGGCTCCTAGAATTTTTCATTTTTCCTTCAAATCTGCAGGGTATGCAATTTGAAAATTATCATGGTTTCTCTAGTATTAACGGCCGATGATAACAACGAAATTTTTCAACATTTTTCGCTCAACCAATTGATCATAGAAAACAAAAATAGTAGAGCACGGCACCACGCTCGTAGAGAGGCCCGTCTAGGGTTAAAGGCCCTCTTAGCACATTATTTTCTCTCAAAGAGTCGTATTTAGGATGTAATAAAAAAGTAGGAGCTGGAAACTGATTTCTTGAGATTGATAATGCCATTTACCTTCTTCCATTTACGTTAATCGATCCAAAGATATTCATGTGAATTATTAAACCTCATTCTCCTCTATTAGTATTACCAGATGGCTTTTGTTTTTAAAGTATTCTTGGCGCTTAAGGAGGTTGGACACCACTTGTGCGTGGCGCGTGGGCAGGGGAGAATGCCTATGCTTTAGCATAAGGAACGCAAGTTAATACCAATTCCTGAACATGAGAATAGAGAACATTTTTCTGACCGCTAATCAGCTAATTACTTGCTGAAAATCATCATAACAATTTTTTTAATCCCTTTTATCATTTTTGAAGATAAATAATCAGCTCAAATTTTGTCAATGTCATAGAAAATGAAAGAAAATTGATTGTGAGATGGGCTCGGGAAGTTCGAAAACGCTGCAGTTGAAATATATTTCGAACTGTATCCACACATACATACAGAGCTCTCACGGAAACAACGGTACGTCACACGGTGATGCCATGTTAGTTACTCGACACATGAATTTTTATCGAGGAATTATATAAAACCATAAATTGCAATTGTAAGACGTCTGTAAGGCCTGGAACAAGTGCTCAATTATTGTTCCTGATTGCTCAAGGAAGGTACTGATTAGTTTTTCAATCAAATCTCAATTGTCATTCACGAGATTTTTGATTTTTTGTTTTCGATTTATCGGTACGGCTCCACATGCCCAAGAGGCTGTGTATAACCCGGGATTTTTATTAATTAACTAGGGGGCTTCGCCCCCTGCTCGCTGCGCTCGCCAACCCCGGGGGGCTCCGCCCCCCGCTCGCTTTGCTCGCTCCCCCCGAACGTTTTCATCCAATTTCCCAAAGACAGAAAACATTTCCTCAATTCTCAAAAAAAATGAAACGAATTCTCTATCATGTCGAATGCTGTCAATAATAATGAAAAACATGAAGCAGCATGATGATGTTCTTCAGTAACTTGCTGGGGTTATCCACTCAATCATCGGAAAATGACTGACTCTCCAAAAATTGAAATATCTTCCAAAAACATTCAATTTAATTTCTTAATTAACTACATTCAAGGGTAAATAATGTTATTTGCATACATGTTTATTTCAGTTGAAATTTAATATAATAAGAATCATGGATCAATCAATATCAATTTTCTTTTTTTTGGCAGAATCATCTTCCATAATCATCACCTTTCCGTTTTCATCCAAGTCCCTCGAAAATCTTTTCTTCATTCATTTTATTTAAAATTTTTTGAATTATAGTCTTGCAAAATCTGGAATATTGAAGATTTTGTTATGATAAGGTATGAAAAGTTAGTGAACAATAAATCAATTTTTTATTTTTAATAGTAAATTGAATGAATTATGTTCATAATAGAGTATATGAGAGAATATATTATATATATATATATAGTAAAAATAGTTTTTAATTATTATTTTTTTATGAAACAGGCCCCGACCTCGCCTGTTTCTGTGAGACTCATCCACTTAGTCGGTCCCTCCTATCTGAATTTATTCAGGATAAATAATGTAAAAATTTTAAATAAATTTCAAAGAAAAAGGATATATCATTCTTCTAATCGTCCATAGACATCGAGAACTATAAATTTCAGTATACAAATTTTTGTCAATATTGTTCTCAACGTATACTTTTTTGAATTGGTGAAGTATGTGTCTGAATATTTTTCATTTCTATTGAGCTAATTTGCCAATCTCTTCGCCTTTTTCCTGTTCATAGAAAATAAGTACATTATCATCGAAGTTAGCATATTTCAAGTCATATTTCTTTTTTGAATGATTTGTTCAATTTGCTGTAATATGTTATGATTATTCAAATAATATGAAGTCCATTTCAAATTTAATTTTCATTCATTTTCCTTTTCTTATGCGAAGAGCAAGAACTGCCATGAGAACTTCTTTCTCCCTCACATTTGCGTTTTCCTCCATCATTTTGTATTTCTTTGAAAATTCCCTTTTTATTTATTCCATTCAGGATTTTTTGAACAATAGTTCTACAAAATCTGAAAAAAAAGTTACAGTTATATAATTTGCCTATATGTTTGAAGTATTACAATATTTAATAGACAATATTATCATTTGATTTTCTACAGTATTCAATCAATTCAAACGATCATTAATCAATAATTTAGATTATATATACAGATCAAAATCTCCTAATGTTTTTTCTACAACGAACCTGCCATTCGATTGATCAACAGCTTGTAACTTTCTATGCAATGCAGAATCGATCATTCCTCGTATGAATCTTTCGTCATAAGCACCCAGATTCTCCTCCAATTTATTGGCAGCACGTACAATCGTGCGCCAATCCTTGTCAACCCGATCATCTTGCAGAACTGAAATTAGGGCAAACAAATGAATTAATGACCTTAAATATTAGAAATGAATTAAAATGACCTTAATATTTCTCAGCTTACAGTCATGAAGATACTCTTCAGGGAATTGATCTTGATCCATTGCTTCACCCATCGCGATTGATTTGAAATATATAGTAAATTAATTGCCAGAAGGATTTGGTCATACAGCGAGAAACAAATGAAGAATGATATCTGAAAATCGTTCGTAATATTAACAATATTATATTATTGACAATATGAAGTTACACACATTTTGAATTAGTTTTTACAGCCCATTGACAATCAATTGATTTAGATTCATTTTTATTTTTTTTTCAAATGTATTAAATAATACAGAAATTTTCATCATTTGATCATTGTAGAATTTCTGTATAAACGATATTGTTGACATAATTTGTTCCTTCTTCCATAGATTCTCCAATAATTTTGACTTTCAATCCAGCCATTGAGCGGCATCACGATTATGCGACGTATAATTGACCATGACTGAATATAGGCGTTTCTTGATCAATGTATAAACCAACCATATCGAAGGTTTGCCCTTGTGCTGTATTTATAGTCATTACAAATGCTAATCGCACTGGGAATTGGGTTCTGTGTAAGACAAAAGGTAGTTCCTTATTCTCTTTTGTATTCAGCGTGATTTTCGGAATACAAACTGTGACGTGGTATTTTTCCCACGCCACCTGCAGGCTAAAGTAGAAGGAGTTCCGTGAGTAGAGAGAGAAGTTCGCGCGAGGAATCTAAGTAATTAAGGCTATCTTGAAATTCTCCCGGTCACGAGGGTAAACTGACCTAACGGCTACCTGAAAATCTCCAGGTCAGGAGGATAAATTGACTCAGGGTTCTCTTACGCGTTTATCTTATGAAATCCTCCAAGTCATGAGGAAAAACTGACTTACGGTTATCTGGAATAATCCCTAGCATTACGTAAACCCCCGCGAAAAATAAATAACAGAATAAATAATTACCGCCACTTCAAGTTTCGACCGGTTTTCCGTAGGGCAGTACCTCTTTCGGCAATCTCGTGGTGGAAGAGAGGGCCCGGAAGCCTCCATGGTTAATTGACCAAGATAACGTGTTTCCTGGAGCTTCCGGACCACCCTCTTGGTCGTCCCCAGGGGTGAGTGCAGAGGACGGCTTGAAAGGAGTCGCGCTCCGCTTATGTGGGAACGATCGGGCCCTCGGATGGAAGGTCTGGAGGCAGGGAATAACCCACCCTGCCGAAAGAATTGCCAAAAGTGGGTTTACGGTATCGCCGAGGCGAGTCCGCTCATTCCCCGGGAGACGTGCCCCTCTGGCGGCGGCTATCCACCACGGGACATGGGGAAAACATCCCCCCCAAACGGCTCAAACAAATTGGCCGGAAGAGTCTCCCCAAAACCCCATTATCCCACGAAGTTCACCCCCAGCTATAATTAATCCACTCCCTTAGAATCTCCATAGTCCCGCTCAAACTTCACACAACACCCCCTCTTAACCCTCTACCGATCCCCAACTTATCCCGTTAAAATCCCATCACATTCCCGAAAAATATAAATAAAAACTAGAAGTGGGAGAGTTCAAAGATATTTGAATTCTCCCGCTCGAACAAATACGCATGAATGCGATGGAAGTACCTCTGAGTGGCGCGAGGGCGCAGCACAAAGCAGCAGTCCCACCGCTCCACTCAACCAAGCGCACTCCCCACCCCTGAACAAGTCAGTTCGTGAAGAGTGCGAGACAGAGAGCATCGTAAATAACTCTGCTCCAAAGGAAAACGTGTTTTCGAGAATAATACGAATAATAAAAGAAAAAAACCCGAGTTTTCCCCAGACAATCCGTGAAGAACGTCGCGGCAAATTATGGTGAGTCGATTAGATTATTAATTATATCGCGAGTGTTAGTAATTAATTAATTTTCCGAGTGCCGCGGATAAAAATGCCAAGTGACGCTACACGTGGTTGTAGCGTCCTTTCATTTTCTCTCGTTTCTCCGACTCTCCAGTGGCCGGATATCTTCAGCAATTAATGAAGCCACTGGGAGGGGAAATAAGGAAAAACTACGCGAGTGTCTTTTTTTGACTTTTCGCGATTTTCAGGAATTTTCAGGAGAAAAGGCAGGGGAATGCAGTAAGGACGCGCCTCGTGGTAACATCATTTTCCCCGGCTTTCTTTATCTCTCCTGGCCGGTTATCTCCATGAAAAATAAAGGCCAGTGAGGAGATCATGGGGAAAATGCCCAGATTCCTTCCCGATGGTTATAGGACTTTTTTTTTGGCGTTTCGAGACATTTTTTTTGGAGCAGTTGGAGCATCTTTTTAGGCGAAGCATCATTGGCTGATGCAATGCCAAAAACCACATGCTCCCCAAGCGTGGGTAGAGCGGGCTGTCTTTCTCTCTTACATACGCTCCTTCACGCATGGTTCTCTCTCTCTGACGCATAGCTGCTTGAATTCACTAAGAATTCGCAGCTATTGCGCTCTCTCTCACACTCATACCTTTCTATCTTTTCTCTCGCTCACACGCATAGCTGTTTGAATTCTTTCGAATTCACAGCTATTGCTGTCTCTCTCGCACTCATACCCGTTTCCGAATGTTATTTCTACCTGAAATAAAGCGAGCATTCACGTAAATACGCTGTTGAGTTATTTCTCCTTTCGATTTGGAGAAATAATTCCAGCCGGCTTTCTTGGAATTTTCGAGTGCCTTTCTGTACAGGCATCGATGTCTTTTTTCCGTTCTGTGCCGTTTTCTCTTCCTTTTTCCTTCACACCCACTTCGGTGCGAAGGCAGTTGGGTTACGCTTACAACCAGCGACTCAGCGACTTCCCTAGGCTAGGGGAAACTCCCTAGTAACCGACTAGGGAGAGATTTAGGCGCGCTTTCAAGAGCATCGGCCTTGAAACATTCTCTCCCAATTAAGGTAGAGGGAAAATCTCTTTTACTATGAACTCTTTCGATAGACTTTCGGAGTCTGGGTTATCTTTTGGGATTTTTGCATTAATGGAGGTGCAATAAGTAATTCCCTATACCTATCAATGAATTAGGATATTTTTGGGCATTTCCGGTTCCCTTACAACATGTTGAGGGAAATGCGGCCTAATTCGAAATAATGATGGGATTAATCGTGCCGCCGGTTATCTTTCCCGCCAGTTCATGGGAACGTAAGGGCGTATGAACCTCTCGCAATGGCGCACGAGTTAATTGATGGAATTAATTAACAATAATTATTAATTAACATTGGCGAGCATCTTTTCGGGAATTCCGCCCAATCTAACTGATAGATAATTATCTAAAAATTATCTTTACCGGATTTTGGGGCAATTTGGTACCTTTTATTATATTTTTCCATTATTGGCGATTTTAGGTCCAAATTGATGAAATTAAGTTATTCTCTCGTTTGGTACGATTATTCTCTCTCTCTCGCTCGATTTACGACGCTAAGGACTTTCTCGATTCATTCGACACTCCAAGGGATTTATCGATTAATTCGACCTTTTTACTGTCGTTAAGGGATTTTGAGTCGGTCTTTTAGACGTTTCTTAATGAAAGGCGCTTCTCGCGTTTTTTCTAGTAGCATTGGCTACTTATACGATAACAAAGGAAGTAATGTGCTAAGTAATGTATAACTGAAAGTTTTGTATGATTCTTCTGATTCTTGGATGCAATAGCGGAACACGTAAGGATATTATTGACTCGAATTCTTTATTTCTCAATCCCTAACCCCAAACTCTCGTCCGATGGTTCGGATCTCTTCTTCAGGTTTTATTGGTGTTTTATCTCCTTTTTGGCGACTTCTGAGTGTGCCCTAGACCCACGCCCTCTCTCCACGAAACTGAACTAGCCTAGCACAAGCCGCAACCCCCTTTTCCGACACCCTTTTCTCTGGCGTTTCCACAATCCCCTCGAGAGTTTACTGTTACCGTTACCGTCATTTTTATCGCTGGTCTGGTTAGATAGGTCCAGCAGTATCAAAATCTATCTGGCGCCCATATCTATTTTCTTTTTGAGCTACTCTCGAGGTGGGTTGGGGGACGGTATTTTGAGCCGTATCGGGTTTTACAGCCACGCTGGAGGAAGGGGAGGATGTGTCAAGGGGGCCGAAGGTGAAAGTTAGAATAATTACTCAAAATTTCGGTTGAGATAATAAGGGAACAAGGGAGAACAAAGTAAATATTCTAATTTCTCACAAAACAGTATTTCCAGCTTTATCACCAGGGAGGATTGTACAACATAATGTATTATTGATGATTCTCCGAACAATGAGCCGTGTACCATTACAAAGGCCATCCAAGATACAAAGATTTCTCACTAACATTACCACAGCACCAATTTTCAAATTCAATTTCCAAGGTGGCAAGCCTGAGACATTCAATGTATTCAAATATTCAGGTTGAAATCTAATCATCAATGAATCATCATCAGTTCCATCTCCATCAATCGATGTAGCTTTATCGAATCCAATACATTCTATCAATTGGCCAGGAAATTTCCGAAGGATTTGTTCATTTAGGGCATTTACTTGTTTATTTAATGGTGCTAATAAAACTCGGTTGGAAATAATTTTTTCAGTGAAATTGTTTTCAAAAACTGCTTGAATTAAATTATCCGTAAGCATTGTATCAGGTATTTCCAGTCTTTCAACTTTTCCGTTCCCTATTTTCAATAGCCATTCATGGAACAATTGATTATCTGCTCTCATATTAATTTTCAATGCGAAACGTTTTATTGTTTTCCAGAACGATAATTTTGGAATAGATGCTTCTACAATTTGTTTCCTTCCTGCTCGTTTTATTACTGGTAGAATTTGTCGAAAATCACCGCCAAATAATATGAATTTTCCACCAAATAATTCATCAGTTTACAACAAATCTTTCAGGGTCACATCGATTATTTTCAGAGCCATACTTGGAATCATTGAAGCCTCATCCCCAATAATGATGTCTGTTTCTATTAACGTTTTTTTTGTTCGTCGACTCAGATAAACAGGTGTGATCTCTTTTTCTGATTCAGGCCGCAACAATGGTAATTTGAAGAACCTATGCGCTGTACGACCGTTAGGTAATAATATTGCCGCTATACCAGTCCAAGCACTGGAAACAACATTTCTACCCAGAGAACGTTGGTGATGATAAAAGTATTTATAAAGAAACGTTTTACCAGTACCACCTGGACCATCAACAAAAATAATCTTTCTATGATTTGCTGAATTTTTCAATACTCTTGTAATATTTTCAAATATTCTCAATTGATCTGTATTCAAAAGCGCTTTCAATTTCTGAGTAGTTTCTACATGTTCGTTTATGTTTAATTCATCATCGAATTCATCAAATTTCGAATCCAATATAGTAATATCAATTCCGTAATCAGTGAGACTTCTATCTTCACTATTCAATCGGAGTTCAATAGCGGCTAATACATCCTCTTCCGATCTTTTCTCACAAATTTCATCTGTAAATTTATTCCATAAAGTCAATCCATCTATATTTTCACATGATAATAGTAAATATGCAAAAAAACTTTGCAATGATTTAGGCATCATCATTGAGCGGCATTCGCCTAGCATTTCTTCAAAAAATTGATCATGAATAATGAAACCAGCCATATATGCAGCTTCCTTGAAAGTCCCACAAAGTTGACCTCTTACGGTTTTTAATGATTTGAAAGATACAGCTCCTGCAATATGTCTTAACAATACTTTCAGAAAAAATCTTCCACTATCGCGAGGCGAAACTGAATACAGTCGTACAATAATTTTTCCGAACCGTTGTTTTCTCTTCTGCCACGTTTTAGTCTTTTGGTGCCAAACATAATGTAAAGAAATTTCACAATATTTATAACATCCTGCTTGAATGTCATTATTATTCAGATTGAAATACGCCATCAATTTTGTGATTGAATGTTCAGATTGTATTGCTTCTTCTTCATTTCCTCCTCCGAAAATGACATTCTGTTGATTTGGTAGATGAACAGGTAATCGAACAACACTATGACTCATCCCATGAGTTGGTAATTCAATCATTCGCCATGCTGCTTCCATAGAGCTTAAATAGCGTGTATCAACATAGTCATTGATTTCATTCCGTATTGCATTGGATCCATCTCCGACAGTCATATAAATGCGATCATGAGGCTTGTTGGCATATTTGAAGATATACTTGATTGCCATAATTGACCCACAATATTCAACATTTATATGACATTGGTATTTCATCAACAAATATGGATTATAAGGAACTACCATAGAATTATCCACTGGAACAGTTTTTCGGTTCACCTGCTTTCTATATGTATAACACATTTTTCGATTATCGCGACGCCTATAGCAAGGAAACCCATCCTTTTCAATTTTTGTTTCATTCTGGAAGTTTTTAGGAAATTTTTTTGAACATTTCTGTGAAGTTGAATCCCAACATAAGGTTTCAGAAGAATGAGGACCGTGGAGCATGTGTCTCATGACCAGCTCATGCATGATTGGATATTTAGTCTTATTGGGGATCTCCGCCGATATAAACTTATCCACAATTTCAGGCGTCAGCATTTTGTATTCAGGGGCCAAAACGAATAAGCAATGAGCATGTGGTAAGCCTCTTTTTTGAAATTCAATATTGTACGTATAACCAAGAACTCTTCCGAATACACTCCCAGATATAATTTCCTTTAAAAAACTCTCAAAACGCAGAAAGAAAATCCGGCATACTAAGTGAGGGATATCTGAAATAGCAGTTCCTTCAGGTGCTGATTTCAAATATTTGGTAATTTCTTTCCATTTAGGATTAGCAGTGAATGTGATGAAAAGATCTGCTCGACCAGCTTCTCGAGTCATAGCCATGGCATCTTGATAATGTTGTTGATGCCCTCTTGGTCCTTCTTGAAAAGATGAAGGTAGAGCAACAGCCTGTCCTAAACGTATTGGATTCGAAGTATTTGCGATCCTATTTTCCACATGATCCATCGATCCCTGAAGTGTTTCTCTCCTGAATTTATGTTGATTAGTACGGAAGTAATTTAAACGATTCCATTCGTTTGTAATGTACATATGTAAAATGTATTGTTGAGTCAACTTTCTTGCCATATTAAAAGGGTTGAAAGAATACTTCAAAATACGCATACGCCATCCGAAATACTGTACTACAGTAACATGATGACGTTTATTATGCTTTTGATTTTTCATATGAAGAGAGTATCCTAAATCTCCATTCGGATATTATAATGGGAACATCATTGGTTCTACATGTGGTGATAATTTATATATTGCTTCACAACAGAATTTATGCTTAGGGTACACAACAAAATCAACATCGGAAGGAACATCACCTATGAAGAATATATGAATTTATGTTATATATACAACAATTAAAGGACAACATTTCAATTACCATGCTTCCCAGTGACCAGTAGCATGGCTATTTCAGAAGTTGCACCAATTCCTGTAGGTACCTGATGATTGTTTTTTGTTTTAACCAAACTTCGTAAGAAATATATTCTTGGATTCAATTTCGAATTTGTAGAATGAATTTTATACAACGATTTATATTTTTCCGCATAGGGGTTCTTCCGAATAACCTGATTATAAATTCATTTGTTATTAGCATTGTTCCATAGGAGCCTTGTTCTGAATAACAGCTTCACCTTGTCTATTATTTTCAGTGTTTGCTTTTCACAAACTTCAGATTGTCTGAAATCAAGTGCTGTTTTTTTATCATAAACGTAAATTTGACCGTTTCGAGGAGTTTCATTTGACGAAGGAAGGAGACTGATAGTCGCCACAGCATTAACAGCACCTCTAATTTTAAATGAACCATATCCTGCCATTCTAATTTCTTCTGATGGACAAAACGTTGTCAGAGCATAGGAATTATTATAACAACGAATATTCTCTCTGAATTGTAAAGATTTATCATCATTATTCAAAAATAAATTCTCAAATTCGAGAGGAAATTGTGGGAGTTCTTCTAACTGAATTGAACTTCCATGACAACAATTATGTAGAACCCTTCCATGTTCAAGCGGAAATAATAAAGCACCACAATGACGACATTCACGGTTCAATTTACCGATGTCAACACATTCAATTTCATCATGATATTTCGAACCAACAATTTTAAATTTTCTCTTCAAATTCATGTAATGATTCTTCTTTCTCGTAGAAATACAAACAGAATGTTTTTCTGCATATCTTTTTTGTCGTTCCCTTTGCTGAACTTTTTTATCGGTTTTTTCATGTTTAACAGTTATATTTTTACATTTATTTTTATATTCTGATCGATGTTTCATAGCAATCCGATCAGGATGAGCCTTGGCATATCGATTTTGTCGCTCTCGATGCTTAATTGCTTTATTCTCTCTCTTTTCATCTTCCGAGAGTCCATTTTTACATTTTTTACGATAATACAAACGGTTTTTCTCAGAAATACGATCTCGATGTCTTTCAGCATATCGTTTTTGTCTCTTTCTTTGAGCCCTTCGTCGTGTTTCAGACGGAATTGACCGGAGACATGGACGCTTGACTCTATTCATACATTGATCATCACTGACATTTTTACGTTCAGGAGCCATACAGAAAACTGTTCTAATTGTCTGAAATTAAATTACATGAATTAGCTAACATTACTTATGAAGATGCTGAATCTTCTTCTTCGATTACGATCCTGCAGCGATCGATACACGGTCCTAACCTCACAATTTGGTGACTATTGACAACAAACCACTCAAATTCGTTAACAAAATGATGATGAATTAAAGGGTGGTTTCTATGGGAGCTGTTGTGCGGCACAGCATTGTCAATGACTAATAACTGTGAAAAATGAAAGAATTCAATTGATTACTATGAAATGTAATAAATATTCAATAAATCTATTTCACGGAACTCGATAATGATTGATGAACTTTCCAACGTAATGATTTTTCCACTTTTTTCACGATTTCACTTTTTCAATTGATAAAATTTAATCTTGGTGAAATAATACGCCGTCCATAATAATAATTACCAGTTATTTCAATAACTTCAAATAGCACAATGAAGACTTCTATCAATTAATTTATCTGCTTCACATTTTCCCAATCAAATTATTTGGATTTTAATTAACAATTGATCAAATCGAAAATTATAAATTCTCCTACTTGGTCGACTCGAAACGTTCGCGCTGGATGTTCAGGTACGTCAAATGTGATTATTTTAAATCCAATTCCATGAATTATCATCATGAACGCATAACACAATTCATCACCGACAGAACAAAATCCCAAAGTATGGAGGGTTCGACCAATGAGCCTAAAATTGCATATATATTCATATTCGAGTGATATCAGGAAACTTCCTAAAGAAAGTAACTTAGTATGTCGCATTCGAATGTACCTTACAGGAACTCCTTCATTAATAACAGGAAATTCACCGGGGAAATTTACCGTAAATGACAGGCAGAAAAAAAAACGCTAGCGCGTTTTAAAAAAACGTCGACAAGTACGCGCCCCAATTTTATTGAAAAAAAAATATATGAAATGAGAATAGGTAGAATAGTACAAGTCCGGCGATCTACCTGTACATTCCTTTTTCAAATTAATTCATCATCTCATTATTCGGGTACTAGATGAAATTGGCATTGTACAATGAATTTGAAAAATTGAATAGTAAAGAAATTAAACAAAAGAAACGTACTTGGTGTACCTGTAATCTGTGTCTTCATTTGGTACACCAAGTACGTTTCTTTTGTTTAATTTCTTTACTATTCAATTTTTCAAATTCATTGTACAATGCCAATTTCATCTAGTACCCGAATAATGAGATGATGAATTAATTTGAAAAAGGAATGTACAGGTAGATCGCCGGACTTGTACTATTCTACCTATTCTCATTTCATATATTTTTTTTTCAATAAAATTGGGGCGCGTACTTGTCGACGTTTTTTTAAAACGCGCTAGCGTTTTTTTTTCTGCCATTTCACTTCTTTTTTTTATTTATAAATGAGCAATGTCATAGAGATGGATTAAATCGAATCTAGATGCGTGCTGATCGACTTGATTTGAAATTGAAATATCTCGAAAACTTTTGAAAATTTATCGAGACATGCTACGAATGAAATTTAGGGAAAAAATTAAGGAACGAAATGGGCAAAACACCATTATCCTGTGACTAGTTTCTGGAATATGATCTTTTTCAGGTACTTTAGAAGAAAACCCTCTGCAATGAGAAATTTCCCAAAATTTGACAGTTCATCATTTAAATAATAAGGAATGATCTGTCAAAATTTGAAATGATTTTGGAGCTTATTTTCCAACAAGAATAACTTTGAAGTTCCGAGTTTTACACGTAGAAATATGGCAAGCCGATAAGCATAGTCCGGTCTCTTTCTTAGTGCTCGCACGGTAACGTAGATTTCGTACTAACCTTTCTCATCTCTACGTGTAATTTCTTAGGTCTCGCACGTCATTGTCAAACTTTTCAGTAAAAAATTAATATCTCGGAAAATACAAGTTGTAGAAGAACGGGATTTTGCTTATTGTATTCGTTAATTCATCCCCTAAATTTTATTCACTGCATGTCTCGATAAATTTTCAAGAGTTTTCGAGATATTTGCATTCGAAGCCAGGCGTGTTTGATGCTTACTGCGTGCGTTTGTGTGACATATACTTCGACATAGTGTCGGTGAGGCACTAACACAGTTACAATGTCCCGAAGAAAGTTCGATTGGAGAAGAATTTTGGCCAACGTTTTTAATTAATAATAAAATATCGCTTTTTCAATTTTTTTTTTACATAAACTCGAAGATAATGGTAAAAGCAATATATTACCGGAAAATCATCTCACGAGATGGAATTTTGACTTTGGAAAAAATTATTGAAATTTTTCGAGTCGTATTTAGCCGTATAGGAGTGCGGTAGCCTTGCCTGGCAGAAAGTGTTTGGGCTCGTACTTGTCGAGAGATGCTACCGCATCTCCTGATTTTGACAATAATAAAGTGAAGCTGAGTGCAAACTATCTTCTTTTTTCATCCTTCGCAAAGAAAAAATAATTATGAATCTCGAGAATCAATGAAATTTGAATTGAATGTTATATTATTGGGTTTCATCACTCTTTCTTCAAAGTTCTCAATTTTTCTGACTCATTTCTCAATCCGTTTTGTTTGATCTTATTGTTACTTTAGTTTTTTTTTTTAATTTTATTAATGATTTTCTTATTCCATTAGTATTTATTTTATTGATCTTATAATTTGATCGAGATATTGATCTTTCATTCCGTTTAGTCATTTATTTATTTTATTTCGATTTTTGCTTCCGAATGGAAGCATTGTAAACGCGATTTTTTTCGAGATTTCATCGGAATATGACTCAGAATGATCCAAAACGTCGAAAAATGACATTTTTAAAAAATGTCTGTATGTGTGTGTGTCTGTGTGTGTGTGTGTGTATGTGTGACAGATATCGGCTCATTGCTCAGCAACGGTAATACTTGGTGAGCCGAAAATTTAACAGTACTCTCTCTCCCCGTGCAAATTGCTGTCAGTGAAATTTAAGCGAAATCGGTTGAGTACTTTTCGAGGAAATTCAAATTTTCGAAAAATCGTTTTTTCGACTTTTCTCCGCGAAAAATTAATTCACAGCCCCCACTCTCAGCGATGAAATACATCTCATTTGAACTCACAATTTTCACTCGGGGTAAATTTTGCTCAGATTTTTCGTTTGCAGATGATTTCAATTACAGTGTTTTTTATCCTGAATTTACTATAAACGCTAGCTTAAAAACTATTCGAGTTAGAGACTTCAAATTTCGCCAGTTTGTGCATCTAATGAGTGAAAAGTTTGGTATTGAAATTGGGCAAAATCGCTCCAGTAGTTTCTGAGATATTGTCCAAAAACCATTTTATGAAAAGAGGTTATATCTCCAAAACTATCCAAGCGATTACATCCAAGTTCAGCTTAAAAGATTCATCTCAACGAGCCCCACAAATGGTGAGAATTTCAGATTTCTCAGAAGAAGTCTCTTGTAAGGATGTTCGATAAATTAGTTTTTTCAAAAATCACGGTTTTTCTTAGGTTTCTGCCTAGGAACACTACTATTTTTTATATAATAATACTATTTTTTATTTCACCATTCGAAAGTAGACAATTTTTTCTACAAAATGAGTACCTTTTCATTCTGACGATAATCAGAAAGAATAGAAATCCTATTTGGAACCCGAACGCCAATTTTTGTGTTCCATCATAGGATCTGAATTTTCATCTAATATTGAATTTTTATGTACCATGTGATATTATTGCAAATTAATCGATTATTCTGAGCTGAGATTTCGAATTCCAAGTTGATTCTAAGTATCGTAGATGGAATACTAAATAGATCGATACAGTCTCAAGCAATATTTGTAGGGATCTATCAGTGCGTATTTCTTGCGAGAATAATGTTATTTTTTGAGCGATTGAAAAGATATTCATTTTTATAGAGATTCGATTGATTATGAGTAAAATCCCATTCGGAAGCATTTTGCCAATCGAATTGGCAAAATATTGAATTTCACACAAAGAGTGGGGTTTGCAAATAACGCACAAAGGGTGGAACTCCTGCTTGTTTTTCATTCATTCTATATATTTTAATTTTCCCTTTAATTTCAATTTTATTCAAGTTACGATTTTACGACTCTCTATTACTCGAGAACGGTGAGAGATAAAAATCTGAAATTTCGGCATCATATCAGTTTTGATGAAGTGTATGTCCCTTAAAAATTTCAGCAAGATCGGTTGAATGGTTTTTGAGATATAGCAATTTTTTAAAAATCGTATTTCTCAAAATTACTCAAGTTGCGTGAGACGAATACCGTTCAAAATTTTACTCAAGATTCGCAACCATAAGATCTAACTTTTAGCGAATTTTCATGAATTCAATCCCATTATTCTATTAGTTATTCATTTTTTTGTGCTTTTTTTCAAAAACTCGGTTTTACGACGATAGCTCAATGAATAATCGACTCAAAGACTTCAAATTTTTCTGTATATGTAGTTTCTGATGAAGATGGTTGCGATTGAATCTGAGGCATATCGGCTGAACGATTCCCGAGATATTTTGAATTGAAGTTTTTCCGAAAATCGGCTGTATCTTCCAAACTTCTCATCTGATTTCATCGGGACGAAGCTCAAAAGATTCGTGTTTATGAGCTGAAGAAACCCTCAATTTTTCGAATTTGTAGATGAAGTTGTCCGTTTGTTACATTGAAAAATGTATTTTTTTCTCAATTTTTCCTAAAACAATCCAAAAAATGCAATTTTTCTCGATTTTTTTGAATGGCCACCCCTATTTTTTCTGAAAGAACACGTTTTTCTTATTCAAATAAACCCCTACTCATCTTCGTAGGACAATCAGAAACTGTACCCAAAAGGGAACATTCAAAGTGAAAAAGTGAACTGTTATGTTAAATTTTGTATAATTTGAGAATAATTGAATTTAATAAATTCGAATTTTATTCATCTTATTGTTTATTTATTTCCTTAAGCCTTGCGGGCTTTTTCAGGACTTCCGTCTTATTGATCTTAATGATTTTATTAGTTTATTCATTTTATTAATTAATTTATTTATTTATATTTTATTAATTTCAATTTTATTTTTAGTTTCATTTTACTAATTTTATAATTTTATTTAGTAACCTCTAAATTAGTAAACATAGCAATAAATTTCAATTTTTTGCTGTTTCATCGACCATACGCTGGAATAATATGTATATTTCATCGATTTTATCCTTCTAAAATCTCCAAAAACTGCAAAAACCAAGGTTATATTTTATTTATTCTTTTTTCCTTTCATTTCTACTTTTTTTCATTACTTTCATACTAAAAAAATCAACTGAGACTTACCTGTCTATTTGAAGTGCAATATGCCAATTTTTTTGAAATATATATATATTATATGAAATTAAAAATGTAAATTGAAATGATTTAAAATGGAAAATATAAATCACCCCAAATTTGACGTCTCTATACAAATAAATGGAATAAATAGTGAACTTCACACCATAGGATATTTGACAATTGCTCAATTCGCGGGAAATCTCGCGATTTTCGAAATATGGGCGTTAGCTGAATTTGTGCGTCAGCCGAATTTTTGCGTCAGCCGATCTGAATTTTATGATACACATATTTTTTCCGGAATTTGATTCTTCTAAAAAATTTATTAATAAAAATTAATTTATTAATAAATTTATTTGTTTAATGGCAACGGAATAAATTTATTTGTTTAATGGCGACATTGCCTCGTGGATGGGAGGTGGAGAAAAGATGTGAGAATCAAAAATTCGATGGTAAATATAGTAACTCGCAATAGCTCAGCGGTAGAGCACCTGACATGTAATCAGAGGGTCGTGGGTTCAAATCCTGCTTGCGCATTACATATTTTTTCCGGAATTTGATTCTTCTAGAAAATTTATTAATAAAAATTAATTTATTAATAAATTTATTCGTTTAATGGCGTTTAAGCAGCGAGAACTCGACAACATCGCAGCCGAAATAATACGGCAGCATATCGTTCATTACCTCACTGAAGTTCAGCTCGCTTGTGATGACCACTCTATTGTTGAGCCGTTTCACGCTCCATGGCGCCTGAGAGCCGAGTGAGAGAGCAACACTCCTATCTCCATCAAATTCTCAATTGAGAACCGGAAAATAATTCTGAAGAACTCGATAACAACCGGATTCTCAGACTTCATTGCTAAAGCGTAATATTTTTTTTTTATTGCATTATAAAGCCACGGATGGGTTTATTAGCAAATAATGCCTAATTGCAAGTATTAATTCGATGTTCACTGGCAATTTGTTGATTATTCATGAACCGCTGATTATTTCATAAATCACCCAACTTTGTTTTTATGAATATCTTGAGACTTATGGTATTTCAGAAGAAATGTCGGGACAATCTCTTTTTGTAACGAATCAAATTCTCTACTGATACGGTCTCATCGTCAATTCTTCCACTGCCTCACGTTCCAGAGATATTCTTAGCTTTTTTAAAAAATAATTTTTTGTAAGTAGCTCTATTGAAATGAAAAATGTGATAAGATATATCGAAAACAGCGATTGTTAGCAAAATTTTTGGACAGACGGTTTCCATTCGGCAGTTATTGTGTTCCTACAAAAAATTCCACTACTCCTGTTCTTCTCCAAAATACTCCATAGAGTTTCATCGAAAAACAAGCACTGAGCAGTGCCAATGCTCCTATCTCCATGCGTCCTTTAATTTTCTGCCAATTGCATTGGCAGCATGCTTCCGACTAAATGTATTGTAATGGGCTCCGATTCAAGAAAACATGAATTTTCAAGCATTTGAGTATAGGAACCTAATCATTGTTTCAAAAGATCAGAAGGTTGAGGTATAATTTGCGCTTATTACATAAATATGAACTATTCAAGTCAATGTCATATAACTGTTTATTTTTAAGTAGTAGTTTTCAAACATCTCACAAACTACTGAGTCGATTTGCTCCAGATGTCATACAGTTCTCAAAAGTTATTGGGTCTATAACCCTGCGGAGTTTCAGCTTTCTATTTTAATTCATTCTTGAGTTATGGAAGCTACAACAAATTTTCAAAATTTTCATTAAGTAATTAATTTAAAAAAACTAGAAGCGCAAATCTACACTCTAAACATAATATACTAGTGTCAAGCACAACCTAGTACTTGGGTACAGTAGTCTTGTGAGAAGTATAAAAAATATTTGTGACAAGTATTGCCTTGTTCTTGTCACGAGTACTTTCTTATACTTGTGATAAGTATTGTCTTGTACTTGTCACAAGTACTTTTTTATACTCGTGGCAAGTGTTTTCTTAATCTTGTCACAAGTACTTTTTCATGCTTGCCACAAGTATTTTGTTATACTTTGAACACGACTGTACTTTTTATCCGTACGGGATGTTACTCCTGACGGTCTTTCGCCATCTCCCCACTCTTAGGATATTGTTGCCTTAGTAACGAACGATCGTAAGTGCTATTTTTCCAAGTTCTCCATATTGGAAATAAGAAGAAGTCGTATCTTTTTTATTTATTTCAATCGATATCTTATGGGCTTTCCTCGCATTGATCCTATTCTAAAAAGTTCATACACTTCAAATGTACCGCTAAAACTGTCACGACCATTCCTCATTTTTCATTGGTTGACCAAAATCAATGGAAATGAAGAATACAATAATACCTCGAAGTACTTAACGATCATTCGTAATAGTTTTCAATTTAACTCGAAGGATAATTCATCCAAAAAATTAAGAAAATAAATTGTAATGAAAAAATCATGAGATCATTTCCGCGCACGATCGGTCTTGTCAAAGAGAGAAATCATTAACAGTAAAAGCTCGTAAGCGCCTGTATATCTGCAGCACTTACTCTTTTCGTTTGCACGCATTTATTACATCTTGTTAGTCGACTGCCCGGAAGCATTACTAGAATTAATAAGACATATTTGTAGCACATACACATGCATCAGTAATTACTATCAGAATTACTTTGATAGGAAATTACCCTACGAAATACAAAATACTGTACTTTCTATCAGAAAAAAATTAATGACAAGAAAATTCACTTCTTTCACAATATCTCCGGTTCTATTGGTTGTAGTTTAACGATTCTGGATAGAGATAGACATTCATGGCGTTCTGAATTAGGAAATATGGATTTTGAAGATAGTTATAGAGCAGAAATTGATCTTGGCAACAGTGCCCTCAAATATTTTAAAAATTGATATTTTTGAATTTAAATCCCCATAAGTCGATGACAAATCATCTCACCTTCCGCCTTCATCCGTATTTCCTATGCTACAACCACTAGAACTGGAGACACTTTGCAGAAAATGATTTTTTTTCAAAAAATGGAAAGAGGGATCTCTTCAAATGCTGCCCGAAAAAAATCAAATTCTCAAAACATCAAACAAATTAGTTTTGACACTTGATTTCCGCCTGAAATTTTTCGGATCGAATTATTCGAATTGTCGAATATTCGTATTCGTACGAATATCCATATTCGTTCGAATATCCGTATCCGTTCGAATATTCCCATTCGTTCGAATATTCGTATTTGTTCAAATATTCGTATTCGTTCAAATATTCATATTTGAATATTCATATTCGTTCAAATATTTGTACTTTTTTACATATTTGCTTTCCGGTATATCGTCATTTTAGAGGCAAAAGGGCATAAGTGCTGTGTATAAGCATAGCGCTTACGCCCCTTTGCTTCTACGGCGACGATATGAATCATCTCGTTTGCTTAGAGTGAAAAGGGCCTAAGCGTCAAACGCGAAAAACTCACTTTTCAAAGGGGAAGGAGCGTACGTCGGAAATGCATCTGGAAATGGTTTTTATGACCCGAAGATGTAACAAAACGAATTAAAATTTGGAGAAACGAAAGGGCGTGATTGCCGATGTGTAGTGGGAATAGGGCGTATGTGCAGCACATACTACGCACATACGTATGTGGGCAATCGTATGACTTAGCTCGCTACGAACTTCCATTTATTTATTGGCGATAGTTCTTAAAAAATTTTAATGTCAATTATTTTTTCGATGAAGTTCTTGTTAGCACGATAACTGAAAAAATATTCAAGCTACAGACTTCCAATCTAGTAAATTTATACTTCTATGACGTAAATTCATAACGCTGGTGCATGGAGTTGCTGGTGGGCATAATTAGATGAAAATTTTTGGATGGAGATAATTGTTTGGGTTTTGAAAAATTTCATTTTTTCATGAATATCTCCGATTCTATCAGTCGTAGTGATTCAGGCTTAGTCTCAAATAAGAGGTGCAATATTGGATAGCTTGAATATTTTCTCAGTTTTCGTGCTAACGAGAACTCTATTGAAAAAGTTATTAAAATGTGAATTTTTAAGAAACTATCATCAATAAATAAATGGAAGTTCGTAACTAGCTAGGTCATACGATTGCCAGCCCAGCCTATAAATCTGAGTGGAATCGATTGAGAAGTGTTCAAAATATTAATGAAATACAAAATCTAAAATTTTTTTGATATTTCAAAAACTACTAAACCAAGCCCAAAACAGAAGGGCTTAAAGTGAAGTGATCAGCGACTGGAATATACTGACAAAGTTTCAGACTCCTACATATAAGCCTTCAGCAGTTATTGAGACATATGTGTGTGCACAGACACACACACAGACATTTTTTCTAAATATGATTTTTGGGCTTTTCGGATCAGTAGTAAGTACACATTCCTGCGAGACAGCGTGTACCCCCTCCACTCCCCCCACTGGCGCCAGTGCACACGTGCAGGCTGGACCCAAACGTCTGGGCCCAGATAAAGATCTCGGGAAAAAGGGGGCGTGGCTTGTTGGAAAAAGAAAACCTGAGATTTGGGGAAACTGATAATTTATTCAGAATTCTTAAAACTAGAATACATTTTATTGATTGAGAATCGAAATAAGTTTTTATCTATACTAATTTATAAATGATCAAACGAATTATGAGGTACGATAATTTCTAGGGAATTATTTATTGAACTTAAGAATTAAGATACATTTTTTGTGAAAATTTTACCACTGCTCCGAAGTGATCGTTTTGCAGATGGAGGTGTTGAACTAAGATTCAATGATTTCGATGTTTTCTTCCGGGAACCAGTAGACAGAGGAGTAGAACTGTTCGTTGGTGTGCTGAGTGGGGAAGCAGCTCTAGTCCAATAACATTGATTCGTAACGAAATCGCGAGGAGCATTTATACTCTTCCGATATTGCGCAAACTCTGGTCTCCCCGTAGCTTTGAATGTTTTCCGTGCTCTCAGAGCGTCGTTTATAAGATCAATGATACTTGATTCAGGTATTTTCTTCCCGTCAACACTAACTTCACCTCTATGATCCCATGTTAATTTACTTCCCGACTCTGATGATTTTATATAGTTCAGAAGTCCTTTGCCTTTCGATTGGAAAGTCTTCGGTATCGAATTAATGATTACTTCATCAGTATAAGCTGCCAAGTCCATCGGACTACTACCCACAAAAGCTGTA
Source organism: Aleiodes alternator (assembly GCA_963921955.1). Classification (NCBI taxonomy): domain Eukaryota; kingdom Metazoa; phylum Arthropoda; class Insecta; order Hymenoptera; family Braconidae; genus Aleiodes; species Aleiodes alternator. The sequence continues at coordinate 1,930,497 of OY998102.1, read as the reverse complement.
ATGTTCTCCAAATTAGTTGGATCCAGCTTAACTTCTTTGCTCTCTTCATCTTGTCTATTTTTATTTTGGTGGAAGAGAAAACGTCTCAGAATTTCTTTATATTCATTCCACCTCGCCTGATCATCGATTGATCCTTTGGCATTTAGAATATGAAACAGTTGACTGTCAAGTCTACTCAGAGGATCGCCAGGCGTTTGTACAGTCGGTAACTGTGGATCAGTAGGTCTACCCCCACTGCTGGTTGAGGATCTGTAATGCTGCAGAGAGTCTTCAGGAACTAATATCATCTTTTTAGCATGTTCCATGATTATGCTGATTTGGAGATGAATGCCGAAATAACAGGAGCCAATAATATCGGGAGTAGCGACCCACCCCTTTGATTAATAATTTTCTTCTTTCTAGATACACCCGTTTTCTTATGATCAATTAACCGACGCAACACTGATTTATATTTCTTCAAAGTACGTTTCTCAGACTGTTTCAAAGGCACATTCCCTCTCAATATATTCAAACAGCATTCACAGATCGGACGAATGAACGATGTATCAGCATAACGGATGATAACCTTTCTCTGTTTTGGTGAAGCATGGATGAGTGCCTGCAAGAGGGCTGCGTTTTTAGCACCAAAGGGCTGGTCACGTCTTTTCTTAGCCATCACATCCGTACAACTGGTACATTGGATGTGAAGTCGTTATTATTTATAGCCTTCCGAAGTATATAAACATAATGATAAGGGTCGGTCGGGAATACACACGTACGGAATCGGCAGTTTTCTGGTGTAGACTGTTTAAGATCAATCAGCAAGTATCCGTGGGGTTTTGAAGTGGCATCAAAGTAGGCCTCTTGAACAAATTTGGGATCTTCAGGAAAAACCTGTCTCGCCAGATGTGAAATCTGCGCACGATCTCTAGGATTTTTGAAAACATTAATGTAGCCACTATTCAATGATATATCTCTTTGTCCTTTTCCCTGATGGAATAAATTCTGAGAGATGAGAATTATGCTTGGATTCTTATGATGACTCCCTTTTGTAAATAAATCTACGACTGATCCACTCGATGATTCTCTCATTAAATCATCGAGAATAATTAGCTTTGGTTGATTATCGTTGAAATCCCCGAACTTTGGTAATCCTTCCCGAAATTCGACAGATTTTCGGTCGTAATCAGAATACCCCGGTTGCCATTCAGCATAATAGAAAATTATTTTTGAAAACCCTTTGTCGCACATTTCCCCCATTTCTTTAATAAAACGTTTAACGAAGAAAGTTTTACCACACCCTGATGGTCCACAGACCATGGCTGTGAAGGGATGTTTCCACCTCACATCCATTTCGATATCTGGAGGAATCGGGGGAAGAAATAAGGTTTTTATAGATTGAAAAAGCGAAACATCTTTTAATTAAATTGATATTTATTATACTTCGAGTGTTCTTTTACAAAAAGTAACGATAGGGTCCTCAGCTCTAGCTATGTAGTAGGACTAACCGGCTCTGCTTCTTCAAATATCCATACGGTAGCGTTGTTGTCTCTGTATCGAACCGTCGCTTAGGTCCTGTTGCACGAATAATTTTCTTTTCATCAACTGTTACTACTCGATGATCTGGTCTACGACGTATACTTGAGAATGTTATATCAAAAGGATCTATAGTATGTTGTACAAGACCTTTAATCGTTTCGTGATGAATTCGTTTTCGATTTTCTAAATCTAGTCGAACACCTTTCATTTTACAGCATTCTACAATATTACCATCGGATTTTTCTACAATATAAGAATAAAATTTAGGACCTCCTGATACAAATTCAGATATATAACTCCCTGGCCCATATCCTTCCAGCTCATCGGTCAGATCCCCTAGAAAATTTCCCAAAGGTAATCTATCAGCTTCATTGATACTTTTATAAATAATCGAATCTGTATCATAATATAAAACTCTATCGCCTTGTGAATCTAAATAAGAATACAATTTTTTCCGCGTGTGGGCTGTAGTGAAAGCTGCTACAACTACATTCGTTTTCGGTGAAATTTCTAAAGCCTCTTTGACATTCCTCCAAGCTATCAACATTTTTGTCGGTTCAATTTCAATCATTGCTGTAATTTCTATTTCAGGATCTAAAATTATTTCATTATATCGTTCTATAGTTGTAACGACTGATGTTTTAGTCAAGTTATCTCGCTGTGCGAACTTACCCCAAAGACAATTTAAACATAACTCAGCAACTGTACATAAACCCGGATTTTTCTCAATTTTCTCACGATCCAGACGAATCCCTTCAACTCTTTCATATTCTTCAATGTACTGATCCTTCAACTCAGTAGTGTTACATTCTGCAGGCCATCCTGAAGCTTCTTGTTTAATTTTTAAGAAAGCATCAATGTATGCTGTGAATATTCCCTCTTCACCTCTACCTGGATTATGTTGCACTGTATCATATGTCCATATTTCACTGATAGATAAAATTTTGTACCCCTTGTCAACAGCTAACTGTAATTCAATTGATGTCCATGTATCAAGAAATTCTCGTTCAGAGGCGTGTGCATGGGGACAATCAGTTTCGACTAAATTTTCAAGACATGTTCTACATAAAGGGAAAAATAATTTATTATGAACGCGAACAGGTAAGACCGGATGGAACAAATTGTGTGGTGCTACTACACGACACTTTATTAGCCCTTCAATGTTAGAAATATCATTATTGGGGCAAATCTGATTTATTTGATCATAAAGATAAACTTCAGGATGACCTATGGGGAAACTCCCCGTTTTCAGAACATAGGGATAAAGAGAACAAACATCTTCATAACGAATTTTTTCCCCAGGTTTCGCTCTCTAATATGTCACTACGTTACCCGTCCTCCCTCCAAAAAACGCATCTCTTGGATCGAGAGGTACAAAAACCTGCACGTCAATTGAGTTGACATAATCCCGTAACTGTTTATTGTTTTTCTTTTCCCTTTCAAACTGACATTCCCACATTTCTATCAACTCTACATCATAGAGTAGTAGCGTAACATTGCGAGCTTGAGTGTTTACATATCTACTGTCAAAAGTTCCACCATCGTTCAAAGCTTTATCTCTATTTTGTGGATAACAATCGTGGCAACCGTGCCAGTAACACCCTTGAAACTGATAAGCATATTCTTTCCCTTGATTGTCAACCCGATATCCATCCAATTTGATCCCGTTCAATATACGTTCTCGGGTTCTTCCTGCATGTTGAATGTTAATATTTTCTGAATGCTCTAACCACATGAGCCACTCAATTGCCACTCGTGATTGGTTTTCAGCTAGTCTGTAACCACTTCGCGGGACCACACCAATCTGATCTTTTTTGAGGTAGTTGACAGCAAAAATTTCCATGCATGTGGACGCAATAGTTACACATCTCGAGAAAGGACAAATTTTGCCAATACTTTTTATAATATTCCTAAACAGCATTAACGGTAACATTAACGGTAACAGTCATCAAAGTGTTTCAAATCTTTTTTATTCATTGCTCTGATTCCGGAAGTTTCTCTATCAGGCATTGGCCCCACGTATGTCTGGTTTTCCCTTCTATTGAAAAAGTGTGGAAAATACCCCTTTGCAATTCCTGTCAAACCAAACGTTTTCGGAAAAGCTGCGAGGGGCATTTGAATATAATTCAAACTATCTATAAACTTTACATTATCATACTGTATTAACATGACATTCGTTCTGGTAAGAATTATTTCAATGTCTTTACATTCTTCTTTTATCAAAGCACGCAGTATAAATTGAGCGTCATAACCTTTTGCATTATGTGCAATACAAATAACTTTTTTTATAGAAATTCTTCAAATTTGGAATAACTTCGATGAATTTCGTCACCGCGTCATCACCATGATGTTTATATTTGCGAATGGGACACACATAACAGGGGCTTACGACTGTTGTTCGTTTATCAACTTCACAAATATCGTTATCGGGTAAGTCAGCACACACTTCACAAGTAATTTGAGCTACAAAGTAGTTTGGAACGTGGATTTTCATAGTTCAGCCGTTTTCCTCGATTACTTCATCTTGACGAGTTTCAAAATCATAGCATACAAATGCTTCACATTTTCTTTTTCTAACTGTATTTCTTTTCGCTTCAAAAACATCTTTTTTTCATAAAACAATTGTGTCCAAAGGGGCGATATTCAACACAAATCGAGCACCAGTTGTTCCCGCAGTGATGAGTTTTACCAACGATTTGTAAATTTGAACAAACATTACAAATTTTTATGGCCTCGCAAATACTATGTTGAGTGTTAAAACTTCGTGTTCCTTTATGATGCGCAAAACATGAGTCATTACTGAATCCTCGGCGACAATCGAAACATTTTTTAACATTTTCATTCACACAAACTGGTACGGTGAAACAATTTGGACATTTTTTCGGACAGCGATGAATGTCTTTTCTATGAAAACCTTTCTCACATAAGTTACACCAGTCCCGAAATGTTTTATTGCAAAATCGATGAATACACCTTATCGGTTCATAATGATGAAAGTCCGCGTAATATGCGATGTAAACGATATGTTTAACTTCATAGCCCAGTTCTTTAACACGGTTACCACCATCATAAATCTTCTCTGCATTCTTACAATTATTGAAACATTGATGAACATGAATCGCAGTCTTTTCCTCTCGTGCCAGATACTCTTGATACTCTCGAATCTCATTCATACCACATCCCTCGTCAGGTACATTCACTCCAGCGGCTATGGATAAGTCGATCGCGCGATTTCGTTGGAGATCTCTTCGTGCATCTTTAATTTCCAACCATTCTTCATTCTCTATTTTCTTTCTTTTTCGGTCTAACTTTACTAAATATAGACTAACAACTAGTGATCGCGGAAAGCATAAATTATCTTCATTATCAATACTATAAGTACTCTGTCTCCGATGATCTTCAAATCCTTCTTTAACACACGCACCGCGAACTGATCTTAAGAGTGAATATTCTAGGGTTAATAGTTGATCTAATGCGTTATAAACGCGAGCACTTTGGCAAACTGCGTCAATGTGTTCCCAGAAGCGTTCAAAAGTGAAGTCGTCCAGTCGCGTTACATTACAATATCCAGGTTTCTCCATCGCTCCAGCGCTGAATTTGAAGATAATGCGATCAATGTTGGCTCTCGCTGTTTCTCGCATTCTGTCGTAAACAGTGCGAAATCCTCGTCGGAGCCATTCTGCAGCAGCAACCCCTTCTGGTACAGGAAGATTTATCTTGAATTCGTATGTGTGCGAATCCATGTTGAAAAAATCATTCCTCGTTCGATTCACGGTGATGAATCGCGCAGGCTCCACTCGTCCCCCTTGCTGTGCACCTGATTGTGATAACAATTGGTTAATTGTGTACATTAAAATATTTGATGTATAAATTATGAAAAAAATAAATCGAAAATCCCAATATTCTGTCTTTTTTTTGTATACCTGATGTGACGTGGTATTTTTCCCACGCCACCTGTAGGCTAGATAAATCAGCAGATCCGTGAGTAGAGAGAGAGAATTTCGCGCGAATAACTGACGTAATTAAGTAATATAATATCTCCAGGTCATGAGGGTAAACTGACTAAGGCTATCTAAAAATCCTCCAAGTCATGAGGGAAAACTGACTAGGGCTATCTTGAAACTATTGAGCATAGAAACCTCCAAGTCAAGAGGGAAAACTGACTTACGGTTCTCTCAAACGGGGATTATAACGACCCCTTAAGGATTCAGTCGAATACAGCCCCGAAAATACGTCATTCCCGCAATAAAAGAGCAATAGTACCGCCACTTCATCTTTTTATATAGTTTCCCGCAGGGTAGTACCTTTGGCTATCTTGTGGGGGAAGAGAGGGCCCGGAAGCACCATGGTTAATTGACCAAAATAACGTGTTTCCTAGGAGCTTCCGGACCACCCTCTTGGCCGTCCTCAGGGGTGAGTGCAGAGGACGACTTGAAAGGAGTCGCGCTCCAGGTGTGTGGGAATGATCAGGCCCTCGGATGGAAGGTCTGGAGGCAGGGAATAACCCATCCTGCCAAAAGAATTGCCAAAACTGGGTTTACGTTATCGCCGAGGTGAGTCTGCTCATTCCCCAGGAGACGTGCCCCTCTGATGGCGGCTATTCCCCATAAGACAGGGAAAACCATCTCCCCAAACAGGCTCAAAATAATAAGCCAAAAAGTACCTCCCAAAGCCCATTTTTCCCAACAATTTCCCCACCCAATAATAAATTTTTATACTCCTGTAAAGCCACCATAGCTTCCGAGAAAACCCTCAAAACCACCCTCTATTCATCCTCTACCGATCACCAAAATTATCCCGTTAAAAATTCCGCTATTCCGTTAAATAAAATAATACAAGATAAAAATGGGAGAATTCAAGAGCATTTGAATTCTCCCACTCAAATCAATGCGCATGAGTGCGGCATTAGTACCTCCGAGTGGCGCGAGGGCGCAGCACAACGCAGCTGGCCCCACCGCTCCACTCAACGCAACTCACTCCCCTCTCCTCGAAGCTCAGTTCGAGTAGAGTGGCGAGACCGTAAACATCTCTCGTGATTCGTTTTTGTATTATTCGTGTGTTCGCGAGAAAAAGTCTCCCCAAAAACCCCAAATATTCCCTAAAAGTGCCTAAACCCCGTGGGAATAATGGTGAGTCCTTTATATTAATTATTTTCGCGAAGTGTGAATAATTACATCGAGTTTAACCGCCGCGAATAAAAATTCACGATGAGACGCTACACGTGGTTGTAGCGTCCCTTTTATCTTCACCGTTTTTCTCTATTTTCTCGTGGCCGGCTATCTCAAAAATTCATGAGGCCACTGAGAAAAACATTTAAAGAAATTTCGCGAATGTGTTTTCCGTACTTTTCGCGAATTTCAGGAATTTTTAGGACGTTTTTCAAGGACAATGAAAATGCGAGGAGAAACGACGCCACGCACCTCGTGGCGCCTCGAATTTTTATTAAAGTTTTCCCCGGCTCTCTTTATCTCTCCTGGCCGGTTTTCTTCAATTAATTAAAGGCCAGTGAGGAGATAATGGGGAAAACAAATAAATTAAACATGTTTCAGGATTTTATTTCAGGACTCTGGGGCATTTTCAGGCGAATTAAACAATGCATCAAGGAGTTGATGCAATGCCGCGAAGCACGTGCTCCCCAACGCTTGGGTAGAGCCGGCTATCTCTTTCTCTCTCGCACACACTCACTCGCATACGGCTATCTCACTCGCACGCATAGCTGTTGGAAATATTAATTTCGCAGCTATTGCTGGCTCTCTCACACTCATACCTTTCTATCTTTTCTCTCGCTCACACGCATAGCTGTTTTGAATTCTTTCGAATTCGCAGCTATTGCTGTCTCTCTCGCACTCATACAGGTTGCCGAATATTATTTCTACCTGAAATAAAGCGAGCATTCATGTAAATACGCTGTTGAGTTATTTCTCCTCTCGATTCGGAGAAATAATTCCAGCCGGCTTTCTTGGACTTTTCGAGTGCCTTTCTTTACCGGCATCGATGTCTCTTTTCCGTTCTGGGCCGTTTTCTCTTCCTTTTTCCTTCACACCCAAGTCGGTGCGAAGGCAGTTGGGTCACGCTCACAACCAGCGACCCAGCGACTCCCTAGGCTAGGGGAAATTCCCTAGTAACCGACTAGGGAGAGATTTTAGGCGCGCTTTCAAGAGCATCGGCCTTGAAATATTCCCTCACAATTAATGTAGAGGAAAAATACCTTTGATTATGAACTCTTTCGATAGACTTTTGGAGTTTGGGTTATCTTTTGGGATTTTTGCATTAATGGAGGTGCAATAAATAATTCCCTATACCTATCAATGAATTAGGATACCTTTGGGCATTTCCGGTTCCCTCACTCCATTTTGAAGGAAATGCCGCCTAATTCGAAATAATGATGGGATTAATCGCGCCGTCGGTTATCTTCTCCGCCAGTTCATGGGAACGTAAGGGCGTATGAGCCTCTCGCAATGGCGCCCGGGTTAATTGATGGAATTAATTAAAAATAATTATTAATTAACATTGGCGAGTATCTTTTCGGGAATTCCGCCCAATTTAACTGATAGATAATTATCTAAAAATTATCTTTACCAGATTTTGGGTAGCGTTTGTACCTTTTAGTATATTTTTCATTATTGGCGATTTTAGGTCCAAATTGATGAAATTAAGTAACTCTCTCGTTTTGTACGATTATTCTCTCTCTCTCTCGCTCGATTTAAGATGCTAAGGACTTTCTCGATTCGTCAGACTCTCTAAGGGAATTATCGATTAATTCGACCTTTTTACTGTTGTTAAGGGATTTTGGGTCGATCTTCGGGACGTTTCTTAAGAAAAGGCGTTTCTCGCGATTTTTCCTAGTAGCATTGGCTACTTTTACGATAACGAAGGAAGGAATGTACTAAGTAATGTATAACTGAAAGCTTTGTATAATTTTTCTGATTCTTGGATGCAATAGCGGAACACGTAAGGATATTATTGACTCGAATTCTTTATTTCTCAATCCCTAACCCCAAACTCTCGTCCTATGGTTCGGATCTCTTTGTATAATTTTATGGTGTTTTATCTCATTTTCGGCGACTTCTGAGTGTGCCCTAGACCTACGCCCTCTCTCCACGAAACTGAACTAGCCTAGCACAAGCCGCAACCCGCTTTTCCGACACCCTTTTCTCTGGCGTTTCCACAATCCCCTCGAGAGTTTACCGTTACCGTTACCGTCATTTTTACCGTTGGTCTGGTTAGATAGGTCCAGCAGTATCAAAATCTATCTGGCGCCCATATCTATTTTCTTTTTGAGCTACTCTCGAGGCGGGTTGGGGGACGGTATTTTGAGCCGTATCGGGTTTTACGGCCACGCTGGAGGAAGGGGAGGATGTGTCAAGGGGGCCGAAGGTGAAAGTTGGGATATTTACTCAAAATTTCGGTTGAGATATTAAGGGAACAAGGGAGAACAAAGTAGATATTCTAATTCCTCACACTGAATATATTTCTTGTTCGTTAGGGTGTCTATTGTTTTTAAGTCCTGAAAAATATCGTAGTCTGACCAAAATGATCGGAACTACTGACTCGTAGTTATCGACTGTCAAAATACGTGCTCAAGGGAGGCCATTTTGGATTTTTGGTCTGACCATAATGGCCGCAACTCCTAATTCCCAAATTATTCCTATTTCCCAAATGATAAAAACGTTTTCCTAAATACCCTCAAACCATTCCCAAATGATTCTACAGGTTTTTTAATTTTTTTCTAGTAATTATTTAAATAACTATATAAAAAATATATTTCATTCACTTAGAAATTAAATATTATTCCCCAAAAAATAAAAACGTGTTCCTAAATATCCCTAAACAATTCCCAAATGATTCTACAGGTTTTCAGATTTTTTCTAGTAATTATTTAAGTAACTATATGAAAAATATATTTCATTCATTTAAAAATTAAATACTATTCCCCAAATGATAAAAATGTGTTCCTAAATATTCCCAAACAATTCCCAAATGATTCTACAGGTTTTCAGATTTTTTCTAGTAATTATTTAAGTAACTATATGAAAAATATATTTCATTCATTTAAAAATTAAATATTATTCCCCAAATGATAAAAACGTTTTCCTAAATACCCCCAAATCATTCCCTAATGATTCTACGCGTTTCCGGATTTTTTCTAGTAATTATTTGAGTAACTATATGAAAAATATATTTCATTCATTTAAAAATTAAATATTATTCCCCAAATGATAAAAATGTGTTCCTAAATATCCCCAAACAATTCCCTAATGATTCTACGCGTTTTCGGATTTTTTCTAGTAATTATTTAAGTAACTATATGAAAAATATATTTCATTCATTTAAAAATTAAACACTATTCCCCAAATGATAAAAATGTGTTCCTAAATATCCCCAAACAATTCCCTAATGATTCTACAGGTTTTCAGATTTTTTCTAGTAATTATTCAAGTAACTATATGAAAAATATATATCATTCATTTAAAAATTAAACACTATTCCCCAAAAAATAAAAATGTGTTCCTAAATATCCCCAAACAATTCCCAAATGATTCTACAGGTTTTCAGATTTTTCCTAGTAATTATTTAAGTAACTATATAAAAAATATATTTCATTCATTTAAAAATTAAACACTATTCCCCAAATGATAAAAACGTTTTCCTAAATACCCCCAAACCATTCCCTAATGATTCTACGCGTTTTCAATAAATAATTGACCGGTATATAAAACATTCTATGGTAATTGGAGAATGCAGTTTTCCAATTTCAAAGTTACGGAAAATGTAAAGAGAGGGCGTTTGTCCCTACTTTGAAATATCTTTTCTACACTTTCCCCTTTGAATAAATTTTTCAAGAATATAATCATTTCAACTATCACCATATTTGGTATGGTAATGAAATTACAGTAAATTAATAAAAATAATCATCTATGAAAATAAAAAAAAATTTCCTACTTACCATCAGTCACATTTCTCGAAGTAGAAGGGCGTAATTCCCTGTCCAAAATATCCTGGGGGATTTCAGGTAAATCCATGACACTTGCAGGTGTAGCCACAAATTCGTTACCGTCGATAACGCCAAATTCTTCTAAATTTGGTATTTCTTCAAAATCCTCTTCAAAAAATCGGTTATAGGCTTCATTGACGAAATCGTCAATGTTGAAAGCATCCTGTTCACCCTCCATGGTGTCCAAGACGGAACTGAAGCGTTTTTTAAAACCTCAGGGATTTTTCATCTAAAAAATTTTTGAGAGGGTGGGGTGGATCCTCCTGAAATTGATCTTATCGATAGATTTTCCCTACCTGGAAAAACCGGTTTCACCTGGAGGGGGAAGATCTTATCGATGGAAAATAGTGCATGAAATTTTTGCTCGATAATATTGAAAAATTTTCGGATTATGAATAAGACGTTGAATCGAAAAGGCAGAATATTAGAGAACATATTTTGATCTAAAACATAAATATTTTTTGAAAAATCTAAAATACAATTGGATAGGAAGGAGAATCGTTGACGGCATTAACGTGGACGAGAGGAGAAACGATAAACGAAAGCTTCAACAATGATGAGTCAAGCGAAGGGAAAAAACAACGAACCAATAAATGGAAGACACGAACAAGTATAAAAACGATAACTGAGCTGAATCATGAACGAAGAAGAGAAGAATACCAACAGAATGAGAACGTCAGGACAACATCGAAAAACAGAACAGGAAATAAAATTGAATATGAAAAACAATATTTATAAAATGTAAGATTTTATTATTATTATATGTATTGTGACGTAATTCCTGAGCCTAACGGTAAGCTCAGCAATTAAGCACGCTTGAAAAGCACCCAATAGCCAAAACAAAATTCAAAACAAAAACAAACTCAAAATGGGCGCCAGGATGTATCTCAACATCCGATCAATCCTAAATTGATCTAAACAATAACAACAAAATCAAAATTTCAAATAAATTAACCACAAACTCGAATACTCCCTTATTCAGCACGAACTAGTTCAGTCTCCCCCTCAGGGTCGCTGTTGTGGGTTTGAATAAGGAGTGTAAATAATTCCAAACAAAATAATTTAGGGGATAAAATAAAAATTTTATATAAAAAAAAATTAATTATAAATTATTAAACCCCTGCGTTACATCGGCGAGTGCGCAGCACAATAAATAAAAAAAAATTATAAATTTCAAACAAATAAAACAATTCAAAATAAATAAACAATTAATTACAAACAAATTCTTTGAAACCAAATTTAAAATAAAGTTAATCAAATAAAAGAATTTAATTAATTAACAAATTGATTAATTTATTAATTAATCGTCAACGCATAATAAAGTTATCAAATAAAAGAAATATTCAAAGAATAACATTCAAATTCAAATTCATAAGAAATTAATGTTGCTGCCACCTACAGTCATCTTTCGCAACGAAACGAAAGTAACTATTGTTCCCTAGCGCTAAGTTACTAGAAATTCCCTAGCGATATTCCCTAGGTGTCAAGGCCGACTCAACTATACTCAATGCATGAAATTAATTGAATTAATTTCATAAAAATAAAAAAAAATAATTCATCAAACAAAATTTCTCAAAATATTGAATAATAAAAAAAATGAAAACAGAATTCAATATATTTCACAAAGTCGCGAGACTAAAATTCCAAATTAAACTCCAATTAATTATCTTTGGCCATGACGCCAAAATATTCCCGTTAATTGAAAATTTTCAATTCGCGACATTTTATCCAAACAAAAAAAAAATATTTAAAACAAAAAATATTTTTTTTTTTTTCCGAGAAACGAGCACGAGAGTTCCAAAAATTATTTATAAAAAAAATAATATGTTTCCAAAATTATCAAAATTAATTCGCCGATAAATGGTATTCGATTTCGTGGCGTCTTTTTATATGGCGTCATTACGCTAAAAAAAATACAATTTTCACGACCACGAAATCAATTACCGTACAAAATTTAATTAAACAAAAATTTGCTCACCAGATTATGCGAAATTGATTTCAACGTGAACAATAATTTTTTTTAATTCAAATTAATTAAACGACAATTAATACAATTAATTCCAATGAATTAATTGTCCAAACGTGAAAATGGCGACTATGCAAAATTGTGTAGAGAGACACTACACAACATGTGTTTACTCTACGGCACACCAAACGAGAATCCTGCCGACAGCAAACGCTGTACTCGGCTAAGGCGTCTTTTCCGGGAAGGACTTTTCGGATTGGTCAATCCCAGACTACGTCAGTTAACACAGCTTAACCTGACGACAATAATTTCTTCTGTTCAATGACAATAAATTCCAACGAAGACAATTGAGAAACTCCAAGTCGATGACATTAGAGTTGGGACAATTTTATCAAGTCCAAGGATGCAACCAAAGTTCATCTAAACGTCTCAATTAATTCTTCCGATGAATCTTGTCATTGGCGCCAAAACTTTAGTCCAATTAACCGACTCCTTCGGTAATGTCGATTCCCTTCATCATCGTCCATCTGGTGTCTCCCTCTTCCAGTCGTGAGACATCAACTCAATTGACGACAATCCAATGAGCGTTAACAAAAGAAATTAACCAATCGGCATTAGTTTTACATAATTTATACAAAAATTGAACTCTCGTGATTCGTTTGTTTTGATTCTCCCTTGGTGGTGCCAAAACTATTCAGAATTTAAAATTAATTACGCGCCCAGACGACAAAAAGTAACGTAATCCAAATATTACGTTACAGTATATATTGACTATACTAATTGCTGAGTAATCTTCGAGGGCTCCGACCCCCTCGACGATCACTCAACAAGCGAGCGGAAAATATATTCAAACGCTCTACAACAATGATCACTCCCACCAACCGGTGGGTGAGCAATCACTGCAGTCCAGACTCAAATTGCCGTAGAAGACGGAGAGACCCAAGAATAACTGCCTTCTGCATCTGCCCAGCTAACTGGTAAGCACGGGACTTACACGCTGGAATGATGGATAGTTCAGACACAAAAGACTGCTTCATACCTCCAAGAGAACCGATGATGAGGACAACCAGCTTCACGGTGAAGCCACGGTTCATCTGACGAAGCTGGAACAGGAGATCTTGATATTTTTGCCGCTTTTCCTCTTCTTTCCGCTCCATATTATTTTCAGCAGGAGCAGAAAAAAATATAAACATAAATATATATATATTATATACAATAAAGAAAAAATATTTTTTTTCCAATAAAATAATTTGCCGAAGGAAGGTCGGTGTGGGATTTTATATGATTTTCATCACATAAATATATATATATTATATACAATAAAGAACAAATATTTTATTTTTTTTTTTTATTTTTTTTATTTAAGATTTTATTATTATTATTATTATTATTATTATTATTATTATTATATATTGACTATATTAATTGCTGAGGAATCTTCGAGGGCTCCGACCCCCTTCGATGATTACTCAGCAAGCGAGCGAAAATATATTCAAACGCTCTACAACAGTGACCGCTCCCACCAACTGGAGGGTGAGCAATCACTGCAGTCCAGACTCAAATTGCCGTAAAAGACGGAGAGATCCAAGAATAACAGCCTTCTGCATCTGCCCAGCTAACTGATAAGCACGAGACTTACACGCTGGAATGATGGATAATTCAGACACGAAAGACTGCTTCATGCCTCCAAGAGAACCGATAATAAGGACAACCAGCTTCACGCTGAAGCCACGGTTCATCTGACGAAGCTGGAACAGGAGATCTTGATATTTTTGCCGTTTCTCCTCTTCTTTCCGCTCCATATTATCTTCAGCAGGAGCAGAAAATTCAATGATATAGATGACCTTGTCATCAAAATCATAGAGGACGACATCAGGTTTGGTTGCTTCAATCGGCCTGATGGTGGAAAATGAGAAGTTCCAATATATTTTACATCTCTCATTCACCACAACGGACTCAATTTCTCCTGGCACATACGGCAGCACTGGCGTCTTGTCTATCGCGTAAGAGTGCCGCAGGAAGTAGTACAACACTCTTAAAGCCGCATTATGTCGATGGATATATCCAGAGACTGCTCTCACCGGACACGCTGATAAAATATGCGTGAGCGACTCTGGTGCCCTCTTGCAGGCCCGGCATGCAGTGTCCGGGACCTCAAGGCCCATAATACGGCTACGATAAACGAGGGTGTTTATGACACCATCCTGGCACGCACAAATAAATCCCTCGGTTTCTGACATCAGACCAGCCGACTTGAGGAAGTTAAATGTCAGCTGGACCGACAGACCCTGTTCTTGCACATGTCTAAAGAACATGCCATGCATAGGCCTGGCTAAGTGTTGCTGGAACAACGCGTTTTGTTCAGCAGCTCTGATGATCTGCTTACGCTGGAGCTTCGATTTCCGCACGATGGAATTTACGGAAATATCCCCAGAATGCAACCAAAACTCTAAACCGAGAGACTCAGCGGCACGATTTGCTGCTTTGTACAGATGTGCTCCCACTCCCCGGAGTTCGTGATTATGCACGAAGACCAAGAGTGGATCCACACTTTCCCAAACATCAGACGCGAGACCAAGGACTAAGCGGTCATGAAGACACTCCAATCCCAAGAGGCCACGCCCACCCTCATCGCGAGGAAAATATAATCGCGGCGTAGAAGACCGAGGATGAAGACTGCGATGCAGGTGCATCACTTTCCGCGTCATGATATCCAAATCTCTTAATTCATCTCTTCTCCATTTGATAATACCAAAGGAGTAGAGTAGGACTGGAACAGCAAACATATTAGTAGCGGCGACCTTATTCCTTCCAGAAAGTTCTGATTTCCAGATCCTCTGAAGTCGCTGTTTATATTCACTGCAAAGAGTCTCTTTTACAGTTTCGACATTGATCAATGATCGCTGATCGAAACCAAGATAACGATAAGACTCCTCAGCACCAAGATGATGAATGGCGCCTCCATCCACTAACTGAATATCTCGTTCCCCATCCTCGAGCCTCCCTCTCTTGAGATGAAAGACAGCACATTTGTCCAATCCGAAGGACATCCCCACTGCACGAGAATAAGTGGCCACCACTTCAATGAGTAAGTTGAGCTCTCTCATTCCAGATGCAAACAATTTGAGATCATCCATATAATATAAATGGGAGATCTTATGCACCCGGTGGCCAGGGGGACCAGCCTCATATCCCCGCGCAGTTCGCAGGGCAACTGATAGTGGCAGCAGGGATTATTATTATTATTATTATTATTATTATACATTGACTATATTAATTGCTGAGGAATCTTCGAGGGCTCCGACCCCTTCGATGATTACTCAGCAAGCGAGCGAAAATATATTCAAACGCTCTACAACAGTGACCGCTCCCACCAACTGGAGGGTAAGCAATCACTGCAGTCCAGACTCAAATTGCCGTAAAAGACGGAGAGATCCAAGAATAACAGCCTTCTGCAACTGCCCAGCTAACTGATAAGCACGAGACTTACACGCTGGAATGATGGATAATTCAGATACAAAAGACTGCTTCATGCCTCCAAGAGAACCGATAATGAGGACAACCAGCTTCACGCTGAAGCCACGGTTCATCTGACGAAGCTGGAACAGGAGATCTTGATATTTTTGCCGTTTCTCCTCTTCTTTCCGCTCCATATTGGTTTCAGCAGGAGCAGAAAAGTCGATGACATAGATGACCTTGTCATCAAAATCATAGAGGACGACATCAGGCTTGGTTGCTCCAATCGGCCTGATGGTGGCAAATGAGAAGTTCCAATATATTTTACATCTCTCATTCACCACAACGGACTCAATTTCCCCTGGTACATACGGCAGCACTGGCGTCTTGTCTATCGCGTAAGACTGCCGCAGGAAATAGTACAGCACTCTTAAGGCCGCATTATGTCGATGGATGTATCCTGAGACTGCTCTCACCGGACACGCTGATAGAATATGCGTGAGCGTCTCTGGTGCCCTCTTGCAGGCCCGGCATGCAGTGTCCGGGACCTCGACGCCCATAATACGGCTACGATAAACGAGGGTGTTTATGACACCATCCTGGCACGCACAAATAAATCCCTCAGTTTCTGACATCAGACCAGCTGACTTAAGGAAGTTGAATGTCAGCTGGACCGACAGACCCTGTTCCTGCACATGTCTGAAGAACATGCCATGCATGGGCCTGTCTAAGTGCTGCTGAAACAAATTATGCTGTTCAGCGGCTCTGATGATTTGCTTACGCTGGAGCTTTGATTCCCGCACGATGGAATTCGCGGAAATGTCCCCAGAAGGCAAGCAGAACTCTAAACCAAGGGATTCGGCGGCATGATTAGCTGCCTTGTACAGATGTGATCCAACTCCCTGGAGTTCATGATTATGCACGAAGACCAAGAGTGGATCCACACTCTCCCGAACGTCAGATGCAAGACCAAGGACTAAGCGATCATGAAGACACTCCAATCCCAAGAGGCCACGCCCACCCTCATCACGAGGCAAATATAATCGCGGCGTAGAAGACCGAGGATGAAGACTGCGATGCAGGTGCATCACTTTCCGCGTCATGATATCCAAATCTCTTAATTCATCTCTTCTCCATTTGATAATACCAAAGGAGTAGAGTAGGACTGGAACAGCAAACATATTAGTAGCGGTGACCTTATTCCTTCCAGAAAGTTCTGATTTCCAGATCCTCTGAAGTCGCCGTTTATATTCACTGCAAAGAGTCTCTTTCACAGTTTCGACATTGATCAATGATCGCTGATCAAAACCAAGATAACGATAAGACTCTTCAGCACCAAGATGATGAATGGCGCCTCCATCCACTAATTGAATATCACGCTCCCCATCCTCAAACCTCCCCCTCTTGAGATGAAAGATAGCACATTTGTCCAATCCGAAGGACATCCCCACCGCACGAGAATAAGCGGCCACGACTTCAATGAGTAAGTTCAGCTCTCTCATTCCAGATGCAAACAATTTAAGATCATCCATATAATATAAATGGGAGAACTTATGCACCCGGTGGCCAGGGCGACCAGCTTCATATCCCCGCGCAGTTCGGAGGGCAACCGACAGCGGCAGCAGTGAGATGCAAAACAGAAGTGGACTCAAGGAATCTCCCTGGAATATTCCTCTCCTGTACTGCACCACTCCGGTAGTTACCTTCGCCTCACCGGATGTTATGGTGAAACGAGTCCTCCAAAGCGGTACAAGATCTCTCATACATCTCACCAGATCTTCATTCACCCCAAGGCACTCGAGCAAATAAAGTAAAAGCTGATGGCTTGTACTATCAAATGCCTTGCGATAATCAATCCAGGCAACTGACAGGTTACGCTTGTACTGAATCGCATCCTGTACAAGGCTGCGATCAACTAGCAAGTTCTCTTTACAGCCTGACAGTCCCCTTTTCGCACCACGCTGTTCATGAATGAGTCGCCATATTGGATCCACCTGTACCAAAATACGTTCATACAGAATTCTCGTGAATATCTTATAAAGCGCATTAAGACACGTTATGGGCCGATAGTTCCTCGGATCAGACAGATCACCCTTCTTCGGAATGAGCACCGTCCTTCCCTCCACCAGCCACTGCGGAATTGGAGTGCTTCCGTTCAAGAAGGACGAAAACACCCGTGCCAGATGCTGGTGAGTCGAAGTAAACTTCTTCCACCAGAATATGGTCAAGCCATCTGGACCAGGTGCAGAATGGTTTTTCGCGCCCTTCAGCACCCCACGGACTTCCTTTACAGTAACTGGCTGACTCTCGTCCCTCTGTCCCTGATGTTCACGACAGAATGCGACAAAGTGCCGTAGAGCAGGAGTATCTTCATGGAACTCTGGCTCATGACTATACCAGTCCCTCCAAAAGTTTTCAACTCGGTCAGCTGTCGGCGCTTCTCCAGAAACAGGCGTGGCAGGCTGAAACCATCGACGGGGATCTATCCTGAAAGAGGAATTCTCCGTCGACCGCTTCATCCGCTTCTCTAAAGATTGTTTGATGATCCCTAGAGCTCGCACTTTCCCGACGAAACGCTCCTTAATAACAAGGAGGTTCATCTTGTTCAGCGTGTGATAATGGTACCTCAGGTCAGCACTGATGCGACGAACCTTGGGCGTAAAAGCCCGACCACTTTGGATGAAGCTAATCACACACTGAATGCGGGACGCCTGTCTTCGCGCCATGTCGATCTTCTTCTGGAGCTGTGCACAGCGTCTACGCATTTTTACAATTCGTAGTGATTCACCACTACAAGTGCGTAGAACCAATTTTGCTGCATGTTCATACACAGCCCAGTTCAAGCTGAGCAGGTTTACATCTTCTGGGAGACTGTTTGCCAGGTTGACGTTCTCTGATGCCAGTTGTTGTGGCTTAGGGGGAATTTTGCTGTTGATTTTCCTCCTCGTGCTCATGTCCCCTGGTCTCTCATCCTCTGATCTTTCAATATCTTCTGATCTTCTGATATCCTCGGATCTCCCGATTTCTTCACGCTGTTGAGAGGCCTGCTGAGGAGTTTGTGTCGGGGGAGGGCCAATGAGAATTTGATTGTTTTCATCAGCCCCCTCACCAGTTGACTCCCTTCGAATTACCAGCAGTTCGTATCCATGCCGCACCAGATATGCCGCCTGATTCCGCAGATATTTTTGCGTATAATGCGAGAACTCGGGATGCATTTCACACCACAAAGCCTGCATTCTGGCCATATATCCCCTCTGATGTGGCACACTATCCACCCAACACTGCATGAGATCTATCTTTAAATCCTCCGTCCATCTACTGCGTCCATTGACAAGCCAAGGTCGTTCCATTGGATCCGGTCGTTGACCCCTCCCAACTGATTCATGATCCCCATCCGAAAGGGACCGGTTGTGGTGGGCCGTACTGCGGTTAGTTGATGTAACCGAGTATACAGTAAGCCAGGGGGTTAGCCTGATTTACCGATGACTATTGCGAATGGTTCATACAAACCATCCGGGCGATGAGTGCGTCACGTCCTCTACGCCAATCCTGACATGAGCATTCCATACGCGAGCCATTAAACAATTAAATTTATTAATAAATTAATTTTTATTAATAAATGTTATTTAGAAAATCAAATTTCGGAAAAAATATGTAACGCGCAAGCAGGATTTGAACCCACGACCCTCTGATTACATGTCAGGTGCTCTACCGCTGAGCTATTGCGAGTTACTATATTTACCATCGAATTTTTCATTCTCACATCTTTTCTCCACCTCCCATCCACGAGGCAATGTCGCCATTAAACTGTCATTTAATCAGAGTCTGATAAATTTGATGGTAAATATAGTAACTCGCAATAGCTCAGCGGTAGAGCACCTGACATGTAATCAGAGGGTCGTGGGTTCAAATCCTGCTTGCGCATTACATCTTTTTTCTGAAATTTGATTTTCTAAATAAAATTTATTAATAAAAATTAATTTATTAATAAATTTAATTGTTTAATGGCATTAAACAATTAAACAATCCTGCCGCTGTCAGGTCTTTTTATATTTGTTAATATAGTAACTCGCAATAGCTCAGCGGTAGAGCACCTGACATGTAATCAGAGGGTCGTGGGTTCAAGTCCTGCTTGCGCATTACATATTTTTTCCGAAATTTGATTTTCTAAATAAAATTTATTAATAAAAAATTAATTTATTAATAAATTTAATTGTTTAATTGTTTAATTGTTTTATTTAACCATTAAACAATTAAATTTATTAATAAATTAATTTTTATTAATAAATTTTATTTAGAAAATCAAATTTCGGAAAAAATATGTAACGTGCAAGCAGGATTTGAACCCACGACCCTCTGATTACATGTCAGGTGCTCTACCGCTGAGCTATTGCGAGTTACTATATTTACCATCGAATTTTTGATTCTCACATCTTTTCTCCACCTCCCATCCACGTGGCAATGAAAAATAATGTACATTAAACAAAAAACTCAGCGGTTAATATAACCAATATACATTAAACAATTAAATTTATTAATAAATTAATTTCATGCTCCCAATATTCGTTAAACAATTAAATTTATTAATAAATTAATTTTTTATTAATAAATTTTATTTAGAAAATCAAATTTCGGAAAAAATATGTAATGCGCAAGCAGGATTTGAACCCATGACCCTCTGATTACATGTCAGGTGCTCTACCGCTGAGCTATTGCGAGTTACTATATTTACCATCGAATTTTTGATTCTCACATCTTTTCTCCACCTCCCATCCACGAGGCAATGTGAGATAAATATAAATAAATATACTGAGCTATTGTTTATTTTTGAGTTATTATTATTATTATTATATATTGACTATATTAATTGCTGAGGAATCTTCGAGGGCTCCGACCCCCTTCGATGATTACTCAGCAAGCGAGCGAAAATATATTCAAACGCTCTACAACAGTGACCGCTCCCACCAACTGGAGGGTAAGCAATCACTGCAGTCCAGACTCAAATTGCCGTAAGAGACGGAGAGATCCAAGAATAACAGCCTTCTGCATCTGCCCAGCTAACTGATAAGCACGAGACTTACACGCTGGAATGATGGATAATTCAGACACAAAAGACTGCTTCATGCCTCCAAGAGAACCGATAATGAGGACAACCAGCTTCACGCTGAAGCCACGGTTCATCTGACGAAGCTGGAACAGGAGATCTTGATATTTTTGCCGTTTCTCCTCTTCTTTCCGCTCCATATTATTTTCAGCAGGAGCAGAAAATTCGATGACATAGATGACCTTGTCATCAAAATCATAGAGGACGACATCAGGGTTGGTTGCTCCAATGGGCCTGATGGTGGCAAATGAGAAGTTCCAATATATTTTACATCTCTCATTCACCACAACGGACTCAATTTCCCCTGGTACATACGACAGCACTGGCGTCTTGTCTATCGCGTAAGAGTGCCGCAGGAAATAGTACAGCACTCTTAAGGCCGCATTATGTCGATGGATGTATCCTGAGACTGCTCTCACCGGACACGCTGATAGAATATGCGTGAGCGTCTCTGGTGCCCTCTTGCAGGCCCGGCATGCAGTGTCCGGGACCTTGAGGCCCATAATACGGCTACGATAAACGAGGGTGTTTATGACACCATCCTGGCACGCACAAATAAATCCCTCAGTTTCTGACATCAGACCAGCTGACTTGAGGAAGTTGAATGTCAGCTGGACCGACAGACCCTGTTCTTGCACATGTCTGAAGAACATGCCATGCATGGGCCTGTCTAAGTGCTGCTGAAACAAATTATGCTGTTCAGCAGCTCCGATGATTTGCTTACGCTGGAGCTTTGATTCCCGCACGATGGAATTCGCGGAAATGTCCCCAGAAGGCAAGCAGAACTCTAAACCAAGGGATTCGGCGGCATGATTAGCTGCCTTGTACAGATGTGATCCAACTCTCTGGAGTTCATGATTATGCACGAAGACCAAGAGTGGATCCACACTCTCCCGAACGTCAGATGCAAGACCAAGGACTAAGCGATCATGAAGACACTCCAATCCCAAGAGGCCACGCCCACCCTCATCGCGAGGCAAATATAATCGCGGCGTAGAAGACCGAGGATGAAGACTGCGATGCAGGTGCATCACTTTCCGCGTCATGATATCCAAATTTCTTAATTCATCTCTTCTCCATTTGATAATACCAAAGGAGTAGAGTAGGACTGGAACAGCAAACATATTAGTAGCGGCGACCTTATTCCTTCCAGAAAGTTCTGATTTCCAGATCCTCTGAAGTCACCGTTTATATTCACTGCAAAGAGTCTCTATTAAATTAACACCTATTAAAAAAAAAAAAAAAATATATTTTTTCTTTATTGTATATAATATATATATATTTATGTGATGAAAATCATATAAAATCCCACACCGACCTTCCTTCGCAAATTATTTTATTGGAATTAATAACTGAGTTATTATTATTATTATTATTATATATTGACTATATTAATTGCTGAGGAATCTTCGAGGGCTCCGACCCCCTTCGATGATTACTCAGCAAGCGAGCGAAAATATATTCAAACGCTCTACAACAGTGACCGCTCCCACCAACTGGAGGGTAAGCAATCACTGCAGTCCAGACTCAAATTGCCGTAAGAGACGGAGAGATCCAAGAATAACAGCCTTCTGCATCTGCCCAGCTAACTGATAAGCACGAGACTTACACGCTGGAATGATGGATAATTCAGACACAAAAGACTGCTTCATGCCTCCAAGAGAACCGATAATGAGGACAACCAGCCTCACGCTGAAGCCACGGTTCATCTGACGAAGCTGGAACAGGAGATCTTGATATTTTTGCCGTTTCTCCTCTTCTTTCCGCTCCATATTATTTTCAGCAGGAGCAGAAAATTCAATGACATAGATGACCTTGTCATCAAAATCATAGAGGACGACATCAGGTTTGGTTGCTCCAATCGGCCTGATGGTAGCAAATGAGAAGTTCCAATATATTTTACATCTCTCATTCACCACAACGGACTCAATTTCTCCTGGCACATACGGCAGCACTGGCGTCTTGTCTATCGCATAAGAGTGCCGCAGGAAGTAGTACAACACTCTTAAAGCCGCATTATGTCGATGGATATATCCAGAGACTGCTCTCACCGGACACGCTGATAGAATATGCGTGAGCGTTTCTGGTGCCCTCTTGCAGGCCCGGCATGCAGTGTCCGGGACCTCGAGGCCCATAATACAGCTACCCCTCGAGTCATTGAGTCAGTGAGTCAGTGAGCCACTGAGCCAGTGAGTCAGTGAGATATTTTTTTTTATTATTATTATTATTATTATTATTAAAATGTAATTTAAACAATTAAATTTATTAATAAATTAATTTTTATTAATAAATTTTATTTAGAAAATCAAATTTCGGAAAAAATATGTAATGCGCAAGCAGGATTTGAACCCACGACCCTCTGATTACATGTCAGGTGCTCTACCGCTGAGCTATTGCGAGTTACTATATTTACCATCGAATTTTTGATTCTCACATCTTTTCTCCACCTCCCATCCACGAGGCAATGTCACCATTAAACAATTAAATTTATTAATAAAAATTAATTATTTTTATTATTATTATTATTATTATTATTATTATTATTATTATTATTATTATTATTATTATTATTATTATTATAAATTGTAATATTTTTTTTTTAATGATTTGTTATTGTAATTCTATTGAAATAGGAACAAATTATTTCAAAATGTAAGAATTTATTCTCCAAAACCTTAAGACTGAAATATATTTTTTTCTATTCTAAAAAGTTATATGCAGAATTCTATTTTTTTCCATTTTTCTGAGATTTTTTTTTTAACATTTTCTCAATTTCATCCGAAGACCATTCCAACTTATAGTTAAAACTAATACTTAAATATTTCGAAATGATAGTAATAATTTTAAATGTAAAACTAAACTGAACTAGACAGTTATTTTTTCATTTCCTTAAAAACATTTGGAAAATTCTCTTTTTTTTTTTTTCTTTTTTTTCTAGACTTTTCAAGAGTTAATTAATTTTATCTTAAGACTATCTTAATTTATAGCTAAAACTAACACTTGAATATTTTGCACTGATTTTAATACTTTTAAATCTAGTACTAAACTCGATCACGTGAAACATTTTACTTTTTATTCCCTTAAAACCATTTGAAAGAACCTATTTTTTCCCTCTGTGTGGACTGGGTCGTCTGTGGGGGCGTGAAATCTTATCCGAATCTGGGCCTTTTGGGGGCAGGGACATATCTGTCCATCCAGGCATCAAATGGTAGGTCCTGCCCCTGCTGTTCGTGTGGTGGTGGTGATGCAGGGCTTTTGAGGAATGGCTCTGGGGATGCTGGGGAGTCCAGGGAATCCTCCGATGGTAACTCCTCCCCCTGCTGATCCTCCGGTGGAGGTGATGCTGGAGAGTCCAGGAAATTCTCAAACGGGGTAAAGTTGGGAATATCCAACTCCACCAACTCAGGAGAGGTTGGTCTGTGCTCCATCACCTCCATTGGTTCACCAACGAGGTCAATGATGTACGGGAGGCCATCTAGGTTGATGATCTCTTCCACCATCATAATCTCGTCATCATTGAAAACGATCACGTCCAACTCTTCTCCAGCAAGATCGATCTGGGCAGAAAAAAAGAAGAATTAAGAACAAAAATCAAAAATGAATGGAAAATTGAAAAAAATGAAATTGAGATGAAACTTGAGGCAAAAATGACGATTGAATAGAGAAATTATTGGGGTGAGCTTTGGAATGTTGATTATAAAGAATAAAAGATAGGAATAATTGAAATGAATGAGAATGAATGTAAAATTCGGAAATTACATATGAAAATGGATGGAAAGTTAAAAAATAAAATTGAAATGAAACATTAAGCAAAAATGACGATTAAGTGAAGAAAAAATTGAAAAGAGCATTGAAATATTGATTATAAAGAATGGAAGATGGGACTAAATGTGAATTTTGAAAATTACCGATGAGAATAAAAATGTAGATGGAGATGGAAATCAATAAAAAATAGAAGATTTCTGAATAGAAAAATGAAAAATGAAGATTGAAAAAAAAATGCAGAATTGAAAAAATGAAACGTATGGAAATGTGACTTACCAGTTCCACCTCGCGAAAGAGATCAGCCAGACCCAAACGATCCTCCTCCCTCTCATCCTCCCAATTGGGGAGATCTCCCCACAACTCGTCTAGGGCCCACCCCTTTGACGACCGTGCTCTCTTTTTGTCCACCTCCTGAAAAATAAGGAGAATCGAATAAAAGATTATTTAATGGAGGGGAAAAAAGAGACAAAAGAGAAGAAAAGAAATAAAAGATAAACACTTACCGCCAATAATCCGTAATGTGCCCTGAGTGCGGCATATGTCATCTGATTTTTCTTTAGGAGAAACATCATTCACATACGACACAACTGGCTGATCAAAACACGAGCGAATGAGAATTGATAAAAAGCGAAAGCGCACGAGGAGATTATGAAAAAAATCAAAAAATGTCACGAAATTAAACAACGAAACTGGAGATTGAATAGAAGATAGGAAGACTGCGAAGATATGGATTAAAAATACGAAAACTGAACAATTGCACGGAAAAACACAAAATGCAGACTGAATCACTGAAAACTCCACTGGACGAAAGCACGAGAACTGTCAAAGCTGCAGACAAATTTCAAAGTGAGGAAATGGAAAAACTGCAAGGGTATTTATACAGGTGAAGAAAAGGTCAAGGAGTAGGGACTGAGATCTAGGGAAGGGGTGGCTAAGGAAAAACCGTGCAAAAAAAAGGTACATATACTTAGCTTTGGGGACAATTTTATTCTTTCAATACAGACACTATGCTCCGAAATTGCCTGTAAAAAAAGTACCGCAATCGGGACATTCTTGTCGGTAGTAGGGGATTCTGCGCCCACATGTGCATATCCAGGCACCTTCCAGATAATATTCCCCATCGCTGATGTCTTCCTCCACGATGTCCATGTCGATGCTGATGTCTTCCCCCTGCTCTACTTCAATCCCCTGGTCCTCAGTGATGATTTCATCAATATCCTCCACGTATTGGTCGACATTGGAGATCTGGCTCAGTTGGATCTCCAGAAATTCTGCACGTGCCGATGCTGGAAAATAAATGAATGATTTTTAGATTTTTAAAAAATGTTTTTACAGGTATTTTTTTTCGTTTTTTACAGATAATCAATAAAAAAATACTTACAGAGAGCGTAAAGAGCTTGCAGATGCTCCGCCTCTTTATTGGGCTGGTTGATGATTTTTTCTGTGAGATTCACAGCGTTATCATCCCACAAATCTTCATTTTCTAACTTTTTCTCCTCTTTTTCGACTTTTTGTACATTTTTTTCATGATTTTCAACGTATTTTTCCAAATGTTCGTCAAGAATTTCAATCTCTGAATCGTCGTTTCGGAACTTTTCAAGAAAGGTTTCGAAATCCATGATTTTTTTGAGTATTCTGACGAAGAAAAAAAAATCTGGTGACTTTTATAGTCAAAATTTTCTCCCAATTTTTTTTTTTTTTTCTTGAAGAAAACAGGTTTTTCTGTACGTTTTCCGAGGGATGCTGCGCGCGCACTCGATTTTCCTGTAGATAAACGTCTTTTCAACAGTTTTCGGCTTTCAGAGAAAAAATGCAGAAGATCACGTGAGATTTTTCATATAAATTACACGTATCTTGATTTTTTTCTCCATTCGTTACGCTCATTTCAAAGAGAACAGTTGTCCGAAAAGCCATAAACTTGAGAGAAGAAAAGAGCATCTTTAAACTATAAGAAAAAAAAGGTCCAGTCATAAAACTGCGACAAGAAAATTTCATTTGAAAAGGTCATCTTGGAGCTGTAGAAAAAAAAGGGTCTTTCGGAAACTGAGAGAAGAGGAATTTATTTTAAAAACTATAAGAAAAAAGGTCATCTTGGTACCTATAAGAAAAAAAGAGTCTTTCAGAAACTGTGACAAGAGAAATTCAGTTCAAACTTGTAAGAAAAAAAGTTCATCTAGAAACAGCAAAAAAAAAAAGGTCTTTTGGAAACTACCAAGAGAAAAATTCATTTCAAACCTGTAAGAAAAAAGGTCATCTAGAAACTGCAAAAAAAAAGGTCTCCAAGACCACCAGGCAGTCACTTTCCATTTTTTTTACTGCACTGTTGGCTTTTTCAACAATTGGAAATAGCTTTCAGGCTGTAAATTTTACTTTGAATACAATAGATAAAAATGCAGGATTGTATTATGAACCCATGCATCAAATAAGATTCACAAAGGAAAAATGGCGATTAGTTACATTCATTGATATGAAAAAATTTGAGGAACAAAGACCAGTTTTTTCAGAAAGTATGCTGAAAAGTGTAGGAGCCATATGTGGCGAAAATCTCGGCTTTTCCACATGCACAAATATATTAGATGCAGAGTTCATAAAATCAAAATAAGTCATCGCGGATAAATATCTCCAGCAAATACATGCATTTATGTCAGTGGAAAATGAATCATTTGAGCGAGATTTTACGACAATTAAAAGAAGCGCACCTTTTGGATTTATTGGTTCAATTAGTAAATCTCTTTTTGGTACTTTGGATGCTGAAGATGCCGAATATTTCAATGGAGAAGTAGATAAACTATACGCGCTCAAAAAAGCTCGCCCACTCACTTGAAAAAGAGGCTCATTTAGTGAAATCTGAATTTCATCGTTTTCATGATGAAATTGATACTGTTAAAAATTCAACCACTAGAGCTTTTCAGGTTCTCTCCAACACAATCAATGAGTTAAAGCATGCACTCGGGGGACAAAAATATTTTGAATTAATAGATCATATACGCGAGTGGAGACGCCAAAAACAAATAGAAATTGATAATTACGTGAATAATTTAGAAATTTTAATTGACGCGATTTATTTTGCTAAAATTGGATTCATTCATCCAGGCCTCATCACACCCCAAGCTTTAGAAGATACTGTGAATCATTTTATTCACAATAATGATAACAGAGAGCGTGTTTTTCCAATTTCAATTGAAGAAGTTCGTGGTGGTGATCTAGGAAAAATAGCACGAACAGCAATTGGCTATCATGGTGGGCGATTATTTCTCGTCATGCATGTACCACTTTTGGACCCGAAAGTTTATCATTTATATAAAATGCATCCTTATCCCACTGTGCAAGTTTTTGGAGAAAATAAGCAGGGCTCAGCCTATATCCAACCACGAACAGATTATCTCGTGATATCTCAAGAACAAGATAGATATACTTTGATTCATGAGGCTGAAATTCCCCATTGTCAATCAGCAAGAGCTTATCACATTTGTACACCAAATTACCCTTTTTATGAGGCTTCAATGCAACCAATCTGTGAAATGGCTCTGATAACGAAGAGAAAGAACCAGCCTCTGCAAGATTGTGATATCAGAGTCAGTAAAACTTTTAATCCTTACTGGAAATAATTACACCATAAAAAAGGGTGGTTGTACTCTGTTCCAACGAAAGAAGATATTCATATCGTATGTGGAGCAGGTTCAAAAGAGACTGTGAGCATTCAAGGAGCAGAAATTCTACATATGAAGCCTGGTTGCCATGCTCACACGGTTTATGCTTCATTCATGGGTTATAAAGTGATAGATGAATCTACAACATATGAATATTCTCCTGTGACACATTTAAATGTTACAGAAATATTCCCACAAATAAAAAATTATCAGCCTTTGATTCAACTCTATGAAACAACTGATATTCCAAGGGTGAATTCAGCAGCGAATGTTCCAGGAGTTTTATCTTATGATATAACTCTTGATGAAATTCAAAAAGAGATGAAAGAGATTGGAGAACATAAAAGAGAGAAAGCAAAGCATGAAAAAATATTATTTTGGACAATTGTGGGAGAAATTTTACTTGCTATTGCAACAATTTCTTTTTTTTTTCGTTCTCAGATAATCTGGATCTTTTGGAAGTCTTTGGGTTGCTGCAAGCATTCGAAAACTGTTGAGAAAGATGAAGAAACATCCAGTTTTTCGAGGAATAGCAGAGACAATCCCAATCAGATCAGCAGCACATCATCTGGAGTAGTTTTTTAAGAAAATTCCCCTTCCCCAAACCCAAAATTATCCCCACTTTTTCCACACATGCATAAAAAAGAGCTGAAAGAAGAAGTGGAGCATCAGTTTCATTGGGATAATCGCCCAGCATCCTGAAAAAAATGGCATCTGAAAGAAAAGCTGGAAAACATCTCATTCTCTCCACTGATTTCCCTATAAATCAGTCATCAACGAAGCATGTGAGTGTCGGGCTGGAGCTTGACACTAATCACTTCGCTGTACCTGTGGTGGAGATAAAAGGCCTGGATAAAAAAGGGATAATTTCGATCAAAGGACACACTTGGGAGAAATTGGTGGACGAGTTTGATAATACTCTTGCTTATTACGAAAGTGACGAAAAGGATCCTGATTTTCACCGTAAATTCAGTGTCATCGAGTGCGATGATTTAAGGATTTCATTTATGAAGAATTGGAGCTTCCGTGGGATTTCTCTGGACCAGAATGAGAAAAGAATGGTTCTTGGGGAATCATCGATACGTGGCTTAAAAAAAAAAATTCCATGGATCAACACATGGCTCAAGGAACTCTATAAAATACCATCGAGATCTTATAATAATTTCATCATCGACGTAATCAGCCTCTTCATCAGCAAGACTACCTCGAGAGAAGCACTAGAGAATGTCAATTTAATTCAGAATTGTGTAATCAATAATTTCCATCTTATCTTTGATAAACTGGACGATTACATGAATCAGGTTTATCCTCAGATGGAAAATCACCCTTACATATTTTTATTTTATTCAAATATGATCTCTTTGAACTTTGAAAATATTTATCCCTCTATTTATAAGGCAGTTGTAGCCCCCTATAATAAAAAATAAAAATTGTCTTACCTTAAAACGTTTTCTTGATTTTTTAGAATTTACTCCCCACCATTCCACATATCCTAAACCTGAAAAAACTTGAAGCCCATCAGTCGATCACAAGCAATCATGGAGTTTGCTGTGTCTGTTGTGGGATTCCGCGGTAAAGATTGGAGATTCTTACCGAAAGAAATTGGGGTCGTCAGTGTCACCGGAAATATAATAGGACACTGGATAATTGCACCGCCATATTCTTTTACTGACTTACCGGATGCTGTGCAGTATGAGAATAATCGGCGCACTCGAGAGCATCATCAACTCGAGTGGTTCGAAGGGGATTCAAAAGCAGAGGCAGTTTTTAATACATTATTTAATGTTGTAAAATATGCCTCTGCAATTTACACTGTTGGAGAAGAGCCTCGTTTGTTCCTAAAAAAAATCCTGTGTAGGGAAATAAAAAATCTGGAGCATCATAGGAATTGGGCATTATTTGTGGAATCATTCCCCACAAAAACAGTTTGTGTGGTCCATGGGCTGAAAAGTCATCGGGATCATTATTATCGCATTTGTGCGATCAGTACAGCACGACAAATGAAAAAATGGCTTTTACCTCCTGCTGAAAAAATTACCGAAAAAACTGTAAATTCGGACGAAAATCTTTATGAGACTGTGCTGTGAAAAAAAACGCTAAAATAAAAAATTTATGACCCTTAAAAATGTTTCTTGAATTTTTTTCCGCCCTTTCCCAAAATTCCTTCAAAGATTTCTCCAAATTCCTTCAAAGATATTAGCTCGACCATTTCCCCGTTTGAAATAAAATTCACCTTTTTTTTTCAACATAGTGTTAAAGAAAACACTCGAAAATTTTTTTTCTAAAAGGGATTTCGAAATTTATGACTCTGAGTCGTAAAAATAATTTTTTCCGCGTAGCTCACGCCCTAGCATGCAGCGAGGTGCTATCTCCTGAGGGCTCAGCATCCCCGCCGGGATGCCTGGCGAAAACACGCCAACCAACAGGGAAAGTCCGCCTGTGGGAGCCACTCCGAAAAATACCTTCCCCCCGCCCCCTCCTCCCTTTTCCATTTTCCCAAGATCTTTATCTGGACCCAGACGTTTGGGTCCAGCCTGCGCGTGTGCACTGGCGCCAGTGGGGGGAGTGGAGGGGGTACACGCTGTCTCGCAGGAATGTGTACTTACTACTCGGATCATTTTAGATAATTCCCAACCAAATCGAGATCGAACATCTTCACGATAGTAATGCTCCCGTTCAAAAACAAAAATAGGGTGTACCTGAAAACTCTCGTAATCGACTGAGCAAGAAAAAAGTTGCACCCTTTTGTTATTAAAAAAAAAACTGAAGAATTGGCACTTGCGCCCTTTTCACTCTAAGGTGACGATATAATAAAGTTCTCATAATGTAAGATTCCGAAATATATGATTTCAAATATTATTCTCAAAAATTATCAGTGAAAACTATATAAGTTAATCCTTCTTGCCACTCATTTTCAAAATTTATCTTAGAAACTAAGCGAGATAGCGAAATTGTTATCAGGATTTTCCTTATAAAAGATGATCAGAGCTACGAAAAAGGTCTCTACGAAAGCATCACTATCTTCCTTAGTTTCAGAAATATCTCTGGAGAAAGAATGGCGAGAAACATTCATAAGTTCATTCCTATCCTCTTTTCTACATCCTTTTCTTGATTAGTTATCTTTCTTTTTCGAATATTTATATTTTTCCAAATATTCGGTTTTCTATCGAATATTCGAATATCGCATATTCGAATACCGAATATCGAATATTCGAAAAAACGAATATACGAATTTTCGAATTATTCGCACACTCCTACTATCTATAAATAAAAAAAGCAGTGAAATGACTGAAAAAAAAGAGTGCATTTAAAAAAAAAACGTCAACAATTACGCGGCCCGATTTAATTCGAAAAAAAATACGGAATCAGAATACTACAACAGAATAGTACAGTTTTAAGATATTTTTTGATTTTACGATATTTTTTCCAACTTATATCTTCAATTAAGATACTTGTTTTTACAGTGTAGTGAATTTATGTGAAAAAGTGATGCATAACTCTCCATCCAATGGGACTTCAACTTGCGCGCTAGAAGGAGATCTACAGACTTGTACTATTCTGATTTCGTATTTTTTTCCCAATAAAATTGGGGTGCGTACTTGTTGACGTTTTTTTTTTAACGCACTCTCATTTCTTTTCAGTCATTTCGATTACAAAGCTTTCATGCGGAAGCAATGTTTATAAGAGCGAAATCTTTAGTTGTCGTTCTTTCTACAAGAAAGCTCTCAAATATTAAATTTATTCCACTCATATTTCGAGATATTTGCACAAAAAACCTCCCTATGCTTACACTGAAAGAAAACATTTTCTGAATATGATCAATAAATAGGTCAATAGTACTAAACAAATGTTCAGCTGAAAGTACATTACAATTATCCGAGAGCATTGATTCATCGCGAATATTCGCAATTTCCATTGGAAAAGTGTAAATCTGAATACATTATGTGATAGAGTGGCCTGTAATTTTGATCAGAATTAAAAAATTGAATAGAATGTGCAATAAATTGTGTAGTAGAATGAACGGTTCTCGAAGTATGAAAAATTGGCTTTCTGGTTTTCTACTAAAAAATGAATTAACTTTCATTTTTATTGAAATCTTCTACTGATTCAAAATTCTTCAGGAATGTAGTGAATGCAGATACCGCTAACAAATCTATAACGCAGTTTAACGCTTCTGAACCAATAAACGTTTGAATGAATCGAACAACTGATAGAATACATTAATTCGCTAGTTAAATTGATTGAATTTAGCTCAATCACTGAAAAATTTGAACTTCATTTTTTCTCAAAAGTTATGATTATTCAATTGTGATATTTATTTCTGTCGATTATGTGATGATTGCGAAAGATGAAGAGCTCTACGTACTAAAATCTCATGATCAATTGCAGCATATGCATAGGAGCACTCCACGATGCCGGGTCCTTTGGGAGAACGGTAAATGGCGTTGTCCCGAAGAAAAATGCCCATTAAACCTCCATAAAACTCTGTTTTCAATTTTTAACAAATCATTATCAATATATATAATAAAAAAAAGTGTGTTATTATGTGAATGCCGCTAAAGCTCAGAAACCAACCCTCATAGCCCCATAGGGGTTATATGGTGTTGTAGCCCTCCACCCCCCATCCATGAAGAAGTTTTCCGTTTTCGGCTAGGGGGGTTGGTTCCAGAGATATGGGGATGAAAGCGAGTATTTTATTTATTTGCTCCTCATGGGTAATATACAACAATGCTCTAGATCGTTCTAAAATTTACTAGAACAATCTAGAATAGTTGAGAGTATTCTGGAATGTTCAAGCAGGTTCCAAATAGTTCGAAAATGCTCTAGAATGTTCCAGAAGATCTGGGAATGTTCTAGATTGTTCTAGAATGCTCTAGATTGTTCTAGAATATTCCAAATTGTTCTAAAATCTTCCAAATTGTTCTAGAATGTTCCAAATTGTTCTAGAATGTTCTAGATTTTTCTAGAATGTTCTAAATTGATGTAGGAAGTTTTAAATGGTTCTAGACTGTTCTACATTGTTCCAGAATGTTTCAAATTGTTCTTGAATGTTCTAAACTGCTCTAGAATGTTTTAGAATATTCTAGATTGTTCTAGACTATCCTAGATTGTTCTAGAATGTTCCGGGAAGTTCAGAAACATTCTACAATGCCCCCCAAGGTGCGAGAATTTTCAAAAATGTTCCAAGATATTTCTAAATCTTTTTTAGTACCAAAAGATTTGGAAATATTTTGGAATGTTCCAGTAGGTTCGGAAACTTTTTGGAGTGTTCTTGAAGATTCGAGAATGTTGCAAAAGGCTGGGAGATATTTTCCAATGTTTCAGAAAGTTCGAAAAAATTCTAGAATTTCGTTGAAGGTTCAAGAATATTCTAGGAAGCTCAAGAACATTGGGAGTTAGAAAAAAACCGATACTGACATATGTTTTCTACCTAAGAAAATGTCAATTTTTTAATGAATTGGTTATAAAAGCTCCATTGTGAACCGTTCAAATGGATTGCCCGATTCATTCCACTCTCGGTTTGATCAATTAATCAATATCGATGAAAATATTGGAGATAGATACTTTCTGAAAATACTATTGGAAAGCTGAGAAAACTTCTCATGGGAATCATATAAATGATAAATTGAAACTAGGGTTGAGCAATTGCTCGCTCGCTACGCTTGCTCGCGAATGGAGGAGTGCGTTACCGCTGATTAGAAGGAATTAGAATGTATTGTGATGAGTGTGACTTCAAGCCGTAAGAACTCCTCGATAATTTCTCTCACTTACTATTAGAAAAAATGATGAATGATAAAAACGATAAATAACAACAGACATAATCGTGGAAACTATCAAAAAATGTTGGGGAGATCTAAAAATCTGGAGATCAATAAAAAAAATCAATTTTTCCTTTTCGGGGGTAATGCATAGACTCCACTTTTTGGGAAGAAGAACTTGATAATGCTTTTCTTAAAAAACTAAGAGAGTACTGGATCGATTCTGATCAAAATCTAATGACCGCGAATTTATGTCAAGATGCTTCGATTACCACATCGATCACCTCGATCACATTATTGATTTATGAGAAAACGTGAACGAAAAAATTGATCATCGGACATACACACAAACACACACACACAGACATGATCGTGAAAACTATCAAAAAATATTGGGGAGGTCTTAAAACATGAAGATCGATCGAAAAATCGATTTTTCATTTTCGGGGCC
Source organism: Aleiodes alternator (assembly GCA_963921955.1). NCBI lineage: Eukaryota > Metazoa > Arthropoda > Insecta > Hymenoptera > Braconidae > Aleiodes > Aleiodes alternator. The sequence continues at coordinate 1,895,833 of OY998102.1, read as the reverse complement.
ATTACATAAACTTCCCTTATCGGGAAGTTAAAAAGATAATAGTAATACATATTGTTGACCTAAGATTTCTACAGCTTTCCAATAGAATTCTGGTGAAATCTCTATCTCGAACCGTTAAATTGGAATGTATACGTTGCCCCAACTTCTTCTGATAAATCAATCAATATCGATGAGAATATTGAAGGAAGGTTCTTTCTTAATTTTTTGAATTTTTCAAATTTCTCAAAAATTTCATTTTTTAAAAGTTCGAATATAAAAGACTTCTATTTTTGAAGAATTTCCGTTTTTTGGAATTTTTTTGTATTATCGGGTGTTGGGATTTCCGGTTATTCCTCAATGAAAGATGAGCTCATTCCCTATCAATTCATGTAGTATAAAGGAAGCAATTATCTATTTTTCGAAGACTTACAGGAAAAATGCTGATTCTCAGAGAATGGCCTATAAGTATTCGAAGAATTGATTCAGAACAATATGGATAACATGAATCGATGGAAAATGAGCTCACCTTCCATTCGAGATCAATCCCAGGTCGCTACGATGAATCGAATCGGAGATACTGCCGAAATAGTAATTTTGTCTCATTTTCGAAATGGGGACTCCTTTCAAATTTGGCCCAAGAAATGAAGCTTTAGGAAAACTGGAACAGATCGATACTAACATACGTTCTCTCCCTAAATTTCTCTCAGCTTTACAATGGTATTCTTGAAAAATCTCGATCTCGAACCGTTCAATGGGGATACCTATTTTACACCAGCTTTCCCCAATAAAACAATCGATATTGATGAAAATAATTAGAGATAGATTTTTTCTGATGATACTATTAGAAAGCTGAAAAAACTTCCTATAGAATCATAAATCAGAACTGTTTTCAGAAAATTTTAGTTTTTCGAGAATATCTCTCCTTCTAGTGGTTGTAGCAATCTGGGATTGATCTCGGATGGAAGGTGAGCTCATGTTCCATCGATTTCGCAGCTCGAAACAAGAAATTATTCATCTATCAAGTACTCATAATGTGGAAACTAATCTTCAGAAAATGGCCTGAAAGTTGTTGAGAAATTGACTTGAAAAAATTCGACCCCACTGGATTAAAAAGAAATGAGCTCACCTTTAATTTGAAATCAGCCCCAGGCTGCTATGACTAATAGAACCGGAGATATCACCAAAAAAATCAATTTTGTAGATTTTCAAAGGGGCAATCCTTCCAAAACTTGACGAAAAGGGAAATTTTCTCGAAATTGGAAAAAATTAATCCTGACACATCGTTTCTGCCTGCCATTTCCTGGAATCTTCTCAATTAGAATGTCCATTTTACTAATCTTCCCTCGATGAATTATATATAATTATAAGTCAGTATAGGAGCTGCCAAAAAATCTGACCCGAGCGAAGCGAGGGTAGGACCGCTAGTATATAATAAAAAAGTGTGTTATTATGTGAATGCCGCTAAGGCTCAGAAACCAACCCTCATAGCCTCATGGGGGTTATATGGTGTGGTAGCCCTTGATCCCCCATTCATGAAGAAGTTTTTCGTTTTCGGCTACGGGGGTTGGTTCCAGGGATATGGGGGTGTAAGAGGGTATTTCACTTATTTGCTCCTCATGGGCAATATAAAATAATGCTCCAAATGGTTCTGAATTTACTAGAACAATCTAGAATAGTTGAAAATATTCTGGAATGTTCGAGAAGATTCCAGATAGTTCAAGAAGGTTTCAAATAGATCGAGAATGCTCTAGAATGTTCCAGAAGACCTGGGAATGTTCTAGATTGTTCTAGGGTTTTCTAGATTGTTTTAGATTCATCTAGAATGTTTTAGAATGCTCTAGATTGTTCCAGACTGTTCTAGAATGTTGTAGATTGTTCTAGAATATTCTAGACTGTTCTAGAATTTTCTGATATTGATACTGAAGGTTAATGCCTTCTGTTCCGAAAATTTTCTCAGCTTTCCAAAGAATTCTTAAAAATCTCTATCTCAATTTGGTTAGTTGGAATGTCCTTCTGAACTCACCTCCTCTTAATAAATTATATAGGATTAAGAAACAGTATAGGAGTTGCAAAAAATCTGATCGGAGCGGAGCGAGGGGGGAAGCTAGTTGAAAATAAATGTTCCCATTTCTGAAAATTAATTCCTCAATATTTTCCGTGTTAAATTTGATCGAATTTTTGATAAACCTTAACGATACTATAGATCAGAGTTTGGACTATTAAAAAAAACTATTCCTATTATGATGTGATACTTGACTCACCTCAGGCAACAATTGGATCTCTCCGAGCAATTTTCCTACCATTTTCAAGAAAAATGAGAGTAACGTTATTCGAGTTTCGTTCTTACTTTTGTTACTGCGACTAACATTACTCAATTTTTGTTTCTACTTTTGCTCCAAGGATTAACGTTAGTCTAGTTTCGTTCCTACTTTTGTTACCGGGATTAATGTTAGTCGAGTTTTGTTACCACTTTTGCTACTGCGACTAACGTTAGTGGAGTTTCGTTCCTACTTACGCTACTGGGACTAACGTTAGTCGAGTTTCGTTCCTACTTATGCTACCGGGACTAACGTTAGTCGAGTTTCGTTCGTACTTTTGTTACCGAGACTAACGTTAGTCGAATTTTGTTCCGACTTTCGTTACCGCGACTAATGTTACTCGAGTTTCGGTCCTATTTTTGTTACTGCGAATAACGTTAGTCGAGTTTCGTTCCCACTTTAGTTTCGATACCAATAAGTTTCCAGTAACGAAATGCAAGAAACTGAGTTTCGTTACGTTACTGAGTTTCGTTCCAAGTCCCTGGTTATGACTTTATCTCCCACATAGAATTTGTTGCTTTCAACGTCAATATTGGGAATTGAATTGAACGTTAGCAGCTCCACAAGTCTCAGAGTATAGTCTTTATGCGGTGACAACTCAATAGGGGGAAAGTAGTGAGCTTCCAGCACTGATGATCGGTTGGAGAGCGTTAATGTGAACGAATCGTTCGGCATAATGTAACTGATATTTGAATTAGTACACATAGCTATTTTATAATGATTCATCAGCAAGTAACTTCAAACACAAATGGCCACACACCACCGTGTCATAGTCTTGAAACTGATCGTGATTATATTTGATAGTGCTACCAGCACCGAAATAATGAATCAATTCTGGAGGTGGTTGGAGATTACCAAAACTATCGAAATAAATGATTTCATTGTTTCGTTTTTTATAGGCAATCCAGTGTGTACCGGGTCCACTCGCACCATCCAGATTAACAATAGCTGATTCATATTTGTGTGGTCCATTTTTGGGTAACTCATTTCGCATGAAAACTCCTCAAAAATAAGAAATGTTCATAGCACGTGCATACTTCATCAGATCAACATCTGTAAGGTCTCGGTGTGGTAGCTTTATGCATTTTTTAAATGAAGTCCCAATCTTTCTTCATAGGGTTTCATGTAGCGACCTCCACCCATAGCAATGGACTCCATTGTTTGGTTGTGACGTTTACTCTCCTGAAGAGCTTGTTTAGCAGCATTTGCGTCATTCAGAGCTCTGGCAATGCCTGCAGCGCCACCTGCCAGTGCTCCTGTTGCACTTAGTCCTGCGAAGAGAGGTATGAGGAAAGATACTACACCACTGATCTTTGCGGGAACAGGAAGAATACGTGGCACTATCACATTCTTGCGTCCACCAGCATTTTTCACTCCTGCTCGAGCACCTTTCAGAGCTGACTTGATAGCGTCCGCTTCTGGTCGCATTTAACTTCTGGCAGCTCGTATGATTGTTCTCAATGGAACTTTCTTCTAGGCACCTTTGCCACGTTTTTTCGTCTTTCGGCTCACTTTTTTCCTGATTCCCATGCCTAGAAATGTTTTAGCTTTCGTGGTGTTTGCTACGCCCCAAGCGGCTACTTTCTCAGGCAGACTTGCATCTTTTTCAAAAAAGGCTTTCTCCTGGAGATTTTCATCAGCCACGTGTCGCGCAGCTAGGTTATCTTTGGTCTTCGAATAAGCTATATCGTGTTCTTTGCAAGCTGCGTCGAGGGGATTGATTCCTGGATCACCACGAGCTAGGCGTTCTTGCAGTTTCGTTCCCGGCCCACAATACTGATAGCCCGCTATACGTAATTTAATAGGCAATTTATTGATGAGACTGTTAACAAGACCTTTCCCTCGACGTTCTCCTTTTTTGCGCATGCACTTCTTCATGTTCTCGGAACAACTGATTCGAAATCGTATAAATAGCAGGTATGTATAGTTCCAGTGTCAGTCGAGGGTTACGTTCAGTGGAGTGCGAGTCAGTGTACTCGACTCTTTCCGCTTCCAAATCAGAGGCAATGATCTCCTCGATTTCTTCTGAAAAGTGATAGTGAATGATTATCGTGAGAACTCTCGAGAAATTTTATTAATGCTACCTCCAAATTTTTGCTGAACAATTGGAAAGTATTGACGTAGTGCTGTTTTCGATGAAGATGCAGTCGCAGTCAAAAAAGGAGTGAAAAAATATATTAGTGTTACTCACAATTTCTTTGGAAAGTATCGGCTTATTATTGTTGACGACGATGACAACAACAACACCATCAACATGAGCCCGTCACTACTGCCCCCTATGGAAAAGCTCCTTCAGAAATGCTTTTTCTTGGGAACTGACAAGAAACAGATCAGCATTACTTACATGGAGACTGATAGATATTGACTGTCTTCTAGTTGTTGACGATGTCCAATGATGATGGTCACTGAATATGATAGGCCCCTCAGTACTGACGGTAATGATGATCCTACAAGGACGATTGTCGAAGGACTGGCATCGTAGAGTATAAATGCGCGGTATTTATAGCTCCAGGATCAGTCATGGCTGTGAACTTCAAGAAACAAAGTATCCATCTACCAATCATGAATTTTGATGGAGTGGTGCCGCGCAAGAATAAGAAAACGAAGAAACGTCACGGACCTCTATTACCGAGTAGTGTTCGTGCAGTCATTTGCGGATTCTCCAATTGTGGAAAGGCGAACGCTCTACTGGCTCTCCTAGTTCATCCGAATGGCCTGAGATTTGAGAATGTCTGTGTGTACTCAAAATCTCTAAATCAACCAAAATATCAATTCTTGAAGAGTTTGCTCGATTCCATCGATGGCATTGGATACTTTCCCTTCAGTGAGCATGATGAATTCATTAAACCGGAAGATGCGAGACCAAATTCCATCATGGTGTATGATGATGTGGCTTGTGAAAAAGAAGACAATATGCGAGCATTCTTCTGCATGGGACGACACAGAGATGTGGATAATTTCTATCTCTGTCAGACATACGCTCATGTACCCAAACATTTGGTGCGTGATAATACAAATCTTCTGATACTCTTCCGTCAAGATGAGATGAACTTGAAGCACATTTACGATGATCATGTGTGAACACAGATATGCCACTTACAATCTTCAAAGATTTGTGTTCAAAATGTTGGAATGAGGATAAATACAGTTACCTTGGAATCGATAAAGATCGAGATCTCAATGATGGTCGCTATAGGAAAGGCTTCGACTGTTTCATAAATATCACTTAATTAGTGAGGTATATGGTAGTTGTATTGTGAACTTGAAAGAAACAACATGCAGACAGAAAGTTTCAAGAAAGAGACAGGTGCATCATATCATATTGCTCAAACGAGCAATGTGATTCGACGAAAACATAAAATGATTAAGCTGAACAAGGAAAGCATGGAGCAAACAGTACGAGATGTTCTAAAACCCGTGGTCGATCCTCTGGAAAAATTGGCCAATCCAGAGAAACCAGAAAAAAGAAAGAAAATCTCAAGTGACACTCACTCTGAGATGTATGACACCGCATTTGAGGATGATGATTTCCAATGCATCAAGTCATCATCATCAACTAAGGGAGAATTCAATGATTCATCAGCCACTCTCAATGATTCATCAGCTAAAGAAGATACGATTGATGAATCGTCTAAGCTCATGTTTACGTCGAGTCCGTCGACTTCTAGGAAAGATGATCCAAACTCGCTCCTAGAAAGATATCTCCAACAATTGGAGAGACCAAATCCACGTGCTGACTTGGACATAGTGTTTGGAGTACGACCATCAACAAAAGGTCCTAAAATCGGAGATTCCTTCGTGTATTTTGGTGAGAATTCTACAATGACTCTGAAGGATCATACGTACTCACTCACCCCAGGTCTCATTGAACTCATCATTTCCAAATCACCTCAAATGGAATATGTGACACAGAGTGATAAAGATACATATGCGCAAATCTTACGCAGCACCAATGTACACAGAATGTACTATCGTATTGGCAATCGTGTTCGCAGTGATGATTCTAAAAAATATGAAGAAATCATCGAAAGCATTCTTGCATCGCCCACGAAAAAGACTGGAAAAGCCCTCCCACAATACATGAATGTGACTCCTAATGATGTAGACTATGTGTATTGGGATGATCTGAATGAGCTTGTGGATCGGTTGAGATTATTGATGGCATCCCAAACTGCTGGAAATCTCAGCCACACCAATGAAATAATGTCGTTGAGTGAGGAACTGCGCGAAGCCAACATTATTCATTGAGCCTCATGATGGAGAAAAGTATCAGTTTAATCATGAGTGTCGATGTGTTTGGACGTCAGTTGGGAAATAAGAAGAATCAGATTGTTGGTAGTCGAGGTCCCCCTGGTGAGGGATTCAAAACCACTTCTGATGGACATTATGACATGGATAAGCGACGCTTATGCAATCTAGCGGATCCTGTTGATGCCATGAAATCTGTACTGAAAAAGGGACGCATTTCTTGCAAACTACATGTGGATCGGGGCAAGAAATTCTACAATGATGAATTTAAGACGCTCATGAAGCAGTATGGAATCACCATGTCCTCAACTTTCAGTAATCTGAAAGCATCGATTTGTGAACGTTTTAATCGTACATTGAAGGAAAAAATGTGGAAACAATTCAGGTTGCGAGGCTCATACAAGTGGATTGATATTGTAGACTCTCTAGTGCTCACTTATAATAATAGAAAGCATCGCACTATCCATATGAAACCCACTGAAGTAACAACTGAAAGTGAAAAGTATCTTCTGCGAAATGTTTATGCTAAATTCGAACTGAATCGCACATCAACCATTAAATTCAATATTGGTGATCATGTACGAATCAGTAAATTCAAGAACGTATTCGAAAAAGGCTATACACCAAACTGGGTCACAGAGGTATTCACTGTGAGTGAAGTCTTGAATACCAATTCCGTTACATATAAGCTGTTGGATTATGAGCAACGACCAATTGAAGGTGGATTCTATCAAGAGGAACTCGCCAAAGTTAAAGATCCAGATTATTATCTAATAGAGAAAGTCATAAGGAAGAAAAGAAACAAGTTACTTGTCAAGTGGTTAGGTTTTGATTCATCTCACAATAGTTGGATTAATAAAGATCAAATATAAATTATGTTAAGTTCTAAATCTGTATTCATTATAAAAAATAAATTTTTAAATCAATTTTTTACATCAATTTACAAGTTTTTCATTACTCCTATGATAACCATATGGTACAGTATCTACTAAATTACTCAAAATAATTCTTTTATCATCATAAGCACCCAAAGCTAATTTTGTTTGACGTACAGAATGTACTTTATGATTCTTACTTCTAATTAAATATTGAAATTTCTTGAGATTTTCATGCTCAAAGAGACAGTTCTTATAATCATCAAATTTGATAGTCTTCAATATTGAGCCTTTCACACCTTTAGCTCGATTTTTCACCTTCTCCTCTCCATGAATTTTGAAAGTGTACAATTTGGCACGCAAGCCAATAAATTCACTCATAAGTTTACCGTTGCACTCATCTTTCATGGAACCTAACACTTTTTTATTTTTCAGAGGAATGCCATACGGATTATTTTCAGGATAATCTGATGTATCAAACTTCTCAATATCGCGTTTAATACATTCATAAATATTGGGGACACGAAATTCATATAAAAGACTGCCTGTATCTGTATAAAGCAATTTGGCTCGATCGTGAAAAGTTGGCTTAATATAATCATAATGAAAATCATAAATGAATATTTTTGTAAGATCAAGAATGGAAAATCCCACATAGATGGGCTTATGGAAGAAAATTCCATTACGATCCAATTGAATAATCACTAAATCCTCGTCTTCATCGAAGATTGTACAACTGTGGAAGTTTGGTTGAGCAATAAGAGCTTGAGCTCCATATCTTCCATCCCATCTTGTAATCAGTCTCACATCCTCTTGTTTTCTCACATTTTCGATGGTCTTTCCGGAAACTGCATTATTCATTAACTTGAAAAATTTTTCCTCAAACTCATTGTGAGACTGTTTTCGTAGTTCAGTATTTAAATCGATATATGGTTTTAACCAAGCAGCCTGTTTGAATTTCAGAATACAGTGAATTTTTATCAGTTTCATCCCGAGTTTCAAACACTGTTTCAAATTTTGATAATGTATCACATAGGTTTTCTTGAGTAACAATGTAGTGGCTAGTTTTGAAATTTTTTTGTTGGTTGGTATGATATGCTCAGGGCAGAGTGGTAAGTCCTTGTGTGATTCATGGAGTTCTTCAGGATGTTCCAGATCAGCTTCCAGGATCTATCCCACATCAGAATCATTAGGAACACTCTCAACATCAATGCTCAGTGGGTCTATGAAGTGTTTAGGTTGGGTTGAATCAAACACTTCGACTCCAAATCTATTTGATAGTTTTCCTTTTATTAGTTCTTATAAGAACTGTTTATAACAGAAGGGTTGATATGACACTTCTATCAGAGTTTCAATCGAACTGTCGTTTTCCTGGAAAATGGGGGTTTATATAGGGAGAGAGAAACGTGCTCCCGAGCCAATAGAAAATAAGTCACGTGAAGTGACGACACTAGGAACCAATCAGAATAATGAATTATTCTGATTGGCTGCACAAGGGCGTGATCCCCTTGTGATCTTTTATAATAATAATATTACTTAACCGATAGACTGGAGCGTCGATAAAATAGAGACGCTACAATCCTCCCCCACTTTCAGAAAAAACGAAGTTTTACAGTAAATCACAGTAATAATAATTAAAACTAATATCACAGATAGGTTTTTTTTTTTTTTTTTAAACAAATTGAATTTCTTAAAAGTCTCTTCTTCAATTCAACTAACGATGAATTGCACTTTCCGTGGGCGACCTCTCTTCTTTGGTTGTTGCTGCTGCGGTTGCTGTTGTTGTTGAGCCGGTTGCTGTTGAACCGGTTGTTGTTGGCTTGAGTCTGGAGCATTTGATGGTCCAGGCCGATTTCTTGTCTTCGGTGCTCGCTGAGCATACTCTGGTTCGGCAGGCTCATCATTGTTGAGAATATATGCTGGTTTGAGCCTGTCGATGGAGATCTTCACTTCTTGTCCACGGTAGAGTATCTTGAACACTTTTGGGCCACGTTCAATTACCGGAAATGGACCAGAGTACGGCGCGTTGTAAGATGGATCGAAGTGATCCGTTCTCAGGAACACATGGCTGGCAGTCGCAAGGTCCTGAGAAATGAATGTTGGTTTTGCACCATGTCTCGTTCCTGGTGTGGGTTGGAGATTCCTGATTTTCTCTCTGAGACGCCTGACTAACTCTGGAGCAGATAAATCTTGATTTGATGGAATGAAGAATGCTCCAGGAAGTCTCAGAGGTTCTCCAAACACTAATTCGGCTGGTGATGTGCCAAGATCTTCTTTTACGACTGATCTGATGCCTAGAAGAACTGCAGGAAGGCTATCAAACCATTCGTCTCCATGGCACCTGAGCGCTGCTTTGAATTGTCGATGAAAACGCTCCACCAGTCCGTTTGCCTGAGGATGATAGTGAGTCGTCGTTAAGTGTGTTATCCCCAGTAGTTCAGTGAGTCTCTTGAAGATATGAGACATGAACTGCACACCCTGGTCTGATGTTATATAATCAGGAACTCCGAAAAACGAAATCCAGTTCCTGAAGATTGCGTCCGCTGTCGTCGTTGCTAGACCATCTCGTAACGGAATGGCCATTGGAAATCTTGTGAATCTGTCCACAATTGTGAGACACTGATTGTACCCTCTTGACGGAGGCAATGCAACCAGGTCTATATGAATATGTTGAAATCGTCTCGTTGGTGGACAGAATTCTTCCAGCGGGGCTCGTGTGTGTCGCTGTACCTTGCTCAGCTGACACGGAATGCACGTTTGTGCCCAGAGTTTGCAGTCGTTTTTCATTCTTGGCCAGACGTAGCGACGAGAGATGAGTCGAGTTGAAGCTTTCACTCCTGGATGTGAAAGTGAATGAAGCGCGTTGAATAATCGTTGCCTCAGTGTTACTGGAATGAATGGTCTCTCTGTACCCGATGAGACGTCGCAGTACAAGTAGACCTGAGATTCTGGATGTCGAACACGTTCCAGTCGTAGACTGTGATCGCCGTTGATGAGGAACTGTTGAAGTTCAGGGTCATCTCGCTGATGTCTTGCGATGACCTCGTGACTAGGCGTTCTAGCAATTTCTTCAACTCTAGAAAGCGTATCGGCGACGACGTTGGATGTACCGGAAACATGTCGAATGTCTGTTGTGAACTGACTGATGTAGTTCAGTCGTGAGCGTCGTAGAGGCAATTCCTCGTCTGTGGCCTTGGTGAATGAATGAATCAGAGGCTTGTGATCCGTGTATATGGTGATGTGTCGTCCCTCGAAGAGATGTTGAAAGTGTTGTACTGCTGCGAACACGGCAAACAGCTCTCTGTCGAATGTTGGTGTATCCTTGTTGGTGGTATTAAGTTTCTTACTGAAGAAAGCCAATGTTTGCCAGGAGTTATCGACTTTTTGTTGCAGAACGGCGCCTACAGCGAATCCTGAGGCGTCAGTAAAGATTCCCCATTCTGCCTCACTCCTGGGATGAACTAGCATCGTTGCTGAGGCAAGAGCCTCTTTGCTAGCTCTAAAGGCTTCTTCTAGTTCTGGTGTCCAGTCGATTTTCTGGCTGCTAGTGACTTTTCCTTGTAAAAGTCCGTTTAATGGTGCTAGCAGCTTGGCAGCGTCCTTGATGAACTTCCGATAGAAGTTCATTGATCCCAGAAATCCTCGAAGTCCTTTGATCGTGCTGGGTGCTGGCAAGTCCTTGATGGCTTGGACTTTGCTTGGTATTGGCTGAATGCCATTTTTGCTAATTCGATGTCCAAGAAAATCGACTTCTTCTTGTCCAAGTACTGTCTTTTCAATATTGATGACCAGTCCTGCCTCTTTGAGTCGCTGAAAGATGATTCTCAGATGCTCCAGATGTTGTTCTTTCGATGATGAGGCCACCAAGATGTCATCGATGTATGCGAAGATGAACGGAAGATCTCTCGTTACTTCATCGATGAATCGTTGGAAAGTTTGAGCTGCGTTGCGTAATCCAAACGTCATGAATGGAAACTCAAACAATCCAAATGGTGTGAGGATGGCCGTCTTCTGGATGTCCTCTTCAGCAACTGGTATTTGGTTGAAGGCCCGGACAAGGTCGATGGTTGAGTAGATGTTAGTTCCAGCAAGATTTGCAGTGAAATCTTCCAGATATCTTACTGGATACTTGTCCGGGATTGTCATTGCATTCAGGCGCCGATAATCTCCACAGGGTCGCCAAGTTCCATTTTTCTTTGGGGCCAGATGAAGTGGTGAAGCCCATGGACTTTCGGAAGGTCGTGTGATTCCTGCTTTCATCATTTTCGAGAATTCTTCCTTGGCGATGTTGAGTTTATCTGGAGCTAGGCGTCTGACTTTGCTGGAGACAGGTGGTCCTGATATTGTCTTGATGTGATGTCTTGTTCTGTGCTTTTCCATGTCAAATTTTCCACCTGGTTTGGTAATTTCTGGAAACTCTGCCAGTAGTTTCCAGAATGGCGAATCTTGAACCAGGTGAAGTGATTTGATGGAGGAAATGTTGTGTCCTCCAGTTGTTCCGTTTGTGGTAAATCCTGTGACTCGGTCGACTAAGCATCTCCGCTGTAGATCGACCAGAAGTCCGAAGTTTTGAAGAAAGTCAGCTCCGATGATTGGTCTGGATACGTCAGCAACTATGAATTCCCAGATGAACTCTCTCCTGAGGCCCAAGTTAAGAGAGAGTGTCTTTGTTCCGTAAGTTTTGATTTTTGTTGAATTTGCAGCATACAGATGATAGTTGATTGTTTGTAGAGAGGCCTGTTTGCCTGGAGGAATTACTGACACATCAGAGCCCGTGTCGATGAGAAAACGAGACCCTGTGCTCAGTTCCAGTACAAACAGGCGGCTGGATGTGTTTCCAGAATCAGCTGCCGCCTCTACTGATTCTGGTTTTCTTTTTTTGCTTTAAATTTGCACGGCTGTTTGCATTTGGTCGCCGCGTCTCTGAATTTCCAATGATAGAAACACCAATCTCCATCGGGATTGTATCTTCCTCTGCTGTTAGATCTTTTTCTTGGAGATCTTCCTCTGCTTCGGCCTCTGCTCTTCCCTTGATGTTCTTGAAGTCGTCCCACGATGGAAGCAAGCTCCTTTACTTGCTTCGTTAACTCGGCGATTTGATCATTTGCTGTTGATGGTGAAGACTGGTTTACACTATAACAGGAGGCTGGTTGAATTACCTCCATCATTTTGTCTGCTGCTTGTGCCAGCTCTTCAAGCTCTGCGTGATCAAGTGTGACTAAACAGGCCTTCACTTGATTCGGCAGTTGCGCCATCCAGCGGGACTTGAGAATGGATGTGTCCACATGTGGTACAAGAGATTTTAGATGTCTCAAGTACTGTGATGGCTTCCGAGATCCAATGGTTTCCTTCTCCAATAGTTGTTGGATCCTCGTTTCCTCTGACGCTGAGAAATTCTCGATGATTGCTGCCTTCAAGTTGACGTAAGGATTCCGAGAACTGGGATCGGTGATAAATTCCTCAACTTGTTGAGCAATTTCTCCGTCCAAAGTAGCTGCGACATAACTAAACTTTTGTCGCTCATCAACGATGCCGTACATTTCGAATTGTAATTCGATCTGAGCAAACCATAGTTTCGGTCGCTCAGGATTGAATGGCGGAATTTTAATTGGCGGTGGAATATTGTTAACCACGCCTCCGTTCTGTAATTCAGCGTTATTATTTGCTGAATTACCCGATTTTTCATCTCTCTTGTTTTCTTTCCCGTCAGTCATCGTTGTCTCTTTCTTTTATTCTTCTTTCTCTTTCTTTTCTTTCTTCTTCTTCTCCAAAAATCAATAATTCCTGTCCCTTTAAATCACACAGGTGTGAGTGTGTTTGTGAAAGAAAAATAGAAATTATTTTTCTCTCAATTTAAATCGCCTTTGTTTTGACGAATTAAATGGACAGAGTCTTTTGTTGTTATTCCCGCGTTGGCCTTCGGTGGCTCGATGTTGATACACGCGGCCCGTGCGTGATCAGCTGTAGCGCGCTGTCAGTTGCGCGAGATGTGAAGAGTCTTCTCCTACTCTTCTCCACTGTCCCACGTTGGGTGATCACGTCGGCTTGGTCACCAATGAAGTGTTTAGGTTGGGTTGAATCAAACACTTCGACTCCAAATCTATTTGATAGTTTTCCTTTTATTAGTTCTTATAAGAACTGTTTATAACAGAAGGGTTGATATGACACTTCTATCAGAGTTTCAATCGAACTGTCGTTTTCCTGGAAAATGGGGGTTTATATAGGGAGAGAGAAACGTGCTCCCGAGCCAATAGAAAATAAGTCACGTGAAGTGACGACACTAGGAACCAATCAGAATAATGAATTATTCTGATTGGCTGCACAAGGGCGTGATCCCCTTGTGATCTTTTATAATAATAATATTACTTAACCGATGGACTGGAGCGTCGATAAAATAGAGACGCTACATCTACCCACTCAAATGATCCATACGGTAGGTCTTGAGACATTGCCGCTCCATAGAGATTATTCACATCAAAGTACATGAGATATGTGCTGTCCTTGTTCCGATCATATTTCTCTCCCATGTACTCATTATTAGCACAAGCATAGCGATTGGAGCATTGCGCTATTCCTCCACGAATGCCCTTCTCAATCAACAAATGCATCTCAATGTCGGTGAGAAGTTCCAGCTGTACACCTGTACATTTGAGCATTGCATCAAATGCCAATCCTGGAGCTGTAAGGTAATGTAGAGGATCAAGTTTATAGACAGAGGAGCAATTACGTCTAAAATTTTCACTTGTAATACCCCGAGTGCTTGAAAATTAGCGGGTATTTCACGAAAGTCTTGTTGCTCAGCAACACGTGCGTGAAGTTTGGCAGTAACAAAATCCCGAGCACTTGCGTGCGAGGGATTTTGTGACAAACTGAACGCACACGTTGCTGAGTGGGTAAACTTGAGGGAAATACCCAATTCATTTTCAAGCACGAGGAGTATTCGGGGGATTATTTTTTTGATTCCAATTTTGGCGAAAGGGTGCACGGATTTGACATTTTCGTGGGATAAAGTGGGTTGGAATTTCTTTAAAAACGTTTGTTTGCTGCTTAGCAACAGCCGTGGTATTACCACAAATTATCGAAATAATACACACCACGTGATGTCAGATCCCGTGCTCCTATTGGTCGAAATTGGGATTGAAAAAATAATCAAAGATATCTGTCAAAAGCAAGACATTCGTCTGTAGATAGAGATCCGAACATTCTCCCAATGATTTGATTTTGAAAGTATTGCAAACATTCTGAGCATGGTCATAGTCTTCCTCAGAGATGTTTTCATCGTTCAATCTTGAGTAAAAATCTTTTTTCGCTGGTAAATGATCTTCATCCAGTTTATCCCAGGTGTCCACGTATTCATAGGGAAATACTCCTTTCCTAGTCAACAATTCGAATTTCTTCAAATTCTCATCACAGTATTTCCAAGTTATTCGCTTATCTGCATGATTCAAGTCTTTCGCCAATTTCTCCAGACTACTCGCCATGAACCTGAACGAATCGATGAATCGTAGATTAACTTGGGTGCCTTCTACTTTCTTCGTAAACGCTATATATTTCTCCTTGTTCAGTGGGAGCAAATTTACGGAGCCAGGATATTTTTTGGCTAGAGCCTTAATGAAGAAATGTGCATCGTAACCGGATAAGTTATGAAATACCACTGGAATAGTACGGGAGCTTTGGTAATTCACATTGCACTGGGGATGAGCAGGACCGCGATACTTGCCAGTGAAATGACAATGATCGCGATGCTTCACTTCAGTTGCTGTGAATGGTTTCTCACTAATGTGACACACTTGTGCTGCTCGGTATTCATAGTCTTGTTGAGGTGTCAGGGGATGCATTGGTACATTCGTATTTAGGCATTCATCCACTTTACATGCTATCCTCTGTAATTCATCGATGAACCAATCGATGCAATCAGCTCCACGATGCATCTTGTATTCTGATCGATTTTCATCGGAATCACAGTGTAGATAAAATCCAGCGCTGTGTGGAATATGCTTCTGATATGGAGTTTCATGTGCAGTTTCATCATCATCATCTTCAGTTTCATCTCCAATTTCATCTCCAGTTTTCTCTAGAATGCATTCCAAATCAGCGTAAATGACGAATGGCACCATCTCCTTGAACTTGTAGTTTTTGACGGTGAGAATATTATTTTTCTCAGTTGGTAATTTCATCCTACATTCATTAATGTTGTAACAATCATTCTGATGTCTCTCAAATGAATCTTCATTGGAGAAATGCCCCAAACACCGATCATAGAACCACATGGCATTCTTATGATTTGAAACTTGTGATCGTACCAATCGTGACAAATTTCGAACCCATGCAAAGTGGTAGACTGGCTGTGACTCTGGCTCTGAGTGTACATTTGTACAAAATAAAAGAAGATGAATGGTTGGCCAGTCTGATCCACTTTTGCTCAAATAATAAGGAACAATATCATCATTCTGAATCCCATAGACATTTATTGACAAACCATTCAAACGCTCAAATTTTGGAACATCTCTTATTTTCATTGGGAATTCAAATCCTCCGTAGTTGAGTTGTTCCATCAGGTAAAGTAACCTGAGAATAATGTGGGTATGAGCGTATACGTTCAACATGTACATTAGTCGGGTGAAGAGCGGCTGTTATTGCTCATAGAAAACAGAATTCATCATCATTTCTAACATTGACTACAGTTTTTTTCGATTGAATATGTCTTGGTAATGGAATAAAAGTGTTCACTCCCGCTACCAGAGAAACATATTTATTAATATTGATCACTAGATTGACAGCTTCAAGGAGGGTCCAACCAGAATCTTTCTCCTGAAAATCCTCCACTTTCTCGAGTAGTCGTTGGATCGAATACTCATCAAACCATTCCTCAATATCCGTCGTTGGTAGTTGCGCGTGTTGAAAAATTTCGTCTCTTCTACTGTTTCACCATTCTTCATTGCTTCATGGTATACTCGCTTGAAACTTGCAAGCGAGTATACCATTCACTTTCAAATTTCCTTGATGTTGCAAGTCATCTTTTAGATGAACAGTTGTCAGTGATTTGGCGTCTTCCAAGAAGGATTGAAGATCTTTGTCACGCAGATTAACTACAGCACCAATTCGAATCCTTCCACCAAAAGCGCTTTCCATATCTTTCCACACAACTCGATCCTCAGCTTGCTGTGAGGAGGAAGATGGGAATGCTCCACCTTGCGTTCTCTGTTTCAACTTTTCACAATGTGAATGAATCAGAGAAATGGTAAACTGCAAACGAATCTTTTCTCCAACAGATAACTTCACCGTTTTTAGAACTTTCTCATACAGTTTAATGTAATCATTACACTTGTTGATCCATCGAACTGTATCTTGAGCCGTTGCATTTTTACATCTTCTCTCTAGTGTCTTCAATACCTTTAAACGTGTCTTTGAATCATAGTTTATGTTTTGTGATTCCATTTTTCACTCTCACTGCAACAAAATGTCTTAATGAAAAACTAACAATAATATAGAATATTAATATTCACACACACTGATCTAATGTTTTTCACTCTGAGTCCAACAAAGTGTCTTAATAAGAACTAATAGTCACACACTGATTGAATGTTTCCACTCTCACTTCAACAAAGTGTCTTGATAATAACTAACAACAATATCACAAACTGATTGAATGTCTTCCAAATTATTCAACGCGGTTGTCTTTTGCAAAACTGATCACAAATGCTGAAATTCTCCTATTTATATGGATAGAATCAGTGCCACCTAGCGGTCCTTATCTAGAGAATAGTTCTTCTGAGAATTGTTTTTCAAATTGCGTTGTTCTCTTAAGGGTATCAAATTACAATAGCAATACATTTTTTTCTCATGCTCAAATTATGAACCATTTCTCAGAATTGTTTACAAACTAACAATGTTAGTGTTCATGAGATGATTGATTTATTAGTTTCCATGGAAAGGATCGAATTGCATCGTTCTTTGATGTGACCGAAAATGCAATGCATTTTCACGAAATGTTTACAATGATGTAGAAGGAGAATTCCTGGAATTATTCTTCATTAAAGTATTCTAGAATCCTCGACAGCTCTCAGAACAGCGCAATATGAAGAAATGAAATTTGATGCTCCTTCATCTCCAAAACTTGTGCGCATTGAGCAGCACAAAGAATACCGCTTGATGTTTGTTGTGGTCATGTTACAATCAAACTTATCAAATGTAAATCATTCGGTTTTAGCATTTCCAATGATACTTGAGCTTATTCACATGTGCGCATTAAGCAGCACAAAGAATACCGCTCGCTCGTACATCTCTTATACAATGAGAATTTTTCTAAATTAGAATCATGCAAAAGTCATTTTATCGACTGAGGTCGATAAAACAGAATTTTTCAATCATGAAAATAGGGGATTTCCCCTGGACCATTCGTTTGAATCCGCGCTCCCCAATCTGATAGTTCAGATACGATAAACATTCAAATTACCTCCACCTAGGTGGCGCCACCTGTGACATCACT
The DNA here is from genome assembly GCA_963921955.1 of Aleiodes alternator. Classification (NCBI taxonomy): domain Eukaryota; kingdom Metazoa; phylum Arthropoda; class Insecta; order Hymenoptera; family Braconidae; genus Aleiodes; species Aleiodes alternator. The sequence goes on along the minus strand of OY998102.1, from coordinate 1,877,924 downwards.
TACGCTTTTTTTTTATTGTTTTTTTCATTGCTCTCATTTTGCGATGAAATTCAACAAATTTTGCACAAAAAATCTCGGAAAAATAACGGAGAAAGAACATTTTCGGCCCTAATCATCATTAATTGGTGTTTAGGGCACAAAAAGTGTTCCTTTAATTGTTGCTGAAACTTTGTTCATTCGGGAAAAAAAACGGTCGAACCGATTGGCTCGAAAATTTAGGGGGTGTTCGAGCACATATTAAACTGGAGAAAAACATTGAAACATTTCCAATTTTCCCAAAATTCGCAAAATGCAGGGCTATTTTCAAAAAAGGAACAAAACGCGATTTTTTGGTTTTTTCGAACCAATTTTAAAATTGGAAGAGAATTTTTTTCAATCGAGCAGTGCAAGAATCTTACAGGAAATTTATTCAAGTTTACGAATCTCATCATCCGCTCGCTGTGCGATCAGTAGTTCTTGAGATATCGATGATTGAAGACAAAAGGGTGTTTTTTGATTCAATCGACAATATCTCAGCAACAATGGGTCGTAGGGGAAAAAAAAAGGAAATTGAAGTTGTAAGACCAGGCTACACGATCCTTATAAGGGTTTAGTCGAAAAAATTTTTTTGAAGTCCGTGGAACAAATTGAAAAAATGAAAAAAAAAATTGCCACTTTCAACTCTCCTATCTCGTTATATCGAATGGTCATAAAAAAATTTCATCTCAAGATTTCAAGAGTGGAGACTATAAGCTTTCCAACGATTTTTTTTTTATTCTGATACGATCCTTTTTGGCGATGTTACAGCCATTTGAAAATCAAGCAGAAAATTGACAAAATTTACCGTTTCCTCAATTTTTTTGCTGAGTGTACTTACACACTCGAAGCCTTCCCTTCATTCCACTAATTGGAACATCATCAACGAACACGTTCCAGGCCTCTATAGTGCCTTCACAGAACGATTTTTTTTCATTTGTGTACCCGTTTGAATGGTTTTTTTAGCAGATAATGCGTATGTATGAAGAAAATTATTGTTATCCGAAAATTATTTCTGTAATCTTATTACAAATTGGAATAATACAGAGTCTGAAGAACCCATTGGAAAATCAAGTGTGTTTTTCATTTCCATGTTTGTAAATTACTATGTAGGGATCATGGGACGTTGGAAAAATTAATTTATCAATACTAATTAATTGTCAAATGAACGACGTTTCGCCTTCTTTATTGAGGCTTCCTCAGGTTCTAGAAACCCATTGAAAAATGATTATTATATTCTATTTTGCCACTGGTTATAAGTTCTCGATGAGCGCAGAATTGTTCAATTCATGTTTTTCTCTGCTTGTATGTTGACTTGAACGTTTTTTCAGCAAAACTGCGTATCATGATGGGCTTTGATATAGTACAGCTGTACCCTAAAGTAAATTTTATTGTACACATTTTATTGGAACTTTTTCCATATGTTTTTATTGTCCAGGGATCAGTTACTCGGCGCGAGGTCAAAACAACATCCTAATTAAAATTTTGAAAAATTACAACAACTTTTTCCTGGGAAGTATAACCCGAATAAACGAAAAAACCAAAAGTTATGAAATTGAGATTATCACCACGTTTTGCATTACCCGAGGCCACGACGGGGACCTAGTGGTGCATAGGCCTCAAAAGAACCTACACAACCAACCCTAATGCGACACACGGGATTTTGATGAAGAATTTTTAATTGACAAAAACCTCCGCTCACCTTCTTTGAGCTGCAAAAATTTAATTTTACTTTATCAGGAAAACAAGTAAATTGAGCATAAAAATTGTAACGGGTTTTCGTCCAATCCCGTCACACTTCCGGCCATCCCTTTCCACACACACGGTTCGATAGCATGGGCGCCAGTTTATTCTTTACAGGAGGAATAAACAAAACTCACTGTGTGCTGGTTTTCCCTGGGCTCACCACGCTTAACCTCTCAGGGCGGTTTCGGGCTAACCTGCTGAACCTTCGGCAGTAATTACTCGGGGAATTACTAACCCCAATGGATGGCATGGGCAATCCATTCCCGGTAACCCAGTGTGCTGGTTATGGTAGAGGGGCGTGGGTTTAGTCACAGTCCCTCGAGCGAGAACAAGTCGGAATTGGGGTATTCCGCGATAGCCTCTGGATGAGCCCGTCCGCAGTATTCCTCTGATCTATCGTCACCCAGAGAATACCGGACGTCTCCATCCACACGAGAAACGCCACGTAGCCACGCTACGGGCAACCAACGATAACTCTCACCGAAGTGAGCGGTAGAGGATCCAGGGACGTCTCCCGATCCTCTCGAGTCTGCCGCCCAAGGCAGACTAACTGAACACCGTGTCGTTGGGTCTATTTATATCGGCTGAGGCTGCTTCTCCTCGTCTAGAGGTCTCTCCGTGCGCCTGCGTGATTCTTCCTCTCACACCACTGCCAGGCCCGGAGATAACTCCAACATCTCTAGTGGAGCGCCAGCATTTCAGCTGGGCTTCTGCCTTATCCTCAGCCGCATATAAAACCCACTGACGTGTCAGTTAGCTTTCGATAACTTTTAAGGTGTCATCTTACGCAGATGGCACCGCGGTAGTATTTTCTAGCTGTTCATGTGTGAGTCTCCTCGAGCTCTACACTTGAATAGCTTCACCCGAAGGTGGCATAAGCCGATACGATAGCCGTAACGAGAAACCTCGTTACAAAATGCGTACTTTTGTTAACCCATGTCAATAATATGAATGCTTCGCGTGGAATAATATCAACCGTTAATTTTAACCATCAAATTCAAAAAGGAAATTTAATTAATTTGAAACAATTTATAATTTTAATACGGATTTTAGAAAATTTCGAAAATACTGATCTGGAATAGAAAATCCAACGGTATTTAGTGGAGACACTACACTCTTTTCTTCATCAAGAAGAACAAAACAAAGTTAACAACCAAGTAACACCAGAAAACTCCCTGGACATGAAGAAGGCTCAAATGGTTTGCAATGCCAAAATTGCCCCACTCCAATGCCACTGGTCTCTGTCTTACCAATGTAAATGTCTAATACACACTTTATTACGCAAAAATAATCGATAATTTTCGCTCGTTGCTTCTTCCCGCACACCGCGTTCCCTCTCCCTCAACAACTCAAAACACTGAAATAAATGGATAATTCCGACTCTATTTTTCCTGTGATAAATTATAATTTCAAACTATTTTGAATTTAGTGTGAAAGTATATATTGTGAATTATGAAATTTAATAGAAAAAAGTTAAATTCTTGGAAAAAATTCATGAAAAAACTGATTTTTTGGCAGGTACCCTTATACTATACAAAAGCCTCATGATGACCGAGGGTTTACGAATAAGGAAATAAATAAATATTGAAAATACATCAGGATTTCCTCGTAAAAACTTTTCCTACACTATGATTTCAAATCAGGATAGTACAGAGTCAGAATAATTAGTTGAAAACGTAATTTTTTTATTCGGTATCAATGCTGATTAATTATTCAATTGAATTATGCGATGATTGAACTGAGATTTCTTATGATATTTCACCATTTTTAGAGTAAGTTGAACGTTATTTTCAGCAGGAAAATAAAAATTGAATTGAATCAAATTACTTTCCTCCCTCGGGAACCCATATCTATGTGCACTTATTTCAAGCGAGAATGAAGTAGTCGAAACCATCGATGAAATTGAACTTCGGCGATTCAATATATTAGGTATTAAATAATACTCCCTCTTTTTTTACAGCATGCACCCAGCAAAAAAATTGAGGGAACGGTAAATTTTGTCAGTTTTTTGCTTGATTTTCAAATGGCTGTAACTTCGCCAAAAATGATCGTATCAGAATAAAAAAAAATAGTTGGAAAGCTTGGAGTCTCTACTCTTGAAATCTTGAGATGGAAATTTTTTATGACCATTTGTTATAACGAGATAGGAGAGTTGAAAGTGGAAAAATTTATTTTCTTTTTTTTTCATTTTTTCAACTTGTTCCACGGACTTCAAAAAAATTTTCTCGACTCAACCCTTATGAGGATCATGTAGCCTGGTCTTTCAGCTTCAATTTCTTTTTTTTTTTTTCTCTACGACCCTTTGTTGCTGAGATATTGTCGATTGAATCAAAAAACACCCTTTTGTCTTTAATCGTCGATATCTCCAGAACTACTGATCGCACAGCGAGCGGATGATGAGATTCGTAAACTTGAATGAATTTCCTGTAAGATTCTTGCACTGTTAGATTGAAAAATAATTTTCTTCCAATTTTAAAATTGGTTCGAAAAAGTACCAAAAAATTGTGTTTTTTTCCTTTTTTGAAAATTGCCCTGCATTTTGCGGATTTTGCGAAAATTGAAAATGTTTCAACGTTTTTCTTTAGTTTAATGTGTGCTGGAACACCCGGTAAATTTTCAAGCCAATCGGTTCGGCCGTTTTTTTTCCCGAACGAACAAAGTTTCAGCAAAAATTAAAGGAACACTTTTTTGTGCCCTTTTTTGTGCCCTAAACACCAATTAATAATAATTAGGGCCGAAAATGTTCTTTATCCGTTATTTTTCAGTGATTTTTCGTGCAAAATTTTTTGAATTCCATCGAAAAATGAGAACAATGAAAAATGAAGAAAAATCAATAAAAAAATCGAAAAAACAATTTTTTTAAACGAAAAAAAATCGAAAAAAAAAATTGTCTGAAAAACTCTGCTGAGTCACTATCTCTTCAAATCAAATGCGATTCCGGTGTTTTTTTTTCATTTTTCAAATTTTTTTCCGAGTTTTCTACTGGTTTTTTGAGAACAAAAATTGATTTTTCCATTGATTTTCAAAAGAAGAGATAATTTCTAATTTTCTGTGACGTGTGGAGATATCCACACGAAAATGTAAGGAATAGGATTACATCCGGAGTTGAAGATGTCGAGTCAGCGGTCTCACGGTCCGAGAGGAACCACACTTGGAACAGACTTCATTGACGGTGTTGGAGAGTGTCAATGATGGACTGTACCAAAGTGTTGGTGAGCGGACCCGTGAGACTGCTGATTAGGCACTTCAAGGTCTGGATGAAGATTGAGGACTGTCTTGCGGGACAGTCTACAGATAGCTCTCGAAACGAAGACTTGTACTTTATGAATAAGCACACATATATATATCATTAACGGTGTTCAACAGTTATTGTGTCACTCCTCAGTTCAATTAAATTGAGGAACTCCCCGTGAGTTCTACCAAAGAGCAGATCCGGAGGTGGAGGTCATCAGGCGACCTCGGGGTAATAGTACACCAAAACGTCACATTGGCGCCCAACGTGGGGCACTCAATTTCGGAAGATTTTGAAAGTGTTGAGTTCAATTCTTCAGAGGAAATTTGGAGTGTCAACGAACTAAATTGTATGTGAGATTGGTTAACTGAGTGAGGATTTAAACTTTAGTGAAGTGTTCATAGAGAGTATATGGAAGTCTGTAGACTCTAGACTCTAAGAAAACGTGAATAGACAATACGATAAATAAATAGACACAAAAATCATTCAACAACGATCATCAAGGGGGAGAACCTGAAGCAAGGGAGCGGCGGGAGTCCAAAGGATAAGAGGCGACCAGGGCAATTTCCACATTCACCCGATTATGCGAATTTGGCTGATACTTCTCGCAGTTGCTGGTTCCACGTAAGTACCAAAAGCCTTGCCATTTCTTCCATAAAACCCGGACAAAGCTTGACTTTGCGCGGAGATTGAAGTGATCGTTTTTGACAGTCGAAATATATTAAACTTCAGAAATATTGACGAAACAGACGCAAACATGGACGGGATAACACAAGTTACCACTGTGACCACTGACTCATTTACACTTCCTCCGGCTACTACGACTAACACAACTATAACGACGAGTGTCACAACTACATTTTCCAATTTGGGTTCGCGAGTTTCACCTATTTTCGCAGGTTTTCCGTCGATGGTGAACATGAATCTTAACCCGATATCCCAAGCTAGTACAAGTACAAGTTTATTCACAGGCCAAAGGCCAGATCCCGTTTTTGACATGCAACCAGATAATATCAGGGTTAAATACGCGATCAATCCTCTACCTAAATTCGAAGCGGGAGATGACGTCGAGAGGTTTATAAACAATGTCAATTATTCGAGAAAGTTATTAAGACCGGAAGATGAGACCTTTTTCCTTTATCAGTTGCTCTTGAAATTCGGCCCGAAGGCAAGGTTAGCCGTTGAAACCGTATTGGTAGAAGTTCAAACGATAGATGATCTGATAACAAAATTACGTCTTATCTTTGGAAGTCACGAAAATATCCGACAAATTCTGGCTCAAATGTCGCGTCTCTATCAACAGAGTAATGAATCAGTTGTGGAATACGCGGGTCGATTTAGGATACTCCAATTGAAATCCAGAAATCGGTTAGGCTCAGGTGAAAATTACGAAGTAGGGATAACTATGATGGGGATAGATGAAACAGCGAAAGAAGCGTTTATCGCAGGTCTTAGAAGGGATATTATGGGCGTGATGTTTCCTTTTGCTCCAAGAACGTTCGACGAAGCGGTGGAAATCGCAATAGAAATCGAAGCCCGGTTGAAAGAGGCTGATGATTTTGAGCAACTTCGTCAAGCTCAAAGACATCCAACTCGAGCTAACGTGAGAGTTATAGGGATTCAAGGTAGCCAGGACGAGATAGTAACAACCAGTCAAATAAATGCGGTGCAATCCACGGGAAATAAACAAAAACATCATCCTCAACAAAAGAGCCAATCTGAGAAGAAGAACGATACCAGGGAAGAAAAACAAAAGCGAGATAAATCGAAGGTAACGTGTCACCGATGTGGGGAAAAGGGACATTTCGCGAGAGAATGTTTAGCACCCACTCCTGTAGTTAAGGAAGGGCCAAAAACAGATGGTTCCGTCCCAGCACAGGATGATCCGAGTAACATCGCCAGCACATCCTCCAATTTAAACTAAAAACCAGTCGGGATGAACTGCGCTATCCTCGACTTGGCGACGCGAACCAGACCAAAGCGCAGACTACATTTACCAAGAAGATTGCTCGCGTGAGTAGAACGATGAAGGATATTCCTCCTACACAGATACGATTTCATACAAAAAATCTTCCGGGTGGGACAGGATTATTCTTTGTTGATTGTGGAGCTGACATAAATTTAATTCGCGAAAATAAATTAGGACCTGAAGTAATTATAGATGAATCACAGATAACTATTATTATAGGGGTTACTACAGGGCAAATAGAAAGCTTAGGCGTAGTTGTTTTAATTGTTGAGGGTATTGAAACAGTCTTTGATGTAGTGAGTGAAAACTTTCCGTTATCAGAAGATGGACTGATAGGCAGACCGTTTCTGAAAGAGAATGGGGTATCACTCAACTATGATAAAGACTGTTTGATCCTGAAAGGGAAATCGTACCCATTCGAAAATACTGAAACAATAAGAATTTTCGACTGAAACTCAAAGATGAAGAGCCAGTTGTTGTCAGACAGTTTAGACTTCCACACCATCTCAAGGATGAAGCGAAAGAAGAGGTTGAGAAGATGTTGAAGGCAGGGATCGTGGAACCTTCAGATTCACCGTACAACTCTCCCGCATGGCTAGTCCCAAAGAAGCCAGGGGTGAATGGAGAGAAAAGATGGCGTATGGTAATCGACTTCCGCCGCCTTAATGAAAAGATGATCACAGATGCCTACCCTTTACCCAACATCACTGATATCCTTGATCAACTGGGAGGGTCACGATATTTCTCTACGTTTGACCTTGTATCGGGATTTCACCAGATACCGTTAGAGCCTGAAAGTCGACCCAAAACCGCATTCTCAACGCCTGGTGGCCATTATCAATATACACGAATACCAATGGGGATTGCAAATGGACCACCTGCATTTCAGAGGGCTATGGATGCGGTATTGTCAGGTCTACAGGGGACAGCTCTGTTTGTCTATATGGACGATGTGATAGTCTATGGTAAGACACTCGAAGAACATAGACTCAGATACGAAAAATTTGCAGACAGAGTCGACGAAGTACAAATGAGTTTGCAACCTACAAAGTGCGAACTCCTGAGGCGGGAGGCAATATTTTTGGGACACTGTGTAAGTGAAGAGGGAATTAAACCTAGTCCTAAAAATGTGGAGCCTCTCGTAAAATATCCGAAACCCAAGAACAAAATGGAAATTCGTCAATTTTTTGGTCTCACAGGGTATTATCGTAATTCTATAAAAAACTTTGCTGCCAAAGCTCGTCCAATATCAGAATTGTTACGAGAAGACAAAACATTTGAATGGAAAGAAAATCAGGAGAGGGCGTTCAACACACTCATCCAAGAAATTACCTCTTATCCAATTCTGAGACATCCCGATTTTTCGCAGCCATTTGTTGTTACTACTGATGCATCAGGCTATGCGGTAGGTGCCATCCTCAGTCAAGGAGAAATCGGCAAAGACCTCCCGGTTAGCTTTGCTTCAAGAGTAATGACAAGGCCAGAAAGAAATTATTCTACGACGAAACAAGAACTTTTAGCCATCATCTTCGCAATAAGACAATTTCGACCATATCTCTATGGTCATAAATGCACATTGGTTACTGACCACGAACCATTGAAATGGCTGAAATCAACCAAGGAGCTTGGTGCACAGATAAGGAGGTGGGCTAACGAATTGGAAGAATACGAATACGAGATCAGGTACAAACCGGGGAAGCAGAACACCAATGCTGATGCCCTATCACGGAACCCTATCGGTTTAGAAGAGGTGGATTCAGACTTGGATAAATCACCAATCACGAGACGTATTTTTGTATTAAACCGTGATCAATTAACCGCGAAAAGGAAGCGAGGGAGGCCCAGGAAACATCCATTACCTCCAGTAGCAGACAAACCAGCCGAACCAGCACAGAAAAGGAAACGGGGAAGGCCGAGAAAAGAGCCAGTACCTTCATCATCCACTGAGCCACCACAGAAAAGAAGACGCGGGAGACCTAGAAAGGACTCAAGACCAGAGGTAGTGAATGAAAATGTGAGTCAGGAAGAACTCAACCCCGATCCTGAAATCGAAAGAGTAGAGACTTATGACAACATCGGAGAATTGAGCGATGAAGAAGAGAGTCCTAGAAAAAGGCAACGGACGTCCGGAACTTGCTCTACCAATGTGGCTCTACCAGAGACTGAGAGTGCTAATGATGAAGAGAACGTAAGAATAGAAGTAGAGCCTGATTTTTCAATTTACAACCCATCAGAAGGAAATTCAGACGATATTGCCGAAAGGTTAGATGATATTGCCGAAAGGTTAGACGATATATCGTCTGATGACAGCGACGGAGAAGAGACGGAGCAAGAAGAAAACTTCTCGGATGACGAACTCCAAGAAGGGAATGTCATTATCAGTCGAGAACACCTTACAGAGAAACGAGATAATTTCGCGTTTTTCATGCCGGCTAATGTCACTCTCGATAGCGCCTGTTTCAGAGTCTTATCAGAAAAAGCGTGGGTCAATTTACATGATATTCTAGAGAAAAATCCTCCAAAGGGAGGCATAGTTAATATCCCCAAAGGGGAAAACACGGGATTTGGGTTGGTAATAAAAGAAACCGCGGAAGACGAAGTTCTCGTTGAAGACGTAGAAGCAGGTATCAAATTTCTCACTGAATTGATTAAAGAAAAGAATATAAATACTTTGCGGATACCGTTCGACTCCGATTGCTTGACCGAAAGATCGCGAAGATTTATAGAGGAGCATTTCCGCCGAGAACTGAGTAATACTACTAGTAAGGTAATTTTATGCACAAAAATGATAGAAGTGCCCGCGAAAGAAGATCGATCCGCCATAATCGAAGAGAAACATGCATCGAGTGTGGGGGGGCATAAAGGGATTCGAAAAACACTATACGCCATCAAGGCGATGTATTACTGGAAAGGAATGGATAGAGACGTAAGAGCATATGTTAACTTCTGCGAAGTATGCCAACGAACAAAGTTGAAACGAGTGAAACCGCGTCACCCGATGATAATCACTGACACCCCGATAGACGCATTTGAGAAGGTATCCATTGACATATATGAACCGTCGGGAAGAAGTGTGAAAGGGTACTCATGTGTGTTAACTATTCAAGACTGTCTCACAAAATATGCGATCGCGGTGTCCCTAGTACAACAGACGACAAAAGAAATAACGAAAGCATTTTCTGAATATGTCATTTGTCGTTTTGGGGCACCGCAAGCGATTTTGTCGGACCAAGGGCAGAATGTATGAAGTGCGATGCTGCAGGAACTCTGTCGATTGTACAGAATAAAAAAATACCGAACATCAGCGTTTCATCCTCAATCGAACGCATCCTTGGAAAGGAGCCATCATGTGTTAACTGAGTTTTTGAAAGCAATGATAGGTCAAAGTAACAACTGGGATGATTGGCTAAATATGGCAATGTTCGCGTATAATACGAGCATACACGAAAGTACGGGATACCCTCCCCACCAATTAGTTTATGGGACTAAACCACGAATTCCATCAGCACGTAGAATTGAAGGTTTAGGGGGGCGACCATACGGGGAATATCTTCAGGAATTAGTACAGGGCTTAACGAGATCACGGAAGCAAGCAAGAATTAATACAATCGCCGCAAAAGAACGGTCTAAAAAGTATTATGATAGAGTAGTGAGAACAGTAGAATATGAGATAAATGATCAGGTATGGCTCCGTAAGGAACCGAGAGTAAACAAGCGAGATGACGAATGCAAAGGCCCGTATCGCATTGTAGAAATACTAGAAAATAACAACATTAAAATTGAAACAGAGAGGGGTTTTAGAATAGTCCACAAAGATAAGTTGTGGAAAGCGAGGATACGGACAGATGAGGAGTAGGTCGGTAAAGATAACACGATTACAACCTCGAACCCTTCTGCAACGCCAGGAGCTGTGTTCGAAGGTTAATTGAGAAATAGAATAATAGTGTTATATCCACCCCAGGATCAAATAAAATTTTTTTCCTTTGGACATTTGCTAATAATGTCGAAAACGCATGAGTTGCAAAAATGTCCAAATAAGGTGGAACATTTTTGCAATCAATTTGATAAAAACTAGAAGGTGTCGCAAGGATGAGAAATCGACAAATTGTGATGAATCGACAAAACGAAACATCTTCCAATAAACCACGAAAGTTAATCAGTCGTGATTTTACCGGGAACGAGCAAGGTTCCCAGTTAACTTTCGTACAGTCTTAGATAACTAAATAGATTTTCGTTTACACCGATTCATCATAATTTCGGGACAAGTTCTGGTGTGCCCAGTAACTCTGATTTTTGATCTATTGAGACGCAAAATCGGCGGTGGTCTTCGACAAGCGAAAAACTCTTTGTGTAAAGTACAGAATTCCGGATAATTCTAGTGAAAATTGACCAAGGCACACGCGGACTCCTCAGGCCTAAAAGTGTTAATTCTTTGTGCGAATTATTGTATCTGAATTCTCGAACCGACAAACGAGAAAATCAAACCAACAACCAATAAAACAACTGTAAAGGACAGGATCCAGAAAACTGTAAGTAATCTTAAAATCTGTGAAAGATTACAAAGATCCAAGTCCTCATAAACTCATCAGATTTGTGAAACACTTATAAAAAGAAGGGTTAAAATATAGAGAAATTGGGTATAGTCAAAAAGAGAGTATTTCCATTGAAATTTCCTACATCCTTAATTCCTTCACGCAAATAGTTTCACTTAACTCGCAGTAAAATAAAATAAAGAACCAATTCAATATAAACCTGCAAATATTAGAAATAAAAGAAACACCAGCACGGGGAAAATCATAACTAATTTTCCGAGAAGAAAGGTCAGAACTTCATTCCCTCCTTTCAAATTCTGAATTTCTTTGTTATTATTCAGATTCTCGGCTGAATAGTCCCTCCGGACATAACAAGCAAATTTTGGTGGCAGCGGTGGGATCCGGTTAGTCCCTCCTTCGTGCCCGGTGGAAAAATTCTACAACCTGTAAGGTTTGAATTTTAAACACTTCAAGTAAAAAGTTTCTTTAAATAATTTAATCACATTGGAATTTTCAAAATCTTAAAATTTTTAACTTTTTGGGAAAATTAGAAATTTTTTTTTTGAAAAAACAAATATTTTTGTTACGTTCAAAAAATTTTTAAATAGAAACACCTTTTCACCCTAAGCTCTTCCATAAATAAAAAATTCCCAAAAATGGCTAATCCAGATATAAATTTAACTCTCAATCAAACACAAATGCATGCCGACATAGATAATGAAGAGTATTATAAGGCACAGAGTTTGACCCAGAAAATTCCACAATTTTCTGGTGATAGATATGATAAAATCACTTTCGATATTTTTGAATCAAGCATCAGGAATATTTTACATCTTATTCCTGAGGGAAAGCATAGACATTACATTCCTCATATTTATGCTAATATCTCTCGTCCTGCTCGTTATTATCTAGAAGGCAAACAAGTTGCGAAAGTAGAAGACATATTAGAAATTTTGAGACCAAAATTCAAAAAAATAAAATCAGCTAGATTAACCAGAGAAGACTTGGCTCAGGCATCTCGTCACCCAGATGAGGACTTGGACCTTTTTCTAGTGAAATTAAGAACTCTTCTTGACTCAGCTATAAATGCTGCAGTTAAAGAATATGGAGAAGCCGCAAAGGCAGGTTTCACACAAGATCTTGAGAAAATTGCCGTCGATCGTTTCATTCTAAATTCACCAAAATTCTATAGGAATGCATTATTAGACACCAATGTAAAAGGTTTAGATCAGGTGGAGGCCATTTTGGTCAAACACCAGGAAGCACAGGATCGTTACGGTCAAGAAATTTTTGATGAAATCGAACGAGAGCTCGATACGGATTTGTCACGTTCACGATCTCGTAACAGGGAGCCTGAACGATCAGCTACGGATAATCGTGACTCTTTTTATAGGTCAAATGACTATCAGAGAGCCGCGAGTCCATATCGTAATCCGAATTATAATTTCAGGCATTCACAATTGTATTTATATAGGGGAAGAGAACGGAGCAGGCAAAGAGACGCAGATCCTCAAAACCCTATTCCTCATTCACAACCTGCTGGAACCACCCCTAACGGGGGGGAAAATCAGGAAACCACTGCAACAGTTAACGTGATAAATCCCCAATCGACTCGCGTAGATAAATTAGAAAATAAAATGGATGAGATTAGTAAAATGCTAGCTGAATTAATGAAGAGAAAAGATGAAAAATCGGCTAGAGAGAGTCGTGATAGTTCGCATCATCGGAGTAGAAAATCTTCCCATTCCAAAAGATATAGAACTCCCTCCAGACACCGCTCTTCTTCCTCTAGCTACTCGGATTCCTCTCGAGGGACCAGCCCTGAGAAACGTAAATCAAAACCAAAATACTCGAGAAATAGGCGAGAAAAAGATTACGATAAATCGAAGTCTAGGCATAGGGACCAATCTCGCGAATCAACTTCAGAGTCAAGGAAGCATTTAAACGAGAAAAGCTCTCGCCGCGAGGACGCAACGATGAGCGAAAAATCCCAGCGTCCAGAACAACACACTGTTACAGCAACTCATCCAACAAAAATCCAAGAGAAGAACACACAGAAGTAGTAGTTTGTGTATCAGGAATTGGACCCACAGTCACTTTACATGGACCCCGATTACATCGCGAAGGTGCTCTTGCATTAATAGATACAGGAGCAAAGGTAAATTTGATTTACGCAAATGCTTTGCGTCATGGGACAAAAATTGATACTTCTCAGAGCATTAAAATAGGGGGTCTTACTTCAAATTCAATTCAATCAATTGGTACAGTGAATATTAAAATTTTGAATTCAGATGTAAAATTTTATGTAGTGGATTTGCAACCTGGGGGATGCAAAGCACTCTTAGGAGATGCATTTTTAGAGCAAGAACGAGCTAGAATTTCTTATTGGGATGATACTATAACTCTAAAATCTAATCCAACAAAACCTATCCATTTTTGTCTCGACGCATGCAGAAGAATTGCGACAGAGGCGGATCCCTTTGTCTGCGTGGCAGAGGGGGGGCCTCGCCTAAATATCTCGTCAACTGGGCTCATTGACCGTAAGCAACGTTTCTTGGTAGATACGGGGGCCTCTGTAAATTTAATTGAAGAGTCAGCATTAAAATCGAGTGTCGAAATCGATAGAAGTAAATCACGAGAAGTCAAAGGCCTTACAATCGACACAATACGTACTCTGGGTGTCGCAACTTTGCAACTTTTAGGAACGTCAGCACATTTTCATGTCGTTAACATCAAACTCCCCATTGATGGAGTAGGGATATTGGGAAATGAATTTCTTGTGCAAGAAAAAGTGGAAATTTTATACGGACATAGAAATATTACTTTAGCTAAAAACCCTAATAATCCTATTGGTTGGTATCGAGATATTAAAATGAACTCTCCGGTAACAATCCCTCCTAGAGTGAGATTAGCCATTCCCATAGAAGTAACAAAGGGCGAAATTGAACAAGGTTATTTGCCAAAAATAGATCTGGCAGAAGGAGTTTTTGCAGGTGAAGCAATAGTTCAAGTGGAGAATAATATGGGTGTGGTTATGGTAATAAACACAACATCGGAGCCAGCAGAAATTCAAATTCCTCCGCAACGATTAGAGTCATTTGATTTCAAATTAAATACAGAATTGAGAGAGTCAGGATCCGAGGAAGACGTACCTGAGTTGGCAACCTCAGAGGTCCATGCAGACTCTCTACAGCGGATTGGAAAATTGAAAAATATGATTCCAACAGACCATCTAAATGAACCAGAGAAATTGCAGGTCGAGGAAATAATTAAAGAGTTCAATGATATTTTCTTTCTACCAGGTGATGCCTTGGGATGTGCCAAAAATTTCACTTGTAAAATAAGAACAACTGATGACAAACCAATACATAGGAAACAGTATCGCTATCCAATGGAACATCGCGACGAAATTAATAAACAAATCAATAAAATGCTTGAACAGGGGGTCATTGCTCCATCAGAATCACCATACAATTCACCTCTCTGGATTGTCCCGAAGAAGGCTGACTCCAAGGAAAATAAACGATGGCGATTAGTCATCGATTTTCGTGATCTAAATAAAAAAACTATAGGTGACTCCTACCCTTTGCCTGAGATCAGCGAAATTTTGGATAAATTGGGGGGTGCAAAATACTTCAGCGTATTTGATCTAGCAAACGGTTTTCATCAAATAGCAATGGACCCCGCAGATCGCGAGAAAACAGCTTTTACAGCTCCCGAAGGCCACTGGGAATTTTGGAAGATGCCTTTTGGATTGAAAAATGCTCCGGCTGTTTTTCAAAGAATGATGAATAAAATTTTAAGTGGATTAACCGGAACTGAACTTTACGTCTATTTGGATGACATCGTAATTTTTTCTCGAAATCTGGTAGAACATCATGCAAGAGTTAAAAGGCTCTTTAAACGATTGAGAACCCAAGGAGTTTCTTTGCAGCCAGATAAATGCAAATTTTTGTGTAAAGAAGTGGGTTATTTGGGTCATTTGATAACCGACAAAGGCGTACGTCCAGACCCAGCAAAGGTTGAATCACTTAAAAACATGCCTAAACCCAGAAATGTAAAAGGAATGAGAAGCTTTTTAGGATTCGTGAATTACTACAGGAAATTTGTGGACCATTATGCAGATAAAGCTAAACCATTAACGGAGCTTTTGAAAAAGGCTAATAAATTCACCTGGACTGAAGAAGCTGACCAGGCGTTTGAGGAAATGAAAAGGTCGATTTGCAAAGAATCTTTACTAATTTATCCTGATTCAACAAAACCCTTCATAATAGCTGCAGATGCTTCTGAAATCGGCCTTGGAGCAGTTCTTAGTCAAAAAGACGAAAATGGAGACGAACGCCCAATATCTTTTGCATCTAGACCATTTCTTGATGCAGAAACGCGGTACACAGAGGCGGAAAAAAATTGTTTAGCAGTTTTCTACGCGATAAATCACTTCAGGCCATATGTGTACGGGAGACCATTTATTCTATATACCTCTAGTTTAGCCATAGAATGGCTAAGGGACACAATAACACCTACTGGAAGGCAGGTCAAGTGGCGCTCACTGTTACATGAATTTGAATTCACAGTAATCCACAGGAAATTGAAGAGGGAACGATATGCAGATGCATTCTCCCAAAACCCAGTGGAAATAGAGGAAAAATTAACTTCGGAAGAAACTCAATCAGATTCAGAGCCTGAACCATTTACCGTTCTCCCGGTAGGCAAAATACCAACAAAGTCGATTTTGAAGAAAACAACCAAAAATCCTCTCACACTTATCAAGGGGGCTGCAAAACGACCTCGAACACTAAGTCATTCAAAAGTCCTCCAACAGCCTAAAGAGACAATAGCAACTAGAGTGAGCACGAGACACGCAAGTCTAAATGCCGACAAAAAACCGCCAAATTATAAAGACTCGAGGGCTTATAAAAAGAGGACACAAACACCTGGAGACGAGGGAAAGAAAACGACCATAGAGACACAACCTTCAACATCAGAGATTAGAATACCCGATCTAGAGGAAAACTTGGAAGTTATCGAAACTATTGAACCTGCATTAGATCAAGGATTGAATGATAATCCATCTGAGGAAATTGAAGACGAAGTCTTCGAACCGGCAATAAATAGTCCGGAAGAAACTATTACAGATGTTGATCCAGAAGCAATAGTTGAAATAGCCCCTGATCCCAAGGATTCAGAGGAAATGGACTCCGATACTGGAGATGAAACTATACGTGAACAAGATAATATTGACAATCAGGAACTAAGAGAAGAACCTCAGATAGAGCCTCAAACTCAACCAACAGAAAACCCTGAGGAACTTAACAGAGAGAGATTATCGACCCAAGAGTTGACTCAGATAAATGAAAGTCTGAAGGAATTTCGAGAAATTTTAAACGATAATAACAGACTCTCTACCCAAGATCTTCAAGAAATAAACAGAAGCATCCAACAGTGTGATCATCTGATGGAACCTGATGACCAGAACGGAATAAACGAAACGTCTGAAAATACCGACCGAGAAAGAAATTTTATTTCTTTATCAGAATTTTCACCAATCAAAAAATTTGCAGAATTGGATGACGAGGAAATTCGAAATCAGGTCATAAATTCAACCATGAATTACGAAGAAGCCAGTCAAAGAGGTAGAGAACAGGATGAAAATATTCGAAGGCTGTGTGACGAAACTAAACGTATTTACGAGCAGAGAGTCGGAATAATTCCCTCTCATTTAAGACCAGGAAATTCCTCAAAACCATCAAATGCTGCAATAACAACGAATCCACAGGAGGAGACTACGGTTTCACCATCTTCTCCAGAAGAAAATTCAAATACAGCAAACAAAAGAGTAACTTTTGCTGTTGGACCTGAAAATAATAACTTTCAATCGAACACTACAGAGGATAATGTGATCGACGAAGAGGTTGTAGCACAAAATTTGGAAGAGGCCTTTGATGAACTGTCAAATGCTCAAGAAACTGAATCCTTGGGTAGGGCGACACACAAAAATTCAGGTTATGGACCAAGATTTAGGAGTCAAATCCAAAGATCTGAGCAACAGAACTGCAACAAAGAAAATTCAACGGAATCAGAGTCAGGCACGGCTACAGGAAGCTCATCTGAGGGTGATACCTCAAAAGAAAGTGGGGGGCGTGAGTCAGAGCCTCCACAAGGAAGTCAAAAGGCCAATACTCCAAACAATCTGATAGATGAAGACTTTGAGAAGGAAGAATTAGAACAATACAGGGCGTACGACCCAATTATTCCTCAAGATGATACTCATCCACATCCTGAGAACATAGTACAAAGTCGAGACGGTCTGACTTACGAACGAGGAAATATTGTTCATTTCCTAGCAACTGATTGTAAACCCAATAGTCCTTCCACTCAATTGCTAGCAGATTTAAACTACATCAACTTCGAAATTCTGAAACAAAATAAACCGAAGATTGGCAAAATCATCGTCCAGAAGAAAGGAGCTCACAAGATCTTTATAGTATTTGTAAAGAACTCATGTTGGGACTTGATTAAAGTTTCAGAATATAAAACTTGTTTGCATAATCTCCATTATGCACTGCAAGCGCACAAAATAGAATCTGTTCGAATGGCAAATAAGGGTAATGAGCTGAAAGGGGAAATCAATTTTATTCATTATTTGTGCAGAGAATTTGGAGATAGCAAAATTAAAATAACATTATGTAATGGGAATATTACAATACCAAACGAGCCTCTGAGACCCGAAATTATAAGAGAACATCATGACAGTCTGATTGGAGGCCATAAAGGCATCGTTAAAACCTATTTACGTATTAGAGAACAATTTTATTGGCCAGGAATGAAAGGTGACATTGAAAAATATATCAAGAGCTGTCGTATCTGCCAAATCAGGAAGTTGAGAAGAGTAAAAACTAAACAACCGATGCAGATAACCGATACACCCACAGAACCTTTCGATAAAATCTCAATTGACATCGTTGGACCTTTACCCAGAACTCCTTCAGGGAATATAAATATCCTTACCATCCAGGATAATTTTTCTGAACACTGCACAGCAATCCCTCTACCAGATGGACGAGCCATTACTGTGGCTGACGCACTCTCAAACAATTTTATTGCGTTATATGGTTGTCCAAAGACTATTTTATCGGATCGCGGAACTAATTTTATGAGTAAAATGATTTCTCAACTGATGAAGACTCTCAAAATTCAACATAGAACTACTTCCGGCTATAGACCTCAAACTAATGGGTCACTAGAACGAAGTCACCATGTTCTGGTGGAATATTTGAAGGCATTCACAGATGAGTATAACGACTGGGATTCACTTTTACCTTTTGCAATGTTTTCTTATAATACTACAGTCCATAGCGCAACAAAATATACTCCATACGAATTAATTTACGGTAAAATAGCTAGGATACCAGCTTCTCTTGGAGAGAATAGATCCATTGAAACCTACGATGAGTACCTAGTAGATTTTATAGATCGGTTAAATAATATCCAAATAATCGCGGGAAGAAACCTACTCCAAGCCAAAGAAAACTCAAAAATTCATTACGATAAAACATCTCATCCGGTTAACTTTCAAATTGGTGAATTCGCCTATGTCCTGAAGGAACCCAAGAAAAATAAATTAGATGACGAATTCGTAGGACCGTTTGAAATAGTTGATAGAACACAAATGGGCGATTTGGTTCTTGAAACGATCGATGGCAGTAGATTCATGAAACATCCGAATAAATTGAAGAGAAGTTTTGAATAAAACAAAAATATTCTTTTCAGTTTATTCATTGCCAAAATGCACAAATTCATTTTAAATTACGAGAACTCATAGTAGTTCGACCGAAACTTTTCTTTTATTTTAGGGAACCGAAACCAGAGATGGGAACCAAATCAATTTTTCTCATAACTACCCTGATGACGTTTGGAATACATGCTAGCCTGACGAATGACCATGAACAATTTACCATCCATCCACTGAGGAACAACCCTGGGATTTTCTATGAGGAAACGGACCCAGTCCACATGACAATAAAAACCTGGACAATCACAGTAGCTGTGGATGTGGAGGGAACTTTGAATTCACATCAAATAGGTTGGGAGGACCTTCAACGAATCTATGTCTATTGCAAGAAAGAAACTGTTGATCAGGGACGAGAATTAAATTGTGAGCAACTATTGAAGATCCACGATCAAGAAAAACTTCAGGGGCAAATAACGAAGATTCAAAATCACCTGAATCTACTACTGGAAACTCAAGGAAAGGAAACGCAGAGAACCCGAAGGGAAGCACCTGTTTTTGGCTTTATATCCAGAATATTGGGGCCCATCGTTGGATTCACAGATTACACAGAACACGAATACCTAGTCAATCAAGTGAAGAAACTGTACGACGATAAAAACGAAATCGCAAAAATTCTGAGGAATAGTACTCACATTTTACAATCAGAAATTGATGCAAATCGTAATTACCTCAAAACTACAGCACAGAATTTGAATTTCATGAAGCAAGATATACTTGCTTTGAGTGGAGCGATGGCAACCACATCGGACAGAATAATTCGTCTTGAGTTTGTCTTCAAACTCATGCTGATAGGGGCTGAAGCCTTAACAGCCACAGAACATTATAAAATGGCCCTGGAGAAAATAGTCCAGGTTGTTGAGGATGCAAAACACGGCCAAATTAATTCAGATCTTCTCACCCATGATCAACTCGTTTCAGCAATCAAGGATATTAAAAATGAGGACTCAAATTTCAAATTTCCTGTTGACCCAGAGAGCCCAAACCTGGGTCTCTTATCAAGAGTCTCGAATATACAACTGATTCGATCAGAAGGAAAATTCATTACCATCATAACCGTTCCACTGGCTGACAGAACTCCACTAAAACTATTCAGGATGATACCCTGCAAAATGCCACAACAACTAGCTCGAAACATAACAGGATCAGCCTTCATACAACCGTCAACCAAATACTTGATCACTACGTTAGATCGTCAATATTATTATAAAGCGGAGACAGAATATCTTCAGAACTGCGAGCATGTAGGAACATCATATTTGTGCTCAACTCACTCTCTACGGCAGTACAAAGAGGTACCATGCTGCGAAATTGAATTGCTCGTGAGCCCATCACTGGAGGCAATGAGAAAATGCGACATTAAGATTCTCAAAAACCACTTTACTCAATGGACCCAATTAACAGAATCACGTTCCTGGCTTTATTCAACCGCGAAGTCCCTAACGTTGAATATCGTATGCCAAAAATCGTTTGGCTACACAAAGGACATCGAAGGAACCGGCATTCTACATCTGAACTCAGGCTGTGAAGCACGGACAAATTCAGACATCATCCGGAGTATGGGAGCTACTAAATCAAGATTTCCTGATCTCCATGTGGCGCCATTGAACTTGAACTTGAGCCTTTTATCACCAAAATTGATAAAAGAGGTTGAACTGCCGCACCTAACAAAAACAATCAAGTTAGAGCCACTACCAAATAATTCACATGAGAATGATATGCACACCTATGAACATACCTTGGACCTCATTACAAACCATAATATGGATCCCTACAACAGTGACACCATTCACATGGGAATAACAGGATTCATTGGTGTTGGATTCATAGTAATATTGATACTACTGTGCATTTGGGGGAAGAAGATCAACTGCTTATTATCTTGCTGCTGCTCAAAGTGCAAGAAGAGAAAAATCAAGGAAACGCCATCACAAGTATCCGTGATTAGCACACCCAAGATCATTTATCAGCCATCAAACGAGAAAAAGGTAGAGATCCATTGTCCAAAGAGCACAATCATCACAAGATCTTCGCCAAGAATCCCACCTAGACCTTCATCAACCAGCCTGGGGACCGATCCAGCAACTTATAATATTCCGGAGTCACGTTTTTAAGCTGAAATATATTGAAGGAGGTATGAGAATTTTGAACTTTGGAATGATAAAAAAAATATAAAAAAAAAAAAAAAAAAAAAAAGAAAAAAAAATGTCCAAATTTCAAAATTACTAAGGAATTATATATTTTTATGAATAGTTTAAGGAAATTCCAGCATCAACAGCTCACATACACCCACACGAGACTTCGATTTCGAATCGAATGTGAATCAAAGGCCCGTGGGGGGGGGGGATGAGAGAAAAATTGCAAATTAAAATTTTTTTTTTTTGTTTTTCCCTGCTTTCTCGGTACATGTGTATATGCATTCATTTTATTTGAATAGGTTAATGAGCCCCTCATCCAAAAATTCCTCTGCTTTCCGAAGCTTGTTCTCTTTTTCCAAAAGATACACTAGGCGAAAGCTGGGTATTTTCGTTACCATCCATTTAGTATGAAGTAACGAACAGAGTGTCCGGAATAATATTTGATGATGATGGAAGGGAAGAAGCTGCAAACAAGTAAAATAAAACAGTAACTATACATCAAAACAAAATGATAAAATATTCGGCTTACGATAAAACTCACTTCAACACAGAAAAATTGGCGGAAAACGTAAAATTCCCATAAAGCGTCACACCCAATCGGTTGAAGAGCATAGCGAGTAATTAACATGTTGGTTTGCTTCTCAAACCAATCGGAATTCCCAATAAATTCTTTGATATTGGAAACAAGTAACCAGCCCCGCAGCCTACCCTTGAACGCACGAAGTCCACCTAGCGCGTTGATGTGTTCAGTGGACAATTGATGCCTACCAGAACCAAACAGTAATCTGCGGCCTAGCTCTGACCAGATAAAACACCACTCGTCACAGACAAGGTGAAGCGGTCGAACTCGGATGGGAAGCTCATGGGCAGAAACTGCGGAAATTTCAACTAGAAGAACAAAATTAATGGATAAAAGATTGTAATAATTATAAGACACGTAAATGCACTTCTGGTAAATTAACCTACCTTCAAGAAACAAACGTTGAGAGTAATAAAATTTCTCGAATTGTTCCAGAAAAGAAATAAAAGAAGGCAAGCCCTTACAGAGATATGAAGATCGGAGATCTCGACGAGTAGAGGGAGGGATTCGTATGAGGTAATGGAATAATTCGAATATCCACCAAGAGTATTCCATCGAAAGACTCTATAAAATAAAAATGATAATAGTAAATAAATAAATTAATGATAGATATATATATATATATATACAAATTCAATTATCTCACTTGGGTAAACTGTCGAAAAAAGAAGAAATCCCACGCAATGAAAACTTCTGCTATCACCCGAAATTCTTTTCTCACCAAATCGTATAGCGCTTCAAACACAGGAGTAGACGGAGTAGAATGTTGGCGGAGGGCATTAAGACCCTGGTAAAATCCTTCAGAGCCTCCAATTTCCTCCAAAAAAATAGTCCACTGCTCCCTTTCTCTACACATCATTCGACGACTTACGATCCACACTAAATAATTCAACCTGCGTTCCACTGTCGGGAAAACCGTTGCAACATCGTCCCTTTCTTCCATTTCCTGTACCACATGTTCGTCATCACTTTCCACTTCGCCTATCAGAGTAAATATCCCGTGTTCAGCCTCCGATACATCATAGTTCTCATTGGGAAATTTGTAACACATTTTCTTGAACATAAATTCAATGTTTTCACTCCAGCACAAAGAGACGTAATGCATCTGGTCTAGCCAAGGGAAAAGAATTCACGAAAATGCAACGTTGCTGAACGGCCAACAAGAACACTTCATCAGCAATAAGTTGGAGCGTAAGGAACGGCTAAAGTAAAACTCACTATGAGTTAGAAAATTGTGAGCAAAATGGAAAAATGGAAAGAAATTCACTTTTTAATCCGGATAACACCGGCAGAATCGAGATTTACGTAGATGGATCCTGTTCATACAATGGAACTCCGAAAGCCATTGCCGGCATTGGTGTATGGTTTAAGGAGGGCAACCCCTTAAACACTTCAAAAACCCTAAAACAACCAAAGGTAACAAACGTCACTGCAGAAATTTGGGCTGTGATCGTAGCATGTGAAATAGTCTTGGAATTCGGCCTAGGAAAGGTAAGAATTTTTACGGATTCGGAATACGTTGTAGACTGTATAACCACGTATATCGAGAATTGGAAAAAGAATGGATGGACGAGCTCGAGACATAAACCAGTCTCAAACCAATCTCTGCTTCAGAAATTGGACGTGATGCTACAGCAGGTGGATGCAGATTTCACCTACGTACCGGGACACAAAGGAATAGATGGCAACGAACAGGCAGATAAACTGGCAAAGCTTGGTGCCGGGATAATAATGAAAAGAAATATTGGAAAAAGGAACAAACAAGGAAAAACCAAGAATACCTCTTTCCTACCATTCCAACCCACCTCTCATTGACGTATGTGTGTATGCGTGTGCGCACTGTGGCGGGGAGAGGGGACAAATGAATAAAGATCATTACAAATGAATCATTTATTTATTTATTTTTATTTTTTTTATTTTTTTTTTATTATTTACATTGCCAAATCCCTATCGTTCCCCTGCGGGAGACGTCTCAAAATCGCGAGAAACGCAAAAGCAAAAGTTGTACAAGCACGTTCCCGGAAGACGACATCATCAAACAGGTAGCCTTCATAAATTACCCTCAAGAACTCCAGAAACTGGTGAAAGTAGGGAAGGAGTTGTTGATGCTGGAACACAAACATAGTTAGATGAAATAAGAAATTTATAAGTGCAGGAATGAATAAATTAATGAGATTACATACATAATCGAAGTACATGCCTCGAACGAAAGCTAAAAAGGCCACAATAGTCTCGAGGGAGAACCTTTCGGTGGAGGAGACATAGGGATGATGGAGGGAATACGCCTCCGCAGCGTGAAAGCTGAAATTGTACCTTCTGTCGTGAATGATGAGGTAAGTGAGGTCGGAGATTTCCTCCCTCCACCACAAATAACGCTCCTGCACCAAAGGAGCAAGCTCCAACATCATGTCCTCCTCCTCCGAAGGCTGCCATACTACGTAACGCATGCCCTCATAAAAGGACCGTTGATCGTAAAACGACATCCTCGATTTAATTTTGATCTAAAACAGAGAAATTATTTTCATTAAAAATAAACAGAGAAAATTTAAAAAAAAAAAAAAAAAAAAAAAAAAAAAAAAATTGTTAAAAATCAATGAATTAATTAGGTAAATTTGGGACTATCTCAAAAAAACGGTGAGAGATAGGGAAATTTTGTCGAGACCAAAAATAACGAGCTCGAGAAGCCCGAGGTTTTTGGCCTCTTGAAAAATTCTCCTAGAACGCACCATTAAAAAGATGGTACAAAAATAAGGCCATACCTTAAAAATATGAAGATTTGCTAAATTGGTCCAAAAAACGGTCAAAAATCCCACAGGATCCTTTATTTATTTATTTTCCTGAAAAAGAAAAATGTTTTAATAAAAATCAACAGGAAAATTGAATAAAATCAAAAATTTCAAAAATTGGGAAAAATCAATGAATTAATTAGGTAAATTTGCGATTATCTCAAAAACGGTGAGAGATAGGGAAATTTTGTTGAGACCGAAAACAACGAGCTCGAGAAGCCCGAGGTTTTTGGCCTCTTGAAAAATTCTCCTAAAACGCACCATTAAAAAGATGGTACAAAAATAAGGCCATACCTTAAAAATTTGAAGATTTGCAAAATTGGTCCAAAAAACGGTCAAAAATCCCACAGAATCCTTTATTTATTTATTTTCCTGAAAAAGAAAAATATTTTAATAAAAATCAACAGGAAAATTGAATAAAATCAAAAATTTCAAAAAATTGGGACAAATCAATGAATTAATTAGGTAAATTTGGGACTATCTCAAAAACGGTGAGAGATAGGGAAATTTTGTCGAAACCAAAAATAACGAGCTCGAGAAGCCCGAGGTTTTTGGCCTCTTGAAAAATTCTCCTAGAACGCACCATTAAAAAGATGGTACAAAAATAAGGCCATACCTTAAAAATTTGAAGATTTGCTAAATTGGTCCAAAAAACGGTCAAAAATCCCACAGGATCTTTTATTTATTTATTTTCCTGAAAAAGAAAAATGTTTTAATAAAAATCAACAGGAAAATTGAATAAAATCAAAAATTTCAAAAATTGGGAAAAATCAATAGATCAATTACATAAATTTGCGATTATCTCAAAAACGGTGAGAGATAGGGAAATTTTGTCGAGACCAAAAACAACGAGCTCGAGAAGCCCGAGGTTTTTGGCCTCTTGAAAAATTCTCCTAAAACGCACCATTAAAAAAAATGGTACAAAAATAAGGCCATACCTTAAAAATTTGAAGATTTGCAAAATTGGTCCAAAAAAACGGTCGAAAATCCCACAGGATCCTTTATTTATTTATTTTCCTGAAAAAGAAAAATATTTTAGTAAAAATCAACAGGAAAAACAATAAAAATTGTAAAATCCCAAAAATATAGGAAATCGATAAATCGATTTCATAAATTTGGGATTATCTCGGAAACGGTGAGAGATAGGGAAATTTCGTGAGGACCAAAAATGAAGAGCTCAAGAAGCCCGAAGTTTTTGGCCCCTTGAAAAATTCCCCTAAAATGCACCAATAAAAGGATACCTACAAAAATAAGGCATACTACAGAAAATACTGATTTCTTAAAGTAAGATTTTATTGGAAAATAGAGAGAGATAAGAACTGTGAATTGAGTGGAAGATTAAATTCAATGCTAATTAATAAATGTATAAAATCTTACCTTGGAAATTAAATAAATCACACTAAAACACTCAATCAATGTAAAACTGCACTTAGAGATAAGAGGAATGTGCTGAGTATGCATTTTCGAATCATGCCTTGAACGCGCGAGGAAGAGTGCATTACCGCCATCTGTGGGTGAATAGGAACCCGAGAATTATCCTCATTACCGACTCATTTGAATCCTGAGGAATCATACACCTTATAAGGCGTTAGAAAATACCTTATAAGGTGGGGGGCTGTTATATCCACCCCAGGATCAAATAAAATTTTTTTCCTTTGGACATTTGCTAATAATGTCGAAAACGCATGAGTTGCAAAAATGTCCAAATAAGGTGGAACATTTTTGCAATCAATTTGATAAAAACTAGAAGGTGTCGCAAGAATGAGAAATCGACGAATTGTGATGAATCGACAAAACGAAACATCTTCCAATAAACCACGAAAGTTAATCAGTCGCGATTTTACTGGGAACGAGCAAGGTTCCCAGTTAACTTTCGTACGGTCTTAGATAACTAAATAGATTTTCGTTTACACCGATTCATCATAATTTCGGGACAAGTTCTGGTGTGCCCAGTAACTCTGATTTTTGATCTATTGAGACGCAAAATCGGCGGTGGTCTTCGACAAGCGAAAAACTCTTTGTGTAAAGTACAGAATTCCGGATAATTCTAGTGAAAATTGACCAAGGCACACGCGGACTCCTCAGGCCTAAAAGTGTTAATTCTTTGTGCGAATTATTGTATCTGAATTCTCGAACCGACAAACGAGAAAATCAAACCAACAACCAATAAAACAACTGTAAAGGACAGGATCCAGAAAACTGTAAGTAATCTTAAAATCTGTGAAAGATTACAAAGATCCAAGTCCTCATAAACTCATCAGATTTGTGAAACACTTATAAAAAGAAGGGTTAAAATATAGAGAAATTGGGTATAGTCAAAAAGAGAGTATTTCCATTGAAATTTCCTACATCCTTAATTCCTTCACGCAAATAGTTTCACTTAACTCGCAGTAAAATAAAATAAAGAACCAATTCAATATAAACCTGCAAATATTAGAAATAAAAGAAACACCAGCACGGGGAAAATCATAACTAATTTTCCGAGAAGAAAGGTAAGAACTTCATTCCCTCCTTTCAAATTCTAAATTTCTTTGTTATTATTCAGATTCTCGGCTGAATAGTCCCTCCGGACATAACAATAGCAATAGTTAAAAAAAAAAAAAAAAAAAAAATAATTTAAAAGAGAGTCTCTCGTTTGTTTTAGGCTCATGGCGAGCCAGGAGCCGGCAGTTGAAATCTTACCGATCAACGGGGGAAATGGTATGATCTCTGTAAAGAATGGAAATCTGAGAATATACCATACCATCTGGAAGATGATCACTCACGTCGATTTGGCAAAATTTACAGCAAAGAAAGAGAAGTTCACGCAACATTATATGGAACTGAATAAAGCGTGTAATAAACTAGGGAGAAACTGTATAAATGAACCACAGATTGCGGAGATAAGAAATGCGTTGAGTTCAATAAAAATCGCTCATCGATACATGAGTGAGCTTCTCGAGGGGGAGGGGAAACGGTCGAAGCGAGCTCCGTTAAAATTCATAGGGCAGATTAGCAAGGTTCTTTTCGGAACTATGGACGAAGATGATGCTGCATATTATGATCAATGCATGGACGAATTAAAAACATCCAATAGGGAAACACTAATTTTAATCGCGAATCAAACTCATATCATTCAATCAGAATTCAATAGAACAGAAACGAACATAAAAAGGTTAGATAGTAGAATCAAAAAACTCAATGAAACACTGTCAATTAGTACTGAACACATCATTAATCAAATTGAAATAATTAAATTAAATGAAAATCTTGCCAATTTATTATCGGTTTTAAATGCAGAGATAAGTGAATATGAGGTTGATACGCAGGTGCTAGTTAATGCGATCCTCTTTGCAAAGAGAGGTCAGTTACATCCGTCGGTTCTGCCACCTGAGACGATATTGAGAGCAGCAGAAGAGGTGTCGCGTCATAATAAACTAACGGAATTCCCAGTACCTTTAGAGATGAACTATATTGCAGAATTTTTACATTTATCTGATCTAACAGTATATGCCAGGAAAAATAGACTAGTTTTCATATTAAAGACACCAATGGTTGAATTTTCGAGATTTACTTTATACAGACACATTACACTTCCGGAGAGAGCAAGTAATGGATCTGCGAACTTAATGATTTTTATTATACCCGAGCATCAATACACAGCAATCTCAGACAGATCAGATATATATTTTAAAATGGATGAGAAGGACATGAATTTTTGCAAAAAGGGAGGGATAGAGTTAATTTGCAGGGCAATCCGGCCAATATACGGACTTAACGACGCGCGTGATTGTGAGGTTCAAGTGACGATGAGTATGAGAAACAGGAATACAGAGGAATGTGATATTCGAGTCAAGAGATTTTCTCAAACGTTTTGGGCTAGAATAGGACTTAAAAATTCGTGGGTTTTCTCGGCTCCAAGATCAGACGAATTGAGGATTAGTTGCGAAGGGCAGGAAACAAGAGTGCAAATTGTGGAGGGAACAGGTAGACTAAATCTTCCAGAAAGGTGTGAGGTGAGATCGAACTCTGTAACCCTGATACCATTTAGAGAGGTTACATATGAAAATTCAGCTGAACTCATTCAAAAAAGCATGCTCGATATACCCAAAATCCTACAAGAAGCAGTGAGGGGTATCGGGGAGGGAAACATCTCGGAAATACTGCGGGAAACAGAATCACGTCAAACTTCTAAATCATTACAGAATGACGAAGACAGTATTGCAAAAGGTAGTATAGGATTACAAGATATCATTGACAAAGCAAAATCATTAGCGATACAGAAACAGACAACGCGAAAATTGAGAAATATTGAAAATAATCTTAGTTATACGGGTATCGGACTAGGAACGGTCTTTATTGTTTTGGGGATTGCATGGAAGATGTCTCTATGGTCAAGATTTGTCGGGTTCGGTCGGAGATTGGCATGGTTTACAGGTATTCGGAACCAGCTACAACCAAGGGAAGCAGAGCGAGGTAACACCAACGAAACAGTCGTGTCAATGAGCGATATAGCCACGAGAACCGAAGCAGAGGAAGTTGTGGAATCCAGGGAGGCAAGGGCCAGAGCCAGGACCCAGTCTATGGAGACATTGTGTTTGCCTCCGAGCTCAGACAACATGCAGCAAGTGCTAAGCCAAGCACAAATGATACTGCCAGCACAGCAAGGATATGCGGGTGTACAGCTAGCACGCTTTACTCCTGGGCAATGGCAACTGATGGAGGTGCCTTGGAATAATCGAGTTTTCGGCCCACAGTATCCGATGCGACGTGATTTGGGAGGACATACATTTTAATCAATCATATCATAACAAATTGGTTTATATCGAGCCAGCGGGTTGAACATAATGTAATCAAACTGTAAGATTCGATCGATGGGAAAACAAAAAAAAAAAAAGATCGAGCTTAGTTATTTTATCAATTTTATTAATTTGGGGATTTCTCAATTCATAGATACTAACAGTAGTCGTTCTAGGGGTAGAACCAATTCAATTGGGGGAGTGTGACGTGTGGAGATATCCACACGAAAATGTAAGGAATAGGATTACATCCGGAGTTGAAGATGTCGAGTCAGCGGTCTCACGGTCCGAGAGGAACCACACTTGGAACAGACTTCATTGACGGTGTTGGAGAGTGTCAATGATGGACTGTACCAAAGTGTTGGTGAGCGGACCCGTGAGACTGCTGATTAGGCACTTCAAGGTCTGGATGAAGATTGAGGACTGTCTTGCGGGACAGTCTACAGATAGCTCTCGAAACGAAGACTTGTACTTTATGAATAAACACACATATATATATCATTAACGGTGTCCAACAGTTATCGTGTCACTCCTCAGTTCAATTAAATTGAGGAACTCCCCGTGAGTTCTACCGAAGAGCAGATCCGGAGGTGGAGGTCATCAGGCGACCTCGGGGTAATAGTACACCAAAACGTCACATTTCCATTGATTAAAAAAAAAAATTGAATTTTTATTGATTAAAAAAAAATAGAATTTTTTATTGATGAATGAAAAACAAAATTTCAATTTTTTTATTGTTTTTTTTGTTTTTTTCATTGTTCTCATTTTTCGATGAAATTCAACAAATTTTGCACAAAAAATCACGGAAAAATAATGGAGAAAAAACATTTTCGGCCCTAATCATCATTAATTGGTGTTTACGCACAAAAAAGTGTTCCTTTAATTTTTGCTGAAACTTTGTTCGTTCGGGAAAAAAAAACGGTCGAACCGATTGGCTTGAAAATTTAGGGGGTGTTCCAGCACACATTAAACTAAAGAAAAACGTTGAAACATTTTCAATTTTCGCAAAATCCGCAAAATGCAGGACAATTTTCAAAAAAGGAAAAAAACACAATTTTTTGGTACTTTTTCGAACCAATTTTAAAATTGGAAGAAAATTTTTTTTCAATCAAACAATGCAAGAATCTTACAGGAAATTCATTCAAGTTTACGAATCTCATCATCCGCTTGCTGTGCGATCAGGAGTTCTGGAGATATCGACGATTAAAGACAAAAGGGTGTTTTTTGATTCAATCGACAATATCTCAGCAACAAAGGGTCGTAGAGAAAAAAAAAAGTAAGAAATTGAAGCTGAAAGACCAGGCTACATGATCCTCATAAGGGTTGAGTCGAGCAAATTTTTTTGAAGTCCGTGGAACAAGTTGAAAAAATGAAAAAAAAAGAAAAAAAAATTTTCCACTTTCAACTCTCCTATCTCGTTATAACAAATGGTCATAAAAAATTCTCATCTCAAGATTTAAAGAGTAGAGACTTCAAGCTTTCCAACTAATTTTTTTTTATTCTGATACGATCATTTTTGGCGAAGTTACAGCCATTTGAAAATCAAGCAAAAAACTGACAAAATTTACCGTTCCCTTAATTTTTTTGCTGGGTGTAGATAGATCAGCAGCTAACAATTTAATTACTTCCTCTAGTTGAGTCACGCACAAGCTGGCGACAAGTCATTGTTTCGTAGGACAATTTATCACAGTTTATTATTTTATTTATTTTTTTATTATTTATTATTTTATTTATTAAAATAATAATTTATTATTTTATTCATTGAAATAATGATTTATTATTTTATTTCAAACAGTTTATTATTTTTCAATGCTAGGTACTTGTACGTTGATCCAATAAGGAAGATGTACGCAAATTCTACCATGATATTAATTCACGTTTGTAATGTTGTAAATATATACAACCATTTTAAATTATTTAATGCTTTATTTGTTCAACGTATTTCATCTTTTGATGCTTTACATTTGTAGTAACAGTAATAAGATTTCTAAAATTTAATAACATTATTTTATGAAACTCCATTTTTCATCGTGGATAAAAATAGTTATTTTCTCATGGAAACTTCGTGGTAGTAACACTGGTAGTATTGAAAGATCAAGTTACAATAATCACATATTCGGGAAAATTATATTAGACATACACTCAAATAGCGGTTTTAGAAAATCCACGAACTACTCATTTGGATCATGCTGGAAAGCTTTCCATGCCGTGAGTGGAAAATGGAATAAGTTTTACCCATAATTTATAGTATACCCCTTGAAGTGAATAAAGATTCGTCCATCCAACCTGCTTTTTTCTCTCGTTTACTTCATAGCTTTCCAGCTTATTTCATATAAAGTCCACAATTATTCCGCATGTAGGCAAGAATAAATCTACTGAGTGAACTAGCAACGAAAAAATCATTTTCGGGTTATCAAGGTGAGTGAGCTACAAAAAAATCTATTCGTAATTTAGTAAGCAATAGAAATGCATTCTGCTATAATGAAGTGGCTTGTTGATTATTGTCATTCTTCAGAATTTGATTATTCTGATTTCATTATGCTTCAACCAAATTATTATCGTCTACACGATATTATCAGCATAAGTGATTAAAATTCATTATCTTTGCATGCAGTATCGCATTGTATCTTTGCTGGAATAAAGTGGGAAATCACCATGGTTGATAGTCGATCGTTATTTATTAGGTTCAAATACTAACAATGATACACTGACAAAAAAAATTATTTTATCATTAAAGTAATTTCTTGCACCAAATATATAAACTTCTGGATGTGAAACGATTGGGAGATGAATACTATTCACTTTCACAAGTTGTGTCTGGATTCCGAGTATTATTTGCAAGAATAATCTTTTAACAATTTTTTGTGAGAATAAATAGTATTCTTCTCCCAATCGTTTCGCATCTAGCAATTTATATTGTTACGACCTGGCTGTCCCTGCGTATTACCCTTGGTAATCCAGATTCCGTTGAATTGCCCAGACTGAAATCCCGTTTCCACTGGAAGCCTTAACTACAATATAGTTTGGAAAATTTTATAGGTTCCGTCAACAACTACTAAACGCGGCTGAAATAAATGTGCGGACGAAATACGTATTTGTTTTCACAGTTTTATTTAACACTTAACTATTAACTGAATACACTGATCTTCACAATTTGGTTTTATTAATTAAGTTCTTTAAATTTAGATTTGAACTTTTATTCCGAACTGTGATTTTTGAGAGTCTTCAGAATTTTTACTTATGTTTTCAGTGAACAAATTAACTTGGAATTAATTTAGTGAATTTGTTTGAATTCAGGACTTTGAACTGTTTGAAGTTTTTCGTTGAACTAGTTTCACTGAATTTAACTGATTTTGTTTCTGTATTTTTCGAATTAGGAAAACTCGTGTGGGCGTGAATTTGAAACAAAGGAAAACGGGATTGGTCAAAGAGAGAAAAGTGGGAAAAGGTTCAAGGGGACACGCCTGTCCCCTGGGCCAGCGTGGACCCTCCTCGAGAGGTCAAAGTTTGTTTTTCGAATTTTGAAATTCGTCTGGGTTTTTCCAAAGTTCGGTTTATTTATCTTTTCTTTATTTAGGCCTGTCCTATCTCGTTCGAATTTGTAACCAAAAATGTTATCCAAAAAATGTACGCGTGGATGTTTAAATTAGATTATTGTATTTTAGTGACTCATCTTTGGAAAAAAATGTGGAGTCCAATCCAGATGCAAGAATTATTTGTTATTTCCTCTTATTTGGTAAGGTTCTCGTATCGCCTGAGAACATTTCTGAAATTTGAGTAAAATTACTATCTAGACTATACTACAAGTAAATAGCGCCCGACCGTCGATAACTTGGTATTTTTTAAGGATTAGTGCATGCGTGTGGCACTGCGAGGGACGTAAAAGAGGGTGCGTGGAACCCACGCGACAGAAGTGAAACTTTTCATACATGAGCCATTGGTCATTTTACACTTGGCTTTGGATTAAAATATTTCAAAAACTATGCAAAATTTATCGAGACATGCTGTGAATGAAATTTAAAGGGAAGATTGACGAACAAAATAAGCAGAACGCTGTTTTTCTACGACCAGTAGTTTCCGAGATATCATTTTCTGAATGAGTAGTTCAGAAACAATGGATGAGGCCCGATAGCAAATAAATGACCGCTTGGACGCCCTTTCTAAATTTTTCATTCAAAAATCGATATTTTAATAACTACGAGTCGTAAAAAAACGGAGGTTTGCTTATTGTATTCGTTAATCTTGCCTCTAAATTTCATTCACAGCATGTCTCGATAACTTGTGAGTAGTTTTCGAGATATTTCTCCTTCATCCCACTACTCTACTCTTACGTTCCTCTCAAAGCCTTCCACTCGTTTCGTGACGCGAGAAAAAAGTTGGTACCCTCCCAAAAGAAGTTTCACTTCAACAATATATTTGGTGCAAGAAATTATTTCACTGATAATATAATTTTTTTTCTCTCAGTGTATTATTAAGATACAAGAGATGACATTACTAGTTTTTATATTGCTCCCTTCTCTATATTTTTACCGTTCTGCAACAATCAAATTCAAAATCTTCTTCATATAGAATAAAGAAGAAGATTTGAGTAAACGTTAGGAGATTTTTTACACGGTATGTTTTTTTTCATAATGATACCACTTTCGATTCCTCAAACAATATGTTGAGTATGCTCCTCTCAACTGTGTGGGTACTTTGTATTTCGTTGACCTGGAATTCCTGATAACAGGTGCTTTGTAGCTAATGATTCCTCTCAGCTGTAATTCTGGTGATGTAGAGAATTTGATCCGTTTAGGAATTCTGTCGGCCAGTACCATACTTTCAGTCGCTGAGAAAATTGGCTCAATCATTAAGAAATTTCCTGAAAAAATCAAATGAGATCTAACTCCAGCCGAACAGCAATGTCCTTGACACTTGGTAAGCGGTACTTCATCTAAGATGTCGTCCAACATCTTTGCACCATCATCTTTTTCAATAAAATTTTTCAATGGAACTTTCAATATAAAATGTTCATTTGCAATTGGTGAATACCCATCTTCACAAGAACTGGTCTGAATCACTTGTGAAATGTGAGGATAAAGTTTTTTACTCATGTGATTGACTGATATTTCACAATCAATAACGTAACAGTTATATTCAGGGTGACCCGCTTGTTTATCACCAAAATTTTTCAAGAGAATGTTGCATCGCTCACTATAAATCCCAGTGTTTATTTTCTTCTGAATTCTCACCTTGTCTATCAAAGCTAAAAATTCATTATCGCCTTTGCATTTCTTAACGACGGAGTCTGAGAATCCTATAGAGTCAATAGCTGTTGCGAGCGTGAGATGAAATAATGCGTCGAATGCATCTGTTGAATGTAAATCATATTTATTCTTTTTTTTCCGAACTGCTTCCAGCCCAATTTCATCTCCACTTTTCAACAGAGGCATGCTGCCTACAGGACTTCCTAAATCGAAATGATGCGGTGAATATGTCTGTCGAAGATATATTCCTCGGCATCTTTCAGACTGTACCGTCCCTTCTTGATCCCTTTTACGTTTTCTATTAGTCGTATCCATTTCTTCCCTTTCTTTCCTCATTTTTCTCCCAGAATCATGACATCTACGTTCTTGGCCATATCCTTCAGCACCACCAATTTCTTTTGAGCAATTCTCATCAAGATGTACAGGTTTTCCATAGAGCTGGAAAAAATTCATTCAAAATTCGACTTAAATTCATCATAATGAACATTTCAATATTCGTTCTGTGAGGCTACTTACACATTTATGCACTCCATCGGGGAAATTACCATCAGCACAGCAAGCCCAAATACCACTAGAGTTGTCGTCGACTGGACTTTGCGATTCTTTCTCGCCTCTTGAATCGATATGAGGGAGATTATCCGTCACAATCAAATTTTCCATTGATCTCTCCAGCGGTGTAGAGGAATGTGTTTCCTCACAACCAAACTCACATTCAGAATCACATGTGGATGAATGCAATGTACCATCATTAACTTGACTTTTCTTCAAATTTTCAAGCTCAGTATGAATTAACATTAAGCGTTCGTCGTAAAAACCTTTTTGCAGTATGTAGAAAGTATCTACACGAGCCTTCAATGAGCCTTTCATGAGAACTCTCTTCATTTGGAAAAACTCATTTTCTCCTGGTGAACTCGTAGCCGGTATTCTTGCAGATGGAAATTCGGCAATGTATACGCAACTCCACATTGGTAACCGCTCCAACTCTTCGAGGAGCTTACGGGAAAACTCTGGAACATAATATGGACTAGGTTCACTACCTGGATTCAATTCAATATCTGTTTTCACCAACTCGTTGATATCATGACTCCATTGTGCCCATAAATTTGACTCCAGTGTTTCTGTCTGATCGACTTCGAAAATGGGTTTTCTATTTGCGCTAAGTTCTTCTGCCTCGTCAATGAGTGAGTCAATCTTGAAAGACTCTTCAGAGTCTCGTTCAACAAAATTTTCTGTAAAGATTCTTAGCATTTTTTTTCTCTGATTGTCTGAAGCTGACTCGCTACTGTTAGGATTGGCACCAGTATTTGGACTCTGGGAGGTAGTGAGTAATGATCTGCATATCACTTTTAAATCATTTATATTACAGCACGTAATACATTTGCCAATGCCAGCCTTATAATAACGAGCCACATCTGTATGTATATCTTTCATCGAATCAACGAATATCTTCATAAAATGTGCCGCGTCAGCTCTGATCCAACAAGAGGGTTTAACACTTGGAACCAAGAATGAGTTCAAATATTCTTGTATAGTAAAGAAAGGTGTGAAAGCGCGTATGCAAGCTGCTTGAAGAGC
This sequence comes from Aleiodes alternator, assembly GCA_963921955.1. Taxonomy (NCBI): domain Eukaryota; kingdom Metazoa; phylum Arthropoda; class Insecta; order Hymenoptera; family Braconidae; genus Aleiodes; species Aleiodes alternator. The sequence goes on along the minus strand of OY998102.1, from coordinate 1,841,538 downwards.
CAGAGCACCATCTACCACGACTTCATTGGGCGATGGCAAGCCGAATACGTTCATACAACTATTCAACCACAACAATATGTCCCGTGTAGTGTGCCGCTCACTCAACATTTGTAATAATGATATTTGAAAATTTTTCGTCCGTACAGCAGCATGAGTCAAAAATATGGGACCAGATTGTGACCCACCTGGTCGAATGATGGGATAATTAATGGAGCCAGAACTATCAATACTCAGAGATAAGTAACTAGTTTCTGCTAAATGTTTATACATTCTCTGTTGAGCTGCTGTTGAGTAGCACACCATGAAAGGGTCACTATTGATCAAGGCGATTTCACCTTTCATTCTATCTGGTCGTAATATTTCTAAAGCTCTTATGGGATTGTCATCCAAATATGTTCGACGAATCGCTTCATGGCGTATTGTTCGAATTACTGTTTGTTTTGGAATGAAAGGTGCCCATGAATCACCTGGCCTCATCCATTTACCAGCCTGATTTGCTTGGAAAACTTTTGGTGGTACTGATAGTAGTTTATCACCCCACTCCTTACGTTTCTCACCTGTTACGAATACCAGAGAACATATTTTATTTGGAGATCCTTTTATACCAGAACAAACCATGGTCATCACATTCTCTTCAAGTGTAATGGAGCAATTGAGATTCGAATCACAACCACAATACCCATGGAAATGACCAGAGAAGTCTTTGTTGATTACGTGGTATTTGAAGTGATATCCATGAGATGCTCGTGTTGTGGCCCAAATTTTTTTTCTGATGAAATCCTCCCAAATATCTGTGAAAATATATTTCTTTTTTAGTTGCCGACCCCAATATCCGAAAAGCTAGATCTTGAGAAAATCTGAGAAATCGGCGTTTATCAAGTTACACAGTGAAGAAAGATTTCTCAATTTAAAATAGTGCAGTAAATTGATCCAAGAACGTGCTGGTTACTCAAACTAAGAAAGAGAAAGTCACTTGATTCAATTAAGAGAGGAAAAGTCACTTAATATAAATAAAAAAGTAACTGAAATTGAGTGCTTTCTGGGTTTTTTTATTTTAAAACTAAACGCCCTTGATGTAACCCCTTATGTTGAAATTATTCAAGGAAAAATCGCGTTCTCACTTTTCGTAAGTCTTGTAGGGGTTATGCTTTTGGAACGTACTAATTTTTTCTCTTCGGTCTACTTGTAATCCCCTTCCCCCCATCCCATTTTCTTTATTCCCACACTTCATATTAATATCAAATATATGGCAGAAGAATTTCAATAACAGTCATACAAATTACTAGAGCTGTGAATCATCAATATTCTATTTAAATGTTCCATTTATAAATGTGTGAATCATATATCACAGAGTTATCAATCAATTTTTGGGAGAATTCAACGCCATTCCACTAAATTTAGCCATCAGGTTATTTATTGTTTCATTGAGAATCAAGCTATTCAATGCAAATAGAACTGAGTCTTCGATTAATTTCACACTAACGGTTGTTGACAGTTATTCAATGTCCGAGACATTGAATACGGATAAATCTTCCCTATTTTTTACCAAGGAAAATGCAAATTATTTTCTTTCAAGATGTAGACTTTCTTGAACGTTAGGGAATATTCTGCATACAATTTCACCATATTATAATCAAATTCACCATTCTCTCTGTCCAGAATGTGCCTTCTTTCCTGTTTTCACGATTTGAAGAGAGCATCGGGAGATATTTTGTGGCCTGAGTTGATGAATCTTCAACTGATTCATCATTCTAATTTGTCCACGATGTTTCTCAATATCCCTCAATGTCCCTCATTCACTTGAAAAGTTGGATGGAATACTGGAGGATATTTTGAACACTAGAATGGTACATTTTCAATTACTACTGCATCATTCTTTTGATCCAGAGCGTCTCCCCTCAACTCGACAAATTGGAAAAAACATCCGAAAAAATTCTGAGCTTTGAGCTGGTGAACTTCGAACGAGTTTACCTTTGTTTGTGTCCAGGATATCTATCTCTCCAACTTAAAGAGCTGGAATAAAACATAGGAGAATATTTTATCATTTCTTCTATTTAGAATGTCCCCGAAATTATATTCTCAACTGGATGAGCTGCATTGAAAGATATTTCCAGGACTGAGCTTTTGAATGTCTTAATGAATTCTCCACTTTTCTTGTCCAGAATGTCCACAATACTCTCTCCGACTTGTCAAGCTGAAGGGAGAGTATTGAGGAACATCCCGAACAGGAAGAACGATGACTTGGTTGGAAATTCACGAATCCAATGTGTAGAATGTTCCTCCTGGCTTTTTTCACCTTGTCAAATTGAAGAACACGTATTAGGGGACATTCTATATGGACTTGAGACCCAAAATATTTTCCAATACTCCCTTCAGCTCTTCAAGCTGAACAGAGTATCAGGAAACTTCGTGAATGGAAAGAATGTTGAATTCAATGAAAATTTATCAGCCATGTATCCAGAATATTGCTCAGTGCTGAAAAAAATCTACATGCAGAAAATCAATATCATTTGCATAGTTTCGCTGGTAAAAAATGAGAGTCATTCATTCTTGTTCAGTATCTTCAACATTGGATAGGTTATTCATTATATTTATCTATTGTCACGTATTTTTAATCCACGGTAATTAAAGAATTGCGTGAAACTCAAAGAAATCAAAATATCAAAATAAAATCAATAAATTCAAACAACATTGATTGTTGGGCGCCAGGACGACCTTTCATCCGAAAATCAAAACAACAAAGAAAAATTAAAATTTAATCCCCAGGTGATTATCCGACTAGTCAGTAACAAAAGGATTTCAAATCCAAAATCCTAATGACCGCGGAGGCGGCTGGGTTCAATAACTCACCTGTAACGTATTGAAAAGAAATACAGAGTTCTAAATAAAAAAATTCAATTTTGTTTTATAATTTTAATTCAGAGCGATATCTCTTTTAACTGTGCTCTTTAAAAAAAAATATTACAGTATAATGAAAAAATAAATATTTAGTTACTGAATTTAATTTTCGTTAAACAATATTATAAAGTTTTTTTTATTATCGGGAAAATAATACGAATCAATTATTCAGGACTCTATATAATTTTATTTATCATAACAACAAAAAAAATCATGATAATCAGAACTAATTCAAAAGTCCCGACAAATTTTCACTAACACAACGAAACATTAATTAACAACACAATTTAAATTGTCGTTAAAAAAAATAGTCAAGAAAATTAAAAGTCAAAATTTGAATTAATTCTGATTCACGCGACAAGTACCTTAAGACTTTATAGTCGCATGGACGATCGGCGTCCTTTGAAATACACCTTTATAATTGCCAGCGATAAACTTGAAGTAATAAAAAAATTAATCATAAAAAATTAAATTAGACGAAACAATCGCCGTCATCGAAATCAAAAGAAAATAATGATAATAATAATCAAAATTTTCGTCTAAAATTATCACTTGTAATACCCCGAGTGCTTGAAAATTAGCGGGTATTTCACGAAAGTTTTGTTGCTCAGCAACACGTGCGTGAAGTTTGGCAGTAACAAAATCCCGAGCACTCGCGTGCGAGGGATTTTGTGACAAACTGAACGCACACGTTGCTGAGCGGGTAAACTTGAGGGAAATACCCAATTCATTTTCAAGCACGAGGGGTATTCGGGGGATTATTTTTTTGATTCCAATTTTGGCGAAAGGGTGCACGGATTTGACATTTTCGTGGGATAAAGAGGGTTGGAATTTGTTTAAAAACGTTTGTTTGCTGCTTAGCAACAGCCGTGGTATTACCAAAAATTATCGAAATAATACACACCACGTGATGTCAAATCCCGTGCTCCTATTGGTCGAAATTGGGATTGAAAAAATAATCGCTGAAAATTAACTTAAATGCCGACCAATTTTAATAAAAAAATTATTTAAATCACAATTTCTCAATTAATTTTCCCGACAATCATTTTCCGAAAATAAAAAAAATCATAACAAATAATTAGCGAGAAACGAGAAACATTAAACCATTTGCGTTTATTTAATTTCGCGAATAATACCAAAAAAAAACTATCACGCCACGGAAAATCCGAAAATGGCGGTTACCGGCGTCGTAACGACGCTAACAAAAAAAATGTCCAAAAATTATGCCGAGAATAATCACACCCTTACCGGAGTGTTGTTGATTAACCTCGAAACCAAATCCTTTCTTCAATCCTCCAACTTCCCCGGTAATCATCCAAGAAAATCTCCAATTATCCTCGGTAATTTTAATTTCTCCAAAAATAATAATTGCAACGATAATTATTGCGATTATTGCAACGGTAATTAATCGAAAATATTTTGCAGCGAAAATCACGTCTGTACTATTTGCCACCAAAACGGAAAGTGAGGGAAGACGCCGGCGTGCGTCGAAAATTAGACCACAGGTGGCTCTTCCCAAATTAATCGGCCAATGACGTTAATTCTATTCTTTTATCACCGGTATTATTTTGCTTTAAATCCGGTAATTAAATAAATAATAAAAGAATAAATCTCATAATTATACGTCAAAAATTCCGTTAAAATTTTCTATGATGATCTCTTAATTAATTTTCATCATAATCAATTAATATCGAATTAATTCTCATTTTCCAGACGTCCTTAATTTCCTTAATTCTCCGCCAATCAGAATGAAGAGTCCAACGGAAAAATTCTCCCATCGATTTCCATTTTCTGCGTCGATAACTTCCTTGAACAGCTCTCTGTAATGCTCGTTCGTCCGCAGGCGCCCCTTCCGGCGTGAAGAAAAACTCCGGCAAGAGCGGGAATATTCAAGACGGGAAAGAAATCAATTAAATCAGTAAAAAAAAAACATAAACATCGTTTCTCGTTTCTCGGACAGTCCGTTCTGGTGGAGAATGAAACTAATTTCCAACGCGATACCGGTCTCAAGAAACAATACAGATTGTAACGCAAATATGGCGTTACACTATACATTCAACTTTGTAAGACAACACGTAGAAAAATTCTGATGGCGGCTGCCATCACAAATTTGCCGCTTTCCATGGAGGTCTTCGCCATGGCATTTTTTTCCATGGCAATTCTCTCCATGGTGTTTCTTTCGATAGCTTTCCTTTCTATGGCGTTCTTTTCCCTTGGCCTTTTCTGCGATGGCTTTTTTTTCCATCGCGATTTTTTTCATGGCGATCCTTTCCATGCCGATTTTTTCCATTGCGATTCTTTCCATGGCGATTCTTTCCATGGGGTTGTTTGCCATGGCGATTCTCCTCATGGTGTTCCTTTCGGTAGCTTTCTTCTCTATGGCGTTCTTTTCCCGTGGCGTTTTCTGCCATGGCGATCCTTTCCATGCCGATTTTTTCCATTGCGCTTCTTTCCATGGCGATTCATTCCATGGCGGTTTCTTTCAAAGCGATTCTTTCCATGGCGTTTTCGCCATGGCTATTCTTTTCATGACGTTTCTTTCCATGGCATTTCTTTTTATGGCGATTCTTTTCATGACTTTTCTTTCCATGGCATTTCTTTCCATGGCGATTCTTTCCCTTTTTTTCCATAGCTTTCCTTTCCATTGCGTTTTTTCCCATGGCGTTTCTTTTCCATGGTGATTTTTTCCATGGTGATTCTTTCCATGGCGATTCTTTCCATGGCGATTTTTTCCATGGCGATCTTTTTCATCGCATTCTTTTCCATTGCATTTTCTCCATCGCGGAATTTGTCAATGCGAAGTTTGCCATGGACAAATTTGCTATAACCATAAATTTAATGGTGGATATTTGTGTGACGTTTGAATTTCACAATCATAGAATTTTCATGATTATCAAAAAATCCTTGAGTTATAATGTCATTAATACTCAGAGTATTAGCGCAGATTTTTCCATAGAGATACTTCTGTGAAAAAATGTCTTCATGAAATCGAATTTGATAAAGAGGTTCTTCATAAAATGATTTCTTATAAAGTTTTTTGAAGTGAAACTTCTTTTGGGAAGGTACCACCTTTTTCTCGCGTCACGAAATGACTGTAAGGCTTTGAGAGGAACGTGGTAGTAGAGTAGTGGGGGGAAGGGGGAATTTTTTGCTGCTGCCGTCGGGTCGCTCTCCAGATGGTGGGGGAAGCCTGTGTTTTATTTTAATTTTTTTTTTTTCAATACTCGGAGAGAAAAATATGGGAATATATCTAAATAATTTTTTTAAAAATTACGGAAAATTGCCATTCAAAGGAGGAGTTGTCATGGAACACGACCGAAAAATATCCATGCTCCACCTCATAATTCTTGCTCTTTTTTTCTTGAAAAATTGCCATTTTACACTCGGCTTTGGATTGAAATATCTCGAAAACTATTCAAAAGTTATCGAGACATGCTGTGAATGAAATTTAGAGGGAGGATTAACGAATAAATAAGCAAACCTCCGTTTTTTCATGACTCGTAGTTATTAAGATATCGATTTTTGAATGAAAAATTCAGGAAGGACGTTCAAGCGCTCATTTATTTGCTATCGAGCCTCATCCATTGTTTCTGAACTACTCATTCAAAAAATGATATCTCGGAAACTACTGGTCGCCGAAAAACAGCATTCTTCTTATTTTGTTCGTCAATCTTCTCTCTAAATTTCATTCACAGCGTGTCTTGATAAATTTTGCATAATTTTCGAGATATTTTAATCCAGAACCAAGTGTAGAATGACTAATGGCTCATGTATAAGAAGTTTCACTTCTGTCACGTGGGTTCCACGCACCATCTTTTTTTCATATGAAGGCATTTTATGAAGATATTTTCTATGAAATATATACATATCGTTACCCTAATGACAGAGTAACGCTTTCTATAAGGATTTCATAGCACTGACATGACTCTGTTATTAAGAGGACGATAGAATATTTTTCATCATATCATTTCTTTACATTTTCAATTTTTTTTTGCTGATGAATCTTTGATGATTCGAATTGAATCATTCCGAAATACTTTGAAATTTAATTTTGGAGACTCAAAGTCCGCTAGACTGTCTTCGTTACTTGGTAATGCTAATCTGTAGTTTCTAGCAGTTTTTTATCATCATCATCTCCACTTTTTTCTTTTGTTATTTTCAAGTACAGTCTACTCGCACTCCTCGTCAGTAGTAAGGGCGCGTTCTTAGCGAAAAGGGGCGTGGCTTCCCCCCCCCCCCCTTCCCCCTCTATTGTGCGTCGGTCCCATTGTAGTCCCCCTCTATTGTTAGGGTGCAGGTGTTCACCTGCTGGGTGATTTATGGGTTTTCCGGCGTGAGAAAGATTTTCTTTGAGCGTGGGTGGCCGAGTTGGGTCCGCAAGATGGTGGAGGGCTTAGGGAGTGGGTGGTGGGAGGAAAATAGGGTGGCGGGAGGAGGAAAATAGGGTGGCGGGTGGCATGTGGGGTATCTTTGGAAAGGGGAGAATGAGGGGAGGAGGGTCGTGAAATAAAATTGTACAAATTCCGAAAACGAGAGACAAAATCTCGCAACTCTAAAAGTTCCTTTTTCAAAACTCAGACCTGAAAAATGAGAAGAAAAAGAAAAAACATTCATGTTTTCTCCTCATCCTCTTTGCCTCCTTTTCCTCAACCTCATGCTAAAAAAGGTGTCTTTTTCTAGACAACCTGCCGCAAGAAAACATGGTTTTTTCTTTTCGTTCCCAACGGAAAGATAAATTGCCCCAAGGTCCGAAAAGCCAATTATATATATGAAAAGACCTCTTTTCATAGAAAACCCTGGAAGGATCGAGAAAGGTTTTTTTCTCTCCTTCTTTTCTCTCCCTTTTTCGTTCTACAGGTTTTCTCTCTCCCCTAAACAGAAAAAACTCCACGCAGCAATAGAATGACCAGCCGAAAAATAATCCAAGAGATAGGAAAAAGCCCCTTTTCAAGAAACAACCTGAAAGGATCGAGAAGTTATTTTCTCTCCTTCTCTCTCTCTTTCTAAAATACTATCTTTTGCAGAGCGTTCTTTCACTTCACGCAGAAAGCGTAAATTCCTCTTAGGAAAGAACCCGAAAATTCTACCATTCTCTTTCTCTCCCTCTCTCTCTCTGCGGGAGTCCACCTTTAGGATTTTACTATTTGGGATAAACCCCTAAGAAAACCCAAAAATTCTCTCTCTCTCTCTCTCTCCCATTCTGCGGTAGACCACCTTTCCAGGGAAACAACTGGAGGCTGTAGAGGACAAGGTTGGTTGGAATAAATGAGAAAAAAGTATTTTTTTTTTTAGAATTAAAATTTCACATTTATTTTTATTTTTTTGTCTTAAATAAGTTTTTTATACATATGTATCATAGGGCACATAAAAGGCCGGCATCTGAACAGGAGTGCCTAACGCGTAGCTCAAATTGTTAAAATCAAAATGGAATAATTCACCAAAAAATTGGTATAAATATTCTAAATTGTATCGGGGAAAACGCTCGCGTAGGTCTGCATGAGTGCCTTTATAGATGTCCTCAAAGTCAGTCTGGATGTATTCTCGTAGCTGATCAGCATCCGGTAATGCGTTATGCTGCATATGTTTCATCACGACCCGTGTAGTGATATCAAGAAGAGAATCCTTGTATGCAGCAATCGGCAAACTGCTCAAGTGATTCAACCATTGATTGGCCCACGATGATTTCCTTTTCAGCTCCAGAATTGTTGATTTCAACATCACAATCTTTTGTTCACCATCAGCGTGGGAGAATGTGATGGAACGATTTTGGAAACTGTTTGTAAATTGCACATTCAGCTTTCCATAAATCTTTTCTTGGAATTGCTCTTAGAGCTCCGCTGAACGTCCCGTTGCCTCGAAGTATCGTTGTAGGTAAGGGAGATCCTCGCACAGCAGGTGCCATTCTTCACCACTTAGAGGAATTACAGCACGATGCGGGCGTGACGCAATTATTTGTACTGTCCGCCCAAATTCTTTTTCAGTGTCCCATTGTAAGCCGACACGAAGCTGCTTTGTGTCGGACTTATTCAAGGATAATAACTGCGCCAATACCACATGCTGTTCGGGTGCACTACTCATCACTGACTTGCTGGTGGCCATGATCCCACAGCAGGTATAAAGGCAAGGTTGAACTGACGCTAGTGTCCGTCGGAACCTTTTTTATAGGCGGTTTTTTTTTCCGAACATTCGCGTCAAGAAAATGGACCATACACGCGTGAACCCCTTCCACTCCGTGCTCTGATTTTCCACTCGCCCGCGCGTTTTTAGCGAAAAAAGGGGGCAGTACGTATCCCCACTACCGAGGATTTTCAGAGCCCCTGCGATTGGGGAAAATCGGACCAGCGTATCCCCACTCCCATGGATTTTCCGTGCTCCGAATACGGAAAATTAGGGGGGGGGGGCTAGTTCGACCAAGTTTATGAAATTTGAGGCATAGCTCCCACCTGAAAAAGGGCATCAACATCACGCGATATGGAGCAAAAAATGGAAATAAACGTGAATAGAGTGAATAAAGTGATTAAAAAAGTGCCCGGTGGAAAGTGGATTCAACCGTTACAGTGAGCGTCGAGAACAATGAAGTGGCCCCAGGGAGTCTCCCAACAAGGAAGGATACCGTCGAAACTCCTCAGGTGAAATTACCAAAAGTAAGGGTAATAAAACCTGTCATAAATCGACAACCTGTCAGCGGGGGGCCTGTGAGGAAAAGACGAAGGATCTCCAAGGAGGACGAAGAATGGTTGAAACGGGTTAAAGAAGTGTTCAACGATAAAAATGATCGTTCATTACATTCAGCGTGGGTAAGATGGCTGAATAAAATGAAAGAGGAGAGGCAGAGGCGGCTCATCACAGCAGCAAAGAAGAAAGAACAGTTTCTCGCTCAAGATAAACTTCGCAAGGAAAAGGAAGAGAAATTGATTGCAGCATCAATTGAAAAAGAAGCTGCGATTGACGCTGTATCACGCATGGCGGAGTGCTTCGACGAAGAACAATTCAAGGCTTATGGTAAATATCGATTCTAATGAGTCTTTTCAAGGCTTTTTTAGTGAAATTTTAAATAAATCACCGATTTTCATTTTTTTCTGCTACAGCTGATCGTCTACCGTCAATTAACACACCCCCTTCGGAAGGGTGTCCACGCTTCACCTCACAGGAGTGGGTTGATCTGAACATGTGGATCTCTGATAACGAAGATGAAAACATGCTGCGACAAGGAATAGATTACGCAAGTCTCACGCAGCTTTTGTAAAAATCCGATGAATTTCATTTTTTTGTTTCGCTTAATTTTCATAAATAACTTTTCTCTCAAATAACGTATTCATTTGAAATTCTCGTGACATTTATATTATCGTCGAGCCTACTCATTGTTATAGAAACAATATATAAAATAAGAACTTTTATTAATAAAGAAAAAAAAAGTGAAAAAAGTAAAAAATTTAAAAAAATTTAATTAAAGAAAGAAAGAATTTTTCCTGAGAAACGCCCATTCTATCTCTCTCTCTCTCTCTTTCCTCCTTTATGGTGGTTGTCCACCGAGAGATTTCTTCAAGGAGGGGGGGGGGAAGGTTTACCTGAAAAACATGAAAATCTTTTCGTCTCTCTTCATCCCTAGAAAAACATAAAACTGCATCTCTTTTCATTTTCCGCTTTCTCCAAGATGTCTTCTTCTGGAGCACGGCTTTAGGGATGCTATTCCCTCTTCATCTGGGTTTTCTACTGGATATATAAGCTGCTCGGAAACTCTGGTTGTCACAATCAGTTTTCCAAGCAACTTGGATCTTTAAAATTTCTTTACGTTTTTTTTTAAAAAAGTGACAAAAAAATGGCCGTTGCTATTTTAGACGCGATCGCAGTGATGTTTGTGTTTGAGGTGAGTTTTTTTCGTGATAATCCCAGTGTTTCTTTTCGTGGTAATACGGGTGTTTTTTTTTTTATAATAATAATAATGTGTTTGTGTTTTTTTTCGGGCAGATGCAGCATCTTCGTCGTCAGCGGGACATGGACCGGGCCATGAATGAGTGGTTCTCTTGGAGGGACCCAGAGCAAGGGACGTATGAAGGGGAGGACGTGTGGGGCATCTGGGAGCTCTTCTCCAGGTCGGAGATAGTGCAGAGGCAGCTGGAGCAGCAGGCATACCTGGTAAGGATTTTTTTCAATTTTTTCTTCAATTTCTACTTTTTTTTTAATTCCCAACCCTTTTTTCCCGTTTTCATAGCCAAAATTGTATTCTTTTTTCTGTTACAGCGCGGTGAACAGTTCTCTGGAGGAATAGGGCCGAGTACACCGAGAGCCCGTTGGGTCGCGGACCTTAGGGCGGAAGTCCGCCAGAACATCCGAGAGGCAGAAGCCGTCGCAGTGCACTTTCACCTGGAGGACCACTGAGACCTGCGGATCCTCTTCGGAGAAGTCCCACCGACCCCTATAGTCCAGGACGAAAACTGGGACCTGGAGTCCTGGGATTAACCCCATCGACCCTCCCCCGAAAATATAATAATAATAATAATAATAATAATAATAATAATAATAATAATAATTTGGCGTAGAGGACGTGACGCACTCATCGCCCGGATGGTTTGTATGAACCATTCGCAATAGTCATCGGTAAATCAGGCTAACCCCCTGGCTTACTGTATACTCGGTTACATCAACTAACCGCAGTACGGCCCACCACAACCGGTCCCCTTCGGATGGGGATCATGGATCAGTTGGGAGGGGTCAACGACCGGATCCAATGGAACGACCTTGGCTTGTCAATGGACGCAGTAGATGGACGGAGGATTTAAAGATAGATCTCATGCAGTGTTGGGTGGATAGTGTGCCACATCAGAAGGGATATATGGCCAGACTGCAGGCTTTGTGGTGTGAAATGCATCCCGAGTTCTCGCATTATACGCAAAAATATCTGCGGAATCAGGCGGCATATCTGGTGCGGCATGGATACGAACTGCTGGTAATTCGAAGGGAGTCAACTGGTGAGGGGGCTGATGAAAACAATCAAGTTCTCATTGGCCCTCCCCCGACACAAACTCCTCAGCAGGCCTCTCAACAGCGTGAAGAAATCAGGAGATCCGAGGATATCAGAAGATCAGAAGATATTGAAAGATCAGAGGATGAGAGACCAGAGGACATGAGCACGAGGAGGAAAATCAACAGCAAAATTCCTCCTAAGCCACAACAACTGGCATCAGAGAACGTCAACCTGGCAAACAGTCTCCCAGAAGATGTAAACCTGCTCAGCTTGAACTGGGCTGTGTATGAACATGCAGCAAAATTGGTTCCACGCACTTGTAGTGGTGAATCACTACGAATTGTAAAAATGCGTAGACGCTGTGCACAGCTCCAGAAGAAGATCGACATGGCGCGAAGACAGGCGTCCCGCATTCAGTGTGTGATTAGCTTCATCCAAAGTGGTCGGGCTTTTACGCCGAAGGCTCGTCGCATCAGTGCTGACCTGAGGTACCATTATCACACGCTGAACAAGATGAACCTCCTTGTTATTAAGGAGCGTTTCGTCGGGAAAGTGCGAGCTCTAGGGATCATCAAACAATCTTTAGAGAAACGGATGAAGCGGTCGACGGAGAATTCCACTTTCAGGATAGATCCCCGTCGATGGTTTCAGCCTGCCACGCCTGTTTCTGGAGAAGCGCCGACAGCTAACCGAGTTGAAAACTTTTGGAGGGACTGGTATAGTCATGAGCCAGAGTTGCATGAAGATACTCCTGCTCTAAGGCACTTTGTCGCATTCTGTCGTGAACATCAGGGACAGAGGGACGAGAGTCAGCCAGTTACTGTAAAGGAAGTCCGTGAGGTGCTGAAGGGCGCGAAAAACCATTCTGCACCTGGTCCAGATGGCTTGACCATATTCTGGTGGAAGAAGTTTACTTCGACTCACCAGCATCTGGCACGGGTGTTTTCGTCCTTCTTGAACGGAAGCACTCCAATTCCGCAGTGGCTGGTGGAGGGAAGGACGGTGCTCATTCCGAAGAAGGGTGATCTGTCTGATCCGAGGAACTATCGGCCCATAACGTGTCTTAATGCGCTTTATAAGATATTCACGAGAATTCTGTATGAACGTATTTTGGTACAGGTGGATCCAATATGGCGACTCATTCATGAACAGCGTGGTGCAAAAAGGGGACTGTCAGGCTGTAAAGAGAACTTGCTAGTTGCCCGCAGCCTTGTACAGGATGCGATTCAGTACAAGCGTAACCTGTCAGTTGCCTGGATTGATTATCGCAAGGCATTTGATAGTACAAGCCATCATCTTTTACTTTATTTGCTCGAGTGCCTTGGGGTGAATGAAGATCTGGTGAGATGTATGAGAGATCTTGTACCGCTTTGGAGGACTCGTTTCACCATAACATCCGGTGAGGCGAAGGTTACTACCGGAGTGGTGCAGTACAGGAGAAGTATATTCCAGGGAGATTCCTTGAGTCGACTTCTGTTTTGCATCTCACTGCTGCCGCTGTCGGTTGCCCTCCGAACTGCGCGGGGATATGAAGCTGGTCGCCCTGGCCACCGGGTGCATAAGATCTCCCATTTATATTATATGGATGATCTTAAATTGTTTGCATCTGGAATGAGAGAGCTGAACTTACTCATTGAAGTCGTGGCCGCTTATTCTCGTGCGGTGGGGATGTCCTTCGGATTGGACAAATGTGCTACCTTTCGTCTCAAGAGGGGGAGGTTTGAGGATGGAGAGCGTGATATTCAATTAGTGGATGGAGGTGCCATTCATCATCTTGGTGCTGAAGAGTCTTATCGTTATCTCGGTTTCGATCAGCGATCATTGATCAATGTCGAAACTGTGAAAGAGACTCTTTGCAGTGAATATAAACGGCGACTTCAGAGGATCTGGAAATCAGAACTTTCTGGAAGGAATAAGGTCACCGCTACTAATATGTTTGCTGTTCCAGTCCTACTCTACTCCTTTGGTATTATCAAATGGAGAAGAGATGAATTAAGAGATTTGGATATCATGACGCGGAAAGTGATGCACCTGCATCGCAGTCTTCATCCTCGGTCTTCTACGCCGCGATTATATTTGCCTCGTGATGAGGGTGGGCGTGGCCTCTTGGGATTGGAGTGTCTTCATGATCGCTTAGTCCTTGGTCTTGCATCTGACGTTCGGGAGAGTGTGGATCCACTCTTGGTCTTCGTGCATAATCATGAACTCCAGAGGGTTGGATCACATCTGTACAAGGCAGCTAATCATGCCGCCGAATCCCTTGGTTTACAGTTTTGCTTGCCTTCTGGGGACATTTCCGCGAATTCCATCGTGCGGGAATCAAAGCTCCAGCGTAAGCAAATCATCAGAGCTGCTGAACAGCATAATTTGTTTCAGCAGCACTTAGACAGGCCCATGCATGGCATGTTCTTCAGACATGTGCAAGAATAGGGTCTGTCGGTCCAGCTGACATTCAGCTTCCTTAAGTCAGCTGGTCTGATGTCAGAAACTGAGGGATTTATTTGTGCGTGCCAGGATGGTGTCATAAACACCCTCGTTTATCGTAGCCGTATTATGGGCCTCGAGGTCCCGGACACTGCATGCCGGGCCTGCAAGAGGGCATCAGAGACGCTCACGCATATTCTATCAGCGTGTCCGGTGAGAGCAGTCTCAGGATACCTCCATCGACATAATGCGGCCTTAAGAGTGCTGTACTATTTCCTGCGGCACTCTTACGCGATAGACAAGACGCCAGTGCTGTCGTATGTACCAGGGGAAATTGAGTCTGTTGTGGTGAATGAGAGATGTAAAATATATTGGAACTTCTCATTTGCCACCATCAGGCCGATTGGAGCAACCAAGCCTGATGTCGTCCTCTATGATTTTGATGACAAGGTCATCTATGTCATCGAATTTTCTGCTCCTGCTGAAAATAATATGGAGCGGAAAGAAGAGGAGAAACGGCAAAAATATCAAGATCTCCTGTTCCAGCTTCGTCAGATGAACCGTGGCTTCAGCGTGAAGCTGGTTGTCCTCATTATCGGTTCTCTTGGAGGTATGAAGCAGTCTTTTGTATCTGCATTATCCATCATTCCATCGTGGAAGTCTTGTGCTTATCAGTTAGCTGGGCAGATGCAGAAGGCTGTTATTCTTGGATCTCTCCGTCTTTTACGGCAATTTGAGTCTGGACTGCAGTGATTGCATACCCTCCAGTTGGTGGGAGCGGTCACTGTTGTAGAGCGTTTGAATATATTTTCGCTCGCTTGCTGAGTAATCATCGAAGGGGGTCGGAGCCCTCGAAGATTCCTCAGCAATTAATATAGTTAATATATAAATATAATAATAATAATAATAATAATAATAATAATAATAATAATAATAATAATAATAATAATAATAATAAGGCGTAGAGGACGTGACGCACTCATCGCCCGGATGGTTTGTATGAACCATTCGCAAAAGTCATCGGTAGATCAGGCTAACCCCCTGGTTTGCTGTATACTCGGTTCCATCAACTAACCGCAGTACGGCCCACCACAACCGGTCCCCTTCGGGTGGGGATCATGGATCAGTTGGGAGGGGTCAACGACCGGATCCAACGGAACGACCTTGGCTTGTCAATGGACGCCGTAGATGGACGGAGGAACTCAAGATAGACCTCATGCAATGTTGGGTGGATAGTGTGCCGCATCAGAGAGGATATATGGCCAGAATGCAGACTTTGTGGTGTGAAATGCATCCGGAGTTTTCGCATTATACGCAAAAATATCTGCGGAATCAGGCAGCATATCTGGCGCTGCATGGATACGAACTGCTGGTAGTTCAAAGGGAGCCAGCTGGTGAAGGAGCTGATGGTAACAATCAAGTTCTCATTGCTCCTCCCCCGGCACAAACTCCTCAGCAGGCCTCTCAACAGCGTGAGGAAATCAGGAGATCCGATGATATCAGAAGATCAGAAGATATCGAGAGATCAGAAGATGAGAGATTAGAGGATGAGAGATTAGAGGATGAGAGATTAGAGGATGAGAGATCAGAGGATGAGAGATCCGAGGATATCAGAAGATCAGAAGATATCGAGAGATCAGAGAGTGAGAGACCAGAGGACATGAGCACGAGGAGGAAAATCAACAGCAAAGTTCCTCCTAAGCCACAACAACTGGCTTCAGAGAACGCTAAACTGGCAAACAGTCTCCCGGAAGATGTAGACCTGCTCAGCTTGAACTGGGCTGTGTATGAACACGCAGCAAAATTGGTTCCACGCACTCGTAGTGGTGAATCACTGCGAATTATGAAAATGCGTAGACGCTGTACACAGCTCCAGGAGAAGATCGACTTGGCGCGGAAGCAGGCCTCTCGCATTCAGTGTGTAATTAGTTTCATCCAAAATGGTCGGGCTTTTACGCCCAAGGTTCGTCGCATAAGCGCTGACCTCAGGTACCATTATCACACGCTGAACAAGATGAACCTCCTTGTTATCAAGGAGCGTTTTGTCGGGAAAGTGCGAGCTCTAGGGATCATCAAACAGTCCTTGGAGAAGCGCATGAAGCGGTCGACGGAGAATTCCACTTTCAGGATCGATCCCCGTCGATGGTTTCAGCCTGCCACGCCTGTTTCTGGAGAAGCGCCGACGGCTGACCGGGTTGAAAACTTTTGGAGAGGCTGGTATAGTCATGAGCCGGAGTTTCACGAGGATACTCCTGCTCTGCAGCGCTTCGTCGCTTTCTGTAGTGAACATCAGAGGCAGGGCGATGAGTGTCAGCCAATTACTGTGAAGGAAGTTCGTGAGGTGCTGAAGGGCGCGAAAAACCATTCTGCACCTGGGCCAGATGGCTTGACAATATTCTGGTGGAAGAAGTTTACTTCGACCCATCAGCATCTGGCTCGGGTGTTTTCGTCCTTCTTGAACGGAAGCACTCCAATCCCGCAGTGGTTGGTGGAGGGAAGAACGGTGCTCATTCCGAAGAAGGGTGATCTGTCTGATCCAAGAAACTATCGGCCCATAACGTGTCTCAATGCGCTCTACAAGATATTTACTAAAATTCTGTATGAGCGTGTTTTGGTGCAGGTGGAGCCGATATGGCGACTGATTCATGAACAACGTGGGGCAAAAAGGGGGCTGTCAGGTTGTAAAGAGAACTTGCTGGTTGATCGCAGCCTTGTGCAGGATGCGATTCAGTACAAGCGTAACCTGTCAGTTGCCTGGATTGATTACCGCAAGGCATTCGATAGTACAAGCCATCAGCTTTTACTTTATTTGCTCGAGTGCCTTGGGGTGAATGAAGATCTGGTGAGATGTATGAGAGATCTTGTACCACTTTGGCGGACTCGTTTCACTATAACATCTGGTGAGACGAAGGTTACTACTGGGGTGGTGCAGTACAGGAGAGGGATATTCCAGGGAGATTCCTTGAGTCCACTCCTGTTTTGCATCTCACTGCTGCCACTATCGGTCGCCCTCCGATCTGCACGGGGATATGAGGCTGGTCCCCCTGGCCATCGGGTGCATAAGATTTCCCATTTATATTATATGGATGATCTTAAATTGTTTGCATCTGGAATGAGAGAGCTCAACTTACTCATTGAAGTGGTGGCCACCTATTCCCGTGCGGTGGGGATGTCGTTTGGATTGGACAAATGTGCTGTCTTTCATCTCAGGAGAGGGAGGCTTGAGGATGGGGAGCGAGATATTCAGTTAGTGGATGGAGGTGCCATTCATCATCTTGGTGCTGAAGAGGCTTATCGTTATCTTGGTTTCGATCAGCAATCATTGATTAATGTCGAAACTGTGAAAGAGACTCTTCGCAGTGAATATAAACGGCGACTTCAGAGGATCTGGAAATCAGAGCTATCTGGAAGGAATAAGATCGCTGCTACTAATATGTTTGCTGTTCCAGTCCTGCTCTACTCTTTTGGCATTGTCAAGTGGAGAAGAGACGAATTGAAACAACTGGATATTGTGACGCGAAAAGTGATGCATTTGCATCGCAGTCTCCATCCGCGGTCTTCTACGCCGCGGTTATATATGCCTCGTGAAGAGGGTGGGCGTGGCCTCTTGGGTTTGGAGTGTCTTCATGACCGCTTAGTCCTTGGTCTTGCGTCTGACGTTTGGGAAAGTGAGGATCCACTCTTGGTCTTTGTGCATAATCACGAACTTCAGGGAGTGGGAGCACATCTGTACAAGGCAGCAAAACGTGCCGCCGAATCTCTTGGTTTAGAGTTCTGTTTGCATTCTGGGGAAATTTCCGTAAATTCTATCGTGCGGAAATCGAAGTTCCAGCGTAAGCAGATCATCAGAGCTGCGGAGCAAAATGCGTTGTTCGAGCAACACTTGGACAAGCCCATGCATGGCATGTTCTTCAGACATGTGCAAGAACAGGGGCTGTCGGTCCAGCTGACATTTAACTTCTTCAAGTCAGCTGGTCTGATGTCAGAAACCGAGGGATTTATTTGTGCGTGTCAGGATGGTGTCATAAACACTCTCGTTTATCGTAGCCGTATTATGGGCCTCGAGGTCCCGGACACTGCATGCCGGGCCTGCAAGAGGGCACCAGAGACGCTGATGCATATTCTATCAGCGTGTCCGGTGAGAGCAGTATCTGGATATATCCATCGACATAATGCGGCTTTAAGAGTGCTCTACTACTTCTTGCGGCACTCTTACGCGATAGACAAGACACCAGTGCTGCCGTATGTACCAGGAGAAATCGAGTCCGTTGTGGTGAATGAGAGATGTAAAATATATTGGAATTTCTCATTTCCCACCATCAGGCCGATTGATGCAACCAAACCTGATGTTGTCCTCTATGATTTCGGTAACAAGATCATCTATGTCATTGAATTTTCTGCTCCTGCTGAAAATAATATGGAGCGGAAAGAAGAGGAAAAGCGGCAAAAATATCAAGATCTCCTGTTCCAGCTTCGTCAGATGAACCGTGGCTTCACCGTGAAGCTGGTTGTCCTCATCATCGGTTCTCTTGGAGGTATGAAGCAGTCTTTTGTGTCTGAACTATCCATCATTCCAGCGTGTAAGTCCCGTGCTTACCAGTTAGCTGGGCAGATGCAGAAGGCTGTTATTCTTGGGTCTCTCCGTCTTCTACGGCAATTTGAGTCTGGACTGCAGTGATTGCTCACCCACCGGTTGGTGGGAGTGATCATTGTTGTAGAGCGTTTGAATATATTTTCCGCTCGCTTGTTGAGTGATCGTCGAGGGGGTCGGAGCCCTCGAAGATTACTCAGCAATTAGTATAGTCAATATATACATATAATAATAATAATAGTAATAGTAACAGTAATAATAATTATAAGAAAAAAAAGGAAAAAAGGAAATTAATTTGTAGTAGTTTTAAGTTTTTTTAAATAAAAAAAAGTTTTAAATTGATAATTTTTCATCATTATTTAGAAGAACCCTTGCTTTTTTTTCTTCAATAAAAAAATTATTTTCAAATTCAAAAATTAAAATTTGAGGAAAAAAATGAAAATCAAAATTATAAAATAAAATTAAAAAAATTAAAATTAAAAAAAAAGTTGAAAGAAAAAAAAATTGAAGAAATGGGAAGGGGAAACTTCGGAATTATAAATGAAGAGAAGTTTTTTTCAAATTATACAATCTTTATTCTGAAAAAAACATATATATATATATAAACTGCTACAGATTTTAGCCATAATTCTATTTTTGCTATTCTAAGAAATGATAAATATTATTATTATTAGATACTTTACCATTTTTGTGATTGATTTCCAATGGAGTTTACAGCCTGTCCCGGATTTGTCGCAAAATTTATCAATTTTCGGTAGTTTTTCGTACACTTTCCGACATCTATCGGATTTTTCGCGAATTTTCTCAATTTCTGCAATTACCATTGATTTCCAATGGAATTCACCGCCTCTCCCCGATTTTTCGCAAAACTGATCGATTTTCGGGAGATTTTTGGACACTTTCCGACATCTATCGGATTTTTTGCAAATTCGTCGATTTGCAAGGGAAACTTCTTTATCCATTTTTTTTTGCAATTCCATCGATTTCCGATGGAATCTTCATTATCTATTGCTTTTCCGGGCAATTTTATCGATTTCCAACGAAATCTCTATTATCTTTTGTTTTATTTTTATATTTTTACCCATTTTTCATCGAAACTTCATTACCTGTTGCTCCATTTTTCAAAACTTCATTACCTGTTGCTTCATTTTTCACTTTTTTCTTGATTTTACTACCAAATACGCGGTTTTTCTCCAATTTACGGACAAATTTGTGTAATTTACAACATTTTCATTGTATTTTCAACGAAATCATACATAATTTCATATATTTTATAAATTTTTCAACACTTTTTCATTACTGTTGCTACGTTCACACGCTCAAGAAAAATTTTTTTCCAGGCTAGCCTGGAAAAAGCCCTTTCTCGAACTTGAGAACGTAAAATCACTAAAGAAAAACTATGTTCCTGACATGAAAGACAGAGTTTTTCAAGGAGTGTGAAGTTGGCGCCCGAGCCGAAGGCGAGGCTCTTCGAGGCTCTCTCGTCCGGAAATATACTATTCCATTATTTTTTTCATAAAACTATATTATTCTATTGTTTAAAAAATAAATACATATAACTTAGCATATTTCTGGGCAATTTCATTTATTTTTCATAGTGATACATGAATTTCCACAAATTTCGAATCAGTCTTTTATTATTTTACCTAAAAATATATTATTCTATTATTTAAAAAATAAATCGATATAAGGTAGAATATTTTCGTACAATTTCATTTATTTTTCATACTGGTACATGAATTTCAACAATTTTCAATAGTATTTTTCATATTTCATTTTGTTTATCATTATTATTACTGCTTAATTATCTATTTTCTTGAATCTGGATTTTTATTCATTTATTTATACCATTCTTATGGGATTCTGAATTTTCTTCGATTTTTTTTATATTTTTTTCATTTTTTTTTAAGTGCTTGTACTTCTTCTCTTTCTTCTTGAATCTATTGATTTCTCTTAATCTGCCTTGTTTCATTTACTTATCTTGTTTTTATAAGTTTCTAAATTTTCTACCATTTATTGAGATTTTTTTTCAATTTTTCTAAATTCAACTTATCCTTCATGAAATTCATCGTTCTCCTTCTTCTTCTTTCTGAATCTGGTGATCTCTCTTAGTCTAGCTTATGTTATTTATTACATTTTTATGGAATTCTAAATTTTCTTCGATTTTTAAAGAAATTATCCCATTTTTTTTTTCGAAATGCTTTTTTTCTCTTTTCCACGATTTTTTTTTCTCGCTAATTTTTCCGGGGTTTTTTGAACCCATACGGTAGAGTACTGGCACCCTCGTCAAAACGTCGTTTGGGCCCAGTGGCTCTAATTTTCTTTGTTTCGGGCTTCGTAATTACGTCATGGTACATCGTACGACGTATCCCTTTGTAATCGATTGTGAACGGATCTGTTTTATCGACTACAAGGGCGCGGACTGAATCGTAATTAATTTTTTGTCTCGTTTCGTAATTTAACCGAACTCCTTTGATTTTACAAACTTCCGCGATCGAACCGTCAGATTTTTGTACACGATATGTGTAAAACTTTGGCCCTCCGGAAACAAATGATTTAATGTAACTTCCCTCGCCATAGCCCTCCACTTCGTCAGTTAAGTCACCGAGAAAGTTACCTAATGGTAGATCGTTTATACCATCGCTCACATAAATGACTGAATCAGTGTCGTAATATAGAACGCGTTCCTGCTGCTTTTCCAAGTAGCTATAAAGTTTCAATCTCGCGTGAGCAGTTGTATACGCCGCGACGACGACATTTGCTTTTGTAGAGAGCTCCGCAGCCTCGTTTAAATACTTCCAGGACATAAAGAGAGCGTCATTATCGACTGGAACAAGACCTGTCACTTCTATCTCGGGATTGAACATTATTTCGGCGAATTCTTGATACGAACAAACTATAGCTTTTTTCGATAGATTTTCCCTTTCTCCGAATTTACCCCACAGACAATTCAAAAAAAGCTTAGCAACAGCCCTCAGGCCCGGATTTTTCTCAATTTTATCTCTGTTCAGTGTAATTCCTTCTTTTGCCTCATATTCCGCGATATACTTCTTTTGCAATTCATCACTCACACATTCCGCAGGCCATCCCGATGCTTCCTGTTTGATTTTCAAGAACATATTGATGTACCCCGCGAATAAACCTTCCGTGCGAGTTACAGGGCTGTAACGCGTTGTTTTCTTGTATTCCCAAATTTCACATATTTCTAAAATTTTGTACCCAACTTCAACAGCCTTGCGCAATTCAATAGATACCCGAGTACCAAGAAATTCACGGTCTCGATGGTGATCATGAGGGCAATCCTCTTGTACTAATCCTTCATAGCAAGAGCGACAGAGTGGGAACAATAATTTTCCATGAGCCTTAACCGGTAAAACAGGATGAAATAATTGTCGGGGTGGTAAAACCCTACATTTTACGAGCCCTTCAATACGAGATATATCGTTATTCGGACATATTTTTGCACATGCATCTCCAACATGGACTTCTGGATGACCTACAGGGAAAATACCTGTTTTTAACACATAAGGGTACAATGAGCACACATCAACGTACCGAATTTTCTCATTTTCTTTCACATCATAATGAGTAACAGTATTCCCTGTACGCACTCCGAAAAATGCATCCCGTGGGTCTAATGGAGTGAACATTTGCCGATCAATATTACTCAAAAAATCGGATAATGTTCGATCACCTTTTTTATCGCGATTGAAATCGCACTCCCACATTTCAATAACTATGTACCCCAAATTCTGAAGCTTTCGGGTTGTGGCTTCAGTCCTTTCATAACGCCCTTCCAATGTATCGTTCTGGCTTAGTTTTTTATCCCGATTGAATTTAAAACAACGGGGACAGCCATGCCAATAACACCCGTGGAATTGATAAGCATATTTTATGCTTTCTAGCTCATCTTCCCAATATCCGTCTAAACGATGACCTGATTCAGCCCTATGCTCGCGCCCATTTCCTGCATGCACTATCATATGTCTTTCTTTATGCTCCCTCCATAGTAGCCATTCGATTGCTGCCCTAGATTGCGTTTTACTCAGTCGGTAACCGCCCTGTGGAATGATACCAATTTGTTTTTCATTTAAAAAATTTGTCTGATATATTCGCATACATGTTGAGGCAATTGTCACACATTGTGTTAAAGGACAGACATTGCCAACCCCCAGAATCAATTGCCTAAATTTGATACACGCACGTCTCAAAATCGTGACATCTAGCTTACAATAATGAAGAATCTCTTCTTTGAAATCGAATTCATAATTTTCACTCACACGCTCATCGTGCCATATTAAAAATTTCTCACGGGCTTCTAGACTCATTGTGTTATATCCATAATATTTTTTATCTGGTATAGCCCCTACATAATTTTGATTTTCGCGCGTGTTAAAGAAATGAGGAAAATATCCTTTTCCAATATCGCCTAGATCGAAAGCCTTGGGCAAGCTAGCCAAAGGCATATGAAAATAATTCAAACTATCGATGAATTTATTTCTGTTGAATTCCATTAAAATGATGTTCGTGCCATTGATAATCGCTTTGATTTCGTTATTTATTCTCTTCAGTACATCGCGTAGAATAAATTGTGAATCATACCCTTTTGCATTATGTGCGATGCAGACCACCTTCTTATAGAGCTTTCCCATCGATGTGATGTAATCCACAAATCCACGAACAGGATCATCATCGTCGAAGATATTCTCACGCACTTTACAATCTTTACAGGGACTGTTCCTCGTTATCCCGGCAATGTCATCATCATTCTTTTCAGCACAAAGATCACATACGGTTTGGGCAATACAAAGTGTTGGCACGTGTATGTTCACATTTTCAGTACCAGGCATTGCATCATCTTGCCGCGTTTCAAAGTTAGAGAAAACAGATGCAACACGCTTCACAGTCCCACGTTTCTTGGATTTTAATGGTGCCATATAGCAGAGATGAGAAGCATCTTCGATCCGTTGGCATATCGCGCACATGTATTTATTACATTCGTGTTTATTTTTGATAGGGTTAAACTTTGTGTTACATTTTTTACACAACTGAATATTACCGCACACCGTCGGATTCTTCCCACTGTATGAACCTGCCAATTTATGTTGATTAAAACATTGTTGTCCGTGAAATTCACGAGCACAATTATCACAAACTATTTTATCCACAATTGTGCTATCGCAAGGAGGGTTTTTCAGACACCTATCACAAATTCTGTCACATATGTGCCCAGGTGACTCGTAAGGCTTCTCACAGTGTCTGCAATAATATTTAGAACCAAAAAACGCATGAAGACAGGTAATTGGCTCGTAATGTTTCTTTTCCTCATAATATGCAAAGCGTAGCGTGTCTTTTAATACCGCTTTATTTACAGCAACTTCAGAAGTACCATCATAAAGAATGGGCCGTAGTTTACCTTTTCTTTTCAGCGCATGTACTATGATCGCATAACCCTCTTGGGCAAGATATCGTTGATATTGCTTGATTTCTTCCAACCCACAACCATTCTGTGGTATGATCACTCTCGCTGCAGAGGTCAATTTTACTGCTTCTCCTCGTTGTAATTTTCCTTTGACTTGTCGTATGGCATTCCATCGCTCCTTTATTTTCCCCGAATCAGCTCTAGAATTGGTTTTCTGTGAGTGTATTCTCGCAACGACAATTGAACGAGGTAAACATAAATCGTCTGTATTCAGAATTTGTATAACACCAGAGTTTCTCCTTCGTGATTTTGCTTCTGCACGAGGATCAGCCATCCCTTCTGGTGCTTCTGCCACGTGCAGCTTGATCCAAAAGGTATCAGCACAATCAAAACCATTAGCACTTTGTGCGATTGAGCTAACAAGATTCCGTAAATCCTCAAATTCATATCCGTTTATAGCACGAGGACTTACCCAAGCATTATCTTTTTGCATGTTAGCAAAATTAAATGTTAAGCACATGCGGTCATTTCCATCTCTACCCGCCTCAATAATTTTATTGTAAACTTCTCGGAAAGCACATTCAATCCAATCTTGAGGATTAACATCTTCAGGTAGAGGGTTAATGCGAAATTTCATCACATGCGTATCCAATCTAAAACGTTGTAGACGCTGGCGTGATGTGCGTATTACTCTCAAACCTGAGTTATTTTCTTCTTCTTCAAAGGGTTGAATATCTGTAATTGTAAGACAGTTAATTTGCGCTTCTGTCAACCTCTAAAATAATGTTCGTTTTGATACTTACTATTCACTGGTTGGTCGATTCTCATCGGCTGGTCGAATAATTGAGGATCAATATTTTCTATGTATTCTTCAGCGTTTTCGGAGATTCGTGCATCACTTAATAAATTTTCCACTTCACTTTCACTTGACTCAGCAAATAAATCTGGATCGAAATTTTCAATATAATCGTATGCATCCTGTTGAACTCCAGGATCGTCGTACGCCAAAAAGGCTGGATCACCGGAGCCGCTCTGCTCGGGAAACTCGGGATGTTGTGACATGGTCAACAACGAAGTTCAAACTGACCCCAGCATCTTAGAAGAAAAGTGAAAACCCAAATTTTCGGTAGGCGTGCATAGGAAAAATGCATCAACCCCCACTATTGGGGTTTTCTTTTGCTAAGGGACAACAATGGGTCGCCCGCCGCAGGTAGATCCCTCGGCTGGCGCTCGGACCCCCCACGCGCTTCCCAGGTAGAAAATTTCGGATGCTGGACTATCCCTTGAGAATTATACGATTTTATTATAAAAGAAGTGTTTTTCATAAAATTTATTCATATGTGAAAATGGATCCGAGATGGAAGCATCCTTTCACATCCATGATATGTGGTCCTACAGGGTGTGGGAAAACTTTTTTTGTCAAGCGTTTTTTGAAAGAAATTAAGGAAATTTGTAGCACGGAAATAAAAAAAGTGATATTCTATTATGCTGAATGGCAGAGTGCGTATATGGATTATGATAAGGATTTCGTTGAATTTCGAGAAGGAATCCCAAAATCTGGTGATTTCGATGATAACCTCCCAAAACTCGTAGTTGTTGATGATCTAATGCGTGAATCATCGAATGGCGCCATTGTGGATTTATTCACTAAAGGCAGCCATCATAAAAATCTGAGTGTTATGTTTCTGTCGCAGAATCTTTTCCATCAAGGTAAAGGTCAGCGAGATATTTCATTAAACACTAATTACATAATTGTTTTCAAGAACCCCCGTGATCGAGCTCGAATTGCCCACTTGGCACGACAGATATATCCTGAGGATCCAAAATTTTTACAAGAAGCGTATTTTGACGCTACAACACCTGCACATGGATATTTATTACTCGATCTCAAACAATCGACACCAGAAAATTGTAGATTCAGAACTTGCATCTTCCCTAGCGACATCTATCATTATGTTTATGTCCCGCGAAAGAGTCCACTTATAAAAGGAGGAGGTAACTCGACGGATGTACCAGTTGTGAGATTGTAATGGCTGAGAAAAGTCACTGTGGATCCAGCTCCATTCGTAAGTCGCTGGGTGAAAAAAATACATCCCTGTTGTACGCGCTCATTCACGCTCCTCCCGAACTGCGTCGCGCTCTATTGAAACACGCTCATAAAGATTTGATTCGTTGCATCTGCGAGTGCGCTTTGAATTTATTGCACGGGAACGTTGATTTGAAAGAGACTGAGAAAGCAAATCTGAGGAAATATAAGAAAATTTTAAGAAAATTAGCAGATGAAAAAGAACCTCTTGGAAAGAAGAAAAAAATCATCAATCAAAAAGGTGGTGCCCTTCTACCATTGCTCCTAGGCCCTATAATAAGTACAATCATTTCATCTCTAGTTTGACAAACTGGAATGAAAAAAATTGCTACCGGTCATGATGCATGCTCAAAAAATGGTTCTTGTCCCTGAAAATCGGGTGGAACACTTGAAGCATCAGCAAACTGTAGGTGCTCATCAGAGCACACAGCAAACACTGCAACCTGTTATCCAAGAAATTCAGTCCACAGCCCAAACACCTGGTGATGCGACGAGTCGTCTCGATGCGCAACTGCTGGAGATTTTGAATTCGAAAAGTCGTACAGATGATCATGAAAAGTGGAAATTGTATAATGATGTTTTAGGACGCTACTTGTTTTACAGCAAGAATAAAGCAGAGCATCCACAAATAATAGAGGATTCAACACCCGAATCGCGATACAAAGCGGAAGCAATCGTAGCAACTACTCCGAAAACTTATAAACGGAAAGCTACAGGATTGCTGGAGCATATAGATCATATTGATGGAGGGAGGAGATTGAAATAGGATGAACGTGGACAAGTGACGTTGGATGGCCAGTCGATTCCCGGGGCTAATATAATTGATCTTGTGCAGGATGCCCTGCGCGCTAGAAAAAATCATCACGCTCGGGGCTGGGAAGCCTTTGCTAAATTTCTTCGGGAGATAAACACACCTCTGGAGTTTATGGGTAACCCCAAATACCAAGCTGGAGTGTTCAGACGTGTATTCACAGCACCACCGCCACCTGTGGACAATCTACAAGGAGCAGAAGAAGAGCTCTCACCACCCTCATCACCCCCGACTCAGAAGAAAAGGAGGAGAGAATGGCTCCTTTTCTAAAGAAGTTGTCAAAATCGTATTATAGTCCCTCAGAACCTGTAGGGTACACGGGGGCTCGAAACCTTCTAGAGAAAAATAAACGTAAAATCCCTGCATATTCTGAGGATTTCTCGAAAAATTGCAAATATATTCGGGTTTGACTACATTCATTTCAGATTAGATAAAAATCGTGTGCTGAGAGCCAGACGACCAGCAAGTCTGCTACGTGCTCTTCCTTCGAACCTTTTCATTTATTCAAACTTGTGTACACCATATGTCACAGGTGATGTTGTGTCATGACTGCTACGCGTCATTCCTTTGGATGCTGCTAAATATGCTTATGGTAGTACAAGCTGTGTAACATTTTCACGACCTCATTATATACCAATCATGAGATCATCCTTCCCCACAATAGAAATAGATATAAGAGATAACCAAGGGGATGCTATACCATTTGAGTACGGACCTTTAAACGTGACCCTTCATTTCAAAAAAATCGATTAATTATGACACCTTATCTTGAATATTATGAGCATCAGGCAGGAGGAGGGGCTGCTGAGAAATTCAGCAATTTTGGGCGAGTTTATGTTGGAAGCCCTTATCAAAGGGGCCATGGAATCGGGGCATTCCTTGGAGGACTTTTTCGACGTATTCTACCTCTTTTTGGTAGCGCTGCACGCACTGTTGGTAAAGAAGTCCTCAGTGCAGGCTTGAACGTAATAGGAGATGTGGGGAATAGAGTACCACTGAAGGTGGCGCTCGAGAACCGATTAACCGAGTCAGGACGTGTCTTGAAAAGGAAGGCCGCGGAGAAAATATCGTCTATGATGCAGGGCTCGGGTTATAAAAGAAAGCGTAGACGGTGAAACACCCAGAAACGAGTTGGTCGTAGTCGTGTCAACAACATCAAAAGATTAAGTAAGAAGAAACAGAAGAGTGCTTCAATCAAAAAGAAGAAGCACACGGCAAAGAAGACTTTAAAGAAGAAGAATAAGAAACGCAGTGCTTACGATATTTTTCAATAAACAAAAATGTCGTTCTTACATTCTCACTCCTCCGAGTGTGCAAAATCTGAGCTGGACCTTTTTACGCTGCCCCCAACGCAAACAAGTATTGAACAATCGCAATGCGTTTATTACAACCCGATTTCAACAATAGGCGAGGATGCTCCGATTGAATTCGTTGTACCCGGTCATGGGGAAGACTATCTAGATTTAGCTCACACTATGATAAAAATACAGGCTAAAATAGTGAAGCCTGACGGTACTGCCGTGGATGCAGACTCCGTTGGACCAGTGAATAATTTTTTACATTCTATGTTTAATCAAATGGACGTGTTCTTCAATCAGAAAATTGTCACGCCCCCTAACAATTTATATGCGTACAGAGCCTACTCCATTGAAACACTATTGAATTATGGCGAGGATGCTAAAAATTCTCATCTTCAAATGGGGTTATGGATGTCGGATACTGCTGATTCAATGGATAGAGAAGTTGCTGCAGCAACTAACAAAAATGAGGCGCTCGTTTCTAGACACAATTTTACAAAAGGAGGCAAAACTTTTGATATGATTGGACATTTGCATTGCGATGTTTTCAATCAAGATAAATTTGTATTGAATGGTGTGGAGATGAGGGTTCGCTTTATCCGCGCTAAGGATAGTTTTTGTCTGGTGGATTATACAGCTCATAATTACAAGCTTCAAATTATGGAAGCATCACTAATTGTCAGGCGTGTTAAACTCAGCCCTGGAATCCTGATAGCCCATGTGAAGACCTTATCAAAAACCACGGCAAAGTATCCATTAACGCGTGTTGAAGTAAAATCATTTGTACTTCACAACGGAATTCTTGGCGAAACTATCAATAATGTAATTTTAGGACAATTACCTAAAAGAATAATCTTAGGCTTTGTGGAAAATGCCAGTTTCAATGCTACAAAAAAAGAAGAATCCATTCAATTCCCGAAATTTTGGTATTAATTTTCTTTGTCTGAACGTTGATGGCCGTCAAATACCTACAAAACCCCCTCAACTGAAATTCACTGAGGATATTTCAGCATCAGTGGAAGCGTTTAACACTGTATTTTGTGGAACCGGGACACACTTTAGCGATCACGGCAGTGGCATCAATCGGTCCTCATATGCAGACGGCTACTGTTTATTTGCTTTCGATTTAACACCAGATCTATCAGCAAGCTGTGCAAGTCATTGGAACCTTGTAAAGAGCGGATGTGTCCGTATCGAGGTAGGCTTCGCGGAAACAATAACACAAAATGTAAATTGCGTTGTATATGCTGAATACGACAACTTATTAGAAATTGATTCTACGAGACAAGTTATAATGGACTACAGCGGCTAAAAAGAAACATCTATATATTATGATCTTGGTTTAATACATACGTCAGTAAGATACGAGCATCCTTTTAAGCAGCACGGCTTATTGCTCCAAACTGTAGACCTCCTTTTATGAATACCCTACAACTGCGAAAAGCATTACCGTTTACTAATGTCGGTATCGGAGGTGTCTACCCTGCGGACAGAGTTCCCTGGACGTGGACGAGGCCTTGTGCGATCATTGTCAACACCGATAATCACACACAACCAGGAACACACTGGGTGGCCATATATCTCGCACCCAATGGCCGTGGAGTCTATTTCGACAGCTTCGGAATGCCCCCCTTCAACCCAGGAATCACTCACAGCCTTAGGAGAAATAGCCGTATATTTGAATGGAGCGAGAAAAGACTCCAAGACATATCGTCTGATGTTTGCGGCCAGTACTGCATTGTTATGCTTCACTGGCTTCGCAATAATGGGGACTTACACTCCTTTCATAGATTATTTACTAATGATTCAAAACGGAACGATCGTATAATTATCAAAATGTTCAAATCTATTACTCATAAGATGAAAGGAAAGCGTCGCAATAGAAGAAACACTTTCCAGAACTTGACTGGTAAGGGGTTATCTCATTTTAATCAATATGCTAAACCCCGCTTAATTGTATCCTAGTTTTAAGATTTAATTTGAATAAATTTTATCGTATTCATAAATATTGTTTTTTGTACAATTTTATTTCACGACCCTCCTCCCCTCATTCTCCCCTTTCCAAAGATACCCCACATGCCACCCGCCACCCTATTTTCCTCCTCCCTCCACCCTATTTTCCTCCCACCACTCACTCCCTAAGCCCTCCGCCATCTTGCGGACCCAACTCGGCCACCCACGCTCAGAGAAAATCTTTCTCATGCCGGAAAACCCATAAATCACCCAGCAGGTGAACACCTGCACCCTAACAATAGAGGGGGACTACAATGGGACCGACGCACAATAGAGGGGGAAGGGGGGGGAAGCCACGCCCCTTTTCGCTAAGAACGCGCCCTTACTACTCTCGTCGATTTATCCAGCTCTAATGACATCTTTTCATATCAATCAATAATGATTTGTACGATTCAATTAGTCGAGTGAACTTCAGGATTCTGAATCTCGTCATCCTCTTGCTTCTACTTGTAATCAAGAATAGCCGAACTTCAAAATGTATCTTGCATCATAAATTTTTTGAATTTCCCCTCTTCAATTAGTAAAATCGACTCGGTTCAATGCTCTCTTTTTTCTCTATTTTATTCAGCTTTACTGGACAGCTGGCAAAGAATACCAAAAATATTGACGACCCCAACAACAAAATGAATGTGAAATCCCTCTATCTCGCTTAGTTTCTGACATATTTTCAGCCACAATGGAAAGAAAAAATCAATTTATCCAATTTCACTTTTTAACTTCATTTATTTCTTTTAATCAATATTTCGGAAACTAAGTCAGATAGAACGATCTCGCCCCTATTCTGCCTTATAGAGAATTCCAAGGGCTAGAAAAAAATATGGGAGTGAAATCACTCTATCTCGCTTCGTTTTCGAGATATTCTCAAGAAGAAATGATTGAAAAAATCAATTTGATCAATGTTACTTTTTTACTGGATTCTTTTTCAATTCCTCGGAAACTAAGCGAGATAGAGCAATTTTGGCTGAATCCTTTTTTGTAGAAAAATTCAAGAGCTATAAAACAACATGAGCATAACATAACTCTATCTGGCTTTGTTTTCACGATATTCTTACAAACAATTGAGAGAAAAAATCGACTCATTCAATTTTACTTTTTCACTTCATTTATATTTTTATGAATATCTTGGAAATGAAGCGCGATAGAGCAATTGTGCCCCGATCCTGTTTTGTAGAGAATTTCAAGAGCTATGAAACAAGATGGAAGTGAAATGACGCTATCTCGTTTAGTTTCCGAGATATTTCTAAAAACAACTAAAAGAAAGAATGGATTCATCCAATTTTACTTTTCCACTGGATTCATTTAATTATGAATATCTTGGAAACTAAGTGAGATAGAATAATTTTGCTTGAATCATTCTCTATTTATTGAGAATTTCGAGAGCTAAAAAAAAGTTGTGAATAAAATCACTCTATCTTGCTGGGTTTTCGAAATATTTCCAAAAACAACTAAAAGAAGAAATAGATTTATCCAATTTCAC
This sequence comes from Aleiodes alternator, assembly GCA_963921955.1. Taxonomy (NCBI): domain Eukaryota; kingdom Metazoa; phylum Arthropoda; class Insecta; order Hymenoptera; family Braconidae; genus Aleiodes; species Aleiodes alternator. The sequence goes on along the minus strand of OY998102.1, from coordinate 1,809,553 downwards.
TTCATCACTGGATTGATGTGTCTTAGAATATCTTGGAAACTAAGTGAGATGAAGCGACTTCACCTGGAGCCTTTTTTATGGACAATTTCAGAAGGTGCAAGACAAGAGGAGGGTGACATTGCTCTATCTCGCTTAGTTCTCGAGATATTTTCAGAAACAATTTGTTACGGCCACAACCCGAAAAACACGTGAATTTGGATAACCTTCTAATGAAGGAAATAGTAGATTATACTAACTAGTCACAGTTGCGGTTGTACCTATAATAAAAATAAGGGAACGGTTTGCCGCGGTAAAACACTAAAGTGTACCGATGTCTGAAAGACAGAGGTTTCCGGACAAAATAAGTTTATTCGGGAATAAATGCTATAATTTGTTTATTTTGAACCAGCTTCAAATAAATTATTAGAGGATAAATCAAACGTCTCATATGAGTCAATACGATAGAAGGAAATTATAATTGCTTCAGCGTAAAATTAAACTTACAGTTCGAATTGAAAGAAATTAACAACGGTTTATAGTTGAAACTCGGTTGTTTGAATGCTGATGAATATCGCTGGCGATGTAGATGACTCTCTGGTTGGACAATTGGGCTGATGCAGGATGCTGGATCCCAGTAGATGTAGTTCAGAATACTCAAACGATGATTGTTGGTTCATCGTAGAATGACTCGAACGTTTTTATTCAAGAATACTTCTACTCTACTCTGAACTAAAGAGTTGGACTTTTCTCCGAAAATGGACTTTCTCCGAAGTCTGAATACTTCAGTGGATTGATCAGAATTTGAGTAGAGTAACATTGTAGATTCGACTTGGTACTGATGTTGAGGGTTTGTGGTGCATTCCCCTTCTTATAGTAGGAAAAGAGTCCCTGGGCATTAACCAGAGGTGTAATCTATCCCCTAATTTCCTCGTTGAAAGAAAATCGGCGCAGTAAATCCTTCAGAAGAGTAAATACAGTTTACGCTGGAGAGCAAACTGGCATGGCTATCTTGCTTGTCGTCCGTTGGCAGGTTTCGGGTGTATCATACCGATTCAAAGCTTTTTAGGTGCGTAAAGATCGAGTCTCTTAGTATGACTCACCTCGAAGTATGGAAATGCCGCTCGGTTTCAACTCTTCATTGATTTATTACAATTTTATATTATTCCTTTCCCTTTGCAGATAGAGATGAAAGAAATCGTGGGCCTCGCACCACACTCGTGTTACTTATGCTGCTCTGAAAGGCTTCCGTATCTCTAGCACTACACCGAGATTTTCTTGCAGTGTTATCTCTATTAGTTCCCGGATGCGTTTCTCTAACCCGTGGAATATTCGTAGCTAGATAGATTTGCAGGACCGTAATACCTCCCTGACTGATGATTAAACAACGTCCTCGTTGTCACATAGATCTGGTCCTCTATTGATGAAATAAATTTCTCTTTTCACACCGTGTTAATTCCTTTTTTTTTTTAGACGAGAATTATGAATTCTGAAAATTTAATATTTTAACATTTGAATTATTCTCGTTACAATTTCCGTTAAATATGATTTTTTTCTCTATAAAATTATTTTACCGTACACATGTAAATTTAGATTGACAAATGTTCAATTCATATTTTTCACATTTTTTTTTTTAAGTTCATCTATTGATAAAATTATTATTATTTTTTTTCACACCGTGTTAATTCCTTACTTTTTCCTTTCGAAGAATTATGAACTAATATTTTAACATTTAAATTATCCTCCTTACAATTTCCGTTGAATATAATTTTTTCTCTATAACAAAATTATTTTACCGTACACATTGTGACGTGGTTTTTTTTTCCACGCCACCTGTATTTTAACCGAGAAAGATATTCGTGAGTAGAGAGAGAGAAATACGCAAAAATCCTCCAAGTCATGAGGAAAAACTGAGTTAAGGCTAGCTTAAAACCTCCAGGTCATGAGGATAAACCGACTGAGGTTCCCTCAAAAAAAAAATCCTCCAGGTCATGAGGAAAAACCGGCTTAAGGCTATCTATTATGGTTCTCTCAAATATCTCAAAAGCAAAAAACTCCCCTGTTGAGGGTTGAGCTCTTTTACCAGTAAAAATCCCAAATTAATTAAATTAAGTAAATTCCCGCGAAAACAAAAACTATCGTCATAATTACCGCCATTCCACTTTCGTCTGATTTTGCCGTTATGAATAGCCACTCTGGCAGATCTCGAGTGGAAGAGAGGGCTCAGGAGCACCCAAGGTTTTCTTCTGTTATGATTTTTATCAGTTTATTCTTTTTCTGTTCGAAAACACAAGCAACTAAATCTGGTCTATCTGAAGCAGTTTGTCCATCCAATAGATTTTCAGTGATTTCTCTCCATTTTGGATTAGATGTCATGGTAACAAATAAGTCTGGTTTACCAAACTTCCGAACAATGGCCATAGCATCTTGATAATTCTGCAACATATTTCGTGGTGATCCTATATGTGATGAAGGTAAAATTATGACTTTACCTACACGATTACGTGTATCATTTGCTCGATTCTGCAAATGTTCTAGCAATCCTTCATAAGAATCAGCTCTCAATTGCTTTTGATTATTTCATAAGTAATTCATCTTATCTTTTTCAATTTTTACATAATTATGTACTGTCCATTGTTGAAATAAGCGGCGTCCCATCAGTATATAATTATCATGTTCTCGAATTGCCATTCGATATTTTATGTAATCGTTCCTCGTGATTCTTCGTGCACAGTTTATTTTCTCCATGCCATCATGCCAACCTTTACTCCATAAGGATAAAATTAAGGATAAGTCCAAGGTTCAACATTTCCATCCATGAAACTTACATATTGTAAAGTCTTACAAGGAAACGTTTTCAGGTGTCCCCCTCCGATTTTGATGAAACTTCGGTATGTTATAGAGGGTCAAAATCTATGACATACGTATTTTTTTTTATCGGCCCAAACGCAGTTTGAAGGGGTGAAACACCCCTCCAAAGTTGACCACCTCCCAAGATGATTTTTCTGTTTTGCATACAAGGAGGGGATTTTGATAACTAATAATGATAGTAATAAATACCGTGTCAAAAGTGATGAAAAACACACTTCGAACATTCCCAAGAACTCTTTATTTAAGGGGCTAACTTGTATATACAAAGTTCATTTTTTACATTAGAAACAAGATGTTCATCGGAGCTCAATGAATCCAACAGCACTGTGAAGAGCATGCAAAAATACAGAATACGTGTTTTTGATTTTTTCCCAAAAACTGAATTCTTATCGACTTTTTTTCCAATTTTGCGGATTACGTCTAGTATTTAGCCATCAATCATTGAATAACATTGTTTGAGGCTCGCATCCATTCTGGCATCGCTCTCTTATCATTCTAGTGTTTTATCATTTTTTTTCAAGAAATGTAAACATTTTTCATTTCAAGCAGACTATCAACTACTCGAAAATTCGATGAGTGTCATATGTAAACACGTCATATCTCTAATCTCTACTTGAATCAATTCTATGGCACATATTTTTTTTTAACGATTACGCGTATCATTCGGATATTTTCGATATGAAAAGTCGTGAGACCGTTCAGTGCTTCTTAATACGTTAATAACAGAACTTCGAGCAGTTATTGAATTTCTTCTCGCGTTTACAATGAAATCGAACCCAATAAACGTTATTAAACTTCTGTGGGCAGCATTTGAAGTAATGAATATACCGGAGTCCCCATTAACAGATGATGAACGTGAAATAGCATCGAATTTCCAAAACATTTTATTACAAAGCATGACAGAATATAATAGTGTGGAAATGATTGAGGAAAATTCTCTTGACTTTGAAGAGCCCTACAAAATTTTTGAAACGTTCGCAGTGGAAGATGCAGATTTTCAGGTGCATTCCGAAGGACCTGAAGATAGCTGTTCAGAAGATGACGAACCTTTAAGTTTCGATTATAAAAGAAGAGCTGTTGAATATTGGAGAAGTGCAAAGACGAAAAAAAATCGCTCGATTGATACGGTTCGGCATAGATATAAAAGAGTCAAATCAGTACGACAATTGCGTCGTTGGGCACACCAATTCAACCAGGGAGGGACATACATGGAAAAATTGGCTCGCATATCAGAGTATACATTGCAGAATATGAAAAATGCCATTGAGGCAGGCTTGATTGTTCATGATACGGATCTGCGAAGATGGGCTTTACAGGCCCAAGGACTTATCGGCCATAAGGATTTTCGATTTAAAGCATCGCCATCGTGGTTACTTCACTTTAAGAAGATTCATCGCATTACTAGCAGAAAAATCAATAAATTCGTCACGCGAAAATCAGTGGAAAATAGTGAATATTTACACAAGAGTGCTGAAGAATTTTTGGAAAGAGTTGAACCTTATATTTCCGAATATGGATTACAAAATATATATAATTCTGATCAGAGTGGTTTCCAAATAGAGATTCATTCTGAACGAACGTTAACGGAAGAAGGAACTAAACAAGTATCGTGCATAGTACAATCAGTAACTTCAACAACGCACAGCTATACTATACAGCCTACAATTTCAGCGGACGGACAATTATTATCTCCTTTATTTATTGTTTTAAAAGAACCATCCGGAACGTTCGGACCTATAGTTGAACAACATTTATTCAGACCGCCAAATGTTTTCATCACAGCTTCCAAATCAGGAAAACTTACTTCAGGTACAATAATTCTTGTTTCGCGATGCATATATTCAAAACGGTATTAATCACAATGATTCATTACAGAGCATTTCAAGATGTGGTTAGAAGAAGTGTTTATCCCAAAAGTGGGACCGAAGAGTCTACTTCTAATTGATTCTTGGAGTGGGCATTGTTCTAGAGTTGTGCAGGAGACCACACCCCCAGACAAAAAGTTGACGACGTTATTGATACCGAAAGGAACCACTGGAAAAATTCAACCTCTCGATGTTTTCGACTTCCGTATATGGAAAAATTATGGTCGTCATTTTTCAGACACCGTAGTTCTTCTTGATTATGATTTAAATTTACATTTAAGGAATAATATAATAAAATTGCAGTCTTTAGTTCACAACCAACTGTCATCTCCGCGATATCATAATTTATTTCGTTATGCGTGGCATAAAAGCGGGTTCATTGCAAAGAAACCTGATGAATTTGATAACCCCGTCGATTTTGCATTTGGACAGTCATCTCATCCGCACTGTGAAATCGAAGGTTGTACGAATGTCGCAGTAATCAAGATGTTCTTGGTGTAAAAAATCACTTTGCCTACAGCATTTTTTTGATGAATATCATTATTGTACCGACTATCATCTATAAAGCGATGTATAGATAAACTTGGAACTTGTTTTTGTTTAAAGGGTGTGGCCACGGTAGAGAGGAAGTAGTATCATAAGCATATTCAACAATTTTGTATTATATAAAAACGTAATTTATGTACAAAACTATTTACAAGTGTATTTAGTGTATGAATCAAAGTAACAAAAATAATTTTCTTTATTCATTTTTTTAATGCAAAATGGCCAACAACTACTACTTGTATTTTGTTCATCTTTTTCCCAGCCCTCACCCCTTAAATATCTGTACCACAGAATTAATTCAGGGAGAGATATGACGTGTTTACATATGACACACATCGAATTTTCGAGTAGTTGATAGTCTGCTTGAAATGAAAAATATTTACGTTTCTTGAAAAAAAATGATAAAACAGTAGAATGATAAGAGAGCGATGCCAGAATGGATGCGAGCCTCAAACAATGTTATTCAATGATTCATGGCTAAATACTAGACGTAATCCGCAAAATTGGAAAAAAAGTCGATAAGAATTCAGTTTTTGGGAAAAAATCAAAAACACGTATTCTGTATTTTTGCATGCTCTTCACAGTGCTGTTGGATTCATTGAGCTCCGATGAACATCTTGTTTCTAATGTAAAAAATGAACTTTGTATATACAAGTTAGCCCCTTAAATAAAGAGTTCTTGGGAATATTCGAAGTGTGTTTTTCATCACTTTTGACAAGGTATTTATTACTATCATTATTAGTTATCAAAATCCCCTCCTTGTATGCAAAACAGAAAAATCATCTTGGGAGGTGGTCAACTTTGGAGGGGTGTTTCACCCCTTCAAACTGCGTTTGGGCCGATAAAAAAAATACGTATGTCATAGATTTTGAGCCTCTATAACATACCGAAGTTTCATCAAAATTGGAGGGGGACACCTGAAAACGTTTCCTTGTTAGTATGTTTATTACGTATTGTTACATACGATTATGGGATTTCACCATCTGCTATAGTTGAAAAAATCGCGGCAACTTCGTTCACGCGTTGAAAATTATAACGTCTTCGATCCTGTCCTTTTTTTAATGTGAATAAGAGTTGTAATTCTGGTTCCACACCGTTATTCCTCGCAGTCATTAAATCGATTTCCTCTTGCATCATCTGATATGAATGGGCGTAAACGTTGAACTCTCGCATTGCGTGGTCAATTGCTTGAATGACTGCAGCATTCAAATTTGAGCACGCATTCAAACGATAATCTGTTGCTTCTTTTGAATCTACAATGGATAATTGTCCATAACTCGGTAATTCATTCTGAGCTGGGTACAACGAAGTATTAATTTGATAGTAAATCTGTCCTTGAACCTTGAAAGAAAAAGGTCCTGGACGTCTATTGTTGAAATTAACTAAGTTAGCATTAAAGGAAGCGAAGGAAAATGAATTATTATAGTAACGTATACGTTTATAGAAATGATTCGACATTTCATGAGTACCAAGAAATAATTCTTTCAAAATTTGGGGTGGTTCAAACAAGGGCTCTAACTTAACTTTACCGTGATTACAACAATCCTTGAACGAATTTCCTTTACCTGATACTCGCTCAGTAATGAAATATTTTGCTTGACAATGTGTACACGAAACATTCATGGCTCCAAGATAGTCTTCAGGAATTTCATTAACTTGATTTGTAATCGTGACGTTACCTTCAATATTATGAATAAATTGAAAAGTTGATCTGTGATCCGCCGAAACTCCATTCTGAGCAGCATTAACAGTTGAACTGTTGAGTGAAAAAGGACCCGGTTGATAACAGTAATCATGATCGTGTGGTGTTGCCGAGGGTCTTTCATTCAAATTGCCTAAGCTAGTATTGGAAGAGAGATTGTGAGGAGCTTGAATAGGATTTGATCTTTCATTTCTAGGAACAGAATAAATAATACGATTTTGTTGTTTTCGTTTTTTATTACAATTATGAGAATATGTATGATCATTAGCAATATAATTTTGCATGCATTAGAAGATAGCTGAACAGAATTACAGTGGGATTGGATAATATTTCTATTAGTCATATCATTTTCGACATCACTCAGAGGATTTGAGTTATTTGAATTTGTATTGACATTAGTTGATTCAATATTGTGTATGAATCTTAGAATACCCTTTGGTTTTTTCTTCGGGTGACTTATGTTCATGTCGTCTATTAAAATTCCATCATTCATTCTTCTATTTTCTTCATCTGGGTCTAATAATAATCTTATCGGTCGTTTCGCCATGTTTCAAACTTTTTCAATTTTCCCAATAATCTTTTTTTTATTAGTTTCTCAATAATCTTCCTTCTCTTTTTCTTTCTTTGTTCAACTTAAATCTTACAAAATCTCTTGTTTTTAATAGATCTGTTTAATTTTCAAAGATTCTTGTAGGTTTTTCAGTTTTAATGAAGTCAAAAAATGCAGATTTCTCCTAAATTTCTAATTCCGTTATCTCTTATTCTGAATTATCTGCTTTCTAATTCTATTATCTCTTATTCTGAATTATCTGGTTTCTAATTCTATTATCTCTTTTTCTGAATTATCTGAAACTTAATTCAATTCAAGGATAAAAATTGTGATTTCCACCTGAAAAAAAGTCAGAGATTAATGTGTGATCTTGAATGGAGGTTGAGATTAATTATGGAATAGAATACTTACGAATTGACGATGATTCGTCAAAAAAATGTGCGGATTTAACGATTTGAATCAGGCTGCAATCAGCAGAATGCAGGTGATGATTCGATGTAGTTGTTAAACTCTGGAATGAAAAGTAAAATCGTCAAATATTTCCAATCGAAATCGGTGATAATTCAGGGTAATGTGTCTCAATACAGTTGAAAAAGGAATCAATGAAAAAGCAATAGCAACAAAAGGGTGTAATTGCAAATAAATATTGGGAAAAGGGCGTATGTACAGCACATAAGGCTCTTTGTTATTACTATCAATTCTTTTTTGCTTTATCTGCCAAAAGGACGTATCTGAGTCAAATGCAGAGCAATATCGAATATTTATGATAATATCTCATAATAATTGGATATCGTGGACATCATTTTAATATAAAGAAAAATGTTAGAAAATCTCTGAATGATTAAATGTTTATGTAACTGATAACTGATAGATTGTTCCTGTAGAGTTTTTTTTCTTCCATAACCTCCTTATCTATTCTCATTTATTATTTCAAAAATACTGCATTCTCTCCTCCATCTGTCTGACGTAATTAAGAAGATAACGAATTTTCAACTCACCTTTTGCAATAAGAGTAAACTTTCCTCGTCCTTGTTTCTTTTGTTGAATAATTGTAATGGACAATGCTGTAGTTTTCTTTACACTTTTTTGATGTGTGCTGTTTTTCTCTTCTTTCCATACATAGAATAAATATGTAAATAGTATGTATTGTAACGTAATATTTCGATTACGTTACTTTTTATCGTCTGGGCGCGTAATTAATTTTGAATTTCAATAGTTTTGGCACCACCAACCGAGGATCAAAACCAACGAATCACGAGAGTTCAATTTTTGTATAAATTATATAAAACTAATGCCGATTGGTTAATTTCTTTTGTTAACGCTCATTGGATTGTCGTCAATTGAGTTGATGTCTCACGACTGGAAGAGGGAGACACCAGATGGACGATGATGAAGGGAATCGACATTACCGAAGGAGTCGGTTAATTGGACGAAAGTTTTGGCGCCAATGACAAAATTCATCGGAAGAATTAATTGAGACGTTTAGATGAACTTTGGTTGCATCCTTGGACTTGATAAAATTGTCCCAACTCTAATGTCATCGACTTGGAGTTTCTCAATTGTCTTCGTTGGAATTTATTGTCATTGAACAGAAGAAATTATTGTCGTCAGGTTAAGCTGTGTTAACTGACGTAGTCTGGGATTGACCAATGAGAAGAGTCCTTCCCGGAAAAGACGCCTTAGCCGAGTACAGCGTTTGCTGTCGGCAGGATTCTCGTTTGGTGTGCCGTAGAGTAGACACATGTTGTGTAGTGTCTCTTTGCACAATTTTGCCTAATCGCCATTTTCACGTTTGGAATAAATTAATTCATTGGAATTAATTGTATTAATTGTCGTTTAATTAATTTGAAAAAAAAATTATTGTTCACGTTGAAATCAATTTTGCATAATCTGGTGAGCAAATTTTTGTTTAATTAAATTTTGTACGGTAATTGATTTCGTGGTCGTGAAAATTGTATTTTTTTTTGTTAGCGTAATGACGCCATATAAAAAGACGCCATGAAATCGGATACCATTTATCGGCGAATTAATTTGATAATTTTTTTTTGGAAACATTAATTTTGTTAAAAATAATTTTTGGAACTCTCGTGCTCGTTTCTCGGAAAAAAATATTTTTTTTTTTTTAGAAAATTATTTTTTTTTTGTTTGGATAAAATGTCGCGAATTGAAAATTTTCAATTAACGGAAATATTTTGGCGTCATGGCCAAAGATAATTAATTGGAATTTAGTTTGGAATTTTAGTCTCGCGACTTTGTGAAATATATTGAATTCTGTTTTCATTTTTTTTTATTATTCAATATTTTGAGAAATTTTGTTTGATGAATTAATTTTTTTATTTTCATGAAATTAATTCAATTAATTTCATGCATTGAGTATAGTTGAGTCGGCCTTGACACCTAGGGAATATCGCTAGGGAATTTCTAGTAACTTAGCGCTAGGGAACAATAGTTACTTTCATTTCGTTGCGAAAGATAACTGTAGGTGGCAGCAATATTAATTTCTTATGAATTTGAATTTGAATGTTATTCTTTGAATATTTCTTTTATTTGATAACTTTATTATGCGTTGACGATTAATTAATGAATTAATCAATTTGTTAATTAATTAAATTCTTTTATTTGATTAACTTTATTTTAAATTTGGTTTCAAAGGATTGTTTGTAATTAATTGTTTATTTATTTTGAATTGTTTTATTTGTTTGAAATTTATAATTTTTTTTTATTTTATTGTGCTGCGCACTCGCCGATGTAACTCAGGGGTTTAATAATTTATAATTAATTTTTTTTATATAAAAATTTTTATTTTGTCCCCTAAATTGTTTTTGTTTGGAATTATTTACACTCCTTATTCAAACCCACAACAGCGACCCTGAGGGGGAGACTGAACTAGTTCGTGCTGAATAAGGGAGTATTCGAGTTTGTGGTTAATTATTTGAATTTTTGATTTTGTTGTTGTTGTTTAGATCAATTTAAGATTGATCGGATGTTGAGATACATCCTGGCGCCCATTTTGAGTTTGTTTTTGTTTTGAATTTTGTTTTGGCTATTGGGTGCTTTTCAAGCGTGCTTAATTGCTGAGCTTACCGTTAGGCTCAGGAATTACGTCACAGTATATATATCAGAACATGGAAATGAACAGAAATGATTTGTCGGTTGGATGTCATGAAAATGCTAGGGAAATTAGATGATTCGAGGTTCATGAAAATAGTAACTTAAAATTTCTGAAAACAAAGATGGGAAAATAATATGATTTGAATTAGAAAATTTTTCCACACAAATAGAATTTTTGATATTTCATTCAATTTTCATTCATTGCTTCTTTTATGAATGAAAAACTTCTCATCATATTAGAAAATAGAAATATTCTCCATAACATAACAATTGTACATCTCTCATAGTCTTCATTATTACATAATAAAATAAATTAGACTTATTTTTATCCTCATTAACAGACAAATACTTTTTTATCACACAATTTCCTTGTGTTTCAACAGCCTTTCTTTCATCTTAGCAGCTACAGTTGATCTCATCAGAGATTCATCTTAATACTTTTGATAATTTTATATATCTAATGACTAACAATAGCTGTTCTTTTGGCGTTATTTGTAATCTTACGATATTCCTTAGAAAATTAACTATAATTTTATCAGTCATTTGATAAATGCATTTTGTTAATTAGTCGCCTTTTTTCATCAGGTGCATTGTATGTTATAGAGAGCTTTTTTTCTTTAGAAAACACAATCATAAAAAAAAAAAAATACAAAACCGTATCAACGGAAAATTTGCAAATGAATTAAAGTCATAGAACACAACCAAAAAAAAAAAAGAAATACAAAGTCATAATAACGGAAAATTTGCAAATGAAGCAAAGCAATACTCTATAAAAGAGTACAAACGTATAAAAATAAGCAGAAAAAACGGAATTCCATCAATTCCTTCGCAGTGTCCTCTTGATATTTTTTCTAAACTGATTCTACTATTATTATCCATGTGAAATTAATAACAAATGAACGAATACTATTTCAACCTAATGATAATTATCATAATTTTACTTTCAAAGACGATCAAGGTCACTATTTAGAAACGTTAAATGAAAATGAATGGGGGAATGAGCTATATCATTGAGAAACAAATACTAATTCTACCGCTAAAAATTTACTGATTTAGTAAATATGAATTGAAATCGTCAAGAGGATTACTGTTGGGAGAAAAAAACAGAAACAAATTTCGAAGAACGAAAAAACTATAAAATGAGAGTAAAATTTTAAGGTGCTCCTGAACCAAATAAAAAGAATGAATATTTTTCAATACATCCTCTACAGTATCCTCTAGATATTTTTTAAAACTGATTTTACCATCATTATACATGCAAATTAATAATGAATAAACGAGTAGCATTTCATCTGAATTGGAATCATTAGAATGTTCTTGAAAATAAAAAGACTAAAGTGAATATAAAGACAAAACTTTGTTGCGTACGCGTGAAGTTTTATTTTAGAGGAGTATTATTTTTTTTCGTTAAAAATAATATTCCTCCAGAAAACATAGAGAAAAAGGGAAAGCAGGTAGTCGCTGCACCCAGAGAGGAATGCGGGAGTTGACCGGACAAGGAGAAAAGATGGTTGGGCCCGATAGGACAAAGAGAGAGCGCCAGAGGCAAGCGAAGCGGCCGCGACCCAGCCCTCCAGTGTTGCGTATACGGAACGTGTTATTTTTCTCTTTTAGAGAAATATTATTTTCCTTCTCTTTGGATGGACTATATTTATCCAGAAAAACCAAGAGAAGGAAAACAGGTATAAAACAAAAGGGACAACGACGTGGTAGTGGGCCCACAGCCAAAGGACGAAGAGAAGAGATGGCCAAGACCGATAGGAGAAAGAGAGAGCGAGCATATGGCGTAACCGTTCGGCCCTTCTTCTCTCCCTGCCCTTCTCTTCTTCTCAACTATGCAGGCGATCACTCAACAGCTGACGCAGCCGAGGAGGACTAACAGCGTGGGCCAGACAAGGACTGACCCATAGGAAAAATAAAGGGACCAGATAAGGATAGGAAAAGCGGAGAAACTCGGTGACAACTGTTGCCCATGGAACTGCTGTCAGCGAGTCAACCACGTGTTCCGAGCTGCATGATTGGCCGAAAAGTCGTAAAATCGACAAGGAAGCATGGAAAGAGTGGAAACAATACCACGTGCACCACAAAAAAAAGTGGAGACAAAAATGGCTCCCTGAAACAAATAAAGAAAATAAAATTGACAGATAGGGCTTAAACACGGGAAAAAATCAAGAGCTATAGCCCTCAGAGAACAACAACACCTGCGAGAAGACGCGAGAAGTCCAACGGAAAAATCATCCCTTCCAGAGACGCAATCAAGAGCTAATAAAAGGGAGGGCCACCCAAAATTCAGGGCAGTCAACGATCCGAAATTCTGGAAATAACAACGAAGTTCTATTCATCAACCTCGCGAGTGTATTCGAATTCAAAGCTGCCGTACTTTAACTATTCTCAAGTGAGAATAACTTTGAGTCAATTAGAGTCAGTGTTAGAGAAACTCTTACAGTTTCTCAAATCATCGAGGAAAAACCGAAATTTATACTCAACGGTATTTTATTTTTGGGGCTGAGAGATAATTGCCCAGTCACAAGTTTTAAATCGTTTACCCAACGATTTACTGGTGGACACCAGCAGCTACCGCAGGAGACAACAGGCCCACTGGTTTCCATTCATCGAGGGAATTCCCTGACGTCACGGTCTACCTGCACTACCAGCCTGCCGACAGCTGTCACTGAGCGACCGAGCCCTATCCCAAAAAGAAGAAGCTCTTCCTTTTTCCTACTTACCTGATACCTCAAAGTAAGTTTTCTCTTATTTTATTATTAATTAAAGGGGTTTTATTGGTTAACTAATACAAATTAACCAGGTTTCCTAATTGTACACTCCCGATTGTGTCTCCGCGAGTTTTCATTTCTCTATTTATTCGTGAATAAATTATTGATTATTATCAAACGCAATTCTTTGTGCATCAATTACTCAAACCAATCTTCGCCGATTTTTCCCGATTCAAAATTCCTATTTCTCGCGTAACCTCCTTGCACTTTAGTGCTCAATCTCGAACGGCGCGGTCCCAAATTTGTACGCGAAATAAAAAAAGTGGGAGCGGTTGTCAGCCTCTGATAACAACTGCTCTGGCTTTATTTCAGCTGCAATCTCCTAGAACGAATGAGTAGTGTAAAATAATTTATTGATAATCAATGAATTCTCATTGATTGTCATATCAAATTAAAAGAAATTTTGCACGCTTGCTCGCAACAACTTTCCCGTTTAGAATTGTTGCGGAATTATTGACCAAATTATTGTGATTATTTTTAGGATATATATTGGAATTATTTGAGAGTGAGAATTGGCGCGAGATTCTCAGAATTGAGGAGAATCCGTGACGTTAGGGTAAAGTAGTGGGGGACTCGCGGGACAATTGGTTGGGTTGGGCCTCGGCTCTGCCGACATTGAGCGCAAACAGCCGAGGGAACCCGGCATTGGGAGAGAAGACTCGTTCTTCTTCTCCCGGGACACCGTGGCGATCACATCGTGTAGAGAAACGTAAAGAAAATCGTAAAGAATTACGTAAGGAAAATTGGAGTAAAGATAAATAAAGAGAGGTCAACACGGAGGAAAGACAGCACAGATAACGTAAGGTACGCGAGTCCCCGTACAATTAATATTTTCAGTTTAAAGTAAAGAATTTTGAGTAAAGAATTTAAAGTAAAGGAAACGTCGAGTTAGCGTCTGTTCCGGGTGAGTCTACCCGGCTAACATTAAAATTATTGTTGGTCATTCTGAGTTAAATTTTGAGTTAACAATTAGTGTGAGTAGATAGGGGTACGCCTGGAGCGTAGTTCGCATTGTTCCCGCAGCGGGGAAATTGGGGGCGCCACCGTCGCGCTGGAAAAGCGCGGGTCGCGGTGCGTCACGTGGGAGTGCTGGGGTCCTGCCCAGGGGAGGGGGATCTCGCGGTGATGGGAAATATGACTCATCATAAATTCTAAAAGTATTAGGAGACAAGGAAAATGAGATAGGTATGCGGGAAAAAAATGAAAAAGAAAAAGAGATAGAAATACATTTAAGATGTCCATTTATTAAAAAACTTTCATCAATAGTATATCAAGTACACTTAAAATTAATGCTAGGAGACATGTGATGATTATTAATAAAAATACAATTGCAGCTGTCTGCGATTCATCAGTCGTTTTTTCGCGCGTTTCAGCCTCGACATCGATGTTTTTCAGTTTTTTAAAGCCTGTTGGCATTGGATTTTTATGCTGAACCCTCAAATGAAAATTTGAAAAGTTAGAAAATATTAAAAATACTTTTGTTATAATTTTTCGGACTCACATCTTCTTCGTCTGATGTTGGATCATCAAGAGAGGCCTTTTTATCCAATGTTTTAACAATGCTCAATGCAATTTGGAGAGTACATTTATATTTGAATTTATTTAATTTATTCTTATGATAGTGGAAATGGCACACGGTTTTTTCTTCAACTTTCAAATTATCGTTATTAGTCCAGACAATTTCATTTTCTAAATTGACGACCTCTCGCGTAATTAGTGCTTGTAAACAATGGGTTTCTTCCTCTCCGATGGTGAAAACGTGATTAGCGTTTTTACACAGCTCTCGAATATAGTGTAAAACATCTATTTCAGCATTCTCTCCATCAAACCATTCAATCCCGTGCTCTTTTATTGTGAGGCTATTGTTTGCCTCACGCCAACAGGTAGCGAGATCAAGGTAAGAATGATGGGGACTAATGATCCAATGTCCCATGAAAAAACTATCCACATCCAGAATAGCTACTTCTTTAGGTAAATATTTTCGGGTACGCCCGCGTAATTCCTGGAGTATGACAATAACGTCCATGGCGATGTGCTCACAACAGACTTCGAATTTATAATGGAGGGAGACGAGAAAAACATATGTTTTATTTCTTTATTGTTCAGGTAAATAGGAAACAGGTTGTATAGCATCTTTTCTAATAAAACGAGCTGGTATAGTCGCCTTTATATCTCGATAAAGTGCGTCTTTATGAAACGCGATCATTTCTTCATAAAAATCCTTAAATAATTTGGGATTCATGCACGAAATTACAATTTTTTCTCGAGCTGCATCGTAAATCGTGCGGCTCTTAGCTAATATATGCAAAGATAAATCATTAGAATCGAGATTTAATTTTTTAGACAGCTCCGAGTCGTTTAAAATTGATTGTGATAATGCGTCTACAATTTTTTTTCTATAAACTTGTGAATTTAATCTACACAGACGAAACAGGCGCTCGATGATCCAGACTCCGTGCTCGATCAATACCATCACCATCGACTCTAGCATGTAAAGGCGTGTTTGAGTTGTAGAATCCTGGAAATATATCGCAGGTATTGAAGAATTGGAGAAGGCGAAATTGACGGTGATCCATGAACCGCAATTAATCGGCTGATATTTCTGTCTCTCTCCTGGAGATGACAAATCGGCTCGAAAATAGGCGAGTACATGTAATCTGTACTTCCAGAAAGCGTCGAAACAAGATCGTGTAAGTGTAATAAACTTCCGTGGATGTGTTCCAACAATGCAAATTACGGGATAAATATTATTGAATTTATCCCACACTAGTCCAGTTACTACTTGTTTTGAAAAACTTTTATTAATTGGAAAAGTGTGCGAAAGAAGCAGAGGAGTCTCGGGTGCGGCAGACGAGAGTATTTTTTTCACTGAATGTTCCGTATATTCGCGGATATCGGCCTGTTTCTTCCTTTTTTCCGCATATTTTTTGACACACTGATATGAACTGGGATCGTGATTTTCTTTATCACTCTCCCGATTTTCTGCTGATTCAGATGAAGGACTCGCACAGCGCTGCATATAATATCCAGGGGAGGATTCAGCCCTTGCGATTTTCGCTCGCGGAATAATATATTCCGGATCGATCGCGTCGATAGGGTTAGCGTACAATTGGTCTAAGAAACCTGTTGTATCAGACATTGTGGAGCAACTGAATTGTTAGAAAAAAAGTTCGACAATTTCAACGTGAGATGCGTTAAAAGAATGCGTGTTGAACAAAGGGGCGGGGTCTAAGGGCCGTGGAGACTAGAAAACCGGAGTAGGTGTATGGAAAAAAGGTTATTGAACTCGCCCACAGATGTTTTGAAATAATAAGTCCGGATATTACAATTTCATCAATAGTTTATTAATCGTTCCATTCTTCATCGAAGATACAGTTTTGTTTGCCACTTCAGCGAAGTAATCATAATTGATATATATAAAACAACCGACAAGTATTACCACTGCGCATAAAGCCAAAAAGGCCATAAATAAGAAAAAGCAGACGGCAAATTTTTCTACACGAGCCATAATTTCGAGATGGACTTGTCAGATCGTAAGCGGATTGATTACTGTCTCAGCGATATTGTCGAGGTGGTAAACATACCTCTCTTAGTATCAATGTTGATAAGTCAGGGAATATTCAGCTCAAGCGAGCCTAATTTGCAACAATGGCTGGTGCGTAGAAAAAAATTCGTAAGATTTATGTGTTAATGAGAGAAAAATTCTAGAAATATCCAACTACGAAGGAAAACGCGAGAGAAGTATTTGAAGTGTTGAAAAATCGAGGACGAGATGCTTTCGCTCACTTGATACTTTGTTTTGCCTACATGGAGGAATATGATTTAATTGAAGCAATGCTGCAGGACTATGCGGCCATGCCGCCTCCTCCGGACAGGCGACGACGACGACCAATAGAGACAACGCGTTACGGATTCTGAAAAGAAATAGGATGGGGAAGAAGGAAAAATTTTCAAATGAAATAAAACAATTCTCTGAATATTATTCTTCATTTCGACATTCTTGAACTATTAACCGATTACCCGATAGATTTATAAATTTTTTCTTAAAATCATTTTTCTTTTTTCGTTTTACAATTTTATTGAACATTTTAAAAATTAATTGATCGTTCCGTTGAGGGTCATCCGTAAAGTTTCTCAGGAATGATAGGAGAGATAACCCATTACTAAGCCAATGAAGCACAACAATGCAATAATGCCCGCAAACACTAGTTGTGAGGCATTGGAGGCGTTTATGGTTGTATTGATAGTTTCTGCTGTTTCTTCGAAGACAGCGTATAAATCGTTGATCTTGAGGTGGAACTCCGTAGCTGTCAAAGTAGGTTGCTCGTCCATCATTATTGACGTACATGGCGAACCAATGTGTTCCTGGTTTACTAGAATCATCGGTGTTAACGATGAGTGCACAGGGTCGAGTCCAATGCCATGGTATCTTGTCTGCGGGGAAAACGCCTCCGATAGTGGCATTGATCGCTGGTAAGGCAGCTAAGAGCTGGCGTGTATTCATACGAAGCTTTCCTTCCCAGGTCCGTCGCTAACCCAGCCCGATCGCCTCAAATCTGTCGGTGCTTCTGAAGCTCTTGCAGGAGGTTTTGGTGCTTCTGATTTTTTTGGAGCTCTTGCAGGAGGTTTTGGATCTTCTGAGGCTTCTGGAGCTGTCGCTGGTTTTCCTGTCCCACAAACGTCCCTTCCTGGCTTGGCCTTCATTAAAGGTGGAGGTTTTTCTAATTCGTAACTGTCTTCAGAATCAGTATTGGGACCTGACTCTTCTTCTGATTCTTCTTCACTCTCCACTCCTTCGAGATCACTGAGCTCATGTGCCGTTACCTGACTGATACGATAGGCGTCAATGCTCCAAATTTTGTCCACGTCCTCCGGTTTCAGCACAACTTTCCGAGTATAAATATTTTCACGAATCCAATTCTTCAATTTTTTAGCATTATGACGAGCACAGGCAAATCCGTTAATAGAAGAAGCATGATACAGGCAGTAGCGATTATTGTCAGGCTGCTTCCGAAAAGTTGGGGCGTATGTTTCCAGATTGATTATTACTTTTGATAAGAGTCTGCGTAAGAATACTTGTTTTTCCCGACCCCGCACGTAAATACGCGTTACATCTCTTGTTAATTCTTTCAGAAGCGATGGCACCAACTTATATGGAGTGTGACCGTACTCCCACTCGAGGTTATGGAAATTTGTAGTTATCCAGTGATTTTGACGACGTGCACTGAATGGCAAATCGCCGAACTCACACGGTGGTCCAATGTACCAGATACCAGCAAAACTTTTTTCCACAGACACAATAGCAATTTCTTTGGGAATAAATGCTTCAGTAGGACCCAATAAACCGTTAATATCGATGACTACTTCTCCTTTGCCCACCATTCTGTTTATATCTATCAAAAACACCTGCGGTAGACTGATCGGGTACCGATAAAATATCGGGCTTTTATGCGGCAGGCACGGAGCACGCCCCTCCCCAATTTTTGTGCTGGCCCAGATATATGTCACACGCGGAGCAATAGTAGTTTTGAACGAGACACGCCTTGACGCAATAAAGACAGGGGATACAAAAGCAACAGCCTAATATACAAAGCATTCCCGCTATTAAATGTGTTTTACCACTAGGTTTATTCGTAATTTTTGTTTCTACTCCTGTATTACAATACGGTCAAATTAATCTAACAGGTTCCGGCCCAAATTGACGCACGTGTGATATCTTGCTCGCCATAATTGTAACTAACTGTTATAGTCTACAATAACCTGTCTAGTCGAATCGATCTCGAGTATATTATCAAACTCTGCGTAAAGAATACAATTCAAATTTGTAGTGGTGGCATCATCGAAGCGTACTTCGACTCTCAAGCTACCCGTTTTAACAAGATTCCAGTGTGTAGCACAGTTAGCGGATAAA
The DNA here is from genome assembly GCA_963921955.1 of Aleiodes alternator. Lineage (NCBI taxonomy): Eukaryota > Metazoa > Arthropoda > Insecta > Hymenoptera > Braconidae > Aleiodes > Aleiodes alternator. The sequence continues at coordinate 1,790,247 of OY998102.1, read as the reverse complement.
TCGGGTGTTAAGTCAAACGCAAAGAGACAATAACCATTAGCAAAATCAGAACGTGTAATATCTATTCCCTGATCCCGAAAATGTATACCTGTACCGCTGAAAAGTGTTTGATAACTTTCAGCCTCAGTATAAGAAGTGTCGTTAAAGTTCGGCTGTAATGGTCGGCCAGGAACTTGTATCCCATCCACATAGAGACTCAAAAAATTAATTCCCCAGTTTTGGAAGTCGAAAGGGCTTCTGGATTCATCAACATTGAACGCTACATTATCTACAAACCCTATAATAACGCGTTTGGGTAGTTGCCCGAGAACTACATTATCGATGGTCTCACCAGTAGATCCGCGATGGAGAACAAAAGATTTGACTTCTACACGCGTTAGTGGATATTTAGCTGTCGTTTTTGCTAAAGTTTTAGCATGGCCGAGTAGAACCGCAGGGCTTAATTTAGCTCTCCTCACTAACAATGCTGCATCAATTACCTTGATTTGATAATTTTTAGTCGTTTAATCGATAAGACAAAACGAATCTTTTGAACGCACAAGCCGTAAACGCATATCGACTCCATTCAATAGAAACTTATCCTGATTGAAAACATCACAATGGATATGTCCAATCATTTTAACGACTTTCCCTCCTTTCGTGAAGTTTGTCCTGTATACGATACCATAATTATACGTTCTATCCTGGCCGTCGACTACACCAGCAGGTCCATGATCCATTCGCCCACTCGTATCTTTGGCCCATAAACTATTTTGTAAATGTGACTGTTCAGCATCCAGCCCATAGTTCAAAAGAGTTTCGATATATGCTCTGTAAGCATAGGCATTATTCGGTGGTGAAACTAATTTTTGATTAAAAGAAACATCGATTTGGCTGAACATCGAGTGTAATAAATTATTCACAGGTCCAACATCATCAGTCGCGAGCGTCTCATCTGCCACAATTTTCACACGAACTTTCAGCATAGTATGCGGCAAGTCGATGTATTCTTCGCCATGACCAGGTACTACAAACTCGATGGGTAATTGGTCTGTGAGTGATGCAACAGGATTGAATTGGGTCCAGTGAGAATGTTCAATACTTGTCTGTGTAGGTGGAATTGTGAAGAGGTCAAGTTCTGATTTTGCGCATTCACATGAATGAGAATGTAAGAAAGCCATTTCTAATTTTCAAATGTGTCTCGGACTGTACGTTTCGATTTTTTCTTCGATTTTCTTCTCTTGGTGGTTTTCTTCTTCACTAATGTTCTCTTCTTCTTTCTAATCTTACGTGGTTTCTTCTTCTTCTTAATGCTCCTCCCACGACGACGTTTCACACGCTTATGAGCGCGCAAACGCTTTCGACCTCGTTTATACCCCGACCCGGTCATCAATTTCTCCAGCTTGTCACTTGCTTTTCTTTTTAGATTGAGACCTGATTCTGTGAGTCTCTTTTCTAATGATTCTTTCAAGGGCATCCTGCGACTAGCTACGTCACCAACTACGTTTAAGCCCGCACTCAAAGCTTCTTTACCAACAGCTCGAGCTGCTCCACCTAGAAATGGGAGAATTCGTCGGAATAACCCTCCAAGAAAGGCTCCGATACCGTGGCCACGCTGATAAGGAGCCCCCACGTAAACACGTCCAAGCCGGTTATATCTTTCTGAGGCACCACCACCGGCCTGATCGCTATAATAGCTAACATAATGCGTCATTTTCACGAGTCGATACGCTTAAAATGCAGTGTGAGGTTCACAGGTCCATACTCAAACGGTATAGGCTGACCATACCCATCTCTTATATCTATTTCCACAGTTCGGAAGGCATTCTGCAGTAATGGGATATAATTTGGCGATGAAAAACTTGTAGTTCGTGTATGACCATACGAATAGTTGGTGACGTCAAAGGGGACTATACGCAATAGCGATGTCTGAACATCACCTGTAACGTAAGGTCCACACAAGTCACAATATATCAACATACGGTCTGAAAAGGCTTTCGTAAGGCTGGCTGGACGAGCACCTGTGATTTTTTCGTCTTCCGGAAACCCAATTCCATTTTCACCACCGGCTTTTTGATCGATTCCTAGGATATCCTTCAATTTCCAAGATAAATTCAAAATGTGAACCTGGTCTTTATACGTTAGATTATCGTGACAAATGCGAGTGATTTTCACAAATCCATGGTCATGCTTTTTCGATTCGAACCAGAGATGATTTCCAACCACAGGTAGATGATTGAGAGCTCGCATCAAATGATCCAGGTTTTCATAAAGCCCATTGGGTGCGGCGTAAACGGGAGCTAAACGCATCTCTTCAACTGGTTCATCACCTTTGATGAATGCTACGTACCCATCATCTCTATTCTGGATATGTGAAAGACTACAGGGATATTGCATTTCTGTCAAACCAACCACCCACGAGCCGGTTGAGCGGATATCATGAGGCAGATATGTTCGCAACCTCGTTGCTGTATTTTCCGGGAAATATTTCCGGGAAATATTTGCTACTATCGCTAAGCAGCACAATGTAGAAACTGTTTTGACTCATTTTTTCTGTACGTTTTTTAGAGATGCTGCGGAGATCCAAGAATTGAATTTATCTGGATAGCCAACCCACTTGACCAACTCCTGTTGGTTTTTACCTTTCCCTTTTTTCCGCAGCACTTTTTCTATTTCATACTCTTCGGTTTCAATATTCTTATTTACAAGAGTTAATTCTTGTTCATAGAAAAATCCGTCAATTTTTTCACCAGCTAAATCTTCCACCTCGTAAGTTGGCAATAGCTGTCGTTGTTGAGCGCGTATAATCTTGAATATTTCGTCACTCCAGTTTTTCTCATATCCTTTCTCGAATGTACCTTTCGTCTTACTGATACGAACATAGTCATTCACTTCATATTTAAACACTCGCGGGCGTCGTGTTTTATCCAAACGTTGATGAACTTTGTCGATATTTTTCACAGCTAAATATGCATTCTCAAGAGTCACAGATGCTGGGGTCATTCTGATTGTGCTATATCGTGTATTATTGTACGCATAAACGAATTTACTCAACACATCAATATAACGATATGTTTTAGAATATGTAAAATAACGCCACATGCGTTCTCTCAGGGTTCTATTGAAACGCTCCACCACCGCAGCCTTAACATCAGGATTACGTACTACGCGATATGTGATATTTTTTTCTTCGAATAAATTTTGCACAGATTGAGCGACGAATTCTTTCCCACGATTTGTTTGTAACAACCGCGAACACGACCCTCACTGAATATACGTTTGAAAGCTTCACATACATTTTTCGCGCTCTTATCAGTTAGAGGTTCCGCCCACGCGTATTTACTGACTACGTCAATTACCGACAATAAATAGGAAATTCCATCATTATATGATTTAAACTTTTGTAGATCGATTAAATCGGCTTCCCATACATCATCTATAGTATCGACGATATAATGCAACCGTGGGAATTTACGGCGTATAGGTTTATGGAGGGTATATGTATTTTGAGCATTTAACCAATCATGAATATCTTCAAGAGGAAATTTATTTTTATATTTTTCAATAATTCGCGTAGATCCCGAATAACCCGCAGAATCTTCGGGATCGTAATAAGTTCATTCTAACCTAACTTTACCCATGCTTTGATCGGTGTGCTACCCGGAGTACTGTTTGAAAAATCAACTTTTTTCCTGCGGGTGTTTATTGTAGTTCGCGGAGTGGAATAAGGTGTCGATACTGCTGGTGAGGCCCAAAAACTTTTGTTGCCAACAAACTCCCTCGGTGTATCGATTTCATGAGGAAATCGGACAAATGTCTCTCTTCCCGTAGCTTTTACTGTCTTTCTGTGTCTTAGCGCGTCATTTACCAAATCAACAATGTTTGAACCCTGAAGACGCGTGTTGTCTATTTCCACCGCACCCGTAGCGTCCCACTTCAGGCGGTTACTGAATTCTCCAAGATACTTGAGTAACGCATCAGCCTGCTTTTGATATTTTTTCGGGACACCTGTGAGTATCTGGTCGGTAGTGTAGGTTTTGACGGTTTCTTCTGGTTTTTTTCCCTCAGGCTCCTCTGTTTTACCCGTGAAGTATAAATAATGTCTCAAGACATCTTGATAGAGTTTCCATTTCTCTGCTGCATTTTTATTCGTTACCGAGTTGAGGATGGCAGCCATTTCTGAATCCAGACGAGATGGCACGTCCCCAGGGGTCTGTACTGTTGGTGTAAAGCTGTCTTCTGGTACCAGCACCATTTTTCTTGCATGCTCCATTAGAAGATCTTCGATACCAAGCTGCTAAGTATAGGAGCCAGTATGAGGGGCAATAAACAGCCTCCTTGCTGGTTGATGATAATTCTCTTTTTCGATTTTAAGCTTTTACCAAATTTGGCGAGCTTTGGCATTCTGTATAATAGAAAATAGCTTTCGAAAATTTTGTATCACATATTTCATGAATTTCTTTCAAAAAGCGTTTAACGAAAATAGTTTTCCCATAACCTGTCGGTCCACATACAACAGCTGTAAATGGGTGCTTCCAACGAGGATCCATGCTATCAACTGATGAGGATTCAAAAGGTCACATGAATAAATACACCAATTCATGAAAACATTTCAATATTTATTATAACTCGGTCTTCCTTGGCCAACGGGACAATATTTCTCGGGCCCTGCTTCTTTATTATAAGGTGTGCTGCCGTCTAAGGTTTTAGATTTAGCGAAATCATCTCGTGACTTTTCCCGAGATTTATCGTTCTGACCGCGATCCATGTCTGCTCTGTTCGAAGGTTCCTGAGAGAATGTGGTGTGGAGGATTTTGGGATGGGTTAAATCAATGAAAAACCATTTGGAAAAAATCATTATATATTTTCTCAAATCAACATAGCCATAAGGTACAGAACTATTTCCTACTCTTCTACGTTTTGGGGCTGTTACTCTAACTATCTTTGTCCCTGTCCGTGTAACAACTTCATGGAAGCCGGCCCTGGTAATACCAATGTTATCAACTTCTTTCTTAGAATATAGGACAAGTTTTCGCATCTTTCGATAATTTACCATTTCAGAAGTTTGGGAATCGATGCGTTTACCTTTTATTTTACAACATTCAAATCCTTCCCCTCCAGGGACAACCCCTATGTAACTATAAAATTTAGGGCCTCCAGAAACAAAATTAGTTATGTACGCACCTTGCCCTTTCGGAGCTAATTCGTCTGTCATCTCTCCAAGAGCATTGCCCGACGGAGGGTTTGGTTCACCAGGCCTCGTAATGAAAATAACAGAATCTGTATCATAATATAACACCCGCTCTCCCAACATTTCCAAATACTTATAAAGTTCTAGACGTGCTTGAGCTGTCACATATGCAGCGATGACCACACTGGTATTTGATGAGATTTCATAGTCATCTTCACGAAATTTCCAGTTGAGTTAAACAGTGTCATCATCTACAAATAAACAGCCTGTTACTTCTTTCTGAGGGTCGAAAAGGAACGAGTGCAATACTTCATATGATTTTATTATTTCTGTCTTTTCTAAATTTGGCCTTTGAGCAAATTTTCCCCATAAAGAATTCAGCATCAGTTTCACCACAGCTCTTTTACCCACATTAAACTCTATTAGGGCTGGATCTAAATCAATACCCATCTTATCTTTGATTTCTCTAATATAACTTTCTCTGCTTTCACATGAATTTGGCCACCCACTCGCGTATTTTTTAATTTTCACAAATTCATTAATGAATCCTGCAAATATTCCCCCCTCGTCCGTCACCGGATTATACTGTGTTGTTTGATACAACCAAATTTCTGTGATCGCGACGATTCTATAACCTAATTGCACCGCCTTCTTCAACTCACAAGAAACCCACGCGCCTACAAGGGTTCTTTCCTCGTCCGTATGCTCGCAACTGCCATAATACATTTCTAGACAGCATGTTCTACACAAACAAAACATTTGTGACGTGGTTTTTTTCCCCGCCACCTGTAGTTTAACCGAGAAAAAATATTCGTGAGTAGAGAGAGAGAAACACTCAAAAATCCTCCAGGTCATGAGGATAAACTGACTATGGTTTTCTTAAAAAACCTCCAGGTCATGAGGAAAAACTGACTTAAGGCTATCTTAAAACCTCCAGGTCATGAGGATAAACCGACTGAGGTTCCCTCAAAAACCCTCCAGGTCATGAGGAAAAACTGACTTAACGCTCTCTCAATACGGCTGCATATGGAACGCAAATACCGTAATGCACCCGACCCTTAGACCCTGATTTTAGGGCAGCCTCTGGTCATAGCCGCACCATTCCAGTGCGGCAGGAAAGGCAATTGCGTGCCCAGCAAAAAATGTCCTTGAGCGGCAAAGGCGTAAGGGCAACCCCAGCCGAGATATTTGCCAAAATAAGGGAAATCCTCCAGATCATGAGGAAAAACCGACTTAAGGCTATCTATTATGGTTCTTTCAAATATCTCAAGGGCAAAGAACTCCCCCAGTTGAGGGTTGAGCTCTGGTTACCAGTAAAAATGCCAAATTAAGTAAGTTAAGTAAATTCCCGCGAAAAACTATCGTCATAAATACCGCCATTCCACTTTCGTCTGATTTTGCCGTTATGGGTATCCAGTCTGGCAGATCTCGAGTGGAAGAGAGGGCTCAGTAGCACCCAAGGTTTATTGACCAAGATACTGTGTTTCCTAGGGCTTCTGGACCATCCTCTTGGTCGTCTTTGGAGGTGAGTGCAGAGGACGGTTGGAAGAGAGCCGCGCTCCAATTTTGCGGGAATATTCGGGCCCTCGGACTGGAAGGCCCGGAGGCAGGAAATAAGCCACCCTGTCGAAGGGATTGCCAAAACCCGGCTTTATCGTATCGACGAGGTGAGTCCGAGTATTCCCCGGGAGACGTGCCCCTTCAAATGACGATTATCCACTCGAGAGAGAGGAAAACATCCCCTCGAAGGCCCCAAACCTTAGCCAGAGGGAAAACCCTACATCTTATTCAAAACTCCTCTCCCAGTTCAGTCATAACTCCATTATATTCTGCAATAAATCCCCGAAACCAATCTCACCATATCCCTGAATTACCCTTTCCGATCCCCAATTTATTACCGCATATATCCCGATTTTATTGAATAAATTAAAGTAGTTTATTTTCGGGAGAATTCAAATATTCCGAGTTTCACGGATTTGAATTACTCCCGCCGAAGCCCAAGCTTCGGCCATCTTCTCGCTACCACCTAGTACCGAAATTAGACGCGAGAGCGCAGCCCGAGTGGCTGGCCCCCACCGTTCTACGCGTGACGACCGACTCGACAGCGGCATCAGTTCGCCGAGAGTCGTTGTAACCCCATGTAGGGTTTCCCGACATCCACAGGGTGGCCAGTGTTCGGGCTATATTATTTTATACGATTTTGGGCTGTCGATCGAAGGCCAAAGTACGAAACAATATCGGGGCGTCGATATTGGTTCCGCTAATAAGCCCGATATTCTTCCCAACGTCGAGCCCTGTATATTGGGATGGTGAGTTAGATCGTAACTCGGTTCTATATCGAGTAGCCGAATATCGGGGAACCTATATCTATCCGAAATGGCACGTAATTCGCGTAACCGAAGTTCGGCTGCTCTACTTCTGACGAAAATATTTCCAACAATAAGTTGATAATTTTTCTTTTTGATTAATTGTCATATTTTTTTATTTTCCAACATAACGATTGAAAAATCACGCCATAATTGATTTTCCTTCAATTATTCTTCTTGCTAATGATTAATTCGTGAACTAAATTTAAAAAAATATAAAAATAATAAATAAATGTAAAATAGAATAGATATAAAAATTGATCAAGAAAAAAATCTTCTCTTTCTGCCATCAAGTGATTCGATCATCAATAGAGGAAAAAATAATACTGAAATAAAACTTTAATTTTCAAAAATAGGGGAATTTTCTGTAAAAAAATGAATATTCCATTACGAGAAATATGTAGTTTTGTTCCTCGGTTCTTACTTCATTTTTATTATATTCCTCTTAATAAAGATAGCCATATAAACAATATAAATATCGATATGAATTTAGATCAAATGATTTTTAGATTCATATAGACAGTACGATTCTGTCAAAGTCGAATAGAGTGATGGTCCAGTCGGCAGCGCGCAAGTTTCATCATCCGACGATCGAGGGTTCAAAACCGCCTGTGGGAACTAAAATTTGTAATGATAAAAATGACTTTGAAATGATTAACATTGAAATATAAATGATAAAAATATAAAGTTACGAAATCTTAGAAAAAAAAAATGATAATTTTCCTTTTATTTTATGTTTAAAATTTGTTTTTATATTATTGAGCGTCTGTCGAGTTCGATATCGGACTCGATGTTGGGCGTATATCGTAGCGCTAAGTCGAAATTCGTCACATCAAATTTAGCCCGATGTAGGGCCGAACTCAAAACCCTATATCGGGTCGAAATCGGATGCGATGTACGCCCTATTCAGTTTTCGACTTCGGCCCGCTGTGACATGCCATTATTGGCTCGAAATTCGCCCCAATATAGTTCCCCTATATCGAAACTCGGCAATTCGACATCGCCCCGAATTGCGGCCAATTTCGGTTTCCTACATGGGACGTTCACATCGTCTGGCACATCAAAATCGAGAAATCGCGGTAAAACAAGTCTCCCATACCCCCAGTCGCCCCGAAAAATCATCCCAAAGGGCGGAGAACAAAATGATGAGTCTATTGAGATATTAATTATCGCGATTTTCCGCGTTTTAAGTGTTTTTTCAGCCAGTGAAAAGATCGAGCGAAAATGACGCGCCACGTGGCTATAGCGTCACCTCACTCTCTCGGTTCTCTCAATTTCCTCGTGGCCGGCTATGTTAATCAATTCTAAAGGCCAACGAGGAAAAATAAATGAGGAGAAAAATATGCAACGATGCATTTGAGGACTTTTTCGCGATTTCAGGGGAAAATGGCCAATTTTACGAATGCAAAAGTGGGACACGAGAAAGGACGCCACACGAGGCATTGGACTTTCCCGGATCTCTCATGGCTCTCTTACTCTCTCCTGGCTGGTTCCCTTAATTTTAATTAATGGCCAGGATGAGGAGAAATGAGTGGACATGCACTCTAGAATGTTTCCCGATGATTTCAGGAATTTTAATGCATTTTCGCAGCACTGTTTGGCCGTCGCATCATCGGCTGATGCAATGACGCTCAAGACACGTGCTCCCCACGCTTGGGTAGAGCTGGCTTTCTCTATCTCTCTCGCACTCATGGTACCTATCGCTTGTCTCCTTTTCTCGGAAAGGAATAAAAGGCTGAATTGGTTGTGGAACGTTAATTCCCCCAATTGTTTGGGAACTCAAAGACTCTAACCCAAATTCGCCGTATCTCCCGTTTACCTTTGAGACAAAGCATTTTTTTTCCCTTACCGTTAACAACCGCATCAGGGTGAAGGTAGCGGAGCACGAGGCTCTCCCTCACTGTTGCTAGGCAGACCAGAGAAATCCCCAGACTAGGGAAAAGTATCTGGAGGTTATCTGAGGCATATTCCTGGCGCGAATTTACGACTACGGTTACCTATTGTATCCTTGCGACAGAATATGACCTTTTAACTTTTTTTTTCTTTAAGTAATGTCATGCAGTCGGGTTAACGTTTTGACGTTTTCTACGCAACGACTGCATGATAAGTAATTCGCGAGTAGCCCACGCTCAAACAAGGCATCTACACGACCTTGCGGCTACCTTTAGATGATTATGACACACGTTGGTTATCTTTATGCGAACCTAGCGGACCACGATTATCTATTCGTTATCTCCGGTATGTTTCGCACAGTACCGAACCCGCGGAGGCTACCTACGAAATCTCTCTCTCTCTCTCTCTCTCTCTCCCTTATTTACCGAATTTTAGGTTGGATTTACTGAACTCTTTGTAATTATTCTTTTGGACGTTACTCTCAAATGTCTTGTCGCTTGTTTTATCTAAGATTTTGTATATTGTTGTGGCAATAGTGGAACACGTAAGGATTATGCTGACTTCTATTTTATTTCTTTTTTTCCTATCTATTCCCTATTCTCTCGTTATTACGGTTCGGTTATCTCTTATTAATTTTTCACGCTATCTTTGCGACTTCTGCGTGTGCCCTAGACTCACGCCCGCTCTCCACCATTCTGAGTTAGCCTAGCACAGCCGCAACCCCCTTTTTCGGATTCCGCTTTCCCGACATTTTCTCAGTACCCTTAGCCGGTTTATCGTTACCGTACCGTCATTTTATCGTTGATCTGGTTAGATAAATCCAGTAGTATTAAAATTTATCTGGTGCCCATTCCTTTTGTTTTTGAGCTACCGGTTAAGAGGGGTTGGGGGACGGTACTTTTGGGGCCGTATCGAGCTTCATGGCTACGTCGGGGAAGGATGATTTAGTCGAGGGGGCCGAAGGTGGAAATTAGAGTATTGGATGGATAAGGTTAAGGAAGGTCAGGGCTATAGGGAGAACGCACTTTTCCCCAAATATTTTAATTTCTCACACATTAATTTGTTATTTGCTTTCATAGGAAGAACAGGATGAAAAAGTCGCGCCGGTGGTAACACCTTACATTTAATGAGCCCTTCAATGTTCGAAATGTCATTGTGAGGTCCACAAAGTTGTTGAATCTTTGGCCCTATAATTATTTCCGGATGACCAATAGGAAAAACACCGGTTTTACAGATAAATGGATATAGCGAGCAGACATCGTAATAATTAATTTTTTCCCCTTGTCGACAATCATAATACGATACTACGTTTCCTGTTCGTCCACCGAAAAAAGCTTCTCGAGGCTCGAGAGGTGTATGCGCCCAAACGTCCTCACTTTTAGCAAGCTCTTGTTATTCAAGGCTTTCACTTTTGATTTTTCTGAATTGACACTCCCAAATTTCTTCAAGAATATAACCTTTTTCACGAATGAGAGCATTTGTAGCTAAAGTTTTCTCATACCGCGAGTCTAAACTTTCGTTTTTTCCTATTTTTCTACTGCGTTCGGTCGTGAAGCAAAAGATACACCTATGCCAATAACACCCTTGCAATTGAAATGCATACTTCTGCCCGTTTGGATCTTGATAGTATCCATCCAAATCAATGCTCGTCCCTGGAATACGGTGTTCTTGAACTTTTCCCGCATGACATATATCAATATCATTACACTTTTCTAACCACGTTAACAACACAATCGCTGCCTTCGTTCGATTTCTACAGAAACGATATCCTCCGCGAGGGATAATATCGATCGTATTTTCTCTTAAAAACATCATTTTGTAAGTTCGCATGGAAAGTGAAGCAAGAGTGGTGCATTCGGAAAACGGACAAATACCCGATATTCCTTTATTTACCACCCTAAAGGACATGCAAGCTTCCCTCAAAATCTTCACATCATCGCGACAATATTTAATTATTTCATTTTGAAAGTTGTATATTTCACCTGTTCTCTCACGCGCTTCATACCATTTTTCAAAGTTTTCTCTGTCTTTAGATTTCATCCTGTGAGGAGCCCAATTTTCTTTAGCCGGGAGTGGCCCATTATAATTCCAATTTTCTCTTCTATTAAAAAGATGCGGAAACATACCTTTCAATAAATCCGGTAAACCAAACGTTTTCGGTAAAGCAGAGAGAGCCATGTGAAAGAAATTTAAACTATCTATGAATTTAATTTTTTCCCCAATTTCTAGTAATATAATTTTTGTGCCATTTATTATTGGTGATATACGTCACCAATGACGTATGTGTCGTATAGGACGCGAGAAATCGTACGTTAGAGCACGTCTCAAGATGAATTGTGCGTCATAACCTTGTGAGTTATGAGCAATACAAATGAGAGAAGCGAGATTTTTCTCGTACGATGAAGTATTTATAAAATGAAGGAGCTCATCAACGACTCCGTCTCCCATGAATATTTTTTCCTTGCGTTTACAAAAATTACAATTTTGATTCGGAGTATCACAGCAGCTTTCGCAAACTAGTTGAAGAACACAGAGATTCGGCACATATTTCTTCAATTTCGTTAGTTCCTCCCCGTCTTTTATCATTGGTTCGTCTTGACGAGCCTCAAAATCGTAAAATAAAAAATAATTATTTCGCTTTTTGGACAGAGGCTTTGTTTTGATCGGAGCCATGAAACAATAATGACCATATGGTCTGAATTCATCACAAACAGAACAGAGGAATTCGTTACAATTATGAATCTGATTGTGTACGACCCGCCTATTACATTCCTTACAAGACCGTATTTTTTTGCATATGGAAAGACCGTTCTGAGATCCGTTAGCTAAATGATTAGAATAACACTGCTCGCCGTAAAAAGGCCGATTACATTCTTCACACCGTCTAAACATTTGAAATCGATCACACGCTGGAGTCTTATAACATTTTTGACAGATGAAACTACATTTATGTTCGCCATCTCTCTTAAATGCAACATTACACTCGCGACAAAATTTATCAGCCCAGTGGAATAAAGTTTTAATGTTTTTTATAGGTTGATAATGACTTTCCAAGGGAAAATATCCGATATCCACAATTAAGCGAGGCTTTGGACTTCCCTGAAAAGCTACACGTCCGTCATACATGATAATCGGATCCCTGTTACTCTCAACACGCCAAACAATGAGAGCTATATTCTCTTTTTTAACAAGTTGTTGATAGGCTGCTATTTCCTCAATACCCGCTCGGCCTGATTTCACACCTAAAGCTCGCTATAATTTCCTGGCAAGATATGTCTGCTGGTGACCGTTTCTTTGTCGTATTTCCGTCCATGATACAGTCGTTGGTAAATTGTTTTTCTTGCATTGATATGCCTTTCCAACTATAATCGATCGCGCTAAACACATATTGTCTTTGTTTGATATAGTTATTACCCCATTGAATCAGTTTTCACCGCACATCCTATTCCGGGCACCACCACTCATTTTTTCAGTGAAATGCAGTTCGAGAAAAAATTTACTATCCCGGGGTATCTCGCTTCCACTTTGAGTGAGACGCGTGAGCAGTTTTATAACATCTTCAAGGGTGATCATTGAAATTGGTCTTGGTGTTAAATAGCTCGGATTACGTATTAGTTGAGCCTCGGTAGTATATCCAAATTGTGCACCACAAACGTCATCATTATTTGGCCGCTGGCGAATGATACCGAGAATTTCCTCCGCGAGAGAATCCACCCATTCGATATCGGACATATCTTTAGGAGGCTTCGAGATATTGAACACGAGCTCGCGTTTAAGTGACTTAAATCTTCTAAACTCTCTTTCAATATCTTTCACTTTGTCTAACCTTGATGCACCGCTTCCTTGTTGTTCAGCCACACCTTTAAACGATTCATCAATTAATAATTTTCACTATTTTAACTTCAATGATTTCTAGGCTTACCAAAAATTTCAGCTAGCAACTCGTCTGCCGCTTGAGGAGAAACACCTGCACTTGTGGACGGAAGATTTTCCTCAGCTAACGCTGTATTCACTTCTTCACTTGCGTTATTCACTTCTTCACCTGCATTATTCGATTCCTCACTCACGTTATCCACTTCTCTATCTTCTAAGATTGAGAGTAATTCATCCAATTCTTGACTTTCCCCGGCCATGGTTTTTCTTCGACTGTGTCATTGTCCCAGGCGCTTTCCATATCTATCCGTAACTTTGATATTAACACCAACATCTTTCATATACTCATTTACATCTTCACCGGTGTCTTCGAAGTGCATTGTTACATAAAACCCGTCTAGTCCCATTCTTTCGATTTTTCTTATTTGACAAAGCTGGCCGGTTAGTATTTCTCCTACACTGTAGATTTCTTCTTCGTCCCATAACACACACCCAAGTAAACAGCATCGTACTAGCAATGGAGGAATACATTTTAACTCCTCTTCCTCTAGACGATAAACGCATTCTTTAGATTTTATTATGACGTCACACAGATCAATTAATATTATTTCCAATTTATTCCAAGAATTTTTGACGATACCGCGAGCCCCACCCACTCCTGGGACATCTACAACGCACATTTCTTTGGAATTTGCGAGATCTGCGCCCAATTTATTAATGAAATACTTGTGTGATAAATATTCAGTCATCTCAAAGAATGTGTTAGACCATTGTTCGGGCCGTACACATATGTGGGATGGAGATCTCACCTGTATTATTTCGGCCACACATTCTGACTCTGGAATGATTGGGGGAGCGGAAATGATAAGACCACCTTTTTTCATTCTTTATATCAGACTGTTTTATTTGAAATATTTATAGACAATATATACAAAAATGAGTGCCAGTAGGAAATTGAACCCCGAACCTATCGCTGTGACGAGTTTAGAAGGTTTTTCGTTTTCCTCCTCCTCTTCGTCGATCCATATCGAATGATCGAGAATATTGAAAGCGCGATTTCTGCGGCGGCGAAGCTGATTCGCGAGCTCCTGCAGAATACTCAGTCGCGGATCCAGTTGGGAATACTCGCGGTCCATGTCTTCATCGGGAATACCGTATTGCAGCCGCAAGAGTTCCCGATGAACGTCAAAATCTCGCGTGAACTATTAGAAAAGAGCATTTTCACGAGAAGAACAATAGAGAGATAGTTTATTATCTATTATTATTATTAACAAATATATGTTGAAATAACCTAGGTATTTATTAATTTAGAAGAAAAAAAGTATATATATATATATATATATATATAACTGAAATGAAATTCAAACATTTCCGGTGGGTAATGAAGAACTCATTACCGGCGGACGATTCGTTCGAATTTTGAAGCCACACCCTAGAGGGCACAGTGGCTTCATGCCCAACTGGGTATTAGGCCCCTGATCCCTAGAGGGTGTTGTGGCCTGCTGACTCACCTGTATATTAGGCCCCTGCTCCCTAGAGGGTGCAGCGGCTTGATACCCAGCTGGTCGGCGCCATGTTGGCATGAATATATATATATATATATGTATTTTTTTTTTGTGAACACTCATATTTCTTTTCACACACACACACACATTTTTCTTTTCACATTTTCACAACACTTACAATTTTCCCTCATACAATTTTTTTCACACACTCATTAATTTTTTTTTCTACATTTTCACTCATACACACACACACACATTTTCACAGCACTTACAATTTTCCCTCATACAATTTTTTTCACACACTCATTCATTTTTTTTCTACATTTTCACTCATACACAATGTGAGCTCTGGTCTCACAATAAAAGGGGAATTTTAGGGAATTTCAGGAGTGGGGATAAATAACTCAAAGAACACTGTAATTAGGTTAAACTAGTGCGTTTATTCAGTTTCTCAACAGTACACACTATTCCTCAATTGGGGGGAATGCCTCAGGGGTGTTCTGACAATCGAAAAAAAGGGGCTTTCTTGGCTTCGGTAATAATGACCAAGGTGACCGTCAGTTGACAGTCACGGAAAATTACTCCGGGTAAAATGACCGGTTCTGTTGCCACGGTGAAAACGTCCAACAATACCGCGCCAAATTGCTATATGAGAATCAAAGTGACACCAAGGAAAGGAAAAAAAGGGGGGGGATATTCCCCAATTAACGAATTCTCTTTACTATTCCACCTACTAATTATCTCTTACAGGTCTCTGTTGTCTCTCTGGATCTATTGCTAATTCTCAGGGGGATCTCTCTTATGCATTCGGACGTAAATTAGAATTATCTGCAGAAATCGCTCAGGGCAAGAAGAGAGCCGGTTGCAATGATGCACGTGGCCGGGAGGAATACAAGAAAAAATATGGCACCTATACCTTATACTTTTCAGCTCCTTCTCTCAGGGATAATTAGAGGGTTCCTGCCAAACCAATTGCTCCAGTCACTGTACAGGACTCTTCTTCACGATCTAATGATCCTCTTCTCCTGCTTTACTACTTAATTCCACTCAAAATTACTTCAGAAGCAAAGGAAAGAAAATTACACTCTAATCTCTCTCCAAAAACACGAGGCAACAGGTTTCACGTCTCTTTTGTAGTGTGTCTGTGTGTGTGTATGTGTGCCGGCCGGCAAGGAACATGGCTGCTCTCGCTCCCGGTTTCCCTTCAAATCCGCCGGATGGCGCGTCGAGTCTCCTTTTCATTCATTCCTCTCACTCACTCATCACATTCATACCGATGGGGAGTTGGGCTTGATGGGAAAGGGGCTCAGGGGTTTTCTTGAGGGCCACCCGGTTACAACAAACACACACACATTTTCACAACACTTACAATTTTCTCTCATACAATTTTTTTCACACACTCATTCATTTTTTTTTCTACATTTTCACTCATACACACACACACACACACACACACATTTTCAGAACACTTACAATTTTCCCTCATACAATTTTTTAACACACACACTTTCACACTCGCGGGCGCAAACACAAATACACATTTTCACAACACTTACAATTATCGATACTTTTTTTTCACACACACACACACACTTATGGCCAGCGCTCTCGTCGCGAGCCGCGGAGTCTCCTCTCTGTCATGCGCTGCTCCAAAGCAGCGATACGCTGCCGTATTTCCGCGGCCCGGCGCTCCCTGGCTCTCCTCAATGCCCTCCGGAAAGCCACCACGTGGGCAGGCTGGAAGTGCGGCCGTACAGGGGGTGGTGGGAACTCCTCGTCCCACGACTCAGCAGCCCCATCCCGCATACGCCTATACTGCTTCACACTATTCTCCCACCGTTGAACCTCCAATTCCTGAAAATGAAAAAATTATTAATAATAATAATTACATTTTTTAAAATTAAACTATTTACCTGCTCTCTTTTCACCCTTTCCACATATTGCGGGAACCACGCTCGTATATTGCGCACTATACGAGCCGGGAAGGAGCCGAAGTTGACGTAGTCGCCAACTTCCTCGACAAAAAACCAAACTGCAGTCTCCGCGTCGTCGTCGCGGTCCCGGAGCTCGACACTGTCGAAATAGTGAACAAGATCGTTCACACCGTTGAACATTTTTTTATTTTTTTATTTTTAAAATTTTAAAACTTTTCACCCGCGATGTTTTCCTTTCGGCAGGAGAAACTGTAGTGAAACCATCTCCTGAAATATTGGGCGAGGTCCAGGGGTAATTTACATATTTTCTCCCTTTAGAAAATTTAAAAACACACACACATACACACACACGAATACACGCGCCCGCACTTTCTCCCCAAAGTTTCTTTTTAGTGACAAAAGCAGCCACTCAACCCGCAGTCTTTGCAGGCGTAGTGGTCCCCTCTCTGTTGTCTCCACTGGGCCAGGCGTTTTATGTCTCCTTCTAGCTGCCTTTTGTACAGGTTGGCTTTCGCTAGCCACCTTACAGCATCCCTCCATGCATCTAGGTCATTCTCTGATGAATCTAGGTCGTCCAGAGCCGGCGGGGGTCCAGGGACTTTTTCAGCACCCAATGTCGTAACGGGAGACGTCGCGTCGAACAATCTTCTGCGCACTCTCTGGACCACCAGGAGGCTCAACCCGGAGATGGCAAGGGTTGAGCCTCCTGGTGCGATGTCTTCGCTGCAGGGTACGCTGGAGGTGAAGTCGTCACATCAAAAGGATTTGGCGGCGATGCTACTGATGAGGGCGAGGGATCCGTCCTGCTGAAAAGGTCAGGCGATGATGCTATCGATGGAGATAGCGTAATTACTTCTGGTGATTGTTCCAGAGTAATTATTTCCACCAATGGAGCACGTCCTGAGGGTCCAGCACGTATTGAAGGACTAGTATTCGGAGAACTAGTCACCATCACTGGAAAAAAATTTAATTTTAAAAATAACTCATAATATTTTTTTATGTTGAAAATATTTTCGAATTACTTACGCTCGCGGCTGCTTTTTTGGCGTGGCTTGACACTAGCCACAGGTTTATCGGCGAGCTTCTCAATCTCGGCCACTTCTTTCTCATCTAAAAAATAAAATAATTAAAATGTTTGTACCAATTTAAAACTGCAAAAAATAAAAAAATTCAAAATATTTAATATTGTTAAATTATTTCTCTACTCACCAAATTGAAAGTCCTCAAATGATTCCATTTTTTCAGCTCTCCGGAGACGATGTTTCCACGGTGATGAATTTTTTATGAGTGATTGATAGAGGAAAATACTCTTTTCATTAAGAGGAGTAATTTCCATATCAGCCATCCTCATTTTTCTAATTCTTTTCGAATTTTTATAGGGTAAACACGGTAAGTTTGGGGACTAAAGAAGCGCATTTTAATGAGCTTCTGAATCTCCATTTCTATTCATTTTTTCTTGCCCATGCAGTAGAAACCACCTGTTTCACGCACTTTCTTTTTAAAAGGTATTTTTATTTTAAAAATTCTAAAATATCTTCTATTTTTATTTTTTCCCCGCATACCTACTTTTTTCCTACTCTCCTAATACTTTTAACCCCTTAAAATCCCCAAATATATCCTTTTTTTCCCGCATACCTACTCTATTTTTCCACTCTCCTAATACTTTTACCGCAAAAGGTCAACATTTCCGTGAAGACCACCCCAAATTTCCTTTAAATTAATTTCTAATTTCCATGTTCTCCTGATACATTTCAGGATACACATAGCCTCATCATCCGCGAGTTCCCCCTCCCTCGGGAAAACCCCACTACTCCCACATGGCCCACCGCGAGAAGGCCCGCGCTTTTCCAGCAGCGACGGTGGCCATTTTCCTAGTCCCCTAATACTCATCGAATTTATGATGAGTCATATTCCTCATCACCGCGAGATCCCCCTCCCCTCGACAAGGCCCCAGCACTCCCACGTGGCACACCGCGACCCGCGCTATTCCAGCGCGACGGTGGCGCCCCCAATTTCCCCGCTGCGGGAAAAATGCGAACTACGCTCCAGGCGTACCCCTATCTACTAGTGTGAAATAATTATAAGATTAATCACGAAGAGTTTCTTTAAATATTTCATGTGTTTTTTCAATTTACGTGTATATAATTAATTCTTCTGAATACATTGAATTCATATTATTTGAGTTAAAATTTGTCATGAGTTTTGTGTAAAGTTTTTGTCGTCACGAATACCCAAATAGAGGGTATCGTCCTCTCTCCCCCTCGGGATAAATTGAGAGTTTCATATAAAAAAGCGGGTAAAATTAGAGTCTTTTTGGGGTTTTGTATTATCGTTCATTTAGAATAAAACTTGGGGATTTGTCGTTTTCCCCCAAGCTCTTAAAGTTTCGAAAACGACTGGCGCCCAGTTTAAATAAAGGGAAATTAATCGGGAGTACTTTGGGGGAAAAATTCGGAGCATAAATTTGGGTCAGTTTTGAGGAATTTCAGTGCATTTAACGCGTTGGCTCAAGGTCAGTCAAGCCAAACGTTACAATCTGCTCTCACTAAGAAAATTCGCAGAAATGGGACTGGGAATTTACTTAGACAATAAACAAATAAACATATTTGATCCGATATCTAACGAACAGTTCATAACCGGCATATATAAAAGACCATATTGGATTATAGAATTAGAAGTAAACGATTCAAAGAGGGGAAATGATCTAATAATTGCAAATAGAATTGAGCCGAGAGATGTGATGAACGATTTATCAGATGAGAATATAAATGATCAAGGGTTATCGGATGAAATTAACTAAAAGAATTCAGGAGAAACTGTAACGAGCCCCGAAGGTTCTCGTTGTCTGGCAGAAACACCAGCAGAACACAGATAAGTGCAATAACCGTCGCGCACGAAAAAAGGCAGCTACCCCTGAAAAGTCCTATCCAACCCCGTGACATAAACCCAACACGCCCCGTGACAACCCCGTAACGTGACCGTTTAAAGCGGAAGCGAGGCTAGGGATCGGGAAAAGCGCAGAAGGTCCAGTTAAACTGGCGCTCCCAATAGGGGGATTTCAATTTTATTCAGAGGGGTCATTTAGGTAGAAGTAAGGATTGGTAGGCATCAGCGGACAAGATCCATGCCTCACGTACACCAATCACGTTTGTTGGGATTAAAGGCCCGGTTTTAGTTTTAGGAGGCATCAGCAGACAAGATCTGTGCCTCATTTAGGTAATGTTGGGAGGTGAATCCCGGTTAGGTTAATTAGTAATGGGTTCAGTCCCGGGTAGGTTTAAGGGGGCATCAGCGGACAAGATCCGTGCCCAGTAATTATTTTATTCACAGTAGATTAGTTAGGAAATCCCCGGAGAAGCGCTCCGAAAAGTAGCCCGGTCGCCAATTTGTTTGGAAGATTCAAAGAAGAGCCCGTGAGTTGAAAGTTTCAATTCGCGAGAGTTTGAATATTCCCGCGTGAAGAAAGTCCCGTAGTGAGTGCGACGGTCATGCGCCCTGGCGGTACCGAGGGGCAGGAGTCGGCTCAAGCGAGAGACCACGTAGAGCACCCCCCCCCCTCGGACGACTGATCGCGTCTGAAGAGGCAGTCGAGAGTGAGCCGGCAAGGAGACAACACGTGCGAGCCCTGCCGTTTCATCAGCCTCAACGGAAGCGGACCACCTTCAGGATGTGGAGAGGACTCTTCGTCGAGAGGATGAGGAGAACCCGGAGGAAGGAATCATCGAATTGGGTGAGATAACGTCGTTTCCTCGCAATCCCATTTGACGCCCGTTAGCCATATCGATTTAAGCCGTAACCACCCGACTCATCCCCGAAACAATTAATTAAGTAATTAATTAATTAATTAACGAAAAGAAATCGCCGTGACGTTACTGTTCCCATTTTTTTTGTACGTTAATGAGTTAGAAAACCCCGCGTTCTTTTATTTGCCGTGAAGCGCAGTGAGCCTGCCTCACTCGCACTCGTTACGTTTGGGTAAGGAAAATAGAATTTCAGTAATAAGTCCCGAAATTCCCATTGAAAAATCCCGAAACGCATCCCACTCGATAGGGATTAAGTAGACGAACCCAACGACCCCAAATTTACCCCTCCCGAAACATATTCCGATTTTTTTATTAAAGAAAACGGAAAAATAACTTTGGAAGCAAAAATGCGTTAATTCTTGAACGAAGCATTTCAATTTTCCCCTTCCCCCCCGTATCACGTCACCCGTATACCTCAGACGAGTTCCGAGAAATCCGTGCCTTTTGGATGGTTATTGTACTACCTATAATCCCAATAATAATAACTAAAATAATTTATTTCTGTAATTTCTTTTAAATCTAATTTTCAATAATGCTTATTTTTATGCAATAACTTCTTTTGCCTTATATTAAAGTTTTCCGATGATTATTAACTCTTCGAGTCGAGAAAAATTGTAATTATTATTTCTTTTTGTTAATATACTCTGATTTTACCCGATTCTCTTGGTGTTTCGAGTGTTTTTTTTGATTCCCCTTTACCCCAAGTTTTCTCACTTTTTCAGGTACCTTTTGGTTTTTCAGGGAATCGTTTTCCGAAGGTTTTTTTGGGTTTTCTTTTTGTAAATGGGAAATGGCAATGGATCGGGTTAACATCCCCGATTCCCCCCTGACTCATGTCACGTTTTTCTCTCGGGGGCTAGCCGGGAGAAAAGTAACACCTCCCCCCTTCCGCCTATTTCGTTCCGTTCTCGGCGGAACTCCTGGCTGCTACGGGCCGGTTATGAGCCGTAAACATGTAGGGCAGGACTCCGCTGAGGAACTTCCGGGTTGGTGGTTCCGTAAAAACCACCTGGCGCCCAGTAAAAGGTTTTAATTAAGGGACATTGTGTGAGAGAGGTGGAGGGAGGGATGGCGCGGTGGCTTTTTATCCCCACGGGTAAAAAGTCACGTTACAAAACGAACGGAACGAAGAGCTAAAAATCACAAATTCTTAGAGAAGGTACTGAGAAAATTGACGAACAGACGAATACACAGATCGGAACAGAACATAGTCAATGTAACGAAAAGATCGCAAAAGACTTGATCGAATTACACTCGGAAAAAGACGAACGGAAGACTCAAAACGAGATAATAAATAATCTAACTGAATCAAATTTTGATAGAACTATAAATGATAGGGACTTCAGGAAAATAGAAAGATTAGACGATTTGACGTTAGAAGAGATACAAGACGACGTCTCACCATTCACAACTGAGCATAAGACGTTTATTAAAAACAATAAAGCCATGGCATGTCAGGTTAGGCCATGCATCACTGGAATATTTAAAAGATATACAGATATTATATCCTGAAAACAAAGATCTGAGATCAGCTACATTTGATGATTCGATTCTTAAATGTGAAATCTGCCAACTGGCAAAGTTTAATAAGCTTCCATTCAAAACGATGCGAACATGAGCAGCTCAACCATCGCAGATAATCCACTCAAACACAATGGGACCAATTACCCCTGTGTCACATCCGAAAGGCTACAGGTTCATATCAGTATTCGTAGATGATTACTCAAGACTAGCAATGGCCTATCCGATGAGGCATAAGAGCGAGACGGGAAACTGTTTGGAGGCCTATGTACGAAGTTGACGAAATGCTCTGGGATACGACGCGAAGATATGTTATTTACGATTGGATAGAGGTACAGAGTATACAGGTGGATATACACAAGAAGTACTGAAAGCATTGGGAGCTGAACAGCAATTCGCTTGTCCAGACACACCAGAGCATAACGGAGTAGCCGAAAGATTCAACCAAACAGTCCAAAAGAAAGTAAGAACGTATTTATTTGACTCAGGGCTACCAGAAAGTTTGTGGGACTTAGCTCTCGGAGCAGCAGTATATTCATACAACTGAACCCCACACAAATCTAACGAAATGATAACGCCAATGAAGAAATTTAATCCTGAATACAATTATGATGTGAATCAATTAAAAAGATTTGGTTGCATTGCATATATTAAAGTTCAGCGAAAGACGGGTCCAAAGTTCAGAAGTGAAGCATTGAAAGTGGTGCACATAGAGGGTACTCTCCCACAGGGTATCAATTTTTGAAACCAGACGAAGGGAAATATTACGAGAGTAGAGATGTACGATTCAACGAAAAATTAGTTTATAAAGACGTGTATGGCAAAAGTCAAATTAAAAATTGGCCAGAGAATGACGTGACGATTGATCAAGAAAGATGGTTTACTGAATTTAAAGGAGAAGAGCAGGAGAAAGAAAATGGATCTTTGAAACCGGAGGGAGAAATTGAGAAATCGAAGGGAGGAACGACAGGAGTGAAAGAAGGAACGAAGCGAAAACGAGGTCGTCCAAAGAAACATTCGAATGAGAGCAATGAAGTGATTAAAGAACCCAGAGAACGAACAGAGTACGCAAAGAAAAGGCCAAAACGAGGACAACAGTTTGCACAAAATAAACTCACAAAGAACTCAGGAGAATCAATCACAGACTCTGAAGAAGATGAGGAAATAGAAGAGAGACTGAGACAATATGCCTGTATAGCACAACTTAACGAGGAGCCCACAAATTGTAAAGAAGCGATGAATACAGACGAAAGGGAACAGTGGAAAAGAGCAGTCGAAAATGAACCAAAATCCATGAAAAAGAACGAAGTGTGGAAAATCATTGATAGACCAGTATCTACGACAGGAAAAAGGATTAACATCATTGACTCCAAATGGGTATTCAAAAGAAAATCAGAAACGAACGGTCAGACGAAACATAAAGCCCGATTAGTCATACGTGGATTCAAAGACAAAACGAATTATGATATCATGGAAACTTACGCTCCAGTATGTAACGGGTTTTCGTCCAATCCCGTCACACTTCCGGCCATCCCTTTCCACACACACGGTTCGATAGCATGGGTGCCAGTTTATTCTTTACCGGAGGAATAAACAAAACTCACTGTGTGCTGGTTTTCCCTGGGCTCACCACGCTTAACCTCTTAGGGCGGTTTCGGGCTAACCTGCTGAACCTTCGGCAGTAATTACTCGGGGAACTACTAACCCCAATGGATGGCATGGGCAATCCATTCCCGGTAACCCAGCGTGCTGGTTATGGTAGAGGGGCGTGGGTCTAGTCACAGTCCCTCTAGCGAGAACAAGTCGGAATTGGGGTATTCCACGATAGCCTCTGGATGAGCCCGTCCGCAGTATTCCTCTGATCTATCGTCACCCAGAGAATACCGGACGCCTCCATCCACACGAGAAACGCCACGTAGCCACGCTACGGGCAACCAACGATAACTCTCACCGAAGTGAGCGGTAGAGGATCCAAAGAGGGACGTCTGCCGACCCTCTTGAGTCTGCCGCCCAAGGCAGACTAACTAAGCACCGTGTCGTTGGGTCTATTTATATCGGCTGAGGCTGCTTCTCCTCGTCTAAAGGTCTCTCCGTGCGCCTGCGTAATTCTTCCTCTCACACCACTGCCAGGCCCGAAGATAACTCCGACATCTCTAGTGGAGCGCCAGCATTTCAACTGGGCTTCTGCCTTATCCTCAGCCGCCTATAAAACCCACTGACGTGTCAGTTAGCTTTCGATAACTTTAAGGTGTCATCTTACGCAGATGGCACCGCGGTAGTATTTTGTAGCTGTTCATGTGTGAGTCTCCTCGAGCTCTACACTTGAATAGCTTCACCCGAAGATGGCATGAGCCGATACGATAGCCGTAACGAGAAACCTCGTCACATGTATCACGATTGCCGCTAGTACGATCAGTGCTGGCGATAATCAATAAATTAAACCTGAAAGTATGCCAAATGGACGTGAAGACAGCATTCTTGAATGGACGAATTGAGGAAGAAATATTTATGGAAATACCTGAAGGAACGGAACATTCTCAAACGATCAGACGAGAGAAGGTGTGTCAATTGCAGAGGGCACTTTACGGGTTGCGAATAAGCCCTAAACGATGGAACGAAAGGTTTACAGAAGTAGCGATTAAAATTGGACTAACAACCGATGAGAACGAACCGTGTTTATTTACCTGGAGAGAAAACGAAGAGTTACTTATATTGTTATCATACGTAGACGATATTCTGATAGCAAGCAATAACGAGGAGAAATTGAACGAAGTGAAAGACGAATTGAAAACCGAATTTGAGATGTCAGATCTGGGCGAGCCAAAAGAATTTCTGGGAATATCTATCAAACGAGAAGAAAAAGAAAATGTCATGCATTTAACTCAGACTAAATATATTGACAAAATACTCAAAAGATTCAAGTTTGACGAGTCTCACCCTCAAGGAACTCCCATGGTAACAACTCAAGTGGCGAACAGGGAGAGAAAATTAAGAGATGAAGACCATGACGATGAGACGATGAAAAGAACGGAAACTGTGAACAATATTCCATACAGAGAAGCTGTTGGAAGTCTCTTATATTTAGCTAATGCAACACGGCCGGATATATCTTTTGCAGTTAATGTACTTAGTAGACATCAAATAAATCCGACTGAAGACGATTGGAAAATGGTTAAACGAGTATTTAGATATCTTAAAGGGACGAGAACTCTCGGATTAAGATACACTGGGAAACGAAGTGATTTACAAGTGTACTCAGATGCGAGTTTCGCAGACTGTAAAAACTCCTTAACGACGTGTGGGTTTATTATTCAACTTTTTGGAGATACGGTTGCCTGGAAAACACATAAACAAACCTATGTAGCATTGTCAACATGTCAGGCAGAATATGTGGCGATGAGTGAGGCCAGTCAAGATGCAGTATTCCTTGACAGGTCCTTACAACCAATTTTAATCAAAAGCTTCAGCCCAATGAAATTATGGTGTGACAATAAAGCTGCAGAAGCAAGCGCGAAAACGAACGGAGGCAATAATTCACGTCATATGACGGAAGTACGAGAGCATTATGTTAAAGAGTGTGTAAGACGAAATTTAATAGAAATTCATTGGGTAGCATCGAAAGATCAACTAGCGGATATTTTAACAAAACCCTTATCCTTTGTAATCCATAAACGACTGACTGACGAAATACTTAATATTAACGACGAGTAATGAATGAGTTGAACGAATTATAGAATGGCAAAATTAACGACGGGTAATTCACAATTAATTTATGTTTCAGGAACTGATAAATAGAAGGATGTATTAACGACGGGAATAACGATGAGTTGAACGAACAGAAGTATTCTTTTATACCAAAAACTTATACTATAAGGGACCAACATGGTGCTAATTATTAAGGGCTGTGATTGGAGACTGAGGCAAGGAGCAGAGTCGGGAGGGAGTGTTGGAATTGGTGCCTCTTCCCCTTCCCTCATCTGCTGGTATTCTCGTGGCCAGTGTTGGCGCTTCTGTATTAATAGACTGCGCATACGTGACGCGTCTGTGTGCACAACACACACGAGACTGGCTTTACTTGCGTTCTCGAACTGATACGGTGAAACACGTGTATTAAGGAATAAAACTTATCTACATTATTAAATAAAAACTGCTGTTATATTTATTTAATATCCCATCACTAAAAATAGTCAGCCTGAATATTCAAAATTGTTAAATGAAAATTAATGCATGAAAGACCTGTAATAAAAAAAAAATATTAATAATTCCACTGGCAAAGATTCACTGATGTAGTGAATAAATTGAAATCATCTAGAGGATCACTGAGGAAGAATCTTAAAAAAAAAAAGGAAAAATAATTTCGAAGAACGAAAAATCGAAAAAATTACAAGAAAAATCCTAAGCACCTACTTTAGAATCAAATAAACCAATTGAAGGATTTTCATCAGATCCTCTGCAGTATCCTCTTGATATTTTGTCAAATTGATTTTACTATTATTATAAAATATTCGTGAAATTGATAATAAAATAAATAATTACTATTTCAGTCTAATAGAAATTATCAAAATTTTTCTTTCAAAAATGATCGAATTGAATATTCAAAATCGTTAAATGAAAGTTAATGCAAAAAAGAACTATATCATTGAGCAACAAACATTAATGACTTCATCGTCAGAAATTCACTGATTTAGTGAATATAAATTGAAATGATCAAGAGGATTACTGCTGAAGGATCTTGCAAAAATGAAAAAAAAAACAAATTACAGAACACGAAAAATAAAAAATATGAAAAATCAAGATTTCAATGTGCTTCTCGAGCTACTGTCTGCGTCTTTTCATCAAGGGTGCATTTCCTTCGTCGACACCATTAGCATCATCTACATCAGCCGCACCATCATTTGGACCAGCTGCATCAACGACCTGCGCTTCAGCACCATTAACCTCTTGAACATTAACGTCTGGTTGAATGACTATCCCTTCAACCTCCAGATGTCTTTGAAAATCATTTACTGGGCCATTGTAATCAGCTATTTGCAGAGCTCCATTATTTCCTTCCATATTTCTTCGTAGCAGATCAGCAGAGTGCCTACTGCAGGTGATGGTCCTTCGAAGCTGGTAACGTGTATATTAATATGATAAGTGCCATCAGTCACATCACCACTGCCGTATCGGCCATTGCCATACACTTCCATGATAATCTCGTATTGAATGTAAGCTTCGATACAAATCATTCCTCTGACTGCAGCGATATTTTCAAGAGGAATAGCGTTGACCATTGGTGCTGGTCGCTCAATCACTGTCATAGGTGCAAGAATGCGAATCACTAAGTTGCGTGTAATTGGTAACTCAATTGGCATGAGCAATTCTTCTGGTCTAGCATATTGAGGATTAGCCAATACCGCTTTCGCACGAATGATGTGAAGAATCTAAATAAAAAATAATGATCAATTAATTTTCTTCTTTTTTTGCCATTTTTTCTTGTTTAATTAATTATAAATCAGTTAAAAAGAAATGATCGATCAAATATAAATAATCAATTCAATTATGACGAATATCTCGAAATTTTCAGATCAATCTATATTATTTTTCCACCAATTTTTTTTCGCAATATTTTGGAATTTAAGCAAGAGGAAGCAATGTCAAACTAATCTTTTTTTTGAAGATTATGGAATTGCCTAAAAAAAAATTAGACTAAAAATGCCTCATCATGCTTGGATTCTGAAATATTTTTGAAAAACTGATATCACAATAATCTCGCTTTTTTCTATTATAAAAAATTCTATATTTTTGGAGAGTTGTTATGCAAACAAACAAAAGAGAAATTTACCATGCGATACACTTTTGTCTCATACTCATTGGCGTGATCTTCCCAGAAGAGGATCTTCATCTGTCGCCCTTGGCCATTGCTTAATATAGTGTGACGTTGAAATTTAATTATTATCTCAACTCACTGTTTGAATTTCTTTTGATTTATTTCTCTAATATTCGGGCCAATTATTGAAGATGTGAGAAATGTTCGGGATATGATTAGTTGGGAATTTACTGTTCGGGCAAAAATAGTATATATAACCATTAATTCAATTATGTTTTGGTTCGTTAGTGTTCGGGCTAAGCTTGACAGAATAGGAAAGAATTGAGATATTTTCAATAACAATTTAGTAAATTAATCAATTATTTATTCGGGCAAAAATATTCTTCTTTCCATAATAATAAAGGAAAGTTATATTATGAGACACCCGGTAGTCCACATACGAAGTGTTCATTCGTGGGGAATATGCTGCGTCCAGCGATATTCTCCCACTCCTTCACTCTCCGTCTCTCTCGCACTCATACAACTCCCTATCGCTCGTTTGACTCAAGTTTCTCGATTAATATTCCCGATTCCAAATTGATTCTTTTTCTAACACTTGACAAATATTATTTGCCAAGTGATTACGGGCTTAGTTTCCTGTGTTCATGAATAGTTCCCGAGAAACTTGAAAAAAACAATATGATATGCACGTGCTAGCACTACTACCCAAAATGGCGTCGCCGGTGAAGCCGGCGACAACAGTGTTTTCTCAATAATTTATTTTAGAATTCCGGACATGTTTGAATGGCCCTAGATTGATATTTCGGAATTTTTCTAATGAATTAGTTATTTCGGGACTGGGCCCTTTTTGTATTTAATGACGCGGTATCAATATTCGGGTAAATTATTCCACGTGGTTAGAATAATTTGCACACACACGCTACACACCTGTCACAGTAAAAACCTCACATTTACTCACGTAATACGCTCTTGGGTGCTCTTAATTGATAATTCAGCTCGCTAGAGAATTCCGGGCAATTCTGCGGGTCCTTCTCGTCGCAGTCCTCTTCACTTAATTTATTTATACACCCAGCAAAAAATTAAGGGAACGGTAAATTTTCTCAGTTTTTTGCTTGATTTTCAAATGGCTGTAACTTCGCCAAAAATGATCGTATCAGAATAAAAAAAAATCGTTGGAAAGCTTGAAGTCTCTATTCTTGAAATCTTGAGATGAAAATTTTTTATGACCATTTGTTATAACGAGATAGGAGAGTTGAAAGTGGAAAAAATTTTGTTCTTTTTTTTTTCATTTTTTCAACTTGTTCCACGGACTTAAAAAAAATTTTCTCGACTTAACCCTCATGAGGATCATGTAGCCTGGTCTTTCAGCTTCAATTTCTTTTTTTTTTTTTCCTACGACCCTTTGTTGCTGAGATATTGTGGATTGAATCAAAAAACACCCTTTTGTCTTTAATCGTCGATATCTCAGGAACTACTGATCGCACAGCGAGCGGATGATGAGATTCGTAAACTTGAATGAATTTCCTGTAAGATTCTCGCACTGCTTGATTGGAAAAAAATTTTCTTCCAATTTTAAAATTGGTTCGAAAAAGTACTAAAAAATTGCGTTTTTTTTCCTTTTTTGAAAATTACCCTGCATTTTGCGAATTTTGCGAAAATTGAAGATGTTTCAACGTTTTTCTTTAGATTAATGTGTGCTGGAACACCCCATAAATTTTCAAGCCACTCGGTTCGACCGTTTTTTTTTCCCGAACGAACAAAGTTTCAGCGAAAATTAAAGGAACACTTTTTGTGCCCTAAACACCAATTAATGATGATTAGGGTCGAAAATGTTTTGTCTCCGTCATTTTTCCGTGATTTTTCGTGCAAAATTTGTTGAATTCCATCGAAAAATGAGAACAATGAAAAGTGAAGAAAAATCAATAAAAAAAAATCAAAAAAACAATGTTTTTAAACGAAAAAAAATTGTTTGAAAAAATCTGCTGAGTCACTATCTCTCCAAATCAAATGCGATTCCGGTGTTTTTTTTTTCATTTTTCAAATTTTTTTCCAAGTTTTCTACTGGTTTTTTGAGAACAAAAATTGATTTTTTCATTGATTTTCATAAGAAGAGAAAATTTCTAATTTTCCATTGATTAAAAAAAAAATTGAATTTTTTATTGTTAAAAAAAAATTCGAATTTTTTATTGATTAATGAAAAACGAAATTTCAATTTTTTCATTGTTTTTTTGTTTTTATCATTGTTCTCATTTTTCGATGGAATTCAACAAATTTCGCACAAAAAATCACGGAAAAATAACGGAGAAAAAACATTTTCGGCCCTAATCATCATTAATTGGTTTAGGGCACAAACAAGTGTTCCTTCAATTTTTGCTGAAACTTTGTTCGTTCGGGAAAAAAACGGTCGAACCGATTGGCTTGAAAATTCAGGGGATGTTCCAGCACACATAAAACTAAAGAAAAACGTTGAAACATTTTCAATTTTCGCAAAATTCGCAAAATGCAGGGCAATTTTCAAAAAAGAAAAAAAAACAATTTTTTGGTACTTTTTCGAACCAATTTTAAAATTGGAAGAAAATTTTTTTTCAATCAAACAGTGCAAAAATCTCACAGGAAATTTATTCAAGTTTACGAATCTCATCATCCGCTCGCTGTGCAATCAGTAGTTTCTGAGATATCGACGATTAAAGACAAAAGGGTGTTTTTTGATTCAATCGACAATATCTCAGCAACAAAGGGTCGTAGGGAAAAAACAAAAAAAAGAAATTGAAGCTGAAAGACCAGGCTACACGATTCTCATAAGGGTTAAGTCGAGAAAATTTTTTTGAAGTTCGTGGAACAAGTTGAAAAAATTAAAAAAAAAAGAAAAAAAAATTTCCACTTTCAACTCTCCTATCTCGTTATAACAAATGGTCATAAAAAATTTTCATCTCAAGATTTCAAGAGTAGAGACTTCAAGCTTTCCAACGATTCTTTTTAAATTCTGATACGATCATTTTTGGCGAAGTTACAGCCATTTGAAAATCAAGCAAAAAACTGACAAAATTTACCGTTCCCTTAATTTTTTTGCTGGATGTATATGAATGAATAAATTAAGTCCAAATTAATGTGAGGCAGCTACAACGAAGACCAGGACCAGAGTGTCATTGTCTATGGTCATGGCTGTCTTCGCCTTCCGAATCCCTCAGTTTTGGCCAATCGGCGTGCAGTATTCCCCTTCAGGCTTTCTTTATTGGCTAGGCGGTTTTCGGGTATCGATCAAGGCGCTCGGTGGCGCTGATCGATACTCCCGGACCAGTTATTCGGTCGATAACTCGGTCAATGCCAAACGACAGATGATAAGTTGTTTGGCCTTGTTTTACCCCTTCCTTTTCTTCCAGGTTCATTGACCGTTCCTTCACCGTCTCCTGGTGTTTGGTGCGGTGTTTTGCCTCTCTCCGGGTTTTCACACGTTTCCAGCTGTCATTCCAGGGATTTTATTGAGACTTCGGCGTTTCTGCGTTTTCCGGGTCAGTGTACCTCGCCGTGGTGGTTCATTCAGCTCCGTTTTTCCCTCGTCCTGAATCCCTTGAGCGTATTTTCTCAGCCATTCTTCATACACATCATTCATTCCTCCTTCTCTCATCCATACTATTCGGAGCAGGGAGGGAAGGGAAAGCACGCTCATTTTACTTTCCCAACTATTAATTAACGGGCCTTCTTGCCCGTTACAATAGGACGAAACAAACGAACTCGAGGAGGAGCTGCATTAGCACGTCTCTTCAGCTCATTAATGTGGGTGATAGCCCCAATGACTTCTCTGAAAATAGAAACAAATGATATTAATTTAATTTAATTAATCACTGGGAGAAACACGTGGGAAAAGTTCACAAATTCAATAATTCTAACCTCCATCACCATGTGTTCATTAAACGTATATAAATATAACATAAAAATTGATTATTTTTCAAGTACCTACACAGTATTATCTCCAGCTTGGATATTATCCAATTCTTCATTTGATGTGAAAAAATATTGGTCGATGATTTTAATGCCCTGTCCTTTTTTATATAGGATATATAGGATATATATATATCTCGAATTGAAAGATAATCGAACTCGAAATGAATATAATCGAAACTCGCATGAACAGCGGCTCCTGGTGGCCATATTATCAGTTTCACATGTCGCCGTGTGATACCTTTCATGTAAATGAACTTTACATATATATATATATGTCATGAAATTCAAGCATTTCCGGTGGATAATGAAAAACTCATTACCGACTGACGATTCGTTTGAATTTTGAAATTCAAATTGAAACGTTTTCAGTGGGTGATGAAGAACTCATTACCGACGGCCGATTCGTTCGAATTTTGAAACTACACCCTAGAGGACACAGTGGCTTCATGCCCAACTGGGTATTAAGCCCCTGATCCCTAGAGGGTGTTGTGGCCTGCTGACTTAGCTGTATATTAGGCCCCTGCTCCCTAGAGGGTGCAGCGGCTTGATACCCAGGCTTGATACCCATTCGTTTCTTTTTTCTACATTTATACACATACACTTTTTTCAAACACACACACTCGCGGGCGCAAACACGAACACACAACACTTTCACTCCTCCTCCTCCTCCCTCGTTGCTCCTACCACGTGTTATACGGCTCGGGATCGCCTCAAGGCCCTGCGGAATGCCACCACGTGCGCTGACTCCAGCGTGGGCCGTACAGGGGGTGGTGAGAGATCCTCATCCCACGAAGCTATTGCGTCCACTCTCGCTAGGCTGTATAGCTTATTTTCTACCGCCCAACGTCTATACTCCAACTCCTGCGAATAAAAAATCAATCATTAAAAAAATCAAAAAAATCAAAAATAAAATTACTTCAAACCTCACCTGTTCAGTTCTCACCACCTCCAGAATCTGCGCGAATCTTCCGCCTATTCCTTCCGCCTCCTCTCGTGGATACACCCCAAAATCAGCATATCTACCGCACTCCTCCACGAAGATCCACACCCGGATCTCCTCTTCCCTCAACGTCTCGGCGAGATGCGCCACGTGTTCGGCAGGGGAGAAGGCCATTTTTCTTCTCGATGTTTTCCTGGCTACTGTGGAAAGTGAACTGTCCACTTTCCTCTGCTGCTCGGCGCTGGCTCGGGGCTAATTTGCATTTCTTTAGCCCCTCAAAAGTTTCACTTTCCCTTTAGCCCTAGACCATCCCAAAAACCCTAGTAATACACCTAAAACACGGAAACATACACAAACACACGCGCCCGCACGTTTTCCTCCTGGCTTCTCCTCAACCGCAGAAACACGTGGACAGCCCGCATTCCCTGCAGGTGTATGAATCTCCTCTCTCTTGTCTCCATTGGGCCAGCCGTTTGATTTCTCTTTCCAGCCCTCGTCTCTGCCTGTTGGCGTTGGTTAGCCATTTTACAACCTTCGTCCATGCATCTGGGTCATCCAGATCCGGAGGGGGTCCAGGGTTTCTCCTGAGGCTCAGCCTTGCGAGGGGGGACGAGACGGTGAATAAGCGCCTGCGTACTCTCCTCTTCCGCGATTCCTCTACAGCCTTCCGTGGCCTCTTCGAACGAAGCCATGGAGAAGAACCTCCCGCTGGCAAAGAGAAAAAATGTTAGAAGAAAAATGATAAAAAAAATATGTATGATTTTTAGATATACTTACAGCTTATTTCTCTAGGAGACCTGCTGATTAAATCTTCTCTGGCTCCGGTTTCATTAATCTCCTCACCATTAATGGAGGAACTCGGAGATGGCAAGGGCTGGATGGAGGCGAAGGATACGTCACATCGAAAGGATTTCGCGGTGATGCTACTGATGAGGGCGAGGGATCCGTCCTGT
The DNA here is from genome assembly GCA_963921955.1 of Aleiodes alternator. Lineage (NCBI taxonomy): Eukaryota > Metazoa > Arthropoda > Insecta > Hymenoptera > Braconidae > Aleiodes > Aleiodes alternator. Next base: position 1,756,538 of record OY998102.1, on the reverse strand, counting down.
TGAAAAGCTCAGGCGATGATGCTATCGATGGAGATAGCGTAATTACTTCTGGTGATGCTGCCAGAGTAATCAATTCCACCGATGGAGAACGTCGTGAGGGTCCAGCACGTGTTGAAGGACTAGCATTTGGTGTACTAGTCACCATCACTGAAAAAAATTTAATTCAATTAAAAAAATAAAAAATAATAAAATTTAAAAATAATTTGAAACGTTGCTGCAGGGTTGCAGTAGAGCAGCGCACCCAGGGCTCACTTTTGACTGGCAATTCTAGCTTGGGCCAAGCTAATTCGTGTCAGAAATGATAGTTCAATAAAGAGGAGTTCTACCTTTTCACTCGCATACCAGCTCAATTTTTTTTCAATAAATGAATCCATATTTCAACTATCTTTGATTGGAAAATCCTGAAAGGGTGGCAAAGGAGTAACAAAAAATCAAAACCACCCCAAAAATGACGTTTTTGCTAATATCTCGGAAATGGCAAATAATATAAAAAAAAGTTTCGAACAAACTGTTATGACCCAAATATCTATATAATAAGATTCCATTTTATTAAGAAATGATAAGCGTACGAAGTGGCATTGGTAAGGCTACGAAGTGCAAGATCAGCACTTCATGTCTTACTCCACCTACTTACGTTGTCGCTTACCTCACTGGGAGTGAGGTAATGCAACACCGAAGGCGTAAACAAACACCGATATATAAACGATGGCCGGAGAAGTCTCTTGGCCATTAATTCGCGAAAAGTAACGTGTATTATATTTTTAAATTATACTTAGTTAATAAAGGCTTAAAATAAATTATCTCTCGTATTAATTCTATTATAAAATCGAACCCTTCAGGGCTAACAAAACGTTGAAGATATTAAAATTATCCACAAAATTGTTAGCATACACTTTTTCCGTTTTTGCAAAATTAACCAAGGTATGGACAGTTTGAAAATTTTTTTATACAGCTTAGCCACGGAAGTTATCCTTAAAGCCTCAAAAAATCGGATAAATATAAGAAATTAATATTTCTTAATTTTTTATCCAATATATCTATAAAATACGGAGAATGATTTCAAAGGAACCAAGTTTTTTTTTCATCGACTCATTCAAGAGTTGCTGAAGAATTCATTCTTTAAACTCATCATTTTACTATTCAAATTGTCTGTTTTCTGTAAATTCACGAAAGATGATAAATCCAAAATTGAAAAATATTGAAAAATTCTGGAAAATTAGAAAATTGGGTATTTTCCAAAACTACAATAAGTGGAGGTAGTACAATGGATGTCTCTTTTCCTCGTCCAAGTATTCCTGAGTAATAAAACACCACATGTTGTGTCCGGCAGGGTTCGTTCTCTACTCAGAAGGGTTCTCTCTCACACAACTTTTTTTGAATGGTGTTGGGTATTTGATTGTACCGGAGGAGAGCGGGGGAGCGGGGGGTTGTAGTCCCTCGTGCCTTGTGCTCCGGAAATCGATCACGGCGCCGAGTAGCTCGATAACTCTCGAGATAATGTAGAGTTACCTCGGTCGATGAAATGGGGATTTCCGATACCCAACATCTCTCCCCTTTTGGATGTTTATCTACTTTGACCTTATTGAGAGTGGAGTTTATGGAAGGCCTTCAACTACAGATGCGTCCAATATGTTTTCATTGTACCTGTTTTTGGATCCATCGACGCACTGTCTCTTTGGCCTTTTTCGTCTGTTCTCCCGTTGCTGTTCGTTTGGTTCCGCCGGCCTTTCCTCATCAGCATCTATCTCGCTGTTCTCCCCCTCGTCTTCACTTTCATTTCTTTCTCCTTCTGATGCCTCTTCATGGTCGAAAAATGGGGGTGTAATGCACTGCTCTTCTCCTTCTTTTTCGAACGCTGGTGGGAGTTGTACTAATTGGTTTATATCTCTTCTGTGGAATAGCCCAGTGTCTCTTTCTTTCACGACATAATTTCGTTTCCCTAGTTTTTTTTTCGACGGTTGCAACAGTCCACTTTGGTCCTGCCAGTCTGTAATTTCGCATCCGTACCTTGCAGCCTATTTCCAGGACTCTTAGCTTCTTCATTGTCACTTGCTTTTCCTCTGTTTCTGTGTCGTTTCTGTCTGGTGTCATTTTGTCCAGGACCGTTTTTATTTTTCTGTTAAACAGGATTTCAGCAGGTGTTTTCCCTGTAGCTGCTGCAGGTGTTGAGTGCTGTTTTAGCAACAATCTACTGATTTTTGTCTCCCAATCGCCCTCTTTCATCTTTTGAAGGCTCCTTTTGGTGGTTTGAACCATCCTTTCTGCCTGGCCGTTTGCTGGAGGATTGTGTGGTGAAGTGAATAATTGTGTTATTGCGTTCTTCTTGCACCAAAGTTTCATTTCTTCTGAGTTGAATCCTGTTCCGTTATCACTTACTATGGTGTCTGGAAGTCCATGCGTGGCGAAAATTTTTCTCAGTTCCTTGATCACCGCTTCCGATGAAGTTGAGTTGACTCTTCTTACCTCAAGCCACTTGGAGGTCGCGTCAACGACAATCAGAAATTGTTGTCCTTGGAATGGTCCCGCAAAATCGAGGTGTAGTCTCGTCCACGGCTCCTTAGGTGCAACCCAGTTTTCTGTTGGTGCTCTTGGTGGTGCTGACTGTACTTTTATGCAACTATTGCAATTTTTTACCATTATCTCTATTTCTTTGTCCATTCCAGGCCACCAAACATAGCTCCTGGCCAGTGCTTTAGTAATTCTGATACCCGGATGTGTTGCATGAAGTAATTTGAGTACTTTTTCTCTCAAAATCTTTGGCACTACAATTCTTGAGCCCCACAGGATACATCCTTTATGAACCGATAATTCGTTTCGCTTGGAGTAGAAGGTCTTGAGTTCTTTTTCTGATTCGTGTGGCCAATTATCTTGCATGATGTTTAACACTTTATTCAAAAGTTTATCTCTCTTAGTTTCTTGCGAAATGACTTCCGGCAGTATGGTCTCTCCTGCTGAGTTCTCGATCATTCTTAGTTCTCTGTAAACCTTTTCTTCTTCATCATCTTCAATTTTCTCATCTATTGGTAACCGTGATAGTAAATCAGCATTTGTATGCTTATTTGCCGGACGATATTCCAACTCGTACTCATAGTTTCGTAGAAAAGATGCTATCCTAATCATTTTTGGAGAGATAATTTCGGGTATAGGCTTGTGCGGGTTCAGTATGCCTAAAAGTGGTTTGTGATCCGTCATTAGTTTAAATTTTTTTCCTGCTAAGTATTGGTGGAACTGCTTTACGGTTGTCAACAGGGCCAGTGCTTCTCTTTCTAATTGAGAGTAATTTCTTTGTGTTTTATTCAATGTTTTTGATGTGTAGGCCACTGGATGTTCTGTTCCATCTGGGCCTAAGTGAGCTAGAATCCCTCCAACGCCTACTGGGCTGGCGTCTGCTGATACGATTATGTTTTTGTTGCCATCATAGTGCCACAATATTGGAGCATTTGTCAGGGTCTTTTTTAACGTATCAAAAGCTTTCTGGTGTTTTGTCTCCCACAACCATTTGGTTTCTTTATCAAGTAGTCTGTGAAGTGGTTCAGCTATGTTTACTCTATCTTTCAGGTGTCTGCTGTAGAAATTTAGGCCTCCCAGGAAACATTGTAGATCTTTGACATTTGTCGGCGCTGGCATTTCGTTGATCGCTCTGATTTTTGATTTTAATGGTTTAATTCCTTCTGCAGATATGTGATAGCCTAGGAATTCCATTGCTTTTACGCCAAGGTCAGTTTTCTTTTTGTTTATTCTCAATTTTGCTGTGTTCAATACTTTCAGTACCTGTTCCACTCGCTTGTCATGTTCCCGCCGGCTAGCCCCTTGAACTTTAATGTTGTCCAAATAAACCACTACTCCTGGAATTCCTTGTAATATTGAGACCATAAATTTCTGGAATATGTGTGGCGCAATATTCAATCCATCGAGCAGTACATTCACCCGGCAAAATCCCAGGGGTGTACTCAGCGTTAATATTTTTGATGTTTCTTTATCAACTCGAATTTGTTTATATGCATTCTTTAAATCAATTTGTGAAAAATATTTTCCTCCATTTAGTGTTGTCAATACTTCCTCGACGGTTGGTAGCTGGTATTCCGAGTCTTTTATGAATGGGTTTAGCGTGACCTTATAGTCTCCAACCACTCTAATGTCTCCATTGCTTTTCCGAACGAATAATGCTGGTGTCGCCCAATCTGACTGATCCACTGGAGTTAGCATTCCTTGGTCAATCATCTCCTGTACTGCTGCTTTCACTGGGTCTACTAGGGCAAATGGTACTCTTCTTGACTTGAAAAATTTTGGCTTGGCATTTTCCTTCAGCTCAATATGTGCCTGGTTTCCCACATGGCCTGAAATCTTATTATTTATTATTTCTGGAAATTTTTGTAATAATTTTTCATAATTAATCTCTTCTTCAATAATTTTGTGTATACCAACTATCTTTATTCCAAAATCATCAAACCAGTTGGCCCCAAAAAGATTTGGGCCTTTATCTTCCTTGGTAACAATTAATGGTAAATTTTTTGACATACCTTTATACGTTACTTTGGCGTATGTGATACCTTTCGTGTCGATTGCTCTTTTTCCCCAAGCTCGGATATTGGGATGTTTTTCAATCCAATTTGGTTCCGTCTTTCCCCAAATTTGTTCGAAAGTTGATTTGTTTATTAAGGATTCTTGTGCTCCATTATCCACCTCCATTCGAATTTCTTCATTATTTATTAATACGTTTATTCCATAATTGGTTTTTTCCTTATTAATTTTTATTTTGTTTATGGAGTGTACGTACGTTATTTCATCGGATTCGGATTCTGAATCTGAGTCCTTCTCCACTTGATGAGTTCTTGTGGTTCTTCTCTTGCTGTTTTCTTTACCCTGCATTTTCTTAGTAATGCAGGCTGCTTCGATGTGTCCTGTTTTCTTACAGTGGTTGCATTTAGCATCTTTGAAAAAACAGTTGTCTGGCGTGTGGTTGTTTTTTCCACATCTATAACATGGTTTTCTCCCTCCATCTTGTTGTCTTCGCCTTGGGTTGTCTCTACTGGTTTTCTGAATTTCTGTTATATCACCCTGCTTTAATTGCTTTTGTTGTTCCTGGGTACCTTCAATACTAGAGGCGATTTCTATTGTTTTTTCCAGTGACAATCCTGTTTTGTTTGTACTAGATCTTACCTCCTCGTGCCGTCGGCAGAGATATCGTTGCATTTCCGCATCCCTGATTCCTGCCACAAATCTGTCTCGAATCATGATTTTTAACGGCAATGATTCATTTTCTTTTCCAAAATTACAATCTTTTGCTAGCTCTTTCAAATTTTTAATGAAATCTTTTGATTCCTCGCCTTCTCTTTGGTCCCTTTTTTGGAATTTGACTCTGGCTAGTAACTCATTTACTGATTTTGAGAAATGACTTTGACATTTCTTTATTACATCCTCGTATGACGTAGCCTTTGGCGTATCCGGTGCTAATAGGGTTTTAATTGTAGCATAATTCTTTGCTCCTAAACTTGTGAATAGACAACCCTGTTTTTGGTCATCCGTTGTTAGGACAGTCTTGTTTAACTCTAGAAACCATCCAAAACGTTCTATGTAGTCTTCCCAAGACTCTTCTTTAGGATTGAATTCTGTTATTGTTCCTATTATCGAAGTCATTTCTTCTTTTTTTGGAAGAATAGATTCTTGGCCGCGTGTATCAGTGGGGTTAACCTCCTTTTTCTCTGGGTTAACTTCTTCGCATTCACTGTCACTTGGACCCGACTTTTTGCTATTCTCTGCAATCGTGGATTCTTCTTTTACCTCGTCGCCAATTGTTGGGTATTTGAGAAAAGATAGAACACTTTAATTACAACGTAACTTTATTACATCACTCTGAAAAGTACTTTTACACATGTGCTCGCTCCATTGTACCGGAGGAGAGCGGGGGAGCGGGGGGTTGTAGTCCCTCGTGCCTTGTGCTCCGGAAATCGATCACGGCGCCGAGTAGCTCGATAACTCTCGAGATAATGTAGAGTTACCTCGGTCGATGAAATGGGGATTTCCGATACCCAACAAATGGTTTGATGAACTTTCTTCCTTTCTCTTCGTCACTTTTCAGTTCTCTGTTGAGATTTTACAGACAATATTTTCAGTGTCACGTTCACCACCGACTGACGTACTTCATTTTTAGATTCCAAGTGTTATTCAGTGACAATTCAGTTCACGTAAAGCTTACAAATTATTTGTTGTTCAAATATTCAGATATTCGTGTGAAAACTCTATTATTATTACATTTTAGTGATCAGTTCCGTTTCTTAGTGTTTAAAACAATTTAAATTTTAAACAATATCAATTTATCTTGATCAATATGTAGCTTTTTTAGAAATAAAATAAATTAAAATCGAATGTACAGATGTAATTTTTTCATCCATAATTATATTCATTAAAAAGAGTAGAAATTCCAAAACCTGGGCTCTACATTGTAGTGCAGCCTTGCGCCAAGATTGCACGCAAGCTGGCCACGCACGCAGGGGCTCAGTTACTTACGCGTTACAGAAATGCCGCGCGCCATCTCAGTTCTTGTAACGTTGCGCCCAGTTTGAATCGTGCGAGGCAGACTCGCACCAAGCTAACCGCAAGGCACTTTCTCTACCTGGGTTCCGACATATGATTCTCATGGAAAACTTTTTTGGCTTTCCAATGGAATCATTAGGAAGAATTTATCTTCAATATTCCATCGATTTCGAGCAATTCTCGATTTTGATGAAGAGGTAATGAGAAATCACTATTTCTGTTGTCTTTTCTGGGATTATCGTGGAAACAAAGCGAGATGTGGCGAAAAACGAAGGACAAAGGAAAATAATTTTATCTTTGCTAATTTTTTCTTGGAATATCGGAAATTAGTGGGAATACGTCCTTTTTTCCATGATTCTTTTTTTTGCACAGAATTTTGAGAACTGGAAGAAAAGGATTGGTACAAGAAGAGTGTATCTCCATCAGGTTCCGAAATATCTGAGAAAAATGAATACGAAGAAATGAAAGCAGACAATTCTTTCTTCAAAAATTAATAGATGAGATAGAAAATAAGATGATATTATTTCAAGATTTTTTGGTAGCTCTGAAGAATTTCTATAATGAAGAATAAGGGCAAAATTGTTCGCGATTTGTTTTCGGGATATTCTCATGAAATGAAGGATAGAGAAAAATATTTATCTTGTCTCATTTTCTGAGTCAAACGCATTACCTCTTTTGTATTAGACCAGAAAATCCATGATTCCTTCAGAGTGCTAATCATTATCACCCGCAATAGTCTCATTAACAGAGTCTTGACGGACCTGAGGTACCTTCCATGCGCATCGTCACAGTTTCTGATTTCTTACCGAACAAATAAGACCACGTCGAGTTTTTATTCAAATGGAACTCAGCAACATCAGCGAGCCATTTGGATGGAACTGTTCTGTTCCATGAACAATCCTGCATTATTGGCTGACTCTTCTGGTATATAATTGCATCTCCGGATTGAGTACAGGCGGCTATGGTACAGGCGGCTTGCATTCATCCCCCTGAATTGAAATGTTGCGGCGAGTTTCATTGCTCTAGAATTTTTATTTATCAATTAATTGAATATTTTGGAAACTGAGTGGAATAAGGCAATATCATTCCAGTCTTTTTTCGCATTTCTCTCTTCAGAGCGTGTTTCTGACAGCATAATTTAGAGGCAAGAACTATTTGCTCATTCAATATAATTTAATTATTCCAATACATACCCAGCAACTGAATATTAAGCAACAGACTGTGTATCCAAATATAACTGAGTAATTTGCAAAAATCGTCAGTTACTGGGCACTGTCAGAAAGCAGGGCCATCATGCTAAAGGATAAGAGTAACATTGTCTTCCTTCGCTTAGTTTTCGAGATATTCTCAAGAAGTGAAGAACAGAGAAAGATATTCATCTAGTTTCATCATTTGTCATTCATTTTTCGAAAATATATCGGAAGTTAAGTGAAATAGGGCAATTTTATCATAATCTGTTTTGTAGAGAATTTCGAAAACTACAGGACAGGGAAGGGAAAACCGTTCAATTCGAATGTCCATTTTCTCTCATTTGTCCTCATGATAGATAATGTCATTTTCCGAGAGAATTCCTAGAATTAATTAATAATTTAATAGTATCAAGTGGAGCTCACTAGATCAATATAAGAACGCTGATAACAGTCCTATCCGATATGAAATAAGATGTCAGAAGTCTATAATATTAAATTTAGAATCCATTTTAAAAACGAAGTAACGGAATGCTTCATCCGCCCTTAAGAAATATTTCGAAGCCGGAGGCGGAGAAAATAGGGACTCCGTCAAGGAGTGGGGATGAGAGGGGAGGGGACAAGCATGATACTTGTTTGGATCTTTACTGTACAATATAAAAGAAACCATGAAGAAGTAGAAGAAGAAGATATGAGAGAAATTCAACTCGTCAGTAGGTGCGTTACCTCACCAATGGTCTCTAGGCGCGTGATGGATTCTCTTAAACCTCAATATCTCGAAAACTAAGCGAGATAGAGTCATTCTGTCCTCAACCTTCTTCGTACGGGCTCTAGCTTGGAGTCTTATCAATATCAATAGATGTTGAAATTCCCTACAAAAAAGGATTAGGTTGAAGAAGGTGTGAGAGAGTTTTATAGTGCGACCGCTGACGGGTTGAATAATCCAAGGTTAAACAATTGATGGAATGAATGTTGACCGAACCTTCCGTCCCTGATGACTTGAATTTCAAGGCAATCAATGCAAGGGATCAATCATCGGACCTGATCATCCCCAGTCACGAGCGTAGATTCGATGAATATCGGCTATGCATTTTCAGTGAAAGCAGCAGGATGAGAGTCTATGAAACAGTTGAAAATCCTTATTTCAATTAAATTAATCCAGCAGTGAGGAAGCTGAAATCGGCTGGATGACCTAATGGTTGGAGCCATAATGAAGAAGAAGAAGAAGGATCAAGTTGAAATCAGAATGGTACAAATCGACTTATCTTTTTCATTATTTTGATTGGAATATCTCGGAAACTAAACGAAATAGAGCAATTTTGTCATAATCCTTTTCGGCACACACTTTCAAGAGCTCTAAAATAACATAAGAAGCACAGGCCATATTCCCAATAGCTTTGGAGATATTTTTAAAACACTATTAAAAGAAAAAAAGACTTATGCTGTTCTACCTTTTCGCTATTGAATTCAAACAGGTAAATTCTTATAAATATGAATTTCAGCAAAATATAGAAGTTTGAAATGGAAAAGAGTTATTCATTTTTTCATTCTAAATTTCATTGGCAAGAAAAATAATAAATTAATCTATTTACAAACCTCCAGCAGAGACAAGTGAACCTTCAATGGATATGAAGCTATCGGGAAGGATAATGCGATTATCAGCACCGTCACCAATACCACCAGTAACATTATCAAATGAAGATAATGGTATTAATGCTGTTCCCAAGCTGTTTGTTTTGGTTTCTTTCGCATAATGAAAATCTGAGGAAAAGAAACTCGAATTTTTGGCGGTTGCTGCAGCGTTCAGCCTCTCCCTCATCACTTGGGTCTCATCTATGTGTATATACAGATCCAGAACACTACGTACAACTTCGAGAAATGGCTGCTCGTCTGAGAGTGGACAAATGACAAGAAGATTCGGGCTTACAACGTAAGTTGATATAATCGAATAATTAAGGAAGCAGGAATCTAGAAATCTCACGCTACTGAAATTTCTCGATACTGTTGTCTTTCTCAACGGCCATTTTAGCGGGCTCGTTTTAACCGCTTTTTTTCTTTCACTACGGGAGAGTCAAATATAGGACATAATTTTCATTGTACCCCAGGTGGAAATATGCTTGATATATTTTGACAAAAAATGTCATAATGTAACGAAAAATGGCAAAATATGACAAATAATCAGGGTGATGATGAATTTTGACACAATATTTCTTTTTTTGACATATTATGACAAAAAATGTCATTTTTTTCTGACCAATAATGACCAAATATGTTAGATTTGGTCATCGATCGAATATGACATAAATCGTTAGAAATTGACATTTTTTGTTAAACGTATGTCACAAAATGTCATTTTTTCTAAAAAATTTGGGACTGTTTTTTGATATTTTATGACATATTTTGATGTGTCATAAATTGACAAATTCTGATAACTAATGACATTTTTTCGTGAAATATGTTATAAATTTTCAGACATTATTCGTCATATTTTTATGAGACATGAAGTGTCAGAATATGACAAAATATGTCATAGTAAGTCATATTATAACAAATTTAAAAATGTCATAATTAGCTATATTATGATCAATTCGAACAAGTATTTTAGAGAATATGTGGATGTCATAATTTGACAAAAAATATCAAATTTTGTCATAAAATAAGAAAAAAAGACAAATGATAGAACCAATTCCTTATTTTATATGAATTTAACATTTTTTGACATATCATCTCATATTTTGTCAACTTCCTATTTGACCGATTATGACCGAATATGTGAGATTTGCTCATTGTTCAAAAATGACATAAATTGTTAGAAAATGACATTTTCTGTTGAACATGTGTCCAAAAATGTCATTTGTTTGAAAAAATTTGGGACTGTTTTTTGATATTTTATGACATATTTTGATTTGTCATAAATTGACAAATTCGAATAATCAATGACATTTTTTTATGAAATATGTTATAAATTTCCAGACATTATCTGTCATATTTTGAAGGGACATGAAGTGTAAGAACATGACAAAATATGTCATAGTAAGTCATATTATAACAAATTTAAAAATGTCATAATTAGCTATATTATGATCAATTCGAACAAGTATTTTAGAGAATATGTGGATGTCATAATTTGACAAAAAATGTCATATTTTGTCATAAAATAAGGAAAAAAGACAAATGATAGAAACAATTCCTTATTTTATATGAATTTAACATTTTTTGACATATGATCTCATATTTTGTCAATTTCTTATTTGTCCGATTATGACCGAATATGTGAGATTTGCTCATTGATAAAAATGACATCAATTGCGAGAATTTGACATCTTTTGTCAAACTTCTGTCAAAAAATGTCATGTGTTCAGAAAAATTCCTTACTTTTTTTTTGGCATTTTATGATACATTCTCATTTGTCATATATTGGAAAATTTTGACGGTTAATTATATTTTCTGCCAAAAACTGTCACACTCTTTTGAACGTTCTTTTTCGTATTTATGATGCTCATAAACTATGAGAATATGACAAAATTTATCATAATACGTTATCTTATCTTTCTATATCATAAAATTCAGATCGGCTGACGCAAAAATTCGGCTGACGCACAAATTCAGCTGACGCCCATATTTCAAAAATCGCGAGATTTCCCGCAAATTAGGCAATTGTCAAATATCCTATGGTGTGAAGTTCACTGTTCATTCCATTTATTTATATAGAGACGTCAAATTTGGGGTGATTTATATTTTCCATTTTAAATCATTTCAATTTACATTTTTAATTTCATATAATATATATATATTTCAAAATATATATATTTCAAAAAAATTGGCATATTGCACTTCAAATAGACAGGTAAGTCTCAGTTGATTTTTTTAGTATTATTAAAGTAATGAAAAAAAGTAGAAATGAAATGAAAAAAAAATAAATAAAATATAACCTTGGTTTTTGCAGCTTTTGGGGATATTAGAAGGATAAAAATCGATGAAATATACATACTATTCCAGCGTACGGTCGATGAAACAGGAAAAGATTGAAATTTATTGGTATGTTTACTAATTTAGAGGTTAGTAAATAAAATTATAAAATTAGTAAAATGAAACTAAAAAATAAAATTGAAATTAATAAAATATAAATAAATAAATTAATTAATGAAATCAATAAACTAATAAAATCATTAAATCAATAATAAACTAATAAAATTCGGATTTATTAAATTCAATTATTCTAAAATTATACAAAATTTTACATAACAGCTCACTTTTTCACTTTGAATGTTCCCTTTTGGGTACAGTTTCTGATTGTCCTACGAAGACGAGTAGGGGCTTATTTGAATAAGAAAAATGTGTTCTTTCAGAAAAAATAGGGGTGTCCATTCAAAAAAATCGAGAAAAATTGCATTTTTCAATGTAATAAACGGATAACTTCATCTAAAAATTCGAAAAAATGAGGAGTAAGGAGGTCAAATTAAGGCATTTTTTGTGCACTTTTTTTCAAGATAATCGTGGTTGATAATGGAGATACGCCCTTTCTTGTTTACAAACAAATTTGTAACTCTTGAAAATCTCTAAAAAAATGGATTGGAGTAAAAAAAACGTAAGTCCATTATTTGCAGAGATTAAAAAAAAAAATTAGAAAAAACTGACTCATTTTCAGTTTTTAAAAAAAAAAATTTCAGAAACGAAATGGAGATACGCTCTTTTTGCCCCCAGCCACTTTTTTAGCTCCTTGGAGTCCTCTATAAAAGTATTCTAGAATGGAAAAAGCATATCTCCATTATTTACGGAATTTTTTTAAATGTAAATAAGGAAAACTCAGTATTTTTTATTTTATTTTCTCAAAACGCCCTTTTTATCTACAAACACTTTTTTTTACTCTTGAAATTCTCCATAAAAGGGTCTTGGGATATAAAATGGCGTATCTCCATCATTTACGGAATTTTTCTTATAAAAATGTGAAAAACTCAGTATTTTTCTTTTTTTCTTTAAAAAATCTCAGTAAATAATGGAGATACACCCTTTTCATCCTTAAGCAATCTTTTTTCTCTTGAAATTCTCTACAAAAGGATTTCAGCACAAAAAAAAGGGCGTATCTCCATTATTTATGGAATTTTTTCTAATAAAAATGAGAAAAACTCAGTATTTTTTTTTTCCCAAAAATCTCAATGAATAATGGAGATACGCCCTTTTCATACTCAAACACTTTTTTTGCTCTTGAAATTCTCTATGAAAGGGTCTTGGGACATAGAAGGGCGTATCTCCATCATTTACGGAATTTTTTTCATAAAAATAAGAAAAACTCAGTATTTTTCGTTTTCTTTTCTCCAAAAATCTCAGCAAATAATGAAGATACGCCTCTTCTGTTCTAAGACACTTTTTTTACTCTTAAAATTCCCTATAAAAGGATTTTGACCCAAAAAACAGGGCGTATCTCTATTATTTTATAAGCTATCCACAAATAATCAGTATTTAATCAAAATGAGGGTTTCTTCATGTCATAAACACGAATCTTTTGAGCTTCATGCCGATGAAATCGGATGAAAAGTTTGGAAGATACAGCCGATTTTCGGAAAAACTTCAATTCAAAATATCTCGGGAATCGTTCAGCCGATATGCCTCAGATTCAATCCCAACCATCTTCATCAGAAACTACATATACAGAAAAATTTGAAGTCTTTAAGTCAATTATTCATTGAGCTATAGTCGTAAAACCGAGTTTTTGAAAAAAGCACAAAAAAATTAATAACTAATAGAATAATGGGATTAAATTCATGAAAATTTCTTTGGGATTAATTTCATGAAAATTCGCTAAAAGTTAGATATTATGGTTGCGAATCTTGAGTAAAATTTTGAACGGTATTCGTCCCACGCAAGTTGAGTAATTTTGAGAAATACGATTTTTAAAAAATTGCTATATTTCAAAAACCATTGAACCGATGTTGCTGAAATTTTTATGGGACATACACTTCATCAAAACTGATATGTTGCCGAAATTTCAGATTTTTATCTTTCACCGTTCTCGAGTAATAGAGAGTCGTAAAGTCGTATATACCGACACACATACATACATGTCTACTTCTTTTCTCATTATGATTTCTGGACGTTTTGCATCATTTTGAGTCGTTTCCAATGAAAATTGGCATTTCGAAAAAAATTGCGAAAACAAAGCTTCCATTCGGAAGCAAAATCGATAAACTAATAAGAAAATCAATACAAAAATTGAAATAAAAAATGTTGGCAAAGGGAGGTTGCCGGAGTTACGGTGGCAACGGTGGAAACGAATGGTGGTGGAGTGTGGCGGATTGAGGATGACTCTCTTCTTCTTCCCCATCCCCTCTACTGCAAATATAATAAAATAAAATCAAGAAAATCAATTTACAAAAAAATCAATAAAATATTAAAATACTGGACATAAGTTAGATGAACATAAAATTAATAGAATGAATGAAATCAATAAAATTTATGAAATTAAAATAATAAAAGAAATCAATAACTTGAATAAAATTGAAATTAAAGGTAAAATTAAAATATATAGAATGAATGAAAAAAAATCGAAATAAAACAAGTTGTTATGTCCGAAGATGTCCCTCGCGTCTCAGGACAATTTGATTTATTTCCGAACACAAAACTTTGAATTATAAATTATTTTAAAAGAACGCGACTATGTTTTGTACCTTTTATTAACGTTGTGTCGAGGGAATATTTTCAAGGAATGTTTAAAAGGAAAATATTTGGATATATTTTATAAAAGAGAGATAATTTTAAATTAATCGAATAGTCATATTATTTCAAACAAAAAGAATAGTTTAACAAAGAACTGACAATTTTAATTTACAATTTGGATTTATGATGAAAGCTTTTAATCTTTTATATGTTTAAGACGAACGGTACTCACTCTTGTTTTAAATTATTTAATTATTTAAGCCGTAAATTAATCTACAAGGACAATTTCCTCGACCTTCTTCCGTAAAGGGTTTTTAAATCCAGGGAAGTTGTCTTCTATTGCCCAAAACTATCGATTTTTAATATAATGATTTTTAGAGATTTGAGAATTAAATGAGTTCGTTCACAAGCAGAGATATCTATCACACTTTCATTTGAACACGAAAGACTACTCTCGATTAAAGGTACCCGTGACCCATTAATTAGCTAATTAGTCCCCCTTCACGGTTGATAAAGACTATGATTAGTAATTAAAGACCGATTTTGCGTCTCGTGCCTAGCGCTTCGAGCCTCTCTCTACTTTGGCAGCTCCTACTTGGGATCTGGTGGACGACTGCCGAAAAACGCGAAAATGTTCGATTTTATTGATGGACAAATTTCCCAATTATTGCTTTCGAAAGAAACAATAATCAGCAGTTTGTCAAAAAGTAAAGAAAGACTGTGCAACCTAACCCAGATTATGAAACTGGGCCATATGCATCAGCTCTTTCTTCACTGCGAAATTTTTCTGGACATAACAGCCCCCTCTTGATAAGTGATAAACAAAAATTAACTTATCAAGTAAATAAACCGGAAAAAATTTTAAAAGAACAAATAATACAAATTCAAAATTTACCGCGCTTTCCCCCATATCGACGCGCGGCAGCACCTCACGGCAACGCACGGTCACAGCCCGCCGGAAGAAACTTTAATTTTCCCGAAGCGCGAATGTAGACAAAAATTGCTGAATGAACACATTCCAAAAGTTCATTCGCACTCTAATCGTGAACGAACAATAAAGTGACCAATAATTACGGAAAAAGCATTCAAGGTGAGTACCGTTTTATTTATAATAAAAATAAACTAAATAAAATGAAACATAATAAAAGGAAACAAAAATAAATAATAAAAAAGTGAAAAATGATAATCAACATAATAATAAAACAAATATGAAAATAATAAAAAAAAAAGTGGAAAAGTGAAAAACATTAATAAAATAAAAATAAAAACAAATAAAAACCCATTCAACTAAGGAAAATACATAAAATGAAAGAAAAACCGGAATTAAGAGAAAGAAAACAAGTTTCCCAACTCCCCCTCTCTCAATTTCGACTTTTCTTTAAAGAAAAAATAAATTTAATTTCAAATTTACGCGCTAAAGTTAGAAGGCAGTGCCGGACCCAGCGAGTAAAGCACCCGGGCTCCCGTATAGTGCCGGGCCTAGTTAACGCGGAGCCCCCTTTTAAAAATTTTTAAAT
Organism: Aleiodes alternator; assembly: GCA_963921955.1. Lineage (NCBI taxonomy): Eukaryota > Metazoa > Arthropoda > Insecta > Hymenoptera > Braconidae > Aleiodes > Aleiodes alternator. The sequence goes on along the minus strand of OY998102.1, from coordinate 1,740,646 downwards.
TCAGTGCCGGAACACCTACTCAAGGTACCCGCAACACGCTACAGGGCCGTACTCACTCGGAAAAGCACCCCCTTTTACAAAATTCTAAATTTTCAAGAAATAATCATTAAAAATTAACAAATAAAAGAATTCTATATAGGAAAAACTGAAAAATGATGAATAATATAAAAAAAAACTTCAGATGGCCGAAAATCTGGATATGGAAGTAGACATTCCAGGAGGAAACCACCCCAGGGAAGCCCAACTACCCAATGAATCTGCAAGAATAATCACTGATGCAGATGAAGGCTATCTGGAGGATTATCTTCTTCCACAGTGGCTGGACTGGGTCCAAAAACATAACGAACTGGACAATTCCATTCGAGAAAAGAAATTTGAATTACCGGAAAGCCTCAGTCCAGAATTCCGCCGGCAATTACTTGGGTTTCTGGCTTTTCTACCAAAAACTTTAGCCACGTTTCCTCCAGAAGAGATAGTACGACCAAAAATTTTTTTTTTAAGAATTATATATGCACAAAAAAAACTTTTTTATATTTTTTTCTTCTTTCTTTTTTTTCAGTCCTATTTCGGAATGATGGAAAGAAACTTCTGGAGCTACACGGAATTTATGACCGCTGTGCAAGAGAGGAACCGGGTGGAATATCTACTTCCCAGGAAAAGAAAACTAATTAATAATGCCAGTATTTTAATTTATCAAATAAAATATGAAGATTAACCTGATTTTGAAAAATTTTAAATGAACCCTAATTAACTACCCATTCCCCCCTTTATTTTTATCAATATAGATGTATATATATACATATATATATATATATGTAAAAAAAAAACAATTCTAACTCTTAAGAAGGAAAAAGAAGGTAACTATCATTCCTTTACCCCCCCTTTAAAAAAAAACAACCATACTTATTACACCACTTTTTAAGCATCAACCTCCAAATTTCAACAAGACACCCGTCTCTTGACGTGTGTGCGCTGGAACCTTCTCCGATATTACGGAACTTGTTGGAAGAGATGGAGGAAGAGGAGGAGGTGGAGGAGGTAGTGATGGTCTTTCTACCCTCTTCAACTTAGCAGCGGCGGAAGAAATCGTTGACTGCGACAAAGCAGGAGGAAGAGGAGGTGGTGGTGGTGGAGAAGAGGTTTCAGGGGAAGAAACTGACACTGCTCTCAATTGAGCTGCTGTGGTGACGACAGCGGCCTGCAAAGCCGACTCTTCACAACTCTCTTGGTGACTCGACCGATGATGAGGCAATGATGACGAAGATGACTTCCTCGATACTGTTTTTCTTCTTCTCCAACAACAGCGAAATAAGAAACAAGGTGTTAAACCTCTTCTGATGGCCATGAAAGACATGAAGCCGGTAATGATAGACAATACACCTGTCACACTGCAGTTGGTAAGTGTAAAGAGCTGATGAGTATAGGCTTCCTGATGATGTTGGCCTATCTCCTCAGCCTCTTGAATCGTCTGTTGCATGGATTTCTCAAACGAACCCATGAATGTGGCGTTGGGTAAGACGTTTCGTTCCAATTTGGACAATAAATTAATAATTTTAGGCGGATTTTGAAAAACTGGAGCAATTTCTGATATATTGATTGTTGCAGGGGCTCCAGAAATCATCGGAAGCTGTGAATCAACATCCGAAGAACCTTTCAAGAAGATAGTGGCACTCTCCGCTGTGCAATTAGGATTAAGTTTAAAAATACCGGTCCCCCTCATCTCAAGAACCTTAGTGCGCTGGTCTGCACACGTAATCACTAAGTTTTCCGCTTCCATTATCGAAAACAGCCAACCATCTCCACTGCTTAGCTCTGTCCAGGAACTCTTCATATCATTCGTCAACAAGACCTTACAATCTCGAAAAATTCTCTGGGCAGGATTCACATCCGTATTCATCAGCAGATTGTATTCACAATCAGCGTCTCGAGTTTTCCGTAAGGGGAGAACTTTGGGACAAGCTAGACAGCTCTCCAAAGTAGCACACTTCTCTAGAAATTCTCCATTCAACATAGCGTACCTTGAGGTCAATCGAGAAACCATTATAAATTCAGTTCTTGGTTGTATAAAGGCTGCTACTCCCTGATTTCCATACTCTTGTCGAGACTTGCATGGGATCATTCGATACAATTCCATATGATCCCGGGATAACAAGGGAATGATGATAGTAGCCAAGAATCTTCCATTATTTATTCCGGTCACGACCCGCGAAATCTGAGACAGTACAGCGAGATCCATCTTTTCTCTGGAAATAGGAAAAACACAATCTTTATTCAATTGTTCAATTTCGCTCACAGCACTTAAAGTCCTGTTATGATTTAATAATAATGGACTAATTTTCCCGTGTTTCGCATCCTCTAGAGCTTCAATCAATTTTCCAGCATTTTCCAGATATTTCCTTGCAGCAAATTCTGCATCATTGCCAATTTTATTAATTTGAGCCATATATTCCATGCTAGAAATGAAATCTTTCGTTTTCAGATCATTTTCCAATACTGTTTTAATTTGTGCTTCCAAAACTTCCAAATTTTGAGCATTCTTCATATGTGTTTCCTTCAATGAATTCATCTCTGCCTGTATCAAATGTGTTGAATTACTGATCAAATGAGTAATTTGTCTTTGATCATTGAAAAGCCTGTCTATTTCCTTTGTCAGATGTTCATGGTCGTTATAATCCATAGTGCCAAATAGTTTTCGAGAGATGGTTCCTATAAAACCAAGCAATGGAGCTCTACTTCTTCGGGAAATTTTATTGGAATCGGAACTCTCCAGCACATGCATCAGATGTTTTCTCATATTCCGAAAATCCTTGACGTAATCCTTGATAGCTTCTCTCTTTAACCCGTCGTTACAAACGATTGATGCTTGATGTTTGACACATTCACGAAAACTTCGCTCCACAACCTCAAAACCAGGAAGTTCCTGTCCTATCAAGGAATTCAGATCCACCGCAATCGAAAGGTGCCAATTCCTCTGAACCAATTTGATTTGGTCAACTTTCTCAAAATAAAGGCCCGGGTTATGCTCAATCCGGGTCATCGTGTACATGGGTTTGAATTGATCTTCAAGTCTCCTGGACCAACTAATCGGGCAAACTGACAAGAACAGATAAAAACTCCAAAAACGCATCTTACTGGGTTTTCTGCTCTTCCCTCTGAAATCATAGAATAAAGTTGTCAAAAAGGGAAAAAAAAACAATTAAAATTTTGGATTCGATATCTGATAGAACAATGGCAGTCATCTCTGGGAAATATTATTTCTGAAAACTTCTTGGCCCCCAAAAACACTTTTTATCTTTGAAAATTCTTGCACCAATTTTAGCCAGTTTATCTGCTTCTTCATTGCCTTGTATTCCCTGATGTCCAGGAATGAATTCAAAGACAACGTCCAATTTTGAGGACAATTCATCCAATTTCAGTAATAACTGCTTGTTGTTAACTGGTTTTCCCTTTGCATTTTTCCAACTATTGTTTTTCCATTTATCAATGTATGTAGTTAGACAATTTATCAAGAATTCTGAATCTGTAAAGATTCTAACACTAGGAAAATTTTGATCCAAGGCTATTTGACAAGCCAATATAGCTGCTAAAATCTCTGCCACGATATTGGTCACTTTACTCTTCTGAATAGTCTTCGCAACATTCAGAGGATGATCAACTCCAAACCAAACACCAATCCCGGCTACAGCATTATCACAACCATTGAATGAGCAAGAACCATCCACAAATATGTCCAACCTTCCATCATCCTGAAACATCTCCGACCTTCCTGGGAAATAACAAAACAGATCAATCTTTGAAAACAAGGAAACGATTGGAAGTACTGATGTTTTTTTTTTATATCAATCTTCACACAACTTCAGTTTATTCGGATGTTTCATGAAGCGGTGACCTTCTTCTGTTTCCAAAATTACATTTCCCTTTTCTGTGATCTCCACAATCTCATATGGACCTACGTAACAGCTATCCAGTTTATTTGCGCGAGGCTCCTTTTCCACATAAGCAAATTGACCGATGTTTAGTTCCAATGGATTCGCCCTTCGATCATACAGCTCTTTAGAGTGTAATTTAGCTTCAGTCAAGTTATCAACGGCAATCTGATGTATCCGATCCAATTTACAAATGAAGTCAGTCATGTACTCAGTATATGTCTCGATTTGTTCCAACCCACGAACATTAGATGGCATTCGAGCTCTTTTACCATACAATAACTCAAACGGAGTGAATTTGGTGGCACTATGCACGGTGGTATTATAAGAGAACATAGCGAATGGCAACAACTGATCCCAATCCGTAAATTCATCTGTAAAGACTTTTAGATATTCAGCCAGAACGTGATGACTGCGTTCCAATGCGCCATTCGACTGAGGTCGATAACCTGATGTTGTAATGTGGTGAAAACGGAGGACCCTACTCAAACTTCCCAACAACTTACTAGTGAAACTTGTCCCCTTGTCCGTCAGGATGATTTTCGGACAACCATACAACGCCACGTACTGATAGGCTATTGCTTCTGCAATAGTGTGCGCCTTGATGTCTGGCAATGGCACAGCTGTACAGTGTTTTGAAAAATTATCTTGAATGGTTAAAATATGGACATTACCAGCATGTGTGCGGGGAAGTGGTCCCACTGTATCGATTGAGATCTTCTGAAAACATTCCGTTGGCGTTTCCGTTATCAACATTGGTTGTCTCGTCTTAATTCTCTTCAATTTCTCTAGTTGACATGTTCTACATCTTTTGATAAAATGTTCAATCTCTTGTTTCATACCTGGCCAGTAAAATCTTTCTCTGATCCTTTGAAAAGTTTTCACAATTCCCTTATGACCTGCAACAAAACTCTCATGACACTCCTTGATGATTTCTTCTCTTAAAACCTCAGGTGGCATACTGACATTTCCATGACACAGAGTTATTTTAATTGGGTCATTCTGGAATTCCTGCTCCAAAAAGTGTCTGATGTTAATTTCATTATCAATTTCATCCCCCCTATACGTCATTCTAAATGAGGGAGCATTAAACTCATACAGTGCTTCTCTCAAATTCCGTAAACAAAGGCGAAGAGTTTTCAATTGCACTTTCTCAAAATGAAAATCTTTGATTATCATAGTAAAAGTATAAAATTTCCCACATTTTGTTACCAATACTTGACCCTTTTTTGGTGTAAGCGTCTTCAAATAACTCGGGTCTATCAAATTCAATTCCTCCAAGAGTTTCGTTGATTGTCTAATTACCTCACAATCTGCTCCCATAAAATGAGCGATGTTGTCTCTAGTAAAAGTGAGTCCATCCCTTGTCTCATGAATATCAGCAAGATTAATGAAATGATCACTTTGCGGAATTGTGATCTTATCAGGTATTATTTCCGAATCTGATCCCTCCATTACACGCCCTGGTTCGTCAGTGCAATGATAACCTGGAACTGACTGATTACCTTCCTCAAAAGATTCAGCAGAATTCAAAACCACTTCTGGCATCTCTGAGTTATTTTCCTTCATGCTGGACTCATTTCCAGCATTCTCCGGAACTGTTGACAACCTAGGCAGCAAATTTCGAGGTGCTGGAATTGGTCTATTTCCTGGTGTTTCCGTAGACTGTGGCGAAGACCCCGATAACGGAGTTTCCATAGCTGCTGGTGTTGGTTGTAAAGTTCTCTGAAAAACAGATGAAGGTCCCTGAGTGATTATTGTGTTAGTTGGATCAACATTATGAATTTCCGCCCGTGTAATCCTTTCTGGTGATGAAACCTCTGATGTACTAGATTCCAAGGTTGATTCCTCCTCAGATGATGACTGTTCTAAAGGAAAAGATACCTGTTCAATTTCTCTCATCCTTCGCTGGAAACGATCCAATGATTCACGCATTTCGCTCCGAAATTCTGGACCCAAACTATTCTTTTTGATAGGAGTGAGTGGCACTTCTTCACGTGACTTCTCAATTTCATCTTCCTGTTCCTTCTGAGATAAATTAGCCATAAATTCATCGAATCTGTTCAAACTTTCCTGCAGTATTGGCTGGAAAAGCGATCCATTGATCGGTTCGAAAACCTCATCGATTTCTTCATCCTCCTCGGGTGGCACCAAGGATTCAGCCTCTATAATACTGAACTGACCCTCGATTCCAGGCAAAGACCCATCTGCAACCGTATCATCTTCCGGTGGAGACTCCTCTGGTGTACCTATCACAGAGACTTCTGGATCTCCAGGACCAATTAACGTCCCTGAATAATCAGATTCTGCCAATACGGTGGAATTCATGTCAGGCGAATTTTGTTCTATTTGAGAAGATGATCCTTCATCCACTGAATCCTCAGTGGTTGGAGTACTGGATTTATACGGCCTAGACAATTTATAAGAAACCGGTGCTCGAATTCCCGTAGTTTGTTCTGATATTCGTCTATGACGTAATCTGGAGGCAATTGTGGAACCAGCTGAAGGTGTTGACAAAGGAGCTGATTGAATCCGAACTCTTTTACTAGTTTGGCGAGGAGCTCCTGATGGTTTTAGAATTGTTTTAGAAGTACTGGCCTTCTCTCCTGTAATTACACCAACGAATTTCAACTCATCATCTTCCAACGGGTTTTGTGCAAAGGCATCAGCCAGCAAATCTCTCTTCAGCTTCTTGATTTGGACTTCGAAGTCAAAATCATTCAGCCAAGTCTTCCATTTTATTTGCCTACTTGTGGGATTACGGGAATCCTGTAACCAATGTAAAGAAGGTGTATTAGTGACAATGGTAAAATGAACCCCGTAAATATATGGTCGAAATTGATGGAGTGCAAACATTGCAGCCAAACAGTCACGTTCTGAAGGACTATATCTGGTCTCGGCATCCTTCAAATTTCTGGAAGCATACATGACTGGATGCTCTTCTCCTTCCTCATCCAATTGGCTAAGAATAGCTCCTATTCCAATATCCGAACTAGAGATTGTGACAGTGAATGGTTCTTTCATATCAGGATGATAAAGCAATGAATCTGCAGTGATTAAATTCTTTAGCAAGGTGAAAGACTCCTGACACTCATTATCCCAGATGAAATCATTCTTTTTCTTCAGTAAGTCATTCAAAGGTTTTGCTACATCAGCATAATCCTTGACGAATTTTCTGTAGTAATTTGTAAACCCAAGAAATCTTCTGACCCCATTCACGTTCTTAGGTGCAGGCATTGCTTCCAAAGCCTTAAGCTTGGATGGGTCCGGTTGAACTCCCTGTTGATTGATCTTATGACCCAGATACTGGACCTCATTGCAGAAAAATTTACACTTGTCAGGTTGTAACGTAAGGCCATGTTGCCTTACACAAGTGAAAAAATGTCTGAAGCGAATGTAATGCTCCTCAAGATTACGAGAATAAACCACTACATCATCCAGATAAACGTAGAGCTCGGTTCCTTTTAAACCCATCAGAACTTGATCCATCATTCTTTGAAAAATTGCTGGAGCGTTCTTCAATCCGAAAGGCATACGCAAATACTCATAATGCCCCTTTGGACCCGTGAATGCCGTCTTTTCTCGATCCTGTTCATCAACCTCTATCTGATGAAAACCACTAGCCAAGTCAAAAACACTGAAATAATTTGCGCCTCCTAATTGAGCCAAAATTTCAGATATATCTGGAAGAGGATATGAATCTCCAATGGTCTTTTTATTAAGGTCACGGAAATCTATGACCATACGCCAACGTTTCTTACCTTTGGAATCCGCCTTCTTTGGTACGATCCATAAAGGAGAATTATAAGGAGATTCAGAATTTGATATAATTCCTTGATCCAGCAAATCATTTATTTGTTTATTAACTTCTTCCTGATGTTGAGGTGGATATTTATACTGCTTCTTTGAAATAGGTTCCTCATCAATTGTCCTGATTTTACATTTGTAATTTTTCACTTTACCCAATGAATCTCCAGGCAAATGAAAAACATCTTCAAATTCCTGAATTAATGCCTGTACTTTCCTTCTTTCAAAAGGTTTTAAACCTTCAGTATGAACAGATTTATAAACCTGCTCACAACGTGACTCATTAATAGGATCTGTAATCAGAGAAATGTGATTTACTGCGGCAGTTTTCTGTGATTCAACTGAATTATCAAAATCAAAAGGAAAAATTTCTTGCGGTGGCAAATCCAAGTCCATCGGCAATTCGTTAGTATTAATGGCTATTGCTAAAATCTGATGATCCTCAACAGTTACGGCAGCTTCGCCAAGGAAAATTCCTTTTGGAGTTCGAACCCTTGGTAAATATCCCTCTACTAAGTCCGTTTTCTGAACTGGAATGTTGATAACCTGACGTGACCTAGGTGGCAACGTAAATCTGACTGATTTAGGTCCCTTCAAATCTTCTTCATGCCAATAAATTGGTTCCTTCTGTTTTCCTATGGTGGTAAGGGTTCTATTAGCATATCTTAAATCAACCTTTTCCTGATCGCAAAAAGCTGTTCCGAGTATGCCAATTCCCGAAAATGGAAATTCCTCTCTGACGACATGGAAAATAACTGGAACATCCAAAATAATCAATTCAACAGTACCAATGACATAAATCAAACCTGATGTTACTCCAGACAAAGTGTCTATATTTGATCCATAAATCGGCACATCCTTCTTGAGTATTGTTTGGGAAATTATGTTGACCTCAGAACCCGTATCCACCAAAAACACATGGTCCTTACCTATAAGGTTTCTAACTTGAAGCTTGATTTTTGGTCCACCCCCTGTATAATTAACTCGAGCTGTTCCACATCCTTTCCCACATGATGGTAGATGGAAATGAATAGGAGAAAGTTTTAAAGAAGACAAAGTCAAGGTTCTATCCCAAAAAGAAATATAAGCCTGAGTGTCCCTCAATAGATTTTCTCCAATAATTGCTTCATAATTGCCTGAAAGTGTTGACAGTATATGAAAAACTATCGGAACCCCATCTGCTAGAGGAATAATGATAGATCCCTTTGTACACATCTGTGTACCATTTATTCCATGATACAGGTGAAATGAACTTCTGTCAATAGGTGCATTTGCTGATAGTACATCCTCTCGTATTGCATTGATTGCAGAACCAGTGTCGATCAATGCTAAAACTCCTCCCTTGCGTAAGAATGGTCCCCCTATGCGAATCTGTGGGCCATTCATAATTCTTGAATTTTGATTATTTAATTTCTGGGTGATGGTCCCGAAAAAAGATGATGGCGCTGAGTCGATTCGGCTCCCATCGCGCCCTTGTGGGATACCGTGTTCTCGTTTAAATGTTCCCGTTGCACTGGTGACTTGGAACGGGCTCTCACCTGTGGAGCTGGTTGAAAACCCCCTTGTTGAGGAGGGCGTTCCCTCGATGAATTCCTAGATCTTGAATCCCGTTGATTAGAAGCCATGGAGACTATTGCTTCTCTGATGTCTTTAATGTCTCCCTGAATATTACCCATATTCGATTGTAAACCGCCTACATCAGTTCTCAACGAGGTCACTTCTGACCGGAGTGCATCAAACTGATCTTTGGTTACCCAATCATTTTGTTGATGAACTTGCGATGACACTGCAAATGACGGGGCCGACGGTTGCTGATGATTTTGTACTGGGTAATGTCCCTGTGGTTGCGTCTGGAAAGAATGAGATTGATAATCATGGTTATGACCTCCTCTATAGTTACTTCTTTCCGGACTTCTTCCTCTATATGGCGAATAACCGCTTCTAGTTGTTGAAGGGCTACCATTCGATGGTGGGTAGCCATGTTGACCTTGTGGTTGTTGTTGTTGTTGTTGAAATGAGCCCGATGATGATTGTTGATTTGAAGTTTTTGATGCTCTTGATATTAAACCCGCTGGAAAGCGAGGTAAAATATAGGGTGAATGTGTCTTCAAATAGCCCAATATGCTGACCACAGTTTTTAAATTTTGATTGACTATTGCGTCCCGTACGGAAGGTGGTGCGTAAGCACAAAATCGCTGAACCGCTTGTCGATTGAGTAACGTTGTGTAATGTGCCACACCTTCCTCACCAAACTCGTCTTTTGCTGCTGACGTGCCTTGTTCTATCAGTACCGCCAATCGTCGCAAAAATTCTTCCAAGCTCTCATCATCAAACATTTCCAATATAAAAATTTCAGAAGAATAAAAATTAAAATCATGCTCTCTTTTATAAGTTTCGGAAAGGGTTTTAAGGATCTGTTCAGCCGAAATAATATTAATATTAGCCAAAAACAAACGAGCGGGTTCTTCTATTCTTTGAAGAATTAATCGAATGTATTCGTCTTTACCCTGTCCCGTTGTTGGTATGGAAGGCAAACGATTTTTAAAAGCTGTTTCAAATGCCGAAAAAGTAGCATGATTTGATGTTCCCGAAAAAACTGGAATGCCAAGCGCGATATCCCTCGCCCGAAGATAATCATCTTGAGTCCCGAAAGTTCCGTTTCTAGTTACCCCAGTAAATGTAGTATGTAGAGCGGTAGCTTCGGCTAATCTAGCCGCTTCGGCGATTTCTTCGGCTGTTGGCATTTTTAATGAATGATTTTTATTTAAAAATTAAGAATTTGTTAAGAATTTAATTTACGAAAATTAGAAAAATAATGAAACTGAAATTTGTTGTTTATAGAATAAAGAAAAATTTAATAAAAAGGCACTGGAAAAAGTAGTCGAGTCCTACCGACTGCGCCAAAAATTCTAGCTGTTATGTCCGAAGATGTCCCTCGCGTCTGAGGACAATTTGATTTATTTCCGAACACAAAACTTTGAATTATAAATTATTTTAAAAGAACGCGACTATGTTTTGTACCTTTTATTAACGTTGTGTCGAGGGAATATTTTCAAGGAATGTTTAAAAGGAAAATATTTGGATATATTTTATAAAAGAGAGATAATTTTAAATTAATCGAATAGTCATATTATTTCAAACAAAAAGAATAGTTTAACAAAGAACTGACAATTTTAATTTACAATTTGGATTTATGATGAAAGCTTTTAATCTTTTATATGTTTAAGACGAACGGTACTCACTCTTGTTTTAAATTATTTAATTATTTAAGCCGTAAATTAATCTACAAGGACAATTTCCTCGACCTTCTTCCGTAAAGGGTTTTTAAATCCAGGGAAGTTGTCTTCTATTGCCCAAAACTATCGATTTTTAATATAATGATTTTTAGAGATTTGAGAATTAAATGAGTTCGTTCACAAGCAGAGATATCTATCACACTTTCATTTGAACACGAAAGACTACTCTCGATTAAAGGTACCCGTGACCCATTAATTAGCTAATTAGTCCCCCTTCACGGTTGATAAAGACTATGATTAGTAATTAAAGACCGATTTTGCGTCTCGTGCCTAGCGCTTCGAGCCTCTCTCTACTTTGGCAGCTCCTACTTGGGATCTGGTGGACGACTGCCGAAAAACGCGAAAATGTTCGATTTTATTGATGGACAAATTTCCCAATTATTGCTTTCGAAAGAAACAATAATCAGCAGTTTGTCAAAAAGTAAAGAAAGACTGTGCAACCTAACCCAGATTATGAAACTGGGCCATATGCATCAGCTCTTTCTTCACTGCGAAATTTTTCTGGACATAACAAAGTAAATGACTAAACGGAATGAAAGATCAATATTTCGATCAAATTATAAGATCAATAAAATAAATACTAATGGAATAAGGAAATCATTAATAAAATTAAAAAAAAAAACTCAAGTAACAATAAGATCAAACAAAACGGATTGAGAAATAAGTCAGAAAAATTGAGAACTTTGAAGAAAGAGTGATGAAACCCAATAATATAACATTCAATTCAAATTTCATTGATTCTCGAGATTCATAATTATTTTTTCTTTGTGAAGAATGGAAAAAGAAGATAGTTTGCACTCAGCTTCACTTTATTATTGTCAAAATGTCATTTACGGTAAATTTCCCCGGTGAATTTCCTGTTATTAATGAAGGAGTTCCTGTAAGGTAGATTCGAATGCGACATACTAAGTTACTTTCTTTAGGAAGTTTCCTGATATCACTCGAATATGAATATATATGCAATTTTAGGCTCATTGGTCGAACCCTCCATACTTTGGGATTTTGTTTTGTCGGTGATGAATTGTGTTATGCGTTCATGATGATAATTCATGGAATTGGATTTAAAATAATCGCATTTGACGTACCTGAACATCCAGCGCGAACGTTTCGAGTCGACCAAGTAGGAAAATTTATAATTTTCGATTTAATCAATTGTTAATTAAAATCCAAATAATTTGATTGGGAAAATGTGAAGTAGATAAATTCATTGATAGAAGTCTTCATTGTGCTATTTGAAGTTATTGGAATAACTGCTAATTATTATTATGGACGGCGTATTATTTCACCAGAATTAAATTTTATCAATTGAAAAAGTGAAATCGTGAAAAAAGTGTAAAAATCAATTGAATTCTTTCATTTTTCACAGTTATTAGTCATTGACAATGCTGTGCCGCACAACAGCTCCCATATAAACCACCCTTCAATTCATCATCATTTTGTTAACGAATTAGAGTGGTTTGTTGTCAATAGTCACCAAATTGTGAGGTTAGGACCGTCTATCGATCGCTGCAGGATCGTAATTGAAGAAGAAGATTCAGCATCTTCATAAGTAATGTTAGCTAATTCATGTAATTTAATTTCAGACAATTAGAACGGTTTTCTGTATGGCTCCTAAACGTAAAAATGTCAGTGATGATGAATGTATGAATAGAGTCAAGCGTCCATGTCTCCGGTCAATTCCGTCTGAAACACGACGAAGGCCTCAAAGAAAGAGACAAAAACGATATGCTGAAAGACATCGAGATCGTATTTCTGAGAAAAACCGTTTGTATTATCGTAAAAAATGTAAAAATGGACTCTCGGAAGATGAAAAGAGAGAGAATAAAGCAATTAAGCATAGAGAGCGACAAAATCGATATGCCAAGGCTCATCCTGATCGGATTGCTATGAAACATCGATCAGAATATAAAAATAAATGTAAAAATATAACTGTTAAACATGCAAAAACCGATAAAAAAGTTCGGCAAAGGGAACGACAAAAAAAGATATGCAGAAAAACATTCTGTTCGTATTTCTACGAGAAAGAAGAATCATTACATGAATTTGAAGAGGAAATTTAAAATTGTTGGTTCGAAATATCATGATGAAATTGAATGTGTTGACATCGGTAAATTGAACCGTGAATGTCGTCATTGTGGTGCCTTATCATTTCCGCTTGAACATGGAAGGGTTCTACATAATTGTTGTCATGGAGGTTCAATTCAGTTAGAAGAACTCCCACAATTTCCTCTCGAATTTGAGAATTTATTTTTGAATAATGATGATAAATCTTTACAATTCAGAGAGAATATTCGTTATTATAATAATTCCTATGCTATGACAACGTTTTGTCCATCAGAAGAAATTAGAATGGCAGGATATGGTTCATTAAAAATTAGAGGTGCTGTTAATTCTATGGCGACTATCAGTCTCCTTCCTTCGTCAAATGAAACTCCTCGAAACGGTCAAATTTACGTTTATGATAAAAAAACAGCACTTGATTTCAGACAATCTGAAGTTTGTGAAAAGCAAACACTGAAAATAATAGACAAGGTGAAGCTGTTATTCAGAACAAGGCTCCTATGGAAAAATGCTAATAAGAAATTAATTTATAATCAGGTTATTGCGAAGAACCCTTATGCGGAAAAATATAAATCGTTGTATAAAATTCATTCTACAAATTCGAAATTGAATCCACGAATATATTTCTTACGAAGTTTGGTTAAAACAAAAAACAATCATCAGGTACCTACAGGAATTGGTGCAACTTCTGAAATAGCCATGCTATTGGTCACTGGGAAGCATGGGAACTGAAATGTTGTCCTTTAATTGTTGTATATATAACATAAATTCATATATTCTTCATAGGTGATGTTCCTTCCGATGTTGATTTTGTTGTGTACCCTAAGCATAAATTCTGTTGTGAAGCAATGTATAAATTATCACCACATGTAGAACCAATGATGTTCCCATTATTATATCCGAATGGAGATTTAGGATACTCTCTTCATATGAAAAATCAAAAGCATAATAAACGTCATCATGTTACTGTAGTACAGTATTTCGGATGGCGTATGCGTATTTTGAAGTATTCTTTCAACCCTTTCAATATGGCAAGAAAGTTGACTCAACAATACATTTTACATATGTACATTACAAACGAATGGAATCGTTTAAATTACTTCCGTACTAATCAACATAAATTCAGGAGAGAAACACTTCAGGGACTGATGGATCATGTGGAAAATAGTATCGCAAATACTTCGAATCCAATACGTTTAGGACAGGCTGTTGTTCTACTTCATCTTTTCAAGAAGGACCAAGAGGGCATCAACAACATTATCAAGATGCCATGGCTATGACTCGAGAAGTTGGTCGAGCAGATCTTTTCATCACATTCACTGCTAATCCTAAATGGAAAGAAATTACCAAATATTTGAAATCAGCACCTGAAGGAACCACTATTTCAGATATCCCTCACTTAGTATGCCGGATTTTCTTTCTGCGTTTTGAGAGTTTTTTGAAGGAAATTATATCTGGGAGTGTATTCGGAAGAGTTCTTGGTTATACGTACAATATTGAATTTCAAAAAAGAGGCTTACCACATGCTCATTGCTTATTCGTTTTGGCCCCTGAATACAAAATGCTGACGCCTGAAATTGTGGATAAGTTCATATCGGCGGAGATCCCCAATAAGACTAAATATCCAATCATGCATGAGCTGGTCATGAGACACATGCTCCACGGTCCTCATTCTTCTGAAACATTATGTTGGGATTCAACTTCACAGAAATGTTCAAAAAAATTTCCTAAAAACTTCCAGAATGAAACAAAAATTGAAAAGGATGGGTTTCCTTGCTATAGGCGTCGCGATAATCGAAAAATGTGTTATACATATAGAAAGCAGGTGAACCGAAAAACTGTTCCAGTGGATAATTCTATGGTAGTTCCTTATAATCCATATTTGTTGATGAAATACCAATGTCATATAAATGTTGAATATTGTGGGTCAATTATGGCAATCAAGTATATCTTCAAATATGTCAACAAGCCTCATGATCGCATTTATATGACTATCGGAGATGGATCCAATGCAATACGGAATGAAATCAATGACTATGTTGATACACGCTATTTAAGCTCTATGGAAGCAGCATGGCGAATGATTGAATTACCAACTCATGGGATGAGTCATAGTGTTGTTCGATTACCTGTTCATCTACCAAATCAACAGAATGTCATTTTCGAAGAAGGAAATGAAGAAGAAGCAATACAATCTGAACATTCAATCACAAAATTGATGGCCTATTTCAATCTGAATAATAATGACATTCAAGCAAGATGTTATAAATATTGTGAAATTCCTTTACATTATGTTTGGCACCAAAAGACTAAAACGTGGCAGAAGAGAAAACAACGGTTCGGAAAAATTATTGTACGAATGTATTCAGTTTCGCCTCGCGATAGTGAAAGATTTTTTCTGAAAGTATTGTTAAGACATATTGCAGGAGCTGTATCTTTCGAATCATTAAAAACCGTAAGAGGTCAACTTTGTGGGACTTTCAAGGAAGCTGCATATATGGCTGGTTTCATTATTCATGATCAATTTTTTGAAGAAATGCTAGGCGAATGCTGCTCAATGATGATGCCTAAATCATTGCAAAGTTTTTTTGCATATTTATTATTAACATGTGAAAATATAGATGGATTGACTTTATGGAATAAATTTAAAGATGAAATTTGTGAGAAAAGATCGGAAGAGGATGTATTAGCCGCTATTGAACTCCGATTAAATAGTGAATATAGAAGTCTCACTGATTATGAAATTGATATTACTATATTGGATTCGAAATTTGATGAATTCGATGATGAATTAAACATGAACGAACATGTAGAAACTACTCAGAAATTAAAAGCGCTTTTGAATACAGATCAATTGAGAATATTTGAGAATATTACAAGAATATTGAAAAATTCAGCAAATGATAGAAAGATTTTTTTTGTTGATGGTCCAGGTGGTACTGGTAAAACGTTTCTTTATAAATGCTTTTATCATCACCAACGTTCTCTGGGTAGAAATGTTGTTTCCATTGCTTGGACTGGTATAGCGGCAATATTATTACCTAACGGTCGTACAGCGCATAGGTTCTTCAAATTACCATTATTGCTGCCTGAATCAGAAAAACAGATCACACCTGTTTATCTGAGTCGACGAACAAAAAACACGTTAATAGAAACAGACATCATTATTTGGGATGAGGCTTCAATGATTCCAAGTATGGCTCTGAAAATAATCGATGTGACCCTGAAAGATTTGTTACAAACTGATGAATTATTTGGTGGAAAATTCATATTATTTGGCGGTGATTTTCGACAAATTCTACCAGTAATGAAACGAGCAGGAAGAAAACAAATTGTGGAAGCATCTATTCCGAAATTATCGTTCTGGAAAACAATAAAACGTTTCACATTAAAAATTAATATGAGAGCAGATAATCAATTGTTCCATGAATGGTTATTGAAAATAGGGAACGGAGAAGTTGAAAGACTGGAAATACCTGATACAATGCTTACGGATGATTTAATTCAAGCAGTTTTTGAAAACAATTTCACTGAAAAAATTATTTCCAACCGAGTTTTATTAGCACCATTAAATAAACAAGTAAATGCCCTAAATGAACAAATCCTTCGGAAATTTCCCGGCCAATTGATAGAATGTATTGGATTCGATAAAGCTACATCGATTGATGGAGATGGAACTGATGATGATTCATTGATGATTAGATTTCAACCTGAATATTTGAATACATTGAATGTCTCAGGCTTGCCACCTTGGAAATTGAATTTGAAAATTGGTGCTGTGGTAATGTTAGTGAGAAATCTTTGTATCTTGGATGGTCTTTGTAATGGTACACGGCTCATTGTTCGAAGAATCATCAACAATACATTATGTTGTACAATCCTCACTGGTGATAAAGCTGGAAATACTGTTTGTATTCCGAAAATCACGCTGAATACAAAAGAGAATAAGGAACTACCTTTTGTCTTACACAGAACCCAATTCCCAGTGCGATTAGCATTTGTAATGACTATAAATAGAGCACAAGGGCAAACCTTCGATATGGTTGGTTTATACATTGATCAAGAAACGCCTATATTCAGTCATGGTCAATTATACGTCGCATTATCGCGATGCCGCTCAATGGCTGGATTGAAAGTCAAAATTATTGGAGAATCTATGGAAGAAGGAACAAATTATGTCAACAATATCGTTTATACGGAAATTCTACAATGATCAAATGATAAAAATTTCCGTATTATTTAATACATTTGGAAAAAAAATAAAAATGAATCTAAATCAATTGATTGTCAATGGGCTGTAAAAACTAATTCAAAATGTGTGTAACTTCATATTGTCAATAATATAATATTGTTAATATTACGAACGATTTTCAGATATTATTCTTCATTTGTTTCTCGCTGTATGACCAAATCCTTCTGGCAATTAATTTACTATATATTTCAAATCAACCGCGATGGGTGAAGCAATGGATCAAGATCAATTCACTGAAGAGTATCTTCATGACTGTAAGCTGAGAAATATTAAGGTCATTTCAATTCTTTTGTAATATTTAAGGTCATTAATTCATTCGTTTCTCCTAATTTCAGTTCTGCAAGATGATCGGGTTGACAATGATTGGCGCACGATTGTACGTGCTGCCAATAAATTGGAGGAGAATTTGCGTGCTTATGACGAAGGATTCATACGAGGAATGATCGATTCTGCATTGCATAAAAAGTTACAAGCTGTTGAGCAATCGAATGGCAGGTTTGTTGTAGAAAAAACATTAGGAGATTTTGATCTGTATATATAATCTAAATTATTGATTAATGATCGTTTGAATTGATTGAATACTGTTGAAAATCAAAAGATAATATTGTCTATTAAATATTGTAATACTTCAAACATATATGCAAATTATATAACTGTATTTTTATAACATTTTTTTTCAGATTTTGTAGAACTATTGTTCAAAAAATCCTGAATGGAATGAATAAAAAGGGAATTTTCAAAGAAATACAAAAAAATGGAGGAAAACGCAAATGTGAGGGAGAAAGAAGTTCTCATGGCAGTTCTTGCTCTTCGCATAAGAAAAGGAAAATGAATGAAAATTAAATTTGAAATGGACTTCATATTATTTGAATAATCATAACATATCACAGCAAATTGAACAAATCATTCAAAAAAGGTATATGACTTAAAATATGCTAACTTCGATGATAATGTACTTATTTTCTATGAACAGGAAAAAGGCGAAGAGATTGGCAAATTAGCTCAATAGAAATCAAAAATATTCAGACACATACTTCACCAATTCAAAAAAGTATACGTTGAGAACAATATCGACAAAAATTTGTATACTGAAATTTATAGTTCTCGATGTCTATGGACGATTAGAAGAATGATATATCCTTTTTCTTTGAAATTTATTTAAAATTTTTACATGATTTATCCTGAATAAATTCAGATAGGAGGGACTGACTAAGTGGATGAGTCTCACAGAAACAGGCGAGGTCGGGGCCTGTTTTATAAAAAAATAATAGTTAAAAACTATTTTTACTATATATATATAATATATTCTCTCATATACTCTATTATGAACATAATTCATTCAATTTACTATTAAAAATAAAAAATTGATTTATTGTTCACTAACTTTTCATACTTTATCATAACAAAATCTTCAATATTTCAGATTTTGCAAGACTATAATTCAAAAAATTTTAAATAAAATGAATGAAGAAAAGATTTTCGAGGGACTTGGATGAAAACGGAAAGGTGATGATTATGGAAGATGATTCTGCCCAAAAAAGAAAATTGATATTGATTGATCCATGATTCTTATTATATTAAATTTCAACTGAAATAAACACGTATGCAAATAACATTATTTACCCTTGAATGTAGTTAATTAAGAAATTAAATTGAATGTTTTTGGAAGATATTTCAATTTTTGGAGAGTCAGTCATTTTTCGATGATTCAGTGGATAACGCCAGCAAGTTACTGAAGAACATCATCATACTGCTTCATGTTTTTCATTATTATTGACAGCATTCGACATTATAGAGAATTTGTTTCATTTTTTTTGAGAATTGAGGAAATGTTTTCTGTCTTTGAGAAATTGGATGAAAACGTTCGGGGGGAGCGAGCAAAGCGAGCGGGGGGCGGAGCCCCCCGGGGTTGGCGAGCGCAGCGAGCAGGGGGCGAAGCCCCCTAGTGACAAATAAGTTTAAATCTTTTATTTTATGACAAATTCCTAGTTTTAAGTCCTATTTTATAGTTTAAGATATTCCCATCGTTGTGAGAGTATGGCAAATCATATGAGTTACTCTAGTTTAATACTGTCAAGAAAATTCGAGTACATAGGAATCTGGATTGAAGAACTGACAAATCGATTTGAAAACAGTGTTTTATTCCATTATAACAATAGTTGTACATAATTATTGTAGTAATTGGATTCATGGACGCATCTAATCATTCAAACAACCCCTTCAGAATTTCCACTACATATTTTCCCGTCCCAAAAGACATAAATATACATAGATTCTTCAAATTTCTCGGTTTACACATAATTAATGTTCTGCTCAATTTACACTCCTTTATATGTTTTATGCTCTTGCCAAATTTGCTAGTAAAACCATCCCTTTTCAATTCCATCTGTGCAATTAGTACCACTGTAATAATATCATCTAGCGTTGTAAATATTTGTAAAATCTTGGAAATCACACCTATCCTACCATCATCCAATGTAACTACCGAATCGTTGATTGTAGAGGAATAATTTTCTTTATAAGTCTCAGTCGTGTATCGAATATTGTCCACGATAATTTGCGCAAAAGAAATACATTTCTTGATTGGTATGTTGACGCATCGTTTTTCTGCTTTCGTCAAGTGATAGAGTTCACCCTTTCCCAGTAATATATAGTTGTTTAAATTGTTTGATGAATTAATTTTTTTATGATTCAAATTCTGACAGAATTCTTGTACATTAGCAGTTACATCAACTGCATCTGCAAACGATGTTAAGTTTTGGAACGATAATAGTCTTTTAACAATCTGTGTTGCTATTTTCGTTGGGCTGTGTTTGAACTGAAGCAGCAGCCTGTTTTGGTTTTCAAAATCGAAGCAATTCTGCGTCCATAATGGTCCCCAATTTCTTACTGAGTCGCATAAATGGAGCAACAAATGAACATTGTACTTCATCTCATATTTTCCATAGTATTTTTGATAGTTCCTTACGAATTTTACGATCAATTCATTTGCATGTTGAAGTTGTTGTAATGTTATAGAATCGCTCAAGAGAAGAGCCATTGCTGCCACGAAAAGATTCAAATGTGAGAGATATTTCGATGGCAGTATTTTATGAAGACAAGGTAAAGAGTAAAACAGTAACCACTCACGCCATTCTACAGCTTTCCACATTTTTCTATCATCCAGACACCTCGGTGTTCTGGGAATTATAGTCGGTGGTGCAATCGTGGTTAATCTCTTATTTATCATCACAGTTGCATTTGGAGATCCTACATAATATTCTTCGTTGGTCGCGCTGAGGATCATTTCTGTAAATTGGCGAGTAACACGAAGTAAACATGCATGCATATAATCTGGTGGCATTCCCGCTACTAAATCGAAATGATTTAAGTTCATCAATACGGATGGACCGGTAATTCCATTAACTTGTTTTCTTTCTGGATCTTTGTGGATTGCAACCATCGTCATCTTAATTTCTTTATCAGTCCTATCACGGGGAATATCTTTAGAGATGGTATATTTTCTTGTTTTATCAATGTTTTCTGCTGGGTGATGACAGTATGTGCATCCATAATATCCAGTGAATTGTTTCATGCCGAGCATAGCATACCGGCAACCAGAGTCTACTGAACAACAGATGAAAAAAAGTCTACTTCTTATTATTTGTCCTTCCACATTCCATTCAAATCCTTCTGACATCAAACGATGTGCCTGACGTACCAATGGTTTCAAATACAGATTCATTTCCGGTTCCTGTCTATCAACCCAGAGCCCAGCCACAAAAATGAACTTCCTTCGCAAATGCAAGGGAAATTCATTAATTTTACCGAATACAGGCCATATCGCGAGTTTGGAAGAGTTTGCAAGTGAGCAGCCATCAGTATTGAATGTACAGGATAAATTTCTCCAATCATTTAATAGCCCAGATGACACATATTTCTGATACATAATTCCATCATATATGTCCTCTAGAGCATCTTCATTTGTTTTATGTCTATTGAGACGATGCTGTAGGCTTCGGGCAGCAGATGGATTTTGGAGAATGTTTCTCAATTGGCTTGCGATGTCAAGTTCAATAAAGTATGACTCACTTTTACTAACTATTAATTTGTAGCCACATGAGCACATGATCTCATCCATCTCTTCCGTTCGTTGACCTAAGTATTTGTGACATTCAGGACAATACAAATGATATGTAGCTAAATCAATGTGCGATGGGAAGTATTTTTGGAGAAGAAATTTCGAATCAGGAACATTTTTTTGCCGCAAAACAGATTGGTTGCTTTTAAACAAATTTCCAAGGCTGTCCATGACAGAGATAACCTAAGGCCGATAGACATGAACGTAAAGAGAACATCACCTATAGTGGTATCACTACAGTCACACAACAAGTTATTGGGGTGCAAATAAACAACAGCTGCTCCAATATTGGGGACCTGGGAAAAAAGTAAATCCTTTGTACCACACTTATGTATATCATTCTATTTTCAATAGTAAGCTGATGTAAACTGGTTGAACCTCTGGATGACGTAGACAAGTGTTGATTTCCGTATCTAGTTCTTCTGATAGATCATCATCTGTGTTATCTGTGAAATTTTCCATGTCTCCAAATTGTGAATTATATTCATCTTCCATTCCTATTTCAGCCCTTGTGTCAACTTCTCCATTGATTTCTGACAAGCGTGAAAAAAAAATATTCTCCTCCTGGTTGAATAAATATAACAAATAAGACACTAGATGAATTAAGAGATCGAAGAACCGTTCTTTAATCCATGTTAGATATGCATTTTTTTTCAATTGCTCCAAAAAATTTTTTAGACACAGACATTCGTTGAATTTATTGTAATTGCAGAAAATAATTTCAAAAGTTTTATGTTAATGTAAGTCGGAAATTACCTCATCGCTACTAGCATTGAGATGAAATTCATCTAATGCTGCTTCAAAATTAATATGACTGTCATTATCCTCATTTAATGTGAAGGAGTTTATATTTTGATCTTCGTTGACGTTTCCTGTAGTTAATTCATTATTAAGAATCAATTGTTGTGGTGACGGGAGCATTTGGTGCCTAGGACACATGTTAGTGCCTGTAAGCATCTCAGTCCTGTCTTGTGCACATGACACTGCATTAATTCCCTAGAAGTGTAGAATTAAAAATTGCTGGCTTATTTCAATGGGATAGACTCATTCGTAGTTCTCTTAATTTTTTCACACACTTACTTGACCTGATTGTTCAGTATTGAGACGAGATTTCCTTCGCCGATAGACTGTAGTTCTTGGCATTTTAGAAACTGAATAGTAGTGTAAATATTTTTTATATGGACCTTTCGGCATCTTTATTTTTATTATCAATTACATATGAACTATAAACTGGTGTGGATACTTTTAATCTTGAGATATACAAAAAAAATAGCATGAGCAACGGAATGTTAATCGAGGCCGAATATCTGAGCGTCAGCCGTTAAACAAGGGATCTACATTATCGATAGCGGTTTCGAGTGGTGCGTTTTTTTAGTGTCACGCAAGCGCCATCTCGAAGAATAATCCCAAGCACATGCTTTTGGCGCCAGAATAATTGTAACGGTTATTCTAACCTGAAACTTTGCACGTGGCCCATTCTTTAGAGGACGCCGAACAACAAGTATAATAACGTAAAGACAATAATAAAATACACAAAATAATCAGAAATGTCGTGGGCATACATCTATACTCCAAAAGATAAAAAGTATTTCTATGTGAAAACTGTAGAAATCGCTGATTTCGATGACGAAAAATTCATTGATGAAGACAGTACAAAACGCACTAAAAAAGTGTACAAGGTTTATACAAACGATGGGCTAGTCAAATGCCAAGTTCTTGCAGTACAAAGTAAGTTAATTACAGATTTATTATATATAGAATCAATCAATAATAAAATGAACTACGGTTGGGTCCAATTCTAAATGCGGTACGTTTCATTTTCACAAAATAAATATTTTACTTTTAATTGAAAATGTCAAGAGAAATTGGAAGATTATAATCTTCCACTTTCCCATGACATTTTTAATTGAAAGTAAAATGATATTTGTTTTGTAAAAATGAAACGTATTGCACTCAGAATTGGATAATTATCAACATGGACGTGAATTCCATTATTAATTTTACTTTTTTCCCAGAAAGTTTGAAGGCCTTGAAAAATGAGGTTACATCAAAAAGAATTCGTGTTCCAAAATTAAACGCGAGTCAATTAGAAGACAGTAGATCAGAGAAACGTAAGTTGGCAGATGGGAATGAGTCAGAGGCAGAACACTCAACAGCGAAGAAGTCCAAGAAAGTTAGGAATATAGGGAAAGGCGAGGTAGAATGGACGTTTATAGAATCACATTTCAGACTGATTGTTTGAAGTTGAGCATATCGAATTTTCGTAATTTTTATATTATCCATTGTCGGCCTTTTTCAATCGAAGAATTCCAAGAAATGCAAATTCTATAGACGAGGGAAATGGGATATAAAGAAATGAAATTGAACAGTGGGATTAAAATAAAAATACTGAAATACAGATCTATCTCAGGAGAGGAAAATAAGTAACCATTTCTAGCGATTAAAAAACCAATTTCCAGAAGAAAAATCTCGCAGAGGAAAAGAATCGATTAACATAATTGTTCTACAACGTGTGCAAATTCTATTTTCAACATAATTTCCACTGTGAATTTTTTCTTCCTTTTCAATTACTTTTCTCTTCTTCGATCAATACGAAGTCACTGAGTTCCATTAAGATATTGACTCAGTCCAACATTACACTATAATCTTTTTCAATATAATTCTTCTCTGAAATGTAATATTGACTGAAGATTTTTTGCAAGGCTAAAAAAAGATCCCAAGAAGCTGCAAAAAAAGCGGGAGAAGATGATATTATTGGTGACTATGAAGCAAATCAACTAGTGAATGAAGGTCGTAAAGAATCGAAGGTAAATTAATCAAGTTTCGGAATATCTGATGACGTTCTGTGGCATTTCTCATAGAAAAATAAATTATTACAGACTGGGAAAGGTCAAACAGTTAAGAAGGCAAAGAGCAGAAATTCAATTGATTTGGCAGAAGAACAGTCTGAGGTTGAGGAGCCAATCGAAGAGGTCTTTGACGATGTATCTCTGGAGGATAATAAAACAGGTAAGATTGGACGGAATTAAATATGGATCAAAAGTGCACCATCGACAACATGTTCCATTTTCTTCTGTGTTCCTTTTCCTTCTACCCTCTGGTGGAATTCTGAATAAATTTCTTGTTCATGTTATAATTGTCTTTACATCCAAGTTCACAAAGTATATCAATCCTATTCTGTCCTCCGTTTGTGTATCGAAACCAAGAATAATTTTATAATGTTTTTGAATGTAGCAAAACGAGAATCTAAGAAGGAAAAAATTCAAGCCATGGCTAATCGTATGGAAGAATTAGAAAATGAAGTGGCATGCTGGAAAAGGAAATACGTGGATCTGGAAGCAATTCATGCAGTATGCCCGAAAGGTAGTAAAATTCAATGACATAACATTTATTCATTTATTAGCACTCATTCTGTTGAATCGCCGGAACTCTTGATAGATAACTAAATAAATGTAATGGGGAAATTTTTCATCAATTCATTAATGGGGATATTCTCAAAATGATTCATGAAGCCATACTGAAGTGAAATTCCATGAGAGTTAATCCCGTTTACTATTCCACTGCTGGAATAATTCTTACTTAATTATTAATTAATATTAGAGGAGCTTGGAGTCACATAGAGATATTGAATTGATCGTTTAATATACAATACGGATGAAACAATTGAATTTATATTTCCACAGAGGATGTTGAGCTTCCTGTTGGAGAAGTGAGAAATGACAAAGTACACTTGGGATATAATGTTTGGGTAAAGAAAATTGCCTATGATGAAGCTGCAGTCAAACAAGATCCGAGCAAATTTGTCCATAGTATGTGCAGATCCATTTGGACAGAGCAAGAGCTAGCCAAAATGACGACGAGAGAAACTGCAGATAGTGACCGAGTTTTATTCTCACCCAAACGAAAAGCTGCTCTGAGAGGCATTCTTGTGAAATGGACGACTGATGAATTCAACGCAGAACGCGCAGCTGTAGAAGAGATTGCACTCAATACTTATCTCAATCGTGTGACGGCCGGGGCACGTTCACGACACAACAAAAATACTGCTCCAAAACCATAAGTTATTATTGAAAACTTTTTTTCTTACTATTTTTTATAACTATTTTCATTTTATTTTTTGGAAGAATTTATGAAGAAGAAGACAAGTGTAATACTATTCAATGTTTGAGGAAACCTCATGAAAGTATTAATATATAAATATTTTGGGTTAATTGTGAGAGCTTTTCCCATGATAAAATTAGTATAGTCCGAGAAGAATTCTTTATTAAGAGATACGTATTGTGGAAAAGAAACCAGTATTTTTTTGCATTATCTACGGAGTTTTTATTATAACATGTTATTTTTGTGTCTCATTTCTGAGGTGAGAATTTTTCTCAAGGATTTGATGGAAATAGTGCCTCTAGTTATAGGATAAGTACTGTTTGAAGAAAAAAAGACTCTCCATTAGAGCATAAGTATTCTAAAGCAAACCAAAAAAAATTTTCTTCATTAATTTGTTTTTTCTATTCTTTTCTTTATGTTATACTAAAAAAAGTTTTTTCACGAGAAAATCGAAGGAAATGATAGATACTTAATTGTGAAGAAAAGTGTTAGGAAGCTGTATGGCGAATATGCAATGGTTGCAATCGTATATTTAAGATATAACTGGAAAAAAATACTTAAGGTGCATTCTTAGGATTATTATTTCAAGGTAGATTATCATAATACATCATCAGCATGTAACAATCAATGATAACTATGTTCGTTCTAATAAAAGCTGTAAAAATTATATGAAAGAAGTAACTTGATTTCTTATATTTCAGCCAAATTAGCATATAGTTATATGCTAATATGCACAGAAATGATATTTTATGGCCATTGGCTAAAATGTGTCAGATTTTGACATATGATCGAAGCAGATGTCATAAAATGTCAAATCTCATATTTTCAATTTGGGTTCATGACATATTATGACATAAAGTGGCATAATATATTTAGAAATGTCAAAGAATCACAAAAATTCTGAACAAAAATGTGAAGAGATGATGAAAAATGTTAAATTTTGACACACTGTATATATGGCATATCTGTACAAAATTTTCGCAGGGAGTACGTACAAATTTGACATTTTTCGTAGAAAAATGGGAATTTATGATCAATTATGTCAAGTTCTGGCATAATTTCTCTGTTGAATTCGGTCAAAATATGTCATATGAGAATTCGGACAGAATATGACATTTTTCGTTAAAAAATGATAATTTATGATCAATTATGTCAAGTTCTGGCATAATTTCTCTGTTAAATTCGGTCAAAATATGTCATATAAGAATTCGGACAGAATATGACATTTTTCGTTAAAAAATGAGAATTTATGATCAATTATGTTAAATTCTGGCATAATTTTCCTGTTGAATTCGATCAAAATATGTTACATGAGAATTCGGACAGAATTTGACATTTTTCGTTAAAAAATGAGAATTTATGATTAATTATGTTAAATTCTGGCATAATTTTTCTGTCAAGCTAGGTCAAAATATGTCATATGATAATTCGGACAGAATTTGACATTTTTTGACTGAAAATGACAAATTCAATAGACACTTTTAGAAATATTATGTCATTACATGTTAAAAAGTCACATATCATGACACAATTTGCCATTTTCTGTCTTATTTTCACATTTTTTGGACGTTTTTGTCAGAATATGTCAAATGGCTCAGAGTTGTCTGCCACACAATACAATCAAAATATGACATATTCTGTCATAATTTGTCAAATTATGACAGAAATTTTCCTGAGAAAATTTGACAAAATATGACATACTGTTCCAATTGATACTCAAAAATCATCATATTTTAACAAAAACAGTCAAATTATGACATTTTATGGTAGATTCTGTGAAAATAGGTCAAATTATGACGGATTTTTTCTCAAAATTTGTCAAATTTGATCAGAATTTGACATTTTTTGTTAAAATATGTCAAGCATATTTCCACCTGGGACACGGAACTAAACTTACTGAAAACATGAAAAATCTTCCGATAAATTAATTCAATTCCTTGGTCAATTTTTTTTCAATTCCTCGGAAACTAATCGAGATGCACCATTTTCGCCTTTATTATTTTTGCAGAGAATTTTAAGATTTATAAAAAAAGATTAGTGCAAAATTGCTCAATCTCGTTTAGTTCTCGAGATATTGAGGTTGAGAGAATCCCTGACGGATTAATATCTAATGAGTATTCATTCACACCTTGTAGTGATATTTTTGCTGGATCGCCATCATTGTTCGCGGTTGAAAACTCAAGCCTAAAAAAAAAAAAGCGAAAATTTCAATGGCAAGAAGATTAGGGCTAACAATGTAAGTTGATATACTCGAATAATTAAAAAAATAAGAATTGAGAAATTTCACGCTACTGGAATTTGCTTATGGCGTCATCTTTCTTATCGGCCATTTTAGCCGGCTCGTCCCAGGTAGAAAAAGTGCCTTGCGGTTAGCTTGGTGCGAGGCTGCCTTGCATGATTCAAACTGGGCGCAACGTTCCAAGAACTGAGATGACGCGCGGCATTTCTGTAACGCGCAACCAACTGGGCCCCTGCGTGCGTGGCCAGTTTGCGTGCACTCTTGGCGCAAGGCTGCACTACAATGAAGAGCCCAGGTTTTTGAATTGCTACTCTTTTTGATAAATAAAATTATGGATGAAAAAATTAAGCTACATAATGATGAAGATAAATTAATATTGTTCGAAATTTAAATTGATTTAAACACTAACGAACGGAACTGATCACTCACATGTGTTACGTCCAGTTAACGCCTGGACGACGATTCCCACTGGAAAACAACAGTAATTTTAAACTACAACAGAATTAAACACAGATTTGTAATCTTAAGTTAACTTTATTTCAAAAATAATAAAATACATACTAACACGTGGACTAAAACAATAACAAAGACGCCATGACACTCTGACACTCACGGACGAATTAATAATAGAATACAGACTTACCGACTGCGGGGTCAATAAAATAGTTAATTAAATACCGACGGACGAAATAATCACTCACACCACCTAGGTTAATTTTTCATAAAATATTAAAGTAATAAAAGGCACTCACTTGAAAGGAAATGATTCAGGGAAATTAATAAAAAAAAGAAGTGCATCAGCAATAGCCTTGCGAAGAGTTACCTCCACGGGGGAACCCTAAGTTGCTGATGCCAGAATTTATACACAAGTTATAAAAGGGGAATAAAATGAATAAAAATCGTCAGTTACCGGAAAACCGTCTCCGATTCAATTATTCAACCTTTCCCGAAATCCTTACTGGAAGTAGAGAGGACTACCGCTCACTTCCGGATCCTTCACGAAAATATAATTCAAATCAGTGGGGTAAATGCCTAAGAAGGTACGTCGTGCCGGGAGAAAGAACCAATTACGTAGATTAATTTTCAATCCACATAAAAATAAAACTACAGACTCTATTGAACGGTCTATTGAGAGACAAATCGCCGAATTCGACGCTCAGGTTCGCACACGGCAGTACGTAGCCGGACTAAGTACTCCCGAATCCGACACGCCGACCACTAGGTGGATCAACGGATTCAAGGTGCCTGCCCCTGAAATAGAGCCCCAAAAGGGTTATTTCACGCAGGAGTACTTAGATAGACAAAAGGAGGTCGCTCTGTACGGGCCAAAGGGCACAGCACATCCCGGAATTCAGTAGAATTCCCAAAGCAGTAAGTAACACGTCAAGGTCAAGCCCTAGGACGTAACACATGTAATAGCAATAGAGTTTTCATACAAATATCTGAATATTTGAACAACAAATAATTTGTAAGCTTCACATGAACTGAATCGTCACTGAATAACACTTGGAATCTAAAAATGAAGTACGTCAGTCGGTGGTCAACGTGACACTGAAAATATTTTCTGTAAAATCTCAACAGAGAGCTGAAAAGTGACGAAGAGAAAGAAAGAAAGTTCATAAAACCATTCAAAAAAAATGGTGTGAGAAAGAACCCTTCTGAGTAGAGAACGAACCCTGCCGGACACAACATGTGGTGTTTTATTACTCAGGAATACTTGGACGAGAAAGAGAGACATCCATTGTACTACCTGCACTTATTGTAGTTTTGGCAAATACCCAATTTTCTCATTTTTCAGAATTTTCCAATATTTTTTAATTTCGGATTTATTATTTCTGGTAAATTCACAGAAAACAGACAATTTGAATAGTAAAATGATAAGTTCAAAGAATTCATTCTTTAGCAACTTTTGAATAAGTCAATGAAAAAAAACTTGGTTCCTTTGGAATCATTCTCCGTATTTTGTAGATATATTGGAAAAAAAATTAAGAAATATTGATTTTTTGTATTCTTCCGATTTTTTGAGGCTTTTAGGATTTTTCCCGTGGCTAAGCTGTATACAAAAATTTTCAAACTGTTAATACCTCGGTTAATTTTGCAAAAACGGAAAAAGTGTATACTGACAATTGTGTGGATAATTTTAATATCTTCAACGTTTGTTCGAAACTCGTTTTCATATTATTTGCCATTTCCGAGATATTGGCAAAGAACTCATTTTTGGGGTGGTTTTCATGTTTTACTCCTTTGCCACCCTTTCAGGATTTTCCAATCAAAGATAGTTGAAATATGGATCGAAATCCATTCATTAAAAAAAAATTGAGGTGGTATGCGAGTGAAAAAGTAGAACTCCTCTTTATTGGACTATCATTTCTGACATGAGTTTGCTTGACCCAAGCTAGAACTGCCAGTCAAAAGTAAGCCTTGGGTGCGCTGCTCTAGGGCAATCCTGTAGCAAGGTTACCCAAACATGTTCATAGCTAATCTGACGGCGCGTGGAGGAACCATGGTTGCGCCAAGCTTCTATTTCACAACATTGCGTTATCCACCTTGCGCCAATGTTGAGTCTCGCAGATGCAAGATACATTTCTACCTGGGGTTTCAACCGCTTTTTTTCTTCCACTATGTGAGAGTCGTGAGATTCGAATATATGACACAATTTCTTTGTAAACGGAACTAAATTTACTGGAAGCATCAAAAATCTTCAGATAAATTAATTTAATTTCTCGGTCAATTTTCTTAAATTCCTCGGAAGCTAATCGGGATGCGCCATTTTTGCAGAGAATTTCAAGATCTACAAAAAAAGATTAGTGCAAAATTGCTCAATCTCGTTTAATTCTCGAGATATTGAGGTTGAGAGAATCCCTGACGGATTAATATCTAATGAGTATTTATTCACACCTTTTAGTGATTTTTTTGTTGGAGTGCTATCATTGTTCGCAGTTGAAAGCCTAAAAAAAAAAAATTAATATTCAAGAAGATTAGGACTGACAATGTGAATTGATATAATCGAATAATGACAAAAATAGAAATCGAGAAATTTTACGCTGCTGAGATGCGTATGCTGTTGTCTTTCTCAACGGCCATTTTAGCCGGCTCGTTTGTTTCAACCACTGTCTTTCTTTCACTGCGATGAGAGTCACGAGCGTCGAGTATATGACATAATTCCGTTATGAACGGAACTAAATTTAATGAAAACGTGAAAAATCTCCAGATAAATTAATTTAATTTCTCGGTCATTTTTTTTTAATTCCTTGGAAAGTGAGCAAGATGCGGCAATTTTGTCTATATTATTTTTGCAGGAAATTCAAGGATCTACAAAAAAAAATTAGTGCACAGTTGCTCTAACTCGTTTAATTCTCCAGATATTGAGGCTGAGAGAATCGCTGACGAATTAATATCAAATGAGCATTCATTCACACCTTGTAGTTATATTTTTATTGAATTCCATCATTGTTCACGGTTGAAAATTCAAACCTAAAAAAAAAAGAAACACTAACTCACGCCTGAGAAAAATGGCATATACTCTCAACAGGGAGGCTACCTAGAAGAAAAAAAATTGAAAATATTATTTTGCTCTTAGATACTACCATTGTAGCAAGAGATTACATGACTTGTGTCCAGCGAGGGCCGTAGAGACCGCTAATAATGGCTTCAGGGCATCTACACGATTTCCTACTCACAATCATCCTGCTCCTCCGCATCTTCAGCTGTCCTTACGATTCATCC